>OY796677.1:26443722-28843722 GCA_963680715.1 Tetragnatha montana
GTCTGATATTTTCAGCTCAGGTATTGATATTTCAATACCTGAGTATATCAGTTCTCAGTGAGTATATCAGGTTCAGTATATCAGCTGATATTTTCAGGTATTGGTGTTTTCCTACTTTTTCAATCAGTTAATTTTACCTAGAATTTTAAAAATGCAGTAGATTTGTCAGAAATTCAAAAATTAAAATCAGTGTGTCAACAGTTTCAACTTACCTTTAAACTCAAATGTTTGAAACTTTCCATAGCCAAACTATACAACTATAAAAATTCATTATTTCTCCTTATTTACATTTTGTGTTCGGTATAAGATTCTTACGAATCACTGACAGTACTAAATTTGCATCACTTACGCAATTAGAATTATGGCAATTAATTACGCAATTACAATTACATAAACGCAATTAGAATTATGCATTTTTTCAGTTCCCGAAACAAGCAAAAGGGTAATAAGTAGTATAAAATACACAATAAAATATAAACTCGTTGAAGGATTCGATAGACTGTCTTAAAAAGATGTAAAAGAAAGTGACGTTCTTCAGGAAAAACAAAATACAGTTGTAACACCTGTAAAACTTTCTTTTCCTACTCAATAGTTCTTCGGCAGGAAAAGCACAGGTGAATCGCTCTCTTTGATGGAAGTGAAGTAATTTTGTCTTTCCTGCCTCATCTGATGGAAAGACGATACCGATAGTGTTAATGTTAATATCGATCCAATGATGAACATTATCATTCTATCGATGATGCTTTTATAGAGCTTTGTAGACAGACTGTTTTTACGGTAGAAATAGGATTGTATGCTTCCTGGAAGTAATTATAGTAGTAAATTGGTCACTCTTGTGTCGGTCAAATATTTCTTTTAAATGAATTCGTTACAATCATAAGTATTTGGTAAAATTATTTACGCTTACCATCTGAGTATACAGGTTTATACGTTGGTATAAACATATAATAAAGAACTATTAAACAAATTTAAAATTAAAAGAAAGGTAAAATTATTTACGCGGTTACCATCTGAGTATACAGGTTTATTTATATGTTGGTATAAACATATAATAAAGAATAATTTAGGTAATCAAATTCACATATCTTCTGCAAGAATGCAGAATTATTTTGATTTAAAAAGAAACATTTGAAAACAATGATTTTTTTTCCCATTTTGAGATTTACCCAGTTTTCCATAAAATATGGTAGTACTACTATTAAGTTTATAGGGAATATTTAATTAAACATAATTTAATTTCTGCTATATTTAAATTTTACCCGAGTTTTTATGGATTGAATTTTCATCCAAATTTCAGTCAGACCATTCTGATGCATATTTTCCTGGTAAGTTTGATACAGATACATACTTACATAGTTTATTGAGTAGTATAAGAGTAAGAGAGTGGAAAAGATATTTTCTGTTAAAAACTTAAATTTTGTACTACAGTTGACTACTTATACATAATAAAAAATCTTACTTCACGACAAGAAAAAACTGAAATATATTTACTTTAAGAAACAACTTTTAACCAAATCTATGTATATTGACCAAAAGGATTGGAAAAAAAATAATACTTATTACTTAAGTTTAAGGTAAAAGGAAGTTTCTTATTGACTTATACTTAAAATAATGAACTCTTAATTTTTAATACTATATTAAAGAATTTTTATATCAATGGATACATTATTCAAATCTAATATAGGTACCCAAAGTTGGTGCCTTAAAGAGATGTAAGGAGTACCCCAAGGAGCTTTGAATGGAATAATTAGGAATTTTTGAATACCACATATTTAAAAATTTTTAAATTAATCCAGTTCTAAAATTTATAAGAAATTTTTACAGATTTTGAGGTTTTAAATGGTGGAAAAGCCAGTTTTCAGAAATTACACTGTAGTAAATCATTACAGAAATAGAAAGTAAATAGCATTAAATATTTAACTTCAAAAATATAATCTTTACTTGATGTATCAATACTTTCAACGATCTGGACAATGTAGGATACAGGAAATTAAAGGAAACAAGCTCTGGCACTTATGTTATAGCATAGAGTATACATTTCTTAGGGGAGGGAGAAATGCTTCTATTCTTCAATTTATATTTCCAATCAGTTCATTGGAACTGATCTCACAGTCTTAAAATACTATGCAGCTTTTAAAAAATATTGTGTATTCTTTTCTTTCATGATCAAATATATTTTTTGGAAGAGAAATTTTTTTTTTCAAGAAAAAAAAATTGCAATCAATTTGAAATTGAGACCTTTTCAATTAAAAAATGGAATGTCTTATGGAAAATACTCTAGGAGCTATAAATCAGTTTTGAAGGAGATTTTAAAACCTTACGTTTTGGGATGGAAAGTGTCCTAAAAACGACCAGATATGACATATAAAAATATAAATAAGTCAGATTGTTACTGTATGTGTGGGGTGCTGTGAGATTGTTTTATACTGAAATTAACCCCTATGGAACTTCCTTGAATGCGTACTACTCGATACTAAAATACCAACCAGCCTTCCAAGTTATGATAAGAGGCGATTTTAATAAATTTAAAGCATGCAAAATAAAAAGAAATAAATGAAATGAAATATTCAATGGCACGCTGCCATTACAAAATATATTTATTAACTACTTGAGCGGTGAGTGTAAGAAGAATATAAAAATGAGAGTAAAATAAATAGAAAATATGTAAGAGGGAAAGAGGTTATACTAGACAGCAACGTTTCCTGACGTCCTAATATGACGTCACTTACAAACAAAGTAGTTCCCACCGCGGTGTCTGAATTTTGAGTGAAATGAAGAACGTCAATTCAAAAATATGATTATTTTGCTAAACCCGCATGCATATACCTACAGTGTCTTTTTATCATGATTTACGTATCGAAACTCCTACTATCAACCCAACAGGCTTTCTGTATACGCAGTTTCTACTTCCACTTAGTGACGCCATATGGTTATGAAACGTAGCTGTCGAGTATAGTTTTTCCACATTTCAAGGGTGTCATGACATGGAAAAGTATGAGAGCTCTTGTTCTACTTTGTCAGGTAGTATTAAAATTACTGTATTGTAACAATAATTGCAGGAATATTTCGTAGCAGGAGCGTATATAAGGTGGTGCCCCCCCCCCCCCGAAATTTCGACTAGGAGTACTAAAATGAGTTAAAACCCTGTTTTTAGGGTCAAATTTCCAAAAATTTTCTGGAGGGGAACCCACATATCCCCCCCCTTTTGTGCTAGAAACTCTATTATTCACAAATTTTTCATTATTCATTTTATCAGGATGCAAATCATACCTGGAAAATATTTAAAAAAAAAAAAACTACATTGAATCTATTAAATATACATGAAAGGAGGGCTTAGGAATATTTTTGTGTCATCTCCCCCGGTGCGAAATTCTAGCTTTCGGCGTTTTTAGAGCTAAAGTTAATGAGGATATTTTGTGCCCCACAAATATTTCAATGTACGCCAGTTTCGTAGATAAAGTTGCTTACTTTTTGAGTGATGTGTGGTCACCCACACTTTTTCCAAACCATATTGTCATACGAATAAAAGCGATTATGCCACGCGGTTCTTATTCATCAACTCCCAAAAAAACATGACCCCTGACCCCCCAAAACACAACGACTTTCCAGCATTCCCTGAAACTCGTGCCGTCAACCACGACAGCTGCAGTGACAGAGCCGGACGCCTGTGACCAGAGTGACCCAAAGTGACGTGTGTCGCGACTGCAGCCAACTTTTGTCCGTCATTATCATTGATATTATTCCGTTTCGAATCCCGGAAAAAAGGCCGCCCGAAACAGGTGTAAGTGATTTGGGCCGGAATCTCATCAGCGTTGTGTAACCGCCAACCGCGCTGAGTTAGAAATGGACCACGTCTGGGCTTTTGTAGTAACAGGGAGGGACTATCTGATAATCTAAAAGCGGAAATTAAATGAAAAGTTTTGTCACAGGAGATCTCATAGAGCACGGGAACCCCTATAACTAGGGTTACCATATATTCTTGGGTCCAACCCAGGACATATTTTAGAAATTACTCAAAAAGTACCATAGATTCATCATCGATTAAAAACTAAGTAAAGTACTACATAGAACCTGATTTCTGAGAGGGAATTTGGGGCGCTTGCCCAAGGCCCCCAAAATTCCACCGATTTTTATACATATCGTTACCACCACGCCAAAAACACGAATCTGCTATGTATAAGAATAGCAGATTCGCGTTTTTGGAGTGGTGGTAACGATATGCGATTCCTCGGAGAGGATCACTCAGGACAGTAAGAAAGAAACAGCGTACGTCAGGTGTATTTTCATCGCATTCGTGGTTATACAACTAAGGCGATTTTATAATAATTCTCTTTAAAAGTTTATTTAAATTTCTTTTTAAAATTAAATATTTTTTTAGAAATTACTTTTTTTGCTGGTGACTAAATTTAACTTTACAGAAACTTATAAAATTATAATTTGAGAAACATAATACTCTCTCTAGCAGAGTTTGAAATTGATAATTACTCGCGTCGTAATCATTACTGGTGATGATAACTTTAATGATTATCTGTGAGAAGTATTTTCTGAGTTTTATTTTTCACACCAAAAAATAAAATTCACTTAAGAGAGACAAATCGACATTGCGGGAGTGATACCTGGATTAATTCTGAGAAATACCGAAGAGAACTCATATCCTTGAAAAATTAGATTGGCGGTTTTGGCGATGTGTAAGCGATTTGTTTTGGCGTTATTGAGTTTTATTTTTTATCCAAATATTTTTTTCATCTTGAATTAATGATTATTATCGGAGTAAAACCTTATCGCTCAAAAGTAATTATCATTTTTAATCGAAACCAACAAAACTCAAAATCTGATCATGATTTTTTTGCCTCAAACCAGGCCCGATTTTTACGATTTTACTCAAAATTTAATCATTACACCAGGTCTTGGTGATCAAGTGTGATCATTAAATTCAAACCCTGCTACCCAGGGTATAAAGGTCGTATGGCCAGGTTGGATAATCCGAGGTGTCGTTTCGAGGTTTTATTGTAAAACATTGCTTGTAAGGTTAAATTTCAGAAATTCTCTAGAGGATCCTCCACCTCTTTCTTTGCTTATGCGGTAATATATTGCACGTATATTCAAGAACTAATCGTTGTCGATAACTCGTATTAAGAATCTAAATTGTTATGTATTTATTTAAAAAAAAAAGTAAGAGTGTGTTGTGTGGTGGTTCTAAAGTTTTGACACAGAAAGTAGAAAGAAACAATATCCCAACTATCTGAAATGATGGCATTTTCTTGAATATATCCACTTCTAAATATTTATATCTACTTAGAAAATCAGGAACAGGAACGGAAATTAAAGATGATTTTAGTGATTATTTTTGTTGATGAAAATGTCTATACTGGACAGCAACTTAAGTTGACCCTCTTATGATTACGACGCGAGTTTTTCTTTTTTGATCCCCGAACGATGATCCATGTTAGATGAAAGTGGCAATTGATATTGAGTTTTTTCTCCGGCTCCGTAATTATTAATTTCAAACTCTACTAGAGAGAGCTATTATGTTTCTCAAAATATAATTTTATACGTTTCTGTAAAGTTAAATTTAGTCACCAGCAGAAAAAATAATTTTTAAAAAAATATTAAGTTTCAAAAATTGAGAAAGTTAGATAATATCATAGGCTGTGACGATTCTTTCTAAATTCGCTCTGTATTGATCACGGAAGCGATAAAAAAAACCTGACGTAGTACTACGTTGTTTCATTAGTAATGTACTGAGTGATCCTCACCGAGGAATCACATATCGTTACCACCACGCCAAAAACGCGAATCTGCTATTCTTATACATAGAGCAGATTCGTGTTTTTGGCGTGGTGGTAACGATATGTATATCGAGTAGTATATACTCGACTGCAACGTTTCTTGAACCCAGTACGTCACAAATGCGGAAGAAGAAATCGGTAAACACAAAGCCTGTTGGGTTGCTAGGAGGAGTTTCGGTACGCAAATCATGATTGAAAAGCACTATATACACATGGGTTTAACAAAATAATCATATTTTTAAATTTACGTTCTTCATTTCACTCAAAATTTGGACACCGTGATGGGAACTGTTTGTTAGTGATGATATCATAGGGTCAACTTAAGTTGCTGTCTAGTATAGATAGTTCAATCTGTTGGTTTAAAAACATGATAAAAAATTACTGACTATTTGACTAGAGGGGATAAATGATTACCGCAACACTATTATGGAAGAAAGCAAAGAAAAACAACTTAAACATATTAGTTTTAATACAGGAGACAACCCCTTTGATCTTTTATGCGTGTCCATTTCATTTGGACTGATCCACCCGGTGACAAAATGACCTTTGTGATCTTTTTGGTATTGTTTAAGTCCAGGTGGGCATTCGAATACGACACGAGCTTCGATTAAGTAAGTGGGTGCGTGCGGGAAGCTTTTTTGTGGTGACTAAAAAGTATCTCTGTCACTGTCATCTGCGTTATTCGATGTTGTGGATAAGTGCATAGATTAACTGAGCCGCACCTTGTGACATTTGTAGATATGCGGAACGAATTTAATTATTAGTATTTTATACTGTTGCATATAAATAGTCTAACAACCAGAGACATTCTCAACTCCTTTAAGAGAGTATTTCATTCCTTGAAAATCGGAAATACTCTTTAAAAAACTAGCTAGGAGTATTTTCACTCTTTGAATTTTTCACAAAGGTTTAGCTTAAAAAGTGCACTTCGTGGAGGCCCCACCGCGAAATCAACAAATAATATTTTTCTACTCAAAACACCAACTGATCTCAGCGGAGACATTTTTGCCAACAGCCACTGCACCCTAATTATCATACTTTTTAAATGTGTTATCATTCAGCTATAGTAATTTTTCTTCATTTATTGTTCTGACGCTTAGGGAGTTTGCGGTTTTCGTGTATCTATATTCCGGTTCATGCTATTTGCGTATTTCACTCCTCATAATTGAATTTCACTCCTCCTAAAAAAAGTCAAGGAGTATTTTTACTCCCCCAAAAAATCCTAGGAATAACACTGGGTGAGGTCAAGTACTGGTCATCTCCTTGTAAGTTTGAAAATTTGTAATTACAATACAGGTTGAACAAGTAATGAAGTACACTAAACTGCTAATTTTCAGAAATTCGTTCTCCCTATTTGTCCTTGTTAGTAATCATCAGCTAGTAGAAATTCAGTTTTACATTAAGTTTAAAATGGAAGTGGATATTTTATTCAGGTCTTGGGAACATTTGAATAATTCAAATTATTCTTCAGATTCAACCCCATTATATCAATTCCAAAGTATAAAATACTTTGAATACATATTTCTTATCATAATCTCTTAAAAGAAATATGTAGATCCCTGAAGAACACGTTTCAAACAAACTGCCCAACTCCACTATTTTTTGTAAACAGCCGATAGATAACTCTAACTGTAACACTTTCTACAATTGGTTTGTTCACCAGTAACTAACTAAATTTATATATTTAAAAGAAAGCGTTCTCATTATAAAGGCCATTCCTATCTTTAAAAATGGTTATCTCATGTTAAATTAGTTAGTAATCCATTTGCGTTTACTGATTGTTGTATCTCTAAAGAAAGCCACTGTTTATATACTATATTGGAGCATTTAAAGATGCCTGTTTTCAAATGTATTACCACCAGAGGATTTAAATCGAGGAAATACAAGCTGGTAAATGTTAAAGGACGATTAAAATTTTCCATACGAAATGAAATACATATATTACTATTTCTCGATCAATATAACAATTAAAAGGGAGATTCAGAATTTAAAAATTTTTACATTTATGGCCTGTCAGTTCAGGCAGGGCTTACTAGATACTATACCCTACTATACTCTGTGTAATTAGAATCGGCGGTTGACCTTGAGTTTTTTCTCAATGTATTTCTTCTGCGTTGCCATGGTAAAGAATGACGTTTAACCGCCTATTTTATTTACACAGACTATAGCCGTGGTTCAGGTTAACCACTTTTAGCATTGGTCTTCATTTTCATTTTACAATAAGCTGATTAGAAAGCTTATACACTCTTAACTTTTTAATTTACTTCAACCCACATAAACCTTCTATTAACCCCAGGTCCTGATTTATCATTAGGCCTGTTAGGCCCGGGACTAGGGTAGGGGCCCCAAAATTTTAAAAGTACTTCAAAATTTAAAACAAAAATAACTTTTCATATTTTCTGGAATGCATTTTCAATACTTTTTCCTCAAATGACAAAATTTAAAATCAATGATTTTAACACACAATTTGGCGAAATGTTTGAAATAGTCAGCAGACTAATAGTATAACTACCAATAATTATTGTGTGCAGTGAAATTTGTGTTTGTGATGAACACTTATGATGATGTATAACAGGGGGGGCCGTTCTTCCGTAGTGTGCCTACTATAGTAAATTTCCTAAATCGGGCACAACAAACAGCCCGCGGGCCACATGCGGCCAGCAAAAGAAAAATGCTGAACTGATTACCATTACCACACCAATTTGGGGGGAGGCAGTTTTCAAGAGTTTTTGAAAACTCAAAAATTAGAAGCTTGAAAATAACCCCTCATCAAGTTTTGAAAATAAACTAAAAATGAGGGGTTGATGTCATAGAAGCCCATCAGGGAAACCCTACATCTTCCGGATTCACCCCCCTTATGGGAGGCCATTTACATTTCAATTAACAGTTTCAGTTAACAACAGTCCGGTCTTAAAGGGATAAACCGGACATAAGACATAAGTAACTAGATATCATCCATTCAAAGTTGCACACAGTTTCCATTCATAACACGGAAATCCTCGTCAACTTGACCCCCGTGTAGATTTTGTCACCCGTTTGACGCACGGGTGGTTGCATTGCGTCCGGCTCGTGGTTCAATAATGCAAGAGGGTGGATTCTGGAATCCACGAGACCGTGTCCACCGTGAGAAGATCCCCTTTCGCAGATAGGGTGGGGTTGAGTTGTATGGGTTCTGTTCCAGAACAGGTGGAATTCGGATTTGGTGTCATGGAGAAATGATGTTTGTGGTTCGGGATTAATGTCGGGTTTCTGTGGGTAAGCTGCTAGCACCTGCTGAGGGTGTCAAGTTAAGAAGGAAATCACTCAAACAAAAACTGTCACTTTTCGCAATAGATACACTGCCCCTGCGTCAAAAGTTAACCCAATAAGGAATAATGTTGTAATAAGTTTCAACAGGGGCTTCATTTCAGTTTTTGGTTGGGGGGGGGCAAGGATTTTTTTTTAAGTGGGGCTGAGCCACGCCGTAACCAGACTTGGTTTTGTTTTGGGGGGGGGGTGACTCAACATCATGAGTTCTAAGTAAAAATGGGGGGTCTGGGGGTCACCCCCAGAAAAATTTTGAAATTTTGCCTCATTTTTACAACATTTAAGTTACATGCGAAGAGAACAGTCCCTTGTAAACCACATAAATTTCTAGAGAAAAAAAAGTTACAAATAAACGTCAAAGTTTCAAGGGGAGTCGGAGGTCCTCCCTCAGACTTGTTTTTGAAAATTTCCCTTTAAACTAGTGTTTTATCTCCTTTGCAACCTCATTGGGGAACACCCAGAGGGATCCGCTTGTTGTGATCGTGAGCGGCAGAATTTTCAAGGGAAATATACTGTATAACATATATATATATAAAAATTTTAAAGGGGGGGTCTGGGGTTCTCCCCCCCAAAATTTTTTGAAATTTGTCTCGTAAAGTAGTGTTTCAGCTCATTTTGAGGCCCTTTAGGTTCCTCAGTAAACAGTTCCTTGTAAAGCATTAAATTTTCTAGGGAAAAAAGTTATAAATAAATGTCAAATTTTCAAGGGGGCGGAGATCCTCCCCCAGTAAAAATTTTTGAAAATTCCCCTTTAAACCACACTCCTAGGGGCTTCAAACTCTTTGGTTCCCAAAGGGAACTGCTTCTTGTAAGCGGCAAAATTTTCAAGGGAGACACATTGTATAACAGACATCAAAGGTCAGGAGGGGGTTTGGGGGGTCTCCCTTAGAAAATTTTGAAATTTGACCCTCAAAAGTAGTGCTTTAACTCCTTTTGGGACGTTTTGAGTTGAATCTGAGGCTCCTTGTGGAAGTCACAAAATTTTCAAGGAACTCTCAGCATTTTTGCACTTAAAAGTGGAAACCTTGGGGGGGGGCAATTTCCCCCCCCCCCCTGCCCCCCCTAAATGACGCGCATGAGTTTCAAAGTTACCGAAACCCCGCTGGAGCAGTGGTAGGGTGCTTGCATACATTGGCGGATTTCAAAATGTGCCGCCTATAATAGGCTGAACCAAAAATTGCCGCCTATTCACTGTAAAAAAATTCCCGTAAAATTTACGGTTTTAAACTGGCAGCTGGGTTGGTTGGGGAAAACCGTAAAAATTACGAAGTAAATCCATAAAAACAATGGTGTTTTACCATTTTAATCCATGTTTTTTGTTTTACAAGGTAAAATACTGTTGTTTTTATGGATTTACTTCGTAATTTTTACGGTTTTCCACAACCAACCCAGCTGCCAGTTAAAAATCGTAAATTTTACGGGATTTTTTTACAGTGTGCACATAATGTCAAAATTTTACTATCATAGCTGCAAGTAAAAATGGGGGTCTGTGGGTCAGCTCCAGATTTTTTTTTTTTAAATTGGCCTATAAAAGTAGTGATTTAGTTGATTTTGAGACCCTTTGGGTAACATTTGAAGAGAATGGTTCCTTGTAAACCGCACAATTTTCAAGGTAAAAAAATTATAAATAGACGTCAAAATTTCGAGGGGGCTGGGGGTCCACCCCCAGGAAAATTTTTAAAATTTTCCCCTTTAAACTAGTGTTTTATCTCATTTGAAACCACTTTGGGGAACACGCAAAGGGAACCGTTTCTTGTAAGCGGCAGAATTTCCAAAGGAAAAACACTATGTAACAGACTTCCACATTGTAGAGGGGGTTTGGGGGTTCTCCCTCAAAAAAAAAATTTGAAATTTGATCCTCAAAATTGTGTTTTAAGTCCTTTTGAGACTTTTTGAAGTCTTTCTTTTAACTCTTCTCCATGACAATTTTTTAAATGTTCCGCGGACCGAAACAAATGGAGAGGTGGGCTGGAGGTTGCCCATATGTGGTCTAAAGAAAGCATAGAAAAATAGATTTGTTACTTTGCTGAATCAAACTACTCAAAACTTCTGGGTGGGGGTTGGGATTTTGGTTACCTGAAAAGAACGTTCTTCGTCTTTCCAGTGCTTGTGTTTCCTTTCTCTTCTCCTGTTTTTTGCGGAAAAAAAAATTCCACCGTCAAAAATTTGCCGCCTATGAAAATTTGTCGCCGTATATAGGCTTCAGCCTAGCTAGCCTATTTAGAAATCCGCTACTGCTTGCATAGCATGCGGTTCTAACTAAACCTCGGATATTATTTTATAAAAAGACTTCTATTTTCCGAAAGATATTTCAACAAACCAATCAGAGCAAACTGGCTAAAAGTGACAGATTGCGTTTTTCAATCTTTTTTTTTAACGTTGAGACAGTTTTTCATGCGCCCCTCTTCAGAAGAGAGTCATGCACGCATCTGAAAATTGCAAGGGCGGGGCGTTAATTTTTTTTAGGGTGCTCTTATTTGAACAGGCAATTCCTTGATTAAGAAAATTATAGAATGGGGTTAAAAATGTAAAAAAAAGGAGTGACCTGGGCTAAATCTTATAAAGCTGATTTTTATTACCCTACCACTGAGTACATTGGTGAATGTGTCTTCCAATCGCAAACCACACTGAAATTTTGATAGCCGTACACAAGCCATACTGAGGGGAGTACTTATTTAATTAATTTGAAACCGGAGACCAAGCCCACCTCTATGCCTGTAAGTGACAAATAACTATATATTTTTGGATTTTTTATATTTCGACTGGTGATCTTTAAGTTAAAGGAGTCGGGAGAAACAGTGAATAACAGCAGTAATTCAGTTAGATTTAGGTGGGTATCAGGACCAGGAGGCTATTAAAATATTTGCTGCGACATCTTATAATTTATCAAATGAATTCTAAACATATTTGAATAAATTTTCCCCTTTTTTAATTCCCTGATTTTGGTGAAGTTCCTTTTTGGGAAACGAATTATTGAAGAACGATTTTATTGGGAACGAATTATTTGGGAAACGAATTACGAATTATTTTGGGAAAAAGAATTATTGAAGCAAAATGAAGCTAGGTAAAACTATACTATACATAGGCGGATTTACGGGAGTTCAGAGTGTTTTCCTAATTTTGCATACTTTCTTTGCCATATCCAACAGGTTTTTTAGAATATAACACATTAAAATATTCACGCGATTTAGTTCATGTTAAAATACCTCTTATTGCCGAAAATTCCATAAAATACATTTATTTGAACCCAAAATCGCAAACATTCCCCAATAGGTTTTTCATTTATGAAATGTAATCAGGCCCGTTCCTGGGTATGAAGGCGCCTCCGTGCCAATAAATTACGGCGCCCCTTACACCTCACCCCCATTAATAATTAATTCTAAGTTAATTAATTTTTACTTTTAATTAATTTTTAATTAATTAATCACTTATTTTAAATTATTTGTTAATTTTAACTAATTAATAATTACTTTCAACAAATTTGATATTACTTAACTTAATGATACAGTAGAACTTTGATAAAGCGACTCCTTATGGTGCCAACAAAATGCGGACGTTTTAACGAATAAAATTAACAATATTGTAATAAAAAGGTGCTTTTATTACCGGTTGTTGAAACGCAAGGGTTGCTATAACAGAGGGTCGTTGTAAAGGGGTTCTACTTATTAATAAATAAATAATATTGGCATTACTTATTTAATTAAAATTAGTTTTCAGTTAAAATAAATCAAGCTTTTTTCAATATATTGTGGGGGGGGGGGTTTCCCCCAAGAAAAATTTCTGAAATTTGACCCCTAAAAGTAGTGTTTTAACTCATTTTGAGACCCTTTAGCTAACAACCGAAGAGAATTGCTCCTTATAAATTTGCAGAATTTTCAATGAAAAACAGTATAAAAATTGATGTCAAAATTTCGGGAGGGGTTTGAACCCCCCTTGGATACGGCCCTGGGCCATAAACTCAAAAATATTCACTTAGGATTACTCAATTTTCGCCTAGTTCTCGATAGAGGCTGTTATGGTTTGGCTATTTATCGAACCAGTAACTGATGGTTACCAGTAATTGACACTTTAAGAACAATATAAAAATTAATTAGCTATTGCTACTTAATAAAACTATCCTGAAAAAACTTTTTGTTTTGAAAAATTAAATGAAGTTTCAATATTTATCTAGAGAACAATTTGTTTGAAAAAGTAATTATTTTCTATTTTTAAAATATTTTTAAGTTGGCATGGTAGCAGCACCGGGTGCACCTAATAAATTTACGTAAGAGATATCCATTCGGTTTTTTACAATAGTCTTGTTCAAAACATTTTTCACAAGTCAAGGGCCTATTATATAGAAATTTTTAAGGGACATCTATTAAAATATGATTTGAGGCAAACGCTTGATAGCTATTTAATAACTGGTGAATCAAATCTTCATCCAAGGAGGGCGCCCATTAATAGATTCATACAATTCGGTTTTTCTAAGACGCCTTACAGCTTTCAAGTCCGGAGAGTTTAAATTTTAACACACTCAGAATGGGCGCCCTGAATAGATTCATTTGATGGGGGCGCCCATACAATATGGTATAGCTTTTAAAGTTGGGAATGTTAAAATTTTCACTCGCAGGTCTGGCGGTCTTTGATAAATCCATTTAATTAAGACAACTCATACAATTTGGTTTATCTAAGTAAGACGCCTTACATATTTCAAAGTCGGTGTATTCAATTTTTCTCTCAGGGTGGGCGCTTTGAATATATATTTATTTGATGGGGCGCCCCATACAATTTGAAAGCTAAAAGGAGTCTTCCTTATAGCTTTCAAAGTCGGGCATATTAAAATTTTTGTTAAGAGTTGGCACCCTTTAATAGATTCACTAGATGAGGGCGCCCCATACAAAAAGTTCAAAATGCACTTTTCTTAAAAGGCGCCTATATTAGTTCTCTTAAGGGAACGGGTGTGTATAACACCCAGTAAGGGCGCTCTTTACTCGTTTGTAGGCGCCTTTTGAAGCTTTTTTTTGTAAAGGAAAGGAGATCTAGCTTACTGCTTAGGTTTGTTTCTTTTGAGTCAGGACGTAACGGAATATTTTTACCTTAAAGTTAGGGGTCAAAAAAATTTTCTAAGGCGCCTCTTCATCGGTCGGCGCCTCCGTGCAGGCACGGCCAGCACGCCCGGCCGGAACGGCCCTGAATGTAATTCTCCGAGAACAGAAAAATAATTAAAAAGGTATTAAATATTTGGAGTCATCAGGAATGAGGTAGTTCCATATTTTTTAAACTTTCGATTTTGTGGTTTATTATTATAGCATATGTTGTGTCAAATTGAAATCTACAATCGAAATTTATCTAAAAAAATTATTTACTTAGATATTAAGGAAATAAAAGTCGTCAACAAATGATGCAACCGCCCGAGTTGTGAAATGGTTGTGAAGCAAAACCCTCTATATACAAAGCCTGACAACTACGTCACTGTGACGTCAAAGGTGGCGGAAAACCGCTAAATTTCCCATGTAAGTCTATGGAGCACAAAAACTTACTTTCTTAACTCCTCGCGTTATGTATGCCTTCAAGGCTGATAATACTGTTCTGGAAACTCAAAATCTTTCGTTTAGAATCAAAATTTTGTCCCTTTTGTACAGCTTTTTTGTATTTTCATTCAGTTTTTTAGCCTTAGGACTAACATGGCTTTTAGTTCAGTTTGCAAATAATGAATGCATGTCATGTAGGTTTTTCTCACAATATTAAGTTTATCTAGGAAATTAAAAAAAAAATCACTAGTAAAATGAAAAGTAAAATCTATTAAAAATTAAAACAAATCATTGAATTTTCGAATTCTTCCAACAGTAAATAATTTACTTAACTACATTAAATTCTTTAATTTATTACAAGATTAAACTGATGAGAATCAAGCATTATATTTATTGTTGCGGGAAATGCACTAGTAGCACTAAGTTCTAGTTAATTCTTCTGATTTGTATTTTTACATTTTTCTCAGATGGCATCACGTTTTTGTTTGTTGTTCCATCAATTTTGTTAAATTAAAAGACATTTTTGATATTTTATGCTTATTTCAGATTTCTACTTATTAAACTCTGGTTTGAATGGCGATAGCCATTAAAAATTAATATCACGGCGTATGTTTTTACATCGATACATTAATGTTAATAACAAAAACACGAATATTCCTTGTTCAGTGTTAAGAAGTCAAAAAATATAAAACATGGCGTCGTTTTGCATGTGACGTCAAAGGTGGCGGAAAGTGTGACGTCACCCGTCCGAGTTGTGAGGCCATTATATAGAGGGTCTTGTGTGAAGCCATCGGGGCCGAGTGACGTCACGAACCTAAAATCACTAGTAAAATAAAAACGTAAAATCAATTATAAATCAAAACAAATCGTTGAATATTCGAATACTTCCAACAGTAAATAATTTATATTTAACTACATTAAATTCTTTAATTTATTATAAAATTAAACTGATGAGAATCAAGCATTAATTCTTTTGATATGTATTTTTACATTTTTTGCCACTGGCATCACGCTTTTGTTTATTGTTGTATCAATTTTGGCAGTGTATATTGCGCCGAAATTTGCGGTACACTACATTTTCACAACAATGAACCGACATGCGCAGTATGAAACCTTTGATGAAACTGCGCAGGTTTGCGGTAAAGTGAAAAATTCCGCTCATATAGCCGTTTACGGCAAAGTGTAATATCTGTTCATGTAACCGTATTTAAGGTGAAGGTTTTTTGGGAGTTTTGTTGTTTTGTTTTAACTTAAACTTATATTTTTAAATTTTATTCCACTTTAATTTAATCATTACTTCTGTTCTTTCTCTTGAGTTTCTAGTTAGTTTTTTTTTAAAGTACTAATTATGATGACTTAATTTTATTTAAAACATTTCACGTAAGAGGGAGGGGGTTTATTTGCACATTTTTCTTGATAAGGGGGAGTGAATGAGTGATGCTTACGTAAGAACGTAAGATGATAATACAAATACTGCATTTTCGAACATCTGTTTTCTTGCATAAATATTTTTGTCCCGGTTTCCGCTTTTGACGCGGTGGTGTATATTCACCACAACTAACCGGTTCGGGTTTTTCTTCAAATTCAACAACCAGCCAAAAAATAACCGGAAGGAATTCTGAATGAAATTGAAAATTTCAATTTAGTTTAAAAGTTTTGTATTATAAATTTTGTTAAAATGTTGCAGCGTGATGTTTGTATAACCATTAACCAAATGCAATGATTATTGGCCAAATGCAATGATAATGACAAAGTTATTGGGATTTCCAAACAGCACTCGAGGGGGGAACACGTCGGGAGAAAAGAGGGAAGAAGGAAGAAGTAACCGGTTGTACAATGCCCCCTCCTATATTCTCTGTTTTCATTTGATTTTCAGGGGGGGTCCATTTTTAATAGATCAAATGAAGTGGATTTAATAAGATTTATCGTAGGGTTTTTTCGATTTTTAAATTATTTATTAATAGTCACGAGTTTTTTTACGCTGGTTTCTAGTAATAGGGCTGTATGAAGAGCAACATATAGAATTTTCAAGTCACTGTGCCGGTAATTTTGGATTCGAGCCCCCTTTTAAGCTCCGTTTTCGACATGTACCTTAATTATCGAAAAAAGGCATCTTAACGAATTTTAACCAGGTCGGTGACCTATTACCCTTAAACTGTGATGAAATATATCGCAGAATCTGTAATTTGAAGAAATTGGGATAATAATCCAGTCCTCGGCGGCCGTGCGTTCTTTTCCGAAAAATTGCCGAATTTCGCGTTTTATACACAATTAAATTTAAAATATAGTTTTTTCGGTGATTAAATCTTAAACTAGACACCCATAATTAAATCATATTCAATTTTTGTGAAAATAGGATCGTAAATAAGAGAGTAAATCAAGTTTGAAAAAAGTTCGGAATTTGACCCCGAAAAACACAACTCCGATTAAAGCTAACAACCCCTTATTAAATAATGTTATATTTTTTTCGAATTTTTTTTATAATAATATAAGGTTATGGCAAGGTTTTTCCAGAATTACGGGTAGCCATGGTGATTCTTACGTCACCCAGGAATTTCCAAACCCTAAATGGGCTTACTGACACTTATAGGAAAACACTCCGTTTTTCTGAAGAGAGAAAGTTTAAAATTTTAAAATGTTCGATCTTACAATCAAGTGTCTTACATGGTTGGAAAGATGATTTTAAGCAGATTACGAAAATGTGAATCATTAGGGGTTTCCCTGATATTTCGTGATTTATTACAGAAAAACGAAAAACACAAAACTGGGAATTAATCGTTCAGTTTTATTAGAAATCGTTTGAAATTTTACTATGTTGCTCCCATAAAAATCACCATTCGGACCATGTATGGCACTAAGGGGTGATCTCCAAATTTAGAAAGGGTCAGTGCACAATGCACTG
This sequence comes from Tetragnatha montana, assembly GCA_963680715.1. Classification (NCBI taxonomy): domain Eukaryota; kingdom Metazoa; phylum Arthropoda; class Arachnida; order Araneae; family Tetragnathidae; genus Tetragnatha; species Tetragnatha montana. The sequence continues at coordinate 26,461,233 of OY796677.1, forward strand.
CACATGCACTTTTTAAATTTCAAACGACCGTGGGCGTGGCTCCTCTACCTTTACAGTTCAGATAGCACGATAGCATCGTAACACGGTTCTGGAAGAAATTTTTACGATCTTTAAGAATCCGGTAATAGCCAAGCTCTCTGACCTTTAGTTCCGGAAAAATCCGGGAAATACCCTCTAGTTTTTAACCGAAAAGTCGAATTTAATTTTTTTTACAACCCCTTAGTGAGTCACATCGTTTAAACTGGAATGAAAAGTAGTTTCTGGAATACCAAACCGCTGAGTCATACTCCTCCTAGATCCGAAGCAATAGAACTTCAAAGTTCGGCACGTGTCAGCCTGAGATTTCCCGCCAAAAAAGCCCGCACAATCGTTTACTCGGATTTGCTAGAAAAATACAGGTGAAATTGTACATTTTCTGAAGGCCTGCTTCAAGCCCAACAAGAAACCTATTAAACCTCCTGGACGATTATTTCAAAAGAAATCCGGAAAAATACCGGGATATTTCGGTTTCTAATTTTTGACCGGCCCCCTAACCTAGGGCAAACCATTCGGTTAAAAATTCGCTAAATAAAAGCAATCGAGTCGAGGGGGGTCAAAAATGACCAAACTTGCGAACGTTATATTTAAACAGCCCCTATTTTTCCAGGTGAAAAAAGTGGGAGGATGGCCGAGCCCAAGTCCCCCGGAATTTTTTTTTTTTTAAGATTTTTTTTTGCATGATTTCGATGCTGTCTAAATTGCCATGTTAGCCTTGCTACTTTTGATTCTTTTAATTTATTTCTAGGAAAATTAAAGAAATTTCGCACGTATACCTTAGTTTAAAAATTTGATTTTTTGATTAACCCTGTTAAACAAAAATATCTCAAATAGCTTTCCAAAGTGAATAAACGTGCATATAATTTACAAATGCTATCATTGTTATACAATATCAATTATAATTCAGTATAATAAGCGTAGTTTCCTGTTTCATTACTTGTCATAGTCGGTTACTTTTTTTAATGTCAAGTCTGTTACCAGAAGGAATTAAATTTTTATACTTTGTAAATTTGTGTAAAACGTTTTGCCCCCTACAAATGAAATTGTTTTATTTTTGAAGTAAATTGTATTATATTTAACAAGGTTATTTTCATGCATTAATCATATATGTTTTAATGTAGATAAGTTAACAAAACATTACCAAAATGTTTTTCCTTCTCGCACTTCGTGTCAAAGTTTTGCTGATAAAAATGCTGATGAAAGGTGCGCCCTAAACAAAGAGGGGGTCTGGGAGCCCACCCCGAGAAAAAGAGTAGTTAGACTAATTTTTGGAGATTCGGGACCTTTTTTTTGCACTTGAAGAGGATTGGATTGCTTCTTGTACTCTCCAGAATTTTCAAGGGGGGACTTTTTTTTTACAATTTATTTTAAACATCGGTACGTATTAGAATAGTCAGAGTTGGGGAGGAATTGTCAAATCTGCCAAAGACCGTATTTGTCCCAAGTTACATTTTATTATTAAATTATGGTTATAATGATTGGGACATATAAGGAGTTTCATTTAGGACAACGTCCCCTGAATCAGGAGTGTCTGAACTTTTCAGGGACTATAATAAGAAATAACAGTAACTACGGCGGGTTAAAAGACGTGAAATTTTTAAGAGGTCATGCATATTTTCCACCCGTGCAAGGCAGGGCATTAGGGCCAGTGTCCCGTATATAAAAATTTATTACCCAGTCCAAATTTCGGGGGTAGGGGCAGGGGCAGGTATATACCCCTGATTTCAACTAGTACTAGTAGGTTCGAGGTCTTTTTGAACGTATTATACGCCAGATATTCATGTAAATTTCATGAATGTTTGATTTCTACACTTTTTTTTTTTGGCAAAGTAAACATTTTCTTTTCGTGAGAAAATTAATCTGTCTTCAAATATTGCTTCCAATCTGTAAATTAAGGATATTTTAATATTTATTCCATTTTATACAGCCCAATACTACACATAATGGAGGGAATATGATAGTCATTTCCCTTAGTCATTTCAGGATAATCTAAAATTTTTCTTTATTCTAAATTCCAAACTTCTGTGTAAATAATTATTGTTTTATTCAGATATTCTCCTAAGCCCAATACAATAAATATATGCATGGTCATTTAGAATTAAGTGACTGAACCAATTAAAACTAAATTTTGTACTTATTCGAACTTAATTACTTTTTATTATCCCTACTGTTCCGACTTGCATCAAGCTATTTGCATAAAAAAAACTCAATCAGCTTCTATGTAATATATCCCTCCTTTTTGTATATTTTATTAGGTTGAAAAAGCTGGAAGGAATTTGCATGTTTAATTACTTTTCTTCAGATAGTGGAACTGTAAAAACCTTGGCTAACCCCTGTTTTAAAAGTTATTCTTTTTCTTCTTTCTAACTAATACCATCTAGCCTCTACAACAGGTTAAAATTTTTATTTGAATCTCTAAAATTAAAAAACTTATCTCCAGCATTACAGCTGTGACACTCAATAAAATTTTTGTGAATAGATAAAATAACCGGGGCCTCTAAGAGCAAAGCCAGGCCCCGGGGATAAGGTTAAAAAATTCAAGATTTCCTGAAAAAAGTTATGATTTGTTACATATAAAGAAATACTCATACTTACAAAAAAATTATTTATTTAACAACATTATCATGAATATACAGTAACAAAAGAAAAGCCTTGTACACATAGAATTAATGGAAAAATCACAGTGGTCAACCACCAGAGTAGGAATACAATATTGTATATGTACTAAGTACACCACTTACTATTATACTAAGTATCTTACTACTTAAAAGCATATTTAGTTAAATCTGAATCGTCTAGGTCTAAACTATTTTTGCAAAAAATTCTGAGAAAATATCAATGAATGAGGAACTTATGAATATGCAATAGCATGTCTATTAAAATTTCATTTCTGCTTTAAGAAAATATTTTTATTTATAAAAATTAAGCTTGTCTATAATATATTGTTTGATGTGATCCAGTTGTTATCAATCTGATATAGTTATTGAAGTTGACAGGTCTTAATCATACCTACTTGTGGCGGCAGTGGTCAGCGTGCCTGGCTACGAGCATTACCGACCCAGGTTCCTTGCCGCTTGTGCTTGGGTAGCTAGCTGGTCATGGGTCAACTCAGCCCTTCATCGTCCTGGGGTTGATAAATGATCACCAAGCTCGCTTGGGGAATCAACTGGGGGTCCAGCGTTGAGCTAGCCACTCGGCCTGGACACAAGCTAAGTAATTAGCACCCCAGGCCCAAAGGCTAATGAAACGGAGATGGGCCACTAGGCCTGGGCAGACTTTGATTGATATGAATTATGCCTACTTTATTTGACACATAATGAATAATTTTAATTTATCATTAGCTGTCGTTTAATGTTATAAAAATTTGTCTATATTCCTAAAAAAAACCCCCACATCCTTAAAGCTTATCTTTCGTTGCTAGGCGGTGAAAACCAGTTTTCTCTGCCTTCCACAATGCTATCTCCACCAAAAAGCGAGAAAAAACAAACATTATCAGCCAATGTGTTTTCACAATTTTGTTTGCTGGTCAGTTACACATTATTTTGGATTTATCTGCCAAAAGAGCATGGCTGTATTTAGCAGGACTTTTCACATAATTCATCCAAAGTTTCAATGTTACTTTTTAAACAGAACCCTTAAAGCGTACTACAAATAGGTTTGTAAGTAGATAGCATTTTAATTGAAATGCTTTAAAGCCTTTCAACTGAAACAGGAAACATGAAATTGACACATTCACACGTTTGGATAGCAAAATATATCATTGGGTTTACTAAATTTCAACTAAAGTTTTATGTGTTACTTCATAATATTATATCTATTTTAAGTAAAATAGTGATGTATTAATGAAAAACTCAAAAAGGGATGAATATATAGCAAAATATGTGTATAGCTTAAATGTGATAAAAACACAGAAATAAACCAAAATATGTGAAATAAAAACAGTATATCGATTCAAATTTTATTGGAATGAGAGTATAATTGAGAGAATTCTGCAATATCAAGTTTCTGAAGTACTTACATGGAAATCCCAGCTTAGTTATTAATAGTTAAGATTACATCAGAGTGAGAAAGACATGGTGATCACCCTTTAATTAAAGCCTTCTATTACAGGACAATCCTTAAAGGGCTCTCACCAGGCAATAAAGATTTCTTTATTCCCTTCTAAACTTGAGACTTTTTGAAGAACAACTTGAACTGGAAGCATTAAATTTCACACACAATGAAGGATTTCAAGTTATTATTTAATTATCTACTCAATTACAATATATTAGAACCTTTTTAGTTCTTAATTAAAGTATACTGATAAAATAGAACACAAAAAAAGTAAGCTATTGCAAAATAAAGTACTTTACATCTGGTATGCTATTGGTTTGTCATGATTCAAAACTGAAGTATTCAGTAAACTTTCTCTCCATCTCAAAAAAATTTAGTTAAATAGAGATTTCGATGGATAAATCAATCCACCTTTTTTATCAATAGTAGGTCAAAAAGAATTCAGAAGGAATATGGCATTAGGCAGCAATTTGGGTTGCGATTTTGAGTAAAACTTCTTCCCCATCTATTATAAATTCCTTTCTAATTGATCTCATATCATCCAGAGGTTAGCCGTCTAACCTAGGGATTGCATTTTCCCAACATTTTCTATGGACTTTGTTAGATGGGAATTTAAAAAAAGAGAAGGTTGTTTATTTACCTTTGCTATGGCAGCCCTTATCACATTCTGAGACGAAATAGTGCCTTTGAGCGCGTTTATTTCCTTCCAGATGATAGCCACAAACTCTTCTCGTCTTGCAATTTTACTCATGCAAAAATTTTCGTACACTGCATGCTTATTTACGTTGAGAGAAAACAAACAAAGCAGAAAGGAACAGTTCACTTCAAAACTACTTGTCAAAAACAAGATGGATATTGGATACGTGAGCGCGAAAGTAAAACTGCGCAGTTCGATCAAAGGTTCGATACTGCGCATGTCGGTTCAGTGTTGTGAAAATGTAGTGTACCGCAAATTTCGGCGTAATATACACTCCGATCAATTTTGTTAAATTAAAAGACATTTTTGAAGCTTTATGCTTATTTCAGATTTCTACTTATTAAACTGTGATTTGAATAGAGATAGCCATTAAAAATTAACATCGAGGCGTTTGTTTTCATATCGTAACATTAATGTTAATAACAAAAACACGAATGTTCCTTATTCAGTGTTAACAAGTCAAAAAATCTAAATCATGGCGTCGTTTTGCAAATGACGTCTGCAAGTCGTAGTAGACCGAGTTTGGGCGTTTGGGCCGAGTGACGTCACGAACCTGAAACGCCGTTTTTCGCGCGCTTTTCAGAACGCGAACTTTGAGTTGCAATAAAAAAATAAATAATTATCAGAATGAAAAAATATCTCGGTTTTAGGGGTTTCTTGAATAGCTGAATAGAATAAAAAAATAAAAATAAAATGTGGAACTAGTCCATTCCCTTTTTAACACACATTTATAGAATCTAACGAATTCATTATGGTGAGATATAAAAAAAAAAATTTTAACCATCAAGGACTAAATTCGATTTCGAAATATTGTATGGATTGTGAAAGAAAGTGGACATTTTTTTTTTGTATGTGTTTGTGGAAGTTTTGTGTAACAAAAATCGAATATTAAAATTGAAACAATCAAAACATCTCAACTAGTTGTATTATATTTGCTATAATAATTATTTTGGTGGCGCCCTTAATCCCCCGACCTCTTGAAGTATCCAGCACGGGCCTAGCCTAAATAAACTTCTAAATAGTTTTACTTAAATGTTTTTAAATTGTGGTATATTAGTAAATTCTTATATGATATTTTCCTGATTACAAGAGTTAATAAGGTGAACTGCCCAGTGAAAGAACACATAGCAATTTCGAAACTTTAAATTTAATTACTCCAATGTCTCCAAAACTAATTCAAAATTCGATAGATTTTGCTGGGGGCAAACGCTCAGCGGAAAAATAATTTTAAACTTTGACATTAAATAACTCTAGAACTAATTACCTCATCAATTAGCTTTTGGATCCTCCATACATTTTCCTACAAATAATTCAAATTTTATAAATTTCCGTTTAATAGTTTTGCCTTAGTGAGAGTTCAAATTGTTTAAAAATAAAATTTTCAAAACCAGCGGCGGCGGTCACTATTACTTTTTTTTTAATTAGAGATGATTACCGTGTGACCAGGGGTGCAGAGAAAATGGGAAAATTCAGGCAGCTGTGGGGAAATTTTTGCCCAAGTTTATAAAGAAAACCTTTACAAATTTAATTATTAGTCATTAGTGTCAAACAAATATTTTGGCTAGTGACTTTTTCACACCCTCCAACTTTTAAAGAAATTAGGCCAAAACTACGGATTTACGCAGAGAGATTGATTGACACCGAGTTTCCTTGGTGAATGAAAGGTGGCTTTTTTACTAAAAATCGCGTTCTTGTTTAATCGAACCGATGTTTTAGTCTTATAAAGTTTAATTCATTGAAGATAGTTTAATTGTAAACTAAATTTTGAGAGAAATAGTTGACAACTTGTAATGTAAGAAGGAATAAGAGGCTATAAGATTAAATTTCCATTAAAATTAAAATGTATGATTTATTTGGGAATTATTCAACCTTACGGAAGTTCAGTCATAAAAAAAAACTTTAGAATATACTCAACTGTTAAAAAAATTATTGTTGCAAACTTTAAAAATTGGGTGTTTTGAGGGATATCAAAATGTCTTCTGATAATAATTATAAGATGTCTCCCAATTTTTTATTTTGAGGAGATGGTGCATGCAATGCTTGCTTTTTGTAGTAATATATCTGCTATAAGTTTTGTTGCAAAGCTTCAAAAACTTGTTCTTTTTTAAATGCATGGATAAGTATTTCGCATAATTTATTTTTTAAAATTTTAGTTAATAGAGCATTCGAACATGACTTCACACTTGACGACGTGGAGGACAAAAACAACGTTGCTAAGGGTATGGTATGGTAAGTGTTTAATGGCACAAAACCCCCATTGGGGCATAATGCGCCCAAGACTAGATACTTAAAAGTTCAGGCTAAAACTTCGTTACTAAGGCCGTTGTTAAGTCCGAGTCATGTGATTGAAAATGCTCTATAGTAGTTAACACTTTAAATACTTCTATTTAATTTATCAGAAAAAATTAAGTAGGAAGCATGACATCCGTTTAGAAATTAAGTGTTCTCTTACTTTTAAGAGGGGAATAGTTAGCAGGTTTACAGTTATATTAGTCAATAATTAACATCTTTGACATTTAAATGTTTTCAAAGATATTTATATTAATTTGGTTGTAAATATTTATTCAATGATCTGTTAATACTGTGTGTAAGTATAAAGTGCTATTGATGACTGGGCAAACAATATTGGAGGGAATAATATATTATATTATTAAAACCCCCATTTTTAATTTGTAGTTAAGTCTTGAAAAGTTAGAACTCTTCAATTTAAAACTATTTATAATCACCTAAAACTCAAATGAAAATTCAGACATTTTTGGGGAAATTTTGGACAAAAAATGTGGAGAAATATTAGGGCCTGAAAAATTTTCTACACACCTGCTTGACAACCCTTAACCAAATAATGTACCAATACAGGTAATGTATAACACAAAATAAATAAAGGACTTAATTATAGTAAAACTTTATTAAACAAAAAGTTATTTAGAAGTATTGCTAGCGTGTGAGCACCACACTCAGACCATTTGCATTTACAAAGTTTTCTTTGCTTGATTTACATTTTAATACTCTTAAATGGCAACAAAACTATAGGCTTATAGGTTACATATATTCATATACAACATATTGTGCAGTAACATTTATAAGGCACTATATGAGGAATATAGATGAAATAAAGATTATTTCATGCATTTTCCAAAACAAATTCAGTCTTGGGGAGAATAGTTAGTAAGATTCTGAAATACAGTACTTACACTTTTTTAAATATATATTTCATAGCTAAAATAGTATTTACAATGCTTTTAGTAAATATATTTCACTTAAGCAAAATACATTAAGATCCCACTACAGGCACTGAAATAGTAAAGAATTTCTTTTACTATAAATTTTAGTTGAATTATTTAAGCAACTTATTTAAACAAAATGCCTAAATCTAAATTTGTAGTTTCTTTTCTAGCACCCAATAGAAATAACCTGACACCTATTCTACAAACATTCAAAGAAATGTTTCAGACATACCCCCAAAATATATTTGTATCAAAAAATTCCTGGCATACTAAAATAAAAAAGGCTTTTGAATTCAAATAGGCAAGAAACATTCTTGAAATTAATGTAGTTAGGACCAAAAAGTTTTCTCAAAGTGAGTTTTGCAATTTTTGGAAGCAACTGGTCTATGTAGAACATCAAGGCATCTGATTATTCAAAATTTATAAAGCTGGAGAGTCAAACAATACTTTTCTTATTCATTAAATAAGTCACGAAAATAGAAGTATAGTGTTTACAAAATACTCTCAGTTTTGTAATGATAGTATATATTCTGATGACAAGACATATAAAAAGTAATGAAAATAAATGCACACATGCCCAACTCAAGTTAAAAAGTTCAAAAATATCTTCTAAAGGGAATGAAATAAAGAAAACAATTTTAACAGAAATAGTCCCTGATACTTGGTTCATGTACTCCAATATCTTTTTGGATGCATGTGCACATTGATTGTAGTGCTTCATACAATAACATAATAATGATTTCATACATTGAGGTACAATAGGTTTTAAAATTTATTCACAATCTGCAAAGGCTAATTACGCTTTTTAAGGAACCAAGTGTCACAGTTTTAATCCAATTTGTTAATATTTTTATACTTGTAAAAAACACTGGAAGACTAATGTTTGCCATATGAGTTTAGATATTGTGCCACTAAAGTATACAATTTTTATAATCAAAACATGAAAAGACCTTAAGATCTATGTCATAGAATAAGTTCACTTAAAATAAGGTTTGCAAGCTCTGTTATCCTTGAAAATGGCATGATTGCACAGACACATATTATATAAAGGCTATTAGATGACTTATTACTTGTAATTGTTAAGTTTCCATTAAATATTCCAGCAACTACACAGTGCAATTATGGTAACAAGTGCAAATGAGACTTATAATTATGTACGGAAATACTTAATATCCCCAGTTAGAAATAAAAATTGAGTATACAAAATATTTCCAAATGAACAGTAGTACTTTTTAATACAAATTAGCACTGTAAAAATATCAAATATTCAACAATTTTTTATAAATGAATGAAGTACTAAAAATAAGACATTACCTGGTAAATTAAATGAAAATGAGCAATTTATTGCTAGTACCCACCCCAATATTTTACCCAGGATTAAAGTTATATGATTGATAAATACCAGTGAAACAGTTCTTATGGCAATTGAAAGTAACAACTTTAGTTTCAGCACCATTAATATCATGTTTCACCAAATAACTTTCACATTCAATTGATAAAATATTAATTTAAGTCTGGATGCACATATACAACATAAACAAAATACCATGAAAATGACAAATGACTACATCAGAAAAAGTTCATAATATACACTTTATCCGATGTCATGAATAAAATTCAGTGTTTTAGTCAAATGACGTTCTTAACTAAATTAAAAACTCTAAATCCATAAAGATGAAGACGAAATGCTCTAAGCATATCAAAGCAGAAACCATGCATTGGGAATTAAAGAAAAGGGTTATAACATACAATTAAACAATAACTAAATAATGTAATATGTGTCACATAAATCTCATGCAAAACTGTACATCAACAGTGAAGACAAGTATGACATACCAGAGAGGGTACACACAGTTTACATACAAATCAGCATTAGCATACTTAAATTCTAACTTGTTACCTGAAGTAACAAATGAGGATTTTGAAACTTATAGAAACCATAGTACAATAAATAGTGTTTCAAATATTATAGAAAACAAATTTATACATACAGACTTTTTAAAAACTTATAAATTTTTATTTTAAATCACACTTAAAAATATCTTAATTTGAAAATCCTGTTTGATTAAATATATTTGATTTTCAATACATAGTGATTGGATTTTTCAACATCACTCTAATAATTCAATGTGTACATTTTTTTAAAAAAAAATTTTGTACATTCAAACTGCGATAAAATCTGCATGTGAAATCACAGTACTTAAAAAATTTAATCCCTGACAATATATTTTTTGTATTAGTAAAACTCACTTATTTCAGAAAGTTTTACACTCCATTGGATAAAAAAATCACACTAGCTCTTTTCACTTTTGTGTAAAAAAAATTTTATGTAACATAACTTGTAAAATGAATAAAAAAAAATCAGCAAATTTTCTCTTCACTTCTACCTTTTAAAAAGTAAAGTAAACCACCAACGAAATTCAATCGGAAAAACTTCCCAAACGTTTTACAAACCAATAAAACGAAATAAAAACGTCCAAAAGTCGTTAAAATAATAATAAACAGGCGCTCTGAAACAGCACCAATCCTTTAGATAAACCAAAATCAAAACCTCTTTAGAGCCGAATTCAAGTAGTCCCCCAATTTTAAAAACGGAAATGCAATCACACCCAGCCTCCGGTGAGCTTGTGGAAGAGCTCCTCGTTGAGCGTCTGGTTCTGGTCCTTGGAGCGCATGGAGAGGAAGATGTAGCCACCGATGAACTCGTGCACCACCTTGCAGTCAGCGGAGAGGCACCCGAATGCGATGTTCTCCTCCTCGAATTGCACCCGCACTTGCCGCACCTCCCAGTTGACGTTCCACGCCTTCATGGTGTTGTAGCGCCAGGTCTTGATGTGGTCTCCGCTCGACAGCTCCATGCGCATCAGCCGGTTGAAGGCAATGCCCAGAAGCTCCTGGGGAAGGAGATTTTCAGGTTAGTAACGAAGTTGAAACATAGTTGGATAAAACAAAAAACTTTCTGAGCACAAAAATTTCTTCAAACTAATTAAGTGCCCCCAGTTGTTTGAATTTCAACTTATAAAACATAATGACAGTCCCATTGTTCAACTAAATAACTTAAATAATGCATCAAAATCAACAACAGTAAGAAAGAAAAAAAAACAATTTATTTATCAAAAATTTAAACTATTTAAAAATATTTTCTGCAAAATTCTAAAACTCTCTGAGGTCGGCGTGCGCGTGTGCTTTTATATTATTCAAGTCTGGTCGACAATCCAGTCACTTTATGCTAGTGACTAGCATCGAGTAGACAGGAACTCAAAGGAGAATCTTTCCAGCAAGTATGAACATTTTTAATTACTGGATCCTTGCCAAAGTATACAAATATTTCATCTTACATTCAAAAAGGGTTATTAATTATTCAATTTTGTATCTGTTACTTAATAACCTAACATTTCTGTTAATGTTACAACAATTAAAATGGTTTCTTAATGCAAAACTAAAAAATAAAATAAGTAACTTTCTGACAAGTTATAAACGCTGATGGACTATGTTTGTGTAAAGTAAATACTTGACTAGTTCCCAGTCAATCCCCACTGTAATTCTAGGTAATGACATTGTGTAAATTGGACAGAAGTTCTTACAACAAACTTAATCTACTGCACAACTTAGTTTGCTAAGAGTGCAAACGTTGAGTGAAAAAGTTGTTAGCAAGCTACCTTTGCAGATACTTTTCAGTAAGTTAAAATACAAAAGTTACATAAAAAGATCATGTTTATGCATTCATGATGATCAAATACTTTTTGATTTATGAGTATATAAATGGGCAACATATGAATGTGTGAAATATGCATGAAAAAAACAACTCAGAGAAAATATTAATTTTTCTGATTCTATTTACTGTACCCTATGAATGCAACTTTTTTGTTTGAATCTACAGCAAATCATTATAAGAGCAGCACAGCACATTCTTTAAACCATTGTACTTTCAACATAAATTGTACAGTACTTTCAGCCAAGAGTGAAGGTTTTCTCTCACAGGAGACCTGACTTAACAATAGTATAAACCCAGAAAAGCTGCATGTGGGTGCATAGGATTATTGAAACGTTTCTCATTGGCTGTGTTACAAAATATATGAAGGAATAAAATCACTTATACATTATGAGTTATGACTTATGAATCATGGATTCAACTTTTGCCTGAGTTATATAGTATAAGTGTTTGTATATTCTTGTAGAAAAGTTGTTAACTGTAGAAAGTTTATTTTACTACACACTAGAAAAAAAATCATCACTTACATCTTTGCGGCCATTGTCGAACCTCACAACAAAGAGGGACATGCCGAATTCAGGAAGAGCTTGCCATGCCTTGATGTAGCTCAGTTTTGCTTCCATCAAGTTCAGATCTTTCACATTAGCATGAGCTTCCAGTATTCGCTGAATCATCTAGAAAGCAAAATGAACATGGTAAATAAAAAATTTACAGACATTGATGCTAGGCTTATTTAAAAGATGTGAACACCTTCCCATAAGCATGGAAATTTTCATTAGTATTTTATCTTTTAAGTACACTGGTGGTGGTTTAAGGAATAAGTCTTTTAGGATTAAGGAATGGGATTTCTTTTAATTTACTTTAAATATGACTAAAAAAATTTGCTTACTAATTCAAATGATATTTACATACTGAATGAAATCAGTTATGAAAAAATATTAACACATTCAAGTTCATTGATAGGAGGTCCAACATTAACCATAAAAAACTTTTGAATTAATTTACTTCAGTGAAGACTTTGGTTTAGTTTAGTACAAGAAAAGCAAACTTCTGCATTACATTTGATGGTCACTTTGAGGGTGAAAAGAAGTACATCATATTTTTCATTTAAAATATCTATTATTTAGCTTATTTACATTATAGATGGTAACAGATATGCCAACATGTGGTGATGTTCATCTGTAATCCACCCCCATGGGCAAAAAAAAGCCCATTCTACCACATCCCCTTTATCCCCAACTCTAACTACACATTGATTTTCAAAATCGTTGATTTTTGTGCACTTGCAGCTTACATGCAAATAAGTGTACCTAATTTTTGAGTACATCTAGCAGTGTGATAATTAGTTATAGAAAATCAGTAGCACCATGGATTTACATTTACATCCAATAAAGCAAGAGTTTGAAAATGCACTAATCCAGATTTAAATCACTAATCATTGAAATAAATTCATAAATTAAGAGACAACATTTACCTCATAGTAAAATTTTAAAACTTAAGAGCAAATCAATTGAGAATAAACAGTTAAGTAACTCACCTTTTGATTTTTCAGCTTTCGGACAAAGCGGGGAGCTACCATATCATCTGGATTGATGTCAATCTGTGAGGCATTGATAGCTGGAGCAGGGGCAGGCTTCTGCATACTAAGGAAGTCCATTATAGACTTCACCTCCAGATCGTAAGAGCTATCAGCCATAGTTTTGCCTTTAGCAGCCAAACGGCATGCTGCCATCCACTTAGCATATTGCTCTTCCTGAAATACAATATTTTAGTAGATAAATAGACATACTTTTCTTAAATTAGTAAAATTTCAACATATTTAACAAAATTTTTTCACCAAGCAAACTAATTTGATCTGTTACATCTAATATTTTTTTACATGAACTCAAATTTGATCTGGTTTTTTTTTAGTCTAGCTTCATCGTTTAAGATTCTAGTTAAAGTAGTTACATTGATACTTATTTCCATTCCCTGGTTTTTAAAAAATTCTCTCATTCAACATTCTCTCTTCTTAACATGCCCAAAATGGGATCAGGTATATTGGTTAACTAAAATTCCAACTAATGTGGAACATGAAAGACAATACATCCAATTTATTGGAATTGCACTTTTTCCTAAGTAATAATCTTAGAATTTAAAGGGTTTTCCCCAGAAATAGTACATTATTATTTCTAAGGGAGCTAAATTATCTCATGTGCACAATTTCATACTCCTTTTGAAATGTTTGCAAATTCTTTTTAAAAACTAAGCTGCATTTACCAATTTTTATAGAAATCAAACATACCGAACTGCACCTGATCCAGTACTCAGTCATACCATCATGATTAGGTACTTCAAGCCTGATTCCATATTTTCCATGAGACAGGTTAACATCTGGAGTAACTTCACAACCTAAATAAGTTGTATAAGAGTAAGCAATTCAAATCTTAATTTACACCACAACACAAAACAAAAAACAAGACAAAACTTAACTTTTCTTTTAACTTGACTATTTATAATAATGAAATCACTTAAAACACAATACAATCTTGCATCCAGAAGATAAAACAGTAGGGTATATATTTGCAAATTTACCTTTCAAACAGATGCTCAAATTAGGTCCACTATCTTTAGATTTGTAGAGATTCAAGTTTGTGTCCCTCAGAATAATGAAATACCTCCTAAAACCTTTTAGGGTGAAACGTTTTGGCCTGAAAAAGAAAGAAAAACTTAAAAACGGAAGAAACAACTGATTAAAAGCAGTGTTGAGATTGGAGGGGATATCTCTTGAGATATTTTCTTCTTAACAACAGCACTTTAAAAAAAAAAGGTTATGACCAATAAAGCATAGATGTTCAAAAACTTGAAAAAAAAATAGTTATTTTTATAGATTCAGATCTGACTGATTCTGTCAATTTAAGGACTAGTTTTAGATTTAGGAAATGTTATTTTTACAGGTAAATTGTTCTACAAACAAGAAAGTACAAACAATGGGGAGCTAATGCTTGAGAACATGCCAAGTCTATAACAACAAACCTACTTCATAAAAGAGAGGTAATCAGAGAGCTCAGGCACATTTGTGATGTTGGCCTTTCCTTTACTAATAAGGGTTCCTTCTAAGGTCACTTGGAGATCTGTCAGTGCAGTATCCACGTCTTCATCCTCATGGTAAATGTCCGGTTGAGGGTGATTGGCCTGCAAGTTTACTTGAACCTAAAAAAAAAAAAAAAAAAAAAGCAATTCGTTCTTAGCCATAGTATCAATCCAATGATCACAGATAAAAGTAAATCAAATAATTTAACTAAGCATTTTATTAGGTAACTAGAGTTTAGTAGTGAAACTAACAACTGTATTCACTGCTAACCTGGCCAATGGTTAAGCGAGTCAAATATCTGGTTAGTGGAATTTCCTTTTTAAACTGCCAATCAGAAGTTTGACAGCCAGTTAACCACCAATCAGGTTAGAGGGGAAAATGACCATAAGAGTAATGTTATTCTGCCACTAGAATATTATCATAGAATTTGGAATTTTGGGATAGCTTTTGATGTAGAATAATTTATTACATCAAGTCATCTTTTGAAGTAATAGGAAAGACCTTCCTAGAACAATTTAAATGCTTGCAGCAAGGTTTTTCCCTAAAATATTGAAATATTTGTGGCAAGTGCGAGCCACGGGTAGATACCGATCCGAAGGTCATACGACTCAAAAGTATACTCCGGAGTTATAATCGCTTCAGTCGGTATTTATAACCCATTAGATAAATCTGACTCTTATAGTGGTGAGTAAGCTCGCCACAGTACTCCCCCTCCAGAATGCAGCTGGGCTGGATTCGTGAACCGAGCTCTCGTGGCTAGGTGAGGGTGAGACGCTGGGAGTGCGGAGCCCATGGCCCATGTTTGAAACTCCCGAGGCGTGAGGTTGCGAAGCCGAGAGCAATGGCAAAGTGCTGCGAACCCAACCACAGCGAAGAGGGTGGTTTGGAGCTGGTGACCGTAAGTGGAGGTGGTGAAGGTGCGTGTTCGTATACCGGGTTTACCGGGTTTCAGGACCGTTTTAACGCTTGTTTATTGTAAACATTAACGAGCCTTCGTGATTTACCATATTGGTGACTTGGCAAAGAATTAACGCAGCCAAGATTATCTAACAATGATATTGTCTTTGATGGATTTCTTCAAGTGAATTAACTGCCATTTTGCAAGTTTGCAATCCTGCTCTGTGCTTCCGTTCTCCCAACTTCTTCAGGTAATTTTTAGAGTTTTCCGTGAGAAACCCCTTACCAGCAATTAAATTATGTCGGATGATGAAAAGACTGAACCCAAAACTCCGTCGCATAAAAAACCAACAGCAACTCCCGTTCCGGTTTCGGTGCAGCCTGAGTTGGCTCGAGTTGCATTCCGAGCGCCTCCATTTTGGGATGTGGCAAATGTGGTCCAATGTGGCAAATGGTGGTGAAGGTGCGTGTTCATATCACGTCCGGGTCACCAATGTGGCAAGTGCGAGCCACGGGTAGATACCGATCCGAAGGTCATACGACTCAAAAGTATACTCCGGAGTTATAATCGCTTCAGTCGGTATTTATAACCCATTAGATAAATCTGACTCTTATAGTGGTGAGTAAGCTCGCCACATATTCAACCCCTAAAATTTTGTATTATTTTTTAAACCTGAATTTGATCTCCAAAAGATAGTTTTAAGGTATAACCCCAATGATGTTTGAAACTTTGAACAGAAACTTTCATTAATTTCTGTTGTGAATTTGGATTTCTAAATTGAGAACTTAAATAAATTACCTGTAAAGCAGCAAACAGCATCATTTCTTCCTCAGTGCAATCAATTTCTTCTGCCAAAATTGCCCATTTGGCCTGTTCATAAATTTGATTGATTCTGACAGAATCAAACTGCAACAAAAACAAAATTTCATTAGAATAAAATTGAATGTCAACAGACTGAAGATTGAATATTTATAAATAAATAAAGAAATAACTAGAAAAAATAACTATATTTTGTTTTTCTTTGAAAAAAAAGGAGGAGAATTTTAAATTTAACCTAATGAAGGTATCTAAAGTATGGCCCAGAGTAGCAGACTGGATTTACTAGTATTCTATATCAGTTTACTCTACCTTTTTTCCCCACGGGTCACATTCACAATACAGCTATTTCTGAACGACCAAAATCAAAGGCAGATTTTTTAGGACACACCCAAAACTCAGATAGTTGGATGTTTTAAGAAAAGTTGGTTTATTTACTATTATTACGAGACTGACTAAGCTACTCTCAAAGGATTGCTGGCCCACAGGCTGAGTATTGCTGATCTATATTGTTACATTGTCAGTTATTAAGTTTGTTTTATTTCAATAAAATTACTCTGAGATAGATTCCAACCAATTAAAAAATTTTAATGAAATCCATGATTACTAAGGTCTAGAGTCACATGATAGAATATAATAAACTACAACATTAGTCCCAACCAAAATTCTGGAAATACATGTGATAACTTTGTTTGCTTAACTTTTTTTAACTTTAGTGCCACTGACTAGTTCATTTTTTGAGTTTGTTACCAATAATAATATACCATCTTGTTTAAATATCTTTTTTGAAAAGTTACCAGAACTGCAAAGTATAAAATGACAGAAGAATATTGTACCAATCTGGAGTGATGGTTAATTTAGAAGTAATATACTTAATATAAAAATTTAATTAAATAAAACCAAGACATGGAGTAGTTCTTTCATATTAAAATATGTTTAGTAGTGTTTCATTCTTCTCAGTTTTGGTAACACCACTACAACCAGACATTAAGTATCACATGTCCTTTGTAAAAAAGAAAGCACCAGCTGATCCCAGCACTGAACATAGAAGGCAAGGAGAAACACAAACAGACAGCAGGTTAAAAAAACACTTTCAGATAAATACTCTGAATGAAATGAATGAACTTGGAAAATGGATACACTCCAGGAAAGAAAAAAAAAAGTGGAGCAGACCGACTTTCTGGGAAACTGCCAACTTCCCAAATTAGTGTCTAGTGTGTCTACAGGTGGTTTAAGTCATACTTCAAGTGTCACTAGTCAAGGAAAGGAGGAAGTGGCAAGTGTAAAGGAAGGCTGATGTCATGCTCTTGGAGAGAGAGGAGAGCCTCATTCGCACTCTTGAGATAATAGTGGTTAAGCAATAATTACACCCAGTTGCTAGATAAGCAGACTGTATTTCCATTGAAATGCGATGCAAATTAACCTGAAATGGATTGTCCACAGTCAGAAAACACAAACTAAAGTTCAAGCCTCACATTGTGATTTAGATATTAAATGTAAAGCTTGAATTTTTTTGAGACTCAGAAAGCTGGTAGTGTTTAAAAGGTGGTGAATATTTTGATTGATTTTATATCCTAAACAGATAAAAAATTGAGTTTTATTTATAAATTAACCCTTTCAATCCTAAGCCGCCTGAGATTACCATTGAATCCTATTGAAAAGCATATTTCAACTGTTTCCAAGCCAAACTCAAGAATTGGAGGCATTGAAATGCACACTTGAAAAATTAAATCCTTATCAATAAACGGAAGTACAGAACAGTATTAGTTAGTCTGATAAATGCAAAAAGGAAAACAAGTCTTAAATAAATAAAGAATTAAAAAGTAAATTTTAAGAAAACATGAAAAAATAATGTTTTTTTATCAAAAGATTTTGCAAATTTTTAAGCAAATTTTGTTTCACTTGTTTGAAAAGAAAGATAATTTTTTTTATTCAATGTAAAAATTGTAAAGCAATGATGCAAAGAAAAAATTAAGCATATACATAAATGCATAATTTTTTTTTAAATGATGAAAAACAATAATCTTTTAGAATTATTCTCTTCTTATAACCATAAAATATGAGAAAAAGTAACAAATTATGGAAAAAAACATAAGAACTCTCACAACTTAATAAATACCCTCAATTTATGATTACAATATAATTTAAAAGTAGACTATTTTTCTCCAGACATAAAATAACATCAGAAATCCCTTTTCTATAGGAAACAAGCACTCTAAAAATAATGAAAATACTATTCAAGCATACAAGATAATAGTTAAAAAAAACTACTAACTTTAGGGTTCAGATCATAGAAGGAGTAAAATTTAAATCTCAAGAGAAGGCAGTCAAATTCCCTGATGTCTTGCTCCATAATAGACAGTGAAGAATCTAACCATCTGATGAATAAGCACAAAATTAGAGGCTGAACTTTAGAAATGCAATTACATAAATAGACACATACTAGTGACATTACAATTACATGAGTAGAAATCAATGGAACATTAAAAAGTGGCACACAACTTTTGTAAATTAGATCATTAGAAACTATTATCCGATTGTTCATGAAGCTTTTTATGTCAAAATAAATTTGTTATAGTTTGAAATACATAAAAGTGTAAATTAATTTGTTGCATAATACAAGATTTAATTAGAAATTTTATTATATTTTTTATTTTATAAGGTTTAGATTTCTACTTTATATTTCTACATATTGAAATAAAAATTTACCACAGCACAGGTTAAACGAATTCGTGTAGGGTGCTCGTCCATAGAAGTTCAGGTATTACTGTATCTATGGTAGTTTTAATTACACCAATTCAGCTATATTTTAGAAGTCCTATAAGATTAACTAACATTTTTAAGGCCTTTAAATGGCATGGTTTCAATAGCTTTTTAATATTCTTTGAGAATACAATAGCAATTGCTTCAAATATTTATTATGTTGTCACAAAATTATTTAAATTTAAGAAAAATAAAAGTTGCAGTCAGGACCATAAAAATTTAGAAAATTGGAGTAAAATACTATGTATGAACTCACCCAGAATTCAGGCGAGCCCTTTCAGCCAAGCTCTTGGGTCTCAGGACTCCTTGCTTAGCTTCTTCAGAGGGACTTCGGGGGCTGTGGGCCAATGGGAGATCATTCACTGATAAATTGCTATCAGCTGAGTAATTTAGAAAAGATGAAGACCCATTGAACATTGCTGTTGAGGGAGAATAGTTTCTTCCGTCAGTCCAGGACTGCAAATGAAAAGGCTTGTCAAAAACAGTTTAAACTAGATTTTACCAATATTTACAAAAAATACAATAATAAAGCATCTTTTTCCTATTGTAATGTTGATCATAATGTATTTTATGGTTCTGTTGTTTTATTTTGCTATCCATTACATAGCTTACTAAATTATTTTAATTCACTCATAAACCTATGATTGGGAAAGCTTGGAAATGATAGTTAAAACAAGCAGTATAAATAATAAACACTTCAGAAAAAGATGAGAGCTTTGCCATGGTCATTTGTAAAAAGTTTGGATTCTAGGAATTGCTGTCTATATGCTGTTAAATAAATTTTTATCATGTTAAGAACTATTACATTGATAATTAATCATTTTATATTAATATTGAAATGTAAATTCACCAAAATGATACATTTTTTATGCAATTTGGTCCCCAATTTATTTACTTAAGGGAAATTTAGATTCATTTAAAACAAGTAGCTGACCCTAGTTGTAGAAAAAAAAGGTTCTAATAAGTTTTAAAACTGAAAGAAGGGTCTTTGATGAAATCACTATGGTGTCATTTTCATTGGAAAAATTACATTGAGTGTCATCAACTGCTTTTTTGCATAGCAAAAAAATATAAACAAATCCATGAGGAAACTTTGTAATAAGTGAACACTATTATGAGAGGGGATGATTCATTGTTTGCAAATGCATTCAGAGGGCCTTAAAATCAATGAGGCAGGGTCTACAAAGATAGTTCCACCAGTTCATCTTTTTCAATTGCTAATTTGGTTGGAGCAGTTTCATGGCACTCAATTACAACTTTATTTGCCAATGCTTATGCCGAGGAAGCATCACATTACCAATAGAAGCGCAGGTTAAGACTGTAAAATCAAATAAAAAAAATCATACTGTGTTTAGGGGAGTTCCAGTAGACCCAGATGTGTCTGGAGTCAAGAATCCATCTGACTTGTTATTGTTATTTTGACTCAGATTCATTCCAGCAGTGGGCTCTTTGCTCCTCTGTCGACTTGTGCACCCAATGCCTCGAGCGTAGTTCCTCTTTAGGTGGTCTGAGGTCAGGGGTCTACACAGTGACAGCTCCTCTGGATGTCTGATACCTGAAACATGGGAAAAATATTTAATGTGTCTTGAACAGAAGTAGTGGATTTTTTATTATACAGTAGAGCCCTGATTAGTGACAAAATTTTTTTTTAAAATTACGAACCGAAAAGAAAAGGTGTTTCCAAAGCAAGAAGCAAAAGAGAGTGACTGATTTTTAAAAAGGCGGAACTGAACAGTGAACACTTTTTGTTAACAGTACAGTATATTGCTTTTTGTTTACTGTTCTTTATTTTAGTGATTTAGATGTAAAGCAAAGGTTTCTACTGTACTCTCCATATTTTAAAAGTTTTACATATCATGTTTTTTGTACAATAAAGCATAATTTTTATGCTGAAATATTTTTTGTGTTTTCACCTCATTTTTAGTATTTTTTGGGGTTATCCGTGAATTTCGCTATCCGCGGTACCCTTGTCACCCTATTTCGCGGATAATTGGGGCTCTACTGTAGTTAATTCAATTACAAAAAACATTTAAAAGTTTATAATATTTGGTAAAGTGAAAATAAAGCGCAAAAAAAATTAAGCACACTTGGTATGGTTAAAATTAGATCCTATGAGGCCCCCAAAAAATTCTAGAGTATTGAATCTAAGACAGAAAACAAAAAGGCTAGCAAGTAAATCTGGTCTTTCATACCAAATTATCAACTCACATATGACAGATTAGTCCCATAACCAGGGGTGTATATAAGGAGGAGTGAGGGCCTTCCAAATTCGGACTAGTTATACCAAATGAACTAAAATCCTGTTTTTCAGGGTCAAATTTTCAAATCTTTTCTGGGGGGGGAACACATGTGATTACTCTGACAGTAAGTTAGCTGAAAATATTTAACATTTTTTCGACATTAATATTAACATTATAATTACATAATACACACTTTTCCAATAATTACTTCATAATTTTTTTTCTGTTGTCTATTTCCCTCAAAATTCATTACTAGGCAAAGCTAATATTAACACTCACAGCCAGAGCTTTCAGTGAAAAATGATCTATTGGGTAAAACACAATAGCACAGCGAGTGCGATGGGGAAGCCAGAGAAAACATCCGTGGTGGCGAATAATCACTGGATGTAGTAAGTATGTGGATATGGGTAAGAAATTTTAAATCAAATAATTAATTTTTCAAAACGAATTGGTGGAGGAATCACATGTATGGGAAGAACCTACAGACCCTCCTTGTGTACTTGGAACTCCTATTATTTACCCTAAGTTCATCGAGATGCAAATCGTACCCAATTTAGAGATAATATTTACCCAATTCCTTGCAGAGCTTCTTCACAGCAGTGAAAGTCTTTGCAGAGAAATCAGCTTTGATGTCAATGAAGCGCAGATCAGGCAGCTGCAGCTTCAGATACTTGTGCATGGGAGTGAAGTGCAGGAGGGCATCAGCTTGGATGCCGCACTGGTCAAGGGTGGACCGTGTGCGACACAGCCACATGTTCTTTTTGGGCCACCACAGGGCATGGTCAGACCAGTCAATGGCAACATCTGCAACAAAAAGAATTATGTTAGTTGAGAAGAACTTATTTCGACTAATACCCTCCAATGCTAAACAGTTAAAAGATCTTAATTAGCCTAAACAAGTTAGTTTGGTAGTTTTATGCAATGAAATTCAAATATATACTTTTCACTCATATGCTTTAAAAATCAAGGGTTTCAAAAGTGGTTAATAACAACCCCCAGGGGTTAATAGCGTCTTCAAAGGGGGTTAATGAAGCTCAAGGGGTTTATGAATTAGTGTTCCTGAAATTTCTGATCCAACTGGGACCATGTAACAGAAAAAATGAAAGCTTCTATGTAGCTATAAATCATTTACATCAAGTCACATGATCACATTTTAGTACCAAATGATACACTTGCCATGCCATACATCTAAGGGCCATATTCAGAAACTTTAACATGATTATGAAACAATACAATAACGATCAATTTGGGACGATCACTTCAGATCACTCGTCTAGGTCGATCGACTGCTGCTGCTGCCTCCTATCGGAAAGATTTTACAAGTGATTATACTCTGATACAAGAAAACTTCTACTGACACTAGATTTCCATTACTTTCGTAATATATTAATGTCTGAGGACTGTTTTTGGTAATTAGTAGATGTTCTAGATTTTTTAGAACTATTTAACGGACCACAAAAAGTGTAAAAGCAATCAGAATACGGTTCGAATTTTGGAACAAAATGGCGGTCGAGAGCTGCGAAGTTGGAAAGCTCTCATTTGATGATCATTACGATAGATCCTTCTCGTGTATCACTATCGTATCATTTCATCTTCGTGATAAAGTTTCTGAATGCGGTCCTAAGCTTTTGAGGAATTGAGATTCAGCACTGCATCACTATAAATGACATTGCCCGTACAATAATTACCTAATTCATCAACTAAATTCAGCATGAGACCTCCAATGTGGAGATCTCCTTTCACTCTTAGAGTCCTCTCCACTTGTAGATCTGTGACCAGGACAGAGAGCTCCCAAGAGCCATCCCCAACAAGATAGCCACCATCAGCTATCATCCTTGTTTCAGGTCTGCAAAGAAAGTCACAAGTTAGGCCAAGCCACATAAGATAAAGATAGGTACAGTAATGCTTTGACTTGATGCTTCAACTTACACAAATCCTAATTCTGCAAATTTTAAATTTTGAATGATATACAAGGTGTTTCAGAACTCACTGTAAAAACTTATAGGGTGCTAAGAGGGGACCTAAAGACAGTGTCTTTTGAATAGAGAGGAATGGGGTTAAAAGTTAAATTCAGCATTGGGTGCACTAATTTTAACTACAATTTGAACACATATTTCATTTCATGGGTTACTTTAATTTGAAAATTGGTCAAATGTGTGATTATTTTTGAAAAACTTGAAAATGAATAAATATGTAAAAATAAACATGGTCTTAATCGCTTCTAAATATTTTAAAACATATAGAATTCAAAAGCACACTTTAATATCAGATCCCTGAACAAATATGTAATTACACATAAATCCTAGCCCTAGTAATAACTATAAGGGTATAAATCATTTGTTAAAAAAATTTCAAGGAATTGTTTGGGGGTCTATAGAATTTCAGAAGTGAAGGAAGAAACAGGTGCAAAAACTTTCAATGGAAACCTTGTGAGTGACACTCTTGTAATTCTCCAGTCCAGTGTCTCCTGCCCCTGCCCATAACATTCTCTGCTTTTTCTATTGAAGAGTAATGAGCCTCAGAGAAAGTTATTGAAATGACACTTACAATGAAATAACCCATAGCTTAACGAGTTTTCATTCCGTTGCGCCACATGAGGTTCAGATTATATTTCAAAATAGGCGATAGATACAGACCCTTGGTCGCAGTGCTATGGCTCTTGTAGCCGCCCCACCATAATTCATTCATTCATATGCGTTAGACATATATGACATGTGATGCCGACAAAGGGGTATACAGTCGTATGTGTATGGCGAATAGTATTGCCAACTAGGGCAATAACTTATTTTCTAACAGTCTGACAGGAAGGTAATGGCACTAGGAGTAGCACTATATTACCAAGAACAGCCAGCACATAACTGTTTCATTACACAATATTTAGAATTAAATTGCGTACAGCTTGAGAAATGGTCCACTTTCCCCTGTTTAACCACAGCTCAATTTATGACCGACAACCATTGAGATCAAATTGTTAATATTCTTATTATTGTATCCTAAAATAATAATATTTAGTATAATATTGTAAGAGATCTAATAGTACGATTAGATCTCTATACTGAGAACACTTAATCATGTTGTTTTCGGAGTTGTGGTTAAACATGGCGGCAAGCAGACCTTTTCTAAAGCTGTTCCTTAAATTGTTTGCTCCAGGAGAGATAATCAAGACCACACAAAAGTCCTTTCAAGTCTCTCCAAGCATTCATATTAGGATAAAAAATGTCATTATTTAGAACATATGTTTGGTAAAATTAGGTTTTTTTTTATAGTGTATAGTTTTTTTTTATTAGAATGTGTTGTTGTTACTAATCTCCAGCGTCTAGCAGAGCTAGACCAGATCCATGATATTGAAAACTCGAACATGGTCCATGACAAAAAGCAGTCTGATTAGAATGTAAAAAAATTATAAGGAATTCTAAGTACAAAAAGAGGTCTAGATATTCTAGACTAGATATCTAGTCTCCTATAATTTTTTTGGAAATTTGACCTATATGGAGCATGTCTTATAAGCCAATTATAACAATTCAGATAACATAGGGTTAAACTATAAAAGCTTAATAAGTTAAATCAATACTTCAACAACACAACAAATATAAGAATTTCATAAATCAGCAATTAACTGACAACAACTGTGCCTAAAAGTGGTGGCCAATTTTGTAGTTTACTACTAAAAATACAAAAGAATGACATATTTACTTCAAACAGCTCCCAAAACAAGAAAGAATTCAATCTAATATAAAACTTAAAGTATTACAACAAGATTACAGCATAATAATACTAATGTATATTATCTTGGATTAGATTTATCTTGTCTGCATATGATAAAGTAGTTACAAAACTAACAATCTAATCACACAAATAGGAAAAAGACGAACGTCTAATTTAAAGCAAATCTATCATGAGATACCAACAAAATAAACATTCTTGATCTCGCATTCAATGAATTTTCGTGTTTTCCTGATAGCACATCAGACATTGAAACGATTAAATTTAAAATCATCGAAGGGAAATTACCCCATATTCTTCTCTCATAAATCACAAATGAATTAAAAAATCAACACGTATTATAAAACGTAGTTATGACTGACACAAGCAGTGCTTCACACGTTAGACTCAAAATTCAAAACTGATGTATACTAACTTACTTGCAAAAAAGTTTTCAGGAATTTTATGTGGGTGCCCTTAAAAAAAAGCACAATTTTGTAAGCTGTCTTGCGATAAGCAGTCACTCAATGGAATCAAATTTCACAAACAACCTCCTAGAACTGCATGGTTGGAAAGGACACACCTCTTTAACTACAGAAAAAACAGACTGGGAAAAGATAAAGATGCCTCTACAGGAACAGGATGGATGGAATTGTAATTTTTATCCAAACGAAATAAACACATAGATTACTAGATGGTGTGTCAAGAAATTAATATGAAAACATTCATTTATTTTTCAGATGTGGATCCCTGTTTACCAAACTGATAAGTGGGCGAATTTGTAAGCCATCCTAAAAAGGAAAAGGCTCATAGTCACTGATGACTATATTCTGATTGCTCATTGGTCGTCGATTGCATGTGGGCTTCATGTGCGCAACCTCAAAATCAGAGCAAGCATATGTCATCGAAAGCTAGCATTTCATTGGTCCGTTCGCTTATGGGTATGGTTCAATTCCCGTTTTCGGTTTAGCGTTTTTTTTTTTCAAGCTTTTCGGTTTGATTCCACTCTACAGAGCTCAGTGCTCTACAGTTGGACCAGTTGGACATTGACGCAGGATTTAAGAAGTTCAAGCGTTTGATTTTGAAACATGAAAACTACATTTAGTTCTTTCTCCTTTCTCCTATCTATCCTGCATTATCTTATTTTCCCGCATGCGGTGCGCAACCTGTAGGCATACGACGAATAAACTGAGTATTTAGTTTTCGGAAAGGGGGTGGGAAAAATTCGGAGTTTATAAAAAAATTATGAATTATATTACTTCTTGTTAGTTTTTTTATTCTTAGTTGATAGCTTCCACTGAGATAGCTTCTAACCAGTTATTTTGTTTTTAGAATTAAGTATTAATTCATTCGCATCAACCTTGATTCGCATGATTCGCAACAAAATTTATTAAAATAATGGGTATGATAGTTAAAACCGTTAAAACTACTCTGTGGTTAAAACAAAACAACAATGATAATATTTTAAAATATTTTCGTGTTTTTATGAAGTAACTATTTCACCAAACAAAATTGTAGTTAAATTAATACAGTGAAACCCCGATTTAACGTTATTTTTATTTGGTCCCTAGAAAAACGTTAAATCGGGGTTTCACTGTATTTTACTCTTTCATAATTATAAACTATATTTTCTCCCTTTTATTAATCGTTCCTCTGTTTTAATGGTTTCTTCACACACTCTGTAGGGAGCTCTCAATATTCTGTTAAGGCCACAATCAATGTGAACTTGTTTTCTTTTTAAAAAATTTTATATTACATATGTTAAAGGTATTTTATTATGGACAAAACAACAATGTTTCTACCTTTAAGTTGGGTACAATTGGATCATCTGTCTGTCTGATCCCCCGATCAGCTTAACTAATACTAAAGTTTTAAGAACTTTAAATCAAAACTATAATCAATAACCTTAATAGAACACTTTTAAATTCAGATGAAATCAATTTATACTGCATGCAAAAAATAAGGAATCTTGAGATTTTTAAAATATTTAATATCAGCAAAAATATTTCTGTAGCAATCAATTCTTATACAAATATTTTAAAAGGTATTTAAATCAATAACAAATTGCATGATCAATAAATAAATAATATGAGTACAATAAATGATTGAATAAATTTCTCTTTAAATAAATATTTTCAGCATCTTTTAGCACCTTTTCTCCCACAACAGCTTCTACAAATCTTGTTTATGTTAGATCTAAAAGCAAATAAGAAAGGTTCAAGATTTTTACAAAAAGTGAAAATGAAGAACACTGAGTATGTATGCAATGATTTGCCTAGAATGCGGCGTATGAAGTAATTTTCCATTGACCTGCCACCCCCTTAAAAACCAAATGTTTTGTATTTTAGAACAGGAGGGTTGTTAACATGTATCTGTAGATAAGAATTCAAAGTAGTAAGAAGTACCTATTTTTTCTCTGGACCTCGATAAAAATTTTCAAAATTATTTGGACCCCAAGCAAAATTACTTGCCAACCCCTACTATAGAGGTTTTTTCAAAAGAAGTAAATTTTTTATTTAAAAATTTTATGCATCACATATAGCTTAAATAATTGGCTAAATTTTCTCCCTTAGAAATTGGAATAATGTCCTAAGAGAAATAGTAATATTTCTGAGATTAATTTTTTGCGACCTTTTGCCCCATGTCATTGGGCAAAAGGCTCTAAAATAAATCTAAGAATTACTTATCAAATATTTTGTTATGAATGAATAAGAAGTGAGTAAATCCAGAAAGCTTGGATTTATCTACATTAATAAGATATTGATTAATAAGTATAAAAACGATAATTTCTAAAATAAATAAAACTCAGGACAAAGAATGGTTTTTAAAGTTTACCCAATTCGGATTTGTGATCAGTAACAGAGGGTCTATATCTTCATCATGATGAACTTCCATATCCATATTACAACCCCCGTCTGTAGGGCTGAAGTCATAATGATTGCATTCATCTACATTCGTAAAACACATAAATTAATGAGTAGATACACAATTTTTAAAAGAAATAAAATTAAATAAATAAATACATCTCTATACTTACATATAATTTTATTAACAAAATCCAAATTCTTTTTCTCTTCAGTACGGAATTTAAGCTAAATACAAGTGAGAGAATCAGGCTTAGATAGTTAATTTAAAGAAGAAATAGCTATATCGTTCATCAGTTAAAGTTAACGTACCTTCAACTCATGCTTTGATCTTGATAATTTCCATTGTTCAAAAGTTTTTGACATCATAGAGAAATCACATCCAACCATCGAAAGAGCTTTATAAAACTGATGGGTTTCTGTAAAAGAAATGTTTTGAAACAAAGTAGATAAACAGCATAAATTGCAATCAGAGTTTTAAACTATAATTTCAAAGATTTGAATTCCTTCATATAAATTTTTAGCTGAACTTGCTATGAGAATTATTTTATATTGACAGAATAGTCATTGAAAAATCCATTCACATACCAATTCCCTGCAAAATTTTCAACACCATCAAAATAATATATCTCAACAGAATTTCAACAACTAAATATTCAGGTTAGATTCACTAAATATTTTATTTTCAATTGTTTTTCATAACCTAAATGTCATATGTTATGTATTAATTTTTCCAACTGTGAAAACTAAATAAATCTTAAAAAGATAACTTGTGCTTCCCTTTAATGTAAAATCGGGTTTCACTATGTATATATTTTCTAATAAACAGTTGCAACTCTCTATTCTAAAAAAAGTTTCTGTAAACTGTTTCCAGAGAAAAATTTTTAAATTACTGAACCAAATGACATTTCTGGGATCAAAATGACTGGTATCTTTCAAAGAACAGTAAACTGTTGGAATTTTAAATATTTTCATTTTTTTAGATTACGGATAAGGTCGCCGTTACAAAGCAGCAAGTACTGTCAAACCATTCATTTATACATCCAATTACAAGTCACAACGACCAATTGATGCTATATTTATGATGAAACAAGTTTATTTTATGTTTTAAAAATGTACTTTCCAAATTAAATATCACTCAAAGACTGACAAAATCATCTAAACAAGATAAAGTAAAAAATATTCATTACAACCCACCTTTCTTATTCCATTTTTTAGGTCTTGGAATGTAAGGGAGTTTACCATTAAAAGCAACTTTACGGATTCTTTGTTTAGAAGACATTTTAAAAGTTTTGGATCTAGGAATCACAAGTGAAGAACTGTCTAACACAATATTGCTTTCTGATATGCAGGCTACTTTGGGAGCATGAGGGTTGACTACATTATCATCAACTGCAACTGGCATCAAGTTTTTTTCTTGGACTGTGCCTCTGCTTGGAATAATATTAAACAGCGATTAATTCATCTCGAGTATTACTTAACTTGTCTTTTGAATCTTAAAAACATTCATTCAAAAACATTGCAAAAGGTAATATCTAACCATGTCCAAGAAGATCATTTGAGAAACCATTGGAAGGAAAGATTAACATAGCTGTTCCTAGAATAATATTAACCACCTATATTCAATAATTTTTCAATAAAGATGAAAGAGAGAAGCTTTATTTATAACTGCACACTGTTAATTAATTTTTCAAACACAGTTCAAAATAAATTTTGTCTGCAGATTATTTTCTTAATTTTTTAAATGCATTTTTGAACTAATTTATTTCATAATCTTGAAACATGGCTCTTTCCCATGTTCATGTGGAAAAGGAACAATCACTATCTTGTATCTGTTTTTGTATTTTAACTAAATAAAAGTAATTTACAACAATTGATTATCAATATTTGACTCTAAAAATTTTAGTAACATCATATTAAGAAACATGGCATATATTTCACAAAATATAATTTCAAGGCACTATTGAAAATTAGAAGGGCTTAAACAAGTAATTGGTTTTGTTCAACAAATTTTATGAACAATATGCATTGAAAACAGTTTACTTTTCCATAATCTATACTGTAAAAAACCACCAATCCTAGAGTTAGTTGTCCCAGATAAAAAAAAAAATACATTATACCCCTGTTATCTTCTGGAAAACCTTTATATCTCGAAAAAAATATCCCCCCCCCTTGAAATTAAGCATTTATCTTATGTTAATCTAAATCCCTATGCAGGAGAGTTTTCAACCAAAACCTTGATAAGTCTAATTTTTTCGAAGCTCACAAGTACCTATTTTGAAAACAAAATGCTTTATATTCAGATTCAGACTCACACCGTGAGCATTTTTTTTTTTTTTGTATTCCTTACATAACAACATTTTTCTGGTTATTCTTTGAATTTTTTTGCTTTTAACTGACAAGATCTTTCAAGGTTTCATCTCTAGAAATTTTAAAGTTCACACCTTTTTTTTTTTTGTTTTTCTAGTTGGTGAACAATTTCTGATTCAATTGAGCTTTTCTTCTACTAGCAGAATTGAATTTGAATGCTTATTTTAGTTTTATTTTTACCTTTTGTGAAATACAATGCCAGTCTTAGCTGCATTGCAAACATGAGATGTTTCTTTCTCTTAGCTTAATCAGTTAGACTATATGTATACAGTATATGTTATGTCTATACAGTATATATATATGTCTATACATATATATATACTATATATATATATATGTCTATATGTCTATACAGTATATGTTTGGTTCCTCATTCTAATTTTGTTTTTAGGAGTAGCCTTTTTATCTCTAAAGTCCGCAACCTCGAAATTTCTACGGGTCCCTTTGCTTTTGAGATACGCTAAAATTAACAAAGAAGCCTATTTAAATTAATGGCATCAAGAATAAATAGGAAAAACAGCTGCATCTGGATAAGTGTAATTTCTTTATTAGTAACAAAAAAGTCAGTCCCGGCCTTTTGGAGGATGAAATCCGTTAAGGGGAATTTTGGAACTAGATTGAATGGAACAGAAAGTTTTATTCTTAAGTCTAGTAAACATCTGCTCACGGAACTTAAAAGAATATGTTATCCATCCACACCAAACGAAGAAATAATAAATTTAGCTAAAAAGTAAAATTATCAAATTTTATACATACCCAGGCATGTCTTCAAATACAAATTCCTCCAAATTGTCTGAGACTACATTTCTACATCTACAAGAGTAACATTAAATTTAAAAACTAATTGATTTCCAAAACTACATTTAGCTTTAAAAATAGAATATGACTTAGATATAAACAGTATATTACTTCACTGGACGTCCTCTAGGATTACACTGAGCTAAATTAGCCATTGTCATTCCACTTCTAGAGAGACCACTCTTACATATTCTATTCATTCTTTTAAACTGCGAATACTCATTTAAAACACCTGCTGCTGAGCCTGAGCTTTCGATAGAAGTATCCTGATTTTTGAACCTATAAAAACATTCAACTATAAAATAGGATACTGTAATTAATATTTTAAATTTTGTTTCGATAGAGAATAGTCATTTATTTAAGTACACATTAAAATTAAAGAAATCATATTATGCTGAAAAGAAAAGGTTAGGATTGATTAAGTTAAATTTTAGCTCAACAGGTTTCTACTAGTTAATCACGCATCTGATCTATTGCTATCCTATCTCATCCTTAAAAAATCCTCTTATCAGAATGATCGGACAGAATAACAAAATACAAATTATAATACTCATGTTTCATTAAAACTAAGAATTTTCATCCATTTCTATATGCAAAAATCTATATCCAAAAATTTGAGACCGAGTTACTAAAGATTTAATTATTGCCCTAATAAAACAATGTAAATTATGCTATTGTTCCATCAATAAAAATACTCATTAAGATAGTTAATTCTTTTTGTATTATCAAATTGAGTTACATGTTACCTTAAGTAAGAATATAACAAATACTCTACACTATTAATATTTAGATAAATAGCAATTAAAGCAGCACAGCTTTAAAAAGAGTCTGCCATGGCAAATTTTCATATTGCGTTTTAAAGGATAGCGACTGAACCGAGCGTCCGACTGTGTTCGTTTTTGCCCTGAAGTGTTTAATAATGAGCATTTTAAGAGGGAACGTCAAAAAATTTGAAATAAAAAAGTTAATTTAATTATAATTAATTTTTTATTTCATTAATGCTTTGCTCGGTTAAAATGTAGGTAGACATTCAAAATAACAAGCTGAAAATTGGTGGAAATGTTGAGGATAGTATCCTGATCGATATCCCAAAATTTCCAAAAAATCCCTCCTGAAAAATACACCACTTTGAAAAAAAAAACAACGTCATCTTAGACTCGCAGTTTAGCATAGTGATAATAAAATTTTTCTCTTTACACTACAATGAAATTTCCCCAAAATGCGTTATTATTGTGGCCGAAAAAAACTGGAATTTTAAAGTCGAATATTTCAAAAACTATTCATGCGATTTAAGTAAACTTGGGCTTAAATTGCAGTTTATTTATTCAATAAAAACATTCCATTAATTGTATGGTCAAAAATCTCACCGTTTGATTGCTATATCGTTTGGAGTATAGTTTGGTTTCTCAATTTGACCATTTTGTTCATTCTATTTGATTTAATTGCAACCAAACGGTGAGATTTTTGACCATACACGTAATGGTATGTTTTTATTGAATAAATAAACTGCATTTTAAGCCCAAGTTTACTTAAATCACATGAATAGATTTTGAAATATTGACTTTAAAATTCCATTTTTTTTCGGCCATCATAATGCCTTTTGGGGAAATTTCATTGTTGTGTAAAGAGAAAAATTGTACTATCACTATGCTAAACTGCGAGTCTAAGATGACGTTGGTTTTTTCAAAGTGGTGTATTTTCCCAAGGAGGGATTTTTTTGGAAATTTTGGGATATCGATCAGGATACTACCCTCAACATTTCCACCAATTTTCAGCTTGTTATTTTGAATGTCTACCTACATTTTAACCGAGCAAAGCATTAATTAAATAAAAATTAATTATAATTAAATTAACTTTTTTATTTCGAATTTTTTGACGTTCCCTCTTAAAATGTCATTATTAAACACTTTAGGGCAAAAACAAACACAATCGAACCATGGGCGTCATTTAGGGGGGGCAGGGGGGGGCAATTGCCCCCCCTCTCAAGGTTTCCACTCTTAAGTGAAAAATTGCTGAGAGTTCCTTGAAAATTTTGTAACTTGCCCTAGGAGCCTCAGATTCAACTCAAAACGTCCCAAAAGGAGTCGAAACACTACTTTTGAGGGTCAAATTTCAAACTTTTCTGGGGGAGAACCCCCAAACCACCTCCTCACCTTTAATGTCTGTTATACAATGTGTCTCCCTTGAAACAGCAGTTCCCTTTGGGAACCAAAGAGTTTGAAGCCCCTAGGAGTCTGGTTTAAAGGGGAATTTTCAAAAATTTTACTGTGGGAGATCTCAACCCCCCCCTTGAAAATTTGACGTTTATTTATAACTTTTTTCCCCCAAGAAAATTTAATGCTTTACAAGAAACTGTTCTTCTTGGATGTAACCCAAAGAGCCTCAAAATGAGCTGAAACACTACTTTAAGAGGCAAATTTCAAAAAATTTTCAGGGGGAGAACCCCCAGACCCCCATTTAAAATTTTAACCTTATATTAATAAACAGTATATTTCCCTTGAAAATTCTGCCGCTCGCAACAAGCAGGTCCCTCTGGGTGCTCCCCAATGAGGTTGCAAAGGAGATAAAACACTAGTTTAAAGGGAGATTTTCAAAAAAGATTCTGAGGGAGGACTTCCGGCTCCCCTTGAAACTTTGATGCTTATTTGTAACTTTTTTTTCTCTAGAAAATTATGTGGTTTACAAGGGACTGTTCTCTTCGGATGTAACTTAAAAGTTGTAAAAATGGGGCAAAATTTCAAAATTTTTCTGGGGGTGACCCCCAGACCCCCCCCCTCCATTTTTACTTAGAGCTCCTGATGTTGAGTTACCCCCCCCCAAAGAAACAAGTCTGGTTACGGCGTGGCTAAGCCCAACTTAAAAAAAAATTCCTTGCCCCCCCAACCAAAAACTGAAATGACGCCCCTGAATCGAACGCTTGGTTCAGTCGCTATGCTTGAAAACGCAATCCAAAATGGCGATGATTTTTTAAAATTGGCGGATAATCCCGTCGATAGAATTTTTGGGAATTTCAGGGTATTAATTTGACTGGACTATAACCATGGAATGGCCCTTCAATGTTTCATCAATGTTAAGCTCAGAATGAATACCCATAAGAAATGATTTTTCATCCGCGGAGGCAGTAGGAACATTTTTACAATCAAGAATTTGACCATTACGTAATACCCTAAAAAAGCTATCTGCTCCAAGAATGATACCAATATTTTGAGGTTCATTAAATTTTGGATCCGCTAAGTTTACTGATTTATACAATTCGTAATTTGGAAGACAGATAAATTTGGAAGGTAATGGAGCAGTCAACTTTTTCAGAATATAACACAGTGAAAAAATTACTTTTATCGTAGTTAGAATATAAACTTTAAAGAAACTTACCCTTTTGTTGTACCAGCTTCAGTAGCAGAAAGTCCCTTCACTTGGAGGCGAGTATTCGTTCGTTCTAATGCTAGTCTTTGAACGCATTGTTCTGATATGAAGGAGCATTGGGATCCTGAGTCCAGCAACAACAGTCTTAATGATTGATCTTGACCAGAATCATCTCTGGTCGACACCTTTGCAGTAGGGAGTAAATTCAAATGACTAGATGTGCCAATGTCAGTTGTGGCTGTCTGGATATTTGGAAGTTGACTTTGACTCGACAAACTGGTATCTTTCACGTATGGGTTAGCACTAGAAGCTGTTGGATGTTTATGGAGAGACGTGTTGTGCCTTTCATGACAGAATTTACAGCCTAGCTCAGATGAGCAGTCTTGCACTTTATGCTTATCGGAAAGGCAATTGAAACACAAATTATTTCTCCTAACACAAGCCCATCTTTTAACTTTTGACATCCTCTTGAATTTGGCACAAGTATACAGTTCATGTCCTTCGTGGCACAAAACACACTTAAGGTACTGCACTCTCCGAAATGTGTCGTCCTTGGAGTTAGCATCATGTAGCGAACGTCCATCAGAAGTAGCGTACGGATTGAAGATTTTAAGCGCAGCACATTGAGAATTCAAGAAACTGAGGAACTGTTCAAAAGTAAGACCATCGTCCTCTGCTGTATCTCTAGCCCAGAGCTGCTTTGTTTCTGGATCCAATTTCTCCAATAGAATCTCAATAAGCCACGGATCTCTTGATGTCTTATCCTTTGACATCACAGAGAGACTACGAATAAGTTCATCTGCAGTGTCCGAGAGAGTTCGCAGTTTCGTTTCATCGGGAGACACAATGCTCGGCAAATGTAGAAACGTTTGAATCAATGTAGAGGTAATTACCTTTTTCTTGTCATATCGCGATAACAGCTTTTCCCACGCTTCGATGTAAGTAGTTTCGGACAAAGGTATATGACGAATCAACTGCGAGGCTTCTCCTCGCAACAGTCCTTTGAGGTAATGGAACTTGTGCACGTTTGAAAGTCTAGTGTTGTTATGAACCGAAGACTCGTACAAGTCCTTAAATCCAGTCCACTCCAGGTACGAACCGAAAAAGTGAGGAATGTTCACAGGTGTTAAAAGACTTTCCACCCTTGATGTCATCGGTTGCGAATCAACCTTGGTATCATCAGGAGGAGCAGGTTGACTCGCGGACAAAAGACGGTGGTGAGCAACCTTCAAGTCCCTCTTTACTTGCAGGTATTCTTGCTCCACAATGCTCCTTTGGGACTTGTCATCCAGTAGCTTGTTGTCCCACTGCCTGAATTCGCTGAATTCATCCTCCAGCAGCTCCTGTCGAGCTTCTACATCGAAGATGTTGAACTCCGAAGAATTCTCAAGAAACTCTTGGATTCTTGTTATGGCCCCTCTGGCCCTGGCGCTCGAACGAATTGCCTCTTCTTTTTTGCTCATAGTAGAGGCAATCTCGACAGTGCCTCCAAAAAATGTTCAAATATAAGAAAACGTAAGATGAATAAGTAACTATTTATTGAATATCACGACTCCGGCAGCTGCGGAGACCCGACCTTCCTCTCAGAACGCTAAATCGAATCTGAAGTGTTAACAGTTAACAGCATTGAATTGAGAGAAAAGAAGAGCGGTCGCCGGTAGTCGCCGGCTGCCTCAAAAAATACAGCTGAATGATGAGTGGGATGGAAAGAGCAGAGCAGATCATTCATGGATAAAGTGATCAGGAAGAAATACTTGTAATATCACTCTAATCGTCAGCAAAACCTGGAAAATTACAATAATATGTAGCTAATCCAGAAGGAAGGAATTGAAAATTTGATGGAAATTTAAGATTCTGCATAAGAAGTTGATCGGCCCCTACTGAGGAAATTCATGGGTAAAACTGAACACGACTCAAACAATTTTTTCTCTGCCCTGTACTTATTCTGAAATTATTTATACCCATCTCGAGATCTTAAGACTACTAAGACCTTGTGGATATTTCCTTCTTTTGCGGGTTGAAAAGTGCATCAAGGAAGAAAAGTTCTATATTACAACCGGCACCGGGTGCCACTCTTCTTGGTGACTTTTTTGGCACTACTCTTGGCACCATAATCCAGTATATCCGCCGGGTTGCTAGAAAATGAGTTTCGCCCTAGATGGCAACGCCAAAAAAAACAAGAGGGACCCGGTTGTAGTATGAAACCACAAGGAAATATAGCTAGCCTGTAGATCAGGGGCCAACCCAGGGCACGAAAGAGTTAAAAGGGTACTTACGTATTAATGATTAACCCCACAGCAGCTATTTTGAAAGTGTTTTGATTTTAAATAAAACACTTTATTTAAAATTTTATCTGTAAAAAAGCTATTTATTCTAATAACACTTTATCTGTAAAATGAAACACTTTATTTAAAATCAAAACACTTTCAAAATAGCTGCGGTGGCGATAATAACTACGTACTACGTTACGTAACCACCGCTGCGTTAAAAGTTACACATTAAAACGTTGAAATATTGGAAAAATATAATTTTTCCTGCCATCATCAATGAGGTTTTGGTGCTTCATCTATCTCCCCTTGACTCAATTCTAATTTTTTTTAAAGATTTTATAATTCATTTTGAAAAAAAAAATATTTTAAGTTGTAATAACTTTTGATGCCTAAATATCTTTTTAAGTCCCAGAATGACAATATCTTAATCATCCCCATTGTTGGAGTTTAGTTAATTTAAAACAGAATTTGTGAAATTTTTTGCTGGAGTAATTACTTTATTAATTTTCACGATTACAACTCCGACATGAATAAAAAAAAGTTTTTTTTGTGTAAAATTATCATGTGTCTATCAATTATATTTTTCAATTTTTTTTTGTATAAAGTGGGAAAAAAATGGAAGTGGCAACCCAAACTTTGTTTCCCCGGCCATCTCTGCTGCAGATGGTGTTGTTAATTATATCTTAAATACTGATCCCTTGGAGGGAAAAATGTATCCTTACTTACAAGAATTCATACAGAAGTTTAGAATTATATAAATTTAAGGTGTCTTTTCAAAACAGGCTGTGCTTTATTGCAAAGTTTTATAGGACAAAACTCCAAGAAATAATATAAATATTCAAAACAGATATGAACCAATAGTGTGTTGCCAGAAGTAGAAACAGTAATACAGATTATTTAACTCTCTTAATACCACAAATAAATAGTCACTAGTACATAGTAAACAAAAAAGATAGTTAGGCTGTGCGCGCACTAGCGACTAAAGTCACGGCGACCAGGATTACTAGTATCAAAAATATCACTAGAAAACAATGGATCTCTATGAAGAAATTCTTGGCAATCGGCCAAGTGTCACGTCGCCTAGTGCGCGTTTCTAAGGGCGAGCGCGCACGGGCGACTTTTGTCACGGTGACAAAGAAAAAAACAACGTTGCTAAGGCTGTTGTTAGGGACGGGACATAGAAGTATCCAATAGCAGCATTCGCACATGACATCACTGGAGGATAAAAACAACGTTGCTAAGGCCGTTGTTAGGTAAAGTCATGTGATTGAAAATGCTCTATTGTTTTCTAATGATATTTTTGATACTAGTAATCCTGGTCACCGTGACAAAAGTCGCCCGTGCGCGTTCGCCCTAACTTGTTTCAATAGCCAAGGCAACAATTTTGTCTTTGTCACCGTGACAAAAGTCGCTCGTGCGCGCTCAGCCTTATATTAGCAGAAACAATTTTCTTAAATTTAAGTATAGAATACACCAGAGAGACATACCACTCTACCTTTTTTTCTTCACAGAAGTGTAATTTCCATTAAAACAGTTAAAAACTGTACTCTTTCAAATATTTTTTAGGGTATCTACTAGACTATACAATATGTTATAACATCTTTTGAATCTAAAAATAAATAAATAAATGAGTTACATTTGTTAGCTTTTCTGAAGAAAAACTGGTTTTGTGAATCTAAATAAATTATGTAATAGAGAGTGTTTTCAGGTGACGTCACAACCGGTTATTTTCTTTTAACTGTGTACCTTCTGCACGGCTTTTAACTGTTGCTAAGGCGGTTTTTAGGTATGGGGTCACGTGATTGCAAATGCTCCAATAGAAGAATTCCACGGCTAGTTATTTTCTGTAACTGTTAACCTCTGTAGGGCAATAAACTGTAACAACCTTCTGTTGCTATGGCCGTTGTTATGTCCGAGTCATGTGATTGAAAATGCTCTATGGCTCTATTGATAATCCACCAAAGCATGAATTTTAAGCAATTAAACTTTCATATCATTTTGAATTTTTATTTTTAAAAAAGCTAGGGTAGTGTCACTAATAGAGCATCCGCGGGTGCTTCGGGGGCGCTATCACCTCAACCGCTTTTAGTAAAAATCATTGCTGCCTATTTTCATTAAAGTTTGGTCCTTGGGGATGGGTTAGAACCAAGGTTTAGGACCTTTTAAAAAATAATTGCATAAAAATAAGTGTAAAAATAGCGTAAAATAACCTTTTATTTTCGATTTTTTTTTGGGTTTTTAGGGCGATTAATGATAATATCCCCTTAAACCTATCCATTCGCCACAAATTTTTTATATTTTAGAAGGTACTGTCTATTTGGCCGGCAGATATACAATGGAGCGCCGGGACTGCAACGTAACAGCGAGACCTACGGCGCATGTGCCAACTGCCGGTTTTGCCGTCCAAACAGACACCATTTTTTTTGGAAACTCCAACCTTTCTTGTCCCCTCGGATATAGTTTAGAGACTAAAGTAATGCTTTTTGACCCTGAAAATTGAGTTTAAAGTCATCGAAGGAGAAAAACGGGGGTCGGGTTCGGATTCAAGGGATCATTTTACATAAGAATCTGCTTGTGTTGTGTCGGATGCATTTTGATCCTACTTTTTCGTCGAGCAGTGTGGGGGTCATGCCCCCCCCCCGAAAAACTCTAAAAAATTGCTCATAAAACACCTTTTTAATATTACTAAATTAACAGACCCCCCTCCCTCAGAAAAATTTTACATTTGTTTTAGTTTTATGGTGGATTTATACAACCGCGTCAAAAGCAGGTGGACAGTCCGATAGGAAACGATCGTTGTTCACCGCTTTAACCTCTTTTGACGCGGTGGTGTAATTTCACCATTATAGTGTTTTTCTCTCAAAAATTCTGCCCCTCAGAAGAAGCGGTCTTCTTTTGGGTGTTCCCCAAAGACTTTCAAAAGATGAAACTCCATGGAGTTTAAAGGGGCATATTTCAAAATGTTTTCTGGGGGAGGATCACCACCACTCTCATATTTCCAAAAAAAAATTATGAGGACCCTGAAAATTTGGAGAGTATGGATGGTTAGCAGCCATCAAACTCAGTATAGAGGGCGGTAGTGAAAATGAGTCTTTAAGCACTTCCGGGTTACACTTTGGCATCTTTTCAGAGCGCCAGCAACCGCCAATGTGCGCTAGTGTTTATTATTTACATATGTAAAAACTTATTTTTTGGATATATACTAAGATATTTACTAGATATTTTACATCTATGAGCATATATTTCAAGTTAAATAATCAAGATATCAACTAAATAACCAAAAAACTCGTGTAACGAAACTACAGAAACAAAACGTAAATACCGCCAAATTGAGCGATAATCATAAAATCTAGCAACCCATTCGTATTAAAGTTAATCTAATAATATTTTCTGTGATTAAGTTGATGGATAGAAAGCTGAACGAAATTACTAAGCTCATCATTATCCTATGGATGATACTATTTGGAAAACATTTAAAACTGTACTTTAATCAAAAATCATTTGAGGAAATGAGCCTGTTTACGCCTTTTTCCCATAGAAAACATAAGCGGAGGGATACACCGGAACTATCACTAGAGTTAAAAATGTCAGACTGTTTGTTGTTGTTTACATCGGTTAACCGTCCATTGTATTACATACCCTCCGATATGCCCTCCTGAAAATCTGGTCTGGACCAGCCCTTGGCCTGGATTTGATTAACATTAAAATAAACACATTGTTGGCGGTCAATGAGCAATGTGCGAGTTAATTTTTTAAAATAATATACCTGTAGAAGATTGGTCTTCAAAATCAGTTTCCAATTGATTATGTAAAAGTCTTATTCTTTCATCATTTCTCAATATAAAATTATATGTTTTATTACTTAAACAAGTACTGTATGTACTACTGTTTAAAACCTAATTATCTTAAATCCGGGACTGCTACATAACCGCGAGACCTACGGCGCATGTGCCAACTGCCGGTTTCGCCGTCCAAATAGACACTTCCTTTTAAAAATAGTATAGTCGAAAATCGGATAAATTTAATAAAAAAATTGGAATAGTTGGTAGGTTTTTTTCTTATTTTCAGATCAGTGATTTCTAAGAGGGTGCTGTGAACTTAGGATACCACATTTCAATTTAAAAAAAAATGTCTAAGCTGTCAACAATGATCAAAACAACCCAATAAGAGTAATCTGAAATTGTTTATTTTTTACTTGAATACATATGTACAAACTATATCACTCTTGCATTGGCATAAAAAACAATCATAACAATTTTTCCAAACAAAACTATTTAGAAAATCTTAACTCTGAGCCCAGTAAATTAGTATTGTCTGTTGATCAGATGATTTATTATTAGTGTATAAAGAAAAATTCCAAGAAAACATCTTAAACCCAGGAAAAATTAAAGCTTAATTTAACTTAAGACAGATCTTACTAGATTTAATCAGAAAATAAAATTTGTTGATAACAGACACCAAAAACATTTTTAATTCGTTAATAGGGAAGCAGCGAAATTGAACCTTCTTCCAAAAAAGATATTCTAAAAAAAAATCAATAATTCTCAAGGAAAACCTGGCGCGGTAGTATGTGTTGTCATTTTCCAAGAATTATTTGTATATAATTATAGCATCCATCTGTTTAAAACTCATTTTTCATGGAGCTATTGTAGCCCTATAAACAATACAATATACCTATCCCTTTTATTTACATCAATAAATTAAACAATCAAGAAAGTAACTGAAAGCATTTTTAAAGGTCTATTCTCGATGCTATCAATAAAGGAATAAGCATCGTCCATAAATATCTTCTAAATTCAATATATAAAGAATATCTTTAGAGTTATCTTACAGACAACTCTTGTATTTTTTTTAAGTTCATTCAACATAACAATGCACAAACAACATAACAATTAACACAAATATGCTTTGTAAAATACCAGAATCAGACTTTACAACCTCATTTTAAAAAATCTGCTTCAGAACAGAATCAAACTTTCTTAAATACAGATCCATAAGCAAGAATTATTCTAGTCAATAATAATAAAACTATAAGTGAAAATACTTTCCTATTTCATGCCTGCTTTTAGGGATCATTTGATTTCTGAGATGGAAGATTTAATCATTTTGTTCTTTGAAATAGTCACCAACAAATTTACAACATCCCTCAGTGATATCAAGCAGTTTCTTTCATTTTCATAATAAGCCTTCTAAGTGGATTTAGCATAGTCACTTTACTAGAGGTACACATTACTCCCAAATCAAATCACCCTGAATGGCCATAAAAACTAATATCGAACTATTTAATATCATTAAAGAAAATAAACTAATTTTCTTACAGCCACCATGAATTATTACAGGCATTTTTTCCAATCACAGAGAAAAAAAATCTTATCTAAGTGAATGTCACCCTGATTGATTTTTATAAAATAACTGGCACACTTAAGTTTATTCAAAAGAATATCTAAATTCTCAGTTTTACAACTAATGCCACACTATAGAAAGCAGAGATAATTTTAACTCCTTTGAGAGGGTATTTCACTTTTTGAAAATCGGAAATACTCTTTAAAAAACTAGCCAGGAGTATTTTCACTCTTTGAATTTTTCACAAAGGTTTAGCTTAAAAAATGCACCATCCCCCACCTAAATGAACAAATAATATTTTTCTACTCAAAATCAGAGAAAAAGAAGATAAGAAATGTAACAGACGTTTAATGTAAAATAAATTATTTCATTTATAATGTTTAATATTTTCTATCAAAAAATACTTAACATTATAATTGATAAAACTAAAACCCAAAATAGCATCCTC
The DNA here is from genome assembly GCA_963680715.1 of Tetragnatha montana. NCBI lineage: Eukaryota > Metazoa > Arthropoda > Arachnida > Araneae > Tetragnathidae > Tetragnatha > Tetragnatha montana. The sequence continues at coordinate 26,503,903 of OY796677.1, forward strand.
ATTTTTTTCAATATCATTTTGTCCATTAAAAAGTAAGCGTTTTTAATAGAAAATTTGTCTCTGTATATGTAGTTTATGCAATTTCCGGGTATTTCACTCCTCATAATTGAATATCACTCTGCCTAAAAATGTCAAGGAGTATTTTTACCCCTCCAAAAAAATCCTAGGAACAACACTGATAGAAAGTATATCTAATATAAAAACTAATGAATTCTAAAAAAAGTTTGGAATTAAAACAGTGAGCCTCAACTGTGAATCAAGTATCATCTGAAGCTGAATCGATGCAACTTTATTTTTCTTAATCACAGCTTTGGTGACAGCACTGCATTTCGGTGTTAATGTAGAAGAATGAATTTTTATTTCTAACTCATTTTGCATAGGACATAAATATGAGTAGCAATCAGAAAAGTTCATTTCAAAACTAGAAAGAGTGGTTGTGTTTTATGACACAAGGTCCGTATTAGGACATTCTGCACCAAACAAGGTCAAATATACAACAAAGAAAGAAAATCCCCTACAAAACTAGAGAGAATGATTCTGGGATTAAACAAAAGCATTAATTGCATACATCATGGAATATAAAGGAAGACAAGTTCACTTTACTTGAGGAATGTGTACTTAGGATATATTTTTCTAAACTTCACAAGTTTGAGTGGGTCATTCCAGCAATAAGCTCTAGAACTACTAATTTAAGTACTCTTAGACATGAGCAGGCACACACAGGAAACATAAATTGGTCCCAAAATATTACAAAAACTAGAGAACAGCACTATGCATTAAGTACAATTTTAAAAATTATATTCGAGCTTAGATTATTAATACACTTTTCAATAATGTGTTCTTAAAGGCAAAACCCTACAAATCCTCACCTTAAAGAGAAAGAAGATTGGAAACTTGAAACATTTATCAATAGGAACATTTGTTAAAGACTAATATTTTTTTCATAAGAAACAAGTGGCACTTTCTAAAGATGTTTAGTGCCCACAACATTGTAAATATTTTGTAGCACCATTGGAAAAAATACTTTCAACCATACAAATTAATGAGGATTAAATTTCAAATGACCCATTCAAAAATGTTAAGTTTATAATGCTTGCAGATCTGATTTCAAACTATGACTGTTTTTTTTTTATCATTGCAACCAACAAATCCACTTCATTTGGGGTAATTAAAAAGGCATCTATTGTATTATAAAGTTGCTGATAGACAGAAATTAATGTAATTATTCCTTTTTGCAAAACATTTCACAACCATAAATTAGAATGACATTAAAATAATGCACTACATAGCCAAAATTGCTTTTAACACATAAAGACAACTAACTATAGGTGAACTTTATGCATTTAAAGAATTTCATGGGATGAATGTAGCACAGATCTGCAGCATGAGAAAGGTACACATATCACATTTAAAATGAATGTTGAGAACAATGATACACTTTACTTTTTTAAGTCAATAAAACTTTTGAGTACATTTATAAACTAAACTCATTTTGGGTTTTGGGAAGAGATGCCCATAATAAACAGTGTTCAACGATGGCCAATTGAACTACGGATGCAAACAATTGCCATGCAAGTGCACAGCACTGCATGTTTTTAAAGAAACAACACAACTTTGGAATCAATACCTTTGCAGGGGGGAAACCAGGAAAGTAAAATAAAAATTTTAGTTAAGCAAGATTCAATTATTTCAAGAATCTGCCAGGTACTTTAATGTAGATTCAGGATGTTTACAAACAATATACTAATTGGAAAATATTGAAATATGTTTTTTACACTAAGAACAATAGGATTTACGATGCTTCAAACTTAAGTTAATGTAGAACTTATATTTAAGTGGTGTCATGAACAGGAAACAACTTAGGACCTTTTGCTGATCCAAAAGGAATACAATTGAACAAGGATAAGTGGAAATCCTTTTTTAGTGGAACTAAAGTGTCATTCCTGACCCAACGAGGTCCTAAACCCTCTTAAATGGCAAAAAAAAAAAAAATTCCACAGTAAGTCCAGTTTACCTAATAGCGGAAAGTGAGTAAACACTATCTCAACACTTGGAGCGAGTTTATTTAGTTTTGTTTCATAAATCATTCATACCTTTTCCCATAATAAGTGAAATAAAGTACAGTAGAACTTGATTATCAATTACAAAATTAAAGGGACAAAATTAAGTTTTAATAAATACATTAATAATTAAATGAAAAGGAAAAAACTTTTCAGGCAATCAAAATATATTAACAAGTGTTTCATTTTTTTGCTTCAATTACAGATTTTTGTCAGATAACTGAAGTTCTACTGAAACATCAAACCTAAGTGAAATTAAATTGTTGCTTTTGGGGGATTCAACACTTATCTGAGTTAAACTGTAATCTGTCTAGGTTTTTTAAGAGGAACCTATTTTGTGAGCATTTAAGTACAAAATCAACATAAAAAACACATACATAAATTTTAAGCAACAAAAACAAAAGAAAACTTACTCTGGAGTGGCTAACAATTTCACAATCGAGAAAACACAGCATATTAGAGAACTTGCTTTAAAAAATTGATTTTGCGTGAAGGTACATTTGTACTGAATTTGTGAAAGTACCTTTTTTTCGTCAACAGGTGATTAATTTGGGAAGGTACAACTGCCAAAAGATAGTAAAATTGCCCTGAACAGACCACTGAATTCCAAGTAAATAAATAAAGAGTGAAAGGGATCCCCCAACAAAAGGCACCGATTCCAAAGCCAAAGCGTCGCAAGGGCATTTGTTCATTCGAAAAAAAAAATTAAACTCTTCACTGCAGTCATCAGCTGGCGAGCTTGTAGGCTGGGTTCTTGCCCCTGATGGGTAGGGGGTGGGCCTCTGTGTTGAGAACCCAGGAATCCAGCGGGATGAGGTCATCCTCGGAGAAGAGCAGGTACAGGTACTTGAGGGTTTCGGCCAGGAAGAAGCTCTGCTGGACGTCGTCTTTGGCACTGTCCAGCATGTATACGTTCTTGAGGCCCGAGAAGCCGCCATCAACGCGGCAGTGCTTGTCGATGGCCTGCAACGGAGATGGGTAGAGTGTTAAGCTGTGATTGCATGGGTCGGTTCAAAATCCTGACTGTTCATATTCCCAACTACATTTGCCAGACAGGCACGATTGCCTGATATGTCCTTTGCCCGACAACTGTTTGTCCTAGATAGGAATTTATTACAACAGTAAAATATGAGGGGGCTTAATTCTTAATATTTTAGGTTTGGGTGGTTATATGAAGCTGCATCTGAGGATCCCCAGGCTTAATGACAAAAGAGGGCTATAGTCCCAAATATTGAGGTCCTATCATTAAAAAAGTGGCATGTCATTTCAGGCAGTGGATCCCATGAGAATATCATTGGCAGCCCGCCAATGCAAGAGAATGCAATAAATTCACATCTTGGACAAATGATATGTCAGGCAAACAGCATCAGGAATTTAAAGTTAGGATTTTGAATGGATCCTGATAGTATGTAGTAAATTTTTTTTGTTTTAATTGATTAACACATTTAACCTACAGAGGTAGACTAACATACAGGCAGCAAGGATTGTAACCCTGTGTCCACAACATCAATTCCCAGCAAAAAGTGTTTGTAGTCTTTGCATTATTCGATAAAAGGAGATTTTTTTTTAAACCTTGAGCAGTGTGATTGACTTTTTCAAATGTTATTTGACTAGATACATAATTTCAGTTAAATTACTTATATCATAATGAACATTTGTGATTCAATTTTGATGTATTTTGGAATCATTCAAATCAGTATTTCAGGTCAAAATTTTTTTACGAAGTTAAGAACCTTAATGAGCTTTTGCATATGCATGGTTTTCTTTAGTATGTTGTCAAAGTGCATGAGCATAGGCTGGGTTGGAATCTATGATTAAACCTTACGACATATGATGCATAATAAATCTTACCTGAGCAGCTTCCCATCCCCATTGTCTGTACTTAGGATCCTTAGTTGTTCTCCAGAGCACAAAGTAACTCTCGATGACCTCTGGCCTCTGAATGTAGTACTTTTCATTCTGTTTCAGGGCCTTAGCCTCACTGGCATCAGAGAAGCGGAAGGATTCCGGACCCAACTTGGTAGCTGCAAAATAATACAATGTATTTCAATTTAGATTCATTTGTATACAGTAAAAATAAATACCATTTAAAGTTTATCTTTTCTCGTTAGGTGGTTAGAGTAACCCCAAACGAACCAATCCATTCACTCTCTAGGGTTGGGGAGGTCTGTTTACTTCTCGCTAATAACTACCCCTTCTCCTTTACCTCTTTTTGAAGAAAGAATGTTAAATTAGCCAAGCCAGCTACCCAAATTTCCCCCACCCCCTACTAGAACTTTAATTTCTCCATTCCCAACCACCTAGCAAACAGACTTTACTCTAAGAAGGGAAAAATACAAACCATCTACTCTACCCCTTAACAAACTTCCATCTAAATTTCATCAAAAATAATTTTGAAAAACATTAGTAAGATAAAGTTTTGATCATTTGAACACGTTTGGGAACCCTGTTATAATAGTGAACTATTCAATTCATTTGTTCAATGAATATTCATTATGATACCATAGGCATTATAATAGGGATTCATTATGACTGAAATTTTTAATATCCTACTCTTATTTCAAGCAGCTTTACATAAACATTTGATTATTTATAAACTCAAACCTCTAAGATTGACTAATATTTAAGAATGATTGTCTGTGTATTGTATATAATAGAACAAATAGTAATGTTAGTATAACAAAATAGAAATGCAAAATTCTTACCAGTTCTATCATAAGACTCATGACAAGTATTAGTGAGGTCTTTTCCTAACTGTAAATAATAATCTTGTCTTGTAGGAGGCATATGTTCAGACCCAATAGCAAAGAAACCACCTAAAAAAGTTCAATGTTTAAGTAAAAACAACATTTACATTCATTTACGATAAACAGAATAATTCCCCCTTGGAATAATATTTTTTTTTAAAAGTATATCAAAGATACTAATTCCTTAAAAAAATAATTGAACTGTTTAAAAGCATTTTTATTGTATCAATATTTATTCATCTTATTTCTAGCAAAAAAAAAATTAGGAGAGGATATAATAGTCAATTCAAAGTGTTCTGAAACTGAGCAACAAATACCTGCAAAACAGGCCAGATGATCCATTTTATGCTCTATGCGGTCATATTTTAAATCAGCCAAGTACTTTAACCCTCCTTTAGATGTGAAAACAAGCTTGTCATTAATAGCCTGTAAATAAAGGGAATTAAAAGATTACTCCAATAAAACATAACAAATTTTTTTATATAGGTCACATTTACTACATGCAGAAGCAAATAATTTTAATATTTTTTAAAGATAAAAAGCCTAAGCATATTATTCTTAGAATGCTGCATTTATTTAAGATACCTGAGATTGATTAGTCTACAAATCATAAAAAAGTTTTGTAGAATAAAATATTCTAAGTTTGCATTATGAGGCATTTAGTCAAAGAGGAAATTATTTTCAATGAATCTATTTATCAAATTTTTTTTATTTTAAATATAAAACAATTTATTTTATGTCAATGCTAAATTTTAAAGCATTCACTTACAAATCAAGACTTATTTTATTATTAATATATACCTTATGCATAAAGGAGGAAAATATTTAAAAAATAACAAAAATATGAATGCTCATGATGCCTACTTCAGCTAATTCTTGGAACATCTGTAGAGCCTGAACATCTTCTCCATTAGATTGTATCCAGGATTTAAGAAGATATTCATAAAAACTGTCACCTAGAGCCCCCATAGACATGTGATCTGCAATAAAAAATAATATAAATTTACACATTATAATACAAAATAAGTTTCAGTTGTAAGTTAAATCAAGCTTTTAAAAATTCAAACAAGAAGCACCAATGAAAAACAAAAACTTAAGAGAAAAAAAAGATTCTAGATTTATTACACGTAGTCAGAACTGTTTCTTTGCAGATAGATAAATATAGCCACTAACATAACATTGTTAAAATTGTAACAGGGTAAAAATTAAACTTTATGTTTATTGCCAAATTAAAGAAAATTAGAGCTTACTCAGATATAACAAACCATTACTGAATTATTTTAATATAAATTGCGTATTCAATAACCCCTATAAAATCCTTTCCAACAAATCAGAGTTAGTATAACATCTGAATGGTACCAGGGTTCCCCACTAAATTTTGGAAATACATTTTGGTAAAAAAAACTAGCAATCCACAGCATTTTTTAAAAATATTTCTTACTTTTTTGAACATAAAATTTCACAATAAATAGCACATATTTATCTTTTCCAGAGCCAAAAATAAGATAAGACATTAAAAATTAATCCCTTTCCTAGTGTTCAGTATGATTTTCCAGGTTACAGGCAAAAATAGCAATTTTCCCTGACTTTTTTTGGAATAACACTCAAAGAAAGGAACTTTCACTCACGCTGTCCCCACCGCCCTGTCTTGGGGTTGAGGTAATTCGGAAAGAGCCCTTGCGGCTTGTCCATCTTGGCCAAGAAGTCACGGATGTGGTTCACCTTCTCCTTGTACACAGGGTTGCCAGTAATGTCGCTGAGGTACGTAAACTCCAGGTGCAGAGTCCCGAACTCAGCTAGGATGGAACTGGAGCTGGATGCCCAGGCATAGTTTTTGCTTGCACCACTGGAATAAATTTCACTAATGTGATGGATGTAATAACAAAATGATATGTTATATAATTTAATAACTGAAATGATCTTAGTCACTACTAAGTTTATAGAAGATTCATAGCACATCCATCAAAGAATGAATCAGAAGTGTATTTTGTAGATGAAATACATTTACATTATTTGTTAATGAAGCAAAATCACAGTCCAAAAGCACTTTTTAAACTTAGAATAATTCAAAAGAGCACTTCTGAAGCAATTTAAATTGCAAAGGCTGTGGTTATAAGAGGTGATAATCACTACAAAAACATAATTCATGAACAAAATATGTTTATCTTGCTTTGATAATTATTATGGAAATCAAATTTCATGCTTTTAAAGAGTAAAGAGTAGTATCGAGTCAACAAAATGTGTCCTTAAATTGCTTAAAAATGCAATAGAATGAAACCAAAAATAAAGAATCCTGAATTAGAAAAATTAGGAGGAAGATTGTAACATGCAAAAACAAATAAAATAATTTGAAGAATACATTAAAATTGGGGAAAAAACCCTAAATAGGTTCCACTGAAAATCTTTTAAAAACTGTTTTATGGTACTATTTCCGATAACTTCTATTTAAGAGGTAGAAAAGTGTTCAACATTAAACACAAAGCAAACATAGCATCTTAAATTAGCACATGTCACATTATAACTTGTAGATATTTCCCAGCTTTTATTTGGTTCAAGAAACATAGGTGTCCCAGCAACCAACAAAATGTAGTTGAAACTTATGGGATGTTAAGGGTGCAGGTACAGTAATACTATAAGCAATGTAATACATTATAATTGAACAACATGTATTATCTTTGCTGCATGATATTAATTGTATTTTGAGAATGCTTTTAATGTCAATATTAAGTTTTGGAACAGAATAACAATCAATATAACCAACAATTAGCTACTTAAATTTTGAATTTAGATACCATTCTGATCCTTTTTCCAGCTCTGCCAGAATCGTAATTTCTCATAAAGTAAGATGCATATGGCAAGAGAAACTATTAAAACCTTATTATCATGTCTTAAATGTTAGATGTTTCTCCTTTAATCCTTTTTTCCAAAGAAAAAAAAATCAGATCTATAAGTAATGTAAAGGAGAGAAGTTTCTTCTAAAAAAGAATAAAAACAAGTTCAACATAAAATAACAAAATAGGATCAGCCACACTTAATTAAAATAAAAACAAAATAAATAAATGAACACAGGTAAAGAAACCAATGATCAAAATCTTTTAACTCCTATCTAATGCAGGAATAGAAATTTACCTTTTGAGGTTAACAATTGCATTAGGAATGCCAGTTGGAGTGTTAAATGCTGGAAGTAATTTTTGAGCAACATGATCAGCCTTCTCTTTGTACATCTATAAAAAGATTAAACAAAATAAATTGACAGACAAAAAGTTAAAACTGAAAACTGGGATGATTTAAGCTGATTCTTACCACATCCCCAGTCATAGCATAGCATGACAATAGGCCACCAATAAATCTGATGTTTGTTTCAAAGACTGATATTTCTGCATTCTGAAATTAAAAAAAAAAGTCTTAAATATTTGCTATCTTTTAGAGGTATTATTTCAATTTAAGGGAAAAATTAACAGGATGAATCATTTGTGTTATTAAAAAGTATGTTTAACTTCAGATTTTTTAACCCACAATAAAAAAACAATAATAGGGAGGGCAAAAGTATACAATTGGTACAGTTCAAAATATTGCTGTGACAGGTTATGTCAGCACAGAAAATCCCAACTTATCTAATTTGCAGTATACTCTCAGATAATTAAAATTTCAAAGCACCACAAAATACAAGAAATCATTATTTTGTGGTCGCTTTTGAATTGAACCCAGCTTTTACCTTAAGAAAACAATTTTTTTACAGACATCTAAAAGGACTTCTAGAAGCCTCCTAAATTTCTCTCACCCCAGGGACTTGTAGAGAAACCGTTTTCGGATATATAGAAGACCATTACCCATGGGTGCCTATATGCTTGAATTCAGGAGGAGGCCTAAAAAATTTCTTATCAAGTTAGTCAAAGCCAGTCAAGCCCATAACTAGATTTATGTTTCTTTTTTTTTAAGGGGGGGTTGGTTCATAATTATTTTAAAGGGGCCCCTCACGAGTATTTAATGCAAGAAAAATTGTATAAAATGCTGGAATTTAAGCAAAAAAGGGGAATTCCCCAGAAAAAGTTTTGAAATTTTATTCTTAAAAGTAGTGACTTCTAAAATAGGATCACTCCTATGCCAAATCGCAAAATTTCAAGTAAGAAACTACTGGTATTAAATATGTGGTCAACATTATTAGAAACTATTTATATTTTGCTTTTCAATTAGTTTACAATCATAATAAAAAGATTAATACAGTTCAAAATTTAAAATGAAAGGAATCAAAGGAAAATTTTACATAACTTTTCTGGTGCAAGGGGGGGGAGGCGGGCCCCCCTTTGCCTTTACGTATGGGCGCCCATGCCATTACCCACTACTACAGATGAAATTGAGGCGTTCACAGCATGCTAACTCCAATTTTAACTGGTGGAGTTAGCTTGTTGTTCAAGCACCTCGAAAGACACACCACAGACACTCACCCCCAGATCCATGTTGAGGTTGGCAGCAACCCAGTCCCTGCCTTTCTGGTACTCCTCCCTGAGTTCCATTATGTACAGCGTGTTGAGGCCGTCCACTATGCTGGCCCCCAAGGCTGTCTTGCCGAAGATGCCGGCCGAGTGACCGCGCTTGGACAGCGGACGCAGCTCGTTCTGGCCCCAGGCATACTGCACGTAGTTGTCCCACGCATGCTTCATCATCTGGAAAGGAATAGATTGAGATTAGTTTTCGTTGGAAGTTTTAAGAAGTGATCATTAGGTGAGAAAGAGAGAAGATTTCTAAGGTTGCCCCCTAAAACGGTTCATTCAGATGCATTAATGTGCCTTGAAAATCGATAGAAATGGGGGTGGGGTAAAAAGGGATGAAAATCGTGTTTAATTTATTTTAACTCATAGTAAACACATGAGTTTTTTTCCGAGTTAGGACTATTAAAAACCTTGAACGATTTTGAAATTTAATAATACCATTATTGAATTGGAAAATTTAAACCATTCCTGAAATAAAACCATTTTTATTTCTACTCTTTCTCATTATTCATATTAAAATGCAAACAGGTACGAAAAAATAGGATAATTAAATAAAAACGAGTTATATATTTAATGTAAACCACAAAGAACCCACATGGAAATTACACTATAGACTAGACTGCAACATTACTAGTCTGGTCTGTTAACCGAAAAAAAGAACACATTGGACAAAGTTACCAAATTTTCAAAATTTGTTCCTTAGAACATAAGGAAAGATTTTACGTGAGGATTCATATGAATTAGCCGCCATCTTGGATTTTATGGGCGCCATCTTTGATTGAAGAATTTTCTTTATCTCAAGATTCATTGGACATATAATCATAAACAAAGTATCAAAATATATGTTTATGGGGTCAACAAAACCGAATATGACATTTTCGAATCATCAAAAGAACAATTAACCATTAAAAAATACACTTTCTATTTTCTGCTACTCGTACATTTAACCATAACAGCTCAGTTCACTTATTTAAAACATTACCAAAATTCCCAAACTTATAAAATATGTTATTGTTACCATAAGAAACAATTTTAGAAGAAGAACCACCGGATTGAAACGGCCATTTTGATTTTTTTGGCCACCATATTGGATTAAGAGAACCTGCTGTATCTCAAGATCCACTGCACATATTATCAAAACCAATGTGTGAAAATGTATGTTTTTTGGATCAAGAAAATCGAAAATGACATTTTCGAACTATTTAGAGAACAATTTAATTGAAAAATTACGCCTTCCATTTCTCCTTGATATTAAACAGCTCAGTTAATCAATTTATAAGCCAGATAAAAATCCCAAAAATTAGTAATATGTTTGTAACACTATAGGAAATAATTTCAGAAGAATGGTCACCAGATGAAAACGGCCATTTTGAATTTATGACCGCCATATTTAATCATAAATACTTGCTATATCTCGAGATCCACTGCACATCAGTGGCGAATCCAGTAGGGGGGGCTGTGGGGCTGCAGCCCCCCCCAGAACCAAGACATCCCAGTTTTGGTACAGTTAAAAATTGCAATAACGTTTTTTTTTTTTTAAATTTTGGTAGTAAATATGATTATTCCCTGACTTACTTTTCCGTGATATTTTTTTAGCAGAATCATTATTCTTCAGGGTCTGTAACCCTAGTCATTAGGTAGGTTTTGAATTTTTTGAAAAAATTTTCGTAGGTAGGTATTTGGAATTTTTTTTTCAAAACAATTATATAGAAGGTTTTTTCGCCGGTTTTATGTTTTTGAAGGCGCTGATTACGAATATCATATTTGCTCCCATTTGGAAGGTCGTCTTCATGTTCAAAAATCACAAAAATGTTCGATTTTTTGCTTTTTTTTTCAAAAACTACAAGTTTCTCGATCATAATCTCAATTCACATAATTTCAAGAGTGGTTTTGCCGCTAGAGTGTGCTGAAAAACGGCGATTTTTTGGTCTTTACGCAAAAAAAAGTGAAAAACGTGCGCTTCTAGCGTCTACAAAATGAAAAATATTCACGTTATCAACACAAATTTTATCTAATGTGAAAGAGAATTTAATTGTCTATTCATAATGTACCCTACATTATTATTTTTTGTGAAGGGGGAGAATAAAACTTTCGCGTCTTACATCCAAAACGAACTCTTCCCAGATGTTAATCAATCGGAAATACAATCATTTTTTTAAATTCATAAATTAAATTATGGAAGTGCTTTAATGACTGAATTTATATGTTTTTTACATTGCTTAATCCAAATTTTAAGTTTAAAAACCCGTAAAAAGGCAAAAATTTAAAATTTATTTTGCATTTTTTGATGTGAAGGTGACCTTTTAAATAAAAATAAACTCGAAATTTCCATAATTTAATTTATAAATTTAAAAATTGATTAAATTTCCGAATATTTTATTATGGTGTTGATAAAAATATTAATGAAGTGCTACATCGGTTCTTAAACTGTGGTCCGCGGACCCCCGGGGGTCCGCGAGTAACCCTGATGGGGAACACTCAAGACTCAAGTTACCTTTGAGTGCTTCCCAAAGATTTTAATATGAGGTAAAACACCACTTGAAGGGGGCAAATTTTAAAAAAAATTTCTGGGGGAGGACCCCCATCAATCCCCCTGAGAGTTTTGACTTTGATTTAAATTTTTTTCCTTGAAAATTCTGTGGTTTACAAGGAGCTGCTTTCTTTAGGTGTAACAAAAAATGTCAAAAATTAATTAAAATAGTAGCTTTTTGAAGCAAATTTTCAAAATTTTTTGGGGGAAGACCCCCGACCCCCCATTACTACTTCAAGTAGATGTAAAATTTTAATGTGGAACATTAGGGGGAACCTCAGGAATAACGTTGAGTCAACCCCCCCCTGAACTCAAATCTGGTTACTGCTCTGGGTGTTTAAATCTTGGGGGGGACGTGAGGTCTGGCTGTTACATAAAGGGGGGGGCACGGAGATCGAAAGTTTAAGAACCGCTGAAGCGCTACATAAATTAAGCCAAAAGAGCCGAGAATTACAAATTTTATTGTAATGATTTCAAATTTAAATAATGATCGTGTAAGTAAAAATAAAAAATATTATTTTCAGTTAAAAAATTTGTACCTTATTTAGATAGGTCTTTAAGATCACAGTTTTTTTTGCAGTGTATTTTAGTACCATATAAAAAGTCTTACATAATAGGAGTTAAGACATTTGAAACTCAGCCCCTCCCAGACAAAAATCCTGGATTCGCCACTGCTGCACATATAGTCATAAAAAGGGTGTCCAAATATATGTTTCTTGAGTCAAGAAAACCGAATATGTCATTTTCGAACTTCTAAAAAAACAATTTAATTAAAAACATTACACCCTCAATGTCCCATTAAACTTGACCAGCTAATTTTAATCACTACCAAGACAGAAAAAATCCCAATATCTCCAAACTCACACAATATGTTCTTTATAAAGTTAAGAACAAATATAGAAGGATAGACACTTGAAAAAACGGCCATTTTTAATTCTAGAGCTTCCATTTTGGATTGAAAAGACTTAGTGTAAATCGAGATCCACTAAGCATACAACTATAAACAAAATGTCGAAATATATGTTTCTTGAGTCAAGAAAACCGAATATGACATTTTCGAACTCTAAAAATAATAATTAATTGAAAATAAAATTGCGTGATTTTACGTCACAATTACGTATGACAGGTCAATAAAACAACTCCACAACAACTCCCAAGCCAGATAAAAACACCAAACTTGCACAATATGTTTTTTGTAAGGTTAAGAACATGTTAGAAGGGTCTCCATTTGAAAAAAACGGCCATTTCGAATTTTACAGCAGCCATATTCGATTTACAGATCTTTGTGTAACTCGAGTTCCACTGCGCATACAACCAAAAACAAAGTGTCGAAATATATGTATTTTGGGTCAAGAAAACCGAATATGACATTTTCGAGCTCACAAAATAACAATTTAATTAATAAATACGCCTTCTAAGTTACTATAAACTTGTTGATCAAATTAAACAATAACAACCTAATAATGGATGAACGCTAACTGATGCATCATTGTTGTAATGGTTTTATCTCGCAGCTGATTATTTTAAGTTTATAGTAACTTAGAAGGTGGATTTATTAATTAAACTGTTATTTTGTGAGCTCGAAAATGTCATATTCGGTTTTCTTGACCCAAACTACATATATTTCGACACTTTGTTTTTGGTTTTACGCGCAGTGGAACTCGAGTTACACAAAGATCTGTAAATCGAATATGGCTGCTGTAAAATTCGAAATGGCCGTTTTTTTCAAATGGAGACCCTTCTAACATGTTCTTAACCTTACAAAAAACATATTGTGCAAGTTTGGTGTTTTTATCTGGCTTGGGAGTTGTTGTGGAGTTGTTTTATTGACCTGTCATACGTAATTGTGACGTAAAATCACGCAATTTTATTTTCAATTAATTATTATTTTTAGAGTTCGAAAATGTCATATTCGGTTTTCTTGACTCAAGAAACATATATTTCGACATTTTGTTTATAGTTGTATGCTTAGTGGATCTCGATTTACACTAAGTCTTTTCAATCCAAAATGGAAGCTCTAGATTCTAGAATTAAAAATGGCCGTTTTTTCAAGTGTCTATCCTTCTATATTTGTTCTTAACTTTATAAAGAACATATTGTGTGAGTTTGGAGATATTGGGATTTTTTCTGTCTTGGTAGTGATTAAAATTAGCTGGTCAAGTTTAATGGGACATTGAGGGTGTAATGTTTTTAATTAAATTGTTTTTTTTGAAGTTCGAAAATGACATATTCGGTTTTCTTGACTCAAGAAACATATATTTGGACACCTTTTTTATGACTATATGTGCAGTGGATCTCGAGATATAGCAAGTATTTATGATTAAATATGGCGGTCATAAATTCAAAATGGCCGTTTTCATCTGGTGACCATTCTTCTGAAATTATTTCCTATAGTGTTACAAACATATTACTAATTTTTGGGATTTTTATCTGGCTTATAAATTGATTAACTGAGCTGTTTAATATCAAGGAGAAATGGAAGGCGTAATTTTTCAATTAAATTGTTCTCTAAATAGTTCGAAAATGTCATTTTCGATTTTCTTGATCCAAAAAACATACATTTTCACACATTGGTTTTGATAATATGTGCAGTGGATCTTGAGATACAGCAGGTTCTCTTAATCCAATATGGTGGCCAAAAAAATCAAAATGGCCGTTTCAATCTGGTGGTTCTTCTTCTAAATTTGTTTCTTATAGTAACAATAACATATTTTATAAGTTTGGGAATTTTGATAATGTTTTAAATAAGTGAACTGAGCTGTTATGGTTAAATGTACGAGTAAGCAGAAAATAGAAAGTGTATTTTTTAATGGTTAATTGTTCTTTTGATGATTCGAAAATGTCATATTCGGTTTTGTTGACCCCATAAACATATATTTTGATACTTTGTTTATGATTATATGTCCAATGAATCTTGAGATAAAGAAAATTCTTCAATCAAAGATGGCGCCCATAAAATCCAAGATGGCGGCTAATTCATATGAATCCTCACGTAAAATCTTTCCTTATGTTCTAAGGAACAAATTTTGAAAATTTGGTAACTTTGTCCAATGTGTCCATTTTTTCGGTTAACAGACCAGACTATACTTGGGACCCTGAAGAAACAAAACAAGCTTAGTTCCCAGCGCCGTGTCTGAATATGGAGTTAAATTAAGAACGTCAATTTAAAAATACGATTAACCCCAATATCTAGGCGGCTTTTTTTTAATCACGATTTGCGTAGCGAAACTTCTTGTAGCAACCTAACAGGCTTTCTGTTTACGCAGTTTTTCCTTCCGCGTAGTGACGTCATAGGGTCAGGAAACGTTGCAGTCTAGTATAACTCTTATTAAGCAAACATGTGCTCTACCGAAGTTTTCTCAATAAAACCCCACTATAAAAACGATGTATTTTAAGGTATAACGTTAACATTGATAACTAATTAGTATATTACATATTAATGTCACTCAAAAATGTCAAACCTTCTTTGCAGGGGGAGTAATTATTATAATTCCTTATTAGGTCAGTGGCGAATCCAGGATTTTTGTCTGGGGGGGGCTGAGTTTCATATGTCGTAACTCCTATTATATAGACTTTTTATATGGTACTAAAATATACTGCAAAGAAACTGTGACCTTAAAAACCTATCAATAATAAATATTTTTACAGAATTTTTTTTAAATTTTTACTTACATGATCATTATTAAAATTTTAATTTTGAAATCATTACAACAAAATTTAATTCTCGGCTCCTTTTGGCTTAATTTGTCCTGCACTTCATTAATATTTATATCAACACCATAATAAAATATTCGGAAATTTAATCAATTTTTAAATTCATAGATTAAATTATGGAAATTTCAAGTTTATTTAGGTCACCTTCACATCAAAAAATGCAAAAAAAAAAAAAAAAAAAAAAAAAAACACTCAAATTTTTGCCAATTTAGTTCGGGTTCAGTGGCGGATTAATGCAATTTTGTGGGTGAGGGAGGTTAGATGGAATATTCAATTTAAAGTAGGTCCTCCCTGGGATATAAATTTTTAAAAAATAATATCTTTAAAACTAGTACTGTTAAGCTTAAGCTGTTATGATTTAAAACTGATATGAAATAAGTTTGAAAATTCGGACGTAAAAAATCTGTGGGCAGTATAGAAATCCAAGTAAAAAGGGGGTCTGGGGGTTCCTCCCCCATAAAATTTTAGAAAATTTGACCCTTAAAAACAGCAATTAACGAATTAACACGTTTTTATCCACTTGGTCCGACTTTAGAAGGGGAGGCTGGGCCCCTTCCTTTAACCCCCTTATATACGCCTCTGGCCCATAGCATGGTAACTTCATTTTGTAGAGGGTAGAAGCGCATGTTTTTCACTTTTTTTTGCGTATAAAGACGAAAAAATCGTCGTTTTTCAGCACACTCTAGCGGCAGAACCACTCTTCAGAAAATCAAATTTAAGCAGTGAAATTTTGTTTACTTCAACTCTGTAATTGAGATTATGATCGAGAAACTTGTAGTTTTTGAAATATAAGCAAGAAATCGAAAAATGTTGCGATTTTTAAATATGAAGTCGACCTTCCCAATGGGACAAATTTGACATTCGTAATCAGCGCCCTCAAAAACATAAAACCGTCGAAAAAAACCTTCTAACTATATAAATGTTTTGAAAAAAAAACCTACCTAATGACTAGGGTTATGGCGGTTTAACAACACGCGATTTGCTGCAACAGCGACAGTTTTCAAGGTTTCCTATTAGTTCTTTCGAATCGCGGTTGGCAAAATTTGTCGCAAATCGCGCGGTGTAAAGCCGCTATTACAGACCCTGAACAATAATGATTCTGCTAAAAAATATCTCGGAAAAGGAAATCAGCCTCCCTAAAATAATACCTACTACCAAAATTTTTTTAAAAAAATGAAACGTTATTGCAATTTTTAACTATACCAAAACTTGGACGTCTTGGTTCTGGGGGGGGCTGCAGCCCCACAGCCCCCCCTACTGGATTCGCCACTGTATTAGGTTGAAGTTTCTTATAAAATGTGGGAATACAAAAAGCTCAATATAGGTAGCTGTAAGTCAACTAGAGTTGTTGGAAGAAATATTAAATTGACAAAACGGAAAATTCCAACACGACAAATCGAGAACTTTACTGAAACACCTTTCCAAAGTGGTTCAGTTCCATTTCCCCAGGAAAACGACTTCGAACATTTTCCCTTTTAAAAACTCCCAAATCGACCTTCCGGGAGCGAAAGAAGGCGCGAAAACGAGCGGGCACGAAACAATTTTCGCATGATCGATACCGTAACTCGGCCGGTCCATCATCATCCGAAGAAGGCAGGGTGCCAAAAAACGAAAGAGAAACTCATTCATTCAATCATTCCTTCACCTATCTTTCGGAATGGAAAACGAAACGAACGACTTCATCGCTGCCATTTTGTTGTAAATGTCTGAAGTTCCGGAATCCGACTTGCGTTGGCGGATGGACGGATCCGGCAGCATATGTAATAAAAGCGGAGAAAGATAAACGAAATTATTCTCCTTGATTGTTGTTTAGATGAACTGGATTATGAAGAGGCGAGCATTGAGTGCTCTTTTTTTTCTCGACAAGCAAAACAGGCATAAGTTTGAGTCGGGGTTGAACAAGCTATTTTATTATTATGTAGTACTAGTCTGGAAAATGTTTCATCCGGAATACGTCAGTCAAGCTAATATTTTCCCACACCCACTGCAGATAGGCTCGAGAATTATTTCAGTCAGTCGGTTTTCTCTGCAAAATTTATGTTATTTTTAAGTGTCACAAAATAGTCTCAGAGAGGGGGCTTTATCATTTCAAACGGATGGAAATGTCCCCATTTTAGTAATGAAGCATGTGAAGTGTTTTTTACTATTTATGTGAAAGAAATATTAAGATAAGATTTTTATGTTTAAAGATCTGAAGTTCTAAATAGCTTTTTATGTCTAGTACCCTTAATAATACTATAATGAATTTCAAATTTCAAACAAATTCCTCACGCATGCTATGATAAGACTTCTAGAGATAAATGTATCTTATGTCAGTACTGAAATAGGTAGGATAAAGTTAAGAGAGAATGCCCATAAATTACGTGAGGTGTTTTGTCCAAATTTTGGACCCCTCCCTCCCTTTGGTGAGATTTTGCTAAACTCTCCCCCTCTAATTCTCACGTGAGATTTTCTCTGTAATTTTTAAATAAGTCAATTTCTTTGATATGTTTTAACCATTTTTGTTTGTCTTTATCATCATGACCTAAACATACCTACACAATTGCAAAAGTTTTTTTTTTGAAAATTTTTGTTTAAAATTAAAAATTGGTCTTAACTTGTAATTATCACGACTGACTGGCTACTGATTCGCTGTTTTCAGTAATCTGCACATTTTTTCTAAAGTTGTAGATAAAAGAACAAACATTTTTTTGACTAAAAGGCCGCCCCCCTATCTCCTTTAGAGAAATAATCGATCTCACGCATCAAATTTTGAAACTCAATTTCTATCATAATTTTGTGGGTTTTTTTTATTCGATAGCTAAAACTCAAATATTTAATTTTCCTCTCTCCATAAATGAGATTTCATCCAACCAGATTACTTTTCTTAAAAATCCAAATTTTGCGCAAAAATTTGCAAAACTAGGAAGTTTATGTGAATTATGAGGAAATATTCAGGAACTATTCATTGCACTTGATAATATTCCAATAGGTTTCAAAACAATGGGAAAAAAAGACAGGAAGAGTATATTTATTATCACACAAACACCTAAAACAATGAGAAAGCCTAGGAGAAAATGGACCAAAAAAGAACTCAAATGTATGGTCCTTTGGTAATATAATGGTGTACGCAGGAAAGCTATTACCTCCATAAATAAAACTTATTTCAAAAGTAAACTTGTTTTACGAATATTCAAAAAGATTTCGGCAATTTTATTTTATAAGAAAAAGGCAAGGTACAATCGATCTTAAAATGATTAGCCTTTCTTTACAGTCAGTCTGATAAAAACACGATAAGCTACACGGAATAGCAATTGAGTAAGTAAGCAAACAGTTATGCAGAAAAAAAAACTAGTGCAAAACCCAGAGGTAAAATGTATCTACTTGCGAAGTAAAATCACAGAGGTAGAAGAGTAAAATAGAAGCATTTCGTGCATAAAAAAATCAATGCGATCCCCTCGATGTGCAAACAAATCGAAATAGTTACTCATGTTGAACAACACACACACACGCATAACTTTTACTCATCAGTCAAATGCACAATCTAGTTCAAGGTCAGTAAAACACAAACATTGCGAGTGATGGCAGATACTTTATTTTAATTTTAGACAACATGCAGAGAGAGAAGTAATACTCCAATTATGTACCATGGAATAATATTATATTGTAGAGTCCGTAACATTTGTAAACAGGTTATTTTAATAACAGCATAAATTAGTATTCAAATTATTTTTAAATCGTAAGAGATATTTGCTTCTCGATTTAATTTATTTCTTCTAAAGATTGACAGCGATAGAAAAGTGTCTAAGCCGAGACATTTTCATTCGATTTTTCAGGCCGTCTATGTGTGGTTAACAGACATTACCTATTGACCCTATATGGCCGGAGAAGGAAAAAAAAATCCATAAAAAACCCCACCCCTCTACAACTTTTCTAAAAAAATATTTTGGTCAAACCTTTCCTGAATACGTCACATTTTTTATATACATTTTTTAAAACTATTAGGAATCAGATCATGGAATTTATTGGACAATCAGCCTTATGAGGTACAAGGGAAAAGTCCAAGAGGACTTTTAAAACCAATAAGTCAAAGACAGTCGGGCAAAGTAACCATAATGGGGCGATTAAGAAAGAGAAAAAAAAAGACTGGAAGTTGGATGAAAATCAATAAAGAGGATTTTTAAGGAAGAGAGAAAGATAATCGAACACACACTCCCAAGCGTGAAATGGGGAAAACCCTATTTATAAAGCCCAGT
The DNA here is from genome assembly GCA_963680715.1 of Tetragnatha montana. Lineage (NCBI taxonomy): Eukaryota > Metazoa > Arthropoda > Arachnida > Araneae > Tetragnathidae > Tetragnatha > Tetragnatha montana. The sequence goes on from OY796677.1 coordinate 26,523,679, forward strand.
TTCATCCTATTACAAGTTTGTTTCACTTCTGTCCGAAACTACGGCCTTCTGACTGCATCCAGCTCTCCATGTGGTGTCTAAATTTGGTCCACAGGCTTCCACATTCCGACTTAATATATTTTTTATATGTAATTTCTAGATGTCCTGTTGTCATGCCTTTCGTTATTTTCCACTACGGAAGCGCCACCTAGGGGAGACCGGGGCACATTGGTACAAATTTTATAAATTTGTTATTTAAAAGAAAAATATTCATGTTTTTTAAAATTTTAAACCATGAAATTTGAGAGTATAATCTTATCTTTTAATGTGATGAGTTAAATTGAAGAATTTTTCAGTATTACAATCATAAACTTCTCATTAAGGACACAAAAATTTTTGTACCAATCTACCCCGTGCCGGGGTAGATTGGTACAAGGGCGGGGTACTTTGGTACACTTATTTGAAATATACATAATCAACAAATTTAATTGATTATTATTGATAACAAGATAACAGTAATGGAAAATAATGAAGAAAACAAGGTTAGTTATTTTAAAATACATCAAAATAGATACACAAATGCAAATTAATGGGAGAAAAGATGTCAGCAAAATTTTTATAAATTAGTGGACATTATAGTTACTTAAATCAACAGGGAAAGTTAATAATGTTACAGCTCTTATGGTTCCACCACAAAATGTAGGTTCTGGAAGAATAAAGCATACATCTTCAAGATCAATAACACTACTGTCAACCTGGTCAGGAAAATAAAACTTTGCACAATCAGTTTTCTTTCACAAATATTTCACAGAAAACTCTGATTCTGTGTTCTTAACTTCCACTTGACCAACATAAAAAATAACGCTCTTTTTGCCAGCAAACTTAACTAATATATAACCACCCACTGAGATATTAGGTGAGATAACTTGGTATTCTTCATGAGGGCTGTTACTAATACTTTCATCTGAACTCTGGAGACTAAAATTCAAAAGATCTTCTTTACTCTCTGGTTCAGAAGTTTTGGAGCTTGTTTTCTAACCCTTTTAGTTGATGGTTTCTTGTGGTTTGCTCGGGCCAAGGCTTTCTCCTCAATCCTGTTTTTTTCAGGAGTTGATGTCAGGATTCTGGATTTTCCCTTTCTTTGCCCTCGTGCATTACTTTCCTTGCATTTGGTTGCCTTTGGGTATGAGTGAATACTCTCTGGTTGTTACTGGTTCCCTTTCTTCCAAATGGCTCTCTGGAAAATCTCCTTGATTATTTGTATCCATTCCTGAACTCTGAAGGGTGAATGGCATTGGTATTTGAAAGAACTGAAGTAGACTCCGATTGCCACGGGTCTATTCTACTTGAAGTACTAGGTTCTGGCTGATCAGTTACATAGGCACAGAAAAAATCTTCATCTGTGAAAATGTTTCTGTTAACTGGCCAAATTCCTGTTTTGCGGAATGAGGTTGTTATATTTTTCAGGTTGAAGGTATATATACCTCTTAAGGCTATTATGTTAAGAAGGCTGCCATGTAAGCTATGTTATATATTGAGATGGTCTTTCCAGGATTAGAGATATGCCAGTCATTTAATGCTGTCTTTAGATGTGCCTTCAGGGGTCCAAAAAGCCCAACATCAAGAGGTTGTAATCGGTGGGTACAATGTGGAGGAAAAGTAACAAAATGAATACCATTTTCCCTGCAGAAATCTATTACTTAAAGAGAGAAACTCATTTAGAATATTCTTATTCATTAAAGTCACTAATGGAAAAAAGTTAACTTCTAATTAAAAACTATGTTCCAGTTAAAGTAATATGGCGGGGCACATTGGTACATGTACCAATGTGCCCCGGTCAAACTGTACCAAACTACCCCAGTAGCTGATTTTTTATAAAAAGTGTCATGATTAATATTTATTATTAACATTGTAGTTCAACACACTGACAAATAAATGTCATTAACATACATTATAATGTGTTATCATTCACAAAGAGATAAATTAAATACAATTCTGATTATGGTCTTACAAATAGGATTTCAAAAGTTTTCAAAACTATAGTAAAAAAGCAAAATTTACCATTTCCAAGAAACAGCAAATCCAATCCAAGCAAACTTTTGCCTGATTAAAGTCTTCATTGTTGTTAACATTTATGAGAGAAATTCTAAAACTTTAAAATATATTAATCAAAAATATATACCCTGTACCAATGTACCCCGTGTACCAATGTGCCCCGGTCTCCCCTATGTTTAATTCATTAAGAAAGTCAGTATAGAGAAGTAGGCCTGTATTGCGATGTTGCTGTAATTTGTATACGTGTCTGTTTCGTCCATAGTTTCGTCTCATAATAAACTTATATGTTTAAAATCACCAAGCTGTGCTGAGAATTTATGTTAAAAAACCACGATAATGCTAAGCTACGACACCTGTTTAATAGGGGGTAAATGTCAGAAAAACCATGAATTATAGGGTTATATCGGGACAAGGCATATACGGTTATGAGCGGCTAATAATAATAATACAAGGACAGGACATATCATTGGGTTACCAACATCCTTCGAAATTACTCCCACAGGAGTAACCCATTGACATACTCAATCTCATCGGAACATACACTAGTAACAATTCCAGGAGATAACTACCGTGTCCAGCAATGGCCAGAAGTCGCACCCAGCCCCTTCCTGCCATTTGCATACAATGGGCCGGCAGGATGTCCCATTGTTTATCAAAAATGGCGATAGCACCTATGAAAAGCGACGGTTGATGTCCTGAGGAGGCATCGAGACGCTTTGCACGCAAACCAATACTAATAATAATGAAGAGAAAGGACTGCTAATTGAAGTGAGAGGAAGCTTGTTATAAAGAGATTCAATTTCGGCTAGTTAGGAACTGGGATATGCTCTGGTGCGTTGATTACTCTTGTGGGAGTGTGGATGGTGATTAGCTATGGTTGGCTTTCTTTGTTTAAAGCTCTTCTCTTAACACAACCTAATGAAGAGTGTTCTAGTTGGCTGGATCGTCGTAGTATGTTGGTACAAGACTTGTTAACTTAAGAAAGGATTTGTGTAGGGTGGCAATAAATATTTTCAATCGATAGACGACAGTTATCACAGATATTATTCACTCTTTCGCATTCATTTATTTCTATAATGTGTATAGTTTCATATTAGAAGATACTTTTTCGAAACTTATAAATGTGGGTATCGAAATACTCATTATTGGGGAAAAATACAATAGTCTTAAGGAGGACACTTAAATTTTGTACAAGAGGGGTGGCCAATTGTGCGAATATTACCAGAGGGGCCGGGGAAATTTCAACTATTTTAAGCAACAATAGGATTATACTGAGTAGAGAGAGAAAAAAGTTTTATTCAATTTAACTCATTTGATTTTTTTAGCACAATTATATACTTTGTAAAAGTAACTAACTGAAAAGAAACCCGATTTAGTCATGGAAAATTAGAAATTTTTTTTCAAAGTTAAAAAAACCCCAAAACAAGAATTTCCAAACAACATTCTGAGAAATCCTAAGTTAAAGTAAAAAAAAATGTTTTCTAAAACATGAAGGACTGATTATTTTAAAATTAGCAAATAATTAATAAATGGTGAAAATGTACCAATACAGTATGCAAGTTCACGGACCATACTTAGGAGCAAACCCCTGTGCCAAGAGAAGCAATAATAAACATATTCCCATACCAAAAAATCCCGCACTCAAACGCTCTCGCGGAGTTAGCTTTCAGTCAGTAAAGCTTTTGTTTGTTGCCGCTAATGTATAATTAACCCGCTCACTTCAAAGGCAAGGTCAGCACAAAGCAAGATAAAAAGCTTCCTCAAAGCGCGCGCACAGCCGTCGATACATCACGAACTTCGCCGCGGGTTTCTACTTTTTATTTTTCGTTTCAGAAATTCTTTTTGGTGAGACATTTTTTTTATTGAGATTCTTCTTTAGCCGAGGCAGACGAGCACCTTACCACGCAACTTTCGTGGAACGAATTTGCCTAATGTGCGCGTCTGGGCGGTTTTCGCGAGCGAGCTTTTGGTTTGGTTGCTGGATTTGCTAGTTTTTTTCTTTCTCTCCGCGAAGTTTTCCCTTGCTTACAGTGCGAGATGAAAATGATAAGTTAAGTCCAGTGAGACATGGCATAAGCAGATTAGTACCTTTGGAACAGAAACTGCGGAAATCGGAACAGCTTGGACTCTGTTCGTAACTAGTACTACAATGAAACAAGAACGTTGCGTTTTTGGCTAGGGAATACGAGGTCACTTTAGTTTAGTCGTAGTATAGATTGCAAAAGTAGGAGATTAGAGTTACCGAATATCAATGGTCTATCCAGTTTTTCTTTCTCATTCCAAAGAAAAAGGGAGTCATACAATAACCACCGAGAGAACATGGTCACAGAGCACTCAAACGTCAGCGATGAGGTTTGTAGGTTTCCCAGCATGCTCGGAGGCCTACAGACGTCATTTCTATGACATATAGTGCTCTGGGCATTTAGATCTAGTGGTATCTAATCAGACAACTATTGGCAATACAACAGCTGTTTACTAGAAGTGAAACGATGCGATATGTAGTAATAGTTTGTTGAAACCTAGCAAAAAATGTATTTTGAAAGCCAAAAGAGTTTTATTTTCTATGGGTATAGAGGCGCGAAAAAAATTACTTTCAGGCCTACATGTCGCCTGCTTAGACGACTTGCGATCTCTACTTCAAGAGAGCTAGAAGATCATATAGTCATGTACGAGTAAGTAAAAAAAAAATACCAGCTTTCCCTCAGAAATAGGTCTTTCGAACTCAATCAACACAACATCTCTACTATCTCTTCTTGTTGGTCAACCAATAAACCTCTGGTCATGGGAAAGGGCAACAAGTTAGACACGGGTAAAAAAACCGCAGCCAGCAAGATCACAAAATCGGAAAGAAATACACCTCAAACCAGTCTGCAGCGATTAACAACTCATCTTCTTCACCCATCTTCCATCCAGTCACGCAGAAAAAGGGGGGGGTCCTGGAGAAAAATTCGAAAACAAAACCCAACAGGGTGTGGGTCCGATCCCTCTGTCGTCACCTGAGGGCGCACCTCTGATCGGGAAACCTCCAGAAATGATGAAGGGCTCATTAGAATAAGAAACAGCTGCCCCTTTGGAATATTCAAATCAAAGGAAAGGTGCCACCTACACAGGGAAAGCAATCCATTAAGGCTTCTTCGAGATATGTCGCTGGTGTTATTCAAGTGCCGATCACGTAAGGTCAGGTTTTCGGTTTATCGTTTTTTTTTTCTCGAGAAGAGCGATTAAGTGCAATTGGAGAGGATGTTAGTGAGCAGAATGGGTTGATCGGGTTCGCACTATTGAGACGGTTTTTGAATGCCTGCGAGAGAGACCTTGATCTGATGGACCGGGAGATCAGATAGTCGAGTCTGGGAAATTGTGTGGTCGGGGTGGAACTATGGTTGGAACCTAAGAGAGGGTTTAAAAACGGTCAAGAAAGCAAGGCTTACCGAAGATCAGATGGTTGGAGACAGTACAGGGTGTATCAAAGAATGAACTTATTCATTATCGTTATTATATTTATGGAACACCACAAATGAAAGTTTGGTGTTGGAAAAATGGAAAGTTGGTGTAAATTAGTGCATAATTTACACCAACGAACGGTATTTATACTGGTTGTAAAAGCCTAGGTTGTTGCCCTACACTTCTGACGTCCACGGTTGACATTTTTGGCGGGAGATATAATAACAGAACCAGTTTTTTACTATACCACACACAAAATCTTCAAGAACCTCTAAAAACTCTAGGTATTAGAACCAAGGATACAATTCAATGCCATCTCCTTGAAGAAAACGTGGGAAAAATTAAGCTTACGACTAGCTCTTAAAAGGTGGACACAAAAAAACTAAAGAATGTTTTCATAGAAAAACAAAGATTCAAAATCTGGGACAATCTTCTTGATACATCCACCGTAAGAACCATTTATTTTTCCTAGCTTAAGGAACAAGCGGATGTGAGATAAATATTGAGAAGCAAGAGCTTTTTGAAACCTCACTTTTCACCATGAAGACACAGAACAAAGACCTTCACAAGTGTCGCAAGAGTGAGAAACACTTATAAGGAGTCGAGATGAATAACCCAGGGGAATTTTTAGTTATGAACCGCAGTTCCCAAACAGTGCTTCGCGCAACATCTTTTAAAGTGCAAAACCTCAGAATATACGCATTTCTTCTTTTGATGCCTTGGAAAGTTTAGGATTCAATCAATGGTTTTTAAATTGAGATGCTTAAGTGGTATCATGTTTTTTTTTTTTTTTTTTAATTTGCAGCCATAAAATAATACGTACACAACGAAATTGGTCAGCTTTCCATTGCACAAAAAATCCTAGTAAAAACAACAAAACAGGAAGGGACATTTTTTAAAAGATTTTAGTTTAAGAAGATCCCTACAATAGTGTTTTCAGGTGACGTCACGACCAGCTATTTTCTTTTAATTTTTAACCTTTAGAAGGGCTTTTAACTGTTGCTAAGGCGGTTGCTAGGTAACGAGGCATCTGTTGCTAAGGCGGTTTTTAGGTATGGGGTCACGGGATTGCAAATGCTCCAATAGAACAATTCCACGGCCAGTCATTTTCTGTAACTGTTAACCTTCTGTAGGGCAAAAAACTGTAATCTTCTGTTGTTAGGTCCGGGTCATGTGATTGAAAATGCTCTATGTTGGATAACTTTGCGATGCGTTTGCTGTTGGAGTCTTGGAGGTCCTAACTGAAGTAGGTAGGGAATACACATAGCTAAAGTTTCACTGATCGAATACTGCTATAAACACTAATTTACAGATAGATAAGGTTTCGCAGTTCCAACTTTAACATAAAGTTAGTATTAAAAAACACAAAATCTCGCAAAAATACTGAACCTCTATCATTGTTACGAAAGTAATCTTGGTTAATTGGTAAGAAAGTAATCCAGTATCAATTACTAAATAACAAACGCTGCAAACAAGTCCCATCGAATGGTTAAACACGAAAATCCTCCATTAAGCACAAAAAAAAGGAAAGAGAAAGGGTAGATCCCATTCCCTTCCACAGCAAGCCCATCCACCCCCTCCATTGCATTTCAAGTGGTCAGCCCGACTCGCCTCGTTTGCATATTATTCGCTGGAAGAACGATTTTTAATTTTTAATCTACTAGTTGGTTCGGAGAGCCGTTCCTTCTCACATTTTTTTTGTTTAAGACGGCGATGTTATCGGTCCGAGAGGATTCTTTAGGAATGCCGATGGATGGAATGAGAATAAAAAAAATTATAGATGTTCTCTCCAGTTTCGTGCTTCGTTGGTTTCGTTAAGAAGGCTTAGCTGGAGGAAAATCGATGGCAGACGTATCGATACCCGGCTTATGGGTTTTGTGTCCACACAATGCATTTCACATTTTTGTTTGAGTTGGAGTCCCTCTATGTTAATATGCCGAAAGATATTATTGACTTCTAATCAGATAAAGATACTAAATGATATAAAATTCTATAGAAGTCCCTTAATGATTACAAGGAAGAGTAAAATGAAATTTCTTAACCCTGCAATAGTTTGCATTTATATGTTTAGGCTATTTAACAAATCTCCGATAGTTTCAACCAAAAAATTCAAACATCTCAAATCGCATGTTTTGATTCAAGTTCTCCCTGTTTTCCAGGTTTCAATGGGGAAATATGTTCCAAACAATAAACAACTGAAAAAGTAAATGGTTAAAAGACCCTATCTCACCAAATTAACTAATCTTCGTTCAGATATATCAATAAAAAACTAAAAAAAAAATATCCTCTAAAATTTTTTTATTAATTAAGTTTTAATTAAGTGCTTAGGATCCATTTGCACCCATTATTAATATCTCTAATGATAAAACTATTTTGAAGCGCCGCAGATTCACAAGCGACAGTGGATACCTTTATGTCACCAAACGTTATACAAGACCTAAAAGACACAAGATAAGAAATAAGCAATTTTAACAAGTTATTTTTTGCAAATTTATTATAGACATAGTTTTGACTCAAAGGCGAATAAAATCACTGAAAAATTCAAAAAACACGGATTTATTAGGGTAAAAATGCCACCCTGAACACTTGAGTACCCATTAAAAAACACGAAAAGGTTTAATGGCAATAATCTTGAACCAGCCATCACTGTCAAAGTTGCACGGCAAGATTAAACAAACCCTTCAATTTATTAATGGTCGAAGAAAAAAGTTTTAATGCATCACTCTGACCAAGTTTACACACCTGGAGGCCATAAATGGGATGTTTGTTCAAATCTGGATGAGTTCCTAATCACTGGAAAACATTTTGCCACGATCGATATCGCTGTTTTAATAACGTCCACGGAGCGCAGGCCTCATTTGTCAGAGATGTTGCCTAGGAAAAGGCCGCGAAGCGTTAATATATGCAGGGCACACCATGTCGCTTCAGCTGTTTTCTAATATGTATTCTAAATACAGGTGCTTCGTGGTTAGGGACAAAATTTGGACCACATCAAATATTTCAGAGGGGATTGGAAGGCTTTAGCAGCAGATTCATTTCACGGGCCTCCAAAAGGATAAATATGTAATTCATAAAATGAATCAACAAAATACTTGAATATCAGATTAATGAAGTTGTGAAATATCAGTTTAAATGACGTCATCCTTTTATATTTTGAAAACTCATCGATTTTATTATGAAAGATGTAGTACTATTAGCTCAAAGTTGGTAACACAGATACTAATATTGAACTGCACAATTTAAGTTTTTTTCCCCCTATCAGAAACGTGTAGTGCCTCCTCATGTCTCTTATTAGACCAATGCCCGTGATTATAGAAGTGGAGTTCAATTGAATAAAATTCTAAATAAAACCTTAATATCTGAAGATAGGAAAAAAACATTTATAGATCCTAAGTATAGCCCAGTCAAATGGGGTTCAAAAGTGACGTTTTCAAAACTTTCATATAGAAGTTTTTTTTTCGACGGTTTTATATGTTTTTGAGGTCGCTGATTACGAATATGAAGTTTGCTGCCACGTGGGAGGTCGGCTTCATATCGAAAATCGCAAAAAATCGCAAAATTTTTGCTCTTTTTTCGATCTTTTGCTTATACATCAAAAACTATAAGTTTCTCGAAGATAATCTCAACTATAAAGTTGAAGTAAACAAAATTTCCTACAAAATGCACTACTCAACATTGATTTTCTCAAGAGTGGTTCTGCCGCTAGAGCGCGCTGAAAAACAGCGATTTTTTGGCCTTTCCGGAAAAAAATGAAAAGCGCGCGCTTCTACCCTCTACAAAAGGAAAACTATTCACGTTACCAACAAAACTTTTATACCACGTGAAAGAGAATTTAATTGCTTAAAAATAACCTACCTTACATTATTATTTTTTGAGAATGGGGGAGGGAGCGAAGCAAAGATCGGAAATAAAACTTTTGCGCCTTACAGCTAAAATGAACTCTCGCAGTTGTTAATTTCAAATCTGCGCTTTAATTCCGGTATATTACCAATAAAATTGGTTGTTTTGGGTGAATTGATGACTAAGCATGTTTAAAGAAATAATTTTTTAAATTTATTTATGAAATATTAGGTATTTTAGGCGAAAATTCAATATTTTTTAAAAAATGATAAATTAAATTATGGGAATTTTTTAATGAACGAATTTATAGGTTTTTTGCATTGCTGAATCCGAATTTCAAGTTCATTTTCATTTCAAAAGTCATCTTCACATCAAAAAATGCAAAAAATCTCAAATTTTCGCTCTTTGGTTCGGTTTTTCATCGATTTTCTCAAAAAATTATTCGTTTTTCGAAAAATAACAGTACACCAAATTAAAGTACATAAAATTTGCTATAAGATACACTGGTTCGTTTTTATTTTACAAAGAGCGGTGTACGCTTTAGAGGGTTTTAAAGAGCAGCGATTTTTTTTCTTTTCTACAAAAAAAGTGAAGAGCGCTTGCTTTCCCCCACTACAGCTCTAAATATATACACGTAACAGACACATATTTTATACCATAGGAAAGTACATTTAATTTCCTACAAAATGCACTACTCAACTTTCATTTTATAATGAGAGGAATTGACGCTAGAGCGCGCTGAATTACAGCTGTTTCTTGACTTTACACAGAAAAAAGAAAATCATTTTTCTTCAGAACTCTCTAAAGCGTACACCGCTTCTTGCGAAATAAAAACAAACCAGTGAATCTTATAGCAAATTTTACGTACTTTAATTTGGTGTACTGTAATATTTCGAAAAACTAATAATTTTTTGAGAAAATCGGTGAAAAACTGAACCAAAGAGCAAAAATTTGAGATTTTTTGCATTTTTTTATGTGAAGGTGACTTTTGAAATGAAAATGAACTTGAAATTCGGATTTAGCAATGCAAAAAACCTATAAATTCGTTCATTAAAAAATTCCCATAGTTTAATTTATGATTTTTTTAAAAATATTGAAATTTCGCCTAAAATACCTAATATTTCATAAATAAATTTAAAAAATTATTTTTTTAAACATGCTTAGTCATCAATTCACCCAAAACAACCAATTTTATTGGTAATATACCGGAATTAAAGTGCAGATTGGAAATTAACAACTGCGAGAGTTCGTTTTAGCTGTAAGGCGCGAAAGTTTTATTTCCGATCTTTGCTTCGCTCCCTCCCCCATTCTCAAAAAATAATAATGTAAGGTAAGTTATTTTTAGGCAATTAAATTCTCTTTCACGTGGTATAAAAGTTTTGTTGGTAACGTGAATAGTTTTCCTTTTGTAGAGGGTAGAAGCGCGCGCTTTTCATTTTTTTGCGGAAAGGCCAAAAAATCGCTGTTTTTCAGCGCGCTCTAGCGGCAGAACCACTCTTCAGAAAATCAATGATGAGTAGTGCATTTTGTAGGAAATTTTGTTTACTTCAACTTTATAATTGAGATTATCTTCGAGAAACTTATAGTTTTTGATGTATAAGCAAAAGATCGAAAAAAGAGCTAAAATTTTGCGATTTTTTGCGATTTTTGATATGAAGCCGACCTCCCACGTGGCAGCAAACTTCATATTCGTAATCAGCGACCTCGAAAACATATAAAACCGTCGAAAAAAAAACTTCTATATGAAAGTTTTGAAAAAAACCCCATTTGACTGGGCTAGTATGAAAGTTCCTATAGTTGAGTGTCTCAAACAAAACCAATCCCTTTGAAAGCATTCGACACGAAACTTGAGCAAAATCAAATTACTTCCTGAGAAACTTTCAGGATGTCTCCCCCCTTCAAGCGGGTCAATTCGATATCGGAGTTTCTCTGTCCAAACAAATAAAACTCTCACAAGTAAACTGAAAAAAAATATCGACGGAGATGAAGTGGTAAATGCTTTTCTAAACGATTAGTTTTAAAGTCAGACTAATATCTTTTCCTAACGTCAACCTTCTAGACTAGAAAAAGGCAAACTGCGTAGTCACTTTTGATAATGCCTCTAGCGTTTAATTTTATTTTTTCACAAACGGAATTTGTTTACCCAATTCATAAAATTTGTCAAACTTACGACGTAAGTTAAGACTCACTCCAAAAACCAGAGGAAGAAATTAAGATAACTAATAAGTCACTGGTACAAGAGACCAGTTACTACAAAACAAGATTGTACTGGTCCATACACACTTTCACTGGTAAATTCGTACTTCGCTACCATGTTTTTAAAATAACTTTGGTCAGACGAATCACCATGGTTTGTTTTCTGCTGGTACGTTGATGTTTTTACAGTTCCGAACCAACATGCGACCGTTATTTACAAGCCATGGTTAAATTTTTTTGGTTCAATGGCGACTGAACACCACATTTTGATTTCAATCTTCTAAAATGACGTCACAGGATATACCGACTGAGACAACTGGTCCATGAAGATTCAATAACTCATCCACAAGACATCTTCGCCACAGACAGACCATTATCGTGCGAAGAAACAAACTGTCATCCACCGATTGTCGACCCCTATATAAAACAGCCCTTCCGCGTCAATACATTACCCCACGAATCGACGTAGCGTAAAATGGTGTTCCGCTCGAAGATCCTTCCATATCGTCTGCGCGTGGCCGCGGAAACTGACCCCGTGGAACGGAACGACCTTTTGTCGCGGAGATATGGCCCATCGTCACACAGCGCAATTTCTATCGTTTGTCCAGTGAATAGAGGCAAGTTTGTAAGCCTGTATCAGATAAGGTGGGGTGAGAAGAGCTATTACGTTACAATAACCCATTTCTTCCTATACAAAGAACACGTATTTAGACACATTATTAGTTGTATCCAGTATTATTTCAACTGGTATTTGATCAAATGAGTAAAAGTTTGCATGGTGTATCAATGTTAATTGCCAACCAAACAGGATTTCTCTTTAAGGGCGGATTTATGGAAGCCATAGGGGCAATGCCTTCCAACGTTTTCCAGAACCATCAGGGATAGCTTGCCTAGGTAGTGTGCCACCTGCCACCTATATTCGGCTATATTCTCCGACAGGAGCTGAAATCGAAGGGAAAAGAAACTGGAGTAAAAATCGAATGATAGAAGACAATTTTTGAGTGTCAAAATATACTTTGCACACGTGCCAGTATTCGAACCCGTTGTAAAAGTCAATAGTTGGCAAGCTTTTCCGTACGTTTCTCATTTACAAGATAAAGTAATTTCCGTAGGATGGGGTAACAGGCAACTTAGACAAGTTAACTAGCCGTAATATTGTAGCCGGTCTAAAGAAAAAGTCGCCAGAAACAAATGGGAAAACATTACAAATTCAGACAGAATTTTCAAGAGCCAAAGCCTTTGCTAATTAAAAACCTCGGCTGGGCTCTGAAATTATTCTACATTTTCCTCCGCTTCTAAGATTAGAAACTTCAAAATGAAGCTGTCAAACTCATCCCAAAAACAATACAAGCGCAACTACCCCAATCAAAAATTCAATAATACCCAGCAGGGCAATCCCATTTCGAAAACGGATTACTCGTCTACTTAGCATTTTCAAAACCACGGCAAGCAAACAACTGTCAAAGCAGTTGACATTGACGCATCACAGCTCGTTATACAAAAGTAGATGGTTGGGAAAAATTGCATGCAGAGTGGTTAAACGAAAAATAGATGTGTGACGTCAACGCCCCCATTGACAAGTTCATGCAGCTGGCTGCTTAATGAACTCGTCCGTCAAGGGGTGTACTGCTGCCAGTTAGGGTGGGTTGGTTGGGCTGTCAGTTAGGGATTAAATCAGGACAATTATTTAAAGTAAAGAAGTAATGGAAGACCCCTGATAAGATTACCTTGCTTTACCTAACCGGTTAATCAAAAATGCATTAATTTCTTTGGCAGGGAAAATAATCGTATGAAATAATGCAAAGCTGAGGAAAAATGATATGGCTTAAGTAAAGAGATTGACCATAGCCAAGTAGATAATGGTCTACAAGTGAGTAGCTGAGGCTACATAGCCTACGAATCATACACCAGAGACTATTCCATAAGGAGCTGTTTTCACATCAGAGTTGGAGATCATTATTGGTGACAAGAAATATTTCCCCCCGGCTTCCTTAAATAGTAGGTATACTTCTTGGATTGAATTAAAAAAACATTGCTCGCATAATATTGCACCAAGGGTCGTGGCAAATAAAATGGAAAAAGACTCAGTATTGTAGACAATATAAGGTTTTGCTAACTTGCGAGTAAGTTGCCAAAAGAATGCACACGCACAGCCACAACGATTGGGCAATACTTTTTTCCACAGGCCTTGAGCAAACTCTAGAGATTTTAACAAAAGAAAATTGTTCGACAATTAAAGGGTTCTAAAAGCTTAATGGAAGTTTGAATAGATGACCAACAAAACAAACCGATAGGTTATCAAACGGCTTTCTTCAAAAGACCACTATCGTTTTAATTACGAGTGTTTTCACTTACAAAAATTGTGAACTCCCAATTTTTCCAGGTTCTTTGTGAATTTCAAATAAACTTCCAAAGCTGCACAACAATAATCACAAGAACAGCTTCTAGAAGGAAACTCGATAAAAACATTTCTCTCCGCAGAAACATGCAAAGTACTACTTAAAACAATACCTAGTATTTAACCACGCAAACAAGAGTAGAGTATTCACAACCCGACAAAAAGAATAACCAGAAATCGAATTGGGCAATTAGAAATGCAAAAGAGTCAACAGAAAGAATGCTCTAGTGCAGTAGAAATCTAATTTTGTAAGAGCAAGGGAAAAAATGCTACTTTTATAGGCATTAACATTTTTCTTTCAAGAGTGTCACTCACGATCGGAAAGGGCACAGTTAGCAATCAGTTTTACAGCTGGGAATCATAATGCACAGCAATGTCGATAAAGAGCAAATAGCTTTTAAAAATTGTACGATACTTACAGCAAATATTAAAACTAAAATGAGTCTTTTTAACGAAAAAAAAAATAATGTATTCGTGCATATCGTGAGATTAGTCCAACAGGTAGTGTTAATGGATGGTCATATAGTTTACCTTAGGATTCAAAATCAATACTTTCACTAAATTTGTAACATGATCTATAATATAACGAGTCAAAGACTAAAATACTTTTTCCTTTTCAAAAGCATGAGAAGAGTCGTAGAGAGGTCTAATATATGAAAAAAAAAATAGTGTTCCTTTTTCAGACAAGTGAACTAATTCCGCATTTCAAGGATTCGGTATTCCGATAATTCGCATATATTTCTAACCACATGCCGAGTGAAAAAAGATTCCACCCACATTTCCCAGATGCCGAGATTTCACTCATGCAGCAGCCAAGAAAAAAGACGATTATTCCGGCAGAAGTCGGGAAAATCAGAGCACGTCGTTGGTCAGGGTCATCAGATAACCACCTTGCATTGTTCCCACGCCACGCGCATTGGAACGGTCGCAAGCCGAGATCGGCTGACGATTGTCTTATTTGAGCTGCTCAGGATGAAAGTGGTATAAGTCCAAAAATGACAAAAGTTGAGTTAAGAGTGGATTTGGATAGAGTTTTAGGTCCTTTATTTAGTGTAGCTGTTTGCAAAGGAAAAAGTTGATTTGTTGGCCCGTGAGAGCGACTCAAAAATTGACTACTAACGCGAACGGCCGTTTTCGTCAGGATGAAAGTGGAATAAGTCCACTGCTCCGCTTCGTACAGTGAATTTGTTTTGATAAGAGAAACCCCAAGGACATTCACACAGCTGCAAAGGCAAGGGCCCGTGCGATTATGAAAAAGCGTCTTACTGGAGAAAGTTTGATTTTTGTTAACTTTAATTACAAATTTATGGATGACCCCTTTTTGTAAATAAATATCCGAAAATAAAATCTGCGCTTTATTAGATTAGGCGGGAAAGCTTTAATCCTTTAATCGTCATAGCTAATACAGACGCCTTTTTGAAGTCAATATCTTGTATGTATTTTAACAACCATTCTATATAAATTACAGTTTGCTAGTAACTTAAGGTATTGATATTGGTTTTGGGATAAAACTTAGTAAAATGTTTTAAGTATATTTTTTAAAATTTAAAATTTTTAAAAATAAAAATTAATGGTTAATTTTTTTATTGTTGTAAAATATAATTTAATTGTATTGAAATTTTCATTTCCTAACTTTTCATCAATCAATTTGATTTATTGCTCAACTATCTATCATAAACACGGCAAAAGTTTATAAACGGCGGCCATCTTGGACGCCATCTTGAAAATCACCCTAATAACAAGTTAAAATGAATTTAATAACCTAGTATAATTCAAACAGTGGCGTACTTTATATCAAATGTCATAAATAAAAATTAGTAAAATATTTTAAATTTATTTTTTTAATTAAAATTTTTTAAAATTAATGGTTAAAAAAGTTATTGTTGTTAAAAATAATTTCATTTTAATTAAATTTCCATTTCCTTACTCAAAATCAATCAATTTGATATATTGCTCAACTATCTATCATAAAAACTGCAAAACTTTATAATCGGCGGCCATCTTGGGCGCCATCTTAAAAATCACATCGATAACAAGTTTTTAAAAAAAAACGAAAACCTATTTTAATTTAAACCTTAGCTTTAGTTAAAGCAAATAGAAAATATAAACTAGAGACATATCAAGCGAAGAACGTTTCTCGGTCGCCATCTTGAATATGACCCCCCAAAATGGGTTATATAAAATTTTACACCAAAATATTCGTATTCTATGCATCAAAATCTGTGGAACAGAACATTAAAATCTAACTTTGTACTAACCAGTCGCTCAGAAAGCTATATTTACTACATCCCAAAACCCATCTTCCTTCCCGAAACCCATGAATCTGTCAGGATGAAAGTGGTATAAGTCCATTAAAGCTAATTTAAAGCACTTTCAGTTAAAATTTGATAAAAGTTGATCCGCAGCAAAAATTGTGTCCCTGCCTAAAGACAAATCCACCCCACAAAGTAAAAATATAAGCAATCCTGAATTTTTAGCACAGGTTTTTAGAAAACCTTCAATTACGCAAAACGAAGTTCAGTGGACTTATACCACTTTCATCCTAACCAGCTCATTTGTCAGGAACACACCTTCACGTCAGACAACTCGAGAGAATATTGACTTCAGAAAAAACTGAACAGAAAATTCGAAGTATCTTTCATACCGCTCGCAAAAACTTCGGGCATGTAAATTGTTAATATTGTACTTTTACCTAAAAATCTTGAGCCTATTTTAATATACACTAGGATGTTTGAGGTTTTCTCCTATATTGCTTTGTCACTCTTGACAGCGTTTTAGTAATAAGCGGAAGGCCAAGGCCCAGTCTGAAATAATTATTTACAATGAAAAGTGATAAATAATCTGCATGCATCTTCATTCTTTTTGTGCTCTTGTTGTTTTCTCTCACACGAGAAGGTTAAGATTTTAATTTGTAAATCCCCCACTTTCCCCCTTAATTTTTTTTTTGTTTCGAGTACAATAGAGCATTCGCACATGACGTCACTTGGAGGACAAAAACAACGTTGCTAAGGCTGTTGTTAGGGGCGGGAAGTAGAAGCATCCAATAGAAGCATTCGCACATGACATCATTGGAGGATAAAAACAACGTTGCTAAGGCTGTTGTTAGGTAAAGTCATGTGATTGAAAATGCTCTATTGAGGTTCACCTTAAAAGAAAGTGCATTTTTATGTATAAGGAGTTAGTTTCATCTGCATGTTATAGTTATATCTGAACTAGATAATGCGTTATTCACATTTTTTTAAGAACCCGAGTAGCTTTAAAATCTTGACACACATGAAAAAACTTTCAGCTCACTTATGTGCTTCAAAATTAATTAGGAATTAATTATACCAACAGAAAAATTTCAATTTAATAACATAAAATGCTAATAAAAATGGGTAAAATTAAAAAAAAAAATTACGATCCCTCGGATTTATCCTTACTCCAGATTTGCGACAGTACGCAAAGATTAATTATAATTAGCCCGACCGAACCGACAAAATCAACCCCAAAATCTCGAAAGCTTTAGGTAATGGCCCAGTGACAAAACAACAAGGCAAAACGGCGGAAACGAATGACATCAAAAGCATCCGCTACCTCAAAACAATCAACCACCGGCATGTAAATGGTTTTCGGAGCGAATACCCATCGACGATCGATCAGAACACAAACTTCCCGCGCTTCCGCGTTCTATTTCCGCACACCCCACTCTCGCTTTGTTCGGGCGGAATTCGAATATCCAGAGACAAGCGGGTTCGAAATAGGCCGAGACAATGGTTATTCTAGATAGGGTGCCACAGAAAAGACTCCCAGGAATCCGGGAGAATGTCTTTTGTTAGGAGATTTTCAGGACATTTTGTTTTCTCATTAAGTAACTGTTCTTTGAGTGGAAAGTGATCCTTCAAATATTACTTTACAATGTTTTTGGTAATTTTTTACCCCTTTCCATCTTGTCAGCAAAAATAACAAATTAAATCATTAACCCTTACTTTAGGTAATTATCTAAGTATCTGTTCAATCATAGTACAATCCCCAGGGGTGCAGTATATGTTCTAAGGCTCAATATTTCCCCCAAAATGTCTCCATATGTTCATCAAAATTTTCTCAAAAATGCCTCCATATTTTCTTTGTAGCTTATGATGTTATTACGAAAGTACAAAGAGCTTTCTTAAATACAAAAGGTTCAATTACCAAATAATCCCCAAGTTTTAATTTTTAAGGACTTAATTCTTAATACTTTCTTTTATTCTTTCTACTCTTGTCACCTTAGCTCAAAAATTTCTTTATAAGTCAAAAACATCGTTGTTAATGTTATTAAACAAGAACGTGATTTTTATTAAAACTTAAAACTCGCCAATTCCGTCACGGAAACGTTATTTTCTGTGTACCAATGAAAACGTAAGGAAAAGCCAACTTTCAGGTATTCAAGTAAGGGATTTTTTTTCGGAGAAAATCTGTAGTTTTCTTATTTGCATCCGTAATAATGTAGTTTTCACTTGTTTCCGTAGAATTTGGAAGGTATGATATTGTCACCAGCAAAAATATTTGTCACTAATAGAAACTTAGATTTGTGATTTTTTTCTTAAAACTTGGGGGCAAAAATTTCCCCAGAACTTCCTGAATTTCCCCCGAACCACGTTCGGCCATATTCTGCACCCCTGCAATCCTCTTGCACACCGTTTTTTTTTTTTTGTTGACAAAACTTTTAACAGCAGGTATACTAATGGTCTAAATTTAAAATATTATAATTTTAATAAAAAAATTTTAAGTTTGAATTTATTACAAATTAATCTACTTTTAGATTAAACTTCTTTTCAAATAAAACTTATTTTGCACATTACCCAAGAGAAGAGATACTCTTTGAAAACAGTTTTCAAATTCTTACCTTATAACTAACTTATTATACATAAACTTTGAAATTTTGTGGGTAATTTACCGAGTTTGAATTAAAAATTAGGACATATACCTCCTTACAATAAAACATAGTTTTTCATCATTTTTGGACTTATTGGGATTTAACACTATCATATTTTCAAGTATCTGTTTTTCCGAGTTTGAAAGGGTTTAAAAAACCATTGTCAAGTCAAGTCACATACATAACTGGATCTTTAATTTTGACTCAATGCACAAACACATAACTCACAGTTAAGGCATGTAGATAAATAAACAAAACAAGTAATCTGGTTTTAACATAGCGGGAAGACGACGAAATAGAATAGAATTCGGA
Source organism: Tetragnatha montana (assembly GCA_963680715.1). Taxonomy (NCBI): domain Eukaryota; kingdom Metazoa; phylum Arthropoda; class Arachnida; order Araneae; family Tetragnathidae; genus Tetragnatha; species Tetragnatha montana. The sequence goes on from OY796677.1 coordinate 26,542,794, forward strand.
AAAGGAGAGAAAGGAAGAAAAAAAAGACGTTTTCAAGAGCACTCCGGAATCGGAGGTCAGATTTCCGCTATAAAAGAGCTGGAGTGTCGTAATCGTGAGCAGCAGTGACGTGTCCTGATAAAAACGTGTTATTTGAAAAGAGATAAAATCTAAGTTACACGTCTTAAAAACGCGTTTTCATCTCTGCATTTTCGGATAAGACCTTCGCGCATTTCTCTGAAAAGGTGAATGAGAAACTTTTCAGGTAGAGATCAAAGGTAGTGCAGAAAGAGTTCATACGATGGGAATTGAAAAATGTTCAAAAATGTATCATTCATTGATTGGGCGGGTCTTCAACAAAAGTAGTTTTTCCGCAATACAATCAAAAACGAGGAGAAGCCGCCTTTACAGGTCGAGTCGCGACCACAGCAGATCGGTCCGTACTGAATAATGTTAAAATCTGCATACAAACCTAATAAATCCATGTTTTTAAAAAAATAATGATTATTAAAACTAATTTGAATTTTATAAAAGTGTCGTAATTACGAATTTGAATTTTGTGAAGGGGCCGCTAAACGTCTCCAACTATCCCTGTAAATTTACTCTAAATATGAAAATTGACATTCATAACTGGGGAAAATGCATTAAATAATATACAAAATAAATTATGCTTCATCATTGTATGATACAAACATGGATTCGACGAGACGACTTTTAAAAACCATTTCTGCGGATACTATTCTCGTTATTTATCATTATAAAAAAAGGACATACACGACATGAGCGACACATATATTTGAAATTCAAATTAATCGTGTCAGACAAAATATCCTATGCATTGCACTTGTATTGAAAAAATTGAAAACTTTACACAAGTGTTCGTTTCCATTCAATATAATACGAACAGTTAGTGAAGTCAGCTGAATAAAAGAGGTCGAACGACTTATAATACTAAAACGTAAATTCGTGTTCCACTGGCTTTTTGATCTTTGCTTCAGGTCTGGTTTTGATAATGAAAAGAATTGATTTTCCGCGGGAACACGCGATGAGACTGAAATGGTCTGCGTTTACAGGTTCACTTCTTTCGACACTTTCATTATTGATTTACTAAGTAAACTTAAAGGTCTCCACAAACGATTAAAAACTAAAAAATTGTGAGATAAAACTGAACATATTGATTGAAAAATAATGAAAAACATTCCAAAGGTCAGGGCCAGCTGTAAAATTTGTGGCAAGATTGAAAATTTTCGATGCTCAAATGAGTTAAACGGTTTTTTTATACCTTAAATTAACAAAAAACAATTATTTTAATGAATAACAATAGAAAAGTTACATAACACATCACCATCTATTCAATAAATCCAAAATATCGTTTAGAATAATTAAATTTAAAAAGGTTTTAACTTTTGTTCCCAATTCGCGTATTATCACACCTTAGCTTTGCTGAAATGCAAATTTTTGGGTGTTCATCAGCGACCAAAGAAAAATCGTTTTTAATGAAACCTTATCAGTCTCGTTTTTACTGTGAAAATACATTAGAAAGAGTTGGCTCAATCATCTCCTTCTTTGTTTGATGCAGATGCTGTGCCTTAGCTGACACCAGCATTACAATTTTTAAAAACTCTTCAGGTTGAAGTTCTAGGTAGTATATGAACCGAGTTGATTTTTTTAGAAAAGAGTTTTAGGAAGGGAGTTGGTTTTTAAACCATGCAGTGACTTAGATGTTTCCTTCAACATTAAAAAAAAACCCCACCATCAACTCTATCTATGAATCCACATGAATTTCATAACAAAATTTGCATAAAGTTACCCTATTCAAGATCAATTTTATAGACAAGGGTCAATGTACCAGAATTTGTAAATTTTCATTTGTGTGCCATTCCATGCCAAATCATCCAGGGTGGACGCCCACCTACGGCAGATCTTTATGAAATTTTATATGCTTAATGTATCTATAAGATAAGAAAAAAAATCTCAATTTTTATCCTAATCTGATCAGTAGTTTCTGCCATTCGGCTGTTAAAAGTTTTACTCATCTTTGAATTTGAGCAGGCGCTTCGGACTCGTGTTATTTTGCATTACCAAATTTTTATTTCAATAGGTAGAAGTTAAATATTTGGTACAATTGTCACCAATAGTCTACAGAATCGAATGGCTGCATGAATTTTAAAATTGCAAATATTTATCTTGGTTAAAATATCGCTTAAACACAAAAAGTTTTTCATAGTGCCTTATAAAACGTATGAAGCAATTATCTCTATGAATATTTTCCAATTACTAGAAAGAATAGGAAATTTGCTTTCAAATAGTGAAAAAAAATCGGTGGGGTTTGGGGATTAAGAGGTCTTTTTGCATTGTTTAAAAACAGAAAGTGGTTCTGATTGAAAACTACTTTAACATAAGTGCCCATGCAGAAAAAAACTACTGGACTAAATGTTATTAAACTTGGTAATATTTTAAAGAAGAATTGTGACTTCATATTTTTAGGAAAAAAAATAATATAGTTAGAAAACACACAACCAGAGATAAGGGGACTTTGTCATTCATAATTGTGTTAATGGCAAGCAGTTATCATGAGCTTTTCTAGTTTCTCGATGGAGGGCACCATGATGTGATATATATAAAACTTGACCAAATATTATCATAGCTCACACCAGTGGCCTAAATTGTTTTATGGAGGGACACACACACATGGAGGAGGGAGAGGACTTCACACATGTGGGAATGACTTTCCATAGCCGCAATGTTTTTCGCACACAACAAAACAATCTCAGAGAGTGGCGGGAGAAGCGAGTGGAAGCTCCATCTCTAACAGCTGCCAAACCTTTAAAAAGCATCGCAGACAGATGGTGGGAGGGGGGATTTGAAGAAAAGGGTCCAAGGTACAGGCCAGTGTAGCCAAATCCCCCATAACAGTGTTCAACGCATCTGCAGAATTTTGGGAACCTTACTTTACAGACAGCCCTCGTATCAAAGGTCAGGAGGGAGTTAGGGGGTTCTCCCCCAGAAAATTTTGAAATTCGACCCTCAAAAGTAGTGTTTTAACTCCTTTTGGGACTTATTGAGTTAAATCTGATGCTCCTTGGGGATTTTCAAGGGACTTGTAGCAGTTTTTCACTTAACAGTGGAAACCTTGGGAGGGGCACTCTTGTCTCGGAATTAGTCGCCGAAGGTTATGGGTGTCCTTCCCTTAGAGGGTGGGGAAAACAAGGTCGTTTGGTTGTTGTTGACCAGTAGTCATTGGGGGTAGTGAGGTGAAAGGCGCTTGTAATTTTCGTTAATCGGAAAACTTCGAGGGGTAAATTTTGGTCTTTCCGAAAGGGTTTGGAACACGATTTTATGCGCTCCGGTTAAAATGTAAATATGTACTGAAAACCAAGAAGTACCGGAGCTCCGTTTCGGTGCAATTTAAGCCCTGTTTTACAGTTTGTCAAAGCCCCAGTGGAGCAGTGGCAGCGTGCCCGCATAGCATGCAGCAGGTTGTGGGTTCTATCCCCAGAAATTATTTTATTAAAATTTCCAAGGTACTTACGTATTATCCCTTCAACTGTGACGTTTAATCCGAAAACATTATTAAATCCCATTGACTTTACTATTACTGTGCCGCTGAATGGTCGACGGAATAATACGTAAGTACCATTTCCAAAAAAAACACCAAAAATAAAGTCCACACGCATGCGCAATAAACTCCTCTGGACCAAACGGTTGGGATATGTGAAAATGCCTTCTAGAGTTTTTGTGCTCCCTAGGGAGGCATGCCTTAAAGTTTGGAGAACCGCTGGTATACACACATATCTTCAAAAATAATTTTTGGACTAGTCTCAACAAAACATACATATAAAGCAACACGTTGTTATAGTAATGGGTAGTATCCAGACTTGGAAGTTATTATTGTGTAGTTTCCCTTGATAGAGCGACCCTTTCTCATCTCGGGCCATATATATTTATAAAAAGATGCTATCAGGGGTCTGTCTAGGATTTTTTAATAGGCACCTAATTTATGAAAAAGTTTATGTTAATTTGTGAAAATTTAAGTGTAAAATACTCTTAAAAACATCTAATTAATTTTTAAGCATTAAAAGCAAATGAAAATTTAGTCTAGAATGACAAATAATTTACTATTAAGAGAATATAGCTTACTGAGAGAACTATCTTTTAAAAATGTATTTTGTGAAGATACCTTTTTCCTAACTGAATTTGTGAAAGTACCACCTACGATATCAAATGTTGAATTTGTGAAGGTACTGCAAAATGGTGGTAAAATTAACCTGGACAGACCACTGGCTATAATTAAAATTATTCCTAAAAAAAATAATCAGTATACTTAAAATTAGGCAATCGAAAGTGCCAAAAGTGGTGATAAAATATTGGATTCTGGCACACCAGTAGTGCACGTGCAGAAGTTAAATTGCTTACAAACTAATAAACGGCAACAGCAAAACTTTGCCAAGGCTTGGATGGAACAGATTTGAAATAGGTTTTCCATGGCGCCTGAAAGCTGAAAGACATCAAGAAAAGCACGGGAACCAAAGCAGTCTCAACTTAGCGACTGCTCTGATAGCACCGGGCAATCTCCCTTTTCTTGGCGACCTATCACCCTTTTGCCAAGGAGGTTCTGTCTGAAATCTGAGCTGTTTGGATACCCCTAGAGTACTTTTATTTCCAATTTTCTTATACAATGTAGGGCTCGCTACATCAGGAGGTTATTGCAACAGCAGAGGTTCTCTAGGTCGCAACAAGATTTTGAATTTGTCTGAACCTTTTATAGAATTTTTGTTGTCTTTTGAAGTTTATCAAATTGCCACGTAGTAAGAAGAATAAAAAGTGAGCAAGTGTCACCTTAATGTGTTGTGAATGCTAAATTTGTCATTATTGAAGTAAGATATGAAAAAAATCAGTTACTAAACTTAGGGCTCTCTATCAAAGGAGCAATACTAATATTAATAATTTTGGTACTTACGTATTATCCCGTCGACCGTTCAGCGGCCGTCTAATTCAGCGGCACAGTAATAGTAAACTCAATGGGATTTGATAACGTTTCGGATTAAGCGTCATGGTCGACGGGATAATACGTAAGTACCATAATTTTTTTAGGTAATGATATGAATGTAACTGCAATTTAATTTAATAAGATTACAAAAAAACGAGTTGAAACCATGCTTTTAAGAGTCAAATTTCAAAAATATCTCTGTGAGAGGACCCTAAGACCCCCTTTTTATTGTGAAGCTCATTGTTACTCCCACAATTAAACAATTTCATATGATCAGGATCAGGTTCAAAAACTTCCTTTTTAGTTTTCTGAAATGTTAATTTAACCTCATTTAGATGCATTTAATTTATTGTAGAAACCAAATTGTTGGTGCATGAACCCCACATAGCACAAAGCCAGAGACTCCAACAGTGGCGTATATAGAAATTCATTTCGGGAGGGGCCCAAAATATCTTAAAAAAAAATAATTAGCTTTTAAAAAGCCTAAAGCTAGAATTTCGCACTGGGGGAGAGGACCCAAAAATATTCCTAAGCCCCCCCATGCATATTTAATAGATTCAATGTAGTTTTTTAATATTTTCCAGGCATGATTTGCATCTTGATGAAGTGAATATTGAATAATTATGAATAATAGAGTTCTAAGCACAAAAGGGGGGGTCTGAGGGTCCTCCCCCAGAAAATTTTTGGAAATTTGACCCTAAAAAACAGGATTTTAACCCATTTTAGGACACCTAGTCAGAATTTCGGGGGGGGGGGGGCCCCTTCGGCCCCCCCTTATATACGCCACTGGACTCCAATCTTCAATGAAAATTTTTTGTAGTATCGTAATGAACCTTTTATCCGGAAATCTCCCCCAATCCGGCAGGTTTTTAAATTTGATTAGGTAGTACTAGTAACTTAATTTTTCGTCTTGGGAAAATAATTTTCGTCACAGATTCGATAAGAGTCCTCCAGCCGCTATGTTTACACCCATAAGCTCAAATGATGACAACACTTAGTTATATTGCTGTGTGGATAAACATGGAGGCTGGAGGACTCTTATCGAAGCTGTGCCTAATTTTCTTTTTTCTCACAAGTTGTGGTTGTATGCTGTGCCCTATGAGTTCACAATGCTGAGAGTTATATGTCACTAGACCTGGGCATTTAAATGTTATACAATCAAAACAGGTATCACATGCAAGAGATGCATTGTAAACTATATAAAACCAAGATTCTACAACAGTTATATTTAGTCATGTCATAATTTGTGTCAAATAATTTTTTAAAATTTTCTTTTTAATATACTACAGTTCTGAATTTCCTACAAGTTAGGAGCATACTAGCAACACTTTGATTGAACATGTAAACAAATCATAAACAGGGACCTACCTCCTTGATTTTATTCCTTTTTTCTTTAATATCCGGATCAGAGGGCTCACCCCCACTTGTTCCAGGACCCCCTGGATGGTCCCTGACGATATCATTTAGCTCAGATGCACCAATATCACCTCTCTTGATGGTCATGGGAACATGAGCAATGTCATTTATCCACTGATCCTGAGCAAAAGGTTGGTTATCCTTTCCATCTTGTGACTTAGGGGAGCTCTTGCCATCTGTTTTGGCCAAGGGATTCTCCACCTGAGCCTTATCCATGTTCTCCTTCAAGTTCTTTTGCCTCTCCCGCTCCAGATCTTCCTGGATTTTAAGGATCAGCTTGGCACGATCCATTATAATGTGAGGATCCACGTTGTTTACATCGTGGGGCTGGAACTGATTCCTGTCCACGACCTGCAAGGGGGGCATGAGAAGGTCCGAGCCCGCATTTCGGATGTGTCGGTAAGCGGAGTTGATGGAGCCGGACCTCAGTTCCGGCAGGAAGAAAAAAGTTCCGATGCAGACGGCCACGAAAGTCCCAAGCACAAGCAGTACGATGTATTTTTCCCGGAGACGTAGGGTCTTTCGGCCGGAGGCAGTGACGGGAGCCCCGTTGATAAAACGTTGGTAAGTTGGGAGGACGGTGCTCGCCGCCATTTTACATGACTACAACAACACGGGGTTATTTTCGAAAGCAGAAGCAAAATACATCACGGAGCAAATCTGTTCTGCTAGCCTATAGGTGGCGCTACGGTCGTTTTTCAACGCAGGAAATAGCTGTTGCCATTTAAATCAAAACACAAATAATTACTTATCTTTGTGTGGCTGTTCAAAAGAAAAGAATTTATAATTTAAGAATTTTCTGAATATTAACTGAATATCTAGTTTTTGAACCAAAAAAGAGGAATAAGTATTAGCAATAGTTTCACTTTCATTTTATCAATTGCATGAAACTAAATTTACATCATTATCAGAACAAAGTTAAAATAAGGACTTTCCTATTCAAAGTAATTGGCAGAAAAAAATGTGAATACTGAGAAAATCACTCATATAAGTTTAATATATAATCAATAACCTCTTTTTATTCTTTTAAATAAGCGTATGGTGCAAGTTCTGACTTATAAATGTGCAACTAATTTGTGCTGCCATCTAGTGGCATATGGTCGTACATTTTGAACTGCGAATATTAGGTGTCTTCACTGCCTCAACCACCGGAGGGCGTTGGGGGGGGGGGAGGTTGATTCAATATCATGAGCTCTAAGTAAAAATTAAAAATGGGGGTTCTGGGGGTGGCCCCCAGAAATTTTGCCTCATTTTTATGCTATTTAAGTTACATCCGAAGAGAACAGTCCCATGTAAACCACATAATTTTCTAGAGAAAAAAGTTACAAATAAACGTCAAAGTTTCAAGGGGAGCCGGGAGGCCCTCCCTCAGAATTTATTTTGAAAATTCCCCTTTAAACTAGTGTTTTATCTCCCTTTCAACCACATAGGGGAGCACCCAGAGGGAACCGCTTCTTGGAAGCGGCAGAATTTTCAAGGTAAATACACTGTGCAACATACATATTTAAAAATTGTAAAGGGGGGTCTGGGGGTTCTCCCCCAGAAAATTTTTTGAAATTTGCCTCTTAAAGTAGTGTTTTAGCTCATTTTGAGGCCCTTTGGGTTACATCCAAAAAGAACAGTTCCTTATAAAGCATAGAATTTTCTAGGGAAAAAGTTATAAATAAACGTCAAATTTTCAAGGGGGGCAGAGATACTCCCACAGTAAAACTTTTTTAAAATTCCCCTTTAAACCAGTGCTTTTACCTCCTTTTAAAACTCCTTGGGGTTTCAAACTCTTTGGTTCCCAAAGGGGACCGCTTCTTGTAAGAGGGGCAGAATTTTCAAGGGAGAAATATTGTGTAACAGGCAACAAAGGTCAGGAGGGAGATGAGAGTTCTCCCCCAGACAATTTTGAAATTTGACCCTCAAAAGTTGTATTTTAACTCCTTTTGGGACTTTTTGGGACTCCGATGCTCCTTGTAGAAGTTACAAAATTTTCAAGGGACTTGCAACAATTTTTCACTTAAGAGTGGAAACCTTGGGGGGGGGCAATTGCCCCTCCCTGCCCCCCCTAAATGACGCCCATGCGGAGGCGTTATATTTTAGGGGAACATATTTCACAAGCCGTGGAATATATGTGACCATGACCAATCCCAAATATATTTTATTGCTATCTGGATTAAATTTAATCCAAAATTTTTTTATAATACCAATCACCATCATCATGGTATTCTTTAAAAATTCTGTTTTACATAAATTATGAGGTAGGTGAATTATGATTAAAACATTGTTTTTGCATCCTATCCTTTTAAGTTATTATTTGGTACATATTTTTTAAATCTAAATCTTTCGAAAACAAAATAAAATAAAATATCCTATTTAAAAATAGGATATTTTTAATTTTTGGTTTTCTGAAAAATAGCACTTAAAATACTGTTTTTTGGTGAAAAGGGGAAAATAATGCTATTTAAAGCAAATGTATTTTGGTGCGTATCCATTTTAGTAAAAATTTTAATTCAGCTTGGGGGGGGGGGATTTTTTAGGTAGTTTTATGAACTGCAAGCAGGACATTGGTAAAAATGCCCATGGAATTTTCGTTAATATGCTGTATCGTGTCACTGGTCTTTATTTAGAAATTTAGGTTGATGTTCAGGGGGTATCGATATCGAGAGAGTGAAGGGACCCCTTTAAAAAATACCACCAGTTAAAAAAGTTCAAAGGATCTGGAGGTTTCTCAAAGGGAAAAGGGAAACAATCCCTACTCAGTGTAGATTTGATTTGGTGTAGGACAGAAAAAAAATATTTTATTTTAATTAGCCTATTCAAGAAGCATTACTACTCTACTTTTGGAAGAAGGGTGGACAGGCCCGAGCTGGACAGGGGGACGTCAAAATTTTGGTATTTTTTATGTTTCGACTGGTGAGCTTTAAGTTAAAGGTGTCGGGAGAAACCCTGAATAATAGCAGTAGTTCATTTCTCAATTTATTTCATCCTCTAATTAAATATAGATCTATCATAGATCTTCTATTGGAATCCTTGCTGGAAAAATGATTGAATTAAGTTTGATCATTTTAAGTTTGAGGTTTGCTTGAACGTTCAATTATTTCCCAAGTTTGAAATTGTTGATTTTTTCTAGCTTGAAACATTCAGCTTGGAAATTGCTTGAAATAAATTTGTTTCTACAAGTTTGAAATTTTTTTAGGTTTTAATTAGGTGACATTGATTCTGACCATAATTACTGGAAATCTCAAGTTTGAAGCAAGCATACTTGCTATCTGGGGTATATTTGGAAAGTTGGTTGACGTTTCTTCTGCTAATTGTAAAGTGAGTTAAGTTAAGTGAGCTGGACTTCGTGAGGAAGCAATCCAAAAGGTCCTGCATAAGGTTTGCGGGGGTTGGTGAGCATTAGCATCCCTAGTAAATTAAAATGAAACAATACTGCGAATTTGTATTTACAAATCCCATTTCAAATAATGAATTTAAAAATTAAATTTTGTTTAATTTCTGACATTGATTCTAATCATGGTAATAAATGTTTCTTTTCTTATTAGTATTCTTCTTTTTCGTTTCCCACAACATAACTTTTTCCAACTACTATCCTCCAGTGCTTTTATTTTCATCATACCCAATAAAATATGCATTAAAAAGTTATTTCCATAGTGATCCTAAACCTCACAGTTCAGCCACTCGAAAACAAAAATTTAGGACGGTTCACCTCCTACATGAAGTTTGAGGCTCCAGGTATGGGGCAATTCTTCATCCTCATGATCCTTACTATCACCCTTATGTCTGTCGAGTTATTAAACCCCTGTATTACTTTATTTTAAGAAAAATTTCAATTATTCTCACAAGATGCAGTAATTTTTGTTATGATATAATCAAATATTCGGAACCCACAAAAAAGTCGTCATTTTTATGAAGACTCGTAACTTACTTTCAATATTTATAGTACTGGAATGTATTTTTAAAAATTTATTGGTGACTATTATCCCCACGAACTAAACAGATGAAAGTCATCGATTAATTAATCGAATTTTATCCTTTCTTGTCCACTGCACTTAAATTTCTATTTATTGGAAATATTTTGTGTGCTACCGGGCCTAGACTTTCACGGAACACCACTAAACCGTGGACCACGGGTTTTTTTGAGAGGCAGATCTGTTTCGTTGGGGTTCTTGGGGGATCATTTATATTAGGAAGCATGGGAAGCAAAGAACTTCTTAATCTGAAGAAAGATCTCCATCAATTTGTCATTTTATATAAGAAGAGAAAAACGCCAAAACAATCTAATTTTAATTTGTTTTATTCTTTGTGATAACACCCGCTTTTCAGCGTTATCTCCACCTTTCTCAAAACGTCACATTAAAATAAAGCGTTATCTGAAGTCACCGCACCTGGGCCGTGTTTCCGCAGTTACTAAGTCATGATGACTGCTAACCTCAGGAAATGTTGGAAAGCCGGGTGCTTGGCTATCTTCACGGTGACCATGGTACTGGTCTGCGGTCTTCTACCCTCTTATTACGATGTCCCTGGTAGGTAGAATTGAGTTGTATATGATACTTCTAGTGTAGATGCCTTTATTTATTATCTTCAGGTATTTTCTCTGCATCTCGCTCATCTTTCTTAACCGCTATTGTTTAATAGGTTGCTAAAAGTTTCTGTAATTAAAAGAAACATAACTATTTTTAACCCGTGTTGGCAACCCTGACACTAATATCTCTTTACCATACCCACCTAAAGGGAGGGGAAGGGGTTTGCTCTTTGCTTATTTTTCCTGACAAAGGGGGAATGGGAGTATGAGTGATGTAACGTTATATTATTTCAGACGATGGGGAGAATTTTTTTAAAAAATCCAATTGTTTCAATACTATAGGAAAATCAACACACTTTCATAAAAAAAATTTTTGAAAATTCTTGGAAAACAAGACCCTAAAAATTAAGTTTTAAAAAGTTTGTGGGTTATATGGGATGTTATTCTAGTAATATTTTGTTTCACAGTCATTTAATGGTAGTAAGATTCCGCCTAAATCAGTGGTTCCTAACTCAGTGAAGTCCTTGGACCACTAAGTCTAAAATTGGAACCTTCACTGACACCCTTTGTAGCTAAAAATCCCTATCTTCACAAAATTGCAAGAGGAAAATTAATTATCCCCTAATTAAGCATGGAAATTTATAATATGCTAAAAACTATAACTATTTTAAGTGAAATTGAGTTACATCTTACGAGTATTAGTCAATTTTGTTGTGATATACGTAAATCTTAGGGACACTTAAAATGATTTCCGAACCTTTATTCTTTAAATATTTATATTTTAAGAAAATATTTTTAACAATTTAGTAGTGACTGTTATCCCCACGAATTACACAGCCGAAAGTATAATTCAATCTTTTTTTTTTGTTCAATTCATTCAAATTTCTATAATTTATTCGAAATTTTTTTTGTGTACTTCCGGGTCCCTCCACGGACCACTTCCAAGACTCTCACGGACCACCGGTTGGGAACCATTGGCCTACATGAATGTCACATTACCTATTAAGTCTAATGCTTCTACTTACAACAATAATAATTCAGCTTTGCGTTAACCTTTTCATATCCCGAATCCTCTATACAATAGCCTTAAAGTAAGACATTTTCTATTTTCATTTAAAATTCTTGAAGATATCCTCTTTGAAAAGGTTCTTAAATATCGGAAAAACATTTGGTATACTATCATTTTATATAGCAATATTAAAATTCGGGGGAGTGAGATCTTAAGAATTCAGAGTTTAAAAAATTAGGACCTTCTGAGGTAAGTTCTAAAAAATTAGTTGGAAACCTAGGTACATTGACATGTCCGTGCAGAAAAGCCATGCATGAGTATTAGGCCATTGCAATTTTTTTTTAATTTCTGAAGTGCCACCCTCTTACGTTGTTACAATTACTGAAACATTATTACCTGCGAATTTTCATGTCTCTTGGTCAATTTTTGATCCCCGTGCACCTTAAAAGTAGTTTTCCCATGTTATTGGATAGGGAAAAATATTGTAAATAAGTAATAATAATGTTTCAGTAACTGTAATAATGTCAGGTGATAATGTTTCAGTAATGAGAGATGAGACAACCAACAAGAGAGGGGGCACTTGAGAAAATCCATAAAAAAAATGCATAGACTTTTGCAATGGCCAATGGGTATATATAAAAGTTAATCAAAAAGCATCAAAATCATAAATGATGAAGAACAGAGAAAAACACAAGAACAGAGAAATGATGAAGAGCAACGATACATAAGCGTAAAGAGGCTCAAGAGCAAAAAGATGATCAAGAGCAGAGAGAGGATCAAGAAAACAGAGTTAATAAAGTAAGCTAAAAAGATCAGAAAGAAAATGGATGAAGAAGAACATAGTGCAGTATAAGCTCAATAGTTATACTATGAGCAATGAGATGCTGATGAAAAGCAAAAAGGAGGCAAGGCTGTTGGGGTGAGGTCTCAAACCCTTTAGCCCCCAGCCTTGGATCCGTCACTGCAGGCAAAACAGTCAGCTAGTGGAAGATCTTTGTTTTAATAATAAAGATAATTTTCTTTTCAGGGGATGGAGTGTTTCGTGCCCCACTACCCCAGGTTGAGAATGGTCCCCGTTTCTTGACAATCCACACGAATGATGGTCGCCTTGGCAACCAGATGTTCACTTTTGCCACGCTGTACGGCCTGTGTGCCTTGAACGACAGGAAAATCTTAGCAGAACCAGGGATGCAGAAAGTCCTTAAGGAATACTTCGATGTCAATTACCAAGAGGTAAACGGGGAGGACCTTACATTTTATTCCCAGATTCGATGAAATACGAATATAGCATAAACAGCAGCAAGGAAAATACTTGGTTACAGAGTCAACACAAATTATATAGCAGTATCATCTCTCCCTAGACTCTAAAATACACTAGCCCCACTATAGTGAATCTTCTTAGTATCTTTTTGAATTTTTTTTTAAATTTAAAAGTATTTTTATAAAAATATCAATCTTCTATAATACTAATATAAAAAAGAGTTCAGGGGTTCTCCCCAAAATTTTTTTGAAAATTCGAATTTAAAAACAGTTATAGGACAATTTATGGAATAAAATTGTCAGCTGGATTAATTTTCAAAATTATTTGGCCCCCACGTAAAATTACTTCCCGACCCCTGCTCCATGGCACTGTGACAGCTAGGTTATGCCAATCTTTCATCTCACAATCTATTCAAGCTGATTTTATCCAATCCAATTTCAGGTAAACCAAAAAACTTTCGTCGAATCTAACCCTTGGAACATTCGCAACTGGCTCACTGATGCCGACCGCTCCATCCCAAAGGATACGAACATCGTCAAGGGGAACCTGTACCCCACTTCCTACACGTTCTTTGATCATGTCAAGCAGCAGATACGATCCATATTCCGTTTCAAAGAAGAGTTTAGGAAACACGCCCAGGACGCACTACGCGAAGTCAAGAAACTCAGGCCGTGGACGCAGGTCTATGTTGGAGTAAGTATTGTGGCGATTAAACTCAAATATTTATCAAATTTGTCTGCAGTATATATCCCTATAATCGCTGGTAGCAGGGCTTGTATTTAGGTTTTTTTCTGCCCCCTCTCGAGGCAGACCCGTGCTGGATACCTTCAGAGGGCGGTGGACTAAGGGGGAAAGGGTGCCGCCAAAATAATTATTATACTAAACCTAAAAACTTAATTTTTTGTTCAGACTTTATTCGATTCAGATTTATTTTTATTTATTATTTATTATTATTTTAAAAAATTTTCTAAATGGAAACAATTTGAAGCAGTACCTATTACTAGTTGAGATGTTTTGATAGTTTTAATTTTAATATTCGATTTTTGTTATACAGTATCACCGAAATCAGGGAATTATAAAAGGGGGACATTTATTCAAATATGTTTATAATTCATTTGATAAATTAGAAGATGTCACATAAAATATTTTAATAGTCTCCTGATACCTTCCTAAATCTGACTGAATTATACTGCTTTTATTCAGGGTTTCTCCCGACTCTTTTAACTTAAAGCTCACCAGTCGAAACATAAAAAATACCAAAATATAAAATTATTTGTCATGGGTAGATATTTAGTAAAATGTACAGAGTCCACATTTGTTTTAATAAGTGCATCCCGCAGTCGGGCTTGTGCGAGGCCATCAAAATATAGTACATGAGGTTTGATGATAATATATTCTCCAATAACCCATGGGTAGGATAAAGCCCCCAAATTTTTGTAAGATTCAGCCAAGGTCACACTCCTTATCTTTTTTACATTTTTAACCCATAGTATCATTTTCTTAGTCCAGGAATTGCCTGTTCAAATAAGATCACCCGAAAAAATTAACGCTCAGCTCTTGCAATTTTCTGATGCGTGCATGACTGATGTCTTCTGAAGAGGGGCGCTCGAAAAACACCGCCCTATCCTTGCAAATTCAAGGTGTTAAACAAATGGCGCATTGAGAAAACACCTCAGTTCCCTTCGCGTGTGTATATAATCAGTCTTTAAAAATTAAAGCTAAGCTTTTAAAATTTCGCGATAGCTTGCATTAAGAAGGGCGCTTTAAAAACACCGCACTATCAAGATATTATGCAAAACTCAATAGATTTTTTTACATCCTATTAGAAAACGCGACCATAAATATCATATCCTAAGGTCTAAGAAAACATGGTGATGGGACTTAGGAGCTCTCCCCGGTGAAATTTTTGAATTTTAGCATTCCAAAAGTACTTTGAGGGGAGGCCCGTGCTGGGCCGCCGGGACACCGGGACATATCCCGGTGCGCCCTCCAGCCTGGAAATTTTGGCGCCCTCCTATTCCGAAACTGACAAAGCTTTGAGTGTTGCGACTGTAGGCTACTACTTAATAGAGGTAGGCGCCTTTAATCAAAACAGCAATACCTCTGAGAGTGTTATAAGTCAAGGTATTTTGTTTTTCGCACTAGGGGAACCCTAAGCGAAAAAAAATGTACTAATACATACCTTGATAGTGGAAAACTAGGCGGTGTTTTCAGGGCGCCCTTTTAAGCTACCGCGAAATTTTAAAAGTTCCGCTTTAATTTTACTGCGGTGATTTTTCATGGCAATTTCGCTCTTTGTTTAATACTTCGAATTTGCGAAGGCGGGGCGGCGTCTTTTAGACGCCCTTCTTCATGCACAAACCAGAAAATGAAAGGGCACAGCACTAATTTTTGGTGGGCCTTTAGTGAAATACGTTGAAATTGAAAGGGCGGGGCGTTAATTTTTTACGGTGCTGTTATTTAAACAGGTAGTTACTTGACTAAGGGCCGTCCTTAGTCATTAGAGAGAAGTATCGAACGCAGGGCCATATCCAATGGGGTTTTAGGGGTTTAACCCCTCCTAAAATTTACACAAATATTTATGCTGCTTTTTCCTCCGGGTGTAACCCAAAGGGTCTCAAAATGTGTCAAAACAGTACTTTTAGGAGTAAAAATTACAAAAATTTTCTGGGGGAGGACCCCAGATCCCCCTCGAAATTTTAAAATCCATTATAAACTAATTTCCCTTGAATATTCTCTGACTTACGAGTAGTAGTCCTCTTTTGATGTAATCATCTGAAGGGGCTCGAAATGATTCAAAATACTGTTTTTCACAAAAATCAAATATTAAAAATAAAAAACAATCAAATATATCTCAAATAGCAGTATTGTTTTAATTTTTTTCTATTGAGAAAAGCAATTTGTGAAACGTCGCCAATCTTAAAAGAAAAGTAAGTTTTTAGGTTTACAAATAATTATTTGGGCGGCGCCCTTCAACCCTTTGTCCACCGCCCTCTGAAGGTACCCAGCACGGGCCTGTAGGGGGTATATCCATCCTGAAACTCAGAAACTTTCCTGTTTTGGCCATAGAAAACCACTAAAAATATAAATAGCTTCTTGAACAAATTTAAAACATTTGTCATGATTTCAAACAACTGTATTTAAAAAAGGGCAAAATTACTTTTTGTGCAAAAAAAAAATCTCCGCACTTTGCTCTTCTTATGAGTGCACTCATAAGTCCCTCTTCCCATGGGAAGAGGGACAAAATAACTACCACTTATAAGCAGATATAGCCCTTTGAATTTGATAAAATTGTTGTTAGCCTGATAAACTCCTTCCACGATTACAGTGAATAAAATATGGAATTACTGCCTTAGAATTAAGTAGAAGTACCTTTTCCTATACCTAACGCATTTTTTTTAATGGCGTACCTCTCAATGTATTGATTAATTTTTTTTTGTGTAGCTGCTAATCAAATGTTATCAAAAACTAAATTGACATATTAATTTTTAATTATTATTTAGTGGTGACTAACTACTCTGCTCAATTCTGTTATTTGCATTGACGTTTTTCTTAGTTTTATTGGTATTCTTAGTTACCCTTTTCTCAGGGTTTGAAATCGATAATTAAATTTTCCAAAAGGAAAATATTGTTATCAATATATTTTTTTTAAAAATTACGCCTGATTTATATGGTTTAAAGTTAAAATAGATTTTTAATTTTTACTTACTCGAATATAGAATTGTTCCGACTAAAGATGATACCGATAGTCTAAATTTATTTTTATCTCTATAGTATCTAAAACAATCTAAATATCTCCTTCATTTAGGTCAATGGTTTCCAAAGTGGCCGGGGGGGAGCGGTGATTGAGTTGATAGAAAATTGAGGGGCATTGATTACTTTTAAAGTATTGCTTAATGTCATTTTTAAGCATAAAAACATTCAAATTTCCCGTAAAAAAGGTCTAAAATCACTTTTTAACAAGCTAAAATTTAATAAAATTACGGGGGAAGACCCCCGGACCCATCGTTTACCTTTGATTTGTGAAATATATAATTTAAGTAATTTTAAGATTAAAACAGGAAATTTTAGGTGGGTTTCAGTATATTCAGAATTAGGAAAATAATTATTTTTGAATCAAATTTTATAAAAAGGTATAGTCGAATTACTATCTTAATTATTTTAAATTAAATTTTAAGGTGCTTATAGGAAACTAAACTTTCAAATATTTTCCATATACAAGCTTTACAAGATTTAATTTTTTTGTTATGGGGCCGTTCAAATATTATGTAAAGAGGTTTTTAGTCCTTTTTACCCCACTCTCCCCTGGACGAAGTGTCTATTTGGACGGCAAAAACGGTAGTAGGTCTCACGGTTACGTAGCAGTCCCGGTAATCAGAACCGTTGCCGTGTAAATAAGAGTAGTGTTTAGTTGTATATTCCCCGTTCACAAAGACAATGCCATAAATAAACACGGCCTTATTTCTCATTATTCTTCTCCTCCTTATCTTAAGGGAGAATTTAGTAAATGGGAATTAGTTTTGGGAACGTTTCGATTTGAACATACAACATATCATCATCATCATCATCGATATATAGTCTACTACAAAATTTCTTATATATAATGTATTAAACTATTTAGTGGTGATTTTAACTCTGCTATTTCTCTACAGGTCCACGTTCGCCGCGGGGACTACATCGCCAAACACGACGGCGGATGGCTGCGGGCCTACGAAGGTCGTGAAGTGGACGACGAATTTTTCGCTCAAGCCGTCTCCTACTTCACGTCCCGCTACCCCAACGCGACCTTCGTGGCGGTCAGCGAAGACCGCGAGTGGTGCCGGACAAACCTACTACGTCACGGAATCATCACGCTGCCGGACAGTCCGAGTGCCGGACACGACCTGGCTCTGCTGGCAGAGTGCAATCACACCATCATGACTTACGGCACTTACGGATTCTGGGGAGGGTATCTGGCAGGGGGAGAGGTGGTGTATTTCACGGATTTCTTGAAACCTAATACGAGGATGGTGTTGAATTATTTTCGATACGAGAAGATGTATCCGTCGGACTGGGTAGGGATCAATACCACCAAGCCGGGGTATTGGGAAACTTACAAGAATCCTTTTCTGTGATGTGGACTTATGGTGTATGATGTGAACTGTGATGGGACTTTTGGTCTCCAAGGATTTTGTGTCTGATGTCAGTGGTGGTTCGGGGGTAATTTAAATGGGGGTTCATAATTATAAGTGAAATTAAATGCCAATCTTAGAATTAAATCACAAATATAATTATTTATACATTATTGGTTACGAAAATAAATTGCACAACGCATACAATGGGAAGTAGCATTTCATTTTGCTAACCAGATAAAAAATAAAAAATTACATAAAAAATAAATACCTCTGAACCTATTTCTCCTTTTGAAATCTCTGGTCTGTCACTCAAATTGTATTTTGGTCCAAAATATATTTTCAATGAGAGTAAAAAAAAATTAAGTTCTTTAAAATGAAGTTCCTTTGAAAACCATTTGAAAACACACAAAACTAAGGGCAATTATAGGCGAGAAAAATTAAAGGTGAGTAAAAAAATAACCACAAAAGTGTTGAAAACACGTGAAAAAGTTACACGCTTATAAAGCTAAAACGAAGAAATGCAAGGTGCGGCACACTGAAACTGTGCGATTGTGAAGTCGAGAGCGGCCGGCGATGCGATAGAAAGAATTTCCTTTTTCTTTTCTTTCAAGAAAGAACTATCCTGCCTGCCTGTTTCTCGGTCGCACGTGCCTTTGAAGGCGAAAAATTTGGCTCTCAAAATTTTTGTAATTAGTTTTTCTTTTTGACCTTTTGAATAGAAAGAAAGCTGCAGCTTATCAAGATGGGGTACAAATCGAATATATTTTTATTACTTTTTCATTAGTTTAATAATCGACTTGTTTCATTTTCACTGGGGGTTCACTTGCTCATGGACGAGCCGCCACTGTCTGATGTCCAAAATCACCCAAATATTGACGGTGACACTAAACTACTCCATGAAAGCAGAAAACTTGTTTGCCAAACCTACGAACATACTGTGATAAGAGTTTTCGCTTTACAAATGCGATGGCCATATTTTTTAAATTATGATATGGATATTTAACAAATATTCATCCGTAAAATTTTTTGTTTCCATGAAATAAGCATAACCTATACTCTATGTAATCATGTATTTATATACCTATACTCATACCTAATCATGCACACTTACCTACCTTCATATGCGAAGTTTCAAGTTGGAAAATGTAAAGTCACCTTAAAAAAAAGCATGACATTGAAGAAAATTTTCCGATTTAGTTTCCTTTTGTGACACTGTCTACAATATTGCTGTTGACAACATTTATGTAACGTTTGAAATATTTCCTGTTTTGCCTTGTTTAAAAATTATATATTCGGTTTTCATAAGTTCAATTTATTAAATTAATTAGTTTCTCATCCCAAAGAGTTTATAATAATGCATTAAAAACCTCTCAAAGTATCAGACTGAATGAGATAATTTGTTAAAATGCAGCTGTCATCCTGTTTGCTTCTATTGACACTCTTCGAAAAGGAAATAAATAAATATTTTTCTCAACACCAGATTGTTATTATTTATAAAATGATGTTAATTTTGTTTAGTACCAATTAATTTTTTCTTGTGTAAGGGTACCTATATCACAATAGAGCCCGTTCTACAGTATTTTAGCTTTTAAAAAACTCTACACTATGGGGATTTAGAAATGTAATGTGAGTGTGTGTTATACCCACTTTTCCAGTAGAAATAAAAAAAAAACATAGAAAATTTTCCAACTTAATGAAAATGTTTTGTATACATTTTAATCTTCCCCAGTGAGCAAAACCTTTAACGAACAGCTTAAGTATCCAATTAAAATACTTTTACAGTCGTATTTACAGCCATCAGCGTTGGTATTAAATCTCGGTTAAGAAGGATTCCACCTATCAGAGTAAGCGAAAAGCAATTTTTTTTCTTTAGCTGCTGATTAACCGCCACGCCGATGGCTGTGAAAATGACTCTATAGTCACTCTATCAATGTTTAGATAATTTTATAATTTTACTACCATTCGAAGTGTTTTTTACAACAATGTTTTTGTTAAGGAGGATTAGAGTACTACGAACAAAACTGATATTGTGCTGTAAAATTGTGAATCACTAAAATGGAGCCAATGTATTGTAAGAAACTGTGATGTCTTCGATATACTTATAATCGGGCCAAATGATTAAAATTTACGTTTTTATTACCAGACTTATTACCAACTAAAGGTAAGCCGAAATATTCAAAATATTTTATTCAATACAATGCAAACCGGATACCTTAAAAAATCCAAAGAAAATACTTTACATTATTTATTAATGCATCTTATTATTTTGACTTACGCGAGAGAAAACTGTTACTTATTTTCTTGCGTATTTATGTCACACCGAGAAAAAAATTTGCAAACCGTCGCATCATGACGGTTTGTCATCATTTACGGCCGAACCCGAAATCTTTTGATTGGCTGTCATACTCGATTCTCAGGATATTTCCTTCATCCTTTTAAAAGTCAGATAAAAAAAACGTTATTTCAAGTCACCGCACAAAAGTCGTAGTATTTCTCGCAGATACAAATCACGATGACAGCTTACCGTAGGAAATGCAAGAAAGCGGTATCCTTGGCTGTCTTTATCGTGACCATGGTACTGGTCTGCGTCCATCTGTCCTATTATTACGATGTCCCTGGTAGGTAATCTTATAATTTTATACCTCTGTGTTTATATTATATACAGGGTGTCCCAAGATAAGTGTACTCCCCGTAAGTTTTGATCGCTTATTATACGCTTATAGGTTATAGTAAAGTGGTGTCTTAGTATAGTAAAGTAACTATGACATATTCGATGAGGCCGCTTTCAACGCCCATTAGCGGACCGGTCAGAAGTTAGCGGTCCACAAATGCCGGAGCACTTTGAGCACCAGCAGTAAATGTCAGCAGCTCATTTACAAGAGGAGTTTCGAGAGGTTAAGTTTAGAAAAGTCAAATAAACAAGCGTTTTTTACGCGTTTCGTGAGGTTGAGTGTTCAAAAAATCACAATTAAAGACACTCGCGTTTTATGAGTTTTATTCTTCTGACCATTCCGTTAGGGTACGTTGAAAGCAGCCTCACCGAATACGGCGGCATAGTCATTTTACTATACCTAGACACTTCTTTTATGACTATACCTATTATAGGCGTTCAAAAGTTAAAGGGGTGGACACTTATCTTGGGACACCCTGTATTTCAAACCATTAATTGTTGATAACTTTAAAAATCCTAAATTCTCTGGGTTTTTTTTCTGAAATTCAAATGAATGGTGCTCGAAAAAAACATACTGGATTATACCAGACGGCAATCTTGTGCTTTCACCTAAAGTGCTTGAATTTTGAAGGTGGCAAAATAAGATTCCCAATGTGTATCAAAAGCAAAGTCATCCATTTGTCTCCTCAACAGATTCCGTAATGTCTAGGATCTTCCTGTGAGAAGGCTGGAGCCCTGCAGTTCTTGGACTTTGTAGAGATAATGAATCTTGTCTAGATTGGATAGAGATAAGTCCCACTTCCACCACGAAAAAATTTAGGATTCTTTTTGTGAAAATCATGTTGAGAGAGTCAGTGGTGGATCGAAATTTTGTGGCGAATCAAGGAGACAGTCTGCTTAAGATGTATCACAAGAATCCCGGATGTCCAAAAAGTTATTGAACACTATTTTAGGCATGCCATCTTCAAACATTTTCTTGGAGAATGCCCTCAGACCACCCTTTATTATATGTATAGTTCTGAAGGTTCACACCAAAATAAGGGCCTGATACAGCATATAACCGCACACATAAAATCCTTGATGTCATAAAAACACTCAGAATCTCATTGAAAAAGAGAAGTGCTGGTCAAATTATTTTAAATAAGCAATTTTATGGACAAAAGCGGGAGGGGTACCCTCGAACATTACTTACACTCTTGGGGGGTACAGCCTAGAAAAAGGTTGAAAACCAATGGTTCGGCCTGTATTAATTTTCCTCAGATATTCCATTGATTCCTGTAAAAAGTTTTAGTGATAAGAATGGAAAGTAGTATTAGAGTATTTTCTTTTCAGACAATGGAGAGAATTGTGCCCCTCTACCCCAGGCTGAGAATGGTAGCCGTTATTTGACAATCCACACGAATGAAGGTCGCCTTGGAAACCAGATGTTCACCTTGGCGACTCTGTACGGCCTGTGTGTATTGAACGACAGACACATGTTAGTGGACTCAGACATGCAGAACTTTCTTAAGAAATATTTTGATGTCAATTACCCAGAGGTATACCTAAGTTTTTATATCCTGATTTGATGTAATACGAGTTAGTCAGTTTTCTAACTGCACAATAATGGGGCTTCGTGTAATGGCTTTTCAATAATCGCCTTCTCGTAAAAGGATCTTAGTGAATTGTAGTACTTTGTATTATATTTCCATATGATTTGGTCTCCACTTATATTCACTCTTATATTTTTCTAACTTTGTCTAACCAGCGGAAAGACATCTGCTGGTGATTGTGACTCGCATCTTGCCACACACCAAATATGACGAGGATGTTTAGTTATTAATCTTAGTGTTTTGCACACCAGTTCAGTTATAGCAGTTCATAATCTAATACAAATTCATATTTTTAAATCAGTGTTTCCAACCTTTTTCAGTCCATCCTTTCTAAATTTTCCATGCCCCCCATGTCCTTTATTTTTTTCGAAAATCCTTCTTGAAAAGTATAAAACCTGGTGGTCCATGCCCCACCTGGGGGGCAATTTGTTTAAAAGTTTTCAAATTGCCCCCCTAGAAATGCATATTGCCCCCCGGTGGGGCGTGCGCCCCACGTTGGGAAACACTGGTTTAAAGAAGATATAGTTAGTAAGATTTCTAAGAGGCTGTAAGTAAACAAGAAGGAAATTGTTACGTAATTGTTTTTTCCTTCTATTTATTTATTTACATATTGTCATACAGATATAAAGTATCCATTTACATGACAAGGTAAAAACACCAAACGGCAAAGAAAAATACAAATACACACACAAAACAGATAATAAAAAGCAAGTATTATAGCACTTTCTGAATTTTTTTAAAAGAGTCAAAAAAAAAATATCATAATTATTGGGAAGATTATTTACTATTTTTATGAATTGTATGAATGTTTGGTTCTGAAGATATTGATTAGTGTAAATAGGTTCATGGAGTACTGTTTTATTGCGAGCGATATGTTTAGGGACATGGAGTTTAAATTGTTGCAAGATAGAGGGACAATCAATTTTGTTATTTAATATGTTGTAAAAAAAAATTAAATACAGATATTCTTCTACGGAGTTCAAGGGTGAGATTGTTTGGGACATGCATGTAAGAGGGATCCTTAGATTTAAAATTCATGTAACGAAAAAATTTGCTATTTGACGTTAGTTTACGGGGAAGGCGCTTAGTGGTTTATTTCACAACTAGGGATGAATCCAATTAAGCAATACTACTGATTTCATTTAATATTACAGGTCAACAAAAAAACTTTCACTGAATGTAACCCTTGGAAAATCTGGCACTTTCTCAGAGACGCCGACCTTTCCATCCCAGAGGATGCGAACATCATCAAGGGGAACGTGTACCCCACTTCCTACACGTTCTTCGACCACGTTCGACATAACGTACGATCCATATTCCGTTTCAAAGAGGAGATAAGAAAACATGCCCAGAACGTACTACGCGAAGTCAAGAAACTCAGGCCTTGGACGCAGGTCTACGTTGGAGTAAGTACTACTCACACTGTGGAATAAAATTAGAGGAAACAAAAGGGAAACATTTGCGTGAGGGAGTGGAGGACTACATATGTATACAGAAGCAGAGCAAAATACAATACAATGAATGTAAATAAAAAAATCCCCAGAAGTATTGGTGAGATGCATAATATATCTTATTTTAGCTATTTATTTAGAAGTGACTATACACAGTAAAAAAATCGCCTATAACACTAAATTTTTCATTGTATCTTCATGAAAATTTTCCATATCCCTTTAAAACGTGCCTAACCGTGAATTCTTATGCAAAAAAAATTATATTTCTTAAAATCACCACTAAAAGAATAAATTTTAAAAATAATTATATACGAGGTCACATTCTAGTGTTAAGCCTTTCACTAACTTTCTAAAATTTAGAACTGTTACAAAGCCGTCTTTTGTAACAAATACCATAAAGATATCTGAATTATCTCTTATGTGGAAGAAATTGCGTGTATTTCCTCAAAGTATAGAAATTAACCAGCGACATAGTTGATTTCCGTCACTTGAAGAAAGAATTTTTCTCCTACAGGTCCACGTTCGCCGCGGGGATTACATCATCAAACACGTGGACGGATGGCTGAGGTCCCACGAAGGCCGCGAAGTCGACGATGACTTCTTTTCTCAAGCCGTCGCCTACTTCACCTCCCGCTACCCCAACGCGACCTTCGTAGCGGTCAGCGAAGACCGAGAGTGGTGCCGGACAAACCTCCTACGTCACGGCATCATCACCCTTCCGGACACTCCGAGTGCCGGACACGATCTGGCTCTGCTGGCAGAGTGCAATCACACCATCTTGACTTACGGCACTTACGGATTCTGGGGAGGTTATCTGGCAGGAGGTGAGGTGGTCTATTTCACGGATTTCTTGAAACCGTATACGAGGATGGTGATGGAGGATTTTCGATATGAGAAGATGTATCCTCCGGACTGGGTGGGGATCAATACCACCAAGCCGGGGTATTGGGAGACGTACACGAATCCTTTCCTGTGATGAACGACTTGGGTCAAATTCACTAATCTTCGACGGCGACGCACATTTTATAGAATCATACTGTTGTCATGAATTGTAGTAAGAAAATTTTTGTTTTACATAAGTGGTTTAAGTTTAAGTGGAAGAAGGAGGTATGTGACATTTTCAGAAAAATGAGTTATTGTGGTGGATGAATAGGGTACGTTTAGGCCTACATTTTAGTACAGATATTATTTTTCCTACATCAATATTAGCAGAGATATCAGTGTCATGATGGAGGAATGACACACGAAAGATAAGAACAAAAAACTTTAAGGCCACAAATCTCGAAACTAGCTTTTTATTACATCTTCATATTTATCTTCTATTTTTATGTGATGTCAATTTTTTAAGATTAGGATGCTTTTAACAATACATTCCCATCGATGGTTTTGATCATCCAACGAACTACTTCCACCAAATGTACTCTAGCCATGATGAATTACACATGAGTTTTAATTTTGAAAATGTGTCTCATTCTTTAATTTATGACATTAAATGGCACATTTCTTATAAAAACTATTTTGATATTGACTAACATTGTCATATTAAAATGTTGTGATCTAGTGGACTATGATAGCTGGAAATTCCAGATAGCCGGCACGGCAACTTACATTTGTCGTGCATGTTAGCTTTACTTTGGACTTAGAAACTTCAGATTTAGGATTATTTACACTCTAGAGAGAGAGATGCTTTTTTTATCCTTAAAAATTTTCTCAAAACAACGTAGAGATTTCCGGGGTTAAATTTACACAGATCTCTGAAACAGAAGACATGCCGTCTGATCTAGTTATTAACGAGGTTAAATGCTTAAGAATTAATATGTATGACATACGTTAAAAATGCGTTTTTACTTGGAACCAATTGACACGTCCATTCATGTTGCTGGTAGGCTCTAGAATGCTCTTTATCTTCAAATTTGTGAGTTAGAAGCCAAAAGGGAAGGATATAGAGGTAATTGAAAAGGTACAGCACAGAGCTACAAAAATAATTAAGGGGATAACACACCTGGATTATAATGAACGTTTGAGCAGGCTCAATATGTATTCATTGGAAAAAAGAAGAGAGAGGGGGGATTTGATTCAGCTATTCAAGTTGGTAAAGCAAGGGGATACGGAGGGCTTAAGTTTCAGCAAGGATAACAGAACAAGGGGCCATGGGTATAAACTAAATAAGACACAGGTCAATCGGGATTTAAGGAAGTACTACTACTTCAATAGGGTAATTGACATATGGAACGCGTTGCCAGAAAATATAGTATATTCAAAGGGAGTGTTTGAGTTTAAGAGGCAATTGGATAGGCTGTGGGAATTGGGGAATTCATAATCATAGGACCAGCCTTGTTGGGCTTTCAGCCTGTAGCTGGTCGTCAGTCTTTGTATTTGTATTTGTATGTAAGTGTGGTTTGTTAAACTTTCGGGGTGTTCTTGATAAAACGTTTCGCCTTCCCTTAGTCTCCAAAGGTAGTTTAATAGTAGTGATAAATCAGAGTAAACAACATCAAATTCCTGAAGTTTGTTTAACTGATTTGTTAGTATTTACAGTTTTATTCACCACGCTCTGTAAACGAATAAAACATTTTCATTTGTAGTAGTACCCTTGTTTTCTTCCCCAATGAAATAAAAATTTTCTATGAAAAACAAATAAGTTTTTTACAATTAAAGTTTGTTCTTTCACAAAGAAGAGCCCACAATCCATAATATTATTTCGTCAGGAACAGCAGACTTAGGAAAACATCAGCTAATATGCATAATCCCAGCCATGTCATACCACCTAATCTGAAAAAACTCTCATAATGACCTTTCCCAATAATCCTCCAGACAACAATCGAAAGTTGTTCCTCAGGAAGCGACAAAAAAACCTCCCCGAGTCAATTTCTTCCATTAATCACATAAATAGGAACGTAATCAAATCCTTCATTAAAGCTTAGTAGTAGATCCCACAATGATGACGTCACTGTCTTGAGAACTGGGCCGTCACATAATGTAAAAAAAATACCGTTTAGAAATAAAGCGTTGGAAGGGGAAAAAGGAGAAGACAAAACCCCTGAGATGAGATAAAAAAGGTTTGTTAATAGGCCTGTGGGTAAGGGGATCAACAATAAAAATTGGCCAAGAGATCAAACAAGTAATCGAGAATTGACCACAGAGCTACTCTCCGTGGTGTTGCAATGGCCTTTCATGTTTTACACGCCTCCTCTTGTAGATTTTCAGATGCGAGACTGTCCGCCATTTCTGACCACAATGCTTAGTAGTACACGGCTCATGTCATGCGACCGCACGTAAGCGGAAATCCAGAAATTCCTGGTCAAAAACTACTAAGCTAATAATAAATACAACAAACAATGAAATAATAATGTTTTTAAAGTTTTTTTTTGTGGTTTTATTTTAAAATTTAATTATTTTTATTTTTTTAATAGAAAATGAGTATGAAAAGATTAATAGAGCTTAAATTTAGCAGGAATTAGTTCAAGTTTTCTGGTTCATTTTAGTTTTAGGATTTTTCCCGACATTATTTTGAATCAGATTCCAGTTAATGTACAATTTTTTCTAAAATGTCCTATGCAGAGATATTTTTAACTCCTCTGAGAGAGTATTTCACTCCTTGAACATCGTAAATACTCTTTAAAAACTAGCCAGGAGTATTTCCACTCTTTGAATTTTTTCCAAAGCTTTAGCTTAAGATATGCACCGTACCCCCACCGAAATCAACAAATAATATTTTTCTACTCAAAATACCAACTATCTAACTTCTAACATCCTACAAAACACCCTAATTATCATACTTTTTTAAATGTGTTTTCATACAGATAAAGTAATTTTTTATTATTATTCTGATTTTTTTATTATTTCGTGTCTCTATATGTAGTTTATTATGCTATTTCGTATTTCACTCCTTATAATTGAATTTCACTCCTCCTAAAAAAGTCAAGGAGTATTTTTACTCCTTCAAAAAAATCCTAGGAATAACACTGGTCCTATGCGTTTTGTTATATCCTTTTAGCCACTATTTTTATTCCCACTCGTTCTTCTGGTTGTGAAAAACGAATTTGCAAAATTGCATCCCCCCTATAATAAAATTAGTGTGCTACATTCCTGTTTTCCGTTCTCCAATTCCGATGAGAAAGTAAAAAAGAAAACCTCCCCAACCCTCTTCTTTTTAGTGCAACTCAGGTTCACAGGTGAAAAAAACATCTGTTTCTATGAAAGTGTCAGAAGATAACACTGCAATTTTTTAAGAGCGTGGAGGAAAGAAAATATTTGAAAGCTGTAAAACCGCTTTTTTTATCTTTAACTAGCAAGATTATGCAGGGAAATAGTGACGAGATAGTTTTAGTATCTTTCACGTGCATCGATAGTCAGTAATGGAGTATTAATACGTGAATGGATATAGACGTACTATACTACGTGTACCTTCAAACCTCTTTTTGTTCTTTGAATTTTTCGGTTATCATTAAAATTATCAGTGGTAAAGCATAACTTCAAAACGGAGAAGCATCCTTAAGATAAATCTATAAAACTCTAGATTATTTAGAGTGAAATGAAAAGTTTTATATATCAAGGTATAAAAAAATGACTTAAAAACGTGAAACGGGAAAAAACCTTCTATAAAATCTTGTCACTATAAAAGATCTGTTCAGCGAAATGAAAAGAAACGGCGCTTCCTGAGCATACATAGATGCTTCGCAACAGAAAATCACGATTAAAAATTTTAATGAAGTTAAATGAAGGCCATTATCTCTATCTATCTATGCCACTTTCACATAAAACTGAAATATTTAAAGTAAAAAAAAACTTAATTTAATAAGTTAGCATCAATGATAAGTTATTGATTAAAATCTAATAACTTTTAGTTGGTTCTCGGAATTTCATTCAACCATTTAATATCCCCATTAATTAATCTTGATTCCTCTTTCAGACTTCATATTTACCATTCTTTTCATCTCTTCAATTCAACTTTATCTTTCTCATCTTCATCCATCTCCTCAGCCGCTTCCATCCCCAGTTTCATACTCTTCATCTCTCACAACTTTCCCATCCTTCTAAAACTCTTCATCCTCATCACTCTTTTTCTTCATTCTTCCTATCCTCTTAGGGCCGTATTCAAAATTCTGACTTTTTCTTCACAAGATATGCTTTGGCGAGTTCGTCTTCCCGCGATCATCTTTTTTCTTTTGACTTGTCCGAGCGATTCAAACGGCATATCTTGTGGGGAGGAGCTTCTGAAAGTCTTGTACGTCACGCATTCGCGCTACCTGAATGGTCCACCGAAATTCCCATTCTGACCAATGAGAAGGAAGGTTACATCGTCTTTTCGGCAATATTTGGTTGAAAATTACAAAAAATACTCTTGCAAGGCTGAACTTGATCGTAACCGTTAACTGTTGTGGATGTCTTTTCGACAATGTTATGATCTGGAAATGTGCTCCTGTACCGCAGTGCGATGTAAACAAACGTTGAAAAATGAAAACGTTGAATGAAAAACTATGATAATATGTATTTCATGCATTTTACAACATTATTTTGCTTTCGTTTTTAAAATTAGCGATCTTTACCTTAAATTAGCGAATTTTTTTAGCCCAATTCTAAGTTTTTCACTTCTGATAAAATATTTTCAAACCATGAAAGTCCCTTTACTATACTATTAATTGAGCACTATCTAGATTGCATTCTGAATTCTGGTCACTACAATACCATCAACTATTTGTTTTCAGATATTATAAGTTGTTAGATTCTTTTATAAAATCCCCAAGAAATGTTAAAAATTAATAGCTATTGATTCTTACAAAGTGTGGTCTGTTAACACACAAAATGGCTCATATTTATTAACACCTTGTCATTAGTTTTAATTCAACTATTGATTTTAAATCATAATTAAACTGTTACATGAATTTTTTATTTCATCCTTTTTTAAATTAAAAATGTTTGCTTTAATTACACATAAGAGCAACACTAATTATGACAACATCCCAAAAAATAATCTTATTAACAAACAGCTTAACCTACTCAATTATAAAACTTTTTCAATTACTCAATAAAAAATTTTATGCCTAGAAAGTTTGGATATTTATTTTTATGGATTAGAGTCTAAAAAGGGTACATGTATCAGGGCAAGACTGAATTACTTCAATGTGATTTAGTTGCTAAGGTGTAAGTTATTTATTTAAGGTGTAAGTTATTTTGATTTAAGGGGGGTATTTTTAATAAGTTTCTTTCCTAGGATTTTATAACTAGGATTTAAATAGTAGAAGTGATAAATTATATCTAACTTAAGTTCATTAAATAAGTCTTAAGCATTGACATTTTTATCTGCGTGCAGTAAACTTCTTACATGGGATGATTTTCAAGATAGCCGCTTTATTTTTCTTTTCGACACTCCCAAAATAAAAAAACTTCAAAAAACCTTATTTGATATTTTTTTAAGATTATATCTATGAATAGAAAAAATATATTTCAAAAACTAAAAGTAATAATTATGGGAAAAGTGTTTAACTGGGCATTATTAATAACACCAGAAGTGAAGCGGGCTATGTGAAAGATTCAAAGAGTTTATCACTTTGCCTAAAATACGCAGGCATTATTAATAATGTCCTGAGTTATAACATCACCGTAACATTTTACATATACACTTACCTTTGACAATCAAAGAAAAAAAATTCCTGTATACTGTACCTAAAACCTAAACCATAGATTTTTATTGGGCTTAATAAATTTGAATGGCATGAAATCCTTATACTAAATAAACACTGCTTTAATTCATTTTTTGGGCAAGTTTAACTGTGGGACTTCACAAAGCCTCAGAACACCCCCACTAGGGTGGTCCTTATTTTTGAAGTTTTTAAATTTGTTGCTCTCACCCTTTAAATTTGTTCCATTATATATAAAAATAATTCTGGTACAATTTTATCATTTTCAATTGATATTTACTGGTAGCAGGAAGTTAAAGTTTGAAAAATGACCAATTTTCAGAATTCTTAAAAAATATATTTCAAGATTTATATTGTAAATAAACTGCTTATAAGATGCAGATGAAGTAATGGATTCATTAATTGTGGCCATCAAACCAAAATCAACATTAACAGCAAGCCATATCACAGTAAGTCCTTTTCGACAACAGGACGTTTCACCGAATGGCTCATTACAGTAATATTTGATTCAGTGAAACATCCAGTTGGTATTAGAGCCATGGAATTCCGTGTAAGATCTTGTTAGCGAAACATCATATTTGGCTTGTTGGTAATGTGGATTTCAGTAAAATGAGACACCCTTGAATTTCAAACCTAAGAATTACTTAAAGACAGGTTGGCTTAACTATTTTATAATTTTCCATCTATTATACAAATGTATTGGCACTTAACTATTGGGCAATCGACCATTTCCCAAATATCTTAACTGTTATAAATTGTTTTAGCACTATGTTTACATGCCTATTCAACTTTCAGTTATAGTTTCAACAGTTTGTTGTGAAATGGTCAAAAATTCAACAATTATGACTCGAAAAAGTAAAATAAAAAAAATTAACTTATTCGACACAAAATAAAACCCTTTTTGTCAATAAATTTTAACTATTACAAGGTTTTAAAACATCCATAATCATAAAATTAATAATTATTGAGCTATGAAAAGAATGAATCATAAAACAATACACTGCATTAAGAAATAAAATTAATATTTTATTATACTTAAAAATATACTACAATACAAACCCTGAGAGTTGTAAGGTCTTTTCTCAAAATTTTCAGTTATCATGCAAATTTAATTAACAAAAAATAAATCATGAGTACTTCACAATCAAATCTTCATAAAAAATCTGAAAAGAAAAATGTATTAGTTTTCAACATTGAAACTAAATGTAGGAGAGAAAAATTTTGATTTGGGACGGGAGATTCCCCGTGACAATTTCTTAACAGCGAATCACAGAGGTAGGCAATTTATTTAGCATTCATTTACAAGTTGTATGTAATTAAGTAACTTTAAAAAAATAAAAAAACATTGCCTCATGTTTGCAAGGTAGCAAAGACTGGTACTGTATTGCAAGCGATTGAATGTGTGTGACTAGTTTAAATACAACACAGCGTTTTCTCAAAAACAAGTAGTATTTTTTTTTAATACATACAATAATACGAACAATTTCAGTAGGGAAACAAATTACCAGGTGGGGGGACACAAAAAGCAAAAGGAAAAAAAAACACTGAATTGTTATTAAATCCCAAAAGAGCTAAAAGCTCAATTTTTTCAAAGTATTTGTGAGATTCAAGAAATTTGAGTCGTCAAGGCTTTGGATGAAAACTCATCATTTATCAACAAAAGAATTACAATAATAAAATATTAACATTATTATTTTCAAAGCGGAAACTATTAATCAAAGTTCGAGATAAACAAGAACAAGGGTATTCTGTGTTATACTATGACAGCTAATATTATGTTAATGAGTTTGCTTGGAGAATTGATTGAAGGTACAGCATGGAATAGCTACGGGGCTTTGACACAAGCTAGAAGCAATTAGCATCTCAAGCTGAAGGCTAATGAAATGAAGATAGCACTGCCCGATACTAGGCGTGCAATAATTTTACTTATAACACTGAACATCAAGTAAAAGTTTCGAAAATGAATGGAATAGTGCAGGGTATGGGATTCCATAACAAAGTACAATAGAAAAGGTCATGCTAAATATTATTATAAAATTTTAACAAGTACCTACAGATCAAAAGGGGATCTACAAAGGGGCTGTATATAGGATAATTTCAACTAAATTTGTACTTAATCTACTATTAATCATCACATCATAATACAATCCAAATTCAAGTTTTAGGAATATATATTCAATAAATTATTACTTAATATTGTTCGAGTAGTTCGAAATAAAACTGGATACTGTTTTGTTTTGAGTGAGCCATTGAATACGGTTTGGGTAGTTTAGAAAAACCTAGGTTCCCAAGTAAGACACGAACGCGCCAAGAATTCAAACATTCATAAAACCCCTTTAAGTAATACAATAACGCGTAAATAAAACTTGGGATTGAAAGAAATCAAGACTATCATGAGAATGCAATGTTAAAAGAAGAAGCTATGAATCGTATTCACTAACACACAACATAAACACCTAAAATTAAATAACGACTTAAAAAGCCGCATAAATCATTAAAATGGAATAGTTCTAATTGATAATCATAAAAATAAACAAAATGATACTAAAATACTTGAGATAGTTGAAGCGTTGGTTTATGTTTGTACACACACACATCGCCGAAGGCAGCAGCCATTTTGTTGTGTCTCCTTCCTCGCTCTTCAATCTATTACGTCATCCAACCTGCTCGGCCAATCAGATCCCGACAAGAAGGAGAAAAAAAGATACGAGTCGGCTGCGGACTTGACTTGTCGGGATGTGACTTTTTCTCTCGGTCTTTTTCTTCTTGGTGGAGGTTTGAATACCGGAAAAGTCACGATAGACGCATGGCGCGCGCTTGGCGACTGAAAAAGATCGACATTTCCCGTCTTTTCGTAATTTTGAATACGGCCCTTAATCTCACTCCTCCCCTTCATTACATTAAAATTACCAAATCTATACACTTATAAATGACACACCCCGCCTGAGCATTAATATAAGAGTGAGATTAAACATGTTTAAGGTAACATCATAAAAGCAAAACCGAGCGGTGCTTAAAATACTATAATGGTTTCTGAATTAAACGGAATGTTTTCTAAGCCTCTATGTAATAGAAATTTTTGTAGTTTTTTAAAAAAAGTTTACGTACTAATGCTAGATATTTATAAACTACAAAGACATGTCTTTTGTGGATAAAGAGAGTGGCGTAGCCAAAAAATGTTTTGGAAAGGATATTGGTATTGCAGAGAAGGGATATAGGAAAGTTTTAATCGTTTTTCATGTAGGGATTCACAAAAGGGAAACTTTTTAAGTTTTAGGGGTGATATATACCCATGAATCCCCACTTGGCTTTCCATTTGCACATGAAATTTGACATCTTTTCACTGACGAAGGAGATAGATGTATCCCCGAAACAAATTTGTATGTTTCAATGATTTTAAATTTCATGTGCAAATTAAACGTCGTTTTTGTTATTTGTTTACGACTTTACACAGTTTGCTTTTATTTTTCAATGTGTATATTCTCTGAAAACAACGATGAAAGAAGACTGAAAAGAAAAGCTATTCTATCTATTAAAAAAAATCAATTAGTTACTCAAACCAACCACACCCCCTGAAAAGACAGGTGACCAAACATGGCGTCCGATACCCAGCAGCCCATGACGACGCTCCATTGGTACGTGCCACATCGTCCTTTATATAACGCTAAATATTTCTTTGCGCAATTCCCATTCTTCGGTGGCATCGGAAACAATCCCTCGTAGCAAGCGAAAGTGAGGATACGGCCAGGTTCCTGAAAAGCAGATCGGACAATGTATTATTTCTAAAGATACCGATGCCGTGCGGACCGCTTTTCAGTAGTCAAACGGACAATGGCCAGCTTTTTGCCATACAAATTACCGCCGGACAATACGGAGCTTCGCAAAGAATCGTTATTATTATTGCTTCAAAAGGTGGAGGAAAGAGGAACTGGTGGGTTTCCAATTTTTTTTTTCTTAAGAGGGCTTTTTTTTGAGTGAATGGGGCTTTTGTTGGGCGAGGGAAGTGGCTGAAAAGTCTTTGTGAGAAGTGTCGTTGGTGACGTGACTGGGTGACAGGGTGCGAAGATTTTGATTTCTCCTAGGTAGATTGGCAATTATTGTTCATGGCAGGCCTGAATCTACAACTTCAATTGCGTCGTGGACCAAAATTTGCCATCTTAACTTAGTTGCGGGCCAAAAAATAGATCTGAGCCGATTTGATTAAAAAGGTTAAGTTTTGTAAGGTTTTACAGAAGAATTCGCCAGTGTGAAATGTTGAGCTATTTGTTTTACGTATCAAAAATAAGGACGCAACTTTCAAAAGTTCAATAAAAAAGCGTAACCGTCAAAAATATAGAAATGTCATTGAAATTTCAATGTAGGACTTGAAGTATGTTGTGAACACTGATTATACGTAATCTTTTCCCCTATTCAATATTAGTTAGCCAGAAAAAAAAATTCGGAGGGGGATATTGATATTTCGGGGGGGGGGATATGGGGTATTTTTAGTGGTTTTCTATGGTCAAAAAAAGAAAATTTCCAAGTTTCGGGGGGGGGATATATCCCCAAATCCTCCCCTCTGGTTACGCGCCTGCTCTAATTCTGTTTAATACGACCCCTGATATTGAATACAGAGTTACAAATACAAAAGGGGGTATACAACTTTATTTAGATTCATCTGCTGAAAATCTGAGTATATATTAGTCTTTTTCGTTTCTTTGAAAGGGGCGTTTCTTGAAAACTGGGCATTTATCTACAAATTCTCTTTAGAGACCGCAATGGCTGCTAGAACTAGAACAAAAGCTTCTTCGAATCTGAAAAACGAACATAATATTACTTCATTTTAGTTTGAAACATTCATAAATCACACTATACAAACATCAATGGGAAAACTATATGACAGTCTCCTTCCTTTGGTTATATAAAGCATTGGTAATTGGAAATTCTTAAATTACACTCGTGTCCAAAAAATTAAGGATAATTTTATTTTTTGGGAATAACTACACAAGTTTTAGTTTTATATTATTATATATTAAATATATTTAGTAATTATAAGTTTTCTATACTATAGTATCAATATTTGAAAGTAAAAGAACCTATTTAGTTTTTCTATAGCAATACAAATTCACAAGAGAAAACCCACCAGTGGAATCTCTCTCCTCGATTTTTTCTTCTTCCGTAGATAACACTTCCTCGGCTTTTTCAACACTTTCTGGAATTTCCGGCCCTTCCAAAAGTGTTTTTTCCTAGAAGATCATATTTTAAGGAGCTATACACATTCTAAACCCCTGTGATTGCTTTTCAACATAAAACTTAAAAACTTATTCAGCAGATATTTACTTATTTTTAAAGTTTAAAAATATTTCCTAGAATGGTTTGTTTTTCTGAATATTTTTAGCACTTTTATTGGTTTTACTTAACTTAAAAACTTAAGCTTTTGTACAAAATCCCTATCAGTGTCAAAATGACTATCAGTGCACAGCAATAATAACCAAGACCCCCACAAAAGAAAAGAAAAAGGCAATAATTTAGCTTTAATTCTTATCAGGAGTCAAAAGTTCTTGATGTTACTGAGTTTTAGGTAAAAAAGTAACATTTTCCTCAAAATCGGCATGAATTCAAGCTAAAATTTTCTATAGATTAAATTTCTATTTAAAAAACAGCCCTATCATAAGCAAATTGAAAGACATATAAGTGTACTTGAACAAAAGAAAAGACACATCGTCCTGGAATGCAGTAACACTTTTTAAGGAATCTGACCATTACAAACTATTTTATACCGTTGCATCCAAAGCTTCACTGTGCGAGGCATCATCTGGAGGTTCAACAAGAGAATCTTCAATCTGCTCCGAAGAAGTCTCAGAACTCATTTCTGAACCCACCAAACGAAAGATTTCCAACAATTCAGCGTGAGCAATGTCCCAATGCCTATAAAAAAGCAGTGATATATTTAAAGAAGTCAGTACCTATATTGAAAGGTGCTGGACATGGATGATACTGTTTCATTCGAACGCCATTAGCTCTAAAAAGCCGGTATTAATTTACTTACAATTAAAGTAAGCCCATTTTTTAGTTAAAACAGCTAAATTTAAAGTATGGCCGTATGGATATTTATTATTTATTAACCAGATCAATCAATTCATTATTAATAATCGAGAACTACTGTATTACTACTTTTCTTTCTTACAGTATATCTATCTATCTATATATTACTAAAACCTTTTGTGGCTGTGTGTGTGGGTATGTGTTACATCTCCTCCCAAAATACGCCGCAGGCGTACACAAAACTCGGTATATAGACGTATTCTGAGGCGAGGATTATCAACACGAACTTTTCCAAGTTCGAAAATCGAATATTTACGAGTAATTAACGCTTTTATGGTCAAAAACGCTTATTTCTCCATTTCTCTACTACAGTAGATCCGCTTGACTCACTATTGTAATAAATGAGATTAAAACATCAAAATTACATCTCCCCTCAAACTACGCCGCAGGCGTTGACAAAACTCGGTATATAGAAGTATCTGGAGACGAGGATTATAAATACAAAGCTTTCCAAGTTCGAAAATCGAATATTAACCTGTAAATAACGTTTTTTATGGCTAAAAATGCTTATTTTTCTACTAGAGTAGATCTGCTTGACTCACTGTTGTTAATGCTTATTTTTCTACTAGAGTAGATCTGCTTGACTCACTATTGTTAATCAGATGAAAACCTTAAAATTAAATGTTTTACTAGGGGAAA
Source organism: Tetragnatha montana (assembly GCA_963680715.1). Classification (NCBI taxonomy): domain Eukaryota; kingdom Metazoa; phylum Arthropoda; class Arachnida; order Araneae; family Tetragnathidae; genus Tetragnatha; species Tetragnatha montana. The sequence continues at coordinate 26,580,154 of OY796677.1, forward strand.
CTATAAATGTGCGACATAGGAACTGGATGGGTTTGGGTAAATATAAACAGTTGGAACCGGGATGAAAAAGGCACCGGGAAGACCAACATGAAAAAAGACACCGGGGACACTGGGATAAGAAAAACTACCGGGAACACCGGGATAAGAAAAACTACCAGGAACACCGGGATATGAAAAACTACCGGGAATATCGGGATGATTGGGAATTGTGGTTATAGAAAAATTAGACATGTAACTTGAGAAAACTTTAAAAAAATAAATTGATACACTACATCCGTGCAAGGCCGGGCATATCAGCTAGTATATAACTAAAACCTTTTGTGGCTGTGTGTGTGGGTATGTGTTACATCTCCTCCCAAATTACGCCGCAGGCGTGCACAAAACTCGGTATATAGACGTATTCTGAGGCGAGGATTATCAACACGAACTTTTCCAAGTTCGAAAATCGAATATTTACGAGTAATTAACGATTTTATGGTCAAAAACGCTTATTTCTCCATTTCTCTACCAGAGTAGATCCGCTTGACTCACTATTGTAATAAATGAAATTAAAACCTCAAAATTTCATCTCCTATCAAACTACGCCGCAGGCGTTGACAAAACTCGGTATAAAGACGTATCTGGAGACGAGGATTATCAATACAAAGTTTTCCAAGTTCGAAAATCGAATATTAACCTGTAATTAACGTTTTTATGGCAAAAAATGCTTATTTTTCTACTATAGTAGATCTGCTTGACTCACTATTGTTATGCTTATTTTTCTACTAGAGTAGATCTGCTTGACTCACTATTGTTAACGAGATGAAAACCTTAAAATTAAAATACTTTACTAGGGAAAACTAAATGTGCAACATAGAAGCTGGATGGGTTTGGGTAAATATAAACAGTTGGAACCGGTATAAAAAAAGACACCGGGAACGCCGGGATATTAAAAATTACCGGGAACACCGGGATAAGAAAAACTACCGGGAACACCGGGATAAGAAAAATTACCGGGAACACCGGGATAAGAAAAACTACCGGGAACACCGGGATATGAAAAACTGCCGGGAACATCGGGATGATTGGTAATTGAGGTTACAGAAAAATTAGACATGTATAACTTGAGAAAACTTTTAAAAAATCAATTGATATACTACACCCGTGCAAGGCCGGGCATATCAGCTAGTATATAACTAAAACCGTATGTGGCTGTGTGGGTATGTGTTACATCTCCTCCCAAATTACGCCGCAGGCGTACACAAAACTTGGTATATAGACGTATTCTGAGGCGAGGATTATCAACACGAACTTTTCCAAGTTCGAAAATCGAATATTTAAGAGTAATTAACGATTTTATGGTCAAAAACGCTTATTTCTCCATTTCTCTACTAGAGTAGACCTGCTTGACTCACTATTGTAACAAATGAGATTAAAACATGAAAATTACATCTCCTCTCAAACTACGCCACAGGCGTGGACAAAACTCGGTATATAGACGTATCTAGAGACGTGGGTTATAAATACAAAGTTTTCCAAGTTCGAAAATCGAATATTAACCTGTAATTTAAAATTTTTATGGTTAAAAATGCTTATTTTTCTACAACAGTAGATCTGCCTGACTCACTATTGTTAATGCTTATTTTTCTACTAGAGTAGATCTGCTTGACTCACTATTGTTAATGAGATGAAAACCTTAAAATTAAATATTTTAATATTAACCTGTAATTTAAAATTTTTATGGTTAAAAATGCTTATTTTTCTACAACAGTAGATCTGCCTGACTCACTATTGTTAATGCTTATTTTTCTACTAGAGTAGATCTGCTTGACTCACTATTGTTAATGAGATGAAAACCTTAAAATTAAATATTTTACTAGGGGAAACTATAAATGTGCAACGTAGGAACTGGATGGATTTGAGTAAATATAAACAGTTGGAACCGGGATAAAAAAGGCGCCGGGAACACCAACATGAAAAAAGACACCGGGAACGCCGGGATATAAAAAATTACCAAGAATACTGGAACATGAAAAATTACCGGGAACACCGGGATATAAAAAATTACCGGGAACACCGGGATAAGAAAAACTACCGGGAACACTGGGATATGAAAAACTACCGGGAACATCGGGATGATTGGTAATTGAGGTTACAGAAAAATTAGACATGTAACTTGAGAAAAAGTTTAAAAAAATAAATTTATACACTCTACCCGTGCAAGGCCGGGCATATCAGCTAGTATATAACTAAAACTGTTTGTGGCTGTGTGTGTGGGTATGTGTTACATCTCCTCCCAAATTACGCCGCAGGCGTACACTAAACTCGGTATATAGACGTATTCTGAGGCGAGGATTATCAACACGAACTTTTCCAAGTTCGAAAATCGAATATTTACGAGTAATTAACGATTTTATGGTCAAAAACGCTTATTTCTCCATTTCTCTACTAGAGTAGACCTGCTTTACTCACTATTGTAACAAATGAGTTTAAAACATGAAAATTACATCTCCTCTCAAACTACGCCGCAGGCGTGGACAAAACTCGGTATATAGACGTATCTAGAGACGTGGATTATAAATACAAAGTTTTCCAAGTTCGAAAATCGAATATTAACCTGTAATTAACATTTTTATGGCTAAAAATGCTTACTTTTCTACAAGAGTAGATCTGCTTGACTCACTATTGTTAATGCTTATTTTTCTACTAGAGTAGATCTGCTTGACTCACTATTGTTATGAGATGAAAACCTTAAAATTAAATATTTTACTAGGGGAAACTATAAATGTGCAACATAGGAGGATGGGTTTGGGTAAATATAAACAGTGGTTGGAACCGGGATGAAAAAGGCGCCGGGAACACCAACATGAAAAAAGACACCGGGAACGCATGGATATTAAAAATTACCTGGAATACCGGGATATTAAAAATTACCGGAAATACCGGGATATAAAAAATTACCGGGAACACCGGGATATGAAAAACTACCGGGAACATCGGGATGATTTATAATTGAGGTTACAGAAAAATTAGACATGTAATTTGAGAAAAGTTAAAAAAAAATAAATTGATATACTACACCCGTGCAAGGCCGGGCATATCAGCTAGTGTACTATAAAGTAAGTTTCTTATAGTAAATTTATAGTAAAGTTAAAGTAAAGTTTCTTATAGTAAAGTTAAAGTAAAGTTTCTTATAGTAAAGTTAAAGTAAAGTTTCTTATAGTAAAGTTAAAGTAAAGTTTCTTATAGTAAAGTTAAAGTAAAGTTTCTTACAGTAAAGTTAAAGTAAAGTTTTTATAGTAAAGTTAAAGTAAAGTTTCTTATAGTAAAGTTAAAGTAAAGTTTTTATAGTAAAGTTCAAGTAAAGTTTTTATAGTAAACTTATAGTAAAGTTAAAGTAAAGTTTCTTATAGTAAACTTATAAAGGTAATAGTACTTATAAAGGTAATAGTACTTATAAATACTATTTCCTTTACAGTTAATGTTACAATATCGTAGAATAGCTAAAACTCCAGCTGGGATTTACTCAGATAATTGAGGCACTTGGAGCATCAACGAGCTAATTCCATGTAAAGCTGTTGGAGTTAGCTCGTTGTTCCTGCAAACGCCTCAAATGTATTCGTGTCATTCTTTAAAATAAGGGTTTATCATCAAGTTCGCCCAAACTCTGAAAATTAAGACTCTTTGTGTGGAATAAATAAAAAAGGCACAAAAAACTATACCTCTAAAGATATAGAAATACTTTGTGCGAGCTATAATGTGATGTAGAAACAACGTATAATATGCACATATAAAATTATACTATATATTATAAATTTTATATAATTATGAACACGGGAAAATGTTTCCCATAAACTTTAATTTAAACCACTAATGTTAAAAATGTTCAATAACCACTATGGAATGAAAAAATGAAGTTTTTATAGAGGACGTCATATATTTTTCGAGAAGCAAAATTTGTCGCAGAGGTATTAGTTATTTGAGCATTTTTTATGTACTCCAAGTAAGGAATCTTTTTTTTTGCTGAGTTAGGGCACACTTGTTGAAACACCCTGTATTTACTGTGTTATACTATTTATAAATACAATCAATGTCACAAAATTTACTCTCCTATAATAATAGTTACAAGTTAATTCGGAGGCTGACACCCTGTGTGTAACGTCCTAAAAAACAATGCCTTGAAAGGAACTCACTGGAAAAAATAGTCCGGGATACGCACTGGTGATTTGAGTTGAAATAAAGCCAGAATTGCAATGATATACAAATAAACGATTAAAGTCCCGGATGCAGTCAAAACACCGACTTTCAAAAGTATCCGAAAGAACTGTACTTTACTCTGGAAATATAAAAAGCAGATATTGAGTTTAATCAAAAGACAATTCAGAAATATTTACTTGAAATAATGAGCGTAATTATGATTACGATAGCTAAATTATGATTTTAATTATGAATACGACGTACTGGCCTAGTTCTTAGACCATCTGACTGCGAAGGCGTACGTCTGGGGTTCGAATCTCCTTTTGGCATGGATGTTAGTTTTTGTCTTGGTGTGATGAATGAATGTGCCCCCCTCTGTAAAAAGGGGTTGTGCGAGCGAATGGTATGTGTGGCGCGGGTAGTAGTACCTTACCTCCGTGGCTCCGGTCCACAGGTGCTCGCTGGGTAACGCTAAGTAGGTAATTCAAAGGGCAATTCAGTGGTTAAGGATGATAAATCCAGTACCCGCCCATTGGAGAAAAAAAATATGATTTCTATGATTTTTAATTAATATAAATTGATTCTCTACGAAAAATATTTGGTACTAGTAGCTTACAACCATCATTTTCACGAAGCTATACGTCAATGAATAATTAGTTTTAAAATATATTAATTGAGTTAGAAACTATCCTTAAAAATATATAATCATTTTAAGGGTAAAAATTTGAGTATTATTTCCCTCGATTTTTCTACTTTTTCTTCTTACGCAGATAACACTTCTGCGGCCTTTCCAACACTTTCTGTAATTTCCGGCCTTTCCGAAAGTGTCCTTTCCTATTTTAAGGAGCTACATTTTGAACCCTTGTGATTGGTTCTCAACTTAAAAACTTAATCAACAGACATTTACTTATTTTTAAGTTTAAAATTATTTCCTAGAATGGTTTGATTTTCTGAATATTTTTTTGCACTTTTATTGATTCCACTTAACTTAAATTTAATGCCTTTGTACAAAATCCCTGTCAGTGTCAAAATGACTATCAGTGCACAGCAACAATAAACAGAACCCCATAAAAGAAAAGAAAGAGGCAATTATTCAGCTTTAATTCTTATCAGGAGTCAAAAAGTTCTTGATGTTACTGAGTTTTAGGTAAAAAAGTAACATTTTCCTGAAAATTTGCAAGAATTCAAGCTAAAATCTTCTATAGATTCTACTTATTTCTGTTAAAAAAATTCTTTTAAAAAATTGTCCGGGATACGCACTAGTGTTTGGAGTTGAAATAAAGCCAGAATTGCAATAATATACATAAGAACGACTAAAGTCCCGGATGCAGTCAAAACACCGAATTTCAAAAGTATCAGAAATAACTGTATTTTACTCTGGAAGTATAAAAAGCAGATATTGAGTTTAATCAAAAGACAATTCAGAAATATTTACTTGAAGTAATGAGCGTAATTATGAATGAGCGTAATTATGATTTCTATGATTTGAATTAACATAGATTTTATACAAAATTATTGGTTCAAATTTGCAAAACCATCATTTTCACAAAGTGAATGAATGAATTTCTATGAATAGTAATTACTTTTAATTTAGTTATAGTATGAATAATAGTTAAATGGAGTTGGAAACTATCCTTAAAAATATAATAATTTTAAGGGTGAAAATTTGAGTATTATTTCCTTTCACAGTAAACTAGAGTAAATAATTACCTGTAACTCTTTTGAGGGAAAGATGTTATCAAAGATCATGAGTCCGTAAAAAAATCCGAGAAGAAATCTAAGGTATATATTTATGTTCACGAATAGTAGCCTGTAATCTGTGTGACTTTTCATCCGCAGAGCTACCTGAAAGTACCAACATTATCATAAAATCTTTGAAACTTCATCCACATTTTTCTGCAAAACAAGACCACCAACAAACATTTTTTAAGTATGATATAGTTTTTATCTTAATTTCTTACTTATTTTTTGTACACATTTATATTAAAATATTTCATTTAAAAGATAGCTCTAAGGTAAATATATCCCTTTGTCATTATTTTCCATGTAGTATAGGGTTATAATTTTTTCTCATTGACAGATTTGATGGGCATTGCATGGTTTATGTATACTTTTGAATGCACTCCTTTAAATTATTTGAAGTTTCGATCATTCGTCTTATACATAAATTTAAAATAGAAAGACCAGAAGATCAAGAAAAAACTAACAGTACCGCTCGAGAAAATCTTTCTTGAAGATCAACTGCTATAGTCCGTACATCCTCCATTGTTGTACTCATAAAATCAGGATCTAAAAAACATATTAAAATCAAACCACTACGCAAAGAATAAATATTAAACTGTCAAACATTTAGAGTGATTTATTCATTGGAGAGACAAATGAATTAATGGTGAAAATTCTCAATAAACATGAACATAGAGTATGTAGATTAAAAAAAAATTAAAATAGCAGGGTTTTTTTTTTGCAGATTTGCCTAAGGAGCTACACACAAGTAGAGCTTATCAAAAGAATTAAACTACAATATGAACCGATAATGTGCAGAATTGTAAAAGTAATCAAAAAGGAAATTTAAGTTTACACATTCCAAGGTCTAGGTCTAGCTGAGAATCTCCGTCGCCCATCTTTCTCTTTAAAAAAAAATCTGCTTGAAAAGTATTGATTAATTTTCGATCTTCTGAATGTAAAAGAAAATTTCTATAGTTTATTTATTTATCAGTAGTTAGCATTTTACTTCAGAAATTTTAGTAAAAAATGACTGTATTGATGAAAAATACGTATAATATTTCATTTCCAAATGAGAAAGATGGTAGATAATTTTCACTTTGTACAGCTTTATTTTTGAAGAACAATGCAATAATAATTGAAATTCTCCTTAAATTAACGTGTTTCCCCTTTTTGTGCTCCACTTTATTCTGTTTTGCTTTAATTATAAAGCATACCTACAATATCACAAAAAGCAACTGGAAAATTTTAGAAATAAGTACCAACTTGAAATTCTTTTCCGATCAATGAAACACTTACGATTCACAATTCATAATTGCTCGATATAATATCCAGGTCATAATGCATTTCTTTATTCTCATTAAGCATATGAGTCTCACCAACGAAAGCGAAGAAGGTACTATATTTCAATAGAGATAGAATAACCCTCTTCTTTTTCGATTGAATAATAGGTTTCCCATTGATAACAGCCTTTACTACGGCATTCTATAGATCTGGAGTATTCATTCATCCGCTTGACCATTCGTTAAAACTTCACGGTTGCAGTCACGAGTTTGGGTGCGAGAAAAACCAGAGGAATCGCAAAAAAGCGGTTCAAATCAAGCGAACAGATAATTTATGCGAAGTTTTCGAGTCGCTTTGTTTTAGGATAAGGTTAGGTGATCAGGATATCTATTATTGTTTAGTTATAGATGAATGAGGGCTTTGTAACATGTAGTAGATCGGCATGGATTTTAATATGCGGAAGTTGAGGCAATACGTTTAAGTTCTTAAATTCCGGTTGTGAATCTAAGGGTCCCAGAATTTAAAAAAAATCGACCCTCTTTTTAAGACAGAATGTAAGTACTACAGAACGATAATCTTTTGTCCAAGTTGTGTTAACTTTATTCAGAATGTGTTTCAATTCTAGAGTTAAGGGTTACTCTTAAAACTGATTGCTGATGAAAGAAAAGTCTATTTATTTTCAGATGATGGAAGAGAGTACGAGTATCACAACTAGTTCATAGGGTTTCAATTAGAATCGCTGCTGAAAATTTAAATTCACGAAGGATAGGGTAAAATGGGGAGAAAAAGTTGATTAGAGAGCTAAAAATTTTTCAAACATTAAGTAACCTTATGGAGTTATTATCTAATGAAATACTTTATACATTTAGCACATTTCGCGGTACGCTCAAAGTTTACTGGAGGTGGGGATTCAATGTTTGAACACCCATTTTTAAGATGTAACTACAACACTTTAGTGACGCCCTCGGATAAAACAGAATCCCAACTTAGGTGTAGTAGTACTACTCTTTCAATATCATGAAATGGTGATGGTTTTGTAGCCGACCTAAGTAGAAATAAAGTAGTAAATTCACCCAAGTCTATGGAAAATTTTAAGCTCCCAGTTCAACAAGAAATTGCGCCCGTATCAAAATCACCAGTCGAAGTATAGGTTATAATAAAATAATAAGAAAAATAAGATTTTGATTATCACGTCTCTCATATGTCGTTTTGAAGTTTTAATAAGGCTGGCAAATGAATGCATAGCCAAGCCATATCAAAGTTGAGTCGAAAAGTCCAATCTCATTTCTTTATGGTACCTAGTACCCTCTATGCCTAGTATATACCAGTATCAGCTTTTACTCTGTCTAAAACTAAACTAAGGCCTAAGGACAATTGAATCGCCAATTTAGAAAGGGAAATAAAGATAAAAAAAAATGGCGAAATGTCTTTTTTCCCTCCAAAAATCCTCCAAGCTTCGCTCTACACGAGTGGGGAGGGGGGAAAATAACTTCTACCTCTATTAGGGAAATATATATCCCTTGAACTTGGTGAAACCGATGCCCATCCATTGTATTTTTGGCTTAATATATTTTTTTTCTCTTCTTATCCTTTATACTGTAAGATAAGCCAAAATAACCGGGTTTTTTTAACCTTTTTTTATCTAGTGAATGTTCAATTACACCGATATTCATTACATCTCACATAACACCAATGCCTCAGTTTCATAAAAAAATTATTTTATTTGTCTTGAACTTTATATTTTTCCCTTTGGAAAGTAGTTTTTAAGATTTTTTTTGCTGAAATTTCATAAGTATGACAAAGGAAATAAGTCCATCAACGTTTTTCAGCTCATTAAAATATTTTTGAATATCTCTGTATTTTATTCAATTATTGTTCTGAATTCTAAATATGATCCTGAATTTCCAGTAAAAGTTTGGTGATTATAGAATGAAAATTCCATTACTTATACAGTTAGGGTTTTCTCCCGATTTTCTCAAAAAGCGGTTTTTGGACTTATTCCCTTTTTCAAACTGATGATTTGATTAAAAACCGGGTAGGGTTACACTTTTGGTTTTTCCACCCACTGTGCAGCGTAGTGTAGGGAGAATTAAAAACATATTTTTGTAGCACAACATTGTCATGAGTGTAAGATACTGCTTTGAACTTGGAACTGAGGATATCACAAAAGACTAATTAGTCTTGTCTACGTGATCGAATATTTTTTTTGTATTTACGTAATTAGCATCTTAAAGCGTCATCTATTGGTAAACCATTGAACTCTTTCTTTAGCAAAACAAAATCCCAATTCATGCTATTTCCAGTACTCCCAGTATGCTATTTCCCAGTATGCTATTTCCAGTTCCCAAGCAGCACAAATGTTCACGATTCGTTCAATTTTTGTCAAGCATGGCAAAATTTCTATTAATTCTAGTCGCAGTTACGTAAATTTGACATATTTGGTATGAACTGAGCTACTATAGGACTCGTATGATATAACTCCAAAGGTTCTTTTTTCAGACAATTGAAGGTATTGTAAAAGCCAATTATAACCTCAATAAACATGTCTATGAGGTTACTATAAGGTTTTGTTGCTTTAGTGATAACAGCTTATGTGTTCCATCGCTTCCATCCACCATATTCCTAACTCTGCATAACATCAGTGTCCAAAGTAATACCGGTCAATATGTGCTTGTTTTTCCGTTTGCATTTGAAAAAATTTGAACTTACAAAAGAGGGCTTGAAGCACTATATGATTACTGATAATGGAATTTAATAACCAGTTTGAAACCTTGTAACAGTATTTCCAAACATATTTGTGGTATGTTTCCAAACATATTTGTGGCTGAACACAGTTGGTATCAGCTAAATCAATTCGTTATAAGGTAAAGTACAGTTTGAAAGAGTGAAAAATTACGGAAAATGTCACCGAAAAAGTATTACAATAATACACCAAGTAGGTATTTTTCTTCATGATTTTCATTCGCTCTAAATGCGGCAAAAGAGCATTTATCTTAGAATAAGATAATGAGAAATGCGTTATTGAAGTGTTAAAACTGATAAAAGTGTAGAGGCACGGCTTACTAGATACTATTATACAGGATAGCCGAGATACGGAAATCATTAAAAATCCAGATGGCAATAGCTGACAAACTGGCAAAGCAATTCCACAGAGTTGAAGGCGGGGCTAAATTACTCAAAAATTAAAATCAGCCACTAATTGCTAACAATCAGAAGTTTACGTCATGAAAACACGCCTTTATTTTTCCTTATTTGTCAGTGTGTTATCCTATTGGTTGGTCGATATAGGTAGGACTTGTGGCGATCCAAGCGGGAAAAGCTGTCAAATGGTTTTCATTGTTTAAAACTCGGGTAGCCTGTATAGTATTTAGGAAGCCGTGGTAGAGGTGATCCTTGTTTGCTTAAAATTTTAGGCTAAGAGGACCACAGTTTTAGAAAGCTAAAAGAGTAGGAAAATGAATGCTAAATGACTTTTGAATTTTTTTCCAATAAATTTTATATGTTGTAGTAAAAAACAAAGTCTGAGTTCGTTTCATACACTGTTAAAAAAATTCATGTATTCATGTTTTTACACTATTTTTATTTGTATTTTAACGAAATCTTTCCGTATGCCCAGAAAACGTGCTTTTTCTTTGAATTCCTTACACAAAATTCAAATTCCTTCCACACATTTTTTCCCACAAAATTTAGATTTATATAAAATCACCACTAAAAGAATAAATTTTGAAATAATTAGTTCGGCGTATTTTTAATATCTAATGACTCGTAATAGTTATTTCAGGCAGAATTAAAGCGCCTTGCACGATGCGCAATCCTAATATTAGATGTATATATGTGTGTAAAAAAAACCACAGTAAATTTACAGCCAAAAGTGCTGGCAATATGGGTGCCAGCACTTTTGACTGTAATTTAACTGCAGTGCTGTATTCTTCGAACTTTACAGCGCGCCGTTATTTTACAGCGTGCCGTAATTTAACAGCGATTCCGTTATTTTACAGTGTGCCGTAATTTTTACAGCAATCCGTAAATTACAGATTACTGTTTTTTTTACGGAATTTTTTGCAAACGGTTGGAGGTAGAAATGAAACTCCAGTACCAATTATCATGTTTCAACTTTACTAATAAAATTTGAAAACTGTAAAGTTTTTGTTCTTAAAAGAGGTAGTTTTCAAAATGCGACAATAGTAATTTCTCTACTGTTGGATTTTGAAGATGCACTCTAAGGACAAAAAAACCCTAAAGAAACAAAATCTTCAAGTTTTGATTAGAAAGTTGAAACATGATAATTGGTACTAGAATTTCATTTCTACCTCCAACCGTTTGCCAATGGTAACCATTGCTTTTGGACTCCAAGCACCTCAGGATTGGAATTCTCTCTTTGGAATTGTCTTTGGGTATTCTAAAACCTCTAGCATTTTTGCCCCTGAGTTTTGAATTACCCTGTATATTTATATACTCGAACATTGTGCACAACGAGGAATCTGTTACAACTGAAACATTTGGCCATATAGAACTGAAGGAACTGTGGTGACCCAACTGGTGCGAATAGTTGCAGTATGGCACAGTAACCCCTAGTTGGATTGTTACTATTTCTGAGGAATTAAATTTATAAGAATTAACAGTGCCGAAGAAATTAACTATCAGGACGTAACAAAATTATTTTAAAATTTGGTAACTAAATCCCATACAGCTAAATAAATTTTTAAAAACCAGTATTTTGGAAAGCAATTTTTTCCAATTTGTTTAGGTTTTGCAGAGTTATTATTTAAACAAACATAAGTAACCGATTCTAGTAATAATTGATTCAGTAAATTTTTCAAAACAATTTTAAAATTCTTTTTGTGCTATGCTATATATAATTAAATTTTAACAACTACAGTCAACTCCGCTTATTGTGATCAGTTAATGTTATCAAAATTGACCGGTCCCGATTACTCCTATTTCATTTAATGTAAAATGCGTCACAAAAAAACTTTATTTTATCAACATTTCGCCTAATGTCATCAAAATTTGGTGAAATCTCCTCAAAACCTCCTTTTTTTTGTTGGTAGGCCAATTTAAATAGTATATGAACTTACAAATTATGCATTAATTTATTAGTGTTATATGTTTTACACTCATATGTTTGTTTAAGCATGTAAAAGTTGCAAAATACATACTAGGTAATCATTTTAAATACTTCAATTAGGACTACATAGTAGAGATTTTAAACCAAACGCTTATTATCAATTGGATATTGTTATTGTTCTACTCTTGGACAAAAGTGATCACATTAAGCGGAGTTGACTGTAGTTAGAAAATATTGAATATTTATCAATATTTAGGTTCTGCTTCTACATTGCAATATAATATATTGTATACTCTATTTTTGAAAAAACTTTTAAGCTTCTGCAGATCCATATCACAATAAGTAAACAAATGTTCTTGCATATTATCCTGTCGACTGTGCTTCTGAATTCATAAACATTATCAAACCCCATTGCAGTCAACAAGATAATACGCAAGAACCATAACAATATATTACTTTAACTATTAATCATCACTTAAGATAAATGAGCAAGGCTTATAAATTTTTTTGTTGTTTATTAATATTTAATACACTTACTAAATTTTAAGAAAAATTTAATAATTTTTAGGATGTTTTTATATTAGCTAGATTAAAATGTTTAGCCACCAATATCAAACTTCAGATACTCAATGTGAGTTGTATGATTTTTAGAATTAGTTTAATTGATACAAAAGGTTCATTCCATTATTTATTTGTCTTGTTAATTATTGCCAAGCTGTTTTGGACATCCAAGATTAGAAATATTGCTAAAAACAGCTAATGAACTGATAAAAATGTACCATCACATTAATGTCAACAATAAAAATTTGGAGATATTTGGTGCCAAAAATGCTGAGCAATATTTAACAGGGCAGAGATCTGAACCAAACAGAACCTTTCAAAAGACAAATGAATGCAAATGTTTATTTAGCCCAGAAAACAAATATTTTTTTTCACATAACTGATTTTATTTTAAAATTATCAAAGCAGAATTTTCAACATTTTATAATATTTTAACACCAGAAAGAAAGTTATCACATCTAAATGTATATTAAATTTTATGGATTAAAAGCTTTATAATAATAAAGTAAAAAACTTAACTACACCCGATCTGATACCCCAGCTCCCATGGAGGGGTCGGAAGAGCATGTCCCTGGCCCCGTTTACATGGACCATATAACCGGGTATAAGTGGCCAATATACCCAGCAATAGGGAAAAATGCAGGGTATAAATAAATCCACCTATTTACTCGGGAATTTGAATACCCGGCTTTCCCATGATGCATTTCGGTCTCACTCAAAGCAAAAAGTCATCCATGTTAGGCTTAAGTGAGTACTTGTTGGAAAGTAAGTTGTTCTTTGTTATTTCAATTGGATATTTAAGATTGATTACTATCTTAAATGTCGAAATAACTTGAAAATAATCCATTATGAACGCAAAATTCCAAGACGAAAACAGATAACAGAATGTAAACAAACTCAAATCGCAATGAATGATGGGACCAGTGACGTATATACCCGGGATTTGAGGACTGGTCATGTAAACGGGTTTTTAGCACGGTTTTCAATATCCCTTTCTCCTGCATTATACCCGGGTATAAGAGTGGCACATGTAAACGGGGCCCCTATCTCTAGAAAGAGATGCTCTTGAGCATTCAGCATCCTGATGCTACTTATCACTGTCGACTGAAGAGGGTTCTGAAGGGGCTGCAAGAAGGGCACCGGAAAGATGTTGGGTTCAATTCCGTTAGAGTTCCCGCTAAGTATCGCCCAGGTCTTTTAGACAACAAAAAGTACAAATATTCATTAATAATTTCATCAAATTCCTGAATTAAAATGTTTAATTAGATCAATAACTATTCAGTTTATTAATAAAAGTTAGAATTTTTTTTTGATATATGGATATATTTAGCAATTAAGATATTGGCGATGTTTAGTGTGAACTCTAACGGAGTTGTACCAGATGCTGAAGCCTAGCAAGCTGGGAAGTGTCATGCAGACAGCCAAGCTTGCTCCCGTTCTCAAATTGGACCAGACACCTGCCTCACAGGCCGTAGTGGTCCTGCAAGTCCCAGTAACCAACAGGTCCTATGAGCAGTTACAGTCACCGAAGCAGAGAATCCAAAATGCTGATGTCGATAAAAGAGGCCGACTGTGATGAGGGGCTGCCCTGTTCCCCGGCCACTCCTGAGAAGTCCAGCATAAAAAGACTTTCAAGTGGGTAGTCAAGGGACTACTGGGAGCCAGTGCAGTGGTGACCACGGGCTCCAGGACTGCCAGACCAGTCAGATGATGACACCTGCGGACCCGAAGGGCACCTCAATTCTTGGAGGACATGCCCGCTGTACAGACGAGCCCGCCTGGAGAAAGTCGCCACCATGAAGGAGACGATCCACTGGTACTGTAACGGCCAAGCACATGATGCAGGGTGGTGCGACCCCGAGCCACTCCAGTTGAAGATATATTGGCTGACCTGGTGAAGCAAGGATACCAAGCTGTCAGCTGTATCCGGATCAAGGAGAGGAAGAAGTCAGCGTCAGGAAGCGGTGCAGTAGTGACCACAGGCTCCGGAGGACATGCCCGGTGTACAGATGAGCCCACCTGGAGAAAGTCGCCACCATGAAGGAGACGATCCACTGGTACTGCAACGGCCAAGCACATGATGCAGGGTGGTGCGACCCCGAGCCACTCCAGTTGAAGATATATTGGCTGACCTGGTGAAGCAAGGATACCAAGCTGTCAGCTGTATCCGGATCAAGGAGAGGATTAAGTCAGCGTCAGGAAGCGGTGCAGTAGTGACCACAGGCTCCGGAGGACATGCCCGGTGTACAGATGAGCCCACCTGGAGAAAGTCACCGCCATGAAGGAGACGATCCACTGACGTGCAGTCAGCAGCTGACCATTCAGGAACTGCGACACTCTAGTCAGCTACAATGAAAAGAAAATTCTGGTTAATATTTTGTTATACATCCAATACATACAACCTAAATGTGAGGCACAGCACAATAAAATTTATCAAAAGAAGTTACATAATTATAGTAATAAATCCAAAAACATTCCTTTCTATTACTCAAAATCTACTCTAAGTTAGCTTTCTTTCCTAATTTTTTAAGGTCAGAGGAAGCAGAACCAGAATAAACTGAAATAAAAATTAAATAAATACAACATTGCTGGCATCATCAATAAAACTTATAGCTCAAATTTAGGGAATCTACAGCAAGAGATATTTGTGTAAATATTCATGCTAATGAACAATACTAATGACAGCTTAAGATGTTAAGAATCCCTAACATAACATTGTAAATACTAAGAACGCATGACCCAAATAGCCGCTAAATTGGGGAGTTGCTGCCTTTCTAGAAATATTAGTAAATATCTACTAAGAATAACCCTTTTACTTTTTGTTTTACTTTTCAAAATTTACAAAATAAAATCCACTTGAGTCCACCCGAGGGAAAATATCGCATTACAAATTTACTAGTGTGACTGGAACTGAGCTAGGGGATAACTTCTCTAATTTCATGCGATTTGTTTTTGTTTGTGAAAATCTGTCCTGAACTGTATATTCCCCAAATACGAGATTCAAAGTTTTCCGAAGATGCTGTGACACAATTCAATGAATTTTCAAATATAACTCACATTAGTAAGATCAAAATTAAGAGTAGGGAATTAAGGTTTTGCACGATTCCTTCCTTGGCACTTGACTATTGACCAGGCCCAAACAAAAGCATTCGGTAAACACACGCGAAATACATAAATGCACATAACAAATAATATATTAATTCAACAGTAATGTAAAACAATAGTGATGATACATTACGGGAGCATTATTTTAGGAACTTCAATTAACTAAGCATTACAGAAAAGAAATACAACTTACCAACAACGAACGAAGCCATAGCAGCCATGTTTTCGGGGATTCCCCGTGTACCGTGTCAAGGCTAAACTGGATCGGTTAACTGTGTTATATCCACCAAACTGTGTTATCTCGGCCAAAGAGCCGAGGCAAAAAGCACCAAGAACCCAACCCAATCAATCAACCAAATTTCCCTATACGTGGCCAGCGCTTTCAAGCGGTAAGATCTGAAAACTTCCAGTAACGTCGGCTTCTTTGATCTTTTCACTCATTGTCCAAGCCTGATATAACACAGTTAACCGATCCAGTTTAGCCTTGACCGTGTAGAAGACGACGCACATGCGCTGTGCTGCGTTTTGGCGATCGAATTGGAAGTTATCAGTCCTAGTCGACAGATGGCGCTTATTTTACAGTATAAACCGCGGTGATTCCAAAACACAGTGGATACTGTAAAATATTCACAGTCCTTTTTACGGTTATTTTTTCCGTTTTTTCTTACAGTGTATGTGCCGACCAAAATATCAGTACATCGACGTCACAAAATCATTCGGATCAGTAAAGTTAGTAACAATTAAAGTTATTGTTATAAAGGTGAAAAAAAATCTCAGATATATCCTCTCAGTATAGAAATTAACTGATAATTTGCGTTCGTTATTTGAAGAAAGAAGTTTTTTACGGTGTACCTACTACATTGTTTATATTTATGCAATTCGTTTTCTTACTGTATCAATAAATGCGAATGTTGATAATACAATCCGTTCACCGAACTTATTCCAAAATGGAAACGTGCGTGAGTAACAACATCTCAAGGAAATTTATTACTTTTTTTTGTAAAAACCGTGATAAGATAAAGCTGTGTGTATTCTCTTGAGTTTTCAAATGAGTTCACATTTTGAAAGAAGTGGTCGACATTCAGATTTTTGCTCTGAAGATGACGTTTCATCCACTTATCTTCTTTTAAAATATGACAAACCGGAAGAAAGGCCTCGAGAAACTCATAATCTAAGATAAGATGAACTTTTAGTTCATTACACTCTTTTATATTTTTTACTCTAAGCGTATAGTGTGCTGTCCTTTAAAAACAACCCACTCCAAATTGTACCCTAAAAACAACCCATTGAGATTTTTTAATTAAATAATTAAAATAATTTTACCATCTCATATACCCTGTCTTTCTATGCCCTTTAGAGTGTCAGGGGTGTAAAACCTGGTCAAAGAACGGTTTATTTACTTATTTTTTAAACAAGCTGAGATAATGTAGATTTTTGGCAAAAAATGTGCTTCAGATTTACAGATTTTGTAAAAATGCATGTTACAAAGACTTTAAAGCATTTTTCGCGCTTTTTTATGTTATCCCATTACTATGAGAATAAAATATTAAAGTTTTAGCTCAGTCAGCCAATTAGAGTCCTTCTAGGAAAAAGTGTTTTTTTTTCAAATTCTTACTTAATTGGCTGCCAATTTGTAATGGATAGCTGGAATTAAAAATGCTTAGCACTAAAATGTTAGGGAGGATGAGCCGCTAGTACAGTTTTTTGTTCGATTTAATTATCCTTTTTATTAAGCTATTAATGAAGAAAATATGAAACAGTGGGTTGTTTTTAAAGGACAGCACTATATATGTGTTGCTAATTTCACTCTGTTTACTCATATGAAATTATCCTTTAACAAGCATAATTTTTGGTTTTAAAATAAAGAGGCAAGTGCAAACGCTTATGGCAGAATCAAAAGTAGATTTAGTGAGTGACAATAATACAAGAAACACATAAAAATTAACTGAAATTTTTGGTTACTTATAAATGGAGGGGTTAACAATAAACCAATTTTTATTTGCATTTTTTGAAATTGCTCCTGTTTTTTCACGCTAAAAATAAAAAGTTTCTCTGATTTTAAGGCTACTTTTTGTTAAACACGAATCACAAAATTGTAAGGCCGCAGCAGCGGTAATTTTTTATTGGGCCCTAAATTAAACACGTTGAAATTGTTAGGGTGGGTGCGTTGATAACAGGTAGTTTTTGTCTAATGGACTGGACACCCTTAGTAAAATACCTTTGAGAGAGTTTTGTCGCTGGGTGGTGTTTTTTGAACTTGGGACGCACTTAGCAAAAAATTAATACATATTTTAGACTAGAAAGTGTGAGTGTAGATGAGGTGCTCCTGTTTTTACACGCTAAAAATAAAAAGTTTCTCTGATTTTAAGGCTACTTTTTGTTAAACACGAATCACAAAATTGTAAGGCCGCAGCAGCGGTAATTTTTTATTGGGCCCTAAATTAAACACGTTGAAATTGTTAGGGTGGGTGCGTTGATAACAGGTAGTTTTTGTCTAATGGACTGGACACCCTTAGTAAAATACCTTTGAGAGAGTTTTGTCGCTGGGTGGTGTTTTTTGAACTTGGGACGCACTTAGCAAAAAATTAATACATATTTTAGACTAGAAAGTGTGAGTGTAGATGAGGTGCTCCTGTTTTTACACGCTAAAAATAATAAGTTTCTCTGATTTTAAGGCTACTTTTTGTTCAACACGAATCTCAAAATTATGTTGATAACAGATAGTTTTTGTCAATGGACACCCTTAGTAAAATACCTTTCAGAGTGTTTCGTCGCTGGGTGGTGTTTTTTGAACTTGGGACGCACTTAGCAAAAAATTAATACATATCTTGATAGTGCGGTGCTTTTAAAGCGCCTTTCTTAATGCAAGCTATCGCGAAATTTTAAAAGTTTCGCTAAAATTTAAAGACTGGTTATTTTCACACGCGAAGGGAACTGATGTGTTTTCTCAATGTGCCATTTGTTTGACACTTGCAAGAGCTGGGCGTTAAGTTTTTCGGGTGCTCTTATTTGAAAAGGTAATTCCTTCACTAAGAAAATGATACTACTTGGGTTAAAAATGTAAAAAAGATAAGTAGTGTGACCTTGGCTGAATCTTACAAAAATGTGGGGTTCTTTTTACCCTACCCATGGGTTATATTGACCAATGTTTCATCAACCCGCATGCATATTTTGATAGCCTCGTTCGTACAAGCCCGACTGAGGGCCGTACTCAATTAATAAAAGATTACCAATTATTAAGATAACTACCCATGACAAATAATTATATATTTTGGTATTTTTTATGTTTCGACTGGTGAGCTTTAAGTTAAAAGAGTCGGGAGAAACCCTGAATAAGAGCAGTAATTCAGTTAGATTTAGGTGGGTATCAGGAGGCTATTAAAATATTTTATGTGACATCTTCTAATTTATCAAATGAATTATAAACACCCTTTTTTAATTCCCTGATTTCGGTGATACTGTATAACAAAAATCGAATATTAAAATTAAAACAATCAAAACATCTCAACTTGTAGTACTGCTTTAAATTGTTTCCATTTAGAAATTTTTTTAAAATAACTCGAATAAAGTCTTAACAGGAAATTAAGTTTTTAGGTTTAGTATAATAATTATTTTGGCGGCACCCTTTCGCCCTTAGTCCACCGCCCTCTGAAAGTATCCAGCACGGGTCTGCGTGAGGGGATAGGTACAACAAGAATCCGTTATTATTCTACCTCAAGCAAGCAAACGTGTGTTGGGGCTTAACCCTAACCATAAACATGAGATTAATATAAAACCCCTCACCAATTCATTATTTTTTTATATTAATTCCAACAGCAAAACGTTAAGCCTCTTAGGAAGATATTGTGCATTCTTCCTTTCTTTCTTTTCTGCTCTTATAAGTTTTTCTGCTTCCCGTCTGTGTATTAGATCAATCCCAATAAAGAGAGCTTTCAATAATAGACAGCTCACCTTCCGTGAAGATGGTGTAGATGATAAAGTCGCTTTTTAGAGAGGAAACGGTCGCAGTTACTTACTGTTTTGCTTTTCTTGTAGAGTCTGTGATTGATCGCTTTTTGTGCTATAACTTTCCAATGGCTATTCAATCTTCATCTGTCGGAGAACATAGGTTTAAACTAGTTGTAGAAGAGCTCTTCGTGAAGTGGACTGTTTAGTTTTGTAGAGATGGATTTGTCTTTTCGAAAAATGGGGTTTCGTATCGTGAGAATATTCGATCAATTTTGATGCTTTCCTCATATCATACTTAACTCTTGTAAAGTGTGTGAATTTTAATGTGTAATAGCTAAAAAAATTACTATTTTTGTTGTCGTTCGGTAGTACTTGTTGGTTTTAAAATTGGTGAAATGTTGAGTAAGTTCATATTGATTTGTCTACTTTTAGTTTTAATTAAGAACCTGTCATTATTCGTGGGGAGGATTCCTTACTGACTGATCGTATGTGAAGATTTTTTTTATGTTCATAAAAAGTTATCCGAACTGTTTTGCTAAAAACTGCAAGTAATGAAATACTTTGGCCATTGATGGAAGATAGTTTCTTCTTTTTCCAATCAAAAATAAAGCGTCGCAAATGATGATGAGTAAAAGTTATAAGAGTGAAGAAAGAGAAGAAAGGAGAAGAACCTCTTCATTAAGAAAAAAAACAGAGAGAAAAGTGTTTAAAAACATTATTTTTGTTCAGTTTAACTGATCATGGGTCCACTCAGCCCATCATTCTTCCGGAATCGATAAATGATGGTGAGCCCCAAGTTCGCTTGGGGAATCAACTGGGGTACAGCGTCAGCCCAATGAAAAGGAGATAAACACCGTCTGATACGACTCTAGGTGTGGGTAGAATTTGATTTGAATGTAAATAAATATTTTTTTACTGTATATCTACTAAAAACTCGCGAATAATCGCGCCTCAAGCCCACAATATCAGGTTCTCCAATACTTTCTTAAACTTCACTTGATGGATGAATAAGGATATCTTATTCCCTTACTGAACTAGATTATACAACTATTCTTTCACAGTTTCCTGACGTCAATATTAATAGTTCACCTTTTAGTTAAACTACACGTGCATTCACGTTCCACATGGTCACAGTTAATCGTCGGCACATTCTCAACCCAACATATCGCGAAATCAAATCGATTCAAAGAGGATTCAAATGGATTTAAGCCCCAACCGAAGGCAACAGAAATTTAATCCTCACTAGCAAGAACAATCGACTCATCTTTTAGATGATGAGACACCCACGGTATCGCATTTAGATAAGACGTTGAATTCATCGCCTCCAAACAATTGGCGCTCGTCTTCTTACACAAGAGACGAAATATAATTTCCGGTTCTGGCGGAGATCGAGGCGATAAAATCGATGTCTTTTTCTGAGTGATTAATTCTCATCGGGTTTTGATTCGTTTTCGGTCGTGTTGTGGGTGTTAGAGGCTACGCTTGGGCGCGCAATGCGAGAAAGGGTTGAGGAGAAATGGTGCGAAGAATGAAGAGAGATTATAGCTTTTGGTGTTCGGAATGAGTGTTTGTTCAAGAAGTGGAGTTTGCGCAGAACGTGGAAAATATAACCTCAATTCTAATACAATTTCCAAATTGTTGGTGGTGAAAAAAATGTATCATTCCCTGTTGGGGTGCACTTTACCAAGGCCCTCCATAGGTGGCCTCACAACTGACGTATGACGTTATACATTGGGCGAAATCTGTGAACCTGAAAGTTTAAGTCTTATGGAATATAAAGACCTACTTTCTCAATTCCTCGCATTATGTATCAGTTCAATTATTAATATATAAACGTTCTAGATACAAAAAATCTTTCAATTCTCATTGGAGTTATACCCCTAAAAGTAAATTTTATGCTACACAGACTTATCATTGCAAATTCATTGATTCCACCCTACGCTTGACGCCAAATGTCGGAGTTGTGAGGCCATGTATATAGAGGGTCTTGTCTTTACACGTCTGCAATTCTAATAGAATAAGAATTTAGCACACTATTCTGTGGACTTTATAAAGTTATAAAAATCACCACCGGGGTTCTATAAAAGTATCTATCGCATGCAAAACTGACGTTTTACCACTGTGCCAACGGCGACACAAAAAAAATATTCCGATATAAAATGCAACTTTTAAGGAATTTGAAGACAAGGCTAGCAGTTTGATTGGCTAATAACTTTGTAGGCGTATCAGGTGCCCCGTACTATCTACCCGCTTCTTCAGATAAGTAGGAATATACATAAACAAAACTGCAGAATTATTATCAAAAGTGTCCTGCTCTCAACTGGAAAATTTACACCGCGTGTTGTGACCATGGTTGTGACCGATCCACCAATAAGGAAACGTACACATACTACGTGACCTGTTCAAGGGGGAGGGAGGTGTTCAAAATATCACGCTTGGTCACAGGGGGGACGGGGGGGGGCTTAGGGTTTCGTCACGTAGTCAAAAAAAATAAACTTGAATAAAAGAAAAAAAAATACTTGTTTTTGTAAATTAAATTCCTGTTACAATATTTTTTGCATAATTTTTTCTTCTTGATATACTTATTTTCCACTTGTTACTATAAGTATGCACGCACTCATTGGCGTCACGCGGGATCTGCTGTATTACCTAATAAAGACAAATTAAGCCAATTAATTTTTTTAACTTTATGTTTGCAACAAATGATTGAAAACTGTATTTATGAATTACTACGTGAAAGCTAGAGGGGGAGGGTCTTGGCATATACTACGGGTAGTCACCAGAGGGAGGGAGGGGAATCAAAAATAGTAAAAAATGGGTCACGTAGTATGGGTACGTTCCCTAACTAACTCGCTGTTTGGAAAATGCTTCTTTAACGAATGACATTTTAGTTACTGACTTTGCCGTAAAAGGAGCAGAATCAGAGCTGTTATTTCTTAATAACAATAGAGAGTGAAGAAATTTTATAGTCAAACTTCTGATTGGCAGTTAAAGATGGAAAACTAGTTTTCCGCCATGGTTAACCGCCGGTCAGGTTAGCGGTGAATACGGCTGTTAAGAAGAAAATTAAGAGGTAACACCATAGGCAGTTCATAGAGAGTGCTAAAAATGTTCTTAGTTCAGAAATAGCATGGCAAGAACTGCGAGAGCCACTCTAAGCAATTGCTCACCAGTCGAATTTTAAATGTTAAAACATTTGGGCAAGTCTGCGTGTTCAGAATTAATAATTCGTACACCGGTATCATTCCGTTTCGATCCAGTTAAAAACTGTCTAGCAGTTTTTCGTACTAAATAACCGACCATGGGCACCCAAGAAAAACTTTGCATGTTAGTTAATCAAGCACGTTGCTTAAGTTTCTTTTTCTAAGGGAGGGTTGGTTCATAATTACTTTTAAAGGGGCCCCTCACAAGTACTTAATGCAAAACATTTTGTAAAAAATACTGGAATATCAAGCAAAAGGGGTGTCTAAGAGTCCTCCCCTAAAAAGGTTTAGAATTTTTTTTAAATAGTAATTTAATTCATTTGTGTGACTTCTAAAATCTACGCCAAGCCGCAATATTTCAAGTAAGAAACTAGTATATAAATAGTGGTCAACTTTGTTAGGAACTATTTACATTTAGCTTTTGAATTAGCTTACAATTACAATAAAAACATTAAGACAGTAAATTTAAAATGAAAAAAAAAATGTTTAATAAAACCGATTTATTATAGTCAAAGGAAGATTTTCCCTAACTTTTCCTGTGCAAGGGGGGGGGGGGGCTTTGCCCTTATGTATGAGTGCCCATGTAACCGACATATGGGACAGATTCCATGATTGAGGTTTTCGCCAAATTTGGCGAGATCGGATCTCGCCAAGCTATTACTAACACTACATCTAAATCCCTGGTTATCGCCCAAATTTAGCGACATTTGGTGAAAACCTCGATTACGGAATATTCCCCCGACATATTACAAACAATTAACAAACTTATTACAATATACTGTTATATATCGATCAAAACAATAACAATTTGGCGATATTATAATATTTGGCATTTTTTGGATAGATGACGGAATTGCACCAGGTACACTATTGCGAATAACTATCTCTGCATAACATCTGTTGCAATCGGATTGTTGCCAACTGCTGTTCCCCTTTCGTCACGCATGTAAGGCAAACGATACTTTAATCACCCAACAATGCAAACACGGGGTGGAGCCTCCTTCCATAAAGACGGCCTAAACGCCCTCCCCTAATCCCCGTTTTCCAATGGGCAGAAATCGCGTGCTTGCGCTTTCGAAACGGTCGATTCGGGGTCACTCGCTTGGTCACGAAGGGTCGTCTTCTATCTCAGTGTTTCTCAACCGGGGGTACGCGTACCCCTAGGGGTACGCCGAGAGCTTTTAAGGGGTACGCCAAGTATTCAAAAATCCTGTAAAAGTAGCTTAAAATCACATTTTAGTAAGCTGAAATTCAAAAATTTTCTGGGGGAGGACCCCCAGACACCCCCTTTTACATATAGTTTGATATATCAATAATTTATGTAATTTTAAGATGGAAGCAGGAAATTTTCAGACGTAGGTTCAAAAATATACTCTGGAGGTAGCAAACGGGGCATACGCCCTGGGTACAAGAGGGGTCAGTATGTTCAAAATTAGATAAAGAATTATTTTTGAGTAAAATTATATAAAAAAAGGTAGAGTTGAATTATTATCCTAACTGTTTCAAACTAAATTTTAAGGTGCATAGAAAACTTAACTTTTGAATATTGTTCATAATAGCTTTCTTTACAAAGTTGTATTTCACTGGGTTATAAATTGAATTATTTTCATAACTTAACGCTGGTATACAATTCTACGAAATGTAAGCAAATTAGGGGAAAATATGTAAGGGGGCGGTGGAAATTTTTCTTCTTGAAAAGGGGGCGGTGGTCCCAAAAAGTTTGGGAACCTATGCTTTAAACGAAGGTGATATTTCAACCACTACCTGCAACTGCATGCGAGGGGTACGCAGGGAAATATATTTTTCCTTTGGGGGTACAATCGTGAAAAAGGTTGAGAACCACTGTTCTATCTGACAGGTTGCACTGTCTGGTGGGGATGGCTTCTGTGGTGATATGGCTCATTGTTAGCCAAAAAGTAACAAAGTTAAGAAAAACCATATGTAATGTAATAGTAAAAACAATGTAATGTAATAGTATATAAAACCTATACTATTATATAGCGAACCCAGTGTTATTCCTAGGATTTTTTTAGAGGAGTAAAAATACTCCTCGACTTTTTTTAGGAGCAGTGAAATTGAATTATGAGGAGTGAAATACGGAAATAGCATTAACTACATATACCAGAGACACGAAAACCGCAATCTAACTCTCTAAGCATCAAAACAATAAATGAAAAAATTACTATGGCTGTATGAAAACACAATTAAAAAGTATGATAATTAGGGTGCCGTGGCTTTTGGCAATTGGCTTTGTCCAGAAGTCGAGCGAAAATGTTTCCGATGAGTTCAGTTGGTATAATGAGTAGAAAAATTAGCATTTTTTAAGCTAAACCTTTGGGAAAAATTCAAAGAGTGAAAATATACTCCTGGCTAGTTTGAGAAATACATGAAATACATACGTGTGTGTGTGTGTGTGTGTGTGTGTGTGTGTGTGTGTGTGTGTGTGTGTGTGTGTGTGTGTGTGTGTGTGTGTGTGTGTGTGTGTGTGTGTGTGTGTGTGTGTGTGTGTGTGTGTGTGTGTGTGTGTGTGTGTGTGTGTGTGTGTGTGTGTGTGTGTGTGTGTGTGTGTGTGTGTGTGTGTGTGTGTGTGTGTGTGTGTGTGTGTGTGTGTGTGTGTGTGTGTGTGTGTGTGTGTGTGTGTGTGTGTGTGTGTGTGTGTGTGTGTGTGTGTGTGTGTGTGTGTGTGTGTGTGTGTGTGTGTGTGTGTGTGTGTGTGTGTGTGTGTGTGATTGGCCCTTAAGAAAAAGTGCTGTCTCCATAGGAACAACACAATCTTCGATTAAGGAAAATCTTCGATTACTCAAAACTACGTTCAGTGGACTTATACCACTTTCATTTTAACCAGCTCATGTATTAAGTGTATATTTTAAAGGAGTTCATACACTAAAATTTAACTTTAACTTTTGTTTTAACTTTTAAATTTAACTTTTGTTACTTTTGGTGTACAATTTATTATATTTTTTTACTTAAGTTGCGTTTGAATGGATTGTTTAATAATGTTTTTACTAACACAAGAGATTGGTTTTAGTTTTTGTAAAAAAATAAGTGAACTAATTAGACTAACAAAGAAAAATAAATTAGACTAATTTTTTACAAAAATTACCCAATCCTTTTTCTAAATGAAATTGAAGACTTTATAAAATATTTTTAAAGTAAATAAAATGTATTACCCATTTCACTATATTCCCAAATAAACATTTCCTCCAAACGAAACTAATGTTTCTGTCTCTTTAGGAAAATTCTTTTGTAGAAAAGCAATGAAAGAAAAAATGTTACCTACATTCTGGTTAATTTTGAACATTTTGAAAGCCCGCCATTTCTTTAAAACCAGTTTTGGGATAATTATAGAAGCCGGTATATATTTAACTTACTAGTTTACAACACACGCATATTGTGTAGTTAGCAACACATACAGAATCGACAGCCATTAAAACTGCAGATGGGGGAAAATGGCTTCTTCAGAGCTTTTCTAGCATAGCTCATAATAATTGGAAAAGAACTCTTAAGTTCTGATTCAGAATTCCGACTCCCTGCCGCCTCTCGTGCTTAATCCTGCAAGCCATTCTTTGAGAGGTAAGCACATAATGGCGTGTAGTTGGTTCCGCATTACAAACAATTATTTACTCATCTTGAACAATTGAAACTGTTATATAACGCTTTAGAGACGGTAAAAGTTTCATTCTCAAAAAGCACATTTCTTAACATATACTGTGTTTGTTACGAGCAATTCAATGGCATTTGTCAACTATTATACATATATAATTTTCCCCGAAATACACGGAAATTATTAATAATTCCCGGATTTACCACATTGCCTGTAAAACATATATAGCACCATGCATCTTCACAAAAGTGTTAAACAATTTGTTTATTTAAGTACTATTAATTTCTACCATTTTTCTGAATAAAAAAAACCGAACTTATATCAATTACTATGTGTATGGAACTATAATTTTCCCCCCCGAAATTACACTAGATAACAATTTTTGACCAAGAAATCATGTAAAAGTAGCCATTTCCTATTGATTTTGAAAATAAAAATTCTGGGTTGGTTCTTGTTTCAGAAATACCTAGGGGTCATGATAAACTGTGATTAGTGCAGAAATATTGCAATTTTTAAAACATTGCTCAGGATAAATTTATAATTTAGGCGTAACTATGAGTAATAGTATTTATTTAGAATGCCTTCAAGCATACAGCACATGCAGAAAACGTTATAACACATTTTTTTGTCGCTGTCAAACAAAATTTTATCGTTACATTGGGTTTTGCATTGATACATAAGGTTTGATAGTATAAAAATGGACTCGCACCATGTAAACAAGTAGCATCTTTGCAAAAAAAAATTGTCAAAATTAAATTCAACTGCCTTCCATTCCCATTAAACAGGTTGCGCGCCATGAGAGATACTTATAAACACACATTCAGAAGCTCCTAAACCAGGTATGGGCAACCTTTTCGAATCCGCGGGCCGGACTCAAAGATTATAATGTCGTGGAGGGCCAAATAGGCCAGTCAATAACGACAAAAAAAGGGGCGATAATCGCAAAAAATCGTGTATCTCCAATTTTTGTCTTATGTTGTTAGGACCCATCCCAGTAGTTAATAACCAATTTTGCAACCCTGAAAGCCCTGTGCTAACTTTGCAATCCTCAAAAAACCTAAAAATTTTCCGACTTTTTTCAGTTTTTGGCTTATAACTCATACAAAATGCATCCGCACGAAAAAGTTTCAAATATACCATTTAAAGTAGATAAAATTTGCAATAATTTAAGACCATTCCCAAGTTTATACGTCCAATAGACCTCGAGTTACATGTCTTCAAAAATGGGCAATTTTTTCCCAAAATTCAAAATTTTGAGTCTAAGTCGCTTTTATATCAAAATATAGGTTATAGTACTCGTTGTAAAAGGTAAATACGGGCAATTAAGTTGTAGTACAGTTATTTAGCTTTAATTTAAGCCCTTAATGAAGACTCTAGGTCCCATATTTCTTACTTTATCTTAAAAAACAAAAAATTTGGGAAAACCGAAATTTCGGAAAAATAGAGCATGACGTTGTATGGGCACAGAAAAGGAAAAATAAAGCTATAACACAATATGACGTCATAAAAATTAATATTTATTTATTGAATACAAAATTATTTGTCTTAATACATGTTAATTAATGTTAATTTTTAAATTAAATTGAGTTTAATTAGCATTAATTATATAATTATGAAATTAAAAATATATATTAATTTATTGCTTTTTTAAGTATTAGTTTAAAATAAAACCTTAATAAGTCTTAGATAGTTTTATAAGACCCTTAGTTCTTGCTATACCTTAAAAAATAAAAACGATGAAGAAAAAGGATTTTTAACTCGGATTAGCTTACAAGGGCGTGTCAGAACTCGCATCCCCAACAGTTTTAGATATTTGCTATACTTTAAAAAATATATTTTTTCGGAACTATTAAGTTATAGAAATTAAACTAACACACTGATTTAAGAAGATCTGATTACCAGGACGAGCGAAAGGCTTCACCCAGATGAATTTCGACTATTCACACAAAAAGGAGGATTCACGATCCCACAAGTTCTGGTCAGGCTTATGGACAGACCTAATGATTGAGCAAGAATTTATGAGATCGATGAAATGTCAGGGAGGCTTAACTCATGGTCGAGGCATATGCAGCAGCGTTCTTACGCGTTGGAGTGAAGGAATGGTGTACATGCTGAATATCTGTGAAGGGCTTGAATACTTTTGGAACGTTTCCTATTCTACCACCGAACAACACGTTGACATGAGGCCCACTCAAATAGAACGAGATACCGATCATGTGCAAAAACTTACGAACTGGTTCGATGCCCACACACCATTTCCATTTAATGAAAAAATGCTATCCATCAGCTCTGGTATGGTTGGGGACTCTGAAGTCAATTGCCATATGGCCTACGAATTGGGAATAAATGGAATAAATCAAATCACGAGAAACACCTTTGGAAAAGTTAGTTTTAAAAGAAAAGATAAAGTGCGAACCCTGGCATCAGTTACTATAAAATTACAAAATCAGAAGGTTCAAATAGATCCCCTCACAATTTTTCAAAGGCTGTGTATCACGAAGCGGACAGAGGGTGACTTGAAAGAGCACTTTAAGTTCGAGTTGGCTCCCTACCCAATGGCTCTGTTTTGTGAAGATGGGATGCGTAAAGGCAAAAAGTCCAGCTTTCACACAGCTTTAGCCCCTCTTCCTGAAAATATATCTATAGGATCCCCTACGCTTGTTTTTGTGGATGGCGGCTACTTACTTCATACAGTAAGGTGGCATCGGAATATCACAACCAAGGAAGTTGTAGCCACTTACATCAGCTACATAATTAGCCATTTTGGAACAAATGTGTCAGTTGTATTTCATGGATATTCGTTAAGGATTGGATAACCAAGGAATTGAAACAAAGCAAGTTGCCGAGGACGCAGACTGTACAATCGTACAGACTGCTCTCGACAAAAGCAGCTCGCATGAAAATGTCATCGTGATTGGAGAAGATGTGGACTTGTTGGTTCTTTTAAATGGACGACGGTGGAAAATGTTTTCTTTCAAAAAGGGTTCAAGTGGGAATCAACTTGTTTGCAGTGTTCCTCCAAATGTTTCAATAGCGGAGAGCTGGCCTGTCTCTACGGATTTGAATTGTTCCTGCACGCTTTCTCTGGCTGTGACACCACCTCCTCAATTTTCAGGCAAGGGAAAATGAAGATGTTTAGCATGCTTGAAAAAATCCACATCTGGTTGGCGTGGCTTCCATTTTCCTACAGCCTGATATCAGCAGGGCCGGATTAACCATGTCGGGGACACTAGGCAGTGCATGTCTCGGGGCCCCTTTTCCCCCTGAAATATTTTTTCCCACCACAACGAACTTTTACTGATAATCACTACGTTGTAGATACGAAATAGAGACGTTTATTTTCATTTGTTTCAATGTTTTGCAATAAACGCTAGTTAAACCAGATCAAGAAAAATCGAAACAAATGAAAATATTTTTTTTATTAAATTATTTAGTTTGAATATAACTTAAGGAAAAGTTTGTAACAAGTACAAACGTGCAAAAAATATGCAGATATCATTATTTAAAAATAATGCACCAACCCCAGCCAGAAAAGTCTGCATAAAATCTGCAATAAAAGGCCTTAAATGAGAAAACTGCCTCAAAATACTTTAAAGTTATTAGGCACATTGTTCCGCAGTTTTTTTGCAGAAATTTTAAAGAATTTACACCGATTCTGCAGACAGACTGTAGATTTATTCTGCAGACTAAAATTTAAGGCAAAAGGTTTCAATTCCCTTCAGTTTTTGAGGTTATTCTGTAGTTTTCCTTCATTTTTCTGTGCAGATTTCTTGCAGACTTTTTATAAACTTAAAAGAAATTATTAACTTATTACCCTTTACTCTATGAGGGGTAGTAAGAAACAAGGTATTTTGCCAAATTTAGTCATGAAAACAAATATAAATACTCAGTCAGTTAAAAGTTAAGCAAAAAAAAAGTTTCACACAACTCAATATTTTTATTTATAACAATTAAAAAAATATGAGACGTTACAAATAAAATTCTTCTCTGTTTTCATTTGGGGAGACAAATTGATTTATTTTATTCACAATACTTGAAATTAAAATGAGCTATTTTGATGAATTATTTTACAAAAATGCATTTTAAAATTTAAGTGAGGAGTAAATTAGCTTCTTATACCTTTACAGTTGTCTGTGAAAAGGAGGAAACAAGTAATTTTAAACTTAGCTTGATAAAACAATAAAAACCAGGAAACAGAATAATATGGAAAAAATAGGAAAAGTAAACTCCTAGAGATAAAAACAAATGTAACTTTTCCCCCTATGTTTAAATTCTGTAAATTTTATTACATTTAAATGTTTACCCTTCTAGCTTTTTTGGAAGCAAAATCTTTCAAAACCTCTTCAAAACTAATGCGTTCTAATACATCATATTCTATTGACATTATAGACAATGAATTTAATCTATTTTGAGCCATCGATGAACGAAGACAGTTTTTGATGAGTTTTAATTTTGAAAAGTTTCTTTCACCGGAGGCGTTCGTAATCATCAGGCATCTGTAGATCTGCAAGGCAGTCTTTACATTTGGGAATGTAGATTGCACCATATTATTTACAATAAGTTGGTTTAATTCTTTAGCAGGGCCGTAACCAGACTTTTGTTTCGGGGGGGGGGGGGGTTTGACTCAAAAAATTTCTGAGATACCTTCTTACGGGTACTTTTATATGTTAAGTTTTAGGTGACAACACTGGATTTAAATTTTGATGCACTACATTTCACAATTGTTTAAACAATATGAATTCGAAGTAAAAGGGGGGTCTGGGGGTCCTCCCCCAGAAATTTTTTGGAAATTTGCCCCTCAAAAGAGTGTTTTAGCTCATTTCTGAGACCCTTTAGAATTTAGATTACACCCATAGAGCACCACTCATTGTAAACGGCCGAATTTTCAAGGTAAAAAGAAGGTATATTGTAATAAATGGCGAAATGTTAAGGGGGTTTTTAGGTTCCTACTCCAGAAAAGTTTTTGAATTTTTCCCCTAATAGTGGCATTTTAACTCATTTTGAGATATAGGTAACATTAAAGAGGACCAATCCTTGTAAATCACACAAGTTTGAAGTGTGTTCTTTCCAGTGTGAAACACGTTGTGGCGAGCTTACTCACCACTACAAGAGTCAGATATATCTAATGGGTTATATATACCGACTGAAGCGATTATAACTCCGGAGTATACTTTTGAGTCGTATGACCTTCGGATCGGTATCTACCCGTGGCTCGCACATCGCACTTGCCACATTGGTGACCCGGTATACGAACACGCACCTTCACCACCTTCACTTACGGTCACCAGCTCCAAACCACCCTCTTCGCTGTGGTTGGGTTCGCAGCGCTTCGCTACCGCTCTCGGCTTCGCAACCTCACGCCTCGGGAGATTCAAACATGGGCTCCGCACTCCCGGCGTCTCACCTAGCCACGAGAGCTTGGTTTCAAAAAGACTCACGAATCCAGCCCAGCAGCATTCTGGAGGGGGAGTACTGTGGCGAGCTTACTCACCACTACAAGAGTCAGATATATCTAATGGGTTATATATACCGACTGAAGCGATTATAACTCCGGAGTATACTTTTGAGTCGTATGACCTTCGGATCGGTATCTACCCGTGGCTCGCACATCGCACTTGCCACAACGTCATCGGCGGGCGGATCCCTCATCGTGTTGCCTTTTTCTTTTTCTAATACGCAGATTTTCATAACTGCAATTTGTTTTTTTTTACGCCTTTTTCTCATAATGGTCAAATAAATCTCTCTGGGATGTTAAAAAAATCCACCAATGATTTTAACAGATCCACTGCCGTTCCAAGTTCGATAGTATTTTTCTACGATATACACATGAAACAAACATACTTTTAACGAGTCGAATTTGTGACTTACCCTTTACTTCTCGAGAATTAGTATAAAAAAGACACGAATACGAATGTACGACCAACAGCACGTTCATACAATATATACTTCCAAAGGACACTCTTTACTTTGTGAATTCTTCTGAAGTACGCCTATTAACAAGTGTCCATTGGTCTAGACATGCAGGTCACGTGTACATTTTCAACCTCTTTCTGTCCAAGGACAGAACAGACCCCTATCTGAAACTCGACCCCTTAATTGGAAATAGTTCCCAAAATAAACAAAACATTCCCGATGAATAGGGGGCCCCCCGGTGAAAATGTCCGAACGATTTATGACCGCGGTATTTCGACCCTTTTCCTCGCTTATCTGGAAGTGTGGGTATAGTAGCGCACATACATCAACACTGACAGGTGAACCCCTTTCTGATTAGGCTCGCTTGAATGGTCCCTACTTAGAGGGGCCCGTTTCTGATTAAACCGAGGCCCACATACTGATCTTCATGTTAAATTTCCACTTAAAGAAAATTTTAAAAAATCTTAGACCAGTGGGCCCCTGGCTGACGCTGGGCCCCTAGGCAGTTGCCTACTCTGCCTATTGGATAATCCGGCCCTGGATATCAGCCACGAAGAAATAGCCTCTGCTGGAAATAAGTGTCTTGTGGCTCTGTATGGAGGAGGAGACTCCAACACTCTTCACGCCCTCCGTTAAGAAATCTTTGTTCGTTCAGCTGCCAACACCAAGGTCCACCTGGTTCGTCTGCCTCCTACCGAAGAGGCTGCAGCTCAACATGCATATCGCACATACCACCAGGTGCAGACATGGTTAGGTGCAGACAAAAAACCAACTGACTGGGGCTGGACGAGGAGTCAGCAAGGTCTGCTACCTATAACCTCTACAAAAGATCCAGCATCAAAAACTCTCCTGAAATTCATCTCATGCAAGTGCCAAAAAGGGTGCGCTGGAAGAGGCTGCTCATGTGAGAAAGCGGAACTTAAGTGTTCTGCACTATGTAAACCATGTCAAGGCAAGTCATGCCTCAACATCCCTACAATTGAGATAGACGAATCTGACAACGAGGAAGACAGTCCTGAACCCTTGGAAGAGACATGATCTTTAGTACCTCAAAAAGTCGAATTTTATAAACTAATACTTAAAAAAGCAATAAATTAATATATATTTTTAATTTCTTAATTATATAATTAATACTAATTAAACTCAATTTAATTTAAAAATCAACATTAATTAACATGTATTAAGACAAATAATTTGGTATTCAATGAATAAATATTAATTTTTATAACGTCATATTGTGTTATAGCTTTATTTTTCCTTTTCTGTACCCATACAACGCCATGCTCTATTTTTCCGAAATTTCGGTTTTCCCAAATTTTTTGTTTTTTAAGATAAAGTAAGAACTATGGGGCCTAGAGTCTTCATTAAGGGCTTAAATTAAAGCTAAAAAACTGTACTACAACTTAATGGCCCTTATTTACCTTTTACAACGAGTACTATAACCTATTTTTTGATATAAAAGCGACTTAGACTCAAAATTTTGAATTTTGGGAAAAAATTGCCCATTTTTGAAGAGATGTAACTCGGGATCTATTGGACGTATAAACTTGGAAATGGTCTTAAATTACTGCAAATTTTATCTCCTTTAAATGATATATTTGAAACTTTTTCGTGAGGATGCATTTTGTATGAGTTATAAGCCAAAAACTGAAAAAAATCGGAAAATTTTTAGGTTTTTTGAGGATTGCGAAGTTAGCACAGGGTTTTCAGGGTTGCAAAATTGGTTACTAACTACTGGGATGGGTCCTAACAACATAAGAAAAAAATTGGAGATACACGATTTTTTGCAATTTTCGATGTCGTTATTGACTGGCCTACAAAGAGTAGATAAAAGGTAATATTCTTTAAGTAAAAAAATGAGGCCTTTTGATGTGTATATATTTATGAAGTTTAATTCTAAAGTTAAAAATTAATCTGGACCTGTACAATATCTAGATTACATAAAATAATTTTAATGAAGTTACATTAATCTGGACCAGGCGCGGATCCAGCACGGCTCCAATGGGGGGGGGGCACTTCTTCAGACCATCATCTTTATCTTTTGAAAAAAATGTCAAATTTTTGGAAATTTGACTTGTAAAAGTAGGTTTTTAACTCATTTTGAGTACTTTTTGGGACTTTTTTTCGTACTTATGAATGATTTTTTATGAAGGGGGGGCACTTTCCAGAGTACCACCCCTTGTATCCGCCACTGATCTGGACTAGAATAATATTACATACAATGATTATAAAGTTAGTTACATTAATCTACAATAGATTAATATTTTGATTAGAAACAAAAAAAATGTTAAAGTTACAAAAATCTGGACTAGAATAATATGCGATTTTTGAGTACAATTTTTAAAATGTTCCGAGGGCCGGACCAAATGACGTGGCGGGCCGGATCCGGCCCGCGGGCCGGAGGTTGCCCACCGTTGTCCTAAACCGTATTTAGTTTATTCAAGGCTAAACTGGATCTGTTAACTGTGTATGTGATATAACACAGTTAACAGATCCAGTTTAGCCTTGGTTTATTAAATATGATTTGAGTGTTTGTGCTCACTTCAAGAAGTACTTAAACCGGTACTTTCAGCAAGAATTTAAAAATTTTAATGTTCCTTTGGGAATGGAACAGTCGGCTAACTCTGTATTCAATAAAACAAATATGCATTCAAATTTTGAAAATATATACTATGTATGAACATTGTAAAGAGTCTGAATACCTACACACTAAAGATATCTTATCTCACCAGCTCAACATATTAAGTGTCATCTATAAGGTTTTCAAAAACTATTTGGGGAGCATTTCATCAGAGTAAATCAAAGGTCAAGTTTAAAACACAAATTTGCTTTTTATCAGAGATTGAGACGGTAAATATCTTAAAAGCCACACTGCCATCACACATCTTATAACTAGATAATTTAGAGACCAGCCCTGGGGATAGTGATTCTATCATACATAGTAAAATCTCAACTTAACGAAAAAACATCAGGAACCAAGATCAAATTTTTATTGCCATATTCGTGTTTAGCAGGCTGAAATTACATATATTTTGACATTTTCATCAATTTTACATTTTAACTGTTGCCCAGTGTAATTATATCTGCTAAATACTATTATACAATGGTCAAGTTATTAGTCACCACTAAAAAATATAAAACTATATTTACATATAATGAGATGTTAGCAAATGAATTGCTTTTTATTCCACTTTAACTTCTTATTCTATAACATCGAGCTTCAGCTTCGGTGCATAGTACGAGGGTTGTTTTTTTTTCAACTTCCGTTTTGCTCCTGAAAAAAAAGTAGTAGGAATTTCGAAATAATTTTGGTACTGGTAGTTAGGTACATTCTTCAGGATCAATTTGCATCTTTACTGCATAAAAATCGGACATTTTTTATGTTAGTTATCGAATTTACAAGCGCGCTCCTCGAACTTATTTCCCGCCAGTCCATAGAGAATTTCGCTTTCCCCTCCTGCAATTTTCACCTGCTCACCCATTGTTTAATGTTAAATGCTGGGCGAAAGGAGCGGTCGCGCGAAGAAGAAAGTGAAATTCTCTATGGGTTGGCGGGAAAAAAGTTCGAGGAGCGCGCTTTTAAATTCGATAACTAATAGAAAAAATTTCCGATTTTTATGCAGTAAAGATGTAAATTGATCCTGAAGGATGTACCTAACTACCAGTACCAAAATTATTTCGAAATTCCAACTACTTTTTTTTCAGGAGCAAAACGGAAGTTGAAAAAAAAACAACCCTCGTATATTAATCGCAACTTCAATTAAACCATTCAACCAGTATCTGGAATTTTATAGCCATATTCTTGTTTAGCTGGACGAAATACATGTAGGGTGAACCGAGCAGTAGTTGACCATTTGAGCATAATTTTGCAAAAAACAAGAACTGTTGTGTGTTTATTTCGAATCTGTTGCGTTGAAAACATAGCTAACATTTTATTAAAAGCTCATGTACAGTCTTAAGTTCCAATATTGTTCTTAAAAGACGCAATTAATAGCAGAAAACAAAGTTATCAAAAAAGCTTCAAAAAAGCGCCCTCACTACTAGCTGTAATGGTATGGAGTATTTAGTTCAATCTCAAATCATCCAGCTAGTTTTTATTCCAATAGTTTATTGATTGATGTCTTTAGGTCCTATATATTTAGTTTAATTAAATAAACTACCACTGGCTGTCTAAAATAGAAAAAGTGCTAGTATGTGGCCAAATTGGTCAACTACTGGATTTTATTTGCTTTTAAGATTTCTTTTTAAACCAAGAGGGATCTTAAAGATTTTTACCTGCAGTACAATTTTTGCTTAGATTTACTGTAAAAAAAAGTTACATTTCCAGTAATTAACCAGTATTGTTAATAGGGACTCTTTATTCAATATAACTCTTTCATTGGTTCTTCACATTCCCAACACCTGCGCTTTGCAAATATGTCACTCCTCTCGCTAAGCCCTAAAATACATCAGACATATACGCAGTTTTAGTTTTTTAGATAGCCTTCTGTAATAAACGCTGGAATCGAACTATCGCGCTGGTTTACAGTCTGGTTTTCTAAGGTTAAGAGATTCAAAATAAATGTACATTTCAATACACAGTTAAAAATAAAAAAATTTCGAAATTTTTTTGAAATTTGACCTGTAAAAGTAGGGTTTTAACTTTTTTTTGGGTCCAAGGGTGGCACTGTCCAGAGTGCCCCCCCTTGGATCCGCGCCTGTATAACATCCTAGCTGAAACACCCTTATTTAGTAATTGACTGAAGTCACTCACTGATAATAATCTTCTATCTTGTTATTTAATCGATAATAATGATCGATAATTATAAATCGATTTCTACACATGAGGACCATCAATCAGCCAACCACCTAACACATCGTGACATCCTTTAGGAGGGGCGCAAGTGGAGCACCCCCAATCGCTCCTTTCCGAGAGAAAATTAACAAAGAGCGCTAATCCCCTCCCTCTCTTCAACAAATTAAAGTCCACGAGACAATAGAGAAGAGTCCCTTTTGTGGAGGTCACGCGAACTGGACAATCGCCGGGTGGCTTGACCCCTGGCCGGATTGTCCTGGGGTAATTGAGTTGGGGATTAAGGAAACGGTCTCGACCTGTCAGAACAACTATGGGAAATGATGGAGATCATCTCTAGGAAAGAGTAACTGACGTGCGGTACACTAAAGCTTCAGCATAGACGAAGAAAATTTTTTTTCTTGATTTCTTATTTGTGATATTTTAAAGCTCCAACTCACGGGTTAGGCGAACTCACTCGACAAAAAAAGCCAAATGTCAATTTAAAAAACGTTTTATTTGAAGAAAATCAATGAACTATAACCAAGATCTGAGCTGAGCGTTTTTACGGTCCTGTAACTTGACTTGGAATTAGATACCAAAGATGAAATTTTCACAGAAGGATGATACCTTAGTGAGGCTTAACCTGTAAAAATTTCGGATTTTTAAACTTTGTTCCAACAAAGATATAAAAAGGTCAAAGTTTAGATATTTTTTGAAATTATTAGATTTTGAAGGTCCATAACTCGACTTAGAAATAAATACTAAAGATAAAATTTTTACAGAAGGATGATACTTTAAGTAGGCTTATAAAACCTGTATAGGTTGACAGGTAAAAATGTCAAATTTTTAAACTTCTTTCCAACTGAGATATAGATTTTTTTGAAATTCTAAAACTTTGGAGGCATATAACTACAAAAAAAGATTAAAATATCAGAGTTGAATTTTTTCAGGATATAGTCCAGTAAGATAGCTACACATTGCCTACAAAAAAACATTTAGAAAATATAGATCTTTTGAGAATACTACGCCTTAGAAAATTTAAATATAATAATTTTTAAAGTTCAACTTTTAGGCTGAATTTCGATATTTGGGACACGATTGTCCTTAAATTTGTACTAGAAAGGCAGTATATTTTTAATTAAAATGTCCTTTGTTGCATGAATTTAAGTTAAACCAGTTAGGAGTAACGAAAGGTAATGTAAACCCTTACAAACGCAAAAGTCAGTATTTTTCGTATAACTTCAATGGCTGATATAAAAATTGAAATAAATATAAAAAAAAAATTAAACTTTTGTTTTTGGACTCTTTAATAAGACTCAACACAAATAAAATATTTCGATTATAAATTGGTCAAGTGACCATTTCTATACTTTTCTGGATCACTTGATTACCCATAGTGCTCAAGTCAAGATGAAATCCGACGCGATTCTGTTTTCTATCCTTTTTAATCCACATCTCTCTCCTTTGTTCGATGAGAAATGGTAGTAAATAGGAACTATGGTGATGTTAATAATATGTTCCCACTTATTTACTACGACCCCACATATTTCAAAATTTACACTTTCACTGGTGACCAACTCTTTAGAGCGGCGTCTTTTGTTTAAAACAGTTTTTGATATTATTATTATTTTATTATAGACCTGCTATTTATGGAAATTAGGAAATTTTTAGCACCCCTTTAAATTACTGATAATCTCCATAAAAATTTTCTTTTTTAGGGAAGATAAATTCATAATTGTTTAAAATTTCTAAACAGGTAGGCTCCCAAACCTTATAGCTAGCTCAAACTGTTGTTGTTATTATTATTAAGAAATAACAACTGTGATTTTTCCACCTCCAAGGAAAAGTTGTTAAAATGATAATAACCAAAAATTCCAATCCAGTTTATTAAAATATACTGTTATGTTGAGATCAGGGTTAAAATTTGGTGGTATTTTTGTTGCTTGGCTTTTAAAACAGCTTAGCAACTTTAGACGAGATAGAAAAGGGAATACCAAACACAGGAATAAAATTAGTGCCTTCTTATAATATCTTTAAAATTCCAAAAGTTTATTGTGTTTACAAAAGATAAGATTTAGAGAATTATATTAGGACAAAAAATGTTTCCCTTAAAATTTTAAAAATGTAAAAAGCTTTTAAAGTTTTAAAAAGCATATTTAAAAAATGCACAAATTATATCATCCTTCGTATAGATTTTTGAAAACATTTCACACACATTTAATTATTGTTTAAAATAAAAATATTTGAATTTTTTATTACTTTAAAAGCTGTTTCACCACTGAAAGCTACGGCTCACCCTGTTTTTTAGCACTGAAAGCTACGGCTCACCCTGTTTTTTAGCACTAAAAGCTACGGGACTGTCATTTTGAACGTTTTGAGTTTTGAGTAAGGAGAAACAAATCCTCTTCAAAAGTATTGTAGTTATACACTTCTGCTTTATTACTTTTCCTAACTCATGCTGCTACTATTGCCATAAAAATTTGGTTCGATTTGCAACACGGGTTTCGGAGATACTTAAAATCATTTTAATCACTAAAATACTTATTTCTTTCTGCTTTATCGCTTAAATTTTGTTATCCTTCGGTTATAAGAGGGTTCCTTCACCAAAATGAAAATATTTTATTGTTTCCACTATAGAAAATCATTTTTTTTCATCAGAATTTTGTACAATACTACCTACAATATTATATACAATACATTACTACCAAAAAGTAATATTAAAAATATAAAAATGCTTTTAAATATCATATAATTAATGTTCTTAATGGTATCTACAAGCATATCATTCAATTTTTATCTTCAAATATTATTTTCGCCACAAAAAAACTTTTGAGGGGTTCTAGGTATGAGGCACTAGCCGAGTTTCTAGTGTTAAATATCATAAATAAATGTTGCTTTTCAAGGTACTTGTATATTTTTCAAGGAATTTAAATATGCTTGAAATGTAATAAAGTTATTTGAAATGTGAGAAAATGAAAATAAATTGACTTTCGATATTTTTTTACTTTCTTACATCAGTGAAATAAAGAATGATTAAAATCGATAAGCATACGAGGGATTGATCAATTTATTTCAAAATGTACTTGGATTGATGTGAAAGCTATGATCCAAAATGTTTGTGAGTTAGCCATGTGTTCTCAACAGTAGTTTCACTATTAATATCAGATAAGTGAAATAATCCTATACCATATGATGAGAAAAATGACATCCTCTTTTTAATGAAATTCGTTCCCCAGTGTATTCAGTTTCATTTAGTAAAAGTATGCTTTCGAAAACATGTGCAAGACATGTAATCATGGAGGGATTGTTAAAGAAAATATCACGCATTAACTGTCTATCATTGGATTATGTTAGTAGTAAAATGGATTTAAAGAAAAAATACTAGGAAAGTATCCTAACATAATCAATAGAAAAATCGATTGTCTAATGTATTTTTATCTAAAGACTTTCATACCTTAAAAATATTTAATGCTTGTTGTAGATTGTCCTGTTTTGTAGACAACATATAAATTTTTAGAAGTAAGACGAAAACATGATGGTTTCTGTTCTTGTTTATGTAAAATGTATTTACTTTATCGAGATATTTCAATTAATATTAACAAAGGACTGGTATTGTTTTTAGAATAAATCAATCTTTTAAAAAGTAAAACTGTTTTGATATAGAAGAAGATCAATTATAGAGGAACATCGCAAACAATATATAACTCATTTGAAAAATCTAGACTTCGTGGACGAACATCGTGTTTTGGTGGTATCTTGGCAACTTAAAACAGAAACAAATTAAGGTTGAAAATCAAAATCTGATTTATAAATATTGCTTTAGGAGAAAGAATTGCTTCTTGAAACTAAATGAGAATTGAAATACATATATATTTGTATCATAAAATGTTCAACGAGATAGAAGATAAATATCACTCTCAAGACCGGACTCTCATTACGGATTAGGATTAGAAGATTCTTTTGAACTTAGCTACTTTCATGGACTTTTCTGTTCTTTCTTTTTTTTTCTAGAACAAGAACTATTTCGCAGAAAATGAAGATAATCTTCTATAGATCTAAAATCACTTGAAGGTGTAAATTTGTTCTACGAATAGATTTTTCTTCATTTTCCTCATCATTCTAGATCAAGAACTATTTTAAAAGAATGGATCATATTTAGAAGAAACGGTGAATGCAGAATGTGATTAGCTGCGAGTAAATAAGACTATTAATTAGTACTAACAATAAGGAGTTAAAATTTTAATTAATTAATTGAGATTTGTTAATAAAGAGAAAAATATAGGAAAAAAAATTGACAAACCCAGTTTTGTAGACGGGAATTCCGTAAAAGTCATGCGTTAAGAGTTGAACATCAAACACCAAAGTGAGTCAAGTACTCTTGGAATATAACTACTAGTTTATAGTCATCGAATGTCAAGAATTTCAGAAAAATTAGCATAGAAATATCATGCTATTATCTGACCTCCTGTGATAACTGGAAATTATCCTCTCAACAGCATTAAAATTTTTATTCAGCGTGTATATCACAACTATAATTTTACCCTATCTCATCACCCAAAATTTCAAAATCCCCGAAAACATCAACGAGTTCATTATTCACCAAACACCAAAACTATTCAGTAATATTGAAATGAACCGTTATGCTACAAAGTGAGTTCCCGTGACTGTTGTAATAAGTATTCTTTTAATCATGTACCCTGTACTGAAGAAACCATTCCTACAAACCAGATCTATTATTCCGATGAAAGTCAAATCAACGGCCTACCATCATCAGCCCAACAAAACCCTCTTCAAAAAACTCCTCGTTTTCTTCAGCATATTCGGGCTCCCCATCGAGAAAAGACACCGCCCTCCACTCAAAATGAAACTGCTGGCCGTTCTATTCCACGTCACGTGGGCCCTGGGCACCACCAGCACGACCTGCTGCCTCCTGAAACTCACCTCCAGCTTCTACATCTTCAGCCTCATCGTCAAACTCATCGCCTTCACCCAATGGTGGATCCTCTACCTCTCCCGCAAAAGCATATCGCGACTTCTACACTCCACAAGCAGACTGCAAGTCCTCATAATGCCCGACAACCCTTCATCCGAACGCCTCATCAAGCTGTCCATAGCCGTGTACGTAGTCTTCGGGCTGACTCCAGGTCTGAACATCGAATACCAAGCAATCACCAAGAACTCGATGCAGCCGACGTGTTTCCACGCTTACATCCCCCTCCCCAACAAAATCATACGGTCTTTCGTCTATTTCACGATCCAGACCGTCCACCAACTCGTCAACTGGACTCTATCCTACATCGCGTGTCTGTTGATAGTGTTCTCCTGCAGGGAAATGAGCCGGATGTCGCTGTGCTTATCCAGGAGTATAACAGCGAACAAGCATCCGGACAAGGCGTTCTTCCAGCAGATGGAAGACCTCCACGAGGCCATGCAAGGTCTGGAGCACACCCTGTCTCTGACCTGCTTCTTCGTCCTCATACGTCTGTTCATGGAGTTTTTCCGAGTGTTCAGTCTGCTGTTCAACTTCGTGAAGGGGAAACCGCAGTCGGTGTCGTTCGTCAACGCCTGTTCGTACGCCAGTGTGACGTTCGTGCTGTTCGTGGCTCTGGTGTTCTCGGCCGATCGCATGAAGGGGAACTTCCGAGTGTTGGTGAAGAAGGTGAGGAAGAGGGCCGAGGTCCGTCGTTTCCTGCAGGAGGAAGTCACCCTGACCGGATGGGGGATTTTCGACGTCAACAAGAAGCTGATGCTGTCGACGTTGGCGTCTTTGATCACCTATGGTGTGTTGCTGCAGCAACTTCAACAGTGAAGTTGTTGGCTTTCTTTGAGGTACGGTGTAAAAATAATTCGTCTTTTTACATGAAATGCTCCATTGTATTTTGTCGAAAAGTTTCCGTATGCCTGTGTTGTATTTTTCCCGTGAATTCTTCCACAAAAAGAATTTAGATTTAATAAAATCACCACTAAAAGAATAAATTAAAAAAAACAGAACCAAGTATGGTTTATGCAAAGTGTCGAGTGTAGATTATGTACGATTTGAGTATTATGACGGATAGAATAATCACCCATTGCCATGGGTGTTAGATTCTGTCCTTGTGTGATCAAAGAATGTGTCCCCTCTGTGAAAAGGGGTTATGCGAGCGAATGTTTGTGTGTGTGGCGCGGGGAACAATACCTCGATTCCGGTCCACAGGTGCCCGTTGAGTGGTACTTACGTATTTGGACAATTCAGAGATCAAGGGTGATTAACGCAGTACTTGCCCATTGGCAAAAAAAAGTACTTTTCAAGGAAGATATTTTTGTCCTTTAAAATTTATCCTTAAGAGAACGGATGAATTTTATTGATATTTGTTTCTATGTATTTGTTATGTTACTGGTGTATGTTTCTGTCGATGTGATAAATACTTTAATAATATTATTATTAATAATAATAATAATTATTATATAATTAATATTAATAATAATTACTATAATAATTAATATTAATAATAGTAATTAATAATAATAGTAATAATAATATAAATCTCATTGAATTTATCACATTTCCC
This sequence comes from Tetragnatha montana, assembly GCA_963680715.1. NCBI lineage: Eukaryota > Metazoa > Arthropoda > Arachnida > Araneae > Tetragnathidae > Tetragnatha > Tetragnatha montana. The sequence continues at coordinate 26,624,060 of OY796677.1, forward strand.
GCCTCACTTCGGGCATTAGTAATAATGCCCGGTTTATCACTTTGCCCATAACATTATACATACACATCCATACGAACTTAAAATGCTTTTTTTCCGACCACTAACAGCAGTCTCTTCTTAAGTAAAGTCGATAAAACGACCGATTTCTCTCTCTGAAAAGAACAGAAAGGAAAGTTAAAATCATTCTACTTTTCATCAAGCACGTTTCCACCTTACGCAAACAGAAAAACGAGTGTTTTTGTTTACAAAAATTTCTAATTTATGATATCCTATTGGCAACAATAGCTTACCAAAAAATGAAGGAATGAGAAGTTTTTCTTTCTCAATGAAACTTTTATTCACTTTGCATCACTTTTTCATAAAGGAGAAGTGGAGTAATTGCATCATCATTACACCATCTCCTTTTGATGGAGCATCATTTATCACGACGATTTCTAAGGTAAGAAAAAAGAAGCATTGTTGGAAAGCAACACGCTTCGATGGTTCTGTAGAGGGAGATCTTGCCATTTAAATTGTTATGGATTGGTCTATAAATTATATTAAAATCAAATATGTGATTCATGTTGGCCAAATGAAAGGGTTATGAGCAATTTGAAAGACTAATGCGGAATTTAATATTTATCAGTATATGCTTAACAGGTTTTTTTTTTAAAAAACATGTGTTAAATCATTGATTGCAGAAACAAAGTATTTTAAGTTTTAGAAAATCATTATCTATGCAGAAGGATACGTTGTCATCGGGGATGGTGGAATGGGCAAGTCGCTTTAATTGCGAAGAGGTCAGTAAAAAATTGCAAAAAAATTTTGTGAACGGTTTCCAGAGAAAAACTTTTTAATTACCGATCCGTCTAACACATAATTGGTATCAAAATGTCCGGATTCTTTCGAAGATTTTTAAGAAAGTTGTTGGAATTTTTAAAGGAATTCTCAATTTTAAAATAGTATTTCCATTTTTTTTAGATTACGGAAAAGGTCGCAGTTACAAAGCAAGTAATGTCAAACAACTTATTATGGAACCAATCACAACGACCAACTGACGCCCTATTTTAGGCCTAAACAAGGTTTTTTTTCACGTTTTAAAAAAGTATACTTTCTAAATTAAATATCATTCAAAGACTGATAAAAGTAATTTAAAAATTACAGATATGCGATTTAAAAAACTTCACACATTTTGTCTGAAATTTATAATTTTTAGCCTGGTAATCAAAATTAATTCTAAACATTAAGTGTCATGTTGGTTTTCTATCTTATTATTTTCATTAGCTTAAAAGGTATTGGTTAGAATTAATAAATATCCGAACTTTTAGGAGTGTTATCGTTGTTTAAAAAATAAAATTCAAATAGAGCCATAACAAATCGTTCCCTTCTTGCTACAACCAAGGACCTGGTTTACGAGGATAAGTGATTCTCTCAACAGTTTCCAAAACAATGGACAATTCCCGGATTTTTTTTTATTTGATAAAGATGGCTGAAAAATTAATTTTGTCGGAAAAACTTTTTATTTTGATACTTGATTATTTTTTTAATAATGCGCCCGGAGATCACATAAGAATTTAAATTTTTCATTTTTGAGGCACATTTAACAGGAGAGTTTAAACCTGGGTTTGAAATTGATGATTATAAAAATGGAGAAGAATTCAAAATCGGATCAAAAATTTTAGTTGCCACTTTCAAAATTCAGCAGAGTTTTTCATCAAACATGGATCGTCTTTTAGCGAACAAAACAAAAATCGCGTCGTAATCATTACTGGTAATCATTATTTTAATGATTATCTGGGATCATTATACTCTGAGTAATTTATACATTTTGCTCCTAGTTTTAGCTAAGTGAAAGATACGTAAAACCGTATCGCCTAAAAGTAATTATTATTTTTAATCAAAACCAGTAAAACTCAAAATGAGAGGCCGATTTTTAACCAGGGCTAGTTTCTAAGATTTTATTCAAAATTTAAAAATTAAACCAGATTTTATCGATCAATCATAATCATTAAATTCAAACCCTGTTGTTTAGAGTACGGGTGAAAATAGTTTTTTTTTCAAAGCACGAGCGATGATTGTAGCAGAATACTCTCAAAAGAACAATAATTTATGTAGGGCCAGACCTGTTCTATGTCGTAAAACTCACGCCAGATGGCGCGCACATTAACTGTGAGAACTTTTTCGATGTTGGAAGTAAAGGGAAGGGATTGTGTGTTTGGGTATAGAGCTTTCCGCGATGACGTCACAACCAGTTATTTTCCTTTAACTGTTAACCATTGGTAGCAAATTGGTAGGCATACAAACAGTGTTTACATCTGCATGTATTTGTATATATGTTTATATTCTCTAAATTTTACTTTAAAATAACCTAAATTTACTAAAAAGACATCAATGTTTAGATTTTAAGTCATTTAGTGATGCTATTTTAAGTTTTAACCGTGATCTGAATGACGAAATCGGGGATCTGTCCAAGTCAAATTTATAACATTTTTAAGTTTCCTTTGGTACAGCTATAAAAAGAGTCGTAAAATAATAAGTAGATTATTATTTTAAGATCTAATTATAACCATATTAATTAGATATCTGTGGTTGTCAATCATAATTACTGATAACCTTAACTTTTGCTGTTTTAAGATATTTATGTGTTAAAACACTAAAATTTTTAAAATTTCTCACGTTTATTTAAAAAAATAGGCATTGAAAATAGAATCCAGAAGAGACCCCTGGAAATATACTTTTTAAATTCTGTGTGTCATGATTGCCATCCACATTACTTATAATGCAACTAAAATTAAAGCAATTTGTAGAATTATTTTATTTTCTTAAAATAAACTTAAGTTTTCTAATTTTATATTTCGTCATTTATAAATTATTCAAAATAATCATATGAGTTAGGAATGACTTCTAAATTTAACTTCCTTTCATACTACATTGCTTTTTATCTACTAACCTTATAGACACCGTTGCTTATTTTATGTAATTCTTAATTTGCATTACCTATTATTTATTATCACTTATATTTTTTAAGTATCTTAAAAATTGTTTTGATTAAAAAATACTGATTTTCATGCTTTTTTAAAATGTGTATGTTACTTGAAATAGAAGCATTTGAGCAATAATGAGTTTAACTGCAGTTTAAAAAATCCTGCACTAGGCTCAAAATATCTTATAATATACAAAGTTTTTTAACAGGTATTTTCCATTCTGTTATGAGTTATACTTATAATATTAAAGAATTAGAATTGTTTCACACTATCCATGTTCCAGATGACAGGATCTATTGAAAATGTGTTGATAAATTGGTGTTGATACCAAATGGTGTTTATTTTTGATGACCACTTGTGGCACCAATTATAAACATTTTTTGGTTGATTATTCTTCGAGTCAATCTTCTTGTCTACGGTTTAGTAGCTGAATAAGCCATCCTACCAGATGTTTTTGGGAACGCGACTGACAATGAAATTGAGGTAAGCACATTATCCACATCCTGTGCTCTTTCAAGGATCTGCTATTGCAATCCCTCTTGACTAACTTGTACTCATCTAGTAAGTAGAAGAAATTTCTTTTCAATATCTACACTGTCAGTTTTGTGAATTTTAATTATCAGATAAGAGATAAGTTAGATAACCACCAGCTACTAAAATATGACCCCCTACCTGAATGTATTTATCGGTATCTGGAAATTCTTTTATGAGATTTGTAGTTGTTTATGAAAGTAGGGGTACTTACGTATTATCGCGTCGAACGTTCAGTGGCTGTCTAATTCAGCGGCACAGTAAAGTAAAGTCAATGGGATTTGATAAGAGCGAAAGTAGGTAAACGAATTACGAGGTAAGAATATTTCCATTTATTTTGGACAACGGAAATAGAAATCTAACATAATCTGATCTTATATGAAAACAAATTTAAAAAAGCAGCTCCTCAAAAAAATTTAAAAAGAAATAGAGTTGAAAAGAATCTGAAAATGAATTACAGCTCTAGAATAGTACCAACCAGACTTAGTAAAAATAATGTTTGGTAATTTAGGACTTATCTGCAGGAGGACTAGGTAGAAAAACTTCTATAGAAAGTTAAGCTTAAACAAACAGCTTAATTCTTTATTACCAATTCTTTATTTCCAATGTTTTTTACAAAGAAGTCCACAAATTTTCAATAGCAGAACCACAGTAAAATTTGTAGCAGTCTATTATTGTCAGGATCCCAAAGAACCTGATTCAAACCTGTTTCTGTGCGGTATATGAAAATTGCAATAAAATTGGAACACAGAACAAAAATATTGTACTATATCTGGCAATAGATACATATACAAGCGTCTAGCGAAACAACAGTCGTTGCAAAAACTGATCACCAACTACATGGTAACTGAAAAACCTTAATTCTAAACGGGGGCAAGGTAGTATCTTCCAGTGACGAAAGTGATTTTGAACCAGTTTACCACAAGAAATTTCGTGTATTGACAGACTACGAAGGATAATGTTTATATGTTTTGTATGTGTAAAAGTAAAATAAGTACAAATGTAAATAAAATATTTTTAAATGTTTGCATGCGGTCCCTATTCATCGCATATAAAAATACTTTTTAAATGTGTTGCGAAAACTATTTTTTACAGCTTAGCTTAGCTACTATTAGTGGAACTTCGGGTGAATTTTTATGCTGTCCCTATCCACCTCTCAGAAACAGGTTCGAATGTATATATTAAAACACTTTTTATTTTAAAAAATGGAATGTCAAATGTAATAAAAACTTCATTGTGTGCATAAATACACAGAGGATATTTTTAGCATCTTAGTAGCCAACATCAAAATAATTTTGTTCACATTTTCCATAAATTTTTTTGCATACACCAGATTTATACATTCTGCTGTCATTAATTTCTTGAAAACTGACACGTTTTTTAGATATAGTTCTTAGGACATTATTTAGATACTTCATGCAAGGAATCTGGAATCCAAGGATACTTGGGCAGTGTAGCCAATACACCCTGGACATATCACTTACTTAGGTAACTACTGGCAGATCTTCTTATAGATGAGTACAAGTAAGTAAAGAGGGATTGCAGTAGCAGATCCTTGAAAGAGCACAGGATGTGGATAAGGCGCTTACCTGAACTTCATTGTCAGTCGCCGTTCCCAAAAACATCTGGTAGGCTGGTTTATTAAGCTACTAAACCATAGACAAGAAGATTGGCTCGAAGATAAACAACCAAAAAATGTTTAGAATTGGTGCCACAAGTGGTCATCAAAAATAAACATCATTTGGTATCGACAACAATTTTTAATACATCCTGAGCAGGAACATAAATAGTGTGAAAAAATTATCTAATATTATAAAGAAATACAACTTAATGGAAAACTTGGAACAACAGAATGGAAAAAACTTGTCAACAATTATTTTGTATTACTATAATTTTAAGTTAATTCTAGGACTTTTTTTTTATTCCAGAGAAACTATAAAATATAAGATATCTTCCTAATGTAGTGTAAACAGGCTCTTGCTCTCTTATGAATTATCTGCAATTGGAGTAAATAATGAAATAGAAAGTTAAACATTAGGGGATATCTTGGTAAAAAAAAAAAAAACAAATCTTTAACTATGCAAAGACTACTTTAATGTTACAAAAACAAAACAAAATTTTGGAGCCACACAAAAGTTTGGAATTACTACCACAGTGATTAACAAACTAAAGGTAGACCTTATTTAAAACAAAATCACAAAGGTCTAGAAAAAGCTTAAATTATTCAAATTTGACCTATGAGGGAAAAGGGTGGAAGAAAAGAAATTCAGAAAAAGCAAAATGATACACTAAAAAGTAAGACATTATGTTCGATTAGATAAACTCATTATTAAGAATATAATTTAATAACTTTTAATAAGTCATTAAATGTGAAAAAATAATACGAAATTATTGATAAGTAACATTTATTTACATTGAGAACATACATAACAGATCTCTAGAATTTTAACTAACAGAGAAGCTAAATTGCCTTATAAACTTAAACAAACAAAAATAAATGCAAAAGTTGTAAACTACAATGATATTTCAAATTTTAGTAGCATATTAAGCATACTACGGATGGATATATTAGACACGTACAACATGGAAGCAAACACGTGAGAACTCGTAACAAACTTGCCTTTTTCTAAATTTAGTTCACCAATGAAAAACAAAATCTTGTGCACTTATCTTCAATAACTTGTTTACTATCTAAAAACGTCTTTTACAGGGCGTTAAACAAATTTTTATTTGAAAATTTGGGAAAAAAACTAGGTGAAACATCCAAAATCCATAGTACGCAATGGGAATGAATAGCAATGTATGCCTACCAATGCTGTTGCTATGGGCGTTGCTATGGTGTCACGTGGTGCGGTGTCACGTGATGTGGAAAGCTCTATTGAGTAGTGTAGAGTGTTCTGGAGATCTGTGTGAAAATGGCTGGTCTGTGTGACCGTTGAGATTGTGTTGGGTATTGTGTTGGTGGTTGTTATAGAAATCTGTGTGATTACGGCGGGTCTGTGTGACCGTTGAGAGTGTATCTATCATTAAATATCTATTTTTTTATAACTTGTTGTCTGTGGAAGTCTTATCATCTCACTTGACACCACAGAAAATGGGGGTACGGCCGGAATGAGCTTGAAAAACCGAGCAAAAAGAGAAAAGGAAATCGAAACTTCGACTACGAACGTGCAAGCAAGCTTCAAACTGTGAGTCAATTTTGTCCATAAAATGTCTTATCTTACGCGTGGGTCGAGAAAGGAGGACTTGCTGGAATTAGCGGAAGAGTTGGGAGTGGAAGTTCAACCTAATGCTAAAGTGATTTCTATTAAAGAGGCGATTTTGGGGGCGGACGACTATGATGAGGAGACCACAAAAGATGTGCTAAAAACGATTATAGCCGCTAGAGTAGATAAAGAGGAAAGGGAGAAGTTAAAAGAAGAAAGGGAAATCTTAAAAAGGGAACAAGAACTCGAATTAGAAAAATTAAAGTTAGAATCAGCTAGGTTGGAAAACAGGGTGGACAGACCCCAAACAAAATCATTGGAACAAATAGTGAAAATAATTAAAGTTTTAACAGTGAATGTTCCCACAAAACCAGAAGGCTGGTCGTATTTCTTCACGAGTTTAGAAAAAGCTTTTGCAAGCGAAAAGGTAGATAATGAGATGAAACCGAAAGTTCTATTATGCTTACTGGGGGATATAACTGCAGATTTGTTAGTGAATGTCAGTGATGAAGATTATAATAATTATGAGAGTCTTAAGAAAATAGTCCTGAAGGAATTTGAGCCCTGTGCTCAGGCATGTTTAGAAGCTTTTCGTAAAGCTAAAAGAAAATCGGACGAAACATTTGCACAATTTGCCTCCAGATTAACATCCATGTGGGGGTATTACTGCAAACTAAGAGGAGCAGGTGATTTCGAATCTGTGTGTCAACTCATCGTGGCTGACAAAATCCACCAAACCCTCGATACAGAGACCGCCACCCACATAGGGGTTTTACAGGGGGAGGAATGGTTGAAACCTAAGGAATTGTCTAAGCAATGTGACATTTTCTATGCGGCGAAAGGGAAACCCTATGATGGTTTGAGCAGGGGTAAATGGAGGGAAGTTGATAAAAGAGTTAGCCAAGAAAATGCCAAAAGTCCATCCTCCTTTCAAGCTCACACTTACGATGGGAACAATATAAAATGTTATGCATGTAATGGTTATGGCCACATCAGTAAATTTTGCCCTAAGAATAATTCGATAAAATGTAGAATCTGTAATAATGTTGATCATAAAAGCTTTGAATGTACTGAAAGAAAATCAATTAATCAAACCACTTTAAAAACGTCTCCATCAAGAATTAATATGATAGTTACTATTTTGGATCAAAGTGTTGTATCTACTGTTCATACTGGTAGGGAAGTAACTATGTGTAGTGATAATTTATTCAAAAAGCTTAATCCTCCTTCATTCAGGTATGATAAAATAATTTTAGCCGGAAAAATAAATGAAAGTGTGTCTTCTATTGGTTATTTCATTAGCAAAATTACTGTTGATAACATTGATATTGAAGCAAAAATTTATGTGGTTGAGAATTTGCAATCTGATCTTATTGTAGGAATGAATGTTCTAAAACTACTGGACTTAACTTTATCAAAAGGTGAATTGATGGTTAAACAAAAGTGCGATACTGCAAATACTAACGGAATAGCTTATGCCGATGAAACGAAAGCTAGCAATTGGATTGATATGAGCGAAATAAATAACTCTAGTGAAGAAAGAAAAAGAGATACACCGAATCCGAATTATTCTCCATTCAAGGTCGAAGGAACGCAAGAAAATAAAAGCGCGTTTTCGAACCAAAAAGAGCAAAAAGAAGAAACGAAAAAAACGGATGATATGGTTTCGCATTTAGAAGAGGCAGATGTTCGATGTGTGAATGCATTTCTGAGTCGTACTGTTGATGCTGTTAAAGAAAGCCAAATTGATTTGAGGAACGCCGATGCTCTAAGCAGAAACGTCGTCTTGAAGTGGAAAGAAGATGAAGATAGAAAAGAATCTATGGAGGTGGTAGAAGATATAGTCTCTGAGAAGAGGAAGGACGAAAAGAAGGAGGTCAAGGAAGAGAATGATGAAAATGGACCCGAAGGAGATAGAGAACAGGAGACGAAAACCGAGGATACCGGAGACGAACTTAAAGATGAAACTGGAGGACTCAAACCTGAAGAAGACTGGAGAGAGAAAACCGCGTTAGTTTATGAGCGAAAGGCAGAGAAGGCCGAATTCATACTAAAAGAAGCTAAAACAGAAAAGTCGGTTACCAAGCTTGAAGGAGATGGAACAGAGGAAACTGAGGTCAAGCTTGGAGAAATCGAGAAAGAAGAAGTTGAAATCAAGCTTGAAGGAGATGGAACAGAGGAAATTGAGGTCAATCTGGGAGAAGTCGAAGAAGAAGCTGGAATCAAGCTTGAAGGAGATGGAACAGAGGAAATAGAGGTCAAGCTGGGAGAAGTCGACGAAGAAGCTGGAATCAAGCTTAAAGGATATGAAATGGAGAAGGCTGAAGTCAAGTTTCGTGGAACTGGAGCAGAAGATGCGGAAGCCGAGTTTAGGGGAGAGGAAACAAAGGAAGTTAAAGACAAGCTGGATGAAGATGAGGGACCTGAACCTAAAGAACACTGGATAGGGAACGCCAAGGTAGACACGGAAACTGGAGAGTTATGGTGCTTCAAAGGAGGGACATAATTTTCGCAAATGAGAGTTGAGGTTTACTGCTTACGATACAGGAATTGATTACTGGACTTGAATTTTCGGCAGATTTAATTAAACCTTGTGAAACTTTAAGTACTTAAGATACTGTGTGTGAACAAGTACTCTTTTTTTATTTTTGTCTTTCCAGGTTCCTGTGTGCTAAATTGTGAGGTCACAAAACGTCGGATGCCCGAGAAGTTGTAGGGCCAGACCTGTTCTATGTCGTAAAACTCACGCCAGATGGCGCGCACATTAACTGTGAGAACTTTTTCGATGTTGGAAGTAAAGGGAAGGGATTGTGTGTTTGGGTATTGAGTAGTGTAGAGTGTTCTGGAGATCTGTGTGAAAATGGCTGGTCTGTGTGACCGTTGAGATTGTGTTGGGTATTGTGTTGGTGGTTGTTATAGAAATCTGTGTGATTACGGCGGGTCTGTGTGACCGTTGAGAGTGTATCTATCATTAAATATCTATTTTTTTATAACTTGTTGTCTGTGGAAGTCTTATCATCTCACTTGACACCACATTTATGTATATTGTATATCTGTTAAATACTCTGATACAATGGTAAAGTTATTAGTCACCACTAAAATAGAATCCTGGTGCAGAGCGTGGAAAATTGAAATCAATACTAAAAAGACTCAGGCCATCATCTTTTTCAAGAAGAAAAGACGTAAAATCCCAAAACAACTTCAACTATTTCAAGACAACATTAAATGGACTAACACAATTAAATACCTCGGAGTGCATCTGGACAATAAGCTACTTTACAAAACTCACATCAACGAAACGATCAAAAAGTACCAAAGGAAGATTCATATGATGTACCCCCTCTTACGCGGAAATTCTGGTTTATCTCTAAAATACAAAGTCTTGCTATTTAAATCTATCCTCCGTCCTCTCATTACCTACGCTGCCCCCATTTGGGCCACATCAGCAAAAGCCAACATAAAACGCCTCATCATACTACAAAACAAAGTCCTACGTTGCATTACCAACGCTCCTTGGTATGTATCAAACAAAGACCTCCATCAAGATCTCAAAATTGAAGCGCTCACAAAATTTATCGGAAAAACAGCCAAGAACTTCTTCCTATCAATAGGGAATCACCCCAACTCCTTAATCAGCGTACAAACCATCTTTTCGGACTCAAATCCTGTCAACAAATATCCTTTTTCCACTACTGCAATTTCTCAACGATTCCAGCCTCCGTGATCCCCATTGCTCCGCCCACTAGCTCCCTGGCTCAAGTGGAGCACCAATCAGAAAGCTGTATTTCACAACAGACATCCAATCGACTCTTTCCCTGTCCAAAGTGCATTTTGAACTCATACAATACATTTTCCTGCAAATTTATGAAATTTAATTAATTTAGTACTAATGTTCGCTCTATTTTTCTGTCACATTGTATCGCTCTATTTTTTCTGTCACATTGTATCGCTCTATTTTTCCTGTCACATTGTATTGCTGTCTGTATTGTATCACTGTATTGCTGTCACAAATCGTGCCCAAATTCCTAATTCTGTTATAGAAACTCACCATCAATTATCAAGCTACTCTCGAGTAATTTGTTGGTCCTCGACCTTTTTCTTTTCTTCCGTGTGTTTTCTCGTCCCCCCCCCTCTACCCTCTTTTCTTCTTTATTGGCATCATGGCCACACTATTCATGTTTTGTACCACTCATGTCCCCTATTTCCTGCGGTTCAAAAGCGCCTTACGGCGCTGTCAAACCACAAAATTGATGATGATGATGATGATGATATTGGAAAAATCCCTCCACATGCATCTCTTTAACTTTAGTTAAACATCGAGCAATTCCTTCAGCTTCGGTGAATTAATAGCATAATTGAGACAATATTGATAAAAGTAAATAGGTTTTTGTTGTATGCCCAAGTTGCTTTTATGCTGATTTCAAATCTGCTATTAGAAATTTTCCTATCACCCACAGATTTTGCACAACTCAATTTTTAAAATTTTGCTTCGTATGAAATTAACAAATGAATTTAACTTTAAGGATTCTCAGACCTACAATTATACTTATTTTTCCTGACAATGAGGTGGGTATAAGGGATACTTAAGTAAAATGTTACAAACATTGCATTTTCGAAAAGTTCTTGTTTCTTGCAAAAATAATTTTAAAATTCAACCAAAAGTAAATTTTATCTTAAAATTTTCATTTTGTAAAAAAAAAAAAAAAACACAATAGGGGATCGGGCAGTTTTCTTACGTAATAAGGTATTTTCACGTTTTCAGATTAAATTTTATGAAAATTGTAGATAAAAAACATAAAGAATGACGTTTAAATCAAGTATTTTCGTAGCCTAGTTTCTGAGTTATAAATTTTTGAAATTTCGTTGTGCGTTTTGGCGCGAAAACGGAAACACTGTTGTTTACATGCGCTGTGACGTCACATCCAATAGAATCCCGTTTATTGATCACATGACTTTACTAGTGTTTTGGCAAAAATAAAATTGAATTTTAAATTATTTAAAACATAGTTTTAAACTTAAAAATCTGATATTTGAGAGTTTTAAACTATAACGTATTAAAGAAGTGTAAAATTAAGCAAATCCCTCACTTTTGCAAATACCTATGTTAAATAGTACGGTACAATGGTAAAGTTATTAGTCACCACTAAAAATCCTAAAACTATATTTATATATAATCAGATGTTAAATTTTTTGGGGTATTTCAGGTTCTCCCGTTTAAAGTTTAATAAACATCGAGCGATTTCTTCAGCTCTGATGAATAAGTAGCAACATGAGATAATTGAGTTGACATCATTAATAGGTTTTTGCCACAAGATACTTTAATGCTGATTTCAAATCTGCTATCAGATTTTGCACAACTCTATTTTTAGAATTTTCCTTCTTAGTACGTAACTGTTTTTAGCGATAACTGATGAATTCAAAATAAAATTTTGAATTATTTTTTTAATGATTATGGTGATTTTTATTGATATCTACTATAATAAACACTATTTCTTTATTCCTACCAGCTTTTAGAAGGTAATATGGGTCCAATTTTTCTCTTTAAAGATGATAGTGTTGCGTCAATCCTACTGTGGCTATCTCAAGAGTGAAGGAATGAATTTAACTTTAAGGATTCTCAGACCTACAATCAATAAAGCTCATATAAGACTTAATAATATTATTATCAGTCCTTATCCCACCCACCATGAGCGATCCAGGAGACTGTATCTGCTTTACTTATTTTTCCTGACAAGGAGGGGGGTATGAGTGGTGCTTAAGTAAAATGTTACAAACACTGCATTTTCGAGAAGTTCTGTTTCTTGCAAAAAAAATTTTAAAATCCAACCAAAAATAAATTTTATCTTAAATATTTTATTTTGTTAAAAAAACACACACAAAGGGGTATCGAGCAGTTTTCTTACGTAATTATGAGAGGGGTTGCAATTTACTTATCTTTGCGGACAAGGGGTGAGGGGGTCAAAAATGACGAAAAACATGCTTACGTAATATACCATATGGGATACTTTTGATTGTTTTCTATAATCATATCTTAAAATTGAGTGGGGACTGGGGAGAGGGTAATATCTCTAAATCAACTATTTGGCTACGCCGCTAACCCCTGTGAGATTTTTTACCTAGACTGTAGATATAACCTTTAGATTTCACAGAGATATTCATCAATAATGAAAGAAATATTTTTGTTTGAAATGGGTAAGTTACATGAAAAGATCATAGGTTAAAATCGGTTACCGAGGGTAATCGGTTACGATTAAATAGGTTAAGGCGTAACATGACACCCAGGTAGCTTTTTGACACCGGCAAATACCGCATAGAACTGATAAGATAACAGTCGCACTTTTCAGTAATTAACTCGATTTTTGATCTAATTGAGTTATCTGTATAAATATGTATTATACAGATAACTCAATTAGATTCCCCAGTTTGTTAACACTCCGCCTATAAAAATGCATATTAAAGCCAGAGCTATAGTTTTTCTCCTCTCTTGAAAATATTTAAGAAAGTTGAGTTATGTCATCTAGAGCCGTTTTAAGCCACTCTACATTTGGATAGTAAAACATGGCGTCTGACCTATCCGCCATTCATCTTATTTGCCTAAACCACAAGTCGTATAGCGACGCTTTCCTTTTTTTTTTAAACGATCGATTTAAAATTCAAACAAAAAATCGTCGAACTTCATTACAAACCGAGAATACGCATGCTTCAATCGGTCCGAAAACAAGAGTTGAGTATTGTCTTCAATCAAATAAATCCACACACTCAGCGGAGGGATTGTGGACCTCTTATGAGCAGAAGAATGACATGAAAAGAAAGAAAAGGGGAGAAAGGATATCGAGAAAGAGAAACAAAAGATGGGATGGCTACGATTGACCCCGTTTTTGCCAATCTAGATCTTCGGGATAAAGAGGCATATATATAGCGAGCATGCCGCTTTTCCCGTTGCTTTTCATTGGGTGCTTTCATCTTCTCCAGCTCTTGGACTTTCTCTCCTCGGATATACCTTTTATCGTCTGCAGGGACCCCTCGTCCGATGCCCCGAGGTTAGTTTGGAACGTGCGTGTGTTTGGTGACCGTTGGATCTATTGGTTGTAATAGTTAAGAGTCGAGTTTGTGCTGATGGTTAAGTTGGTTATGATTTTAAGAGTTAGGGATTTACATTGAAATGTGTTTGCTTCATTTTTATTGCTTTAGTTTAATGCCTATTTATAAAGAAAAACATAATTTATCAACAGAGTTATTCCAAGATCTGTATAAGTTTGTGTAACAGAACATTTTTTAAATCATATTGTGACTAAGTAAATTGTGTTGCGAATTTTTCTTTATAGCAGATAGTATTTATTTTATACTGGGGGTCATAGTAAATTTTGATTCTGCATGAAGCAATTTAAAATATAAACTTTTCCCCTGCGAGTAAAAAAGTAAATTCCTTTTATATCCTGCCTCAAATGAGAAACATTGAGATATAGACAGACATAAATTAACTGATTCCTTGAGTTATATTTAGACAAATGTTAGTTCTTGAGTATTTTTAAGAAGAAAAACATTTTAAAATGTTAAGGAAATACATTTTGAGATACGAATATCCTCTCCGATTTTTTTAAACATTTTATAGAAGAGAAACAATTAAGGTTTTTTAGAGTTTTTGTATGAAGAATTTGATTGTTCACATTCATTATTCGATACAGTTGAAATACATTTGTTACCTTTTCAGTTTCACAAAAAGTCTTATTAGCCAATAAACTCCACCAAATAGATCATAAGATAACTCTCGGTGTCGGTACTACTTGCTTGTTAAAATTCCTAATAGTTTCAGTAGTGATGATAACTTCTCTAAGTAAGTAATGGAAGATCCTAAAAAAAAAACCCTTCAGAAAAAGGCTAACCCATTTTTACAAGAATATAATATAATAATTTTTAAAAAAGTTGGGTCTATTAAAGGTGTTTGGAAAGTCCCTTCCATAGCTTTAGAAACAACTTCTTGAAGAGTCATTAAAATAAAGTTAACCAATAGTAAAGTGACTGATAAATCCATTGAGACAGCGAAAATAACAAAATATACAAAAAAGTAATTCAAATTTAAAAGGAGATAAAACAAAGTATTCAGTTGGTAAAATGTGCACAATTTTACTGTAAAAGGTCTCAAAAAGGTATTACAAAAATAATTTTAAATTAACTTACTTTATTAAATTTAACTTTAAATTTTGATACAGTATTTCAGAAAAGTAATTAAGCCAAATAAAAATTGCTTTGTAATGTTCTGTTTAATTTTTTACCAATAGAGGCTAAAAAATATCCCCTTAGTTGTGAAATATGACTTCTATGGTAACTAGCTGATTGTGTGATAATTCTTAATTCTATTATAGATTTATTTCTATAAAAAGATTATATCACTTTCAACTAAAAAACAAAACAAATGTACGATCTTAAAGTACAATAATACGAATAATAAAATAGTAAAAGAATATGATAACAGTATCTTAGCTTTTGTTTTAAATTTAAAACATACAAAAAACTCGCCGTGTACTATTATGTATCACATGGGGCTTACAATATAAATAAATAAAATTAATAACAATTTATAAATATAATCTTAATAAATAAAATTAGAAAGGAAAAACACTACAAAAGCGATAAAATATAGATCTATCAGGCAGATAGGGCTTAGATTATAGGATTTACAGATCTAAACTTTAAAAACGTAAGCTGGAATTCCCTATTTTTTTATGCTATTTATGTTTGTTACTCCCCCCCCCGGCGTAAATCGGTACTTCTATCCTCCCCAGAAAAGTTCCTCCATCTGAAATGCTCAGTTACGAAATTTCTCTAACAGGAACAGGGTTAGTTTTAAATATAAGCACCATCCTAATTTGCTTGAAGTATTGAAAATATTTATTTGCTATGGTCTAACTCCATTAGTATTTAGAAATATTTGAGTGACACCAATTTTCTAGCTTATTTCACCCTCTCCCTCAAGTGTATTTTACTACACTAGTATCGCTACAGTTAAAACGTAACAGCTAATTTATCCAACTTCTCTCAACATCAAAACTCTATGTTCGGTTAGTCCTCCCCCACCTCTATTGTGCTATGGAGCATTTAAGCAAATTTGGAGCAGAAAAGGAAGCATTTTGACAACAAATAACACGAAATAGAAGTTTCTTCACGAAGCCCATTATTGTGTAGGCAAAAAACTGAATAATAAGAACCACACTATAGATTTAATACTTTCGATTATTTTATCGACTGTGATATCAAATTAATCTGGTGCACTGTATTAAAATCATCCTCCAAACTGAAAAATATAAATATAGCGAGCGGCCTAGAATTCCCATCATTGTAAAGCAAGATACAGAAAAGGAAAATCTGAGAAAATCGTACGGTTATCATACGGAAGTTAAAGAATACTCATTTATATGCGTTTCCAGAGCTGAGCGATGCCGATTCAGCAAAACTCAACTATTTCCGGGCATTTGGAATGGTGTGAAAGTTCTTAACTTCCTCCACCTCGTGAGACTTAACAAACACTCACGAAAACGTGAAAACAACTCAGGTTATTTATCATAGTAAAACTATACAGAACACACTATAACGGGTGTCAGGTAGAAAAAAGGTAGAGTGGTTTGAGAGGTTAAAGGAGAAGGATTCAAGTTGAAATTCATTGGTCATGTTGTCATTGGTCATTCATTCATTCATTGGCCTGAAGATATGATTATGTCAAAAAAAAAATGTCTAATTTAATACTTTAGGGGCCGTCCATAAATACATCACGTTTAGAGGGGAGGGAGGGGGTTCAACAATCTGTGACACTTTGTGACAAGGGGGGAGGGGGGTTTCAAGAATTGTGGCATCACACATTGAAAATCAAAAATACTAAAACTAAATAATTTTTTTCTGGAAAATGTAGCTTAAATGATATTATTATAAGATTCTTACCAACGAAGTAAGAGGTCACTTTGAACTTATAAGGTGGGGTGCACTTAAACTTCAATAAAAACATCGGGTCCCAAATTCTTACCAACCTTATTGTAAACTTATTATTGGTAGCAGTCAGTGACATGCGACAAAGGGGGGGAGGGGGTATGGTGAAGTGTGACACTTTGTGACATATGGAAGGGGGTTCAAGATGTTGAAAAAAGTGTGACATCATATTTATGGATGGCCCCTTAGATAACTTTGCATTTTTCAATTGGGGGACTTATGCTCCTATCATTCATAGTACTTAATTGCTTTAATGAAAACGCAAATACTATAAATAAAATTTCAAAATATTTTCTATTTGTTTTTGCTCTTAATATACTAGGCAATATACGTTTTCAATTCAGCTGGCTATAGCAGTATAAAAAGTGAAGTGAAGGATAATCAAATTTACCAGAGTTTTGAATTTGATGATTACGTTTAATATAAAAAAATATGTTTAAAATTTTGATTCATATTTTTGGAGTTGAAATCATACGATATCGAGTTTTATTGATTTCTATTGAGATTCAATGATTACATTTAAGCAATACAGTTTTACTCAGATAATAAATTATTAAGTCACGATGAAAAATATTTTGTACGAAAAATAGAAATCAAATAGCACCAAAACATATCGCTCATAACTCACTAACTCATAACTTTTTCCAGGATATGCGTTGTCTTTGGTAGTAATAGTCGAAATATATCTCAGAATATATTCGAAAATATTCTAAAAAATTACGCAATATCGATCAAAGCTGTCAGATATCGTGATTCCGATGTCCGATATTCAACGATGTTCGCGATATTGGCCAGTATTGGCACATCAGTGTCCAATGTCCTTGTGCTACCTGGGTAGATTAGTATTAGAAATAGAAATAAATATTTTAATGGATTTTCAATTTTTTTCTTTGTCTCCATAAGTATCAATTTCATTACTATTTTTTATTACTGAAAAGGGGAAACCATTAAGATAAAATGAACCTTCAAACTAATTTATGTACACAATTAATTAATGAAATTGTCATCTGTGTAAAATTGCGTTTATATTAACTTAGGTATCATTAGGTAATTCTAAAATTGTGATAAAATTTGTATTTAAACCTTTCAGTCCTGAGCCGCCTGAGTTGGTTATTGAAATCTATGGTTTGAAGGGTCCCACGGCTCGATTTGAGGCGGAACGCGCGACACATCTCTTTAGAAAAGCATCACTGGTTTCGGTCTATTATTTAGCTAGATATCATTTGGGAATTCAATACTATTCGAAGAAATGTATCATGGAACGATTTCGTGATAGTGCGTTTCAACGAAATTGCCTTATTTTTTATTCACCCTTTTCAAGTAAAAGTTGAATGTTTAGTTACATGAAAGCATTTATTTTCATTCATTTCTTTATACGGCAGTTTTCGAGGAAAAAAAAGATTAAAATATAAACGTGTGTAGTCGATAAAACGTGTAAGTGTAAAATTGAGTTTTTTAATTTTCTGCTATATTACGATTTAGCTTCTACATCTTTACTCAAACCAAAACTGGAAACTGTAAAGATTTATCCTCGCTATTTTTAATTTCAGTCCAGAGAAAATCCATTAACTTCTTTGGACGATGATGGATATGGCATTGAATTTAGCCACCAGTAAAAAGTTAAAATTAAAATAATCATGATAGAAAATTGGTATTTAAGCTTAAATCAAAGTATTTTTTTTAGGCAAAACAAATCTGCCAGTTATACCGGAGATAGAAGGCCCTTCGGGCCTAGGTGCTCCATCGTGTTCCCCCCTCTTCTTCTTCAAAGTATTTAAAAGTCTCCGGTTTAAATTATTAAAGATCCATCTAGCCATGGTTGGATGTGATCTTGTTATAATATGCAGAATCACAGGGGAATCGGAAATGTAACCTCTGACTGACGGGCCTAGGAGTTTTAATAAGCAGGCAGGGAATGATGCATAATCCCTAGTGGAAATTGACACTTAACATTTTAAAATAGGATTAAAACCAGCAAAATCGTTCGATTCATGCAATTATTACATAAAACCAATTTAAGAGCTAAAATTTCAATCGCAATTTCTCAGTTCTTTGGCTTAAATAAGTCCTGACTTTCTACAAACTTTTCAGATTGAGTATTGCAATTGGTCTGGTTTACAGATATACTTTATACCTTACCTAAATTCGTGGTTTATTTCATAACATAAGTTGTTTGACGATAGTTATTAGCAGACTTGCTGAATAAGTTTTGTGGAGAAAAAACATTTGTATTAAATTATTGATGAGCTCGGAAAGGAATATTTCAGTAGTAGTTTCGGTTTTAAAGGATTTTTAATTAAGCCGAACGAACACGGTGTGCTAGATTGGTAAAATAATCGAAATCGCGAAGGTATCTAAAGAATTGAGAAGCAGTTCGGAGGGTTTTGGTGAGTGATAGCGAGCAGGGGGCAGAGTCACCTAGTTAAAATTTAAAAAAATGTACGAATAACGAAGATTTACAAACAAGTAATAATAGGATATATTTGTATTGAATTTTTAATATCTCTCTATATTAAAACATGTAACAGTGACAGCCGCTGCTGATTTTAAATATTTTATTTTTGAACTCTTACTACGCAAAACCTTTCGACGGAAAAGTATATGAAGTTTTGACCATTCGTAGAAAAATGTATGAGGATCATTTTCGTTTCAAAAACTTATTAAATGTTGAAGTCGAAAGTTATTTTTTTCTGCTGCGAGGTCGCCCTCAGGAAAATCTATTTACAGTAAAAATATGTATTTTTATAGAAACATCTTAAATATGAAGTTTTGCTTTGTTGTTGTTTTGTTATAAAAGAAAGACTAATCCAGGTAAAACTATTATGTTTTCACCACCATATACGTTTATTTTTCATAAAAAGATTGGCGGTTTTTTAAAATTTGAATTATTAGTGGAATTATTTGGAGTCAAAGTTTAATTTTTTTTCTTCTCTTTCAGGCCGTTCACTAGGCCCTAGAGAAACAAACGAGTTTTATGTGTCTGATTTCTTTTATTTTTGAAGGTTCTCTTGGTACACACGTGCATATTTTAATTTTAAAAGTTTCTTAAAAAGGCATGTTTTTTTCTGTTTGATGATAATTAGTAGACTTGCTTGATAATTTCGATTAAATTATTGGCGAGGTAGGAAAGGAATACTTAAGCAACATTTTTGTTTGGGAGGGGGGATTATTTGGTCTGAACTGTTTATAAGCAAGATAGATAAGTACTAAGTTTTAAAGGAGCATTAATTAAGCGAACCAGCGGGGTGTGCTGAATTGGTAAGATAAAACAAGCGAGCTTTGCTCGCTAAAATCACAAAGCGTAGTTAGAAAAAAAAAAGTAAGGTTGAAAATTTTCAATAGTAAAAAACTTTTTAAACCAACCAATCTTAACTAACGTAACATCAGTAAAAAGGGATTAAGACAAGCGTGAGAAAAAGCATATATGTTTCAATAGAAATTTCTAAGACAAAAATCTCTTTTCAACCATCGATGTTGATGTTAAATTGCTGAAATAACTGTTAAACACTTTCGTGTCTACTTGTAACAAGAGATTTAGTAACGATAATGTAGCATCTCATTGTTTTGATTTCGTGAATACATTAGAAAGTCTTTTGAATATTTAATCTCTTTAAATCTTCTTCAATATTACATCCATTGTTTTTAAATGGTTAACTACTGTGGTGAAATTCCTTATCTCTCCTAAACAAGTTCGTTGATGGTAAAGAAGCAACAGACCGTGTTAAAAGAGTTCTTTTGTATTTATTTTTTAATGATGGAGTTTCAAAATTTAAACCATTTGTAGATATAGATTTTACGCAAGAAAATAGATCTAACATTTAAGATGTATTATTAGTAGATGAATGTTTTTGATTAGATGTTGATAATTTTTTTGTAGCCGTAGTTTCAATTATATTTTTATTAACGGTTTATTTCCAGTTGTATTAAATTCTTTCCATACTTCGTTTTGAAAGTATCTCCGTTTTATAAAATAATATTTTTATTGAACCTATTTGCAGTGTGGATACTGTATTCACCACTATAAAGTTTAAATAACAAAAATGCTGTATAAAACTTTACTAAAAAAACAATATAAAGGGGTAAATATTTAAATTAGTTAACTTTCGGAATGACCTTTCTAAAGGAAACTGTCGTCGCTACACTAGTGTCATCTCTCTACTCTAGAAAAAGTTTTGGACGAACGATTTCCAGAAAAAAACTTTTTAATTACTGAACCGAATGACACATTTCTGGTATCAAATTGTCCAGATTATTTCGATGATTTGCAGTAAACTGTTGCATTTTTTTTAAAAATTCTCAATTTTAAAATATTTCCACTTTTTTGGATCACAGACAAAGTCGCAGTTACAAAGCAAGTATTATCAAACAACTTATTATACATCCAATTAACACGACCAATTGACTCCATATTTTATGATGAAGCAAGTTTTTTTTTCCACGTTTTAAAATGTGCTTCAAATTAAATATCATGCAAAGACTGATAAAAATATTTTAAGAACTTACAAATACGCTATTTCATTCTAAAATTTCGTCTGAAAATAATAGTTTTTAGCCTGATAATCGAAATTAATTCTAAACTTTAAGTGCCATATTGGTTTTGTCTCTTATTTTTTTTTTCAATAGCTTAAAAGGTAATAGCTTAAAGGCGATTTCAGTCACCACTCAAACAATAAATTAATTTCAATCAGCATTAATACCGACTGAAAATCGTGCGAGGCAGTTAATTTGAATTAAGAAAAAATACCCTTTGATAAATGATTGAGGATTTGAGATTCGTTTATAGCACTGGTATTTATTTTCTTTGTAAATATAAAATAATTCTCAAATCTTAAAACCTCATATAGTACTTATAAACAGTGTTTTGAAATTGATGATTATAGAGACGGAGAAAAAACTCAGTTCAAAATTTTTATTTGCCATTCAATTATATATACATGCAGAGATATTTTTAACTCCTCTGAGAGAGTATTTCACTCCTTGAAAATCGGAAATACTCTTTAAAAAACTAGCCAGGAGTATTTTCACTCTTTGAATTTTTCACAAAGCTTTAGCTTAAAAAATGCACTGTGCCCCGCCGAAATTTTTTTTCCAGTGATTTCAATCAATTAGACTTTGCAAATACCTATGAAAATTAACTTTATATAAATGGTTTGTGGCCATAATGGCGTAGCCGGAGAAAAAATTTGGAAAGATTGGATTACTTTTGGTCGTTTTAGGAGAGGAATAGATTATATTTTTTTCACTGGTTGTACTGATGCTTAGGGAGTTTGATACGGTTTTCGTGTCTCTGTATATGTAGTTTATGCTATTTTCGTATTTCACTCCTCATAATTGAATGTCACTCCTCCTAAAAAAGTCAAGGAGTATTTTTACTCCTCCAAAAAAATCCTAGGAATAACACTATACATGTCCATTTGTTTTCATAAAATTTTTACATCCATCTCTTTTTTGGGTATATGTGTTTATTGGATGTCCACCCTAAATATCTATACTAGACAGCAACGTTTCCTGACCGTATGACGTCACTACGCGGAAGCAGAAACTGCGCAAACTGTTTCTGCGCCTGTTGGGTAGTTAGAAGGAATTTAGGTACGCAAATTGTGATAAAAAGACGCCATATAAAGCATGGGTCAAACAAAATAATCATATTTTTAAATTGGCGTCCTTCATTTCACTTAAAATTTAGACACTGTATCTACTTTTTTTGTTAGTGACGTCACAAGGTCAGGAAACGTTGCTGTCGTTCTGGACTGGATGGAATATGTCGGTTACGGGGTACCAGCAGCGTGAGCCGCTCCGCCGTCGTTCTGGAAATCCCCCTCTATTTCTTATATTAAAAATTCTTTTCTTTTATAACAATGGTTAATGAAAGCTTTGATAGACCTTCAGCACTAATTTATTAAAATATGTTTAAAATATAAATGAAACTTTTCACTTATTGGAGCCTTAAAAAAGAAAATAAATCACCAATTTTTAAGTAGTTTCTGCTTAAATGTATATTGCTATTTAGCTGAAACCTTCACGCAAATTCTTCTCTGATTGTCAAACGATGAACTGTGCCTGATGAAAAACGCTGTCTGATTTTTAAAAGTGGTTAGTAACAATTTCTGAACTCATTATGAGTTTTTTCTCTGGCACCAGTTATCAACTTCATAACCCGGAAAAAAAGGTTAGCTCGAAATATTATCAGAATACTACCCATTCTATTTTAAATGGGTTATTTTAACTTTCACCGCGAACACATTCTCCTTCATGTAAAAGAATTGCGTTTATAGATATTTTTGTTTTTTAATTATTTAGTGGTGATTAAAACTATGAACAAAATTCTTCAATATAATCCAACGAGAAAATTTGTTGACGTCGCGTCGTCCAATATTGTGTCAATTGTTATAGAAACGGGTTATTCCACTCAACTTTGGGAGTGATGGTAATTCAGAAACGCTGAAAAAACGTTATGGGCCGAATCTGTCTATCAATTAGATTTGAATTTCTTTTGAAATTTTGTTTTTCTGTTCCCCCCCCCTCTTGGTGGTCGGACTGTACTCAAACATGGGTTTTGTACATTTTTCACTCTGTTTTAACCAGGGTTTGAGATTGAAATTTTTGGATACGGAGAAAAAACTCATAGATCAAAATTTTTGAATACTTTTTAGATTACTGGTTATCATAATTTTAATGATTATCTCTGGGATCATTATTTTCTAGAAAATTATTTAATAAAAAAAGTTTTTCTGCATATTGACTATGCTTAATATTAAGATATCATAGTTTCAAGATGATTCGATAAGTTCGAGATGGGAAATTTTGGTCTCAAACATAACATCTATTGCGTAAAACTTACCTCAGTAATTGTTAGTCATTTGAAAGAAATTTTCACTAAAACGACATCAAAATTAATAAGGAAGCTTACATATAGATCCAAGTATTTAAAAATATGCAGTATATCAATTTATCCTTGAATATAGGTTCAAAAACCTGTGCAATATATAAGCGCACAACATTATAGCTTGTCAGAAATACACTTTTCTTCATTCGAAAACACTAAAAAAAGCAACACTTCGTTGGAAATTGGAAACGAATAAAACAATGATATTATTATCAATCAAATTTTGTACAAAGACAAATACAGAAAAACGAAAGACACACAAAGAACATCAAAATATACAAAAATAACAAATACACAAAGAAAGAAATTAAATATGTGGTATCATAAGAGCCAGCGGCTCGTCCTTGATACCTATAAAAAAATAGACACTAAAAAAACTGCAACAAAAGCTGGGCTGACTATTTTAGTATTTGAAGTAATGCTTCAGTGTTAATTTGCTCGCTTAAAAATTTATATATGTCAGATTTAAATTCAAGTTTATTGTTAGTTATCTTTAGATTTTCGTTTAACTTATTAAAAAATAAGGTCCTAAAAAACATGAGATTTATGTCTTTATTAGTCTTAGGTATGAAATAATTTCCTTTTGTATTCCTAATTCCAAAGTTGCTGGTTTTTATTTGATAAAAGGATTTGTTGTTAAAAATAAAAAGAAGTAAGCGAAAAAGCGATAAAAAAAAAGCGACAAAGAGTTCACGTATTTTCAAAACGGGCCTAGGTAAATAATTAATATTAATATGAGATAAAATTTTAGTCTGTATTTGGATTAATCCAGTCCAGTTTGTCCAATAATGCCATCTGGATTTGCAGCGATTTCCGTACTCGGCTAGCCTGTATAAGTATCTAGTAAGCCGTGTTTAAACAAGTATTTTGGTTCAGAAAATAATCTGCCTTGATTTTATTTCATACCAGCTGCTTAGCGGAACGAGGAAAACGCTAAAAAACCTATGAAAAATTGCCAGTTAAAGGCTGCTTTAAAGCCAAAATTTTCCATCCCGAACTTATCGAATCATCTGGAAATGCTTTCTTCTTAGATTTTTAAACAAAAGAAAAAATTATACGAAAATCGCCGTTTGCGGCCTTCTTTTCCAGCCACCATTTTGAAAAGAAATAATATCACCAGAACTACCAAAACCATACATTATATTCATAAATATACATTAATCAAAATCCTCGTAGTTAGAAATCTCCACCTATATTAACATTTTTTCAAAAAAAAAAAAAAAATTAAACACGAAACTTTGTAAAAAGGAACAGAACTTTCCGGATGACCTTATATGACATCCTGAATCCGAAAACGACCCCGCTTTCCCCCATCAATGTATAGCCTTAGTTTTCGGGGAACGCTTCTTACGCATTTTAACGATTTTAACCATTCCATTTTAACACTTTCGATGACTTTTTGGCTATGAATTCAACTAATAAGAATGAAAACGAAAGCCTTATTTTAGCCTTTAAAAGGCTTCTTATAGAGCAGAGAGCTGCATGTCTCTAAAAAACATCGTTAGAAGCGAGAAGTTTTATGCACTTATTTTCTTCGTGGTTCATCTTTAAAAGTTCCTAACCCTTCCCCAACACAAAATACTAAAAAATATATTTTTTTTTGCGAATAAGGGGTTGTTTTCCCTCTTGAATCTCCCCTTCGTGAGTGAAGAAAAGTATGTAATGCGTTTAGCAGCAAGAGGATCTTGTCCAGGTAGACGATTTTGACCGAAATGTGTTGTACTATGTATTACAGCTACTAAAAGTAATCTCCAAAACCCCCAGATGTGTGGAGAAAAAAAAATTCATCGCTTAGGTGGCAAGGGACCTAAACAGACCGCGCTCGTCTTTCCTCCAATCAACAAAAGTGACCGACATTTAGGGGATATGGGTTGAAGTCTTCCATGTATTCACATTGCAATATATTGCAAACAGAACTAAATATAAAACCAAAATAATTATTTCTGAGCATCAAATAAAAATACTTCTGACCAATTATCTCTTTTATGGAATTCATAATAACATATTTAAAATAAACACTTAAAATCACTCACTTGGTCACGCTGGGCGCGCACGAGTGACTAAAGTCACGGCAACCAGGATTACTAGTATCAAAAATATCACTAGAAAACAATGGATCTCTATGAAGAAATTCTTGGCAATCGGCCAACTGTTACGTCGCCTAGTGCGCGCACTCTACCAATACTTGAACTTGTTTCAATAGCCAAGGCAACAATTTTGTCTTTGTCACCGTGACAAAAGTAGCTCGTGCGCGATCAGCCTTATTTTAAAAACAACAATAATAACGTATTAATTGATAAAACAGCGTTTTGTAACATTAAATTGGATGTGAAATAAATTTAACCTTTAAAATTATTCACTGATTTCCTCACTTCTTTTTTTTTAGCAATTAATTTTACTGTCGTCACAACGTTGCCACATAAGACAAGTATGTCTCCTGAGAGTCTTGACCTTGAGGCTTTTTAACAAAGAACTCAAAATTTAATATGTGGTTCCTCGTTCGCAAGAGTTTAAAAATAAGACCCTTTAAACCTTAAGGCCAGTCCTGTTTTTAAGCATAGCACACCAAGTGGAAACATTAAAACTCCCAGTTTATACGAGAAAGTCATAAATTTCTTTAACAAATTTTTTAAAATAAAATTAAGAAAACGCTATGTGAATCTTATTTCTAAATTGAGTGTTGTTTCTTTCTGGGGATTTTGGGTAGTATATTTTAATGTGGTAAAATTTTAATAGACTAATCAATAGTACTGAATTGAAAGGGTATTTAAGTTTTTCAATGAAAGTCCCCCATCATCAGTTTTTAAGTTATTCCTAAAAAGGTAGTAAGTAGACAAAAAAATAAGGGTTGGCTCATTCTGACACCTATTAGTTACAATAAATTCACCACACAGCCCAGACGTTGGTAATACTCACCACTAAATAAGAAACAAATATATTTTATACAAAATTTGATTTAGTTCAGAGAATGTTATCAGGAAATTATAAATATGTATTATTATAAGCGTATCATGTGAAAATGTGGTATACGTTGTAGTAAGTATAGAGATTCTGAACTAATAACATTGACGTAGTGCTTGCTGATAACTCGGTCAATCGGTGTTCAAAAGTGACGTTTTTAAAACATATATAAACAGCAGTTTTTTGGGAATGCTGATTCCGAATATCAAGTTTTCTGCCACGTGGAAGGTCGGCGTCATATTTAAAATCGCAAAATTTTAGCTATTTTTTTCCTCTTTCTTCTTAGATTTCAACAATTACTTACATAAATTTCTAGAAGCAAATCTCAATTACAAAGTTGAAGCAAACAAAACTTCCTACAAAATGCACTACTAAACTTTGATTTTCTGAAACTAGTTCTACCTCAACAGTACATAGGAGATTAACGATTGCGAAGGTTCGTTTGGCTGTAAGGCCCGAAAGTTTTATTCGAGATTTTCGCTTTACTTCATTCCATGTCAAATCAACACACTTTTTAGCATGACCATCTCGGATTTTCTTGAAATTTGGTATACATGTTCTACTTATAGAAACTCGGAAAAGTACCAACTTTCATCAAAAAATATTAATTGGTTCTGGAATTACAGGAGCGTAAAGTGGCCAAAAATGGACCATTAAGTTCTTTAAATTGCTCTAGATGAAATTGGTGTCATTTTAAAGTATTTTAACTACTTCAGTAACTTGCGCTTAAGACATTAAGCTACATTACTCTTGTTCATTATAGTCCTGCATTGTAACCCTAGTACTTGCGAGGGGGCTTCGAAGGAACTAATTCAAATGGTTACCCGAACTTTTTGATAGGAGGCCGGGGATGAACAAAGCCTTCCATATAGTTCCAAAGAGAATGCTCGAGATTCTGTACAATTTTTTCGAGATTCTGTACAATATATTAAAATGAAATTATTAATTCAGTACATAAAATAATGGTAAAAAAAACTGGTTAAAACAGAAAAATTATCTGACATTGGCTTTTAAAATAATGGTATGCGAAATCACATTATTCCGAGTGAAAACCTCTATGGTCGAATCAGTCATGTCAGCCGTAGTGAAGGGAATTCCGATCTAGTTGATAGTGTTTTTCTTGCGATAATATTTACTTACGAGATAGATTTAAAATTAACCCGAATTTCAATCCATCTGAAACGATAAAGGCTTCTCATGAAAAAGAAATCGATATTCCACTTTCAAAACCTTCCGAACGACTTTTCATACCCGGTCATCCCATCAATATTTTTCTTCTTCGTAAACACGGCCCCTGACGAAAGGTTCGATCACGATCCTTCAATCGAACAATGGAAACATCGCTCGGGAGACATCTTCGATTGTCTGCGAACGAGTTCGATTGAAACTATTACCCCTTAGCAGACGATAAAAAAAAATAAAAAAACTGTCACTGAGGGGCAGTGGGGTGATTTTCTTACGTCGTGAATTTCTCGGCCTATATTTTTTCCTTTTAGTTTTTGAGGTCAGTGAGTCATGCTTAAATGGATATCACTTTCAAACTTTTTTAATGTAGTTGAACAGGAATGGATTATTGATATTTTGTATTTCCATAAGGGGTTTTATACCATAAATTATGTATTTTCTTTGGAAAGACTGTGATTTAACTGTGTTAACTTTTAATTGTGAATTAAAAATAAACAGAACATTCTTGGTTCCCAACCGGCTGCGGAACAAGTCTACTCAAGTCATATTCACCACTTATAAAGTCATACAATTTAATTAAAATATAATACTGAATTAAAAATTTTAATTTATTAAACTTTTTAGTCATAAAGACTCATTTGCGGCCATATTCATAGCCATCAGCGTCAGTGTTAAATCCTAGATCAAAGAAGGATTCCACCAATCAGAGTCAGCGAAAAGCTAATTTTCCTTTCTTTAAATGTTGTTGAACACTGACTCTGATGGCTGTGAATATGGTTGTTAGTCGTTTAGTAGCTACACGGTTGAGATTTGAACACGCTACAATATTAAAACCAAAATGTTTCAATCCATACTGGTCCGCAAATTCTACTAGGTAAAAACCACTGCTTTATAAGATATATTCTAAATAGGGAGACTCAGCCCTTCATCCCTCCGGGGTCGATAAAATGAGTACCAATGTTACTTGGAGAAATCAAGAGAGGGTTAGCATCAAGCTAGCCACTCCTCAGCTGACTGTGACTTTCAAGTCACACGTTCTGTAACAGTTCAGCTCATGGCCTCACCCAGTGAGGCTAGTTATACTGGAGTTTGAAGGTTCAACGACCTAGGTATTCCCTCAAAAATCCCCCTTGATTGAAATAGGGAGACAAACAAAACTTTTCAAAAAAACTTTGAATAATTATATGTTTTAGGCAAACTTATATTACACTACTAAGAAAGGTTTCATTGGTGACTTTTCTACTATTAGGTAGTTTGTTAACTAAAAAGCAATATTTTTGTAATTCCAAATCTAGAAAATTAACCGACAAAATAAATTTAAAAACAATTTTATGAATAAGAGAATGAACCTATGATCTGGAAAATGTGCTTATATTTTTTTCTATTTCTAGGAGGAAGAGGGATGCATTTTGAAATTATAGGAAGACTCCTATATTTTGTAGGTATGTATATTACTTAATTTAAAGTCTGCTAAAATATGTATTCTAAAAAATATGGGTAACAGATAACAGAAGGTTTTCTACATCCATTTATATGTTTCTCAAAATTTCCCAGCTTTTATATACCATTTTCGTTTTTAATTTTTACCATAAAAATGTTTCAGTATTTATATCTTTAGTAGTACCATAGTAATATTTTAAATACTCTTCAAATATCCACAGTAATTAGGTATTAAATAAAAAAAAAGAGTTGACAGTTAGAAATCAGAGAAGTGGTAAATCCTAGGTTTTCTTTGGCTTAGGGGTATAGAAAATTGTGATTATAAGGACGGGTTCACATCATACTGAAATGAAAAAAAATTAAAATGATAAGTTCTCTAGTGTCTGGTCTTTATTGTAAGTATTATAGTAAAAAGTTTGTGGGGGGAGGGTTCAGCATACCCCCTCAATTCTTCGCTGCTTTACAGTTTTTTGCTATTGTGCAAATTCTTTCGCATTAAATTTAGCTAAATTTGTAAGTAATTGTTTCGTTTGATATTAATGACTATAAGCAGGTTGTATTTAATAGTTATTTTGTTTTTTAGTTGCTATTACAGACTATTGATTTTTCTTTATTGAACCTTTTCAGGAGTGCTTTTCATCCAAGCCAAAGCAGATGGTTGGCAACCGGCAGACACCCAACTCAGAGAGGAAGTCCCTTGGAACCAAAACAGAAATAGCTTTGGCCCCGATGACAGCCAAGTAAAGGACTCGGGGCGCTGGAACAACAACAACAACCAGGGACAGGGGTGGTCACCAGGGGACGCCCAATCTAAAGATGGATGGAACAACAACGATCAGAACAGGATGATGATGTGGGACAATCAGATGAAAGTGGACGGGATGTGGGACAATAAGAACAATTGGGGGCCTAATGACGCCCAGGAGAAGAACGGGGGACAGTCTCAGGGGAACTGGAACCCCAACGATGCGCACGTGAAAGACCAAGGCCGATGGAATGAAGGGCAGGATAGGTTTGGACCTGGAGACTCCCAGGTGAAGGATTCGAACTGGATGGGAGGGGGAACTGGTTTTGGACCAGGGGATTCGCAGAGGAAGGATGGTGGGAACTGGAATCAGCAACAGGGAGGAGGTTGGACCCCTGGGGATGGACAAGTGAAGACGGATGGTCCATGGGGACAGGGTGAAGGCGTCACTCCATCAGTTGGAATGGGTTGGGACCAAGGAGGCGTTTCTGAAACGACAGGTGGACCCTGGGAGGGAGGTCAGGGACAAGGATGGACAGGGGACGCTCCTGGTGGCGCTGTTGAACCACCCACTGTGGTCCCAGATATCGGAGGGGGTGGAATGGGTTATGAAGAGCCTCCCAGTGTTATTCCAGGAGATGTCAATGTCGTCGTTCCGGATGTGCCCAATCAGAGTGGAGATCGCGGTGACATGGGAGGAGACGGTCAGGACTTGTTCCCGCCTAGACAGCCTCAGGGGAACTACAAGGGAGGAGACTCGAGTGGAGCTCATCCAGGAGATGACCCGAGCCAGTGGAGGTTGGAGGATTCGATTCCTGGTACTCCTGGTGTGGATTATCCTAACTACAGCACAATTCCTGCTACTAGTTTTGATTGCAAGCAGCATGAGAATCCTGGGTACTATGGAGACGTCGAAGCTCAATGTCAAGTGAGGGAAATGTTCATGATTATATTACTTATAAATTAAAAATTGTACGAGTTTACTATCTCTGAAAGAAATTTGTTCATTAATATAGTTTAATCATATGTAAAGGTATTTATAATTTGAGTGAAACAGCATCTTCTAGCCAACTCAATTACATTTTTTACATCACCGAATTCACGCTGAAAATATATATTGATGAAGGAAATAGACTTAATTATTCACTTTTGTTACTATTTTTAATTCTGATTTTTAATTGTTAATATTTTTAACTCTTAGATTTTCCCTCATAAAAGTTGATGATAATTTTAAACTTTTATTTAAAGTCACAAATGTTTAATATTTTATTAAGAACATAACATGAATTTTAGGGCATTCACATTTTTATTTTACACATTAGATGGTAAAAAACCTTTCTAATACTTAACTAAGAATAATAAATTAAAAAAAACACAAATAACAATTTTTAAAGCTGTTATTTACAAGAAATGTTTTTCCACACAGGTCTTCCACATCTGCCAATCAGATGGTCGCCATGACTCCTTCTTGTGCCCCTTGGGAACCATCTTCAACCAGCAATACTTCGTCTGTGTCTGGTGGTTCAACTACAACTGCGACGACACAGCGATGTTCTACAACCTAAACGCCGACCTCTACAAAGGACACGGAGCCCAAGGAAACTTCAAAGGAACGCCCTCACTTCCAGAAACCACTACCGGAACCAGGCTACCACCGACCGAACCAGGACGTTCTGACTATGAAAAGAGCATTCCGGGTGGTCCTCAGGAGGACACCATCATCCCACCAGGAGTTGGCGAACAGCCAATTGGTTCATCTGGAGAAGGAGGACTTGGTGTCCCTGAAGATATGGGACCCAGTGGAGGGTTCGGTCAAGATGGGTATCCTCAAGTCCGTCCAGATATAGAATCCGAACGTCCTCAAGGTCCGTTCGAGGAGCCAATGGTCGGAATTCAAGAACCCAATGTTCCAGCAGGACAGGATGGGTATGGGCAAGGACAGGATGGGGGCTATGGGCAACAGGATGGGGGCAAGATCAACAGGGGTGCTGGAGGTAAGATCAACAGGGGTGCTGGTGGGCAGAGGGACTGGAACAGGGGCGTAAAGGGGGGTGTATCAGGGGGTGGCGGTAGGTGGGATTCACAGGGCCAGACTGGCGGGGACGATGGTTATGGGAAGAAGGGGGGTAGTTGGGGTGGGGTGAAGGGGAGGAAGGCGAGGAGTTGGGATAATGGGGATAAGTGGGAGACAGACTCGGAATATCCCTTGGATAGGGAAGGGAGTAGTTGGATATCGCTTGATGAGGAACGACCCATTATAATTTTGAATCCGAAGTCTGTGATTGGTTCTTATCAGTTGGCGAAGAGGGACGGTGTGTGGAGGAAGGAGGCTAAAGAGCAGCCGGAAAGAAGTAGGAGGGGTTCGTGGAAAGACGATTCGGTGAGAGGTAGGGATGGGACGTGGGAGAGGGTCTTTGCTAGGAATGAAACGTGGAGAAAAGGGTCTGAGGAATCGGTTAGGGGCGAAGAAAGGGAGAAGGATTCTGTTGAAGAACCACAGAGGTATAGTGAGTCGTCTCCTGAGTCCGAATACGATGGGGGTAAAAGTAGAGAGACAGAGAGATGGCGAAAGAGGAATGAAGTAGTCGATCCGTCTAAGTGGTCAGGCATCCAAGATATGGGCGAGTCCATCCATCAAAAAATTGGGCGAACAAACCGAAACTGGAATCTACTCGATAAGTCTTTAGAAGAAAGTCCTAAACAGGACAGGAGCCATAAAAAGAACTGGTGGATGGAGGCTTTGAAACGAAGCAAAGATGAGGCCGCTAAGGAGAGATGGGAGGAGAACAAACAGAACAGCAGAGCAAACAACTCACAGGAAGGAAAAGACACTCCTCATATTTATGGTGGCAGGAGTTCTCTGAATGGGTATTTGGATTACAGCAGCGAGGAAAGGCCTGATACAGAGACCCGAAATTGGACTTAATTGAAAATGACTCGGAAATATCGAATCCCACCTCTGAGGAGCATGCCTGTAAATACTTAAACATTACGCTTACATGTTCTACTGGTTGCACATTAAGTTGCAATTGTGTTTTTATTTATTTCTTTTGTAAATATTCCATTTGTGTATGTCTTTTAGTGTATGGATAATAAAGAGAGTTATATGAAGTTGAGATATTTTTTTTTCTTTATGAAATAAAGTGAAATGAAGAAATTTCTAGTGTTTGAAAAGTATATACAAGGACCTCCCACACCCTTCATCCAAAACCCTTAGTAGCTGACATCTTTAGAGTCCAGGGGTTGGTATAGGGAACATAGGGGTGAGAGATAAAGGGGTGACACTATAGATTGATGCAGTGTAATAACGAGTGACAAAAGTGTGTCACCCCTAAATATTATAAAATTTTGTTAAAGTTTGGCATGTTTGATTTCTTATCACATAAGGCTCGGGGTGACATCGATCCCATATGAAAATCATACCTTTGTGCAAAATGAAACACCCAAATATAGAAAATACGGTGCATCTTTAAATTTAACACATGCACTGAATTATAAGGTAATATTGAAGTTCTTATGTATGTTAGTTTGTAGCCCCTCAGATAAGTTTTTTCTCCTTAATATATTCTTCATATTATGACCTCCTAGAAGAACATTTTTAATATCACACAGATGAAAGCATTTCTTGAACCTAATTTCATTATTTTGACTCCTTTTACCCAATATTGATAATAATATGTTAACTGACAACCCCTAAATTGAAATTTATAATTAAATAACTTCTGTATTTGATGTTTAAAATTCGAACATGCGTTTTGATTTTTTTTAACACAATGGAACTGAAATTATTAAATTTCTTAACTTAGCTACACATAAAAGTTGAATAGATTTTTGAAACTTCATATATCATTTCTGATTTAAATCATCCAATATAATCAGAGCTAAACTCATAAATATTTCTTGTAGTATCTATCAATTTCGAATAACTTATTTTTTCAGTCACATATATCTCTTAGCTTAAACTTTATTTCATTGAATTGATAAAAATACATTAAAAATTTACGTCTTACTGTAAAAAAATCAAAAACTTAATTTTAAATTAATTTTTCATTAATATCTGTAATTAGATCTAATGTTTTATAAATTCTGCACACCATGGACACGACAACAACAACAACATTAATATCTGTACAAACAGTACACCTCTAAAGTAGTAAAAAATAACAGAGATAAGCAAAGTACGGCTTGCAAGCCATATGTGGTTCTTTGGCCCCTTGAGCCTGGATCTTTTCTCAAGATTTTTATAAGGGTATTTTGCTCCAAAAATAAGTTAGAACACGACTTTACAGGATCTAATTTCAAAAAATTTTCGATGGTATCCCCCCTTTTTGCTTGTAACTTATTATTGTTACACTGAATCTTGCCATTAAGCACACCAAGATTCAACTCCTACCAGTAAATATTCTTATAATATACAGTAGTTTTATGCAAGATGGGGGTAGCCTTTAGCATAATTTTAAACAAAAGCTCCCAAAAAGAAATAATTCACAATCACAAACCTATACATATAGTTTCAGTTTGAATAAATAGATAGGAAATACAATACAGTCGATTCCTCATAATGTGATCACATTTGTCCAAGATCAGAATGATAACAATATCCGATTGAAAATAATAAGCGGTTCTATAATATAAAGTGGACTTTCAAGTATGTATTTTGCAACTTAAACATTATTAACGAAAAATATAAGAGCGAATCACTATATTTTGTATTTTTTGTATTACAATTAGCTTTACAACCGATATAAAAAAAGAGGTTTTTAAGGGATTCCACCAAATTTTGATAACACGATACATTTTGGGTTAATTTAAATAGGAGTGATCTGGACCAGACATTTCGATCAAATTATCCGATTGATAAAATTAACCGTGATCACATTAAGCAGAGTCGACTACCTATAAGAGATTTATAAAAGTACTTAGTTAGTTTTCTGGAATTATAGGTGCGTAAATGGATCGAAAATAGGCAAAAATGGACCAGCGGACCAACAAGAGTTCTTTAAATTGCTCTAGCGAAGGCTGCACAACATACGGTCCGCCGGTCGCATGCATGTTGCCCGCAACCCCTCTTTTTTTCGGCCCGTAAAAGGCCTAGATGATCCTGAAATTTTAAAAGATTTAAGAAAAATCTAACTAAAAAGAAGAAGGAAAAGAAGAAAATTTTCCAGAAGGAAAATGTTGAACTGTTTTTCTACCAAAAATCAAGGGGGATTTTTGAGGGAGTACCTAGGTCGTTGGACCTTCAAACTCCAGTATAACTAGCCTCACTTGGTGAGGCCATAAGCTGAACTGTTACAGAACGTGTGGCTTGAAAGTCACAGTCAAGCTGAGGAGTGGCTAGCTTGATGCTAACCCCCTCTTGATTTCCCCAAGTAACCTCGGTACTCATTTTATCGACCCCGGAGGGATGAAGGGCTGAGTCTGCCTTGCCCGTGGACCGGGATTTGAACCCCGGGCCTGTGAATGAAAAGAACTTTCAAAAGTTTTATAAAAATATGTGGTCTTTAATAGAAATTTTATAAACTCGTAAAATCTTGAAGTATATTTTAAACTTACATTATAGTTTGTAATTTCTCTCAATATCATGAAAAAGAAATTGAACATTTTCAGATTAATTTTTTGGCCGGTAAATGTACCAAGAGTTGCCTCCTAGGAAAGAAAAATCGGTTTACTGTGTATAAATGAGATAATTTACAATTACTTAATGATTTTCATGAAGAATATGCAATAAAAAATTTATTTAATAAACATATTTTTAACCTATTTTATGACTTATTTTACATAGATACCTAGATTTTTAGAAAACGACATTCTAGGGCAAAACGGAGGTCAATTTTGGACTCAGAACACCAAAAAAACTTTATAAATAATGACCTTGATAACAAATTTGGATAAACCTATTTTTAAAGTATGTTCTCTTTTTTAATACAATACTTATTGCCCTATTTTATTAAATTGTGAAGGGACGTGATGTCTTAGAACAAAACAGAGGATATTTTCAAGTTCAGCCCATCAAAAAGCCTTAAGAAATTATTACAAGAAAATTTTTGAGTTGAATTTATAACTTTGTATTCTTCCCATTTTCTAAAAATTTCGCCTTATTAAGGTAAAATGACCATTTTTGAAGTCCATTTTCAAAACTTTTGAGATATTTCCCAATAAATCATAAAAACCTAAATTGTTAGGAAACGTGACGTCCTAAGGACAAAATGGAGGTCATTTTCGGATTCAGACTCAGAGTGCACCCAAAAGCATGAAGATCAGATGGACAGCTGAAAATTTAATTTTTTTTAGATTTGTTTAATTTTGAAAAAAAAAACCCTGTAAAATTATACAATGTGTCTGAAAAAGTCCATAGTAGGATGAAAACATGTTAAAGTTTCATTAAGCAATAATTCGTTTGGTCGCAACACAAAACTGTTCAAGGTGCCACCCATTTGAAGGGGACCCAGTCCCCCCCTTGCACCAGAAAAGTTACGTAAAATCTTCCTTTTAGTTTCAGACTTGAAATTTTGCGGCTCGGCGTAGGAGCTATCCTATTTTAGAAGTCACCCAAATGAGTTAAAGCACTACTTTTAACCAGCGGTAGAAATTGGGAAAAAAACATACTAGTCCTGCGGACCAGTGCTTTGCCAATCTTACTGGCCCGCAACAAAAAAAAAAATCACTGGTCAGACAAATTAAAAAGGACCTACCGTTTAAATATTATTATATAAAGTAACTATATTAGTGCGGGAGCAAAGCACAAGAATCTATAAAGATTCTGCAATTCCGGCTACCAGTCTGAAATTTGGCACACTTGTTCCTTATGGTATAAGGGTCAGAAAAACACCGGGACCCAAGTTGGGCAACCACCTGGGGGGGAGGAATTCAAGATGGCGTCCAAGATGGCGCCGGCATCAAATTCGTCCAATTGCGCGTAATTTAAGTCAATTTTGGGGTTTCCGGCTATGCTAAACTCAAAAATATTAATATAACACAAGTTTTGTGACTTCTTGGAGAAGAGGAATTCAAGATGGCGCCCAAAATGGCGCAGAAATCAAATTCGTCCATTTGCGCGTAATTTAAGTATATTTTGGGGTTTTCGGCTATGCTAAATTCAAAAATATTAATCTGACACAAGTAATGAAACCACCTCAGGGGAGTAGGAATTCAAGATGGCGTCTAAAATGGCGCCAAAATCGAATTATTCCATTTGCGAGTAATTAAAGTCCATTTTGGGGTTTTTGACTATGCTAAATTCAAAAATATTAATCTTAAAGCTCTAAAATCTTACCTTTTTAAAGTTATTCTAAAAGAATTCAAGATGGCGTCCAAAATGGTGCCAAAATCGAATTCTTCCATTTGCGCGTAATTTAAGTCGATTTTGGGGTTTTCGGCTCTGCTAAATTTAAAAATATTAATCTGAAAACTCTAAAATCTTAACCTTTTAAAGTTATACCCTATTTCTTTTTTATTTCAAAAGAAGTATCTCAAGATGGTGTTCGAAATCAAAAACGTCCTTTATCACGCCTATTTCAAAGTATTTCTATATTATAAACCAAACCTATCCCCTCAAATAGTATTGCAACCCTCAAATAGTATTGCAAAATTGCAGTATTAAAATTATTGCATTTCCTTTTTTTATCTCAGATGAATTATAAATATGCATATTTTAGCATAAGCCGCGGTCCCTAGCGAGAAAAGAGATTTTCGAGGGAGGCCGAGTTATGCAACTATTTACCTATATCTGTTCTGATAACTTCCCTGAAATTTTAAGTGGGATTAGCATTCTTAGTTCAATAGCTCTGTTCTAGCAGATGCCTCCAACACAAACTTTCTGCGTTTTTTAAAACTATTTTTAAGAACTTATGAAAGAAGGTAAGTATTATATTGTCATCCGGTTTATTTCACTGCCAGTTATTAATACGACTCCATAGGGTTTGAGGGTGCTTGAGCCCCCCAATGTTGGCAGAAGGGCTAATCCCCCAATGTTTTTTTTTATTTAAAAACCAATAGTTTCACAATGACTTCCAAGAATTGAGAAAAACCTACTGAGGCCTTTGGATATTTTCTAGGTATGTATAACATAATTATTTTTTCATAAAAGAAAGAAGGGAATGTATGGGAAGTCGTTCTCTATGCGTGGACTTTCCTGGCCACCGAAGTGTCCGGTTCTCAAAGCATCCCGGTCCACAGGAGGCGTCAAGTGGTCATTAGCGCGCCCACCCATGGCTGGGGCTGGGCTTGGAAATGGAGCCATTCGAAATGTGCCTCCTTTTGTTTCTTATCACAACTCCTTGGGTGGTGGTCCATCGTTTTCTTGTCGAAGATGCCGATTATCCGACTTCGGCCCCTGTCAAAGCGGTACTTGATGCTGGTCGTAAATTGTAGGAACTCAAATCGTTTTATGACCCCTTAATTGTTCCTTTTTTCGATTTTTGGCGTCCTATTCGACACCCCATCCCACGTGACTTTCGATGGCTGTGGACACTTTGTATTTGTAGAGGTCAGTCAGTTGCATTTTTGTTGTGGTGCTGATGAACGGTTGTGTAAAAAACATTAAGTGTAAAGGAATAAAATTAGCTTTTTCTAATAATCTTTGGGTTTTTTTTAGTCTAATAGCTTGAGTTCAATCAATCAATCAGTTATTCTCAAAGTACTGAATTTAAGGAGCGCCGATATCAGATATTTTTCTTCAACTCTTTCTGTCAATCTGTTTTCTTAGATCTGCACAAAAATGCAAGATTTTTATTGAGTAAAATTGATTTATAAATAACAGTTCATGAAACCATTGTACTAGTCCGTATTGACACCTCTTAAACTGCATATTCATCATAATTTTTATGAGTATAAGGCTCTTTTTAATTGTTTTATTG
Organism: Tetragnatha montana; assembly: GCA_963680715.1. Taxonomy (NCBI): domain Eukaryota; kingdom Metazoa; phylum Arthropoda; class Arachnida; order Araneae; family Tetragnathidae; genus Tetragnatha; species Tetragnatha montana. The sequence goes on from OY796677.1 coordinate 26,662,813, forward strand.
GCATAGTTTGCGACACCTGTAAGTTTTAAAAATCGACGCCCCTTTAAATTGAAACAATAATGAAAATAAGGTAATTCAATAGATTTTCTCAACTTCTAGTGTTTTTGTGAGGACTTTTTTCTAGAATCAGCATGCCATATTGACTTTTGCACTAAAAAGGTAAGTTTGTAAAATTTTTAGGCATTTTCTCAAGATTTGATGTGGTTTGAACCGTAAAAATAGAATAAAACTGCGGGAGTAATTGTCAATTGCGATTTCGGCCCCCATCATGAATTATTTCTTTTATGATGAAAAAAAGTGCATAAGTTTAAAAGGATAATTTATAGAGCTTTAAAATTAATATTTTTGAATTTAGCATAGTCAAAAACCCCAAAATTGACTTAATTTACGCGCAAATGGACGAATTCGATTTTGGCACCATTTTGGACGCCATCTTGAATTCCTTTAGAATAATTTTAAAAGGTTAAGATTTTAGAGCTTTAAGATTAATATTTTTGAATTTAGCATAGTCAAAAACCCCAAAATGGACTTTAATTACTCGCAAATGGAAGAATTCGATTTTGGCGCCATTTTGGACGCCATCTTGAATTCCTACTCTCCTGAGGTGGTTTCATTACTTGTGTCAGATTAATATTTTTGAATTCAGCATAGCCGAAAACCCCAAAATATACTTAAATTACGCGCAAATGGACAAATTTGATTTCGGCGCCATTTTGGGCGCCATCTTGAATTCCTCCCCTCCAAGAAGTCATAAAACTTGTGTTATATTAATATTTTTGAGTTTAGCATAGCCGGAAACCCCAAAATTGACTTAAATTACGCGCAATTGGACGAATTTGATGACGGCGCCATCTTTGACGCCATCTTGAATTCCTCCCCCCCAGGTGGTTGCCCAACTTGGGTCCCGGTGTTTTTCTGACCCTTATACCATAAGGAACAAGTGTGCCAAATTTCAGACTGGTAGCCGGAATTGCAGAATCTTTGTGCAATGCTCCCGCACTATATTGTACTGAATGTGAGTACCAAATAGTAATGTTAAAAATTAATACATATTCAATAGTAATCTTTTTCTTTTTCGCCGGGGACACCCCTATCCCATATCGCCACATTTCGGGTTCTGTCAAAAATATGTACGTACTTGCTTCACCAAATGCAATCCTCCAACTCTTAGCGAAAAAAAAAACGCTGCTAGAACTGGCGGGTGGGATATTTTTTCACCACACACACTGGTCCGGCGGACCAGTGATTTTCTGATTCCGCTGGTCCGAGCCGTTTTTTAGTTGTCCCGGACCAGCAAACCGCCCCAATTTCGAACGCTGCTTTTAACTCTTAATTCTTCGAAATAATAGATGGCAGCACCACCGAAAAAACCAGCGGTGCACTTCAGGAATAAGGGATAAGAAAATTCAAACCTTATTGAATTTAAATTGACACCAGAGTTTATCAGAACGGCTTGCTTCGTTGCTTGAAAAAATAAATCCAAAAGCAGTTTATTTGCATTTTATTATTTGTTTTTCTCGCTTGGGGTTTCAACAAGTCCGCCGAAACTCTGCGCTTGCATACACCATTTCTTGAGTGAGCGTGGTGGAGTATGAATGATCAAAGAATTATATCTCTATGACGACTTTAATTTTTTGAAATATATGACTTCATTAAACTAAATAATATCATTTATCACCCATAAAATTTATCAATGTAGCGGCACGAGACCAGAGGGGTGTCGTGCTTCCCAACTAGTAATAAGAGTCTGCGTACTACGTGTTAGCTTTAAATTGAATCCTAGTCACCTACCCTAGTAGCACAGCTTGTACCAAATATGTCTTACGTAAAATGCTACTAGTACTAGAAATGTAGAAATAAACTAATTTTGGCCATATACAGGGCAAAAATTGGACAATTTTTTATAATTTTAATCTTGAACGTTTGTGCTGCAAGAGCAAAGCTGGACCCCGCAGGGGGATAAAGTTGACCAGTGGGCCCCCAATGGATAGTGTATTTGAAATTTATTTTGGGGTAAGGAACAACCATTTAAAAAAAGTAGGTACAGGTTAAATACAATTTTTAGAAAAACTATAAGATAGGGGAATAAGAAGGATTTAGAGATGAATCTCCCAGAAAGTAAGATGTTTTCCCCTTTTTGACCACAGAAAAGGACAAAATTTACCCCATTACCAGAAATTCCAATACCCCCCACCGAAATATTTTTCTGGCTACACCACATTTCAGCATTGATTTAACTTTTATTTTAATTGCTTAATATTTTTATTAATTACTTTATATGGAAAAGGTGGTGCTGGTAGTATGTAAAGTAGACTCAACATAGTATTTCACCACCTCAAAACTGAACTTCAGCAGTTACTGATAATAGCGAAATTAAAGCTTAAAATTTTTTAGCGGAACATTGTTCCAACAAATTAAGGGAACTTATTTTCATTAGTGATTCGTGGACCCTTTTTTGAAGCTCTCAATGATCATTTGTAGCCTGAAGAACCAATGCCAAAGAAGAACAGGGAAGTCTATGGAGGTCCTCCCCCGGAAAATATTTTGAATTTTAGCGTGAAAAAAGTAATTTCTAAGCTATTTCTTTTTTTAAAAAAGCTATATCTTGGGGATTTTTGAAGGTAGGCATGAACCCTTTGGACCCGCTATTAGTTCTGGTTTCGAATATTCCAACTTTTCGATGGTCTCACGCCAGGAGCGGATATCGAATTTTTTTTTAGAGGGGGCCGAAATATTTTTTGAGGAAATTTAGTAATATTAGAATTGTGAATCCGAGCTGGGTTTTTTTTCCAGGGTGAATGAAGTTACCCCTTCGTGGGAAACAGCTAATTACTCAATATTTAAAGACAGTTTCTAGTACTAAATGGTGTAGAACCTCAATCAACTATTGTATTTTTTAAAATAGCCAATAGATGACTCTGAATTCTTAAAAGTAATCACCAGTAAACAAAGAAATATTAATATATTATGTAATTCTAATTCAGAAAAAAAAATTTTAAAATATTAAAACACGTTTACTAAATAAAAGCTTCTACGTAATAAAAGTAGTTGCTAATTTTATAAACTGTAGGAAAAGCATACAACTTTACACCCAACCCTGCTGTCCCTCCACTAACGTAAATATTATACGTAAATTGCCAAAGAATTGGCCGAGGTGAAATTGATTATAAGTTTGACTTGTTTAGTTTGGATAAATGGCCCCCTCAAAAATGACGTTTTCAAGACTGATTGGTTGAATATTTTTATCGACAGATAAAGATGTTTTCCGAATATTAAGTTTGTTGCATGGAGTTGCCAGGAAAGAGGTCGTCTTTACGTGAAAAATAGAAAAAAGTTTCTTTTATAACAATAACTTAAAACAATATTTTGAAAAATATAAGTTCCACAAAAATAAATTCATTTACTAAAAAAAAGTTGATGAAATTTACTACAAAATTCATATTTTAACTTTACGTTTCTGTTGAGTGGTTTCAGCGCATGAGCGCGCTATTAAATGGCGATTTTGTTTGGCCGTACTGGAAAATAATGAAGCACTATTTCCCAGTGATGTTTTCCCTCTTTATGTTTTAGTATAAAGCCAAAATATCGCCGTGTTTTTCTGCGTGCCCTCGAACGCAATACATCTTGACAAAAAATTGAAGTTGACCACTGAATTTCGTATTCAATATAATTTTCTCCTGTATAAGTTTTGCCGATAGAAAGGTTTTAGGGTGTGGGATATGGAGTGCTTTCATTGTGAAAGTGTTCCACTATTTACCAGTAAGGCCAAACAAAATTACCATTTAACAGAGCGCTCATGCGCTGAAACCACTCAACAGAAACATTAAGTTAAAATATGCATTTTGTAGGAAATTTCCTCAACTTTTTTTTAGTAAATGAATTTATTTTTGGGAAACTTATTTTTTCGAAATATTGTGTAAAACGGACCTATTAGTTAGCTACTTATTAGTCTTGAAAACGTCATTTTTGAACATCCATTGACGGGGCAATTTATCCACATTATGCACAACAAACTTAAAATCCATTACTTCTGCCAATTTTTAGCAGATTTTCAAAAAGAAATTTTTTGTCTGAAATAATTTTCAGTGATAGTATACTTTTAAAACGTTCTGATTGGTTTAGGAGATTTTTATGTAGGTAAAGGTTGGAGGCAAATAAAGTGTAAATAACCGAAAAATTTTCAGTTTAGTGTCAACACCTTTTGAACCCATTAACCAGGGGTTTTATTGCTGAGTATATTTTTTTAAAGAATTCAAAAATATTTTATTCTTGACAGAGATATGGCTCAATAAGCTTGATTACTTGGCGGCCATCTTTGATCCGCCATTTTGGAATGATTTTTGGGACTTTTCAGGTATGATTGTAGACATCATATAGAGCCCTGAAATTTTTCCAAAGTGAAATCAGTGTGCTAAAAAAGCCTGAATTTACTGGGGTAATTTTAGGCACGTAACTTTATGTTTACCTTTTCTTACCCTAAATAGGAATTCACAACCCCCACTGCGATCTAGAATGTGATAATGCATCATCTACATGTGATAAAATTATGCACGTTGACTCTATTAAATACTTAGGACTCCAGTTTGATAGCAATTTAAAATGGAAGACTCATATAAATTCTTTGTTAAACAAGCTAAGGTTTATTAATTTGAAATTTTTTAGGCTGAAACGTATTATATTGATCATAAATTTCTAACCTCACTATATTTTGCCTGGGTTCAATCTTCAATCAACTATGGAATAACTTGCTATGCTTCTGATTATTATAACAACATTAAACCTCTAAACCATCTTCAAAATAAAATCTTACCTCACATATAAGGTAATTCTTTAATAAAACCTATTTTCACTGTAAGAGAACTCTATATTTTTCTACTATTACTTTTCAATTTCAATAATAGGTCTTTCTATCAATTAAAAACTATTAACTATTCTCTTAGAAACATTCAAGGAAATTATTTTATTCCAGTCTAATAAAGAAATTTTTCATAAGTCTCATGTTTTTCTAGGTCCCTTTCATTTAATAAATTAAACGAAACCATTAAAACATCTAATAATAGAACTGAACTTAAAAATGGTCTTTATGATTTTATAGCAAGACACAATAACATTGAGAAATTATTTAATTTAACCAAATAGAGTCCGCGCAGCTTCGTTGCCAAAGCAAAGAAATTATTAGTCCTAGTACCATCGACGAGCTATCAGCTCTTTTGGTACTCATAACTATTTATATATTTTTGCATGTATGTCTGTGTTTGTCCCCATTTTTGTCTTTTGTTCTTTATGTGTGTATTCCTTGTGTTGTATTTTTGTAATTCTTTGTGATAGTAAATTCTATTCTAAATATCTGCAATAACCATAGAGTAGGATTCATACAAGTTTATTATAAAATCCATGAAGATTCCGCCTTTAAAAGTGCTCTTTTTTAAAACGCCCGAGCACCGTCCATAAGGTCTACTACATACTGTCATGCGGAAGAAAAAGCGAGGGGAGCCGGCTTTCCTCTCTATGGAGTTCTGCGCCTCTATCTTAGTATAACTTCTATCGCGATGCGGAACGTGTTATTAAAATATCGGGAAAATATTTGGTAGTATTCTTTCATTTCATACCTAAAGGAAAATAGTTGGGAGGTGCGACCTAAGAAATTCCGAGTTTGAAAAATTAGGACCACCCTCGGTCCACATATTTCGAGGGACGGGGATCCCCTTCACTATAGGCACACGGATATAAATCAATCCTTTCAGGTTTAATGCACTTAAATTTCTATTTATTGGAGTTTTCTGTGTGCGCTACCGGACTTATTCCTGAACCTTCCAAAATTTCACAGACCATCGGTTGAGAACCACCTGGATAATATATCACCTAGAGTGGTACAATCTGTACTTCCAAAACACGTTTTCTAGTGACAATTGAATATAAACGATTGGATTTGATAAAGGGTAAAAATTGGGTGACAGATAATATGGATTATTTGTAAAATGATTGATTTTACTACAAAATGGTCCTCGAACTTATTGTGATAGGAGCAGTGTTATTCCTAGGATTTTTTTTTTGGAGGAGTAAAAATACTCCTTGACTTTTTTAGGAGGAGTGAAATTCAATTATGAGGAGTGAAATGCGGAAATACCATAAACTACATATACAGATACAAAATTTCTATTAAAAACGCTTACTTTTAATGGACAAAATGAAATTGAAAAAAAACCGAGGATGCTATTTTGGGTTTCAATCAATCAAAATCCCTAAGCATCAGAACAATAAAAAAATTACTATGGCTGTATAAAAACACAATTAAAAAGTATGATGATTAGGGTGCTGTGGCTGAAGGTTTAAGCTAAACCTTTTGTGAAAAATTCAAAGAGTGAAAATACTCGTGCCTAGTTTTTTAAAGAGTAATTCCGATTTTTCAAGGAGTGAAATACTCTCTCAGAGGAGTTAAAAATATCTCTGCATAGGAGTAATTGAATCTAATCTATGGATCAACGGGCTGTTATTGACGGGATTGGATAAGAAGACCAGTCGGAAGGACGTAGGGTTTGGGTCAAACAATGCACAGCCTACCACTCCAATACTCAAATCGCAACTACGTAAAAATCGTAGAAGCGCTTTTAAAATTAACTACATCATTTGTAAATCTATTGATATTAGTTTAGTTTATTAAATATTTTAATATTTTTTGTTTGTTTACTGGTGACTATTTTTAACGTTGCAGATTCATCTATTGGCTTAATTTGTCCGTTTCAAGAAATACAATACTACCTACTTAGTTGTAAACATCGCGGAGTGTAGACGGAGGGTTAGTTTAAACCGGGGAGTAAGTTAACAGTAGGAGGAGTAATTGTCCCTCGAATGGTACAGAGGAACTACATTGCGCATTCGTCATGACCAAAACCAACAATTTTACAATCGTATCATCGATTCCCAAAGCAGCAATCCTTGCGTGTCGTTCTCACGCATTATTTGCATAATACAGCCACATTACACAACCCGGCTCGCGATTGAGGCTAAGCTTCCAAACGATAATTCACAACAAGCGTTCCATTATTCACACCCGTAATCCCCCCTCCCTCGTTTGCATAATCACCCCTCTTCGTTAACAGGGCCTAATTAAAACGATCCCCCAGCAATTAACATGCGTGTGATACGCCGGCCCACATTCAACAACGGCCTTGTAGATCCTTCTTTGTTCGCAAACGATTTTCAGCAGACGATTTTCTTCCGGTCAGGCTTCACCCCCTCCGAACAGAAGGTCAATTAGGGGATTGTTGGAGGGAGAAAGGGGTTTTATTTCCGAAGGGGTTGGCTTTTGTTCTTAAGTATCGTTTGAAAAGATTCGTCACTGACCCCGATGGAATGTTCTTTTTTCGATGAGCCCCGTGTCGTAAGGGTTTTTTTTTAGAGAGATGAGTGAGAGGGGTATAAAATGAAATCGAGAGGATGGCGGATTTATTCTGAGAGTTCCATCTGTGGAACGAAGTGGTTTATCAATTCTTGTCCAGACGGTTTAAACACCTTCTCGGTAAGTCTAAAGTTAACGGGTTTATTCTTTAATGGTAGCTTATCATTATCTTATAAATTGATGAAATATCAATTTAACTACAGTAAGAATTGAAAAATAACAAACCGTAATTTTGCATCCTGATTGATTTCTTTGTTCGCTAAAAACTTATGGGAAACATCCAAAATTGATGCCTTAAAATTTAATTTAATTTTATTTCTAATTTTTGTAAAAAAAAATATCTGCTAAAAAAATATTTTAGTTGCATATTTGATCACAGCTGGCCCATGAAATAACTAAACTTGCCTTCCAGCTAACATCAGATCCTTTAATTATCTATATTTTATTTTAATTTATCTTTTCTCTGGAGGTAAAAAAGAATTGATATAATTTAATGATTTCTCAGTAATTGGAATCAAAAGAAACAGTTATATCTCAAATATATACTAAGAATCAGCCTAGAATAGAACAGAATCTTTGCTGAAATTTGTTCATAAAAATTGCTGAACCTTACTTATAATTACTTACTATATATATTTATTCTAATATCATATACATATTAGGGTGGTCCTTATTTGTATGGTAAATTTTTTTTGGAGGAATTCCGTTGGTGTCGCCCCCTAGTTTTGTGTCACCACAGAAAATAATAATGTATGCAAAATTAAAGCTCATTCGGATAATAATAACACATGCCCCTCAGGCCTTAAAGTTTCAAAAAAGTGCTGATTTTTTTACAAAACATCAAAAAAAAAACAAAGATTAAACCCTCCCATATTCATCTAGATTTTTTTATGAAAATCTAACATAGTTTTAGTTATAATGTTCCAGATTCCATTCTTCTATCACCCCTCTTTCGGTAGTAAAAATTTTTAAAGTAAAAATAACTCTTGTAAAGTTGTTTTTTCTGCATTTTAAAACAGCTAAAAACTCCAGAACTATACAACTTAAAAACCTGAAATTAGTGCCATTTTGTTTGTAATTTTATTATCTTTGATTTGATGTGCAACATAACTGCCTTTCTCAAAAAAAAATTTTCAAAATTCAAAAAAATGGGAAAAAAATTAAATAAAAAAAAATTCTGAAAGGAAATTTATTAAGTAAATTTAAAGTTTTCCAACTCCCAAAATAAACATTTCTGCCCAATTTCAAGCTGAAAATAAAATTTGATCATGTAGAAAAAAATACAAATTTTCGAAATCTTGGCAAGTCCCTTAACATTGTATGTAATTTAACAAAAAAAAGCGATTCACTCATGGGGAATTCAAAAACTCCCTTGAGGGTGTTTTGATTTGTACCATGCAAAAAAATTCAGCTAAAAAAAATACAATTAAGAAAAAAATTGTAAAATCAGCACTTTTTTGAAACTTTAAGGCCTGGGGGCACGTGTTATTATTTTTTGATTGAGCTAAAATTTTGTAAAAATCATTTATTTGTATGATTGAATAATTTGGGGGGGGGGCGACGCATAAAGATTTCTAAACTTTAAAAATAAGAACCACCCTAATACATATAAATATATTTGAATTAGGTGTACCTATTGATACGTTGAAATACATTTTCCGTTTCATTCCATATTTGAAGAACAGCTACTTCAGTGTAATGGGGAAAAAGTTTAATTTATTTTGTGTGATGCATGTGTAATACTTATTTTTAATAGAATTCTTACTTGAGCCCCATTATTACTTTGCATTTCTCTTAGTGTCAAAATCAGATCTACTTATACATATATAATATTCTTGAAAATATTCATTTATCTATGTTTCACTTTCAGATATTCCTCCAAACATGCATTACAAAAGTAGTTGGATATTCCTTTTCATTGCCTTAAGTAAGATATACAAGAATACAATTTTATATTGATTATAATCATACTTAAAAGTAACTAAAAACACTACCGTTCATCATGGATTATGTTATAGCTCTGGAAAACTTTAAGTCATTGAAAGCACCAAAATTATCTTAGAATAGAACAATCGAAAAATTATTTTAATGAAGTCATTTTATTTGGATGATGCAAGAAGTTGTGTTTTTATGTTTATGCTTATTTTATGTTTTTTTTTAAATTTCATTAAATTAAAATAAGGATCTTGTCAGAAATGATCTTAACCTATTCGGTGTCAGAGAAACATAACTTTAAAATGTTTTTCATAATAATTTTTTTTAATTTATTTCTAAACAATGCAAAACTTTCATTTATAATAGTGCATTTTTTTTTATTTCAGCATGTCTTTCAACCCTTTCTTTTTCAAAGGTAAGGATACATTTTAATTGGTTTAAAATATCAGCGCTAATTTGTAGCCCTTATAAACAGGGATCAAGTGCATGAATAATTTTTTTTACAGTGTTACTTTTAAAGGACACCTTCCAATTATCTTAATACTGCATCACATGGAAAAATTTAATTACTTATTTAGAATGAGCGCATTATACATTATCGTCGTTAAAAAAATTATATTCAAATCTTTCATACAAAACTTGTTTGGGGCATTTTATTTTTTTCTCATTTCTATATTGCATGCATTTATACCGATATTGAATAATGTAACTATTTTAGTGGTGAGTAAAATCACCATAGAGAGTGCGATGCTATGCGGTTAAAGTTTTTTTTAAATACTTTCGTAACTGATGTTACCTTCCTTGAAATTTTTATTTTGTTTTCATAAATTTTTAACTAAATTCATACAAAGATTTGAAGATTAAATAATATACCATGTAAAATAAAAGAGGCATCCCATCCCAGAGTGTTACTCATTTTCGACTACTAATGAAGTAAATTTTTTGAATATTTAAGATTTGATTTTTGAATGTTAGTGTTCTAAACTTGATTTTATTGATTTCAATCATGAAAATAATAAATAATTGTTGGAGAGTGGAAGAAGGAGTGGTACTTTTCTAGAAAAGGAGCGCAAATCTCACCAAGCGATAAAGTTGCCTATATGATGCAAACAGCGCCAAACAGAATATCACCGCTGGGGAAACCCTTTGCCTCCACATTCCACAATTTCAACGGGGAAATTTCTTCATCGGTAACGCTCTCGCCAAAAAATATGCTTGGCGAGATTTGCGCCCCTTTTCTAGAAAAGTACCGGAGGGGTTATGCAAAAAACCTTTGTTTCGAGATATTTGGCTTTTAAGTTTTTTTTGTTCGTCTCTTTTTCTTATGCCTTTTTTATGACTCTGATATCTCTGTTATTAATCCTACAGAGATGGTGTCTGTTCTAAAATTTAGGTTTTAACGTAACTTATTCCTTCACTACCATGATTTATTCTGATATATATATTTTCCTTACACTCATTCCTTCAGTTATTCAGTATATTTGAATTTAATATTATTAGTTGCATGAATTGAAATCAATTAAAATTTATTGAAATCAGTCATAAACAATAAATAGTGAACTTACGGTGATATCATTTGCTTTCTATTTCTTGTAGCAAAACATAAAAAGACTACCTAAACGGAATGAACGATGTTACCCCGTGCTTTCAAGAAAATTTTTTTTAGATATATCTATCTTAACATTACACTGAGCAACAATGAAAGTGTAAAATTGATGAAGATGGCCTAACACATAACTTCAGCAAGCTAATTACGAATAGGATAATAAAAAAAACGATATTGGGTTCTGAAACTAGAACCAATCCAGAACTTTTATATTGATACTCGTGTTAAGCATGAATAAATCAATAGGAATTGGCTACTTTTAATCATTTTACACGAACTTCGTCAAAATTGCTGTCCAGTGTAATTAGTCTTTCCTTCGTCCCCCTAATATTTGAGTTAGCTTTTACAATTTTTCCTAACATAGTTTTTTAAAAATTCTACGTTATATTCCATGTAGAGTGATGGTCAAGGCTGGACACCCCCACAGCAAGGATGGGGCGGAAACACAAAAGGGCCCCTCGGAGGCTGGGACGACGAAGTGAGCAACCCGGGGTGGCAAGGGCAGGACTCCGGGTGGAAGCTTGAAGACTCTGTGCCCGGAGTGCCCGGACAAAGTTACCCCAACTACGACAAAATACCTGAAACAAGCTTCGACTGCAGGAGGCAGAAAGATCCAGGTTACTACGGAGACGTCGAATCGCAGTGCCAGGTATAGGAAATGGGGAAAACATTAATTTCTCTCTATTAATGTGCACGTATAAAGAAGTAAATAATTTTACAGTAAATGTTGGGTTCTTTCTTGACAAACATTGTTAGTGTTCACCTTTTTTTAGATAAATGTCTATGGTTTGAAGTTTGACTGTCGGCGGTGATCAAACTCACCACTATTTAAATAGTAATTTTAAAGATTTAATATACAGGTCAGTTCTTTGCAATTAAATATCAGTTCACAGAGTATCATTAATCATAGAAGTTATGAGGGATTGACTTCTAGAGAAATATAAATATTAATGGCAGTAGTCGCCGTTAAGTTGACCTGTGCGGCGGCTAACCAGGATTCAAACCTTTTCTGTGTTTAGCTGTTTAGCTAACAGACTTGTGTATAATTTCTCTCTACATATAAAACAATTTTATTCCATAGTTGCTCGCTTAAAGGGAGTCCCCTTAACCATTCAGCAGCTTCTATGCAACTAGTTGTTGGCAATTAAAAAATTTTTATTCTAGACTACACACATTACATAGTTAGCCGTTTTACGGCTGAGTTGGGACATTTGCTTGCTCCTATTCTAGACTATAAATTACAAGTCAAAATCCACTTGTGTGATCCAAAGGTGAAGGGATACAAATGCTCATCCTTAAGGCTGGGCGCGCACGAGTGACTAAAGTCACGGCGACCAGGATTACTAGTATCAAAAATATCACTAGTAAGCAATGGTTCTCTATGAAGAAATTCTTGGCAATCGGCCAACTGTCACGTCGCCTAGTGCGCGCACTCTTCAAGTGTTTCAATAGCCAAAGCAACAATTTTGTCTTTGTCACACCGTGACAAAAGTCGCCCGTGCGCGCTCGCCCTAAGATGAGCATTTGTATCACTAGTAGTACATAACATAACAGCCCACCACAGGTTGATTTCTTTGTCTGTTATAAAATGTCACGTCTAGAGCACACTTATATGTATGTATAAAACTACGTTTAGTAGGTTAGAAAATTTGGTAATTAAGTGACTGTTTTTTCAAAAGCTGCATCTGGCTCTATATGGATGCTGTAGAATTTGGATTATTCAGACTGCTTTTCGGATTCATTAAAATTATCTTCACTGTAAAATACATTTATTTCAGGTATTCCACATCTGCCAAGCCGGCGGACGCCAGAATTCCTTCCTCTGTCCAGTCGGGACCATCTTCAACCAGGAGACCTTCGTCTGTGATTGGTGGTTCAACGTCAATTGCGGCACAAGCCCCTCCCACTACGGCCGGAATGGGAACCTCTACCGCGGTTCCGATATCGGATTGGACGGACAGAAAGTGGTTAGAAAGAACAAACCACAGGGGAACTCCAAAGGCGGACAACAATCCCAGTCCCATGTTGGGATACCGACCTGGGACAACCAGGGCGGGACACAGTGGGGCATGAAAGGAGACGCAAACCAAGGTCCCATGTCTCAGACGAACAGGGGACAGGGGAACAGAAGGCAACAGAGGGGTGACATGAACAAGGGAACAAGAAGGGCCAATATGATGCAGAATGGGGGTAACTTTCATGGTAACCAAGGAAGCGGGCAAAAAGGAACCAATGCTTGGATGAATAGAGGTAATCAAGGACAGATGGGGTCGTGGCAAAATCAAGGAAGCAATGTTCCTACTAACCAGATGGGGCAAAAAGGAGGTAATCAGTGGCAAAACCAAGGAGGTAATGTTCCCAATAATCGAAAGGGTGATAATCAGTTGCAAAATCATCAAGGAGGCAATAACCAAAGAGGGGGACAAGGGGGAGGTAATGTGAATCCAGGATGGGGAAATGAGAATCAAGGACAAAATTTTGGGGATAGGAACTCCGGTTGGGGTAACAGAGGTCAAGAACTGCACCCCAACGCCAATTCCAAAGGCCAACAAGGGGGCAATAGAGGTCAAGGACCACACATCAATGCCAATACCAAAGGCCAACAAGGAGGCAATAGAAGTCAAGGACCACACACCAATGCCAATTCCAAGGGTCAACAAGGGGGGAGCAGAGGAGGACACCAAGGGGGGCAAATGAGATCTGGAAACAAAAGGGGTGGGGCGAATCAGGATAGAAGAATCAAAGGAGCAGTGACAAGGAGTAGGAGCTATATGGCCAACAGTTGGAGCATGGGTGCAGAAAAGTTCGAGGCGTCTTCTGGGGGAAAAGGGGATGCTTTTGCAGGGGAAGTTGACCCCCAGAGGAACAGGGACCAATCCTTCCAAGAGGATAGTCCGTTTTTAGGGGGGCAAGGAAACCAGAACAACGACTGGAGCGGAAATTTCAATGGGGTTAATCAGTTCGGGGGTGCTGGAATCCAGGAAGGAGTAGGGACCAGTTTCGGAAGTAATGAAGACTGGGGAAGTAGTGACTATGGTTCTTGGAATTCCAATGAGCAGGGTTCTAATAAAGGTTATGCTGCGGAAAACGATTACGACTATGCTGCATATAACTCGTGAGCTTGGCAATGGAATTTAGAGGCTTAGTCATGAACACAAGGATACCTCAGGAACTAGAATTAGTAGAGAATCTTAGTCATGGATAATCAGTTAGGTTTTTATTTAAGTCGTATAAGCACCGTCATTTTGAAGGTGCGAAGCGATACAAGGTGGTAGACTATTTAAGTGTCTATTTATTTACGTGTTTTAATGACACACTGGTGGTTGACTTACTGGCAGTTTCGCATTGTTTATGATAATACGAAGACGTGCCAGCTATACTGATCGCTTTGATCTATGTTAGCAGTACAGTTACGATTAATATGAAAAAAAAAATACTAATAATTGTATTTCATCGACTGCAGAAAAGAAACAAACCAAATAAGCTAATGAAAGTAAAATTAGTAGTAAAGTTAATAGTCACAGAAAAAAAGGTAGTTCTATTTAGGTTTAACATGTGTCATTTTTGATGGAGAACAATACCATAACCTTTCAAAGAAAAAGTATTTCAGTTCATATTTTCGTATTATTGTAACTCAAACTGCTAAATGCATTGGAAAAATGTCAATGTGTAAAGGGAAATATTTTGTACTGTATATAGTGTGATGGATGAATAAAAAATCTTATTTTTATATTTAGTTGATTTATTGTTGAGTTTTAGACCATATAGAAAAACGTACCAAAACAAAAAACATACATTTCTTTTTAGCCGCATCAGAATTTAAAGGAAAAATTACAACAGACTCTTAAAAATCAGCTCAGAACATCATAAGAACACAAAATGTTCCCTACAAAAAAGTATCCATAAAAATTTAGAAAAAAATACTATTTAAAAAATCACCAAATGTTCACTCTAAGCCAATATTAGTACTTTAAGCAATTACTTTATGTTTTAATACACTTTTAATTGCTTTTTATGTCGACTTTCTTTTTAAGGTTTATTGTCTTTTTCATTTTGTAAACCAACAATTATTAAGGATATTAAGATACCCAAATGTTTAATAACACTGTTCTCTTAAACCTTTTCTTTCAAAAAGATTGTCTTCTCGAGCCATTTAAAAATTGTCTGTTTTTTATGGAACAGAAACAACGAGTGTTCTTCCAAATTAAATATAATTTCAGTCTTGTAAAAAGATTAATCTCGCCTTTAAAAATATTTCTAGATTATTCTAGAAACTATATTGATGTAGACGCGGGTCCTCGCACATGAGATTTCACTCTTAAAATATTTTTGAAATCATTTTTGGACATCTGGACAGACTGAATTTTTTTTCTCTGCGTATCTCTGACTAACCCTTGGAGTACATCTTAGGGGTACGCAAATCCCCTGATTTTCCATTCTTTTATAATATTTTTGTAATATTTTACATTTACTCTGGAACATTTAAAAAACTGCCCGCATATAACTTTTTTTTGTAAACTTTATAGGTGTGTTCAAATAAAAAAGAAAACGATACTACAAAACCAGTGTTATTTCTTGTTCAAAGAGTTAACAGCTTAATGAAATTCCCCTTTGCATACGCTTAATTGACATCTTTGCATCATTTGAATCAAAATCCTCTTTTTTAGGTACATATTTTTGTTACCACAATTTGTCGCATGATGATCCAGACAGAGCGTCGGGCACTTAATATCCATCCTTCGAAAATCCAAAAATTTTTAGACAAGATATAAATATAACTATACTTGCGCGACAGCAACGTTTCTTGAACACATTACGTCACAAACGCGGAAGGAGAAATAGGTAAACACAAAGCCTGTTGGGTTGCAAGGAGGAGTTTCGGTACGCAAATGGTGATAAAAAAGCACAACAAATACATGGGTTTTACAAAATAATCATGTATTTAAATTGACGTTCTTCATTTTACTCAAAATTCAGACACCGCGATGGGAACTACTTTGTTAGTGACATTATAGGATCAACATAAGTTGCTGTCTAGTATAGAAGAATTCGATCCCTTTCCCTGTAAAACTAAGTAGATTTTTCCAATAAATAAGGAATTTGAAAGCAAGCCGACATGAGAGTTGATATTATCGACTGTTAATTATCTACTAGCTGAACAGCAACCCGATGCGTTGCGGCGAGTAGTTTTATAATTCTACAGTTTTCACGATGCATACTTTATTATATTTTTAATATAAAATACCTTTCGACGTACTGGCCTAGTGGTTAAAGTATCTGACTGCGAAGCCGTACGTCTGATGTTTGAATCTCCGTTTGGCATGGATGTCAGTTTCTGTCATTGTGTGTTGAATGAAAGTGGCCGTCCCCCAGTAAAAAGGGGTTGTGCAAGCGAATGGTATGTGTGGCGCGGCTAGCAGTACCTCACCTTCGTGGCTCCGGTCCACAGGTGCCCGCTGGGTAACGCTGAGTATGGTAGTTCTTAGGGCAATTGAGTGGTCAAGGATGATAATTCCAGTACCCGCCCATTGAATTAAAAAAAATATATTTTTAGAGAAGAAAAATATATGAAAAAGAAAAATTCAATAATTTTCTTACATAACATTCTATGTTTCCAACATAATTAAATATATGTTTTAACCCAGTTTTATCTGCTGTAACCACTTGGCCGCTGGTTATACAGCGTTTCCCACGTGGAGGTAGGCTACGTTTTTCCCCAGGGATATGCACCCTTTCACACCACAACTGCTAAGGGCACAGCCCCCCGGGACCCCTACGGGGTATTGTGTTTGCATAACAGTGTAAATCGCATTATTACTATTTTTTTGCCGTTGCTCCATTCAAAATTCATAGTTAATTAATTAAAATTATCCTTTGCTGTGAGTTGTATGTTCTATATCAAATCACTATTATTATAACGCATTATAATTTATTTTTTTTTGCCGTTGCTCTATTTAAAATTCATTATGCAATTTATTATTTTGTCATTCTAATAATCGTTGATGTATGTTCTATATCAAACCCTTAAAATGTATGAGAATATCAACTTATGAAAAACTTTTAAATCCCGTGGATACTTTGAAACTAATGGCTCTAGTTAAAGTTAAAAATTCAAAACATTATATTACTCCAGTTTAGTTTAATACCTAGTTAATATTTGATTTTTAAAAAACTTTTTTTTTTGTAATTTTTGTTGGCAATCATAAACTGAAAGGATTTCCCGTTGTTTTTAAAATCAATGAAAACGGTCTAGTGTTATGGAATTAGAAGCACAAAAATGCTAATATCTTGGGAAAATAATTATAATTTTAGAATTTAAATGGTCAATACGGGGTTCCCGAATTTTTTCCCGTCTTTTGGTACCTCGGGCACCCTCCTGGGTTCATTAGTATCGAAAGAGTTTTATTTTTTATATTATCGATTGAATTAAGATAAAACCAAAAAACAGGAGGAAGAAAACGCAGCAACTGAACCTCAGCACTGTCTGAATTATGTGAAAAGAACAGAAAAACGCAAATATCTCGAAAAGTATTTCGAATTTCGGAATGAAAATGGGCAACTCGGCGTCCCTGGGTCATTTGCCGTCTTTTGGTACCTCGGGCGCCCTTCTGCGTTCAGTGGTTTCGGAGGAGATAGAAGGACATACAAACGGACATACGTTTGTTTACTCTCGGATTTTAATAGTATAGACTAGCTGAACAGCAACCCGATGCGTTGCGCCGAGTAAAGTTTTAATTCTACAGTTTTCACGATGCATACTTTAATATTATATTTTTAATATAAAATACCTTTCGACGTACTGGCCTACTGGTTAAAGTATCTGACTGCGAAGCCGTACGTCTGGGGTTTGAATCCCCGTTTGGCATGGATGTCAGTTTCTGTCTTTGTGTGAAGAGTGAAAGTGGCTGTCCCCCAGTAAAAAGGGGTTGTGCAAGCGATTGGTATGTGTGGCGCGGGTAGCAGTAACTCACCTTCGTGGCTCCGGTCCACAGGTGCCCGCTGGGTAACGCTGAGTAGGTAGTTCTTTGGGCAATTCAGTGGTTAAGGATGATAATTCCAGTACCCGCCCATTGGATTAAAAAAATATATATTTTTAGAGAAGAAAAATATATGAAAAAGAAAAATTAAATAATTTTCTTACATAACACTCTATCTTTCCAAAATAATTAAATATATTTTTTAACTCAGTTTTATCTGCTGCAACCCCTTGGCCGATGGTTATACAGCGTTTCCCCCGTGGAAGTAGGCCACGTTGTTCCCCAGGGGTATGCACCCTTTCACACCATTACTTCTAAGGGCACAGCCCCCCGGAACCCTTACGGGGTATTGTGTTTGCATATAGTGTATATCGCATTATCACTAATTTTTTTTGCCATTGCTCCATTCAAAATTCATTACGCAATTTATTATTTTATCATTCTAATTATCGTAGCTGTATGTTCTATATCAAACCTTTAAAACGTATGAGAATACCAACTTATGAAAAACTTTTAAATCCCGTGGTTACTTTGAAACTAATGGCTCTAGTGATATTAAAGTTAAAAATTCATAACATTTATTACTCCAGTTTAGTTTAATACCTAGTTAATATTTGATTTTTAAAAAACTTTTTTTTGTAATTTTTGTTGGCAATCATAAACTGAAAGGATTTCCCGTTGTTTTTAAAATCATTGAAAACGGTCTAGTGTTATGGAATCAGAAGCACAAAGATGCTAATATCTTAGAAAATAATTGGAATTTTAGAATTTAAATGGTCAATACGGGGTTCCCGAATTTTTTCCCGTCTTTTGGTACCTCGGGCACCCTCCTGGGTTCATTAGTATCGAAAGAGTTTTATTTTTTATATTATCGATTGAATTAAGATAAAGCCAAAAAACAGGAGGAAGAAAACGCAGCAACTGAACCTCAGCACTGTCTGAATTATGTGAAAAGAACAGAAAAACGCAAATATCTCGAAAAGTATTTCGAATTTCGGAATGAAAATGGGCGACTCGGCGTCCCTGGGTCATTTGCCGTCTTTTGGTACCTCGGGCACCCTTCTGCGTTCAGTGGTTTCGGAGGAGATAGAAGGACATACAAACAACCGGACATACGTTTGTTTACTCTCGGATTTTAATAGTATAGATAATTGAATTTTTAGAGATAACATACCAGTCGCCAGTAAACCATTAATGAAGGTGTTTAAAATAAGGGAATTTTTTGTTTTTGGTTGCTTAGATTTAGTGGTTTTACAATACACTAAAATAGGTATGTTTTACATATAAACTTTTTTTTGGTTCAATTCCGTTAGAGTCCCCGCTAAATAACGCCAGGTACTTTTAGACAACAAAAAGTAGAAATATTCATAAATAATTTCAAACTTCTGAATTAAAATGTTTAATTAGATCAATAACTATTCAGTTTATTAATAAAAGTCAGAAAAATTTGTTGATATTTGGATATGTTTAGCGATTTGGATATTGGCGATATTTAGCGGGGACTCTAACGGAATTGTACCCTTTTTTTATACTGTAGTCTGTGGAAGTAGTAATGGTCTGCGGACTTCTGCAAGTTGGAAACATTTGGTCTAAACGTAGTTTTACACGATTTTCCAGGATGGATGCCTGAAGCAATTCATCATGCAGTGAACTGTGGATACAGCTTTTCATTTTAATGTAGAAACTTGTGCAAGTATAGGAATACCATCAGCATAGGGTACTAACTTATTAACTCAATGGGATTTAATAAAACACGCCATGACAGCTTAAGTTTCCTTTTCATTTGAGCATACCCTTCATACTGAACTTGTACTTTATTTACAAAGAAGCGTAAGTTTGGGAAAAATAATTACCCAAATATAACACAAACTTTCCATATTTTGCGCCTTTCAATTTTACTAATAACTATTACGTGTTTCTTGAGTTCATAAAAATAAGCATTTAACAAGATAGTCATTTTGCGATTTTCCTGTTTCAATTATAGGGGCTAGGGCAAATTTTTAGATGAATTCAACTGTAAGCATGCAAAAGTCAAATCTGTGTTTATTTACTTAAAACATAAACTATAAAGTAAACAATTTTTTATCACTCAAAAAATTATTTCTTACTTTTTACTTCACCAACAAAAAAAAACACAAAGCAGAACTGCAATCAATTTGTCTGAAAATTAATTCATTGAGCAATTTCAAATCAATCTTGCCAAAAAAAATATATGTTACAAAACCTCTCAATTCCCAGAACAAGAAAAACTATTGTCCCAATCTTCTCATTTCCAGCCCCATCGGAACATTCCATTTGTATCCACTCAAACAGAAAAAAGAACTTTCACTCATTACAGCTTCTAGAATAAGGTGCTGAATGCAACGGCTTTCATTTTATGTACCCCATAGAAAACTATTTCCTACTTCAATAAATAGGAAATAAAATAAATCTATCTAAACGTGTCCGTCCAGCAAACAAGAAAAAAATTTCGTTAACGAGGGGAGAAAGCTGTTCGAATTTCGCTCAATGCAACCACCGGCACGCATCGTTGCCAGATTCGATTGTGCCGCGCGGATCGTTTGAGCATTGAGGTTGAGTTGAGGCGTATTTTGCAGCGCTTGTGATGGTCGTTTTTTGCAGATTGGAAAAGTAACGTTAGCTGATTGGGCGATTTTGTTGTTGGGACTAGGGCAAGAGGGATGTGTTGCTCTCCTTTTAACGAAAGAGTTGATTAGGTTGGGTCGTTGGTGTTTGAAAAAAGGGGGCAAGAGTACCCAGAGTAAAGGGTTTATGCAGTACAAAATCATTTTGCTTAATCAAACAATGTTGTTGTATTTTTTACAGTGTTTGTCTTTTAGTTTTTATCTTTTCTGTTAACTCGCACAAAGACTCACAACCTTCATCTAATGTAGCAAGCTTTAATAGATTTACAATACTCATATCGTAAATCTATAATTGAAACTGGTTTAACTCTAACTATAATCGTTCGAATCGTCCAAGTTCGCTAAACACTAATTTGAAATCCTTCCCCCTCGTAAAATTGCGAGATGAAAGTTCCTTTTTTCCCCCTAATTAAGCATGATATTTTATATGATGTTCTTAATTGTAACTATACTATGAGAGAAATTTAATTTTATCTCATTATAAATGTAATTAAACCTTTGGAACCCATTAAATGTCGCCGGGTTCTTTTCAAACTAAACAGAAATTTATTTTCCCCAAATTAACGCAAGATTTGAATTAAATAGAAAACGCAGTTTTTATATTAGATTGTTATTTTTTTTTATTGAATCATAAAGTACAAAGGATTGGGTTATTTATGGAATAACACATTGGGCAAATGGCCTCCACGGCTTTGCTGGCATATACGCATTCTTTTGTTGAAATTTTCCATGACCATTCTGCATTTAAATGTAGCTGAATTTCGTTGATGTAGCGTTTAATTTCCTCTGCTCGGGTGGTTGTAGGCATGACCTTTGACTTCAAATAAAATATTCAAAAACTTAACATGTGAAATACTCGTTTGGTTTTATTAGGAGATGTGGAGTGTCTCAGCTGCATTCCCTTTTCATTACTTTTATGTTCTTGTTATTTTCCATGCTGAGCAAATTACTAAGAATTTTGTATTATATACTGCTCAGCTTCTGCCATGAGATGTTTTGTTTTAGTATTAAATCGGCGGACTAATGCCGGTGTGGAAGAATTGTGTTATCTCCTCATTGAATTTTATTGATAATTTAAAATAAAAAGTTTTTTTAATAGAGCATTTTCAATCACATGACTCGGACCTAACAACGGCCTTAGCAACAGAAATGTTAGAGTTTTTTGCCCTACAGAGGTTAACAGTTACAGAAAATGACTAGCCGTGGAATTCTTCTATTGGAGCATTTGCAATCACGTGATCCCATACCTAAAAACCGCCTTAGCAACAGATAAACAAAGGCCTTAGCAACAGTTAAAAGCCGAAAGAAGGTACACAGTTAAAAGAAAATAACCGGTTGCGACGTCACCTGAAAACACTCTATTATTATCATTTCAAGAAAATTTTATTTACATTTTTAATTGAAATTGACGATATCGATTTATTTTTCAACATTTATAAGCGAATTTACTCTATAAAATCAAATAGTGTAAAAAATTTTAAAAAAAGTGCGCGACTTAAAAAGTTTGGGAACCCCTGCCCTATACTGAAAAGAGTATGGATACTTGCAGTATGCGTTCTACCAGCTTAGTTAGCATAGCACAATAGGATTAAAAAAACCACCACATATGCTGTTATGAAATTAACCAATAAATATAACTGCCTACATAAATAAAGTTGCATATTGAGAGAATACCAAAAGTATTGTTAATAATAAAGTGGTGACTATTATCCTCACAATTTTCTTTTATTAAAACAAACAAAAAATTCCCGGTGTACTACCACCGATTAGGAACCACTGATAGAGACAGAAAAATAAATA
This sequence comes from Tetragnatha montana, assembly GCA_963680715.1. NCBI lineage: Eukaryota > Metazoa > Arthropoda > Arachnida > Araneae > Tetragnathidae > Tetragnatha > Tetragnatha montana. Next base: position 26,685,175 of record OY796677.1, read on the forward strand.
ACAAGAACAGATGACAGAGTATATAAATGAAGCTAGCCAATGAGGGCCTACCGGGCTCGACAGCTGCGGGGGCAGAAGCAGCTTACGCTGCTGGTACCCCGTAATCGACTTATACTCTCTATAAATGAAGAAAAGAAATAGGTGGGCCATGATTATTTTTTAACACTCTATATCTTCTAAGATTCTTACATACTAGATTGCAACTTAAGTTGACCCTACGACGTCACTAATAAACAAAGTAGTTCCCATCGCGGTGTCTGAATTTTGAGTGAAATAAAGAACGTCAGTTTAAAAATATGATTATTTTGTTAAACCCATGTATATATATAGTGCTTTCCAATCACGATTTGCGTACCAAAACTCCTCCTATCAACCCAACAGGCTTCGTGTTTACCGATTTCTCCTTCCGCATTTGTGACGTACTGGGTTCAAGAAACGTTACAACCAAGTATAGTAATACAGATTAACCGATATTGCCTGAAATCGGAAGAGACTGCGGAAGTCCGATGGATGGTCCGGCGTATTTAAGCCTTTTCTCTGGAGAAATGATCCTTATTCTTGAAACTGGTGTCAAGATAGAGCAGGTGGTGATAGAGCATCCTTGAGGAGTTGTATCATCTTATAGGTAGTCGATGTATAAAATCGGCTACATCATATTACCAGAGCAAATAAAGCTTCAAATGAGTGAACAAGAAGAATAATTAATTTTGGAAACGATTTTATAAGGTTCTACAATATACATTTATAATATGTATGAAATTTTAATTGACAAAATGCTTATACTCTTCAGTTCTATCTAAAATAATACGTGTGTGTATGTAAGTATTGTATAGTACATACCATTTGATTATGAAATATCCTACAGTATTTACATAAGGTTTTAAATACTATAAACACTATTTAACATAAATACAGTAACTTTATATGTACATTTAACTCTCTAAATCTTTATAAAACAGTGCCTCCATTCCTTGTAAAGTATACTGAACACTATAAGCCTGAAATTTATAACGAGAACTATTTTAACCCCTTCATCACTTCCTCTTTATAGAAAGATTTCCACTTCGAAATTAATTTTCTTTCCCAAACTCAAACATGCTTTATAATAATTTTCTATAGTGTTCCGCCAAAATTTATTTTAAAATTTTAGTTTATGGATACACCTAAAGAGTTTTCTTTTTCTTCGTTTGTACAACTACGAAATAATTATGATATAAGCACTGTTAAGATGCCTCTACGTTCTTGAGAATTATATGTAACACGTAATTTTACAAGAAACTATTTAGTGGTGACTATTAACTGTAATCTTCAAAAACCCAACAGCTTGTAAAGGCTCGTTTAGACTCAGAACCTTCTTTGTTCTTTTTGGAGGAATCATCCGAAATGAAAATTGTGAAGTGTCGTTTTACTCTTCACGCTCTTCCAATTTTCTTCCAAACGAGCGCGATTCCCCCTTTAATTTATGATGAACATTGAAAGGGATAAAGTTAATGAGCCTTAATGGGTTTGAATGTAGGACATTCCATTTCGTTCAACGTTTAATCTGTAGCTCTGGTGCCTTCTCAAGGACCACACTAAGGCTGTTATGGACCAGTAGTGTAAAACCAATGTTTTAGGTTAGAATAAGCAAACGTTTCCAAATTTTCTTAAAATAATCCCCATCAAGCGCAGACCTTCACTGAAATGTCTCCAAATACCTCCAGAAGGTCACGTACACGGGACATTTGCATGACAGTAGACTCTTTCGAATGTTCCAGTTCGACCCTCCCCAGAAAAAAAGTGATTCTTTCTGAACGATACAAACATTACCCATACCATCCATCACACCTACAGGTAATGGGTACCCCCTCGAAGTAGACAATGGACCAGTCGTTCCGGCAAGCATACACGGACCGCTGCATCCTTTCTGGCTGGACCAACTGACCACAAAGGGAAGATGACCCACATTAATCGGAAGAGACTGCGGAAGTCCGATGGATGGTCCGGCGTATTTAAGCCTTTTCTCTGGAGAAATGATCCTTATTCTTGAAACTGGTGTCAAGGAGAGATAGAGCATCCTTGAGGAATTGTATCATCTTATAGGTAGTTCGGTTTAGCAAGGTAAGCATTGGGAAATCTCGATGGACTGTTTGTTTTTCCCCATTCATTTCTCAAGTAAATAGCTTATTCTGCATTGTTTTGAGGAATGTTTACAATTTGACAGATGTCCTTGGTGGATAATTACACTCAAAACATCCTAGTTGTTCTTTTTCATTAATGAAGTTATAGATCTTCATGATATTTAAAAGATAGATTAGTTAAGGTTGCCAATTTCTAATTAGTCCTCAGAGGCCACTGAAATTGAGATACCGTATCGATCTAAAGTAATTATTATTTTTAATCAAATCCAATAAAACTCAAAATCCGATCATGAGTTTTTTGCCCCAAACCAGGCCAGATTTTTACGATTTTACTCCAAATTTTAATCATTAAACCAGGTTTTAGCGATCAAATGTGATCATTAAATTCAAACCCTGGTTTTAGGTAAGCAATAAGAACTATCATCACAAATACTAGTGGAATTTGCCCGACACTCAGCGGCCCGACAATGAGGTATTTGCATAGGTGAGGGATTTGCTTAATTTTACACTTTTTTGACGTCACAGCACTTTCTGTTTTCGCGCCAAAACGCAAAACGAAATTTCAAAAATTTATATATCAGAAACTTCATTGAAACATCATTCTTCATAGTTTTTTATCTACTATTTTAGTAAAATTTAATCTCGAAACGTGAAAATACCTCATTCGACTTCTCGACGTCACCGTTTGTATTGGCAGCAGGCTGATGATGTCGGGTAACTGATTGTCGGTATTTTAACCAAACCAGTTTTTAATAAGTAAGAATGTTTTACATATTTTTTACAAATTCCAAAAATTTTCAAAACAAATATTTTAATTAAATTCCGGTAGTGTGTAATTAACTAATTTTACCCGACAGCACAGTTGTAATTATTCATTCAAAATAAAATGAATGAATTCCTCAAAATATTGTAATTTTGTTATTAATTTTCTTGTGGCGATCTTTTCTTTCTTTCTTGTGTGGAATATGATTGATTGTGCATTCAAAAACATAGGGGAAAGTGATCCAAAATGTGAGATAGGTGCCAAATATGGCGGTCCCCTATATCTCCCCTATGCGAAGTAGACACTTTTTGTAAGTGGAATGGGCAAATAAATTGAGTTTAATTTTTACTACAAACATCATAATAACAGCAAATGTAACTCAACTTTAGCCTTGGGAGCACTAACTCTGAAGACACGAACAAGTTTAGAAAGCTTTTTTTAAACCACTGTTCAGACAAACAAAGTTAATAGTTTTTTAATTTTTAAAAATTTATTCCTACTCAAAAGAATCTGAATTTTAATGTACAGGTTTCGATTTTTCATTTATTTAAAACATTTAATAATTTATTTGCATTTGTTTTAAATAGGGATAATGCCTAATATATGAGATATGCCAAAAATTCCTAATACGCGATATCATATTGATACCTTTTTTTTTGTAAACTATGCCTAGAACTAGATTATTTTTTTGCATAACTACCAATACAATTCATAATTTATTATCTGTGATATTTCAAGCAACTGAGCATTTTCAATCACATGACTCGGACTTAACAACGGTCTTAGCAACGTTGTTTTTGTCCTCCAGTGACGTCATGTGCGAATGCTCTATTATTTTCGCATAAGTTGGCTCTAATATAAAACAAAACTTGCTCCGTGAAATGATTGTTTCGAAGCACTTCAAGGATTGGAAAAACGTTATGCCTCCATAATGCTACTATTTAATTGTCTACTTAAAATTATATAATTAAATTAAAATTTGAACATGATAATTTGATGAAGAGTATGTGTGGTCATATCATATATGAAATTAAAACTTTTTAACTTTATAAAATACACACCCATATATAAGTAAGGAAAGTAAGACAGTTAGAGAAAAGAAACTTTTAGTGCATCTATTTCTTGATTTGTCTTTTAGACGGATTTATTTTTCTACTAAGTTTGTTTTACGTTTTATCAATATGAAACTCACGTAGGTGCAATAAATTTAAATACTTCTCCATACTATAGGTTTACAAACTTTTCGGGACCAATTTCAAAATGCGGTTTTTCTTTTTACTTAACAAAATATTTCTATACCTGAAACTCGTGTTCTTTAACAGGATCAGCCAAATTTTGTTATTCTTTAATTATAAATTAGATAATTATGTGAAGGCTAACAATCCATAGAGTTCCAGAATTATCACTTCATCAATTTAGATAATTTTACAATGAGGGCTAAAACCTCCACTTGAATTATGGTAGCCGCTTACTCAAGCTGTAAAAGTTTTCCATGGACTTGATATAGGTATTTTTTATTAGGAGGCTGTGGTTGTGCGAATGTTTAAACGAAGTAAAACGTACAATTACATAATAATATTAAAATAAAATTGTCGAGTCAATAAAATAAAATGTAAAAATTAGAGATTTTAATTATTCACCACTATATTTACAACTTTCAAATAAACATTAGTTCTCCTCTAGTTATAAATATTCGTTACATTTTTTCTATTACATACATTTATCACAGGATGTAGTAAATTTACGTTCTGAGAAATCTAAAGAAAACCGTGTACGAATTCCCATAAATCAGATAATTTAGAACTCTTGAACTTAAACATTACTTTATTCACATTATCGCATTATATGTTACGGGTATACATATAAAATAATAAAAGATAATTATAAATTATCATAGAAAAATTATTCTCGAATTTTATTTTTACCTAATTAATAAAGTACTTTTTCAAAATATTTTCTTAAAAAATATTTATTTCAAGTATGTATACAATTGATTGCTAATATTATTTCCCAATACGAGACTGTCACATATTGAGAACATCTCGGTGTCTCATATTAGGAGTATTTACCTATTTGGTTTATAAATCCAGCTTTAGTTTCCTAGTTACGCTGATTTAAAGCTTTAGAGATGTTTTATTCTTCTTAATGATATCAATTTTTGTTTTTACAGATGAACATAAAAATGAAGGAAATCGGAAAATGCTCCTTTGGTATGTATTCAACTCGTAACGTACTCAATTCCATACTGAGATTTCAGTTTAAGGGCTCTCTTTTATTAGTAATTTTATTGGCCCTGTCCCAACCACTTCGGTTAATAGAGATCCTTCTGTACTTTTTAAAATATACAGGGTGTTTCAAAAGTCCGTTTCGCCGGTTTAGTTTGAACGAATGTCTCTTAGGGTTATGGAATTAAAGGTGTACCCTTAGATGAATTACTACAAAAGGTAAAAGTAATGCTTTTAATTTTTCAAATCGAGTTCACAGCTAAAGTGTCATCAAAAGTGTTAAAATGGGTACGGTGTGTCCCCCGAAAACTGAAACTGATCGGGGAAAACGGGAGTGATATCCGGATTCATGAGGTCATTTTTATATGAATCAGCCTTTATAGTGGCGTTGGCGTTTTGACCATATTTTTTGCTGTACAGTTATATTCGAGAAGACATAATTAGCGATCAAAGTTAACACTTTTTGAACTGATAACTTTAGATATATCTCCTATTTAAGAATGAGATTTCTTTGATATTTGAATTCAAAGTTGTTTAAATCCTTGGTCACGATATCGGAGAGATTTCTAAATTTATGGAGGCCCCTCTTTTTTTAAAGTTAAAAATAGTTCTAACTTTGATTGTTAATATCTCTGAGCGAATACATATTTAAGATATTTTCTGGAATTTTTCTTCCATGCGTTTGTTATGACATTACAAACAATTTTTTCACGCAAATTTTCATTCTATCTTCTTTAGTTTTTTAATTAATTATCCGTCTCAATGGGTTCAAAATGAGCTGAGCATGGTCGCTTATTTAGGGGTATAACTTATTACCATGACCCTAAGAGACGATAATTCCAAATAAAAGCGTGAACCGGGAAATCAAAATAATCTTAATATAAGATATTTGATGCGATAATTTTTCTTTTAGGTTTTCTTCTGATAGCTTGCTTTATTACTTCTTCGTACACCAAGGATGTCAGAGTAAGGAAATATTTTACATTAATATTTAAAAAAAATTTGACACATCCTAAATACTCCTAATTTTATTTTTGTAAAATAAATACTATATAAAAAAATATATATACTATATGGTAGGTTATTAATTTGTGCAATACACTAAAATTAAGTATTTAATACTAACTTGTAAAACATTTCGGTTTGTCGTAGCAAAATCAGAGAAATTTCTTTTACGAATATAAAAATATTTCAATAAGTGCTAATGGGATAATCAATCAGTCGATATTTATACTCCATGTAAAATATTGAACATAAAAGTGGTGAGTTTTTACGCCATCACAGACTGCAGTGAAAAAGATGCAAAAGGGTTACTATTAATTATTTATGTTGTAGTAGTACAGTTTAACACTTGCTACGTTTCAAGATATGTTCCTGCACGAACATTCCAGTTTCAGAACGGCAGTTTCAAATTTTGACATTTATCTGATCATTTTTTAACCCATTCAACATGTTCATAGTCATTCTAAGCATGGTATATTATCTTCAAGATAAAAATATGTATGCTCGCTAAATAATCCTTTTACAACTTGAATAACTTATTTTTAAAAAGTGAACTATATGTCTAAACCTGGCTTTACAAATCTACCTCCTATTCAAGTATAAAATAATCAATAATTTTCCATTCTTAGGTAAGAAGATACATTGGAGGAGGACAAGGAAATGACTGGAGCTGGAATGGTCAAGATAACAGTGGTCAAGCTTCACAGAATGCTTGGCCCTCTTCCAAGGGAGATGGAGGTGAAGGCTCTAAGAGAAGGCCAGATTCAAAAACCAACAGAGGTAAGGGCAAGTATCGGCCAAGCTCCGTACGTTGTTAACAGGAAAAAAGCACATGTTAAAAATTCTCAGTCAATATTTTCCTTTATAAAATTTTATAGAAAATAATAGAGGCACTATCAGACAGATGTATAGTTATTTATTTAGATAGTAGACTATAGTGGAAGCTCTAATGTCGAAAAAAAAGGCTTTCGCAAAAAGTTTTTGTGTAAACTAATGTTTTTTGGTTTACTTATGGTATAAGCAACATAAAAAAGTTTAGTACCAATTTTTTTATTAAACTTTTTAGACTAATTAAGCTAATTATAAGGTTAAGAGATCTTTTATAAAATAATGGATCTTTTAACATAATGAGCTTATTTATTACCTTAGAAATGTGATATTGGTAATATAGATGGAATACTGAGTAAATACTCAAAATATCTTTTCAATATGGAAAAAAATTAATTAAGATTTCAATTAATTAAAAAATTATTTTTTTTTCCAAATTTCTCAATTATTACTTAAAATCACTCATTCAGTGGCTTTTTGGTGGGTTAAAGATTTAGTTGTTAATTAATGACATTTAATTAAAAATACCAATCTTTCGTACAATGTCTGAGGATCATTTGCACAAAAATTTAATTACTGAGAATATTATAGGTCTTTTAAAGTTAAAAATGTGTTTTTCTTACACTCTGCTAATACACCCAGCGAAAACTATTTGCAGAAAAATTAGGAATTTATTGGGCAGTCGCATATTCTTGTGTATGAAGATGCGCAGTAGAATTATGGTGTTTTGATATACTCTTAACTTTAAGAAATAATCCGATTTTACTCCAATATTCTTAAACCTACTGATTAAAATGTATTTTTTGCAAGAAAATAAGCATTAATAAGAAAGATATTTTGACTTATAGTTACTCAAGTAATTGAAAAACATTTTATAATTATCTGTAACATAATTTCTTGTCTTGGTGAACTTTAATTTCTTTTTCAAATATTCCGTGGTCTTCCAAGTCGAGAGCGTTTTCTAACTTACCTTATGACTTTTGTCATCGTACATCATCCCCCATTAAGTTATAATTGTTTCAACATTAAATTTAACAAGACTATCTTAATATTTTAATGTAGTATCGTGCATCCACTTTTCCGAAATATAAATTTAATAACGTGTAAATTTACTTATAAATTTTTCAATAAACATTAAAGTGGTGAGTAAAAGTGTCTTACTATATCCCACCGTTTTTAGGAAAATGAAGTATCAAAATCAATCAAGTATAAACTTGATTGAATTTAACTTTTCAACTTGATAAATAAATTAAAAACAATGAAATATTGAAATAATAAAGAGAAAAATACGATTAAAAAATTCGAACTTTCTTCGACAACATTTTTGGCTACTGCAGCTTTCTTTGAATTCGAACCCGATTCTCACTCTATTATTCTTTCCTAACTCTATATGGTCTGCACAATATCTAAAAAATGTCTACTTTAAAAATAAATTACTTAACACCTTCATAATAATGTAGGGCAGAGCTTCTCAAACTGGGTCGCGATAAGATTTTAAGTAATGCATTTCTTTTCATAACATCTGATGTTGGTTTTAAGCATTTATCAACAGACCATATTGCTAAAAGGATAGAGCAATAAGCAAAATAAGACTCTGTAGATAGAGGGCAAGTAAAAAAATATGAGTCACTTTAATCTGCGGATTAAAAAAAATATGAGTCACTTTAATGTGCGGATTAAAAAAAATTTGTTCAGTTATTCAAATAAGGTTTGAAAAGTAAATTAACTCAGTGTTTCTAAACTTGGACCTCATCGTCATCCCGGGGGCCACTCTCCACCGGGGGCAAATTTTATGAATTTTCTTATGAAATGTTGTAATTAAAAGTTACCCCAGATTACTAAAAAACGAGTTTAAACCCAGTTTTTAAGAATAAAATTTCAAAAATCTATCTGGGGGAGGACCCCCAGACCCTCCTTTTTAACGTAAAACTCCTTGTTTCTCACAAATTTTAGAAATTTTTAAGCTCAGTCCGTGTAGGTGGCGTGGGAAAATTAAATAGACTCAATGAGTGCAAAGAGGAAAATGGTTGAAAAACACAAATTAAAGTTCTTTAGTCATGTTAGTGTGTGAATTTAATGATGAAGAAGATGAAGTGGGAGATTGAGAACCCCTGATGCAGGGAATTTCTATAAAGCTTTTCTCAAAACAAGAAAATTGGTGTTTGACATGTTTCCAAAATAAGCGATTCAATATTGTCCATAAACCAGATATGATTGCTAAAGCTATGCACCAAAAACATGAAAATGTTTATGAGGGAAAACTTTATATAATTCAAACTCTGATTTTACCATAAAAAAAACGTGAAGTCGAAATTCACAGGGTCGTTTTACATTTTATGTAAGACGCGAACGGTGGTACCAAAACATAATCAAAAGCCACCAGTAGAAATGTAAAACTTTGAAATAATATTATTTGTACATTCACAAAGTCTGGTTGAACGAACATTATGCACGTGTACCTATAGTTAAGTTCTATTCGTAGAGAATTGAATATATTTTTGACAAATCAGTCGTTTCTTGTTTCTACTACGAAAGTGCCGTGAAACCCAACAGTTTTGGCAATCTATGATTTAACCGGTTTAAAATTGATACATTTGGATTTCAACGGTTTTCCAAACGGAACTATTGATATTAAATTTGAGGTGAGTGGAAAAACTTTAAATTAAGAAAATGAAAACATCTTTACAAAAAGTCTCATTTTTGAAAGTAACATTTCAGAATGTGTTTTTTTCTCTTAATGATGATGATTTATAACAGCCCTCGAAGAAATTTTCATGGTACTCGTCCACAAAATGTAATTTTTATTCCAACAAAGTATTTTTAAGTAATTTTTATTTCTGAAATTTGTTAGAAACCCAATTTTATGGGTCGAATTTTCAAAAAAATTTCAGGGGAGAACCCTTGAACCCCCTTTGAACTGTTTTTGACTTCAATTCAAATTTAAAAGGGTTATGAAAAGTTTATCAATGTAGGAGATCCAGTCGGGGCAATAGTAAAAGGAGTTATCAAATCAGTAGAAGATATGAGTTGTAGGGGAGAGGGGGGCACCTTTCAACAGATTTCGGTTTTTATTTTTTGTGACCAAACGAATTGACGGATCATAAAACTTTATAACTTGCATATCCTACCATGGACTTTCGGACACATTGTGTAATTTTACCCAAGTTCCTTGAGAAAATTATAAGGTCCAAAACTGCGTTTTAAAAAAGGTTCTCGGGTGGGGCAGGTTTCAACACAGGCGGGGCACGTTTCAACAGTGGGTTAATTTTAAAAGTTTCAGTTGATTTTAAGTTTTTTATATTGAAATATACATTATAACAAATACATTTCATTAATTTAGAGTAAAAAAAGTGAAATTTTTTGCAAATTTTGGAGTTTTTCTGTTGTTTCGTAGGTTATGAGTTTTCCACACAACTAAGTGTGATGTTTCTTTATTGTTTAATTTAAAAGTTCCTTTGAGTTATATTCTGAAAATATATTGTTAATTCAACTGTTTTTCTTCAGAATTCACCAAAAATTTTATTTTTTTAATCGCTTTTAATTCATTTAAAATTTTTCTAATTACTACAGTCATCAAAGTGGTACATCTTAAATAATTTTATTTAAATCAATGCTGATAACTACTAAATGCATAAAATTGCTGTTGTGAATCGTATGGTAGCCTTACCGTTAAAAATTATATGTGTATTTGAGTAAATTATCTAAATCGATTTTCAGCTGTTTTTTCGCTAAAAATAAATAGTTAACTTTAATACAATGCTATTATTTCTTGAATAAGTTATTTAAGAGCGTTTACTTCAAGAAAAAGCATTGCGATAGCACAATATGCTAAGCAAAACGAATTTTTGTGGTGTTGAAACCTGCCTCGCCCTAAGTGTTGAAAGGTGCCCCACCTTTAGTCGTCACGGTTCAAGACCCCTCAAACGCTTTAGAATAAAGATATGGGTTTGAAAAAGGTATACATAGAAGCAGAAAACCTTATTTAATAACATATGTAAAAATCAATCACCTAAACTAATAAAAAGTTGGTAAAATCCGATTTTTTAAAAGAAATTCAAAATTTACTTTTAGACGTCAAAAACGACTCCACTCGATTACAAAAAAACTAAAAGGTGAAATGGTAGGAATACCACGGACAGATGTTGTTATGATAAGAAACATTACTTGACACCAGGTGGCATTTAAATTAACCTCATAACAAACGAGAAAATGATTTTAATCGAAAACGAAACTGTTGAAAGGTCTTTGTATTTAGAACTCAATTTTGATAGTTGAAAGTCTCTATTACCTCTTGAAAAAAAATCCGACCTCTTCTTTGGATATGAACTTAATTTAGAAATTTTAATTAGAACCTGAAAATCACTAAAACTACCCTACTTGCTCTTTCATTTTTAAAACGTTAACTAATTTTCCTTTTAGCAAAAAATCTTAGATTTGGATAAAAAAACCCAAGAAATAATTTGTTTAATTTTTAATAATTATCATGAATTTGATCAAGTAAATTAGTGTTTAAGTTGTGGCTCAAAATAAATCCCCTTGAGTAGATAAAAAATATGATAATGAGACCCAGTCAATATTTTTGCATTGCATTTTAAATGTAGGATAGATATTTCTTAAGTAAAATGTATCTTAGTAAATATTTATAGTTGAAGTAAATGTTCCAGTGTTGAAATATAAGCTTGATTTGCCTGTTTTAAAATAGTAAAATGTAATTTTTCCTGTCCCTGGCACTTGCCTCCTTATAAAAAGTTTAATTGGCACTCGGGTTCCTAAAGGTTGGACCACACTGATTAATAAGAACAATTTATTTGTATTGTAACCTTTTTTTTTTGCGAATTATACCTAAAACCAACATCCAAATACTGACCCTAACCATCCTTTTATACCAGAAGGACGCTGGGCGGCAAATGTAAACGGATGGGGGTCTTCTGACATCCAGAAAAAGGAGGGCGACGATGACATGTCGTGGGGCAACCAACCCCCCACGGGGCAAGCCCAGGGCAACAACAAGGGAAGCGCCTACCCTGAAGAGTCGGGCAACCTGGAGATCTTGTTGAGGGGCAAACCAGGGATGGACTTCCCAAACTTCTCGACTGTTCCCGAAACTTCTTTTGACTGTTCGCAGATGCCCTCGCAAGGGTACTATGGAGACGTGGAAGCTGGATGTCAGGTATTTTTTGAATTTCTTGTTTAATCATTTTGCATGTATCGAGTGACATGTGGTATATACCAAATATAAGAATAATGAAGTGCATGGGTGGTTAAGTGAAATTCAGTCAAGTAAAAATTTAACTATTTATTAAATCTTTAAAATTATAAATGAGCAAGATGTCAATCAATCATCAGAACTAAACAGCGAGTCAATGTAGGACAATCGGCAGAAAGTTATACAAAATAAAACGGAAATGCAGCGCCACCTGGAACTTTTAACTTATGGAAATCTAACCCAGAACTGGGATGGGCTTTTCAACTACCTTCATCTAGGAACTAAAATTAACTCTAAGTTAATGTTTTCGAGCATATATGCATCAAGCAAGCTTAGAAGAAATGCCTTTGGCTGAAAGGCATTAACAACAGTAAATCAAATTCGGTTTAGAAGAACCATTGTAGAACTTTCTCCAACCTGAAATTGTAGCTTTTTCTTTGAACTAACTCGTTACTGCCTTTCCTTTCTAAATTCTTGTTTAGAATATATATTCGGGATATATTTGGTGATGCAAATCTGAACTGAATGAAAAGATGTCACCAGAATATTCTTGTTAATAAAACTTAAAGCCCGAGACCGTTTCTTCCTAAGTTTTTATCAAGTTCACCGAATTCAAATGCCTTTTTATTTCTCTCTATTTATTTATTATTATATTCCTCTTTAACTGATGATGATCTGGGGGTCCAGCAATATCTCACCAGGGGGGAGTCAATTAAAATCTCACGTCAACTTTTAGTTAAGAAAATATACGTTTTGTCATTTATCCTTTTAACTCAAGTTTATGGAAAATGCGCAAAACAGCGAATCATATTAGCCACTCAGTCGTGATAACTTCAAGTTAAGACCAATTTTTGATTTCAGCATGTAGTTATTTGCATCAAAATAAGACGAAACAAACATGGCTAGAACATATACCCACTATAAGTTATTTTCTTTAAAATTATAGAGAAAATCTCACGTGAGAATTAGAGGGGGTATAGCAAAATCTCACCAAGAGGGAGGGAGAGGTCCAAAATTAGGAAAAAACACCTCACGTAATTTGTGGATAATACGATGTAACGACGTCCCCTAACGTAAGTGGCAGATTAAAACCACTTGCACTTACTATCTATAATTGTATACGTCCTGTATTGTTGATTAGTAGTTTACGGGGTACCAGCAGCATAAACTGATACTTATAATTATATAATGTTGAGCAGTTGGTATTTATTTTTATATAAAATTATTTTATTATTTTAGTGGTGAGTGTTATCACCACCACATAACATTGACCATCCTGTCAACCTGTTTTCAAAAACATCTTTTACTTCCTGCTCAACAACATCATTCCCAATACAGTATATGAATCTCACAGGTGTTTCACATCTGCCAACCAGGCAACCGCAAAGACTCCTTCCTGTGTCCAGTGGGCACAGTCTTCAACCAGAAGCTGTTCGTCTGCGACTGGTGGTTCAACTACAACTGTTCGGAGACGATGGCCTTCTACAACCTGAACGAAGACATCTATAAGGAGGTGGTGACCAGGACGCCCAAGGGAGACGATACCCCTGCCGCGACCACAGAGAAGATGCTGCCCTGGAGCGCTCAGGACTTGGACAAGAAAAGGCCCACCAAGAGCTGGGCGCCATCTGTTGGAAATCAGGTACGATAGCATAGTTACAAACCTTTTGCTTCGTAGAAGCGTAGAAGACCGCGGAGTAAGCATAAAATTGGAACCTTTACCCTCTGGCCTGTTTTGAGTCCCAAACCATACCCTGGGAAACATTTTTGGGAGAATAAATTCATATCATTGTTACGAAATTGCATTTTTAAGTTAAGAAATTATTTTATATGTAGTGCGTTTCATTGACGTTTATACTTTTGTTGTAATGTCTTTTTGCTGCAATGTGTTTTTCTTGTATCCCTGCCATGTAATTCTTAACTCTTATGTTTGGCATAAATAAATAAATAAAATAAAAATGCCCAGAAAGGTAGATAATGAGTCTGCAGCGCGTACAAGTCAATCACCCCTTAGCAAATGAAGTACTTTTTTATTTGAATCATCACCACCTTGGTTTCCCCATCATCCCATCAGTGGGTCGTTCAATTCCGTTAGAGTCCCCGCTAAATATCGCCCGGTTCTTTGAAACAACAAAAAGTAGAAATATTCATAAATAATTTCAAACTCCTGAATTAAAATGTTTAATAAGATCAATAACTATTCAGTTTATTAATAAAAGTCAGAAAAATTTGTTGGTATTTGGATATATTTAGTGATCTGGATATTGGCGATATTTAGCGAGGACTCTAACGGAATTGTACTCATTAGGGTTAGGAATATAATTTGTATATATGTTACGGGCAATGTGATAAATCGGGCATTATTAATAATGCCCGAGCAATGTGATGAATTCAGGGGAATTTATGAATGAAATTTATCACTTTGCCCGCCTCCACTACGGGCATTATTAATAATGCCCGATTAATCACTTTGCCCATAACATATACATCCGTGATAACAATCGTTCCAGTGGGGGAACATTCAGTAGCTGGAAATGTTCGTATTCCAGCTCACACTTTGTTGACTGCTACCATCCAGTGACTGGCACACTGACTGGCATCGTGAAAATTGGATATTACATTGCTGTAATACTGTATTCCTTAGCATATAATATTGCATTACATAATGTATCCCTTAGGGCCAGCCCCGTCCAGACATCGCTACAAAGCGCGGCGCTAAGCAATCCTCCAGCAGTTCTTCCACTTCCCACCATCACTCCTGGAGCCAAACCGACGTCCAACAGAAGGAGGTGACCGTGGCTTGGAGTAGCCAGTCCACTGCCCGGCCACTGTGGTACGGCATCGATGGTCGGCCTGCCAGGGACCAGAGCCCCTTCGGCACCCGGGTCAAGTCCAGTTCTGCCACTTGGGGGGCCACTTCCGAAAGCCTGGCCACTGCGTCGGGGACTTGGACCCCCACTGTGACCCCCAAGAGAGCCACCACTTTTCAGGTAAGGATGAAGTATTTGAATTTGTCGCAGTCTCGTTTAATCGAAAACCTTGGGTTTGGGTGCGAAATTTTATGCGATCGTTTGGTGAATAAGCAATATATGCGATTGAAAACAACATAGATCACGTGAGCTGAAAGTTGGTCTAACAGTAACCACGCCAACATATTCTGTCTTTCTCTTTCTTAAGGTCTATGATAGTTCTTTGGTCATTTTTAAAACCCTGTGTAAAAATCTCTATATTTTCTAAGTCTAAGGTCTATGTATGATAGTTCTTTAGGCATTTTTAACACCTTGTGTAAAAATCTATATTTTCCAAGGTCTATGTTGTATAGTTCTTTGGGCACTTTAACACCCTGTGTAAAATCTATCTTTTCTAAAGTCTATGACAGTTCTTTGGGTATTTTTAACACCCTGTGCTCAAAAATCTATTTCTTCTAAGGTCTATGTAGTTCTTTGGGCATTTTTAACTCCCTGTGTACTTGTGTACACCAAGACGCACTAGTGAGTGTGATCGAGACTACGTGACCTGTTTAGGGGGGGGAGGTGGCCTTCAAAATACCACGCTTGGTCACAGGGGGGAGGGGGGGCTTAGGGTTTCGTCACGTAGTCAAAAAAATAAAGAAAAAGATACTTGTTTTTAAATTAAGTTACTGTTACAATAACATTTACATAAGTTTTTTCTTCTTGATAATATATATTTTCCACTTGAGTATGCACACTAGGGTGGTTACAAAAACATCAACTTCCGAATTTCTTCGGTGGGAACCCCCTAAAATGTGACAATAGGCTAGAAAATAAGATTGGCAAAGTTTAAGCTCAATCGGATAATATTAAGACCCGCCTCATCGAGGTCAAAGTTCAGAAAAAAAGCGAAAAATCGTAGTTTTTCGCCCATAAAAGCTGAACGATTTGTCCTAAAAATATGGTTTGTGTCTCATTTCATAATAAATTCTATTGGCTTCAAGTTAGATCCCCTAAACTTTTTTTACTAAAATTTCTAGAGCGAAATATCAACATTTTTGTCAGGTAAGGTTGAAGAACTCCCTGTAAGTTAACTTTCCAGCAAACACGTAATATCTTCTAATTATTCAATTATAAAGGGTTTTTTTAATTTTTTTTTTTGGTATTTTTCACTTTTTGCATCAAAAGGACTTCTTTAGTCAGAAGCATGGGCGGATTTAAGGGGGTCATGGGGGGCAATGCACCCCCCCCCTTCCAAAAAAATTTTTTTTTTCAGGAAATTCCGTTTTTATAAGCTAAATTCCCTTTTTTTCAAGCTAAATTCCGTTTTTTCCAAAGCCATCGGGGACCATTTTGCCTCCCCCAAGGTTTCCAGGGTGCCACCCCAGGGACCAACATCTAAATCCGCCCATGGTTAGAAATATTTTCAAAAGAATATGCTACAAATAACACTATGCGACAAAAAAAATGGGTCAGAATGCCACAGAAACTTTGAAAGCAGATCCCTTATGTAAAATGATCCCCTGAATCCGAATCCAAACCCCGTTTTTCTCTATCAGCCTCAGATTTTCGGGGAACAGCCCCTCCCCCTTTTTACGTTTTTTCGACGACTTTATAACTTTGAACTCGACTTTTAGGGTCAAAAAGCATTGCTTTAGTCTTCAAATTGCCCCCAGGAGAAAAGAAAGGTTCAAATTAATAAAATATGAATATTTGTAACAAATGGATAGGTTTAAGGGATAATTAACCCCCTAAAAACGCAAAAAAATCGCTAAAAATAGTAGGATTTGTTATACCCTATTTATTTCACTTATTTTTGAAGCAATTAATTTTTAAAGGGTCCTTACCGTTCCCCAAGGACCCAAATTTAATAATGTTATGCAGCAATGATTTTTAGGAAAAGCGGTTGAGGAGTTATCGCCCCCGAAGCACCCGCGGAAGGGTTCGGAAGGATGTCTGAACCGCGCTAGCTCTCGCGCGCTCAGGAATTAATATTCATGCTTTGAAAAGTTAAAAAATGAGAATTTTTTATATTTTAGGACTTATTTTAGTGGAAATTCTTTAGTTCGTCAGTAACTGACTGGTTTATTGGTTTATTTAAGTCTTGGAATTATTTTGACTTGGAGGGGGAGATTTCCCCCCATGACCCCCTTAAATCCGCCCATTCTTCTAACTAAAGAAGTCTTTTTGATGCAAAAAGTGAAAAATACCAAAAAAAAAATTTAAAAAAACCTTTATAATTGAATAATAAGAAGATATTACGTGTTTGCTGGAAAGTTAACTTACAGGGAGTTCTTCAACCTTACCTGACAAAAATGTTGATATTTCGCTCTAGAAATTTTAGTAAAAAAAGTTTAGGGGATCTAACTTGAAGCCAATAGAATTTATTATGAAATGAGACACAAACCATATTTTTAGGACAAATTTTTCAGCTTTTATGGGCGAAAAACTACGATTTTTCGCTTTTTTTCTGAACTTTGACCTCGATGAGGCGGGTCTAAATATTATCCGATTGAGCTTAAACTTTGCCAATCTTATTTTCTAGCCTATTGTCACATTTTAGGGGGTTCCCACCGAAGAAATTCGGAAGTTGATGTTTTTGTAACCACCCTAATGCACACACTCTTGGCGTCACGAGGCAAGCGCTGAATTAATAAAGACAAATATTAGGCCAAATTGACATTTTTTAACTTTCTGTTTGCTAAAAATGATTGGAAAACCGTATTTATGAACTACTACGTGAAAACTATAGGGGGAGGGGGGGGGGGTCTTGGCATGTACTACGGGTGGTCACCAAGGGGGGGTGGGAGGGGGATCAAAAATAGGTCACGTAGTATGGGTACGTTCCCTTACGGGCAATGCGATAAATACTCATTGAGGTATTAATATTGCCCAGTTTATCCCTTTGCCCGTAACTTATATACTAACCCCACTTCTCTCCAACAACAGGTATCCTCCACCAGCACCAAAGACTGGCTGAGCCGCAACAGTCTCCCAGAGACCTCCATCGTCCCAAGCGACGTCCAAGGGGTCTGGGAACAGGAGACCACCAAGCAGTCCGGCTCCAGTCCGGTCCCGTCCGGCCACCAGGGCACCGTCACCAAGTCGGACCGACATCGGTTTTCCGCCGACAGCGCCACCTGGGGAGCGAGGACCAAAGCAGAGGGGTTGAGGGGGGAGGCGTCTGTTCCGAAAATGTGGGCCAAGAAGAGGAAGGGCAGGAAGATCGTGGAGATGAATGTGATTCCGAAGCATAAGCGGTGGTATTAGGGGTGGAAGGTAGATGATTTTAAGAAGAGATAGTTTTCATAGTTGCCAATTTTGTTCGGACGATACCATTTGGAATTCAAAATGAATTAGCGGAATTTAGGTGGGAAATGTGGGGCAAATTCTATATGGAGACAAGTTTGAAAGAAAATACATGTTAGAATTTCCTAATCTTTAGCTACTGCTTAGGGATTACAAATTACATTAGAAACTTAAAGTAGCACGAGTAATCAGTAATCTAAAAGGTTTGCAGTATGTCCATGAGGCAGTGGCGGATCCAGGGGGGTGCACTCTGGACAGTGCCCCCTCTTGGACCCAAAAAATCACACATATGTACAAAAAAAGTCCCAAAAAGTACTCAAAATGAGCTAAAACCCTACTTTAACAGGTCAAATTTAAAAAAAAAATTCTGGGGGAGCCCCCTCATGCCCCCCAGAGGTACCAAAAGGGACCTTGAGTAATACTTTTTAGGAGCTTTGCTGGATCCGTGCCTGCCATGAGGAGCTTCCCTGAAAGATTTATCGCTTCCTAATTAAACTTGCAGATGGTTAGAATTTAAAAATTAGATTTTCCTAAAAACCTCATGTTGTTTATTAAATTTGATTAAAAACTTTAAAAATCAAGTATAATTATAAATTAAAACCGATCTTGAGTTTTATTGATTCCATAAATTCTCAAGGTTTACTCATTGAGCGATAATGTTTTACTAAACTAATAGTCAGATATTGACTTATCTTGTATCGTAAACAGAACTTTTGAAGATTTCTCTTCATGAGAGATCGACATGATAATTATTATTATAATTATAATAATTACTTTATTGATTTGTTTGCATTACTGTTTTAAAGGTCATGCTCGAAACGAGTATTTTAAAAATATTGGTATAAAAATTTCATAAAGGTATCGGATCTTATGCGGCAATGAAAATAAACTAATATGCTAATATTTATTCTTAAAATGTTGATATGACGACCGGGATATGCGCAATTGCATCTATGTTTCATTTGTAATCTATCATATACTATTTAAGCTACTTCATATTTATTTTTCATTCGTTTTAAAGCATTCACATTCAAGAACTTTACTCAAATGAGTTACCATTTTTAGCTCAATAAACTTTCTACCTCATACTACTATCCATTTTACGTACCGACAATTCACAATCGGAAACACAAACCAAAAAGCATCAAATACACTATTTTGTTTCGTTGCTTCTTTGCCATTTTAAATTTCATTGAGTATCAAAAGCTGTGTTTTAATGAAAGCAAAAGAACAAAAAACATACGCATAAAAATGTTTGTTAAAAGGTGTATTTAGATCATATTATTGTAGATAAACCAGCTTTAATGCATTTGTTTAGCATTTAAATATGGTGCGTATAACATGCGATGAGTTGGGCTTGTGTTTCTATCAAAGGCATTCAATGTCAAGGGTATATTTGTCTCTTCCCATAACAATCTACTTTAAGTAGTTGTAAAGTATTTATTTTTACGGGTGTTTTGTATTTATTTTTATTGGGTATTTATTTATGCTATCGTTAGTGGTAGTTGTTTATGTATTGTGTTCAATGGGAAAATAAATGTTTTTGAATGTTTGAACTGTTTGTAGTAATTGTTTTTAGTCACATATAATTTTACTAATAGTAATAATAATACTGTGGTTGGAGGCATGAAAGATAAGTTATAATTTAACTAGACAGAAGTAATTTACTAGGACAGAAGACAACCAAATTGTTTTCCCAATTTAACGAAATTAAATTCTACGTAGTTTCGTTACCACATGCTATACGATGGTATATATTTTGTGCAGTCTTATGAAAATTAATTTAAAAAGAAAAATATAATACCAATCATTTCAACTTTCCTTGATCACTTGTCAAAACTTGTGCGATGCCAAAACTCCTGTGAACTAGCGATGAACTTTTGCATCGTGCCCAGTGGCGCCAAATAGCGTTTTGGGGGTCACGTGATTTTTAGGTAATTTTAAACTTAAATTATAAAATGTTAAAAAATAAAATGAATAAAAATTGATGTTTTCCAACATTTGAGAAGACAATCTATCGCTATGGTACAAAATTGGGCTTTTTCCTAACAGGCGCAAGTTGTCCATTCAAGAGGGAGCCTATGCAAAATTTTTGCAAGTTAGCTAGTCTCAAGCCCGTAACTAGACTTCACGAGTACTTAATGCGAAAAATTTTGTATAAAATACTAGAGTTTTAAGCAAAAAGGGGGTGTCTAAGAGTCCTCCCCAGAAAATATAAATTATAAATAAAATTTTATTCTTAAAAGTAGTGTTTTAACTCATTTGTGACTTCTAAAATAGGACCACTCCAACCCCAAGCCGCAAAATTTCAAGTGAAAAACTAGTGTATAAATGAGGAGCCTAAAGATCAACCATTTGAATTCCTCTACTTGCCTGAAGGGCAATAATTCTGGAATTCAATAATGTAGAATTCAACTGGAGGGTCGCTTTTTCAATGATATCCTAAGGGTAGATCCATATATAATAATAATACTACGATTAGAGGCATGAAAGATAAGTTATGACTAAACTAGAAAGAAGTAATTTACTAAGACAGAAGACAACCAAATGGGTTTCCCATTTTATTGTAACTAAATTAAACTCTACATGGATCTTACTCATAAACACAACTTACCTAAATAGTGTTTTTAGTGAAGAATAGTGCATAATGTTAAGAAAACAAACCTATAAATTTTAAAAAGCTTTTCAGAAGTATAAACTTACCTGATTAATTCCTTAAACTGACAATTATCCTAATATTCAAGGTTTCAAGCTGGTAGGCCACGATTGATTGTTAACTGTATACGATTTTTCATAAAAATTGCTAAAAAAATTTTTTTTAATGAAGAAGAGAGATTATGTGAAAATAATACAAATGTTGTTAAAAAAAGATGGCAAAACAATCTTAAAACAAAAATTTATTTATACAACATTGAATAATTCACTTTAACAATTTCTCCTACATAGTACATTTATCTTAAAACACTCACTAAATTCCTTTTCTAAATTCATTACAAATAAATACAAATACTTAAGTAAAAGGAAGTAAATAAATACTGATAATACATACGTAGTTCCTCTGCTAATATGTGTGTTTCATTAAATCATAAATCTATAATAATAAAAGAGCTTTACCACTCACTCACTCACTCACTCAGCAACGCACAGCAAAATCTACCGGGGCTAAAGACTCGAAACTTGGTAGGGTCGAAGATCTTACGGTGTATACGCGCACTAAGAAGGGATTTTTCAAAATTTCTTTTTTCTGACCCACAGGGGGGTTTGGAGCGTTTCCGACGTTTTTGAGCCCAGCGGCGTCCCAAATGACCCCATATCTTCGTTATTTCGCAGGAAAGTACATAGCAACAATACCTAGAAAGGCATTTTTCAGATTTTGAATATTCGAATTTTAAGGGGTCTGAATATTCCAAAAACCCGTTTTTGCTGAGCATAAACCAAGTTTTACATTTTCGAAGAAAACAGTACCGAGAAATCGATATTACGAAGTTAACTGTTGGTAATACCTTCTTGAGAGTATTTCAAAGAAAGTAATTTCTGGATTTTTCGATATTCGATTTTGGAGGGTGTGCACGGGGGTTTGAATATTTACTCCCGTTTTTAGTTCTTGCATTTCTAGCATCCACATTATTAATGTGATTGTTATGAAATTTTAGCATATTGTTCCTCACACAACCAAGAAGGTTTGCGAAAAAGAATTATCAGAATCAAAGCATTCCAAGGATCCTTTTTTGCCCCTTTTCTAAATTCTTATGCTAGCCATCAATTTTAAATTGATAACGGTTATTGCTCCTTCCAGGTGATGCAAAACCTCTATTGTTGGAAATATTTATTGAAAAATGTTTTATAACAGGTGAATTTTTTAAAAATCTGACAAAGAAATAATTTTTGATGATTAAATAATTTTTTTATGATAACCAAAAACAGTTCCACTGAAAAATTTTATTCTTTTTTCTATTTAATCAAATTTAAGTATTTCCAGCAAAATTCAAATCAAACAGAGGCATTTTCAGTAGTTGGTATCGCTTCAAATGATGTTTACTTTTATTTCATGTTTGAAATTTCTTTCAATGAATGAGTTGGTGATAAATCAGCAAAGGGGGGTTCAGGGGGTCTCCCCCTGATTTATAAAAAATTATCATTATTAAAAAATGGTTATTAACACTAATTATAAACCGGTTTTTTTAAGATTTTGTTTAACATCTTAAAAAAGTATAAAAGTATGTAGTATATTTAATTGTTTTTTATTTTATAAAAATTTATCGGGATGAGGGGGAAATAAGTTTTATCTATAGACATTGCTGTTCAATAATATATCTTTATTGTGAAGCGAAGGTGGAGAAATTTGCCTCAAATATACATTTATACAAATTGCAGAAATGGATGGAGGGAGAAAAGGACAAAAGAGAAAAAAATAATGGGGTTCAGAAGGTCCCCTGACTTTTTTTTTCTATTTTGAAAAATTACTCTTTAAAAACGGGGATGGGGATTTCACACATTAAATCTAAACAGGTGGTATTTTTAAAGTTTTTTTTTAACTCTTAACGAAGTGGTATGGCATCAAAAAAGAATCCTAGCGGGAAGACTGCTGACTCTATTGCATCTAAACGATAATTCTTATTTATTTTAACACACAGTTTGATAAGCCTTTTGTCCCCCGAGCAACGGCGGGCATATCAGCTAGTAATTGTAATAAAGTCACAAATCAGAGGTTTCAGGTTCATAGAACCTATTTAATAAATAATTCATATCGGTTCCTTACAATGACAGAACTGACTAAAAAGTATATCTACAACAAAAAATTAAAACTTAAATCAACTTGAAAAATGAACACTTATGGTTGTAAAATAACAAATCCATGTATGAATTCTTTAACAATACTTAGGTAAGACATTACACAAAACTATAGTTTGATACAAAAACTTTGATTGACTTAAGCATTTTTATTATAAGATATATATTGGCTGTTTCAGAACTCACTAGGTCTAGGTCCCCTCTAACCATCCTCTCATTTTTTATCGTGAGTTCTAGAACACCCTTTATTTAATTTTGTTTCAATGGAAGAGTTATAAAAAATGTGACTTCAATTTAGAATAACATTTTTCCAAAAGTAATCTCTTACGCAAGTTGATTGATACATATAAGGGAATAAATATAGAAGAAAGAAATTTATTGATGGTAGAGTTTTCAAATACTATTTTTAAGTTCACTGATAGGTCATTTTCAGAACAGAAATTTGCGTTCAGGACCTCAAACATAAAGACTGGTAGAAAAAAAAAAGAATTATTACAATAGACTAGATTAAATTTTCAAAAATTGAAATGGGTTTAAGAATTCTGAACGTTTGTTCTTGATATTTGAGTTAGTTCAAATTTTCATTCCATAAATAAATTTTCAAATATTAACGAAATAAAAAACCTCTAGAGTTATTCCCTGTAGTGTTTTGCATATGAAAATACACAAATATAAAAATTCCTTTCAAATTACAATGCATAAGAAAATAAGTATTACATTGGTTTTTGGTTTTAAAGTTTAGTTCTTATTAAAAACATAAATGCATTATATGAATCATAAATGGGTGTAATGAGCTTAGTTACATTTAGCGCTTGAAGGAACTCTGCTGATGTTTTAAAACATCCCGGTTCCGAGATTTAGCTTTGATGGTCCTGGCACCCTATGATATTTGTTCGAGGTTTCGTTTGACTAACACTTTACGTTGGTTTGATCTTTCGAAGTGTCTATTGGTGGTTTCTCTTGCAGCGTGGGTTCTGCAACTACTGCTGATTCTTTCTTGTGGAATATGAGTCTGTCCAGGTTGGAAAGTGGGGCCTCCAGAAGTAAGTAAAAGGGCACAGCGAGAAAGAAGGAGATGACGAGATTGGCCAGGTATGTGTAGATCTGCAGGAAGATAGTTGTTATCAGTTTTTTAGTAAAAAAAAACAGTTTCAGAAACGCTACCTTTCTATTCGGTGGTAAAGTGTAGATTCATATTTGGTCGAACTATGTCGACAATGTTAAAAAATAGGCAACGTTTTTCTTTTCTTGTTACAGTCACACCTGTATAGTTGGAATGAGAAAGTGTTGGTACTGTAGCATAGAGTACATAGTTAAAATGTTTGGATAAGTAAAACGAAAATGCCGGCTCTGAAAGATTGTACTTATCTATATTTGAATTTATTCCATTTGATTTATGTACTAGCGGTTTTTGTATGTTTTGCGCTCACCATAAGGCATGTTAAGTCACATTTACGCTTAAGCAAGTTTACTACTCATAAGATTTTGATTTGAATGATCTTGTTTATTCAGGACCTAACTATTATGTGGTAATAACAAAACTATTTAAAATATTTGAAAAAAAAAACTATTGGACAAATAGTGCAGAACGATCACTAATTACGATCATACTTAGGTACTTACGATCACTATTCTAAGTAATAGAGGGGGAATTATTAGGGTTTAAAGTTTATAAGGATTGTCGAATAGCTAAAACTTTACTTACGAAGTCGTAGTGAGTCGTGCTATGCCGTTCCCTCAAAGAACCCAGGCGAGTCCAAATGACCAGTGGGTGGAGAAGGTACACCATGAACGTTAGTCGGCTGAAGGGTGACAGAATGGACGCAGACAGCAGCGAGTTGACAGCACCTTTGACGAAGGAAAATATTCATGTAAGATGCTACTTTATGACTTAAAAAGTCAGATAAATAAAGTAATATCTTGTGAAATCTGCAAAGTTTTCCTTAGTGGGGAAATACTTTGTTACGGATCTATCTTTAGCTATTGCAAGTCGCAAGAATTAAAAATTGAACCGATATATGTGTGAAAATTGAGAGCCACAAGCCTTTACCAAGGTAGCTTACTGTTGGTTTATTCAACAACTTGAAAGTTTACAAGTATAGTAATACAGTATTTAAAATGTATTATATTTGTTTGGTTATTTTAGTGGTGAGTGGGCTCATCATAAATGTTGTTTCTGGAGTTGGTTGCTTTTTATACTATATTGGTTCGAAGTTTCTCACTTAAATTTTTATTTAACCACTAATTATATAGAAAATATAAACAACCTATTATTAACAACACAGAAAACGAAGAAAAAAGAAATGCTTTACAATAAAACCAAAATTAAAGAACGAAGACATGAAGTAAATACCATGGTTAACTTGATAATTTCCGAACAGATTCTTTAATAATTGATACTAACCTCCGTTTCCGGATATGCAGGCAAAGGCAACCCAAGCCACTCCAACGATGAAGACAGAGCGATGTACTGCAGCGTAAAGAACAGACAGCGCTAAGGAGGTTTCTTCTCCCGTTGAGAATCGGTGGTTTCCCAGCACTGCACTCAAACAGCAGGTAACTGATATGCACCATCCGGCGAAGACCACAACCTAAAACCCCGGAAGAATATTCAGAGTGATTTTGACGTTATGTTTAAGCTTGATAAGAAAGTTATTTTGTGGGAAAGTTATTTATAATTTACCCCCAAACAAGTATATAAGTTCTCATGCTGTTCAATTAAGTATCCCTTTTGGTGATTTCACTCAAACATTTAAGAATCAATTAAAATAAACTTTCATAAAAAATTTAACATTTAATTTTTAATTTTTTTGTATTGTAATGTAATTTTTAAAACACCAAATTTGGATTCTACTTTTTTTTTATCTCACAATTTGTATTGTCTATATTAAAACCGTTTCAAATTACAGCTACACCATTTAAAATATCAAATTACTAATAGTAGAACTCTATATAGCCGAATGTTGAAATTTTATTTTATTAATTAAAAGATCTCTTTGTATAAAAAATAGTTTTTTCTCCCATTTTCAACATACTACAGTAATCAATTAAAAGAGACCTTTTTCGGAAAAATCTAATTATCCGAATTTTTGATTATCCGAATGGGGTTCCACAACTGTTAAAACATTTTTATGCATAACTCCCCATCTCTCTCTAAGGGTTTTCTCTACTATGCTCTTTCAGATTATCAAATCAAAAGAAAGGATTTCGAAATACAAAATAAAACTTTGGCAGATTTTTCACAATTTTTAAACTTTTTTTTCGTAATAAAATAAATTTTAAAGTGAAAACTTTTAAGATCATATTAAACCACAAAATTTTAAATTTTTACCAAGTATTTCTTCTACAAATTGAATTTTTCAATAATTATTTTTGGGGTGTCGCTCCATTTTTAACTCCCTGAGATTTGGTCTAAGACCCCCAAAATTTTATGTGATTCTGACTCGTCTAGGTGTCTACTATCCGCCCTAGAAGTGTAACCCAACATTTTATATGACACCCTGAATTTCATCATATACTACTTCATAACCCCTTATGAATTTATCATCCCAAGAGGTATCCGGACTAATCTTAAAATCAAGTTCCAATTCCGTCAAATAATTTTGTCATGAGACAAATATTTAATTTTTGTGTCTATAAAGAGTGGTAACTTTTGCTGCAGTAAATATTAAATAGACTTTTTCTAATCGATAACAAAATATTACGATAGAAGAACAATTAAAACTGTCGCGGGTGACCCTTTAAGAGGAGATTCTTTGAAGTCCGATTAAAAAAAAAACCCTGTTTATTTTTTAGAGCTGTTTGGGTTATTTTACCTAAACTTTATATTTTTCGGTGCGCTGAATTTGAAAACGACCTTCATTTTGTCCTGGGACGGTTTTCTGACAGTTCTATAAAATCATTTTTAATGTTTTTGGATGGCTGAATCTAAAACTGACCTCCGTTTTATCATAGGACTTCCCCCTTTCTTAACAATTTAAGTAAAGAAGACAATTTTTCAAGAAAATTAAATTATATTTAGATAATCATTTTTAAACTCAAATTTTACCTGAAAATATTTTTTTTAGGTTTTTTTGGTGTTCTGAATCCTAAAATGACCTCCTTTTAGTTTAAAGACTCCGCATTTTTTAACACTTTATAAGGAAATATGGAAATAGTTAATTAAAATGAGAGTACACTTAAAAAAACCGTTTATTTATTCAAACTATTACTAAGATCATTATTCTTACTGTTTTTTGGTGCACTGAATTCAAAAATGATCTCTGTTTTGCCCTAGAGTGTCATGTTTCCAGAGAATTCGGGTAACTTTGTAAAATAAGTCATTAGTTTAATTTAATGGAAATAGGTTTATAAAATAATTTTTTTATTACATATTCTTCATAAAAATCATTATATAACTTAACGAAGCATACTAACTATACGTATTATTTAACTTTTCAGAGAAACTGTATCCTTAATTGAGTTAATCTATTATGCTAAGAATTTTTAAAGTTCACTTTTGTATCTGAATTACTTATACGCAAATACAATGTTTAAGAATATTATTTACTTAAAAAAGGGGACTCAAAGTAACTAACCTTGTTGAGTTTCTGCTCTCTATACTTAAATATGTGACATCCGAGAATCATGCCGATACAATGAGGTCCAAGATGGGTCAAAGTGTACACATGAACTTTGTTCAAAGCATGCAATACTTTACTGAAATACAAACAACAAAACTGAAAAACTGTATGAAAGGACATTATGCGACCTCATTTAATGTTACAAATTATCAAATTATTTACTGCTAGATAATCCTTCTTCTGTAAGTGATAAGAGGTGACATTTTCATTTTGGGAATGTTAAAAATTAAAATTAAGAAAAGGATCTCTAAAATGAAGTTGAAATTTTCTATTTTAAAAATCGAAACATGAAATATTTTAAGTAAACTTACTCGTCGTCTA
This sequence comes from Tetragnatha montana, assembly GCA_963680715.1. NCBI lineage: Eukaryota > Metazoa > Arthropoda > Arachnida > Araneae > Tetragnathidae > Tetragnatha > Tetragnatha montana. The sequence goes on from OY796677.1 coordinate 26,713,313, forward strand.
CGGCTGATATCTCTATAGTGGCCATGATATCATACAGAAAAGTCTGAGCACCGATAGCTGCGCAAGAGATGCCAACTAGTACCACCAACAAGGACAAACCAAATTTTGAGTACCTATAAAATAAATGAGATTAAGTGTTTAAAAAAACTGTTTCACCAACTTTTTACTTGTTCTTGTAAAGCGGTTAGTTGTGAAGATTCACGATCAAAGCAAAACTTAAGTTATTTTGGCAGAACCTCCTTTTGAGTGTTATATTTATTGGGTGAAAATTATCATTTTCTTTTAATTTCTATACTGAATTTTTTGTGTTACAATACAATTACGATTAAAATACCTCGAATAATGTTTTAATTCTATCAAGTTATCATAAACTAAAGGTGTGTTTTCTTTTTTTAAACTATAAAAGTTTTATGTATTAATGATTTATAGTTGAGCTATATAGTTTATTATCAATAGTTTTATTGGTTTTTTGACATTCAAACTTACATAAACCAATAATTTAATTGTAAAGCAAATATTATGTAATTTTAAAAATAAGGCCTGTTTTCTTAAAATAAATATTTTAAACTTACCTATATAAGACTAAAAGTAAGAAGAGGGACACAATATGAAGCTGGAAATCTACACTGAGGTACCAGGTAGTCATAATGCACTAATAAGAAAAAAAAATTTACTAATCAAATAATTTCACTACAGAAATAATATTTCCTCGTTTTTAGTTAGAAAAAAATTAAGTATAATCGAACTGAGAAAGAATAATAAATAAATCAAACACTAAAAGAATAATTTGTATCAAATTTTTATTTTTAGATTACGTTGCAGCAAGGTGCGAGCCTGAAAATTATATTTACACCCAGTAAGCTTCAGTCAATATTTATACCCTACTTAAATATTTTGACTTTTGTAGTGGTGATTAAACTCGCTACGGCTACACTATATAAAAAGGAATGTTTTAGTCAGATTTTTTCTGAGTACCCTTTTTCTCAAAATCGAGTGTAGGGAAACCTAAATCGATACTATTTCCATAGATTTGTTCATAAAAGAGTAGGACCATACCCCTTTGTCGATGCCGAACCAATTGGATACGTAGAGCAGCGTCGTCCACCAGTAGTTTCTGCAGGAGTCCACCTGAGGATCGACGTGTTCGTACCAGAAGGGGCCAGAAGCCAAGAGCGGCAGGAAAAAGACCAACCCCATGAGCAGAAGCAAAGGAGGGGTTAACCTGCCAGAGAGAGAAAGCTTCAATGAAGTCAGGTAGTTTTAGGCATTTTTATGTGTTTTCACGGCAGAATCACGAAATATATAGGGTGTTTCAAAAGTCCGTTTCACGGCTTTTATTTGGAACCAACGTCTCTTAGGGTCCTGGAAGTAAGGTCTACCCCTAGGTAAGTGACCCTGGAGAATCCATTGAGAAGACTTTCAGCGCCCCTAGCGGAGAAATAAAAAAGTTAAAAAAATAATAAGTAACTCACTGAAAAATATTTCATGAAAATATCGGGAATATTCGCGGAGATATTAGCATGTGAAATGAAAATAGCACTTTTTCAGGCATCAAAAAAAGAAAAAGTTCAAAAATTTGCAAGTTTTTCAGAGTTATTATGTAGTTTTGTATCTTTTTTGTTAAATGAAGAAAAATTTTAATCAAAAAATCAAAAACATTTGCAAATTTTTGAACTTTTTCTTTTTTGATGCCTATAAAGTGCTATTTTCACATGCTAATATCTCCGCGAATATTCACGATATTTTCATGAAAATTTTTTCAGTGAGTTACTCATAACAGAGGCAACAATACTCTCACAGAGATGCTCTCTCTATCTCCTTTAGTTTCTTAATTAATATTTTTAACTTTTAACTTTCGCCGCTAGGGGCGCTGTAAGTCTTCTCAATGGATTCTCCAGGATCACTTACCTAGGGGTAGACTTAACTTCCAGGACCCTATAGGAGACGTTATGGTTCCAAATAAAAGCCGTGAAACGGACTTTTGAAACACCCTGTATATTACTAAAAGAGAGGGAGGGTTTAATACTGATACTTAAGATCTGATTTGGTATCCGACACAATAAAAGCACTTAACCTATTCCAGGGATTAAATTTATAGTATTGGTTGATTTCTAATTACCAAGAGTACCTACTATTATATAATTTGTTTACTTTGTTCATGTTTTTGTTCCTTCTTGTGTTGTTCTTGTACTGTGTTAAATGTGTATATTATCTGTATATGGTGTTAATTAAAAGGTTATTCTTCTATACCTAAGAGTATATATTTTATGAATTTTTATGTCACCTACTAATCGTTAACGGTTCTCCGCCAAACGTGAATTATCTTGCTCATAACATTCAACGAAATAGAAAAGATGATGAAACAGGTTTAAATATAAAATGCAGACTAAGCCTTTTCTTGCGTCGCATATATGTTAATCCGCTCTTGTTAAAATGAATCATTTTGTTGACTCATTTCATTTTAAATAACTTCTATTTTTACCGAAAATGATCAAGTTTTATTACTTTGAGACAAATTAATGTGAAATATTTGTTTCCAACTTAACCCATTATCCAATAAACAGAATGAGTGGGTATTTGTATTAATAGATTTTATATATTCCTAAAAAAGATCGAAATCAGGTTAGTTGCTTTGCAAGTAAGCGTTTCCATCTCATGAATGCTTGAAACTGGAAAAATTATTCAATAATAAAAACATAATATTTTCTAAAACAGCGGCCACAGTAGCGACTCTTTTACTTTTTTAAAAATAGATGTAGCTTATAGAACTAAATTTAATCTCCCTTAGGGCTTCTTCCTGAATAAGATTTATAAATACAAACCTAACTAATCTGCGTACAACTAAGAGAGGTATATTTAAGGAACCGTCAGTTGTCTGCATTCCTCTAAGTCCACCATAGGCGACCAGAATTCCTCTAAAAAGGAGAAAATGGTTGCAATTGTATTCAATGTTTTTTCAACAAAACTCTTCAAACATATTAATGTCTTGGTATAACCACGGCTTACTAGATACTATACAGGCTAGCCGAGTACGGAAATAATTAAAAATCCAGATGGCAATACTGGACAAACTGGCAAAGCATATCCCCATAGTGTTGAAGGCGGTGGGTGATATAGGTAGGACTTGTGGCGATCCAAGCGGGAAAAGTTGTCAAATGGTTTTCATTGTTTAAAACTCGGCTAGCCTGTATAGTATCTAGTAAGCCGTGGTATAACAATAAGATCTTCGGTCAAAGGAAGAATTATGAGTAAAGAAGTGAATACTGTTTGTCAGTAGCTATATCTTCTCATAATCTAATGTGTAATTGTCTTTCATAAATTTTCAAATATGAAGTTAATGAGAGCATGAGTTTATGAAAAAAATAGTATCACTTACCCAAGAAAGAAGAAGGAATCTACTGCGAGCCAACTGTTGGCCAGAAATTGAAACTCAAGGGATTTGAACCATCCTTGTATAGCCGAAGGATCCTCTGTGAATTATACGACATTTTAATAAAGAAACTCTTAATACTTACGGGACAATCGTTTCAAAGATGTTATTGAGCTAAATAAAATTGTAGAAATGACCGATGGTAAACGGTGAGTTGGAAACATGGAAAAATGCACTGAATATCTACGGTTATGATTGTATAGTTTGCCCACCCCTCTAAAGATTTTTAAATTTAAAAATAGAATAAATTCCGATGAAATTTAAGTAGGTATTTTATTTAAAAACTGTGCAACTTGCAGAACTCCCTTCGAAACTGCAAGATCTACGTGCTTTTCATTACTCTTTATAAGCTAAAAAAAATATTTTTAAAATTTCATAACAAAAGTAATAATTTGGAACTATAAAATTAAGAAATTAAAATAAAATATTTAGTCTCACGGTTAAAATCGGTTTGGGTAAGTCCGGAAATGAGGCAACAGTGCTTCGATGGATACTTTTCACCAATAGATCCAACGACTAAATACCTAGATTACTCTTGCAGAATTTTAAGGGAGCTTTAAGTAAGACATTTGTGGTTGAAAAATAACATGTATAATAATCTAATCTATTTACTAATAGTTAAATCCATTTCTATAGGTATACGATGCGAGTTATCCGAAACTCACATCCATATACTACTTACTTAGAAGTTCGAAGTCCATCAAACCGTAAGTATGGCCCAAGACAATCCAGCACATGCCTAAAGCCCGAATCCCATGAATGCATTTGAGGTCCGAGGACCCTTGGGACGGAGATATCAACCGTCGAAAATTGGAGGGAACAGAGAAAGCCAACAGTGCTTTCAGAAATGTGCCTACAAGAGAAGAAACCTGGTTGTGTTTAAAAAAAAATACACTTTAACTCTTTTAAAAAGTAAAAACCTCTAAATCAGAGTTTTCCCCATAACTTCGGGTAGTAAATTATAGTGTTTGATGGATAGCAAGATCTTCAAAAGTATGAATTAAAAATGTGATTACATATTGTGTTTATTTAAGTTTTTAATGGTATTAAAGCATTTTAAAATTATTTTCAGTTAGTAATTATCGATCTACTTAAAATTCATTCGTAAGGTTGAGATTTAATCTACTTACTTTGGTCTTTCAAATCTGACATACTTCCAAATTTCCAGTCAGTTATGGAACCAATGCAGCATAAGAATGCTAATATTATCACACAAGCACTGAAAGATATTATTTATAATAAGTTTTATATTATGTAGTACAAGGGGGTGATTCCAAAAACAGATTATCACATACATTATCCTAAGGCGTTTAAGTATGACCTCAAGAATTGTAAGAATGAATAATTGGAAACACAATTTAAAACCTCCATTGTTAAATCATCATATCATTCTCTTAACAGAATAAAAAAAGTTGAAAATACCAATATTTCCCTGTAAAATAACAAATAAATTAAAACAAATTTAAAGTAGACATTGAAAAATTACTTTATACGAGTACATCATGAAATTGCAGGACTTAATGATGACTTACGAAGCGCATTATTTAAAAAAATTAAAAGTTTGGAGATGGCACATAAAAGATGCAAACGATTTTAAAAACATTACTTTACTTACATCAATGCCAAATGTACTGGTTCCAGTTTTAAACCCTCTTCTTTTGTGTAGCATTGAGGCACCCTGATTTTGAAATCAGTCCCATTGATGACTGTTAAAATATGGAACAAATCTCTTACAATTTTTCACAATTAAAATGTTTCTCGGTAACGGTTTACATAAATTTGATTCAATGGATTATTTTCTATAACTTTCTTACTTCTTAAGTGAAAATTATAAAAAGAATTGAGAGGATACAATTTGATTCTGTGGTCCTAATTTAAAGATTGAACATTAATAATAAGTTTCGTATTAAATCTATACATCGCTTATCGTTGATGGTTTTAAAAGAGAAAATTAAAAGTAACGGCAAATACATTTTTCATTATTTAGTAACTTCCTAAAATTTTTGTTGCTGTTGTTTAATTAAAGATGAAACGTAAAATATTTCATTTACCCGATAAATTTTCAATATGTCACAATTCATGTCATAGTAAGCATTTGGGTGACCCTTAACAGTGTGGGGATAAATATGCTGCTCATATTAAAATTATTAGATCGAGTGGGAGCTAAACATTTCGAAAGTTCCAAAATAAGGGCCAACCTAGTAAGCATGCTTTGTTTGGATTTACAGTCTGTAATAATTACTTCCCTAAAGTATTAAGAACTTGGCACAGGAATAGAGGGACGTGAAATTTTTAAAACAAAAAGCTCGTATGTTCAAGTGAATCATGGATATTACTATTATAAATGTTACGGGCAATGTGATAAATACGGGCATTATTAATGATGCCCGCGTATTTAAGTATTAAGTATTCATTGATAAATGCCATTGAATTTATCACATTGCCCGCCTCCACTTCGAGGATTATTAATAATGCCCGGTAGTATATGTTGCATTGCCTGTAACTAACATATACAAATCTTTCATAGCCCTACCCTTCATATAAAGGGAGAAAGATTTTACCTTTGTTGAAAATGTTTTGCATGTCTTGTCGACTGCATGTTGATGGAACACACACGACAAAGCGAATTTTCTTGTGTGACAGTGCTGCAGAAGTATCTCGAAAAAACTGGCCCAGCTAAGAGAAATATCATTCGTCAAAATGATTTACCATTTCATGTAATCTTTGAAACATAGTTTAAAGCAATTGTGGAACAATATTTTTTGACATTGCAAAAATATACCCCTCTCCTAGTTCAAAAATGTTCTCAAATTGAAAGTAAGCTTGTGTAATTAATACTTAATGCAGTGTGGTCCAACCCGTGGCACGCGGGCCACAAGTGGCACTCGAAGAAATATTCGTGGCACTCGCCTCAAAATTAAATTTGTATTCTAACTATATAGAATATAATCCACATTTCAATTTTATTGCTGAAAAGTGTAAAAACCCGGTTTTAGAGTCAAATTTTCAAAACATTTTCAGGGGAGAACCCCTGACACCCCTTGGAAGTTATTTTTGGTTTAAAATTCACTTTGGGAATCAGTTAGAACAGCTAAAAATCTGCTATTTCAGGTCTAATTTTCAAAACAGTATCAAGGGAGAACCCATGAACTCCATTGGGAGTTTTCTTGACTTAAAATTTAAAAGGGACATTAAAACCACATCAGTAGAAACCCCAGTTGGGGCAATAGTTTATAAATTTATATTTTATCTTCACTTATGGCTGGCTATATCGTTTCAACAACTTATTAGTTTATTTTAAAAAGTATACATCAAATTGAAAGGAGTTATATACAATCTTTATAGATGCCGTGAGTTGTAATTAAAGTTTAATCTATAAGTATTATTTAATAAATGTTCAGTACAGGGAGACAGTTGTCTTATATGTATATCAATGTGTTTACAACTGATTTTTGAATGTTTTTCTATTCTCTTGAGAAAAAAAACACCCAACCTTTTCCAACCCTTTTTTACCATTAAACTTAAAAAACACTTCTTGCTCTTTCATTTTCAAAACATTGTAAACGGCCTAATTTCTAAGAAAGGTTTCTTCTCTTTACTTTGGATTAATTATTCTTTTAACAACGTATTTTCAATTCGATTAAGTAAGAAATTTTTTTATTAAATTAAATTTAATAAATATGAACATCAAGGAAAATAGTTTTTAAAATATCGCACCAAGTACTATATAACCTTGCATACATAAGAATAGTTTTAATGACCCAGCCAAAATTAAGTGAGCTTTGTCCTTAAATGAAACGCTTCTAATCATAGTCGAAATACATGTTCCAGTGTTGAAATAAGCTTGACTTGCCTGTGTTATATAAACTAGAGATGCGTAATTTTCGATTTTTATTGTCAGTGGCACTCCACTCCCTTTAAAAAGTTAAATTGGCACTCGGGTAACTAAAGGTTGGACCCCACTGACTTAATGTATTCCTCTGGCATATCAAAATATAATACAAAATAAAGACCTTTATCGTTATGACTAAATAAATACAGGTCTTTCCCCTTATACCCTTTCATCTTTATTGCTATTTCACTTACTGTTCCATTCTGATGGTCTATGGTGGTCTTCACGAGGCTGTATCCGTCCGGCATGGGCGGGAAAGGGGGCATGGCCTCCACAGCGCATGCGCTGCCAGTAAATGTTGGCTGTCCTTCCGTGTCAGGCAGCCGGATTTCCAGGCACTCATCGAAAGAGCCGTAGTCCACGAACGTCCCAGCAAGAAGTCCTGGGGGAAGCTTGGAAGAAGCATCCAACACTGTAAAATGTAAAAGATGATCGTCATTGTTTTACTCGAGACCCTTGATCATTTTTACGTTAATGAAAACTGTGATCCGTGGCAGCTTCAGAAGAGAATGCGTGGCATATGAAAAAAGTTTCCAATAAAATGAAATTTAGAAAGCGATGTGCGTTGCAACCAACCAAAAAATTGCTAAGCAAAATTTATTATGATAACAGTCACCACTAATAATGGTAATAAATCTGTTGCTATATATTTATTTAGAACTGCTAAGTAAAAAATTTTTTGCCCTTATCGTGCCTCAGTAATGACCTTCAATGTTGGGGAATAAGTCGGGGTCCCTCCTCTTAAGTATCATCATCAATCGGTCAAAGAATTTGGGTGCAAAACATATAGAATGGTAATAAAAACATGGAAAAAATCTGGAGGTGAAACAGTTATTAAAACATGGAATATATCTTATCCCTATCTAACATGATGAAAAGCATTTCTCGAGCTTTGGGGTGGCTTACAATTCGTTTGTTATTTTACTTTAGGACAATGGGTCCGAAATATTTAGTTCTATGTTTATTTTCCCTGTTCAATTTTTTTTTTTTTTTGCTTTTGCGATTTTGAGTTGAATATTTTCGCTAACCCATTCGTCCTTCCATATCAACTTTCTCTCTCCCCTGTTTTTGGCTTCAAAATAATCGGCTAGTATACCAAAATCGCATGGAATTCTCAAATGGCTAACTATACACTCTAAGGCGGTAAGTTCTGCTAAGATGTTCACAATCTTTTAAAATTAACCTACATAAGTGAACATTAATATCCTATTTTCAATTAGTATTTTAGATAGGGTTTGAATTGTTCAAAAAAAATATAAAATTAATCCTGAGATTTATTGATTTGATTAAAATTTAAGGATTACTTACAGTAAATAATGATTAATAAAATATTTTGGGTAAAAAATAAATCGCAAAACCGCCAATCTAAGGATAGGTGTTTCCATCAATAGTTTCTAGAATAATTGAGATATGTGTCTATTAGTCTCTCCTCACCAGAAAATTCGGGAGACAGTAAAACACGCTGTTTATAAATCATTAACAATCATAAACATAAACATGTAAGGTCATTGTTCGTTGTATTCAACTCTCCGAATCGAATTTACGCAAGAGAAAAACCAATTAAGCCTGAACTTGACGACTTGTTTTGGATTGGAGTGAAACACCTGCCATGACAGTAGATCATTATATTGCTCCTACACTACTGCCTTTAGCTTTTCATTTGACCTCTGGATGAAAATACACTTGTAGTTTTATTATACTCAGTGTTAAAGAAAGCCTTGAACTGCCTGTTTACACACGGTAACCTTCATTTTAAGATTAATTATATAGGTATATATTTCTTTGGTTAATTAAAGTTGTATTTCATTTCGTTACAAATCCCCTTGTATAATAGTTTCTCAGAAATAAATAAACGAATTAGGGATAAACAAACTTCTTATTTTGTGTTATCTTTGAGTTTTGTAGAAAAATTAAATTAAAATTAATACCTAAGATAGTATAGTGTTCTGGGTTTATTCTTAGAATATTTAGGAAAAATTAACTTAAGACTGAATCTTAAATATTTTATACACTTTTGGACTTTCTAAATTGTATTTACATAGCATTGTGACATTACTATGGCGATAACTTCTAAACAGCATACTTGATATTCGGGATCAGCACTCAGGGCCGTATCCAAGGGGGGGTTTAGGGGTTCAAACCCCTCCCGAAACTTAGACATCAATTTTTATACTGCTTTTTCCTTAAAAATTATGTGACTCGCAAGGAGCAGTGTAGCCCACAAGGTCTCAAAATGAGTCAAAACACTACTTTTAAGAGTGGGGATTCAAAAAAAATTCTGAGGGGAGTTAAAACACTATTTTTTTAGGGGCAAATTTCAAATATTTTCCTGAGTAAAACTCTCAAATCCCTCTCGAAAAAAAAACCCTTTCTTTGAAAATTCTGCCGCCTCAATGAAGCGGTGCTCTTAAGGTGTAGTCTCCAAAAATGTCTCAAAATGAGCTAAAACGCTATTTTGAGAGGGAAATTTCCCAGATCTTTCAGGGGGAAGACCCCCCCCCCCAGACCCTCCAAATTTACTTGGAATTCACATTGTTCACAAAGTTTTGAAATTAAGTTCATTAAAATTAATATACAATGTTCAAGTCGTCTAAGACTTGACGTAAAAAAAGCACTCGTAAGGGGGTACCTCAAAAAAAATGCTATGTTTTTAAACGTCACTTTTGAGCCCTGATTGACCGAGATAATCAGCATCGGCAATCACTAAGTGTATGTAGTTAATAAGTATAGAATCTCTATAGTTAACTTCGGGTACCAAAATTTCTTTTGGTACGTTATTAATTAATTAACCCAAGTTAAGCTTAGCACATCACATCGAAAATAAACCAAATATTATATAAAATATAATTGTTTTTTATTTAGTGGTGAGCATCTGTCCGTGTGGTAAATTTATTCCAGTAGGTGTCAGAATGAGAGCCAACCCTTATTTTTTTTGTTTATTACCTTTCTAGGAGGGAATAATTTATAAAATTGATGGGGGGGGGGGTATTGAAAAACTCAAATACCCTTTCAATTCAGTAATTATTGATTGTCTATTAAAATTTTACCACATTAAAATACTATCCCCGAAATCCCCAGAAAGAAACAATACTCAGTTTAAAAATATGTTCCACGTTTACTTAATTTTTTTTAAAAGAATTTTGTTAAAAAATTTTATGACATTTTCGTAGGCTGGAAGTTTTAATATTTCCACTTGGTGTGGTGTACTATGCCTAAAAACAGGACTGACTAACCTCTCATTAAATTTTAAGTTCTTTATTAAAAAGCCTCAAGATCAAGACTCTCAGGAGACGACCTACTATTATTTATGTTTCTTATATGGCAAGGTTATTGTGACGGCCGTCAATTAATATTATTACAATTGGATAAAAAGTGGATGGATGAAATTGTTATGTTATTTTTTATTTAAAAATTAAAAATGATTTGGTGGCAGTCACAGAGTACTAGAACAGAGAGTCCACGGCCATAGGCCATAATGGAAATCGAAAATCATGACATCCTGTTACAGGTTGGGAGAATTGTGGCGCTGGGATCGCACTAAACTAACTAGCGTCTGGATTCAGTCTGAATCGTTCGCCGGCTGCCTATGGAAGATCGAAAACACCTTTTTGCGCATGCGCTGAGTTCTAATTTGGCGAGAGATTTAAGCGGCCGGCATACGTTTCAGAATCTAGTGTGGCACCCTCACATCAGTAACGCATTTGAAAATAGCCTCGTGGACCCTCTGTTAGGATATTTCTCTGTGGTGGCAGTCCCTTGATATAAGAAAAATATTTCCCATTGAAAAAATTATTAACACATGCTATTCACTCAGGGATTTTTATCAGGCTTTACCTAATTGAATTCATACCGCCAGATGGAGTATGAACTATTTCACTGGTGATGACTATTTTGGTTCGATAAACTGTAGCACTGGGTAACAAGTTTTGGTGAAGTTCGTGTAAAAGTAATAACAGTAGCCATTTCCTATTAATTTTAACGTGCTAAACACGAATATCACCATAAATAACGAATATCACCATACCGTTTAATATTGCAAAAAAATATACGTAATCTTAAAAAACAATCAAGGACAGCAACATTTAAAAAAAAAATTATAAAAAAATCATGCCAACTAATTTTTTTTGTGGATTAATGTGTAATTAAACCTTGTAAAATTATCTTTAAAACGACGGATAGAACTGGAGTTATGTAATATTTAAGATTCAAATAATTGAATTTTCTTCGAATTTTCAAAAATAGCTTGTGTTAATTAATTAAAATTACTATAAAAGAATTTTGAACACACAAAATATTCCTATCTCAAACAAAGTTGTGATAATATATGCATGCTACATGAAATTGTAATAGCACCACACATCCCTGACCAAATGAATCTTTTTCGTAAAGAATAGTGGTAATTCTAACCCAGATTTGAGTAATCTGTTTCCAATTTCTCACCCTTTATGGACTTAAAGCTTTCACATGAAATTTACGTTTTATATATAATAATTAATCAAGCATAATAATAATTAATCAATCATAATTAAAATTCGGCATGTAATATCTTCTCTAACGCAGCCAGTCAAGTCAAAGCCCGACCTCAGGTTGGGAATATTTACGTTCTCTTTGGCCTTTAACCATATCAAGGGCGAATGTCGTGAAGAAATGCCCATTTTTCAGAGATGCGAGGTGACACAGATCAAAGAGAAAGGTCAGGCGGGGTAGAAAAACTTTCTCCATTTTCTTCCCCCATTCTGATTTGACCTATTGAAAATTGGATGGAAGGTGGATTCTTTTTATTCTTAGTACATGATTAACAGGACATCTGCTTTTCATTAAGAATATTAGAGGGTCAACCAACTGAATCGTCAGTTAGAAGAAGGGAATAAGTCCAAAAAATGGCAAATTGACTTTTTATACACAAAAAAAAAATCACCAAGCTTCGCTCTACACATGAATGTAAAGAGGGAAAAAATAACCCCCTTTCGGAAGATATAGCCCCTTGAATTAGGGAAATCGATGTCCATTCAATGTATTTTTTTATTACATTTGAAATTTATCTTAACTTGTCTTTCTTTTCTTATTATTTTGCATGTAAACTTAGCCAAAATAAAATTTGATTTGAATTTAAAAGCGTTTTTTCTTTTTTTTTTACCAATGAATGTTTGAGTCCTTTGATATGAACTTACTCCATTGATTAGCGCCTTAATGACGCAGTTTCATAATAATTTTTAATTTTATTCGTCTTACAGCCATATTCACAGCCATCAGCGTCAGTGTTAAATCCTCGGTCAAAGAAGAATTCCACCAATCAGAGTCAACGGAAAGCTACTTTTTCTTTCTTTAACCGCTGGTTAACCTCGACGCTGATGGCTAAGAATATGACTGTTAGTCTTTCTATCTTTCACTTTTGTACTGTGAACTAAGCAGAAATACAATTTAATTGTCAATTTAAGTGGTTTTTACGATTTTTGTTCAGCTGAAATTTCATAAGGTTGAAGAAGGGAATAGTCCATCCTCTTTTTTTAACTGTAAAACATTTTTAAACACACTTATAATTTTTTCGATAATTGTTTTTTATTCTTAACAGTGTCACGAATTTCCTGTAAAAATTTGATGGCGCTAGGACAGGGGTCGGCAACCTTTTGAAGCGGAAGAGCCAAAAGTTACAATTTACAAAATTTCCCAGTTTTTAAAGAGCCGCACTAAAAATTTTCGTTTCCAAATTATATAGTATTTGCTTATACATATTTGATTTTTGATTTAAAATAAACGGCTTTAAATACGTAATAATACAAAATATATAAAAAGTAGTAAATAATATTGTTATAAACACAAAAGGGGGGTCTGGGGGTCCTCCCCCAGAAATGTTTAAAAATTTGACCCAAAAAGTAGGGTTTTAACTCGTTTTGGTCCGAGCCCCAAGTCGTAGGCTAGGCCCTTTCCTAACAGTTTTAGATTTTGTCAAATTTTTTTCATTGTGGTATCTACCATGAAGTTGAATTTTTGCAGCCATTCGTCTTCCAATTCTGGATAATCAGTGCTTTTTTCATTGTGGAATGTTTTTATTTCACACAAGCGATTTATAATTAAAGATTATGGAAATAAAAGCTATTGGAAAAATTAGGTATACTTAAAAATATATTTTCTTATTTTTAAGGGTTTTGATAGTAAATTATTAATTTTTTCGTATAGAACTAGAGAGCCGCAACTTTACTTCAAAAGAGCCGCATGCGGCTCGCGAGCCGCAGGTTGCCGACCCCTGCTCTAGGATAAAAATTTCATTACTTTTACAGTTTTTTTTTCCGATTTTCTCAAAACTTCGTTTTGGACTTACTCCCTTCTTCAAACTGACCATTCAATGAGGGAATTGCACATTTTTTTTAAATTTTATTATGATAGAGGATAAAAATCCATGAAAAATGACGTAAAAGTTATTGAAATCGGAAAACTATTCCCCAAAATATTAATTTTTAAAATGTCGTTTCCAGTATTGGCGGGAAAAACAGTAATTTCGTTATGGCTGCTGTGACAGCGCTTGGACCCACTTGGACCCGCTATGTTATTGTATGCTTAGCTTGCTTCATTCTGCTATTCTTCACAAAGTAAAAAACTATGATATTTTAAAGACACATACAAATATTTTTTATAAAAAGATTGGCATTTTGTTTTTCAAAAAATATAAATTGGTTTTGGAATTATTAGGATTCAAAGTTTTAATTTTTTCTTTTTCTGGCCGTTCACTACTAGAGAAACAGACGAGTTTTATGCGTGTTTTGGTTTTATGATAAGTCTGATTTCTTTTATTTTCAACAATTCACTAGTTTCGACGGCGCTGTGACGTCAAATCCCGTTTTTTGATCACATGACTTTACTAGTGTTTTGGCAAAATTAAAATCGAATTTTAAGTTATTTAAAACATATTTTTGAACTTTAAAATTGAGAGTTTTAAACTATAACGTATCAAAAGAGTGTAACATGAAGCAAATCCCTCACCTATGCAACTCCCTCATTATTCTAATATTTAACAAGTTACCTAGCAAGATAATTTTAATTAAAAATACTATTAGATCAGTCGGTATTTATAATTAAGTGAAATAATTTGACTTTTATAGTGGTGAGTAAGCTCGCTACAGTAGGAGAGATTTATTATTATTTTATGCTATAATACTCCTAATAATGAACTTGAGGCTCCGGATTTGAAATTGATAATTACGTAGACGGAGCAAAAACTCAAAATCAAATCAAAATTGCCACTTTTAAAAATCAGGTCGCGTTTTTCATCAAACACATACAATCGTTTGGGGATAAAAAAAAACACAGTTTAATCATAATTTTAATGATAATCTGTTATCATTATTTTCTGAGTAATATTTTTTGTTCCAAAATATAAAAATAATTATTGTCACGTGAAAGATCACCAATTCGCCAGCTGAGATATACTTCTATTACTCTGAAAATCCTGTCCTCGAAAAGTTAGATTAGCGAGGTGAGAACAATTTGTTTTAGCGCTTTTTGTTTTACTTTTTGATCGAAATATTTTTCATCATGAATTAATGATTATTATCTGAGTAAAACCGTATCGTTCAAAAGTAATCATGATTTTTATATAACACGTCTTTAAATCCGATCATGAGTTTTTGTCTCAAACCAGGCCCGAATTTTTTTTTAATTTTACGATTTTACTCAAAATTTTTAAATCATTAAACCAGGTTTTGGCGATAAAGTGTGTCCATTCATTTCAAACCCTGGTTGCAGTTAAGTAATGCATGGCATTTTAGTATGAGCTGTGTTACTAGGGTGGTGCTTACTTCTTGCGGCCCACAGCTTGGCTCTGTTGAGGTTCATGAGATACTTGAGCAAAGCGGGCATGCATTCACTGGACACATCGGTCGCCTCGTTCATCTGAATGAGGGTGGGCATGATCTGCTTGACCACTCCTTTCACTGCCCCCTTGAACTGCTTCTCGAGCTGTTCGGTCAGTTCCAGGTATGCTTTGGTCCGGTTGTCCGGAGTCCGGCAGACTGAAGATCCTATGCAGAGGCATAATAGCAGAAGCTGGATGAAGGTTTTCATTGGTGATGTTTGAAGTAGAGTTCCTAGTGGGAAAATACGCATGTCAATGAAGTTTAGAAAAGATGTTACCAAACCCATTCGATTAAAAAACTGTTATAAACCACAAAAAAGTTACCAAACCCACTTCTTCACTTGGAAAATGTTTCACTTGATGTTCTTTCTGTAAATCCAAGCTTTTCACCTTTTCAGAGGTGTTTCCAAGATCAGGCCTGACGAGAAAGGGGGGGGGCGAGGGGGTACGATACCCCGGGGCCAGGGCCGATAGGGGGCCCGGTACCCAAAGCTTTTCATATTGAGTACTAAGACGGATATCATTTTGAATATTTTGGACATTAATTTGTTCACATAAATGTCCAAAAATGAGTAAATTCCCAGTTTTCTAGGGGCATATTTTCAAAAATTTTATGGGGGAAAACCCCCAGACCCCCTTTATTACTTGTTACTCATCGTATTATCAAGAAAACGATATTTTTAAGTTGAGTGAAATTCAGATCTCGCCTAGAAGTATTCTAAAAATCCCATTAAGCCTATGAATGCGTGGGTGGAGGTACTTCAGAAAATTTCGCCCCCTACCTCGAAATGAGAATATGTTATTGGGGGCCCGCTTCTCAACCTTGCACCCGGGGCCCGACTTGGCTCTCGGCGGCCCTGTCCAAGATTCCGAGTGACCTGAGATCTCGTTCAAGCTAAGATGACTATAAGTGTAGCCTTATGAAAGTCTGATTTCTCTGTCTTTTAACTCTTTTTCCTTAACCTGAAAATGCCTGCCAAAGATTTTTCCTAACTAGTCAGGTGGAAACAACCAATCCCTTATATCCATACCTTTCTAAGAAGGAAAACACAAATTCAACAATGATAAAAGCCAGACAAAACTTACAATAAATTATAGTTGTGAGTAATTTTGAAAATTATACACAGTGCGATTTCTCTAGACTTCAGTGCAAACTGAATGAAAGAAAATTGACCAAATGGAGATTATTATATTAAGGGTAAATAAAATCTCTCTCATTTTCATACATTTAATATGGAGTTCAAAACCTACCATTTAGTCAAAAATTTGAAATGAATAAAGGAAAAAGTGAAATATACTACATACATTCAAAATCAAGAAATCAGAAAAAAAAGCTATTTTGTCGTGCTTTAAACTGATAAAAACACCATTTTATTTATGTAACACGAGTCAAAATTATAAAAGCACAATTTATTATTACTATTTCAAATTTAAATTGGGTGGATTTCCCAGTGAATGAACAATTAGCATTTGGATTTGCAATTTTCCGACAGTAAATATCATTTTCAGGGTTTTTCTCAGTCAAATTCTTAAAAGTAAGGTTTTTATGTTTCCATACAAGCTTTTCCCACGAAAAATTGTTAAAGTACTTTCAGATCGCAGAAATTGATAGCTTTAAAGTTATTTTGATTGTAGGGAAAACATTGCGATATACTCAGTAAATGAACATAGTTTGCCTTATATTAAGAACACTATTTCCCCAACACTGAAATAGTCACCAGTTTTAGAATATTCTGATAAAGTTTATAATGTTATTTGGTTAGAGTACAGTTATTCATTAACACATTACATATAACAAATATTCTAAAGTCCTACTAAACCTTGTGGTGACTAATTTCAGTAAACTAATTTTCTAAATGTAGTATGTGTACTGTCTTAATTAAATCTCTTATTTCAGAAACATGTCAAACGCCACTTTTCTTGTTTTGAGATAAACGAGAAAAACTGTATAGAAGCTCACTACATTTTTATGAAGGTGTTTAGTAATTTTTTTCTTAAAGTAGACCTCATTTGGGTATTTTATAGACAAAAAGAATTTTTTTTAACATTTTTACTCTTTGCATAAAAAATTATTGAAATTTTTGCATTTGACAGGATTCTGCAATAAACGGAGTATTCAGGTCTATTTTCATAGCTTAACTCTAATTCTTTTAAGGATTTGGTAATAAAAGGGGAAATATCAGTTGAAAATAGCATTTCCATATTAAATACTAACCCATAAAATTATTATAGAGTTCTTATTTTTTTTTCTCTTTTGGTTATTAGATGTACAAATACTTAGTTTTATAAATGATTTCAACTCTAGACTCAAAAATAGTGGTCAGCCAATTCAAAATGTTAATATAGACATCTTTGAAGTCAATTAGATAGTTGTTTAGAAGTAACTTTGTGGACAGTAAAACAATTTTGCTTTAAAAGCCTACAAAATTAGTTAATTAGTTCAATATTATGATCTGGGGTATAGATTTGATGTCCACTTTTAATGAAGTGATTCATGAATCCAAAATATCAATCACATGGATGTAATAAATGGCCACAAGCATGGAAATTTTAAATATATAGGTACCAAAACGTCCAGTCTTGAGATTCGTACAAAAACTTTAAAAATATGGGTTTTATTATGGCTTGATGGACCTAACCTCTAAAGAATGACTTTTCCAATAGCATATAGTTTTTGTATGCGATTAAATAACAAACTGCAGCCCCAAACAAGCGGTAGATGAGACGGTATGAACGAAATTCCCCGCAATTTAAGTGCAGAAACCAGTCAAGCGACGTCGTTTGACATGTTTCTGTACTAAAGCTGAAATTTAACATGCTGGAAAACTATTTTAAAATTCCGTTATTTTTATTATTCTTACACTAGAATGTGCGTTTACCCCTACAGAATCATATGACACCAAAAACTCATTTTAGAAAAAAATTGGCGTTTGACATGTTTCTGAAATAAGTGATTCAATTACTTATTTATACAGGGTGATTCAGAAATATTTCAAATTTACTGATTTCGCCCTAAATTTGGCGTTACAAGTCCGAGTTGTAAGGCCATAGAGGATATTTCTTTAGCTCTCTTAAATATCGACTTTTTAAATTACTGGTACGAACCAAATGGTTCATGAGAAACATTCGATTGGTTCAAGGGAGTGCTACACTATAAAAAAATACCCTCAAATCATGATTCAGAAAAAAAGGTTCGAATAACTGTTTCGTGTTTGGGGTCCAAATGCACCAAAAAATGAACAACCAAAAATAGAAAAATTTTAAATCTGAATTTAACTTACTTTAAATACGAAAATCAGCTTGGGAGACTTGACTCCTTACATCCAAATAGTAAACAAAAAACAATAGAATTCTAGAGTGGCATCCAGTTTGCTCCCCAGAACACAACTCCGCACATCAGTACTGATGGGACGAATGTTTCGGAATAGCCAATGCGGTATTTGCAAACGATTTTGAAACGCTGGAAAGCATTCAACTCTCCCGCCAATGTCATTCCACATGTGCTACGTGGGGATTCGAACTTGATCCAGTGGAGAAATATCTGCTGGGTTTTTTAATGGTTGAAGGTTGGGGAAATCGCTCAAGATGCTTGAAACGAAGAGACGATTCGTGGAAGGGTTGATTGTAGAATGTGGAGTTTTATGTAGAGGGCATGGGGTGCAATTATCGTGTGTTGCGAAGTTTAATTTCTATAGGCAGTGGTATAATGAGTTTTCTCACTGTAACTGTTTCTTAATGTAGGTTTTTATTGCATTTCAAAGGACCGCAAAGCTTCATTTGCGTTGTGGGCCAAAATTTGCTATTCTAACTCGTCGCGGGCCAAAAGATCAATTTTAGTTTTCTATTGCTTGTTCACGACATTGAGAAAAATTACAACAATTGGGAAAAAAGGGAACATGTGTAATCAAGTGTATAAAACATACTTCAACTTTCAGAATGAATTTTCTATATTTTTGACGATTAGGCTTTTATTAAACTTTTAAAAGTTGCGTGTAGCGTATCTACTTCTTATAAGTAAAATAAGTACATAGTTCTACATTGGCGAATTCTTTTGTAAAACCATACAAAAATTTAACTTATTATTGAATTTTTCTAAATTTTTTTTAGGTTTTAAAATTATTCAAGACTTGACGGAACGCAAAAAGAGATGGACACATGCGGGCCAAATATTGTGCAGGCCTGTGCTAAATCATGGTTTCAAAAATCTCTTTTAGAGATCATAGTAAATTCTATGAATTACTTTTAGGGGATTTAAAAGTTTTTAAGTTTTCAAAAAAGTTTTTCACGGAAAATTTTGATACCTTAACTCATTTTTCTAAAAAATGTTTTCAATTTTCTGCCACCTTTTGTTAATCAAGTAATGCCAGCGATGCATCAAAATATATAAATAAGAGAATAGAAGCAAATAGTAATTTTTATGCCTATAAGTGCTGTATCAATTTTTCTCTTTTTTTATTGTACGTTTATGTTCTCTCTATTTTGTATTTCATTATTATTATTTTTTGTTTCTTTATCACTTTGTGTATGTTTTTATCATCAAATATCATAATTTTTATCATTGTACTGTCAGTGGTAAATTTTTTTTGCCATCTAAATGGGTTTTAACGCCCCACATGACTCATATATTTTCCTTTCAGATATTTAATTTGTATTATTATACAGGTATAAAGGTTCGGTATTAATTCTTGAGGAATTTGTATCGATTAACAACCACATCAATGTTAATCAAATAATATTTTAAACATCTTTACAGCCTTTTTAAAAACTGTGAATCTCAACGGGAGGAACACAAAAAAATCCTTTAAAATATTATTTTCAAAAAATATATACATGTTTCTGTTATGATACAATTATATCTTATTAATTAATATCCTTCGGGTTTGAGGTTGTCACGATCAACATGAATTACACGAGTGATACATAAATGTAAGAAATATCCCATGCTCAAGCTAGTTTGTAACTTCGAAAGACTCAAAACGAGCACACCCACGTTCATAAATTTTACACAATCCAATCCTTTTTCAAGATAGGGTTGATGTCTGGAATAGTTTCATTTACGAAGAAATATAAGTTTTGAATACTACTTAAGATTTTATTTTTATAATTACAACTTTTTGACTGGTGAGCATTGGCTTAAAACTGGGTCCTTAAAATTTTGTCCTATTTTTTTTTTAATGTCAATGATTGTAGTAAGTAAGAAGAGACCCCGTTTAAGTGGAACCATGGAACTAGAAATAACACGGAGGGGACATCGACAATGGTAGTAACTAAATTAAGGCAAAGCGATTACAATGCTAGACACCATCTTGAAATAATGTTGTGTCCACTAACAGAAATTATAAAACTTTCTTGAAAGCTGCACCTTATTATTAGTAATGTTGCCTAAACCCCGCGAAAGTTTTCATTTTCATTTCATTAAAAGTGCCGAAAATAGATAAAATCATCGTTTGAGCAGGAGCACGATAGAAGTCTGCGAAGCTGAAAAAGCCTTTGGAGCACAACTCCCAATTCTTAGAAGTTTACGGACTACTAAGCCTTAAATTGTAACCTTCATGGACTATCCTATATGAATTTAAATCCTTCACCATCTCAAATTGCTAGATGAAAGTTTATTTTCCCTAATTAAAAATGAAAATTTATGTGATACGCCAAAATATACCTTCAGTATAAGTCTTATCTCATGAGAGCAATTTTTGTTAGAATATATCCTCATTATGTAAATCTTCTCTGAAATTCACCAAAAATATTATTTATAGCCCCAGAAAGTATTGTTAACAATTTAGTGGTGACTGTTATCCCTACATAATGAGCAGCCGAAAGTCATTTTCAAGACATTAATTAAAATCCTTTCGCGGTTCAATGCGCTCAAATTTCAATTTATTGAATATTTTTATTCACTGAGCAGTGAGCACTTTCACGGACCACTTCCAAGAGTCCCATGGACCATCGGTTGGCAACCACTGCTTTGGCAGGAAGGATCAAGACCCGTCTGTTTAAATGACCCACAACTCGGACGTGTAAAGTCAAACATGGACAAAATCAGTGAATTTGCAATGTTAAGTCTATGGAGCATAAAAACTTACCTTAGGGGGTTAAATCCGACGGAAATTGAGAGATTTTTGGTATACAGAACGTTTATACTATACTAGACAGCGACTTAAGTTGACCCTACGACGGACGTCACTAATAAACAAAGTAGTCTGAATTTTGAGTGAAATAAAGAACGTCAATTTAAAAATATGATTATTTCGTTAAACCCATGTATAGATAGTGCTTTTCAATCACGATTTGCGTACCGAAACTCCTCGTATGCTGTTGAGTGTATAAGACTTGAAGAGATAACACGATAACACGAGGAGTTAAGAAAGTTAATTGTTATAGTTCCTTGCTAGACGCAACATTGAAAATTAACCGATTTCGCCTTACGTTTGACGTCACAATTCCGAGTTGTGGGGCCATACAGTACATAGAGGGTTTGGACGAATCCAGCCTGAAAGCGGTAGTATATGGGATCCCTTTGATACACCAACAGATCATTTAATCATTTCAATCCTAAACCGCCCGAGATTACCATTTGAATCTTATGTAGAATTTGGGGCGTCTAGGGCTGAATGGGTTAATAAACACAATTGAAAAGCGCAGTTCTTACGTCCAAAAGTAGGTCATTGCTACGAAGGAAGCGTTCTGTTGCTAACGAGATGTTGAAATGAACTCAGCAGCAGGTCAAAGGACGGGAGCATTACTTTCACTCGTTGCAACAGGTGGTATCAGATGGAAACACGTGGGACATGGTTGTTCCATCATTTTTTCTTGATGGTCGTTGCAAGGCCATCAAGATCATTTGAATTAGCGGCACATATCGCCTACAAGGAGTCTTACTTCTATCTGTTAAGACTATATGGAATAAATAACTGAGTTAGGAATAATAGAGTTTTATGGTCCAAGTGTTTGGTTTTCGCTGCTTCATCATATAC
This sequence comes from Tetragnatha montana, assembly GCA_963680715.1. Lineage (NCBI taxonomy): Eukaryota > Metazoa > Arthropoda > Arachnida > Araneae > Tetragnathidae > Tetragnatha > Tetragnatha montana. The sequence goes on from OY796677.1 coordinate 26,735,458, forward strand.
AGAATGTTTCAACAAGTCCTTCCAAATTATGCACTAAAATATTTCATTGAGTGCATAGAAAATGCCCGAAGAACTGTGTCGCTCTACGTCTCTACGATGCATTCTATATTTTTTTCCGGAAAATGTGATTAAGATCTCTTTAATTTTTGCTAACTTTTGGTTCAAGCCTAAATGTAGACCTTATTTTATTAACTAAACCATATTGCATACTAAGCCTTTCTTATAAGTGGTTATTTTTTGTACTACCTTTTTTTTCCTGTGGAAAGTAAACCCCATGACCAATTTTGAACAAATACCAATTTGTATAACATTTCGTCTTGAAGTTTTCCTATTAATAACAATTCAAGAAACCAATCACTGAACTCTCAATTAAGGGACGTTGAAAAAACGAGATTTCTGAGGGTTGGAGGTTTTGTAAGGGAAAAAACTACTAACAACTATAGGTATAAAGGGTTTTGTTTAGGTTCGATATTGACAGCATGTTATATGAGACACAGAAAGAAGAAATAAACACATAATAAAACATTAAATAAAGCATTTGAAATTTTATTACTTACAATTCAAATTATTACAATCCATCAAATTTTTACAATCCTTAATAAACACAAATAGTGTTTAAATCATGATTTTAATTTTAATTAAAACCATTATATAAAATTTAATTTTATGTTCTTATTTGTTGGTTTTTTTATTAGGCCAATCAGTAATTTGTTTAATTAATATTAAACAAAGAACATTTTTGGTGTAATGTAAAATTTTAACTGATAAATTTGCTCAATGCATAAAGGGAGCATATCCATAAATGGATTTCCATGAATTATATCACTTTTCTCTACATTTTAAACCCCTCACTCGTCTCAAAGTGGCACTTCATCATACCCCAGCTAATAATTCAATACATTTTATTCGTAGTAAATTATTTTTAAACGCTACCATCCAAAAAAAAATGTAGTCAGTAACTCTCAAATAACATATTAAGTAATATGTTATTTGAAATTTGATTTCCGAATTGGGAAACCTGATTAAGGTTTGATTAACTGTTCTGATTACCTGATTAAAACCTGAGAGAAAGCCTTGCATACATACTGTTGATCGAACTTTTAGAATGCTGTGTCATACTATGAAGGCGATGTCAAAGAGTTAAAAAAATGTTATAATACGTAATACATGGCTGCAAAAAGATACACATATATACAAAATGTATTTATAAAAGTATAGTAAATGACTATTAAAGAATACAAACTCAAAAATGTTTAATCATCGTCATATATTATTACACTTCTGAAGATAAGATTCTGCAGTTAACCCATTGAAGGATTTTTCGTGTTTCATTTCCGAGCTTGAGAAGTAAATTTTCCCAAAAATAACGCATGATTTGAATTTTGGAAAAATTCGACAATGTGCCAGCAAAGTCGTGGAGACCATTTGCCCGATGTGTCATTCCATAAATAACCCCCTATCCTATGTACTACATGTACTTTATGATTCAATATAAAAAAAATAACAATCTAAAGACTAAAAACTGTGTTTTCTACAAATCTTGAGTTAATTTTGGGACACCCTTTACATCATCGTTCTTGAGATCGGATTCTTTAGTCAACCTGTAAAGTAAAATTCTTGTTTTATATCCACTAAGAATTTTGAATATGAATATTTTGTTAAGTGTTATGTGATTGATACTTAAGGTAAAAATTGAAAGGCAAACGTGAGAATCAGACGAAAAATATTTGCATTTGCCTAGATATATATAAAAGAAATATTTAGAACGGTAAAAAAATCCTTTAAAATTTTTAGACCAACATTGCGAAATTTAAACCTTTGGCAGAGCATCGTATAAGTATTTTCACGCCCTCTGGCTGTTTTATTTGAAAGATTGTTTTCTTTTATATCTGAAAAAATGTATTCTTAGCTAGGGCAAAAATAAAAGGACATTGAATCCTATATTATATTCTAGTGATGTCCTTTAAAAACAACCCACTCCAAATTGTACCCTAAAAACAACCCATTGAGATTTTGTAATTAAATAATTAAAATAATTTAACCATCTCATATACCCTGTCTCTCTATGGCCTTTAAAGTGTCAGGAATGTAAAACTGGGTCAAAGAACGGTTTATTTACTTATTTTTTAAACAAGCTGAGATAATGTGGATTTTTGGCAAAAAATGTGCTTCAGATTTACAGATTTTGTAAAAATGATGTCATAAAGACTTTAGAGCATTTTTCGCGCGTTTTTATGTTATCCCATTACTATGAGAATAAAATATGAAAGTTTTAGCTCAGTCCGCCAATTAGAGTCCTTCTAGGAAAAAGTGGGTTTTTTTCAAATTCTTTCTTAATTGAATGCCAATTTGTAATGGATTCTTGGAATTAAACATGGTAAGCACTAAAATGTTAGGGAGGATGAGCCGCTAGCACAGTTTTTTGTTCGATTTAATTATCCTTTTTATTAAGCTTTTAATGAAGAAAATATGAAACAGTGGGTTGTTTTTAAAGGACAGCACTATATATGCTTCATCAGTAGTAGTTTACGAACCTATATTAAAAAAAAAATTCTTTACATACTTTTTCATTTAGTTTACTTACCGACCCAAGTCTTCCCCTTCCTGAAGTGTGTCCGGTATGTCTCGACCTTTGGTTTCAGGCAGCACAAGAGACAATAGACCTCCAACAAGGCACAAAGAACCGTACAGCACTGTAGGTACCCATTCATACGTTTCTTTTCCCTAGAAAATTCAGTTATTAATTAGTGTTATAAATTGAAACAAGGAAATGGTTAAGACCAGAGAGTATTTCACTCCTTGAAAATCGGAAATACTCTTTAAAAAACTAGCCAGGAGTATTTTCACTCTTTCAATTTTTCACAAAGGTTTACCTTACAAAATGCACAGCGTGCCCCGCCGAAATCAAAAAATAATATTTTTCTACTCAAAACACCAACTGATCTCAGCGGAGACATTTTCGCCCGACTTCTGGAAAAAACCAATTGGCAAAAGCCCCGGCACCCTAATTATCATACTTTTTAATTGTGTTTTCATACAGCCATAGTGTTTTTTTCCATTTATTGTTCTGATGCTTACGGAGTTTGAGTGTGGTTTTTGTGTCTCTGTATACGTATAGTTCATGATATTTCCGTATTTCACTCGTCAATAATTCAATTTCACTCCTCATAATTCAATTTCACTCCTCATATATTCAATTTCACTCCTCATAATTCAATTTCACTCCTCATAATTCAATTTCACTCCTCCTAAAAAAGTTAAGGAGTATTTTTACTCCTCCAAAACAATCCTAGGAATAACACTGGTTAAGACTAACTGAATCGCCAGTTTAAAAAAGGGAATAAGTCCAAAAAATCGCAAATTGACTTTTTGTGCACCTTTGTTCTACACATGAGTGGAAAGAGGGAAAAAATAACTTCTCTCTATAGGTAGATATAGCCCCTTCATTGTATTTTTTTTATTAAATTTGTAATTTGAAATTTAAGTTATTTTGTCTTTTTTTATTCTTTATTGCACTGTAAACTAAGTAAAAAAATCGTTTTTAATTTACAAGTGTTTATTTTCTTTTAATCCAATTAATGTTTGACTCTATTGATATTCACTCACTCCATTGATACTGTGGTGACCTGGCCATTGTGGTTCGAGTACTGCGGAACTCGTTGGCTCAGGTGGCGTTGCTGTCGGCGTACTTGACATCCCGTTCACTGTGACTGTGATCGCCGCATCACCACTTCGACTATAAAAACTTGGACATTTTCAAGGACGCTCTCTTCTTCTCTTTTACCTTTTTTTCCTGCCGCTACGGAGTGAGTGCCGGCCATCGTCCAACGACCAATTTGTTCCTTCAGCCAGGCAGTCTTTGCTCTTTTCTGTTATGCCTAAAGTTGACTTTTTGATGTTAATTTTTAAGTTTGTTCATTAAACGTTAGTTTATTAAATTCATGTTCCTTTCTTGGATTTAGGAGTCAGACACACCTTTTGAAGGTAATCAAAATTAAGGTTAAAATCTTAGGCCGCCTTAAATTGGTGACCCTGGCTGGTCGAACAACGCGCGCTAGGAAAATTTTAAATTTGAGATAGCAATGCTTTCTATCTCTTGATAACTTTGAAATCTTTTTTGAAATTTTCGATTAGTGGTCGTGCATCAATCCACTTTTGGATTGCCTGAAGGATGGAGCAAAAGGTAAGCTGCTTTTGACAATATTCATACTGCATTTCTCAAAGAGGTTCTTTTGGGTTATAAGTTTACACCGGGTTTTGCAATATGTCTGAGGTAGAAGAAACAGTAGAAAATGTTAGTCTTAATCCGGGTGGTTCTGCACAAACCTTGGGTTCTGCAGTTCAGGTTGCACGAGTGGGAATTAGAGCACCCCCATTTTGGAAAAATAACCCGCGTTTGTGGTTCGCACAAATTGAAGCTCAATTCAGTATTTCGAGTATCGCACAAGACACTACAAAATTTAACCATGTGATATCGGCAATGGAATCCGGAATATTGGAATCTGTACAGGATTTGGTTATTGAGCCACCTCAAAGGGAAAAGTACGAAACTTTAAAACAGCGCCTGATTAGTGTTTTTTCTGAAAGTGAAGAATCTAAATTGCGGACACTGTTACAAGGTGTTGAGTTAGGCGACCAGCGCCCATCAATGTTACTTTCACATATGCGCGAACTCGCTGGTAAAAACGTGAATGACAGCGTACTTAAAACTTTGTGGATCTCACGTTTGCCTAACAATGTTAGGGTGGTTTTGGCCGCCTCAAAGGAAAATTTAGACACTTTGGCTGGAATTGCCGACCGGGTCATTGAAGTAGTGCCGCCGGGTTCATTGAACAAAGTTAGTGTGCAGCCGTTTGCAGAGGCTGGTTCAAACAGCCATAGTAGCCTACAAAAACAAATTTCAGAATTAACTGAGCGGGTAAATCAGTTATCTGGGGGCTACGGGCGATCTTTTGAGAGACGCAGGCAATCGGGCAGTAGAAGTAGGTCCCGCAGTAAAAGCAGGCCAGGATATTCGAGGTACAAGGAACCTTCGAACGGGTTGTGCTTTTATCACATAAATTTTGGTAAAAAGGCAAAAAAATGTGTTCAACCATGTTCATTTTCAGTTAATGTAAACAACCAGTCGGAAAACTGAATGGGCGATTGGAAGACGGTCTAACCGATCGCCACGTCAGCAGAATTATGTTGGCCGATAAAGTAACAAGGTTAGTTTTTTTGGTTGACACTGGCGCGGACGTTAGTGTTATTCCTAAACGTGAATGTTTAGATAACATTCGTCCAAACGAATTGAAATTATTTGCTGCTAACGGTAGCGAAATCAAAACTTTTGGCACAAAATTAATTAGTTTGGATTTAAACTTGCGCCGTACATTCCAGTGGCCATTTATTATAGCTGAAGTGGTAAACCCAATTATTGGCCTTGATTTTTTGAAACATTTCAAATTGCTCGTTGATGCCAACAACAATTGTTTAATCGATTCCATGACAAAATTACATTCTGATGGTTTATCCATACCTATTCCAAATTCCTCCTGTAAAATTAGCACTATCCATAATTTTACCCAATTTCATGAAATTTTGTCAGAATTTCCCAGCATAACAAATCCTTCTTTGATCTCTAAACATGGTAAAAGCCCTGATATTTTCCACCATATAGAAACTTCAGGACCCCCAGTTTTTTCAAAACCTCGTAGACTGAATCCAGAATTATTGAAAGCCGCTAAAACTGAATTTCAGTTTATGGTTGATCAGGGTATAATTCGCCCCTCGAAGAGCCCATGGGCGTCACCTCTACATATGGTAAAAAAAGCAAATGGTGATTGGAGACCATGTGGTGACTATCGTAGACTAAATACGGTTACAGTCCCAGATAGGTACCCTGTTCCCCATATACACGATTGCACCCAAATGTTGGAAGGCAAAAAGATATTTTCTACGCTGGACCTCACGAGGGCATACCACCAAATTCCGGTATTCCCATCAGACATTCCGAAAACTGCAATCATAACACCTTTTGGATTGTTTGAATACGTGTTTATGCCTTTTGGCTTAAGAAATGCGGGTCAAACTTTTCAGAGGTTTATCCATCAAGTATTGCGTGGATTTGACTTTTGTATTCCCTATTTCGACGACTTACTAGTCGCATCCTCAAATATTGACGAACATAAAAAACATATACGTCTCATTTTTGGTAGATTACAAGAGTTTGGCTTAATATTAAACCCGTCAAAATGTGTTCTGGGTCAAAATTCTGTTTCGTTTTTGGGATGTCTGATAACACCAGAAGGTGTAAAACCCCTCCCCTCTAAGGTGAAAAGCATCACCGAAATGCCAAAACCTAAAACAATATCAGAGCTCCGAAGATTTTTGGCGATGTTAAATTTTTATAGGAGGTTTATACCTAATGCAGCAGAAACCCAAGCCCCTCTCCACAATTTTCTAAAAAACTCTAAGAAAAAAGACTCCCGCCCTGTCCCTTGGGATGATATTTCTGATAAATCATTTGAGAAATGCAGATTGGATTTGTCGAATGCTGCTGCCTTGTGTTATTTTCCTAAAACTAATAAAATTTTTTTAATGGTCGATGCTTCGGATGTGGCTATGGGTGCAACTCTCCAGGTGCAGACTGAAAATGGTTTAAAACCGCTTGAGTTTTTCTCCAGAAAGCTGACAGCTGGTGAGGCACGTTATAGCACGTACGACCGTGAACTGCTAGCTATATACTGTGCTGTAAAGCACTTCAGATGTTCTGTTGAGGGACGTGAACTGGTCATCTATACGGATCACAAGCCGCTTGTTTATGCGTTCCTGAAGAAGAACGAGTCTTGCTCACAAAGACAACTGAGGCATCTAGACTTTATTGCCCAATACAGTTCTGACATCCGTCACATATCTGGAGACCAGAACGTAGTAGCAGATGCCTTGTCAAGAATGTGCGCCGTTGAGCTGACTGCAATCAACTACGATGAGATGTCCCTGGCTCAGAAAGATGACAGTGATCTTCAAAGGATCCTGCAGGACACTCAGACGTCTATGTCTCTCAAACTGTTCCAGCTCACGCCTACAGCTCAGCTATACTGTGATGTGTCGAACGGAAAAATCCGACCATTCGTTCCAGCAGCATTCCGCAGACAGATCTTCGACTCGTTACATGGACTTTCCCATCCTGGTATCCGTGCTTCTAAAAAGCTGTTACTGGAGCGGTATGTCTGGCCTTCGGTGAACAAGGACGTCGCATCTTGGGTAAGGTCCTGTATAAGCTGCCAACGTGTTAAGATCCACAAGCACACCAAAAGCCCTATCCAGAAATTTGGCTTGCCAGACAGGCGATTTGGTCACGTTCATCTGGACCTTGTCGGACCGCTAGCTCCCTCTGAGGGATACAGGTATCTTCTAACCTGCTTGGACAGATATTCTCGATGGCCAGAAGCCATTCCCATTTTGGACATATCTGCCGAGACCGTGGCATCCGCATTCTTCAGTAACTGGATTGCCAGATTCGGGGTACCTGATGTCATCACGAGCGACCAAGGTAGACAGTTTATGTCCCGACTTTTTACTGTGATGTCTTCGATGTTCGGATGTCGACAAACCCGCACTACTCCATACCATCCATGTGCTAATGGATTAGTAGAGCGCTTCCATCGCACTTTGAAGCAGGGTCTTATGAGCCATGATCACCTTCGTTGGACCGAGACCTTACCTGTCGTACTCCTAGGCATCAGATCTGCTTTCAAGGATGACCTGAATTCCACCTGCGCAGAGATGGTCTATGGATCACAGCTTAGGTTGCCAGGACAATTCTTTACGTCAGAGTTACCTGCAACAGAGCCCTCATCATTCCTCCGTACACTTAGAGAGACCATGAAGCGACTGTCTCCGGTACAGACCTCATCCCACAGTAAAAAAGCCTGTTTCGTGCATCCAGCGTTGGAGAGCTGCAGCCACGTGTTCGTGCGACATGATGGTGTAAAACCGCCACTCGTTGCACCCTACGATGGCCCGTATCCAGTACTTTCCAGACAAGAGAAGCATTTCACAGTGCAACTTCCCAGTCGTAAGGTCGTAATTAGTATCGACCGTCTCAAACCCGCCTTTCTTGAAGCAGAGGGTCAGGAAAAAGACCGTGACACAACAGTGTCAATCACTGATACTTCGACAGACTTGCCTCCTGTAGTTACCCGTTCTGGCAGAAGAGTCAAGTTCACCTCTTGGTATCAGGCCTGATGTCGTACAGTGTGACCTCTGTACTGGAAGGGGGATAGTGTGGCGACCTGGCCATTGTGGTTCGAGTCCTGCGGAACTCGTTGGCTCAGGTGGCGTTGCTGTCGGCGTACTTGACATCCCGTTCACTGTGACTGTGATCGCCGCATCACCACTTCGACTATAAAAACTTGGACATTTTCAAGGACGCTCTCTTCTTCTCTTTTACCTTTTTTTCCTGCCGCTACGGAGTGAGTGCCGGCCATCGTCCAACGACCAATTTGTTCCTTCAGCCAGGCAGTCTTTGCTCTTTTCTGTTATGCCTAAAGTTGACTTTTTGATGTTAATTGTTAAGTTTGTTCATTAAACGTTAGTTTATTAAATTCATGTTCCTTTCTTGGATTTAGGAGTCAGACACACCTTTTGAAGGTAATCAAAATTAAGGTTAAAATCTTAGGCCGCCTTTATACTGATGGCTCACTTTCACATCAATTTTTAATATTATCTGTATTACTTTTTCTGTTTCGCACTTTTGTGCAGTAAAAGCATAAATAGGGGAAAGTGCCCCAATGTGGGATACCACTTTTATTATTCCAATTTACACTTACCTGAAAAAGGATATTTAAAAAATAAAAGTGGTTTTGTATATTGTGTATATACCTGATTCGAAAAACGTATCGCTCTTTAATGAAAACCAATAGCAATTACCCAAAAATTGCATTTTAATTAAAATTCAAAATGTGCCTAATATGCGATACCAGTCGCCTAATATGGGACATCAGGTGTTCTCAATATGAGATAGTCTCATATTGGGAAATGACATTAAAAATAAACTAGCTGGTTTGACCCGGCAAAGCCGCGTCTTACCAGCTAGATTACGCGCCTTTGGCGCTGATGCGAGCTTCGCTCGTTACTACCACACGCTTGCAGCGCAGTTAAATTTTTTACAATTTATTACTTTTTTTAAGCTGCATTGTCAGCGCTAAACTGTTCAATATTTTCAATCAAATTATAGGTTTTTCTAACCACAACTAATTTATTCTTATGCGATTCTTATTCTTATCTGAAGAGAAAGAAGTAATACTTCAATTAAACCTGTACCAGTAATTTTTTTTTATAATTCCAATATGCCTAGTATCCTGTTGCGATAAATCTAGTAAAACGTCCAAACATTGAAGTTTGATAATTTCAAAGTAGATTTTCTTCACGCTCTTTAAAAGACGTTTTGCCTGTGTTGGTAAAAATATTAACTGAAAACAATGGGGCAAATTGAAATAAGTTTCTAATTTAAAAATGGAATGCTTTGAAGGAACGTGACATATATTATTGGCTCATCTAGGGTTGGAAATCTTTCGATCAAGACCGAGTTTGTCCAAATCGGTTCAGGGGTTCGAGCTGGCGGCCGGCCGAACGGAACCTCCCCATAGAGTTAACATGGGGGCAAAACGAAAAGAACGCATAATTTAAAAATGGAAGGTTTTGGAGGAACGTGTTATATTAAATCTGTTCAATAGGGTGAGTCGAAAAAACACTTTTTTCGAAATTCGTTTAGGCTTAGGGGGGATTTTTGGCCAAATGTCTTCAATAATACGTAAAAAAAATTTCAGATCGATACGACCATTCTTTAAGTTGCCGCCAGCCCCCAAAATTTGAAAAAAGTGGAAAAAATGACCAATTTTCAGAATTTTTAAAAATATATTTCAAGATTTATATTGTGATAAAACTTGTTCAAATGTGTTATTTAAGACTTATTTAGATGGATTATATTTATTTGTGTGTATTAACTGCAACCTATAGGGCCTATAATTTTTAAGTAAAAAGTACTACTTAGCGACGTTGCACTCACTAACGCTTATAATGCACTATGGTGGACGAAAGGAATTAAATTCCGAATTTCTTTGAAGGAACACCCTCGAATGATGCCATTTGGTGTTAAATTGGTATTTTAAACTAGAAAGGCCAGTGAAATAACAATAATGAGGCCTTCCACTGAGCTTTTAGTGTTAAAAATGCTTTTTTTACAAAAATGCTTATATTTCTAGCTGAACAAAGCCAAAAATTATCCTAAAAAAACGAGATAGTGTACTATTTTAGATCCTAAACTTTGAAATATCTTTGAAACTTTTATAGTTTTCATTTTTTATAATTAGAGTTTTAAACCGTACAGTTTGGAAATGGCATGGATTATTCCTATACCAGAAGTGAAAATTCGATTTTCTTTTTTAAAGTAATGAAAATTGTTTAACACTTGTTAATTTTTGTTGATCTTTTGAAGAAATGAAGTTTTTAGTTAAACGTTCCCCCTGATATGTTAAAAAGAGGGAATTTTCATAACTTTAAAAAAGAAAATCAATTTTCACTTCTGATAATCCATGTAATGTCCAAACTGTACGGTTTAAAATAAAGTTCTAATTATAAAAAATGAAAACTATAAAAGTTTCAAAGGTATTTCAAAGTTTAGGATCTAAAATAGTACACTATCCCGTTTTTTTTAAGATAATTTTTGGCTTTGTTCAGCTAGAAATGTGCATTTTTGTAAAAAAGCATTTTTTACACTAAAAGCTCAGTGGAAGGCCTCATTATTGTTATTTCACTGGCCTTTCTAATTTAAAATACCAATTTAACACCAAATGGCATCATTCGAGGGTGTTCCTTCGAAGAAATTCGGAATTTAATTCCTTTCGTCCACTATAGTGCATTATAAGCGTTGGTGAGTGCAACGTCGCTGAGTAGTATACTTTTTACTTTAAAATTATAGACCCTATAGGGTGCAGTTAATACACACAAATAAATATAATCCATCTAAATAAGTCTTAAATAACACATTTGAACCAGTTTTATCACAATATAAATCTTGAAATATATTTTTAAAAATTCTGAAAATTGATCATTTTTTCCACTTTTTTCAAACTTTGGGGGCTCGGCGGCAAGTTAAGGAATGGTTGTATCGATCTGAAATTTTTTTTACGTATTATTGAAGACATTTGGCCAAAAATCCCCCCTAAGCCTAAACGGATTTCGAAAAAAGTGTTTTTTCGACTCACCCTACTGTTCAAGGGTTCGGCCTGGCGGCCGGCCGAAAGAAAAACCAAATTATTTTAATATATAAGACTAGCTGGTTTGACCCGGCAAAGCCGCGTCTTACCAGCTAGATTACGCGCCTTTGGCGCTGATGCGAGCTTCGCTCGTTACTACCACACGCTTGCAGCGCAGTTAATTTTTTTTAAAATTTATAACTTTTTTTAAGCTGCATCGTCAGCGCTAAACTGTTCAATATTTTCAATCAAATTATAGGTTTTTCTAACCACAATTAATTTATTCTTATGCGTCATCTGAAGAGAAAGAAACTTCAATTAAACCTGTACCAGTAATTTTTTTTATAAATCCAATATGCCTAGTTAGTATCCTGTTGCGATAAATCTAGTAAAACGTCAAAACATTGAAGTTTGATAATTTCAAAGTAAATTTTCTTCCCGCTCTTTAAAGGACGTTTTGCCTGTGTTGGTAAAAATATTAACTGAAAACAATGGGCCAAATTGAAATAAATTTCTAATTTAAAAATGGAATGCTTTGAAGGAACGTGACACATTTTTGCCTCATCTAGGGTTGGAAATCTTTCGATCAAGACCGAGTTTGTCAAAATCGGTTTAGGGGTTCGGGCTGGAGGCCGGCCGAACGGAATCTCCCCATAGAGTTAACATGGGGGCAAAACGAAAAAACAGCATAATTTAAAAATGGAATATTTTGGAGGAACGTGATATATTATTGGCTCATCTAGGGGTGGAGAGCTTTCGATCAAGACCGAGTTTGTCCAAATCGGAAAGGGGGTGCGGCCTGGCGGCCGGCCGAAAGAAAAACCAAATTATTTTAATATATAAGATAGTATGGGGATGGATACTCAAGAAGCATTGGTTGGACTAAACTAACGTTTATTAATCTTTTTTTTTTCATTTCAACTAAGTTATTTTTCCTGTCTTTTATTTCTTTAGCAAGATTTTCAGTGTTTTTTGCTTTCTTTTACTTTAATTTTTATCCATTCCACTTAATTTTTTTCTTCAAGAATTTTTAAATTTGATTTTATATGTGTGAATTAACAGTTTGATAGTCTACAAATTTCTATGAGAGACATGTAGAGGCGATTTTTTTTATCACTTAAGAAAAAAAGATAGAAACATAGTCCACTGCTTGCGTGGACAAAAATTAGCAAGCGATAAGAGAGATGCTGTTGTAGGCAAACATCTGGGGGTAAGAATAAAATTAATTAGCTGAGCGTTTATTTTTATTATGATAATTTATAATAACATTTTATTGTTTTATACGTGTGAGGTCTATTTCAAAGTATGTTACTTACAAACAAGCGAATGTGATAACGTATAGACATAATTTTAAAAGTTTTTTACCTTTAATTGAGACACTGAGAACCCTCCCATCATGAAAATGGTGGGAATTTGACAGAATTCTACATTCTCGGTATTTGATTAAAGCCACACTTTGCATCGGATGACGCAAAAATATTAATCCTTGGGGGTAGTGAGGATTGACCAAGCATAATGCCAATATTAGATAAATACTTTGTCTCAGTGCACAGCAGGCGAAGCCTGCTATTGCTGCGAATGAGTTTGCATAATGCCAATCAGAAAAGGACATATAATATCTACTTGAAATTTAAAAAAATTGTGGTGGTTAATTAAAACATCCAATTTTATATTTGATTTTTATTAAGGCACCACTTTTATTTTAATATATTTATGTATATGTTGTACATTTGAATATTTGGACATTATCCTCGCTTCAACTAAAGAATACCATAATAAAGAGCTAGAACTCTAGTAGACGGCTATTCCATGCATAGAGGGGATGTTTGCCCCCGGTTTTATATTACATATAAATTAATTAGGTAATCATTCTGGAACTCCATGAGTGTTTAGCCTTCCAATGGATAATTATTTTATTACAATTAAAAACTGGACCCGTTTTGTTAAAGAACAAGCGTTTCAAAATTATAATTTTTTTTGTGAAGTAAAAAGAAAAATATTATGTAAACCTATAACGGGGAGAAGTATTAAAATTTCATGCATCCATGTGAGTTTTATGTGGTTTTATATTAAAATAAAATTTCTTATGAACTAACTCTTCGGTATAAATAAAGAGAAAATTGGTAAAGCGATAAAACCTACCACGTAGAAAAATAAATCCGTCTAAAATACCCTTTCTCTATCTCCCCTATATCTCCTTTTCTTTACAATATGGGTGTGAATTTTACACTTTGTAACAAGTTTAAAAGTTTACGTTTCATATCTTATAACCTTATACCATTCATCAAATTAATATGTTGAAGTTTTAATTCAATTTTATTATTTTAAGTTATAAAATTAACTTGTAGCACTATGAAGGCACCCTGTTTTTCAAACCCTCTAAGAGTTTCGAAACTATATTTCACGGGGCACGTTTTGTTTTAATAAAAATTCTGCTATTTTCTTCGACAGTGATAATCTTGATGCAATTATTGATAAGTTATCTTGGGTTCGTGGTGTAGGACTTAACTGGTTTACTTCTTACTTAAAAACCCGAAAACAGTTTGTAAAATATATTTTTTATATGTGAAATAAATATGATTTCTTTTTCTATTTTTACTGTATTTTTAGTAGGAAAATTAAACTTAATTAGGAAAAATAAACCTTCATATCTTGCAATTTTGTCAGGGTGTAGGATTTTAAGCTGTATAAAGGGGTGGTCCGTGAAGGTGACTTAGTGGTCCGCAGACTTCTCTGAGTTGGGAACCACTGACCTAGAAGATGCCTATTACTTATTTAACATGGTAAATAAAATGCCGAACCTATCATATGGCACAAATTTTCACCTGCTGATGGTGTAGTTACACTCTTGAAAATCTGAAGAGATACCTATCGGATTCTTTTATTATATTTCTCCCTCTAGTACTAAAGTTTCTAAACTCTTTCGCATTATTATACTAAAAGGTCAATATTTCGGGAACCATGCACCTGAAAACATCCCACGCACCACATGTTTAAGGAATCTGGTCTACAGATCACAGAAATGCGACGAATCGGCAAATCATAATAACTTTACTGGCGAATTTATTATGGTTACATATAAAAGATGACCAATATTTACAGAAAACACATAAACCAATATTTACAAAAAACACTTGAGTAAAAAAGGACAAGCTTAAAAACATCCTGTCACACTATCTTCAAATTTCATCAGAGTTCTCTCGCACATTATTCGATTCTTGAGTTAACCTGTAAAATAAATGCGATGTTTAATTTTAATATTTTAACGGATTAGATTTTTAAGTGTAATTAAATATTATAAACTAGAGCAAAGTTTTAATATTAATAGTTTTCCACATGTGCTGTGATACTTTTATTACCACGACTAACGTCTAATCTAAAGGAAACTCCAGTTGTCTCCAAATGTTTTTATATCAAGGGTTATAAGCAAATTTTTATATTAAAATTTATTGGGGTCCATTTTTTATTTATACTTAACAAATGTAGTGAATCTTATAGCAGAAATGTCAAATGGAGTCAAAACAGACTTCTGTGGCCAATTAAATTAGATTGTTGCCTACTGCATGGATACACAGCTGAATGGGTCGCTAAAAAAATCCTGATTTCGGGTAAATTATATTGAATTTTAATGGGTTGTAATGAGAGGTTATAACTTTTAAAAACTTTTGGCCCACACACATAATATTTTACTTTACTGTTGTAGAAAATTTTTTTATAAAGCAGAAAATACAAAACACGGCTTACTAGATACTATACTGGCTAGCCGAGTTCTAAATAATGAAAACTATTTGGCAACTTTTTCCGCTTGGATTGCCACAATAAGTCCTACCTATATCACCCAACCAATAGGATAACACACCGACAAATAAGGAAAAATAAAGGCGTGTTTTTATGACGTAAACTTCTGATTGTTGGACATTGTTGGCTGATTTGAATTTTTGAGCCATTAAGCCCCGCCTTCAACTCTGTGGATTTTTGCTTTGCCAGTTTGTCAGCTATTGCCATCTTGATTTTTAATGATTTCTGTATCTCGGCTAGCCTGTATAGTATCTAGTAACCGTGGTCAAAAGATAGCCAAAACACTGTCACAGCAGAATGAGGTGATAAAGTGTTCTACCTATATAAAAACACAACCAAAGTGTTGTTACTTTAAGAACTAAAAAGTGTTCTTAAATGTGTTTGTTTTTATGTGGAGCGTTTTTAGTGAGTGCTTCAGTTATCTATTACTTACCGACCCATGTCTTCTCCTTGCTGAAGTGTGTCCGGTATGTCTCGCCCTCTTGTTTCAGGCAATACAAGAGCTAATAGTCCTCCGACAAGGCACAAAGAACCGTACAGCACTGTAGGTACCCAGTCATAGGTGGCCTTTCCCTAGAAAATTAGCTAGTTGAGGTAGGGCAGATTTTACATAGAAACGGACACAAGAATTTTAGACGTTATAGTAGAAAGTAGATACTGCACAACCAAGGATAGTAAAAGGGTCACGTGCTTTTGAAAGACTCGGCGATTATTTTGGAGGGGAGAAAGGAAGTCGAGATACTTGGTTGAACAAAAAGTTGTTATTATTAGACTTCTTTAAGTTCAGACTTAAATTATGTTAGTTCAATAAACTTTAATTACTAAATAAATTCTTTAAAAATTTACGTAATAATGAACATGATTTTATTAAATATATAAAACTCTAAAATAACAAATCGTCTAGCTTCTGCTAATCAGAACTCGAGTCCATTTTCCTTACGAGCTCCTTGACGAAAGGTGCCAGGATGGACCCTATCCTGGCCGAGGTGGAACATGACCCGACTGCGACATTCCTCACGACAGTCGGGAAGAGTTCGCTCGTGTACAAATACACCGTCACGAAAGCACCCTTGACGAAGAACTTTCCTGCCATCCACAGGGAAATCTGCAGCCAAAAGTTATCTGAAAATGTAAGATTGTTTATCAGAAAACCATAAAATTAGAAAGCGTATAAGAGTTACAAGGATTCATGTAAAATGGTCCAAAATAGTAGTTTAAAGCGATATTACAATTACAAAGCAGTTTTCCTACGCACTCCCACTTAGTTAATACAAAAAGTAATATCACTCCAAAGCAATAAATCCTACGTAAGCATATCAGCATATTTTGATACAAAACAAGAATAATAATGTCCCATTTCAGAATAAAAGTGAGCTATAAAAATTCTTCGTTCAAATCTTAATTCTAATTCTGGGTTCCCATTCACTTGAAAATCGAACTAAAAACGTAGAAATATCAAGCTGCCAGGAAATGAATAAGCCGAAGAAGAAAACATAAATTGACTGAAACTTTTTTATTATAACTTTTCAAAAACGAACAATTTTACGCTTCTTTCAAGTCATTTTCATGGTAAAAACTTCTAAACAAGTATTCTAGAATATTTGAAAATTTGAAATAAACAGCTCCAGAATCGAGAGTTTTCTCCTGTACATGGGTTAAATAAAATGTTATAATCCATCATACAACGAATACTAAATATTTTATACTCTGTGGGGTTTTATATCATCCGAGTACCCAGTTCCTATAAAATTTCTATCGAGTCGTGACAATTTTTTTGGGATACGTCGTTTTTGTCCCCGGACATTTTCGTCCCGGACACTTGGTCCCTGGGAAACTTCGTCCCCGGGACACCTCATCCCTGGAAGATTGGTTCCCGAAGAAAATTTTATCAATTAGTTCCTCCAGGGTATAAAAAACACTTGTTATAGAAAAAAACATTTTCAAACCTGGTGCGAATTAAATTGTGAAAAATATGAACGGTCACCACTATTTTAGAATATTTTATGTACATATAATATTAATTAAGATTCATTGATTTTTATTCTATTTTTATAATATTGTTCTTAGATTAGAGGGAGAGATTTTTACTAACTCATGATTTTCATTTTGTATTTTAATTTTAAGCAAGTATGCAAATGAGATGCGTTATTGCTTACTTTTAATAAGTAATTGTTTAAAATTAAAGTACAGAATGGAATCTAATCTAATCTAAGGCAATTTAATTTTAATACTAAAGTAAAAATTCTTATAAACATAAAATGTTCTAAAATAGTGGTGACCGTTGATATTTCGAACAATTTATATCCCCAGGTTTGAAGAAGTTTTTCCTAACAAGTGTTTTTATACCCTGGAGGAACTAATCGATAAAATTTTCTTCGGGGGACGAGGTGTCCTGGGGACGAAGTTTCCTAGGGACCAACTATCCAGGGGACCAAGTGTCCGGGACTAAAATGGTGGGGACCAAATGCTATACCCTATACACATATAATATGTTACTAGACGAAGATACCCTAAACCAGCGTTTTAGAGAACGTATTCAAGAAAAACAAACACACTTTGAGGGGTTGCTACTCGGATCACGCAGGCTACCGCCGAACCTAGCGTAAAAAAGACCAGCGTAGGGCGTCTTCCGAAAGTGCGGACACCCCAGTAGAAGGCACCGAGGCACACGAATTCCAAAGAAGTAGTCACGAAGAAGTTGAGGTGCAGATCGCCCGCTAGGTCATTGGTGTTGAACAGCAGAGCGTAGTACATGAAGGAAATGACTGGCCTGTAGAAGGAAGAATTCATCAGCTTAGAGATAGGGCGAGGATAGACTTTTACAGCCCTCAGTTTATGGTCCCGGTCTCTTTGTGTGGTCATATTATCCAACAAAACAAAACCCCTCCTCTGACAACAGTGTGAGAAGAAACCCCCAAACCACACAAAGAGATCGGGGGTGATAAATCTGAGGGCCATTAAACTCTATCCTCGCCCATAGTGGTGGAGAGCGAGCAATGGTAACCCTACTAAAGAAAGGCTAATTTCCTGAAAGACCACCAAAGACCACACTCACGTGATGACTGCAAACACGTGACCGCCGTCTCACTTGAAATTATTTTAACTGGCGAACTTTTATACCGTGCAGTGCTACTAATGGCTAAAAATGCGTGCATTTTTGGCGTAGCAATCTAGCTGAAAAATCTTGCTCGGACTTATATATGTTTTGATTGGGTAAAAATATTGGGGAATCACTGAATTAACCGTTCATTTGAGCCAACCGCAAGCAAATCTGTATGTTTCCGCTTTAAAAATTCATTGTGATAACGTAACGTATTTTATTAAATAGGAGAAATAAGTAAATTAGATAAGTGCTTGACCTATTTCGGATCAACAACAAACTACTCCACGAAAAATATAAGATAATTCAGATTGGATTGTCTTGTGTAGAAATTTATAAAATTCTGATGTAATAAAAAAAAGTATTTATTGGGTGTACGTGTACATGCACTACCAAAAGCATACTTTTGTCCCAATACCTACCACAGGTAGTACAAGATTAAAATCCTCTTTCTCAGTTGGGGACTTCTGAACAAATCCAAAATGGTTTCTGCTTTTTTCTCCTTTTCTTTCTCTCTTTCTACCTAAACGGAAGAAAGGAATGAAGAATCTTAATATTATAAGCTTTACTGAGAAACCATAAAAAATTGCTGGTCATTGCAAAATCAATGTGTCTAATACTATTTACAAGATTGCCGTCATAAAGGATTTTACGGCCTCATATAAAAGAGGTAACTTACATTCAATTTCTACAACAAACTTTTGCTAAACATGTACTCTTTCAAATTAGCGAGGATGCTTATTTAGCTGTTTGACGTCGTAACGAGGGTCCTTAAAGTGAGATAGCTACTTACAATATTGAGAAAGGAAGGGGTTTTTTTATTTTATTTTAAAACAACGTCTCTTAGGGTCATGGACGTACGGTGTACCATAGTAAAGTCACTTAAAAAATCAAATTCTGCCCGGGCCTAGTGGCCCATCAGGCGGTGCCCATCTCCGTTTCATTAGCCTTTGGGCCTGGGGTGCTGATTACTTAGCTTGTGTCCAGACTGAGTGGCTAGCCCGACGCTGGACCCCCAGTTGATTCCCCAAGCGAGCTTGGTGCTCATTTTATCGACCCCGGAAGGATGAAGGGCTGAGTTGACCCATGAACACAGCTACCCAAGCAGACGCCGCAAGGCATCGAACCTGGGTCGGTAATGCTCGTAGCCATAGGCACGCTGACCACTACCCATAGTAAAGTGACCATGTTGAATCTATTGAGAATATTAAAGGGCTTTTAGTGGCGAAATATAAGAAAGTTAAAAATTTAATTAAAAACTAAAGGTGATATATAGTACAAAAATTCAGGTTAAAAAATCGTCTCCAACTCATAAGAAAGTAACAAGTCTTTGAATCTTGAAAAAGGGACCGGCCACAAATTGATATATTTATCCGATGTCGTGACGATGGATTTCAACAGCAATGATTGGTGTCAAGCTAGAGTCGGCATGGCAGCTAAGCTAAGGTCCTTTTATACTGAACTTCGGACGAGTTCGGATCTAAATGAATCTCTTTATCAGTAAAAAAATATTATTAATAGAAATTTGGGAAACCTCGCCGGTTTTCTTTAAAGTTTCAGTCAGTTCCAAATCCAGTTTCTTATTGTTGACTGCAGCTGCTTTCTTCAAAGTCTTATCCAGTTTTTCGTACCTGCATTTCATGAGGAGCCATCTAGGGGACTCGGGAATAATTCTGTAAATAAAAAAGCAGTTCTGTAACCTCTTAGAAAGCATAATAGTGTCGTCCTTACAAAGATTTCATAGAAACAAGAATATTCGTACTTTTGAAACATTATGAAAATAGGAAAGACACTAGGCCAGTATATTACTCATATTTTGTCTAAATAACATCTTTTTAAAAAGCTAACCGGAGTGGCAAACAAATTTAAAAAAGTTTTTAAAGTAATCAGAATCATTTATTTTGGTGAAAACAAAAATTTTTTCTTTCAGGCAGTCAATTTTGGATATTTTAACTGATGGCAGTTAAAGACGGTACTAAAGTGCGAAGATGCAAGGATTATGCAACGATCAGAACGTAATGTTTTTTAGCGCCATATTGGAGTCCTTTTAAAGCTCATTTAGTTCCAATGAGAAATCCATGCCTGGAAGATGCTTATTTCCTAGGACAGAAATTATCTTTTATTATAAAATTATCTTCCATTACTCAAGTTACACGAGTTTGAAGCCCCCATCTTTTTATTTTTATTTCTCATGCTTGTATTTACCCGAATTCCATGTGCCTCTGGGTCAAAGAGAGGATCACAATTTTACAGAGATCTGACATTGATACTTATCATTGCATCGGTTACTTATTAGGCTTACTATAGCACTTACCCGTACGCCAGAGCAAACGGCAGAAACGAAAGACTCATAACCAGCTGCAGCCAAAACCAGTCTCGGACCATCCAGGCGATACCAGGAAGAATGCATCCTCCAACTGTCCAGGCAAGCTGGAATCCAAAACCGACAGCTGTTCTGTGTTTCACATTCGTTATCTCCAACACTGAAAACACCTTTCATTTCATAAAAATATAGTAACGGATAAGCATTTTATAAAATTAAACAATGCCAAAAGAGTAAAATTTCCCGCATTGATACAAATGTAAAACATACAATAAGCATAAAAGATCAAGTGTAACTTAAAAAAAAAACCCAAGGGGTTTCTGTTACAAAACATGCGACTGAAAGTCACAGTCAGATCAGGCAGATCCCATTGTTTCCCCAAGTTACCTTGGTCCTCATTTTATGGACCCTCATTATAAGCACATTAATCACTAATTTAAACCATCAGTAAGATTAAACTCATTTTATTACAGAAAAATACTCCAATATTATAAAAGGATTACTCACAGAGAACGAAGCATACAATCTGTGATCCGAGGCGTCCAAAAGCCTGGAAGAACCGAAGGACGAGGAACATGGCGTATGACGAAGACAAGAGAGTCAAAAACATACTGACTGTGGTTATGGTATATCCAATGAACAATGTGGGGAAGCGGCCGAAACTGGAAAAGTATCCATGAAACTATTATTAATTCCTAGGATTAATTAATTCCTACAATATGCCGTAAATATTAAGATGACAAACGTTTCAATTATTTTTCAAATTTTTAAGTTAAAGTAGCACAAAAAAAGATAAATTTAAAACAGAATGTGAATTTTTACCAAGCAATACACCTAATACATTTTTTGTCACTTTCAAAAATGTGTGAAATAAGCAAATTACTCACATGTCCGAGAGTTGACCAAATATGAAAACCGAGAACAGGAAACCGGCCATATAGACCGATTTTGACAGTGACACCAGCCATTCTCGATCGCACACTAGGTCCCACTAAAAGAATATTGAAAATAAATTGTACAAGGGATGTTAAATAGAAATTTATGTTTATCGCAACAGCACGGATTATGTAGATTAATACAACAACTTTACTGGTTGTACTGGTTTACTGGTTGTATGGTTGCACTGGTTGTATGGTTTACTGGTTGTACTGTGGTTTACTGGTTGTACTGGTTTTACTAGTAAAACAACTTTACTGGAAAATAACAAACTATTTTAGGCATTGTAAGAGCTGGATGGCAACTAAAGGCAGTGTGGGCACTAAAAGAACATAGAAAAAAATATATATTCTTTTCCATAGATTCATTTTAGTAGAGAGCATTGAAATTCCTAACACTTCATTATTTGTAACAGTTCCTCAATGAAATAAGAATCATGCTAGTATTAAACTATCCAAATAAAGTTGGTTCTAAACTGAAGAAACTGTACCGATGGAGTGGTAAGCAACTGTCATTCAGACATCTAAAATATTGGTCCACATTTAAATTATTACATATTAAGTTATTTTAACCAAAATAATTAATGAAATCGCCAAAAACATAAGTACTCATAAAATTAAGTTACCGGAGTAATTAAATTTCGTCGATGGAGTCAGACAACATTATTATTATTTTTCCAAATATTTCAAAGTATTTGCGTGCAACTGTTTTAACTCCTTCGTGCCACACAGCGTGCCACGGATTTGTCATCCCTGTTGTAGACAAAGCATGGTTACGTGCTAAACACTGAGTCTCACGTTAGGATGACCTAACCTAGAAGATATGCCTTGCACTTTAGGGTCCTCGATCACGAAAATGAATAGGCCTTGACCCCTACGGGCTGTTGTGACAAAAAGTTTATGAACTTTATAGGATTTCTCAGCCCCCTCCCCCGACAAATATTCTATATTAACAACTAAAACCATCCGCCAAATAGTAGTTTGTAAATTAATGATGATGTAAATAACTAATGACGTCTCCATAATAGGAATTTTGAATAAAACTTATGAAAGTGTTGAGTTCAGCAAAATAATATGTATTCCAAGTCTTACCTGGCTGATGATAGTATTAGGTCCGTCGTACTTCCATTTGGTGCAAGGCACTAACGTAGACCCGTTGGAGACATGACAGGTGTCATTCAGTCCCACGAATGGTTCTATGCAATGGTAGGACTTGGGATAGGAACTGAGAAAGATGATGCCATAGTTCTGCCACACACCCGTGAGATTGATGTAAAAGAATGCGATGAAAACTCGACGTTGCCACGGTCCAAATGTTTTCGTCACTGCTGACAAATCCATGCTGAAGAATCGAGAAAATGTTTTGCTTGGATCAATTGGGGGAACTGATGTTAGTATATTTTTTCAAAAAATCCTCTTTTCTTTCGGCAAACTATCATATCTCCTAAGTTGTGTAAGTTTAATGAGTGGCTATCGGGAAATCACAGTGACACAAGAGATTGGGTCAGAAAATATAAACAAACTATTTTTATCGCCGGCTCTTTTTTGAAGTTCGTGTTAAAGCATCCTTTTTTATCAGAAAAATATCTACCGAGGAAATAACTATTGCTGATGGCGACAACCATCTAATAGATCTGATACTGTATTCTCCGGAGCAAAATGTGTTTTTACTACCCACCGTGACCCCAGTAAAACGGTCTTAAAAAAGTACTTACTCATTTAATAATAAATACTTCTCGTCATTGTATTGGTTTTATTTGAAAATCCATAAAATATGTGGTAAAAGTTCTGTTGTCTTTACAGAACTCAACTAACATTATTATTTTATACGACAGAGAAACAGAAAATTAACTGTCTTCAACAATTTTGTATTAAAGATTAAAATAAACCGTTTAATAAAATTATTTTTAGGTACTAAAAGTAACGTAGGTAAAAATTACTTTTTTGTTTAACAAATATGACGAAATAAAACTTATTTTCTGCATTATATGAACAGAGTAGAGTGCCTCAATTAAACTCTCTGAAAGACTCCTCATTTCCATTCTATTTTGAAATTTTATTAGTCTTGGGTTTTATATTAATGAATCCAACCCAACAAAATTTTAATATAACTTCTTATGTACTTTTATTTAAGCACTGTGTAAGTGTACTTTTATTTACATTGTTCCAATTACTAATAGTTTTTTTACTGAAAAATAATTTAAAACTACGATTCTAAACAAACAGTAAGTATTTGTGATTTAAGGAGATGGGTTATTTAATCAGGAGGAACAAAGATATTTTCTAACAAAATGTGTAATCTTTCTTTAGAACAGTGGTTCCCAACAGGCGGTCCGCGGACCATAAGTGAGAGTCTTGGAAGTGATCCGTGAAAGGAGCCCGGCGAAGCACAAAAAAATCCAATAAATACAAATTTAAACTAATTGAACGAGAAAACATGGAATTGTATCCGTGACGATGACTTTCGGCTGAGTAATTTGTAGGGATAATAGTCACCATTTAATTATTAACAATACTTTTGGCTACTATAAATATTTAAAATGAAATTTAGAGCTCTGAAAAAAACTTGGCCCAAATATTTAATTATATCATAACAAAAGATATTAAAATTTTCTTAAAATAGAATTATAATTCATAGCATCATATAAATTTACACCCTTAATTAGGGAATATAAACTTTCATCTTGTAATTTTGTGAGGGTAAAGGATTTTCAGCTGTAGTACAGGGTGGTCCGTGAAGGTTCCAATTTTAAACTTAGTGGTCCGCGGACTTCTCTGAGTTGGGAACCACTGCTTTAGAATGAATTAAAGAAAACCTTACCTCTCGTATGTCACTGTTGCTCCTGCCCTTAGTTTAGGCCTCCCTAAACCAAGTCCAAAAGATCTTGTCGCATCAGCAGATCCCTCTCTTATGCATAACATAAACTGATTATGAAAATATACGTACGAAATAATAGGATGGACTGCTTACTTCGAAAATGGAAACTGTGAATGGATTATGTAGATTATTATCTTATGTATCGTATGCCTTATGTATCGTCTTAGTAGAGTATATGTTCTGCGTTATCATACGGATGTGAAAAACTAAACTGCCTAGCGCTTGACTTTCAGCTGTCGACACATACTTATTTTATTTACTCTGCCTTCTTTGGCTGTGATAGGCCACCAGCATTCCATATATGTTCAACTCCACTTCCCTAGTCCAATCCCGCCCAGCATAAGCGCTGCGAGGTCGCATGCCTAAAGTTGTTGCCCACTTTGCCGCTTAAAGCGTTGCCCGGGGTACACCACTAGATAAATAATCTAGATACGAGGAGGTATATAGGTCAACGTTGTACCCTGAGCAACTGCTGTCGACACAATGTAATAAAATTCAATGTGTGTTTGTGGGTTTGTTTGTGTGTTTGTCTTTAATACAAATTCACAGTTTTCTTCTAATCTACTCCAAACTTGGTGTACATACGTAAAAACATCCTATTTAAAATTTAGGCGATGTTTCGGAGTTCTAAAACGACCCCTTGACCTTTTTTATGGTCATTTTGCTTAAATAGCTTTATTTCTGCTCAAAAAGAGATAGAGCATTCGCACATGACGTCACACTTGACGACGTGGAGGACAAAAACAACGTTGCTAGGTTGTTAGGTACGGGAAATAGAAGCATCCAATAGAAGCATTCGCACATGACGTCACTGGAGGAGAAAAGCAATGTTGCTAAGGCCGTTGTTAAGTCCGAGTCATGTGATTGAAAATGCTCTATTTAAAAATCATATTACTAATCTAAAAATACATTTAAACAAAATTTAAAATTTTGAAACTGGTAAGTATGGTTTAAAATATTTTTATTCGATAGTTTAATTTTAAATAAAAATTTTCATGGAATAGCATTTTTGTGAAAATAGTCTGCATGGAAACGAGGATGTAAAATCTTATTGTTGTTTTTAAGAAATTTGGTCAACAAACCAAAAAATTATTTTTAATATTCAAAACCCATTCAAGTGGAAATATTGGCTTTTTTCTTAAATTGCATTAATATGTTTTATTTATTAAATTTTACCACAGATATAATAAAATTCTGAAGATATGATTAATTAAGGGCTCTAATTGAGCATTTTAAGTGATTTTTGGAAGGTTGTTTTTCATGGGAATCAATGTGGTAAATGCTGAAATCGTTCAGAATTCGACATCTTTCACTCATCAAAATAAGGTAGGAAATGTATTAAACATTTTAAAGAAAAAATTTCCATTGCCACTTGTGCAAAGCCGGCCATATCAGCTAGTCGATTTGTATTAAAATAAATTCCTATTTAAAGGTGAACCTCGAATGCACTTCTCGAAACTACATAAAAGAAATGGTGTATTGTATATTTTTATAGAAATAAAAATCTTAAACTTTCTCTTAAAAAATGAAAAAGAACCAAAAAAATGTCGGAGGGGGCATTTAACATTGTATTACTCTTATTTTTATTTATCTTATTAAAGTGGCGGCTCTTCCATAGGTGCAACGAAACTGTAATACCTCCCACCCAAATTTTCTCGTTCATATTTTTAAATTTAATTTAAAAAAACGGCCTCTCTTCCTTTACTTATTTTATTTATTATTTCTCAATTTATAATCCTTAAGTAAAACGCTGTTTATTCATTAAGTTAATAAGTATTTAAGTACTATTTCAAAAACACCCGTATTTTAAAACACTATTAGGCTTTCTAAACTGAAGATTTAGCACTTTTTAAAATGGCTCCGAGGAAATATGATGGTGATTATATTAAATTTGGATTTACATCAATTGAGATAAGTAAGGAAATGAGACCGAAGTGTGTCATTTGGGCAGCTGTACTAAGTAATGAAGCTTTGAAACCTGCAAAACTGTAACGTGACTTGAAGACTTTGTATCTAAATGTGAGCAACCGGTCTCTGGTATATTTTTCAGGAAAATCAGAAAACTTAAAAAATAAATGAAATTAGGGAAGTCCGGTTCCGCTTATGATATGTCTGAAAACTCCTTGTTATATCATTTGAGGTATATATGTATCAGGCCTTGTTTAGTTAAGGTAGAAAAACACGTCTTAGGCAGTGAAGCTTAAGAAAAAACTTTTAAAATATTCCCTCAATCCAACAACACAGTGAAGTTACGAATTCCGAAGGTCATACGACTCAAAAGTATATTTCGGAATGTTAATACCTTCAGTTTATATATAACCCATTTGACTAATCTCACTCTTATAGTGGTGAGTAAGCTCGCCACATATGACAAATGGTATTAAATGATGATAAATGATATTGAAGAACAGCTGGTTAGTGAAGTAAAAAAAAAATCTCCCTATTTTAGTTTGCAATGTGATTAGAGCACTGATGTTTCACAATGCTTGCTAGTTTTTGTCCGATATTTAAACTTAAGAGACAACAACTCAATCAAGGAAGAACTTTTGATATCCCACGAGTTGGAGACGACGACACTTCGAATGGAAAAGATGTCATGAAAATAATTTGTGATTATTTTGAAAAGCATGGCTTAGATTGGAAAAGAGCTGGTTAGATTTTGTAGTATTCGTTTTCATGAGTTAAGTGAAGATTTAAAATTATTTTTATTATTAAAATTATTTTTTACCGAAAGTATAGGATCATTTCTTTGAAAATTATGTGAACCAAATTTTGGGATCATTTTTGGTCATATAAATCAGTTAAATTTACAGCTTCAAGGTTCTGAAAACGAAAACCTTGAAAGTTTAGGTAACATATTTATTTATATTTGAGGATGCGTTTTTGGACAAAATGGATCTTTGTGTATCCAAAGTTGTAAATAAAATAAAATGCTGTTAAGATAAAAGTAATGCTAATGTTATTAATTTAATGCTAATTATAATTTAATAGATTATTTGATTTTCAGTTCCATTAAGAAACATATATTTAGACTCGGTTTCCCTTACTTCAGAAAAAGTCAAACTTCAGAACCTCTGAGGAAAGAATGCGTTGAAAAAAAAAGTTAAATTTTTAAAGATATTGTTGGGGATAGGGATGTGTCCTCAAGAGTTTAAATTTAAGTGAAGTGGTCCGCAGACATGCAGACATATTCGATACATTTTTCCGACGTAATAGAACTGGAGTTATTTAAGGTTAAAGATCCAAACAATGAATATTTTTCGAATTTTCAATAAAAAAAAACAAGAAAATTTGAAGTATAAAAACATCATTTGAATCGAAGGATAAACAAGTCCTGAAAGTTTCATCGGAATACGAAAGGGTTAGGTTGAGTGAGTGGTTGATTTGACATGGAATGACCCTTATTATTAAATATGTTGTCCAAGATGCATCATTGAATTATGCATCATGAAATTACACATAACAAAGTTTAGAAAAATATTTTTCGCAAATTTATTGTAAAAATTGGTATAAAATAGGCACTTGGTTAGCTTCAGAAAAGAAAAAGAAACAGAAAAAGCTACCACGAGCACACTAGAGAGGGTCCCAGATATCTTTCCATTCATATATATAAATCTACTCCTTTTGCCATCATAAAAATATTGATTCAACTTCTTAAAATTTTTCTTTTTTATCATTCTTTTCTCAGGAGTCAATAACGATTTATGAAGACAAAAATGACTTTATTCAGTACACAATTATGATAATGGTAATTTTTTTTCTCCGTGAAGGTTTACAGATTACTGTTACTTGAGAAAGGGAACAATTTAATTGAAGCAATAGCCTTTTATACATAAATACCTGCATTTTCCTCTATACCAAACCTTCACTACCCTTAATTACAAAATAACATAAAATTTACACATATTTTTTAATAAGTACTCACTTTTAACAATTTTTATATGTATTTGTAGATTTACTCCTGTGCTACTTCCGAAATTCTTACGAACCATCGTTTGGGAATCACTGATCTGGCCAATAGTGTTCATCCCCAGTTAAATTTTTCAGGCCTAAAATTTGGATAACCCCCTCCCAAGGATACCATTCCGAGCCCTGTGTGTACCTATAGTAAAGTGACACACAGAGTATAACACACACAGAGTATAACACACACAGAGTATAACACACAGAGTCGGCTTACTTAATTTCTAGCAACGGAAAAAAGGGTTTTTTTTAAAGTTAAATGGCATATAACAGAAATTTCAATGAGAAAATGTATGCAAAATAAAAAATCGAAAATGTCTCATGAAAATATCTTTAATATCCGAGGAGATATTCGAAATTCAATTTTTTTTAAAAAAAAGGTGGCCGGCCACAAATGTAGAAACTTTTCGAGTGTTACGATGCAGTTTTTTGGATGCTTGTATTCGAATACGTCGTCACAACAACCTGTACACGATAGTAAAATTCTACTCCCGATAACTTTAAAAAGATGTTTGCTTCATATCTTCTCCTTGTTGAAGTGAATCAGGTATGTTCCGGTCTTTGGTTTCAGGCAGCAGAAGGGCCTAAAGACCCCCCACTAGGCACAAAGATTCGTACAGCACAGTAGGTACCCAGCTATAAGTGGCTTTGCCCTGAAAAATAATAAATGAACATGGCTGTAAAGATCAACATACTTCAGAAAAGTGCAGATTTTTGCCAGGGTAGTTATAATTAAACTTCCACATTGGGATGGCTATAAAAAGAAAACTACTGGACCAAAAATGATCTCACAAACTTAGTCACAAGAGGTGATGAGATGTTATTTCCAGTGAAACAAATTAGTTAAAAAAAATTCCCCACAAGAGGAAAATTATCGCTGCATTACATGTTGTCCAACGAAAGAAGAGTTAAGATTTGAACTTTGATCCCCAAACTGATGAACAAAAAAAATTTGACACTAGGACTTGAAGTTTGAAGCATTGACACAAAATCTTACGCAAATTCGACTCATGGCAAGATTTTGTGATTAAAAAAAATAATAAAAGTTTGAATCCTAGCTCTTCTTTTATAGGGCATAATGTCGTACACCGCCATTTTCCTCTGTACAGAACTATTGAACTAAAATTTCTTTCATTGGAAATAAAATATCATCACTTTTTCTGACCTGGGACCAAGTTTGAGAACATTTGGTCCCGTAGTTTTCTTTTCATAGCCATCTGGAAAGTGAAAGTTTAAAAATAATGACAGCCTGAAAATAGAGTGCAGGAGACGTCACGACCAGTTATTTTCTTTTAACTGCTAACTGCTGTAGGTCAACGCGCCTGTTGCTAAGGTGGTTTTTAGGTATGGGATCACGTGATTGCAAATGCTCCAATACAAGAATTCCACGGCTAGTCATTTTCTGTAACTGTTAACCTCTGTATGTTTACCACAGTCTATTTTATAAAAGGATACATTATTAAAACACATGGACTTATTTAACAGGAAAAATGTTGTCAAAAGTTTTAATATCTTCCATAAAGAAAATAATGTTCTTTCTGTATTTATGGGCGCATTGGATCTTTCTAAAGACAGAGGAATTTTTACAACAAAGCAAAGTTGTCATACCAACTGTGTTTCAGCGTCCATATAAACTGTTATATTTTCAAAATATTTTCTGTGTTTGAGAGTCAATTTACTAAATTAATTTGCAAAACACAGGAGTGTATTCTTAATGATTTCTGATAGCTGATTTCTAAACCGTTTATTATTAATGGCAATAAATAACAAAAGTAATGAAAATAAAAAGCAGAGTATTTTTTAAAATTTTCAGGTGACACAATTTTTGGTATAAAAAACACAAAATTAAAATTTTATACAGACTGCCTGGGTTTCATCAATTATACTTACCAAAAATATTAAAGCATTAGGTATCAAAATTTTAAAAATGTCTTGTTGATTTCCAGCAAACAAAATTGGATGATTTTTAAAAGACGTCATAAACCGTCTTTTATAATGTTGACGTATTGCGCAAAAGTTGGTACTTATTAGTACGTTTTTATTTGTTTCAAAATGGACTCTAACCGTCTGACGTCACACGGAACCAACACGTGACCTACTGAGCTTGCGATTGGTTACCACAGATACTACACTAGTAGATCTACTAGTGTAGTATCTATGGTAACCAATTGCAAGCTCAGTTGTAGGTCACGTGTTGGTTCCGTGAAGTCTCGAACCAGATAGGCGGTTAGAGTCCATTATTTCAACAAATGGAACAAATGTATAGAGTGTTTTCAGGTGACGTCACGACCAGCTATTTTCTATTAACTGTTAACCTTTGTAGGGCTTTTAACTGTTGCTAAGGCGGTTGCTAGGTAACGAGGTATCTGTTGCTAGGGCGGTTTTTAGGTATGGGATCACGTGATTGCAAATGATCCAATAGAAGAATTCCACGGCTAGTCATTTTCTGTAACTGTTAACCTCTGTAGGGCAAAAAACTGTAACATCTTCTGTTGCTAATGCCGTTGTTAGGTCCGAGTCATGTGATTGAAAATGCTCTATTGTTTTTCTCATAAACTACACTAGTATAGAGCATTTTCAATCACGTGTCTCCGACCACGTGATCAAGCTGGCTTGGAGGACAGACAACTTTTCTTTAACATTAGGCTCCCATAGAGAATACGCGCTGCACTTAGTTTTTATAAAAAAAGTTCATTTAAAAAGATTCTTTAGGCTCGTTTAAAGACCGGAACTAAAGAATAATAGTTATTGAAGGTAAGTGCATATGTTTTTGTGTTTTAGTGGTAAGCTAAATTTAGAAAAAGACTTATTACGAGGTGACATGTTTTTGTTTACATTTGTTAGAACAATATGCGAGTCCAATACATCTGTAAAATACTTATAATATGCTACTGAAACTAAATATTGAATAATTAATAAATAATTAAGAATTTTAAAATATGTTAGTAGCATTGCGAATGGTACTTGCAATTAGAACACTAGCAGAAATGGTTTCAGCAATTAGAACACTGCTAAATATAAAATGTAGTATTATTGAATGACTTATAATATGCAGAGATGCCATTTTAGAGTAAATAAAGGTTACTTTAAAGTAAACTTTGGAGAAAAACATAAAACATCCTTATTTTTCAAAATTCACATCAAAAGTAAACAAATAAACGATGTGCATCCTATAGTTTTTCATCATACTGTCTGTCATCCAAGCCTCTGACGTCACAAGCCTGTGACATCATGTGCGAATGCTCTATTAGTTTTGAATTGTATATAGTATTAATTGATTCGGATTTTCGTTCTGTAATATAATGTTATAGTTATGCATTTTCTTAAGTATATGATAGGGATATTAGAACTAATTAAAAATGCAAAGTAGTCATATTTACCGACTAATTTTAAAGATGCAAACAAAACAAAATCAAATACAGTCTTAACATATGATTGAAAAGTTTGTTTGGCTTTTTGATTGCATGTAATGTTCCCATTTTCTATGGAAAACGACCAGCAGTAAATTATTAAAAGAAATGAAAAGAAAATCTGCACTGTACAAAAAAAATCCCGTAAAATTTACGGTTTTAAACTGGCAGCTGGGTTGGTTGTGGAAAACCGTAAAAATTACGGAGTAAATCCGTAAAAACAACGGCATTTTAGATTGTAAAACAGAAAACATGGATTAAAATGGTAAAACGCCGTTGTTTTTATGGTTTTACTTCGTAATTTTTACGGTTTTCCACAACCAACCCAGCTGCCAATTTAAAACCGTAAATTTTACGGAAATTTTTTACAGTGTGGTTAAATCAGGCATTTTAATCTCGTTAACATGTTGACTAAAAAGATTCAAGTAAGCTGCATTGCATTATTGGTTATTTTTACAATTTATTTCGAGAAAGTACAAAATCACTGAAATTAATTTGTGAATAACTGTGAAACTTAAATTATTTTAATTGAATAATGTCCATTTGATTTAAATTTATCTTATATAAGCATTTATTTTATCTAAATGGTCTTGTTTATGAAACGCAATTTTAAAATACAAAAGGGCTCTGCTCATGGTCACTTTTAGACTCATAAGGCCAGAGAAGCTCGAAATTGTGACGAATATTTTTTATACAGCTATATTTATATTATTTGTATTATGTTATAAATTTTACTTCAGAGATGATAAATTTAGTTTGTTTGTAACATTAAAATATAAAAATAAAAAAATTAATTAAGATTCAAAGTAAAAAACTGTTTAATATCAGAAACAAACATTTTTTTTTCTGTTCTAAGACTAATTTTATCTTTACTGACGAAAAGTAATAATTTCAAATTGTTTAATGCAATTTTCGCCATCAACGAGTATTCACTCTCCTGATATAAATGGTAATTTATGTAAAACTATCTTTTAATCATACCTTATTTTTCTCCGTTCTCGTTCATTTCTGTTAGATTTAAAATGATTGCACGTAAAGCTATATGTTCTGCACACATTGAATTTCCAACAGGTATTATCCAAACATGAATATCAAACAGGTGTTATTTTGGGGTTATGCACAAATTGAGCATCCGACAAGAATCTAATATCTAAATCTTATAATTGTACATCTTTCATATGTTTAATTTTTTATTTCTTGTACAGTCATAAATACTGAATCTGTGGTGTTTGTGCAATCTTGCTGATTACAGATTTAATAAAATCCCAGTAACCAGAACATAGTAGAATAGGTATATCAGTGTCACGTTTCTTTTTGTTGGAGGAGAGGGCATATCAAAATTAAATAAATCAAATACAAATAAGGAAAACCAACAAAAAACATTGGACCAAACAAGGTTGGTCCATTTATCCTTAATTATCTAATTCCTAGTAAATAACAATATTTTTTTTTTAATCTCACTCCTGTAGATAAACTATATAATACAAATATACTTACTCTAATATAGAATGAATTACCACTTGATAATGAATTGAGACGGTGAGTGGTGGTCATAGAGGATAACAATAGAAACTGTCACTCGCTTATTGACTCAACAGTCGTCACCAACGAGCGAAACACCTGTTATTTCAAAACGCATTCACTTTTATAATTGACATCAACTCAACTGCACTCTTCGAAATAACAAAAAAAAAGGAATGGAGACAGGGGCAAAGCCAAAGGGGAGGGTCCCTGGGTCCGGACCCCCCCCCCCATTGGAAAGACACAAAATATTTTAGACCATATTTTACCATAATTATCAGTGGCGACTCAAGAGAAGGCGTCTATGCCCCTTAAGAGTGTCTGGAAAACCCTTTTTTACATTTTAAAAATCTAAAATTTTCCGGGGAAAACCCCCGGTCCCCCATTACAACGTACTAATGAAGGATTAGCATTGCTGCGATACAAAAGTAGGTTCGAAAGTTATGTTGAATAATACACAGGTGACTGATTTACTAATACCTAATAAAAAGTTCTATTAATGGAGTTAAAATTATCCTGAAATCTAGAAAATTGTGTTTGTCAAAATATTTACGAGCTAGCTCTACTGAAAGTATAAATAAAGAAAATTACGAAAGAAAAACACTACAAAACGTACAAAATGAAGGATTAGATTTTCAGTCAATTTCTTGCCAAAAACAAGTTGTTTTTTATTCTTTTATAAATATACAAGTTCTTTACGTGCTACCATTACAGTAAGATGTTTTTCATACTTTTTGAAAGAAAGAAATGATTCATTTCATAAACTACATTTGGTTATCATACTCTAAAAATCATATCTTCATTAAAATAATTTATGTTTTAATGCTAAAATTACCAAATATATATATCCCCCTTCTATGACTGGTTTTTATTGTATTAAAAACCAAATTACTAACCATTATGATTCAAAATATCAACATTTCCATCATTATCATATCCAATTTTGCGTAACTCAGTTTTCGAATTCTCCCTTTTCTAGTTCGTTAGTTTATTCAAATCTTAAGCGTTAAAGCAGTGCTTCACATAATACAATGTGAGTGTAGAGAAAAAATGTTATTCTCTCAGCTGTACGGAACGTGTCACATTCGGAGTCCTCAGCTTGGTATGGTATTTATATTCTAATTCAAACATTAAAAATAACACTTTATAATTTATTTTGTAAAAAATACACTTAAATCATGCCGTTCATTAAAATTAAAATTTTTTAAATAAGCTTATACTACTCCTTTAATGGAGTAATTATTTGTGCACATTCCCTTCTTCTTTCTTGAATTTCTTTTAAAATTAAAGAAGTTCTTGGAATTTGTATTTAGAATACATTAAAGATCTCATAGCATTTGGTGATCTCAAAACCTGCAGCCTGAAACGGGAATAATCAATTAACCATTTCTCTATCACCACTTGGAAAAGGGACTATTTTTTAACTCTCTGAAACTATATGTACTAAATCCTCTTATCTAGAAAAA
Organism: Tetragnatha montana; assembly: GCA_963680715.1. Lineage (NCBI taxonomy): Eukaryota > Metazoa > Arthropoda > Arachnida > Araneae > Tetragnathidae > Tetragnatha > Tetragnatha montana. The sequence goes on from OY796677.1 coordinate 26,770,092, forward strand.
CCAAAAGGAAAAAAAGGAACAAGAAATTTAAAACTTTTGGTTCCGTTTTAACTATCATACAATATGAATGATAGGAAAATGAAACTTTTCTATTATTTCATATCTTCTCCTTCTTGAAGTGTGTCCGGTATGTCTCTTTCTTTGGTCTCAGGCAGCAGAAAGGCCAATAGACCTCCGACCAGGCACAGAGAGCCATACAGCACTGTAGGTACCCAGCTATGACTGGCTTTACCCTGAAAAATAAGTAGTGAATCAATATATCAAAATGGTAGCATCAAAATGACAATTTTTGTTAACCATCACACTCCTTTACTTTGTAAAGTGATAAAGAGCATGATTCAAAAAAAGGTAATTCAGGATAACTTTTTGGTTTTTGAGGTCTGGGTCACAATTACTCCAATTCAGGGCCCAAAATTTCAAAACAATTTTAAATGTATTTAAAACTTAAATTTACACTTTGAAAACGGTATATATTACAGTTAAATATGTTAAAAATAATATAATTCACTGACCTTCTCAGATTTATTTTGATAAACTACTTTTATTTGCTTTTAATATAAGAAACTCGCTATATTCGGGCCAAAATTACCCCATTTTACGGTAACTTAATAAATCTTAAAAATCTAAGAAGTTTATCTTTGCAGAAAGATTGAGTTTTTAATTCAGGGTAGCCCAGGGAAAAATTTTGTCAGGGGCCCGGGATATTTACATACGGACAGCCCTGTGCATATAATTTATTTACATAACCTCGTATTTAAAATTTAAAAATACAAGACAATAACGGAATAAAAAAAAGTAAAAAAAATAGAATACGAATTTTTTGACCGGACGCAAATTAAACACTAGGGGAGAGCGGGGCACCTTTCAACAGTTTCGTTTTCGATTAAAATCATTTTCTCGTTTGTTATGAGGTTAATTTAAATGCCACCTGGTGTCAAGTAATGTTTCTTATCATAACAACATCTATCCGTGGTATTCCTACCATTTCACCTTTTAGCTTTTTTGTAATCGAGTGGAGTCGTTTTTGACGTCCAAAAGTAAATTTTGAATTTCTTTTAAAAAACCGGATTTTACCAACTTTTTATTAATTTAGGTGACTGATTTTTGCACATGTTATTAAATAAGGTCTTCTGCTTCTATGTATACCTTTTTCGAACCGATATCTTTATTCTAAAGCGTTTGAGGGGTCTTGAACCGTGACGACTAAAGGTGGGGCACCTTTCAACACTTAGGGCGGGGCAGGTTTCAACACCACAAAAATTCGTTTTGCTTAGCATATTGTGCTTTCGCAATGCTTTTTCTTGAAGTAAACGCTCTTAAATAACTTATTCAAGAAATAATAGCATTGTATTAGAGTTAATTTTTTATTTTTAGTGAAAAAACAGCTGAAAATCGATTTAGATAATTTACTCAAATACACATATAATTTTTAACGGTAAGGCTACCATACGATTCACAACAGCAATTTTATGCATTTAGTAGTTATCAACCATTGATTTAAATAAAATTATTTAAGATATACCACTTTGATGACTATAGTAATTAGCAAAATTTAAAATAAATTAAAAGCGATTAAAAAAATAAAATTTTTGGTGAATTCTGAAGAAAAACAGTTGAATTAACAATATATTTTCGGAATGTAACTCAAAAGAACTTTTAAATTAAAAAATAAAGAAATATCACACTTAGTTGTGTGGAAAAACTCATAACCTACGAAACAACAGAAAAACTCCAAAATTTGCAAAAAATTGCACTTTTTTTACTCTAAATTAATGAAATGTATTTGTTATAATGTATATTTCAATATAATAAGCTTAAAATCAACTGAAACTTTTAATACTTTAAAATTAACCCACTGTTGAAACGTGCCCCGCCTGTGTTGAAACCTGCCCCACCCGAGAACCTTTTTTAAAACGCAATTTTGGACCTTTTAATTTTCTCAAGGAACTTGGGTAAAATTACACAATGTGTCCGAAAGTCCATGGTAGGATATGTAAGTTAAAGTTTTAAGATCCGTCAATTCGTTTGGTCACAAAAAATAAAAACCGAAATCTGTTGAAAGGTGCCCCCCTCTCCCCTACGTAGTGCTAATGAATCCCTTACGAGCTCCTTGACAAACGGTGCCAGAACGGACCCTATTCTGGCCGAAGTGGAACAGGACCCGATGGCGACATTCCTCACGACTGTCGGGAAGAGTTCGGCCGTGTACACGTACAAAACATCGAAAGCCCCTTTGACCAGGAACTTTCCAGCCATCCACAGGGAGATCTGAAGCAAAACGTCCTCTAAAAAATAAATGGAAGTTTTTATACTGATTGAATTTGTCTATTCCCATGTCCTAAAGTCAAATTAAAGCTACATGCAAACTCTTGAACTAGTAATTTGAGATCTAACATTTTGCGTTCATCAGTTCTTGCAATTCAAATTTGAATTAATTTTCAACAATTCTTCACGAGAATGCAATAAATGATCTACCTTGTGGTGCTACAAATTGGGACACGCAGATCGCCGCTGCGCCAAGCATAAGGAAGGTCAGCGTAGGGCGTCGCCCGAAAATCTTGATACCCCAAAGGATGACACCAAAACACACGAATTCCAAAGCGGAAGACACGAAGAAGTTGAGGTACGGATCGCCCACCAGATCGTTGGTGTTGAACAGCAGTGCGTAAAACATGAACGAAAGACTGCCCTGAGGGGAAAAAAGTAACCTATATACGATAATATAGTAACCTTTTGATAGTATCGAGTCGGTCTATGTGCTAAACTATTACGAAAAGGGAAATATTACTTACGATTATAAAACTTTGAAATTGTGTATCAAAAAGCTGTATTTTCAGGCTATCGATAAAATAATAAAAATATTTGCACGTCTTAATACTTACCAAAGGTAATATAGAATTATAATCCTCTTTCTGAGTAGGAGGCTTCTGAATAAATCCAAAACAGTCTCGGCTTTTTTTATCCTTCTTTCCTCTCTTTCAATCTGAAAACGCAAAAATATCATTTTTAAATTATTAGCTGGGTGTCACGCACCGGCCTTTTCACAAAATTTGTGGGAGCGCCTGTGATTTCAGAAAATACTTTAGCAAAGACAATCACTTTAGTATAAACAGTGTTGATAAAACTGAAATTAGAAGACAAATAAAAATTGAAATTATATTTATATCATCACATAGGTCATAAGTTTAATTGGGGCAAATTTTCACCTTTGCATTTGGTCATGGTTTAGGATGAGTATGGTTATCCGTAAGAAATCAAATTTATTGCTTATTTGTCTGCAGACTTTTATATACGACTAGGTAACCACTACCCTATCTAACAGGTAACACTATTTGCAAAACTTCATCGAGTTTACCTCAGATGAGTCCTTTAAAGCTTCAATGAGTTCCACATCCAATTCCGTATTGTTTAAGGCAGCTGCTTTTTTCAGAGTAGTGTTTAGCTGTTGATACCTGCCCTTCATAAGAAGCCATCTTGGGGACTCGGGAATTATTCTGCAATTTAAAAAGTCTGGAACAATTGTAAAAGAATTTGGATGGTTTAATACGTTCAATGCATAGAAGTAAATCGTCTTTTATTAGCTTTTAATCATAAAAAGCTAATGAGAGACTTAAAACATCATTGTAGCTATGATTTTTGAATATTAACTGTTACACTTACCTATACGTTAGAACAAATGGCAAAAAAGAGAGACTAATAACCAGTTGCAACCAAAACCAGTCTCGGACGATCCAGGCAATACCAGGAAGAATACATGAACCGACTGTCGAGCCTATCTGGTATCCCACTCCAATAGCTGCTCGATGCTTCACATTCGTTATCTCCAACACTAAAAAACATTTACACTTTTTTAAATTATAAAGAAATTATTGATCTGAAAAGAAAAGAGTGAAATGGTTGTGATGGACAAAGAGAGGGTGTGAATCTTATTATTAAAGTAGAAAAATGTTTGCTTAGGAAAAAAATGCGGGAAATGTAAAAGATTACATGCAAGAAGGTTATAAACTTTTTACCGTATTTAAATAAACAGGATGTTTCCAAAGTGAATGATTGTTAAAATCGTTCTTGCCTTAGATCACTTTGGTTTAGAGTAGTGCGAAATTTCACCTACAGAGAGCGTTGCACTAACTTGGAATCCCCGTTAATGACCTGCTTCAGGTTAGCAAAGTTTAGGGGCAGGTGAGGTAAAATGTTTCTAGTGGGGTAAAATAGATAAATGGATTTTAACAGTTTATATTTATAAAATTTAATGGTTTTTGGCAGGCAGCAGATTTTTCAAACTAAAAATCAATACATCAAAATATTACCAAACTGTCATGGTCCCTCTTCGAAAGACATGGGGGGATCTATAACCGTTTAGTCTCAGATCAGTCTCGTCAAGTTGCAGATCAGTTGAACCAGTTATTGTCGATATAATCTCAAGTGAAGAGAACCATAATTCTCTACCAGTCCCCCCATGTGGGTGAAATTGATCATTATTGATGCCGTATTTAAAACCGTACCATCTCATGTAGTACCATCATTGATGGTATATATGAAGAATGTTAGAAGGTCTTTTCAAAGCCCCCTATGTCTTTCATTAGATAAGAGAAAATGTCACTTGATAGAGGGTTGACATCTCGGAGACCTTTGGCTGACTCCTGATCTCCATTAGCTGACTGAGACCTGTTTGATCTTCCACACTTTAGTTTCTTTCTTCCCTTGGCATCCATTTTCACCTTTTAGCAAATTCCAGTCTGATCAATGGAATACCATCAGACAAATTGTATTATATTCATTGGCTGAACTCTTGATATTGCACTTTTTATAACTCATCCTACGGTTTGAGAAGTATTTTACTTTCCATCAAATTAGTGGTGAAAGTATCTGGCATACTTTCTTATGAAATATTTCTTATGTATCTCATGCAATGAATATTTTCCCTCAATGATTATGTATTTTTTTCAAACGGGTCTTGGGAAAGTCGCTTTTTGCAACGCTCTCGTACTACATTAACTCCTAGCTCTTTAACGGTGCAACCCCGATTCTCCATTCTTATTCGAAATATGCTTGTCTAGTCCCCTCTAACCACCCTATCATTCTTTATATTGTGAAATCTGAAACGCTACATAGAGTAGATTGACCTGACGTTCAACTCACTGAGAACGAAGCTTGCCATCTGCGATCCCATGCGACCCAAAGCCTGGAAAAAGCGAAGAACGAGGAACATGTTGTACGACGAAGATAGGAGGGTTAAAAACATGCAGATCGTAGTCATTCCGTAACCAATAAAGATTGTGTAGTACCGGCCAAAACTGAAAAAAAAAACACCGTACATATAGATACATAAGTTAACTATACCTACAAGGTGAACGAGAAGTCCGAAGACTTTTTAAAAATTCATAAGATCGAGAGAGAAAAAAAACTAATAAAAAAACAGTTCTTAGTTTCAGTATCAGCTAGTGGGGGATTTCTTCAAGAGAATAAACTATTTAGTAGTTCAAATCAGAGATATTTTTAACGCCTCTGAGAGAGTATTTCACTCCTTGAAAATCGGAAATACTCTTTAAAAAACTAGCCTGGAGTATTTTCACTCTTTGAATGTTTCACAAATTTTAGTTTAAAAAATACACAGTGTGCCCCACCGAAATCAACAAGTTTTATATTTCTACTCAAAACACGAACTGGTCTCAGCGGAGACATTTTCGCCCGACTTCTGGAAAAAGCCAATTACCAAAAGCCGGCACCCTGATTTTCATACTTTTTAATTGTGTTTTCATACAGCCATAGTAATTTTTTTTTCATTTATTGTTCTGATGCTTAGGGAGTTTGATTGCGGTTTTTTTGTGTTTCTGTATATCTAGTTCATGCTATTTCCATATATCACTCCTTATAATTCAATTTCACTCCTCCTAAAAATGTCAAGGAGTATTTTTACTCCTACAAAAAATCCTAGGCGTCATGAAAAATGACGTCATAGGGTCAGGAAACGTTGCAGTCTATACTTGACAGCAACTTTTTCTGACCCTATGACGTCAATACGCGGAAGCAGAAACTGTGTAAACAGAAAACCTGTTGGGTTGCTACGAGGAGTTTCAGAACGCAAATCGTTATAAAAAGACGCTATGCTTGGGTTTAACAAAATAATCATATTTTTAAATTGACGTTCTTCATTTAACTCAAAATTCAGACACCACGCTGGGGACTACTTTGTGTGTTAGGGACGTCCATGGAAACGTTGTTATCAAGTATATTATACATAGTATACAACATTATATGTATAGTACTTTACTAGCTGTTCAAAATGCTACTTGCTACTTTGAATTTAATCTCTAACATCAGCAAATAACTTACATGTCGGAGAGTTGTCCGAAAATTAAGACAGAAAACAGGAAACCGGCCATATAGACAGACTTGGAAAGTGATACTAGCCATTCCCGGTCGCAAACTAAGTCCCACTGAAAGAACATGAAAAAGTTATTAATGATTTAGCATTCGATTTCTAAAAGTAATCTACGTAATTTTTAGATGATAAAATACATACTTTAATTTTATGAAAACGGTGGGATAGTATCTCTTTTACTCACCACTTTAATGTTTATTAAAAAAAATTATAAGTACTTTATTAAAGTTTGAGAACTTGTATCAGCGTTTTTAAAGTTTGACCGCCACTAACTAACCAATATTTTAAAAGAAGAAAAATACTTTTACCGGTGAGCAATACTATGTTCCATAAAACTTTTTATTTTAGATTGAAATATAAAATTACTAAACTAATTTTTCAAATAAAATATTTGCATCCCTTTTGAATAATTGTCCTACAATCCATCTTACTTAATCATGTTTTATTCAGAGCTAAGAGGTCTTTTGAAGAGTGCGAAAAAAATATGAAAGAGAAGAGAACCATTAGAGGAAAGTTTTTTAAGTTTGATAAATCTTCATACATAACTCAAGATGGCCACCAGTCACTACCACAGACCACAGGCTTTCTTTGGCTTAAGTGATTTAAGACCATGTTCATTGGGGTTTTTGTTTTTTGGGGGGAGCTAACTTTTTAGTCTCACAAAATGAAATAAGATAAACGCCATTTTATTTGTTCTTTCATGATTTTCAAGTGTTCTATTTAAAAATATAGCTCTGTTAAAAACTTTTAGATTGTAGCTTTTTTAGCCTAATTTTTAACTGAGCATATCTCTAAAGACTTTCAATGAAAAAAATTTCAAAATTTCTATGGTTGAGTACATTTTATGAGATTATATTAATACTTTAATTTTATTTTTAATTGTTTTAATTAGTAAGTATAATTGTATAAAGTCGCTTTGGGGTAGTGAGATAAACGTAAAAAATTCGTTTTCGCCTTTACTCAGTAGGTGCGTTATTTTTTTTCAAAGAAAGCTGATAATGATATAAGCATTCTGTAAAAAAATCAGCTTCATAAACTTAAAAAGGAAATCCTGTGGAATTTTGCGTGTTTCTCATTACCCCACTCTCCCCTACTTATATTTTTTGGTGAGATTATCAAAACATGCGTCTTGTTTCACATTCCAATTCTTACTGAAACGTCCTGTCTGACTTGGCGCAATGCTTGATGTAGCGTGGAAAATTATTAAATTTTCAGAAAACCATGGTAACACAGAGAGGAAAGTGTAAATGGGAAAGTCACATATGACTTCGGTACGCTGATTATAATTACACAGCACAGAGTACATACAAGTCCTTAGAAAATTTCAAGTTTTACCTGGCTTATGATGGTATTAGGTCCGTCGTACTTCCACTTAGTACAAGGGACCAGGGTAGATCCGTTGGAGACATGGCATGTTTCATTCAGTCCCACGTAGGGTTCAATGCAGTGGTATTTGGGGTAAGAAGCAAGGAAAATAATACTGTAGTTTTGAAACAAACCCGTGACATTCGTGTAGAAAAATGCAATAAAAACTCTACGTTGCCAAGGTCCAAAGGTTTTTGACACTGCAGACAAATCCATCTTAAAGAAATAAGAAAAGAGTTTGCATCGAATCAATGGTAATATCTTAAAAACGTACAAGGGCTAGTTTTTATTAATTAATGATTTAATTTTGATCATGGAAAGCGTGAGAATCCAAATACACAGTGTAATATGTGACCAGGCGCCCAGCCTTTTGTCTTAGGGGCCGTTTCCATTTTCGCGTTTGATTGGGATATGATATGGCAATCCGGATGAACCAAATGACGAATCACAGGAAGACAAAAATTACGTCATTTCATCTGGTCAAGAGCTAATACTTGATGCTAAAGTCGAAGAGCAGGTATAACGTCGCCGTAGGTAATTTATTGGATTATCACCGAATCGCAGTACCGCAACCAAACGCAAGTGGAAATCTTTCTTACGCCTTGATCTTCCCACTTCTCTGATTAAGTTCTACAAAACTAGAAATTAATAGAATCAAAGAACTTATTAAAATCAAACGGACTAAAAAGTGGGGCTCATGTAATAGTCAACACTAGTCGACAAAAATACATGGTCGAAATTCCACAAAACTATTCAAGCCAATTTTTACGTGACCGTCGTTTTTCGCCATCAGCTTCAGATTTATTTAATATTGACTTTAAAAATCTAGTTTTTTCGCAAAATATGTAAGGTATATAAATTAAATCATTTCCCTCAGAAAATTTCAGATTTAGCGAATCAATAATTAGCTAATTAGGGTCTAATGAGCTTATTATAACATATGATATGATAACATATGTAAATATATAAGCTTATTATAACATATATTTACAAAAAAAGAAATAGAATAATTTAATGGAATTGTCCTATTTCAGGATCTATTTACATAGTATTTGCCTTTTTTAGTGTTACTATAAAATTCGATTAAATCTTTTTTGCGATCTGATATAGTTGGAAACCAAGTGGCATAGCTCTTACTAACCATTAAAATTTACCAACACTGTTTGCAAGTCATTCTGACAAGAAAATTTAAAGTGGATCTATTAATATTTGTGTGGCTTAAAAAGCTGTTAATACGCCTTCCATTCTTGTTTGCTACTGCGCATGCGTGTCATTGGGATAAATATGAAAATCCCACGTAAAAAATTAATAAAAAAACTTTCCATAATTTTTTACTTCATAAGTTTTAAATGAGAAATTTTTGAAAACTTGTGCAAAATTTCAAAACAACGCAGGAAACGCTTCATAAATAATGAATGAATTATTAATAAATGAACACAGTGTTTTAAATGACTGTAATGTTTTTAATTGCACTTAGAGGGGATAATTTTGTTGCTGCCATGGTTAAGTGCATTACACTAGCTTTCTAAAAAAAGGGGGATGAAAAGGATGTCTGAGACGCTGGGATGAAAGGTAACCGTTAATACAGGAAAGGAAAGACATGCAGCTTGATAAAACTTTTTTTAAATATAATATTAATAAACCCACGCAAGACCGGGTAAATCAATAAAAATTGTGACTTACTTGATGGTCAGTAGTTTTGGTCCTAGATATTAGCTTTAAATGTTCTGTTCTAATTTACACTAGGCAAAAAGCTCAATAATATACCTTTTTGTATTGGACATATCAACCTCAATGCACCCTGTCGAATATAATAATTAATACATCAACTATCTGCCTCTTGAGTCAACTTGCCAAGTCATTCTTTCTCAATTCCAACTGCAATGTCATCAAACGTGGTTACCACATTTCTCTCTAAACTGTATTAGCCTGGATGGAATACTTATTTCCTCTCAAAATAGATTTCGTTCCACCCGGATTTTGTTGGGTAGACTCCAGAAATAAGACTTTGATGGTTAAAAAGCTTTTCCGTTTATTAACATAAAATATAAAGTTAATGCACTAAGCAGATAAACATAAATGATCTCAATCTAACTAAAGCCCTAAATGAAGCTACGTTACTTAAGTAGCGACATGAGTTCAATCGTCCGCCATCATTGTGGGTAAGAGATTTGGGAGATTTTAAGCACATATGAATTGATTTAGGTTTAGACAGTAACAGTTTAGGGAATAACTGTTTTTTTTCCCAACCAAGTTGGTTATTTTGAAAAAAATAATAATTATTACTCAGACTGTGTTTTATACTTTACTTTACTATACTTATTTACTTTATACTATATTTTATACTTTACTATTTACGTTACTTTAACTTTATAATGGAAAACGATTTTAAGCATTGTTGATAGCTTTGATTTTAAGATACTGGATGGATATTATTGTTAAGTATGTATTTGTAAAGTTATCTTGAATTAGTTTTTTGAGGCCACGACATGTCTATCAAATCTGCTACATATGTGTGTTAAAAAATTAATCAAAAATGATTAATGAAAACTGTGTTGTTCTTTTAATGACCTGATCACTTTACAAAATCAATACGGGTTGATTAATTTAACAAGTGAGCATAATAAATGCAATACATAACTGCGCAAATTACTAATAGAATTCCATAAAACTTGATTACGATAAATGTAATTAAATGATTTTAAACTTACCTCACACACTTTGCAGTGGTCATTAGCATTCAAAGGTGTATATGAAAATCTATCGCACTGGCTCTGAGCTTAAAACCCAATTCCCCACGATGGCGGCTGTTTACATGCGTGACTGTGAAACGTCCAATAAAAATCAAAGGCGGCATGATTAAACCACGGCTTACAAGATACCAACTATATATATAGTATCTAGAGTAAGCTTAAGTACTTATACTTAAGTAACGTCTTCATCCAGGGCTTTAGATCTAACATGACACGGACATTTGCATTTCGCAATCCCGCACATGCATCAGATTTGAACATTTTACGAGGGTAGTTTGAAAAGTTCTCGGCCTGACGATGAAAATGACAACTTATGGTTTCAAAAATGGTTTATTTTTCAGCATTGCCTCCTTTTAAGCTGCCTCACTTCTTACAACGACAGTGCTGTCTTATTTTACATTCTTTTGGGGGTTGTTCTAGATTTTCGTGAAAAACCCTATTTATCTCACAGTTACTTCACCACTTGGAAAAGGGACTATTTTTTAATTCCCTGAAACTATAGGTAGGGGAGACCGGGGCTAGTTTTCCACTGGGGCAAATTTTCCAACGCCCTTTATTTTTAAATGAGCAATTAGATCAACCCAACGAGTGAACTGGATGAAAAAGAAAGACTTCACACATATTCTGATGTACTTTCAGAATTTTAGCTCTTGTAGTTTCGTCAGAAAAGCGGTTTTTTCAATATTTTGCTCTTTGCGTAAACTTTTGGATTTTTATTAAAAATGTGATTAAGCCCTTTTAATTTTAACTGACTAATCTGATATTGCATATTCTGATAGAGGATTTCTTCCTCTACAAAACTATGCTTTTGTTTTTCAATAATATTACACCCCCACTCATTGAGGGGCTCCCAAAGTTCAAAAAGTGAGTTGGGGCAGGTTTTCCAAAAGTAGACGGGGCACTTATTCCAACATTGGTGTGGCTCAAGCTCAAACCAATCAACCAATCCATAACACAAGCTAACGATTCCAAAGGAGTTGTTTGTTCGAATCCCTCTAATTTTTTTCCTATTTCTTTCAAAAAAGGTGGTGTTCTTATTGTTAAAGTGTTGTATATAGTTCTTATAGTACTTACATTTAAAGAAAACGACCATGAAAGCCTTTACAAATATTCATTTAATCAGATAAACAGTTTAATCAGATAAACAGACCCACTAGAAGGATTTGCAATTTGAAAATTAGAATGTTATGGTTTGAAGTTCGTCGAATTTTCGTTGAAATCTCGTTTTTCATAGATTTTGATCCTTACAGCCATTAACCCCGTCCACAATGTAGGAAATTTCATTTAGAAAATTTTCGCCAAACTCTTATCGCCAAAGATTAGAAGGAAAATCGCCAGGTTATGAAAATTACTGTAACCCGCAATAACACGATATACTAACTCAGATAGTTGGTCAGATTTATTACTAAAACTTGTTGACTGCAGCCGGCGTGGCCAAACGGTTAGTGTGCTTGGTCGCCAAGTTTCAGAACCAGGTTCGAATCGGCATACCTGCCATATGAGTGATTAATTTTAAAAAGTTTGAAGATGCCTGAAATTTAAACTACTTACGGCCATATTCACCGCTAACCTAACATAAAGTTAACCTGGAATCAAAACTTCTAATTGGTAGTTGAAAAAGGGAAACAAGTTTTAAGCCAATCAGAGTGCTTGATTCCAGGTTAACCTTAGGTCAAGTTAGTGGTGAATACAGCCGTTATAAAGTAGTTGTTAGTTATTTTTACACTATTGATTTCCGTAAACGGAAATATTAACCTATTTTTTATGTGTATGTAAAATGTTTTAGTTGTTACTAATTTTTTTCAGAAGAAAAAATTCCGAAACAATACTTTACAATATTCGACTAAAAATTTCCCCTGCATTAAATTAGAAGTATTTTTGAATTACATGAATAAAAATCTAAAACAAAAAACAAAGATTAAACCATTTTTTAATTTTTTTTACTATAGAAAGATTATTTCTCTACATAGGTTTCACAAAGGAATTTGGTTTTACATATGAATCAAACTTTTAGAAAAGTCGTCACTTAATAAGAACGGTGTCTTCTTACATTTATTGTCTATTAAATATAATAAAGATGGGCACAGCTTCCATAAGAGTCCTCCAGCCGCCATGTTTATCCACATCTCCCTCAGCAATATGCTTAAGTGTTGTCATCATTTGAGCTTATGGGTAAACATGGCGCCTCAAGATGTAAGTTAACTTAAATGCAATAACTTTGCAAAAAAAAAAAAACTGTAGTGCTAAAATTGATATTCCCCCCTCTCGAAACACACTCTGTTTAGGCGTAATAAAGACGTCCCAGGGTTGCACCGACAGCCTACTACCGTCCGGCAGGGTGGAAGTTGTCAGAATTATCTAACGCACCCTAAACACTCGATGCTAGAATTTGGTAGTGAACTGATATATAATTAAACTATTATAAATAAAACAGTGGTGGCCACACAAAAGAAAAGATTAACACTATAATTAAAATTTAGCTACCACTTTTAATTTTATTTTCTTTTTTATATATAATCAATCTTTTAAATGGGGAGTACAGACGGGGCAGGAGCAGCTTACGCTGCTGGTACCCTGTTACCGACGTATACTCTCTGGGGAGTACAGCAGAACCAGCCGCATGTGCTGTATATAAGATATAGGGCCGGCATCTGGTTTAAAAATTGTTCTGTAAGATTTTAATCATGTTTATGACAAGGGTGGAGTATAAATTTTATAAGGATTTTAACAGTTTGTAAAATTCAATGTTAATTGGGATGCTGATTTTAATGGAGGCTTATGATAAAATAGCATGCCAATTAACGTTGAGTTTCACAAATACGAAAACTGCTAAAATCCCTATATCTATTTTAGCCCGCTATAATCATTTTACCCCACCTTACCGTATAACACAACCCTATGAAACACCTTGAAAGTATTCTCTTTCACCTCAGAAAACAACAAAAAAAAACCTCCCCCTAAAATTAAACTCCAATATCAATCTCCAATTTTTATTCTGGATATCCCACTGTTTCCATGGATCAATGCTTTGCGTATTCCACAATAAAGAATTATCAAATGTTTGGCAGAGAAAAAAGGTCTCGATTAACTCCTCCCCCCCAAAAAAAATATTCACTCATAATTATAAAGACGCATTCTTATTCTTTTCTTTATGGATTATTTTTGTCAGTGTGGTGGGTGTTTAAATTATTAAAAAAATTTTTAAAAAATTTATCATGACCACACGACGATTCAAATTTTTCCTTAACCTCCTAATAAGTTAAAATATCAAGAAGCTTCTAATCGTTGATGTGATTTAAGTTAATTAATTTTATGTAATCAATTTTAGTAAATTTGATGTTTGATGCTTAACTTCTTAACATAATTAATATTTATATTGGTATTTTATTCCAAGCACAACGTTCAGAAACTTCCTTAGTTTTTCGTTAAAAATGATTAAAACTCCCTACCCAATCTAATAAAACATTTTTCCTCAAATGGGCAGTTTCTGGAAATGTAATAAAACATACATAACTCTCAATTAATCATTAAAAACACGACCGTAGAATCATAATAATCATATTTGAAATTTTATCTGAGTTTTCTTTTATTCATAGTATATGCATAAGCAAATTTTAAACTTTGAGAGTGTTTTAATTTTTAAAGAAAAATATGTTTTTTTTATTAAGTGGGAAAGTTCTATAGACGACATTAGTGTGACGTCACTTGCTTGTTTGGAAACGTTGATTCTATCCGTGATTGGTTCCGTGATTGGAGGTAAATCCGTACCAATCCGTACGGAACCAATCACGGATGGAATCTACGTTTCCAAACAAGCAAGTGACGTTTTGACTAATGTCGTCTATTAGAACCATTCTCTAAATATTAATATTAAAAAAACACCTCTAAACATATCTGTATTAAAGTACTTTGACAGGAACTTTTGAGAAGTAAAATAACTTAACGTAATACGAATCCATATAATAATTTCATAATTTAACGTGATACGTGGTATTTTTATTACCTATTTACAGGAATTAAATAATTAACTAAATTAAATTTAATTGTATAAATTTTTTCAAATGCTTTAAATTTGAAGAAGTATCCAACATCTATTCTGCTTTGTGTTTGCCTATATCCCTATCGGTTAACCTAAAACAATGAGTAACTGATTTGGCAACTGCGGGGACAGAACCTGCAACCTAGTGATTACGAGCTTGATACTCTACCAACTAGGCTACCACTTTAGGTATCCTAATTGAAAGACAAAATTGCGCCAAAATATAGATAAATAGCCAAATCTGTTTTAACTTTTGTGGGAATTGTGCCATAGTATAGATAAGCAGCCAAATCTGTTTTAAATTTCCTGACAATTGTTGCCAATCTTTCCTGTTAGAAGTAAAGTTCCCGTAATTTTCAAACCCCCCCCCTCCTGGCTTTGTTTGAGGGCCAAATATTACAAAACTTGGTTTTAGGGGGTGTTCTATTTGAATCGGGGATAATCTTTGATGTCGCCCATAGGAAAAACGAAAGTTGGTGCTTCGTTTAATATGTAGACGGCCCCCTAAGGGCATAAACTATAGATTATTTTCAAAAAGACGTTAAATCATGAAAAATGACACAAAAATTATCATTCTACCCCCAGTAGTTCACTCACAATGCGATCTGTATCAGTTTTTTTCTCTACGACTGTACAAATAAACAAAACAATTAAGGTACTAAACTAATTTTTGGAGATTACTATAACGCAAGTAAAGTTCACAGCTACAACACGACGATTTCAAATGAAAAATACATATTATACTATAATTAATAAATTTTACTATAAGTGTTTTACGATTTAACCCTTTAAGACCAGTCTTTTAATTTAACCGGCACTGTCGTTCGATTCCTACATGTGTTCCAAGCTAATACCTGAAAAGCTACAAATCTAGTTATGTCTGACAACCAATCAAACAACCAACACACAAGATCGTATTCTGGGGCTTAGAGAGAGAAGAGGCACCAACCAATGAGAAAGGAATGTTAGGAATGGCATCCATCCGGTTAACCAATCAGAGTTTTTGCCAGCAATCGGTATAACTGCAGATAGTAGTACTGTAGGAAAACTTGCCCCTTACTGTTGGAAAACATGCCCCACATACGGGGCACATTTTCCAACGTGACATGGTCACCTTTAAACCTTTTTTGTAAAAAAACTAATAATGTTGATGAAAATTGAATGCTACATTTTGTAGAGAACAGTATGAGGAATATGATGAAATTTTGTTTACCCAAAAATAAGTAAAAATAAAATGTAAGGAAGCAAAATTCATTTAGGTTGGAAAACTAGCCCCGGTCTCCCCTACTAAATTCTCTTATCTAGAAAAACCAAAAGGAATAAAAGGAACAAGAAATCAAACTTTTGGTTCCGTTTTAACTATCATTACGAACTATCATACAATATGAATGATAGGAAAATGAAACTATTCTATCATTTCATATCTTCTCCTTGTTGAAGTGTGTCCGGTATGTCTCTTTCTTTGGTCTCAGGAAGCAAAAAGGCTAATAGACCTCCGACGAGGCACAGAGAGCCATACAGCACTGTAGGTACCCAGCTATGACTGGCTTTACCCTGAAAAATGAGTAGTGAATCAAAATAGTAGCATCAAAATGACAATTTTTTATAAACCTCACTGCTTTACTTTGGTAAGTGATAACGAGCATAATTCAAAGCTGCTAGTTCATATTTTTCAATCATGGAGTCTATTCTAACTACTATTTTTAGTGTCATTATTTTGTTCCACTTTTTGGTTTGACAATTAATGAATATTTATTACGTTGGGTTAACTTTGGCCCAATGGTATCTGGTAAAAAAAATCATTGAGTTTTATGAAAGAGTGGACTAAAATAGATGAAAAATTGATTCCTAACAGAAAAAATATTCGAATTCACACTTTGAAAACGGTTTATATTACAGTTGAACATGTTAAAAATAATACAATTCACTGACCTTGTCAAATTTGTTTGGATAAACTACTTTTATTTGCTTTTAATGTGAAAAAAACCCACTCCATTCGGGCCAAAGTTACCCCATTTTACAGTAACTTAATAAATCTAAAGATCTTTAATAAGAAGATAAAATCTTTGCAGCAAGATTGAGTTTTTAATTCAAGGGGCCCAAGCAAAAACTTTGTCAGGGGCTCGGGATATTTACTTATGGGCAGCGCTGTGCATGAAATTTATTTATGTAACCAAGGACTCGTATTTAAAATTTCAATCTGAAATTCTAAATACACGATAATAAAGTAATAATAAAGTAAAAATTAAGGAAAATAATAGAATACGAATTAAAAACGACGTAGTGCTAATTAATCCCTTACGAGCTCCTTGACAAACGGTGCCAGAACGGACCCTATTCTGGCCGAAGTGGAACAGGACCCGATGGCGACATTCCTTACGACTGTCGGAAAGAGTTCGGCCGTGTACACGTACAAAACATCGAAAGCCCCTTTGACGAGGAACTTTCCAGCCATCCACAAAGAGATCTGAAGCAGAACGTCCTCTAAAAAATAAATGGAAGTTTT
The DNA here is from genome assembly GCA_963680715.1 of Tetragnatha montana. Classification (NCBI taxonomy): domain Eukaryota; kingdom Metazoa; phylum Arthropoda; class Arachnida; order Araneae; family Tetragnathidae; genus Tetragnatha; species Tetragnatha montana. The sequence continues at coordinate 26,787,137 of OY796677.1, forward strand.
TATACTGCTTGAATTTATCTATTCATGTCCTAAAATCAAATTAAGGCTTCATGAAAGCTCTTGAATTAGTAATTTACGGAACGTTGAGGTCTCACATTTTGTGTTCATCAGTTTGAGAATTTAAGTTCGAATCTTAACTCTTCTTCAGTTAGACTCCATGTAATGTAGCGCCAGTTTCCCCTTTTGTTGAATTTTTAAAGTATTTTTTTTTACTAAAATAAAATTCCATCACCTCTTTTTACCTGTGACCAAGGTAGAAAATTTTTTATCTATACTAGGCAGCAACTTGAACTTGGAGAAACAAGCTGAGAGCAAACAAAGAAAGTACTAGTTCCCAGCGCGGTGTCTGAATTTTAAGTCAAATTAAGAAATTTAATTCGAAAAATGATTAGTTTGGTAAACCCATGTCTTTTTAAACCATAGTTTGGTAACCATTAGCGTCTCTTTATCCCGAATGCGTACCGAAACTCCTCCTAACAACCGAACAGGCTCTCTGTTTACTCAGTTTTTCCTTCCCCGTAGTGACGTCATAGGGTCAAGAAACATAGCAAACAAGTATAGTAGTTTTCTTTTTATTGCCAACTCAAAGTAGAAGTATAATTATTACCACTCTTTAGTAATAAGAAGGAGAATAAAATAACCCATGATACCTTCCCCCCTTTAGTTCATGCAATACAAATTTGAATTAATTTTCAACAATTTCTCACGAGAATGCAATAAATCAGCGGTTCTTAAACTTTCGATCGCTGCGGCCCCCCTTTGAGTAACAACCAGACATGGCGGCCCCCCAAGATTTTGAACTCCCAGAGCAGAAATTTTAGATGGATGGCCAGGGGCGTCATATCAGTTTTTGGTTGGGGGGCAAAGATTTTTTAAATGGGGCTGGGTTAGTTGCTAACCGTAACCAGACTTTTGCTTTTGGGGTAGCAAATAACTCATCGTTATTCCTGCGTACTGCTTAACGAATACATTTCTACGTCGAATTTTAGACTAACTTAAAAGTAGCATTTAAATTGTATTCCACATTAATTTAAAATTTTACAATTTTAACTATCTCCATATATTTTCTCTTTTAAATTTTACTATCAATAATGGGGACCCTGGGGGTCTCCTCCAGAGGGGGTCTCCTCAAAATGCAGTGTTTTCGATCAATTTGAGACATTTTTGAAAACACACGAAGAGAACAGCTCCTTATAAACCACTGAATTTTCAAGGAAAAAATTATAAATAAAAGTCAAATTTTCAAGGGGGCTAGGGGGCCTCCCCCAGAAAATGTTTTGAAATTTTCCCCTTTAAACTAGTGTTTTATCTCATTTTGTAACTCTTTGAGGAATACTTAAAGGTAACTAAGGTATCTTGAGTGTTCCCCAGGTATCTCGCGAACACCCTAGGAAGGCGCTGCGGACCCCCGGGGGTCCGCGGACCACAGTTTAAGAACCGCTGCAATAAATGATCTACCTTGTGGTGCTACAACGTGGGCCATGCAGATTGCCGCTGCGCCTAGCATAAGAAATATCAGCGTAGGGCGTCGTCCGAAAATCCTGATACTCCAGAGAATGGCACCGAAACACACGAATTCCAAAGCGGAAGACACGAAGAAGTTGAGGTACGGATCGCCCACCAGGTCATTGGTGTTGAATAGCAGAGCGTAGAACATGAATGAAACGATTGCCCTGCAGAAAAAGAAGTAACCTATCTATGGGATAATTTACAACTGTATGATATTGTAATGCAAGCTACCAGTTCGACAGTAGAATCAGAAGTTCACAGTTATAGTAAAAGTCCACTGTAAGTTAGCAACAGGTAAACTGTTTAAATATTTAGCTTTTACTTCTATCTATAAAAAAACTGTTATTAGGAAAGATCTGGTGAAATTGGTTTAGGGTCATTCCACGTCAAATCAACACACTTTTTGGCATGACCATCCTATTGTCGATTGTCCTATTTTAGTGGGGTAAAATAGGACATTACTTTTAAAGCCGAGTTAAACCTACTTATAATTAAAGAATTATTAATTACTTTGGATGGAAATGTTCTGAAGGGATATAATGTCAATATGCAATCGAAAGAAATCATTAAAAAATAATAGTTTTGATGCTGTAAAACTTAGAAAATGAAAATAGCTAAAAAAAAAAAAAGTGTCCCATTTCCTTCCACCCTATCTAATGTAAATTATACAATAAAGGTTTGTTATTTTGATAGTATCGAGTCGGTCTATAATGTGCTAAACTATTAAGAAAAGGGAATTATCATTTACGATTATCATCATACTTTGAAATTGTGTATCAAAAAACTATATTTTCAGACTATCGATAAAATAATAAAAATATTTGCACGCCTTAATATTTACCAGAGGTAATATAGAATTACAATCCTCTTTCTGAGTTGGGGGCTTCTGAATAAATCCAAAACAGTCTCGGCTTTTCTTGTCCTTCTTTCCTCTCTTTCAATCTGAAAAACGCAAAAATATCATTTTCAGGCACCGGCCTTTTCTGTGCGCGCCTGTGTTTTCCGAAAATACTTTAGCAAAGACAATCAATTTAAAGTTTAAACAGTGTTGATAAAACTGAAATTAAAACACTAATAAAAATTGAAATTATACTTAGAACTTCCACATAGGTCATAAGTTTAATTGGGGCAAATTTTCACCTTTGCATTTGGTCATGGTTTAGGATGAGTATGGTTATCCGTAAGAAATCAAATTTATTGCTTATTTGTCTGCAGACTTTTATATACGACTAGGTAACCACTACCCTATCTAACAGGTAACACTATTTGCAAAACTTCATCGAGTTTACCTCAGATGAGTCCTTTAAAGCTTCAATGAGTTCCACATCCAATTCCGTATTGTTTAAGGCAGCTGCTTTTTTCAGAGTAGTGTTCAGCTGTTGATACCTGCCCTTCATAAGAAGCCATCTTGGGGACTCGGGAACTATTCTGAAATTTAAAAGTCATTAACAATTGTATAAGAATTCAATACATATTTGGATGGTTTAATACGTTCAATGCATAGAAGTAAATCGTCTTTTCTTAGCTTTTAATCATAAAAAGTCAATGAGAGACAGGTGTACGTACACCCTACGAAATCCCGAAAATAGACCTTAACAATGGATTCCTTTTTCTCTATTTCTAAGTGTATTTTAAATCTTCAGATTCTGATTTACTTTGTATTTAGTAGTTAAGTATGTAATTTGCATTTTTAAATGTAAATTTTTTTTATAAAAAGAAGTTTCTTGTATTTTCTAAGGAACTTTTAAAAATTTGAATTTTTTATGGGTTTTCAACTTTAAACAGTTATAATTTGATAAATAATTAGTTTATCTTTATAAAAGTTGTGTTTTTATAATATGTTAAGAATGAAAAGGAACCGAACCTCCATCAAAGAACAAGGTATAAGAAGTTTATTTTTAACAAATTTTTAAATGTTTATGTCTCAGGAAAATATCGTGAATTTTTCGGCTATCTTCAAAAACAGAAATGTTACAAAAAAACAATTAATCGCAGATACTTTTTTTGAGGTCCGGGTCCTTAAGTACAGTTGAAGGAATTGTTTCCTACCAGAATAGAGTTTCAAAAAGAATTTGAAATTAATTTAGAATTGTTTGAAAATGGTGCTAACTTGGTCATGATTTCCTAATTAATAATTATCACTTTTTTTTTTCGGGAAAATCGTTTAAGCATCAAATCAATAACCTACAGCGAAAAAATTGAATTTTTAAAACCAAAAATAAAAAAAAAGTTCTCTTGTGTGTACGTACACTTTAAAACATCATTGTAGCTACGATTTTTGAATACTAACTGTTACACTTACCTATACGTTAGAACAAATGGCAAAAAAGAGAGACTAATAACCAGTTGCAACCAAAACCAGTCTCGGACGATCCAGGCAATACCAGGAAGAATACATGAACCGACTGTCCAGGCCATCTGGTATCCCACTCCAATAGCTGCTCGATGCTTCACATTCGTTATCTCCAACACTAAAAAACATTCTCACTTTTTTAAATTATAAAGAAATTATTGATCATAAAAGAAGAGAGTAAAATGTTGTGATGGACAAAGAGAGGGCGTGAATCTTATTAATGAAGTAGGAAAGTGTTTGCTTAAGGAAATTGCACTTTATATCCCACGGTTTGAGAATTTGAGTTTAATTTTCATCAAATTAATGGTGAAAGTAGCTAGCATTCTTTCTTTTGAAATATTTCTAACGTATCTCATGCAATGAATATTATGTATTTTTTTTTTCAAACGGGTCTTGGAAAAGTCGCATTTTGCAACGCTCTCGTACTACATCATCTCCTAGCTCTTTAACGGTGCTTCTCGGATTCCCCATCCTTATTCGAAATATGCTTGTCTAATAAATCCCCTCTAACCACCTTATCATTTTTTATATAGTGAAATCTGAAACACTACATAGAGTAGATTGGCCTGACGTTCAACTCACTGAGAACGAAGCTTGCCATTTGCGATCCCATGCGACCCAAAGCCTGGAAAAAGCGAAGAACGAGGAACATGTTGTATGACGAAGATAGGAGGGTTAAAAACATGCAGACCGTAGTCATTCCGTATCCAATAAAAATTGTGTAGTACCGGCCAAAACTGAAAGAAAATCACGGTACATTTAGATACATAGGTGACTATATTATACAAGAAGATGAACGAGAAGCCCGAAAACTTTTTAAAAATTTATAATATCCGAAGAACAACCTAGCCAAGAGGGGATTTACGGAGGGTCCCCGGAGGAGTATTCTCCCTTAATTTCTCAGGATATTTCATTTATTTTTTAAAGTAAATTATGTTTTTAATGTAATCAATTTATCAAATATTCTTTTCAATGCAATTTGTGATCAATGCAATCAGAATTGAACACGGGATACCCTTTGACTTTGCAGACGCCATGTATGAACATCTTTTTGAAACAGTTTTTTTATTTATGTAAACTTACGGCAACGTTACTCTACCATGAAGAAGCAAAACAAACAAAGTAGTTCCCAGCGTGGTTTCTGAATTTTGAGTGAAATCAAGAATGTCAATTTAGAAATATGATTAGTTTGTTAAACCATGTTTAACAAAATAATCATATTTTCAAACTGACGTTCTTCATTTATTCAAAATTCAGACACCACGCTGGGGGAACTATACTTTGTTTGTTAGGGACGTCATAGGGTCAGGAAACGTTGCTGTCAAGTATAGTATAGTACATTATGTAAACTTTACTAGCTATAAGCTGTATTTAAACATACGCCTCCATACCCCTGTAAACTCAATCATAATTTTTCAAAATGTTACTTTGAATTTAATGTCTAAAATGAACAAATAACTTACATGTCGGAGAGTTGTCCAAAAATTAAGACAGAAAACAGGAAACCGGCCATATAGACAGACTTTGAAAGTGACACTAGCCATTCTCGGTCGCAAACTAAGTCCCACTGAAAGAACATGAAAAAGTTATTATTTATTTAACATTCTATTTCATCCCTGCTTATCTGTATATTATTCACAGAAATTCCCAAACAAAGTGGTCCCAAATTAGTCCTAAACTGTGCAAACTGTAACAATAGGGGATAATTAATTGATAAATAATTAAAATTTCTTAGAAAATTTCAAGTTTTACCTGGCTTATGATAGTATTAGGTCCGTCGTACTTCCACTTAGTACAAGGGACCACGGTTGATCCGTTGGAGACATGGCATGTTTCATTCAGTCCCACGTAGGGTTCAATGCAGTGGAATTTGGGGTAAGAAGCGAGGAAAATAATGCCGTAGTTTTGAAACAAACCCGTGATATTTATGTAGAAGAATGCAATGAAAACTCTACGTTGCAAAGGTCCAAAGGTTTTTGACACTGCAGTCAAATCCATCTTAAAGAAATAAGAAAAGAGTTTGCATCGAATCAATGGCAATCTCTTAAAAACGTACAAGAGCTAGTTTATATTAATTAATGATTTAATTTTGATCAAAATCCAAATACACAGTGTAATATTATGTGACCAGGCGCCCAGCCTTTTGTCTTAGGGGCCGTTTCCATTTTCGCGTTTGATTGGGATATGATATGGCAATCCGGATGAACCAAATGACGAATCACAGGAAGACAAAAATTACGTCATTTCATTAGTGTTCGGCACTAGTTAACTAGAACGAGTTGCAACTAGTAGTTAACTACCGATCAACTAGTAGTTAACTTGTAGTTTAACTACTTTTGGTTTAAACTAGTTTAACTAGTAGTTGAACTACGTTTTTTAATAACTACTAGTTGAAACTTTCAAATTTTCAACTACTTTAAAAAAAATTTTGTTTAAAATTTCAAAAATATTTAAAATTTTTATCAAAATAGAGCATTTTCAATCACATGGCTAGGACCTAACAACGGCCTTAGCAACAGAAAATGTTACAGTTTTTTGCCCTACAGAGGTTAACAGTTACAGAAAATGACTGGCCGTGGAATTTTTCTATTAGAGCATTTGCAATCACGTGACCCCATACCTAAAAACCGCCTTAGCAACAGATAAACAACGGCCTTAGCAACAGTTAAAAGCCCTACAGTAGATACACAGTTAAAAGAAAATAACCGGTTGTGACGTCACCTGAAAACACTCTATATGCAAAAATTACACTGCTATTTATAACTCCAATAGAGTGTTTTCAGGTGACGTCACAACCGGTTATTTTCTTTTAACTGTGTACCTTCTGTAGAGCTTTTAACTGTTGCTAAGGCGATTTTTAGGTATGGGATCAAGTGATTGCAAATGCTCCAATAGAAGAATTCCATGGCAAGTCATTTTCATTAACTGTTAACCTCTGTAGGGCAAAAAACTGTAACATCTTCTGTTGCTAAGGCCGTTGTTAGGTCCGAGTCATGTGATTGAAAATGCTCTATGTCTTGGTAGAGTACTTAAATACCATAACCAGAAATAAAGCGCCGTTTTGAGCGAAGCATAAAGTTTTTTGTGATATAGATAAGAAAGATGTATTAGAATTTGGGCAAAAAACAGGTTATGAAATTAAATAGACTAGTTAATTAGTAGTTAACTACTTTGGGAAATAGTTAACTACTAGTTGCAACAAGTCCCAGGAAAAATAGTTAACTACTAGTTGCAACTAGATTTTCTCAGACTAGTTAGTAGTTGGTAGTTAACTACTTTTTGACCACTAGTTGCCGAACACTACATTTCATCTGGTCAAGAGCTAATACTTGATGTTAAAGTCGTAGGTAATTTATTGGATTATCACCGAATCGCAGTACCGCAACCAAATGCATAAGTGGAAATCCTTCTTCCGCCTTGCTCTTCCATTTACATCCCACTTTTCTGGTTAAGTTCCACAAAACTAGAAATTAATGGATTAAAACAATGTATTAAAATACCAATTTTCAAACGGACTAAAAAGTGGGGGGAATGCAATAGAGCATTTTCAATCACATGACTCGGACCTAATAGACCGGCAGCCAGCAACATATTTTGTCAGTCATTTCCTCTCATGCGATATTTGGTGGAAAATTTCAAGGAGTTGTATCATAAAGCCTGGTGAGCTTCAGCTGCTTGTCCGTGGTTGGGTTGAGTGGTGGGAGCCCCCCAAACACTCCCCCCCACACAAAAAAAAATTAAAATTTTCAGTCATTTCCTCCCGGCTAAAACTTTGATACATTATAGTAGACCCAATATCTAGAAGAAAAAAATTCGTCAGCTGGCTGTAGGGCGGTGGAATAACGTCAGCTGGTCGTTTTAACATTTGAAGCGTCTTCCTCAAAGATTCTTATCAATGAATGAAGCGGTTGGGTTTCCAGAATCCTTCAAGTTATCGCTAGTTTCATAGATAAGAATCTTTGAGGAAGACGCTTCAAATGTTAAAACGACCAGCTGACGTTATTCCACCGCCCTACAGCCAGCTGACGAATTTTTTTCTTCTAGATATTGGGTCTACTATAATGTATCAAAGTTTTAGCCGGGAGGAAATGACTGACAAAATATGTTGCTGGGTCCCGGTCTAGTACTGGTAGACTGGTAGACTCATATAATAATAATCAATTCACTATGAAAAATATTTTGATCAAAAAATAAAAATCAAATAACGCCAAAACATATCTATCTATCACTTCACCAAAACAGCCATTCTAATTTTTCGAGGACAGGTATTTCCCTTAACCATTTTCAGAAAAATCTATATCTCCACTTATAGTTCGAAAAAAGTACAAGAATAAGTATATAGCACCATGATGAAGAAAAAATACTTTTTAGTATCATTTTGTTTTGCTCGAATAGTTCGGCACTTAATTTTGTAAAGATTGTTTAGAAGTATATCTAGGGTGTTTATTTGGTCCTAATTTACCTTAATTTGAGAAAGGAATAAATAGAAAATAGTTTTATCGAATTGTCCTATGTTTAGAATCTATTTACATATTTGCCTTTTTCAGTGTTACTGTAAAATTCAATTCAATCTTTTTCGCGTTCTGATAGTTGTAAACCACATGGTATAGCTCCTCTACTAACCATTAAAATTGCCCAATACTGCTTGCAAGCCATTCTGACAAGAAAATTTAAAGTGGATCTATTAATATTTGTGTGGCTTAATAAGCTGCCTCCATTCATGTTTGCCACTGCGCATGCGCGTCATTGGGATATTTTGCACATTTTTATATCTGAAGAGACTAGTACTGCGTAAGCAGTTTACGGGGATTGGTGAGCGATAGCGAGCAGGAGGCGGAAGCTTATAACATAAAGTATTAATTTTTACTTAAAGATTTTTTACTAACATTTTGTCTCTCTTACCATTACTCAGCTCAGACGGTCACTAGGATAAATATGAAAATCTCACGTAAAAAATTAACAAAACACTTTCCATAATTTTTTACTTGATAAGTTTTAAATGAGAAATTTTTGAAACCTTGTGCGAAATTTCAAAACAACACCGCGAATTCTTCATAAATATCCTGTTTGGAATATTTTGACCATGTGTTTCAAATGACTGTAAGGTTTTTAATTGCACTTAGAATGGATAATTTTGTTGCTGTCATGGTTAAGTGCGGTACACTAGCATTCTAAAAAAAGGGATGAAAAAGGTGTCTAGGACGCTCCGATGAAAGGTAACCTTAATACTGGAAAGGAAAGACATGCAACTTGATAAAAAAAATTTTTAAATATTTTAACAAACTCTAACCCACGCAAAGCCGGGTAAATAAGCTGGTAATCAATAAAAATTGTGACTTACTTGAAGGTTAGTTGTTTTGGTCCTAGATATTAGCTTTAAAAGTTCTGTTCTAATTTACACTCGGCAAACAACTCAATACTATACCTTTTTGTGTTGGACATATCAACCTCAATTCACACCGTCGAATCGGAAGGGTTATAAATAAATCAAATACCTGCCCCTTGAGTCAACTTGCCGAGTCATTCTTTCTCAATTAAAACCGCAATGTCATCAAATATAATTACCACATTTCTCTCTAAACTGTATCATCCTGGATGGGATGGAAGACTTATTTTCTCTCAAAAATCGTTAGATTTCGTTCAACCCCGGATTTGAACATCTGAAATTTGTTTTAAATGGACTTCTAAATTTTCGTAAACAATCTTGAGCTTTGTTGCTTATAGATGTTCAGTAAAGGATAGTATCCTACGTATCGTGGAAAAACTTTACGCTAGCTTGGCCATCAAAGCTTGAAACATTGTTAAAATATGTGTGTAAAAAGATGGTGGAAATCTTAATAGTGAAGTTAGGAAATATGACATCCTAATCAATTTATGTTTAAAATTAGGTGTTAAAACTCTTAGTCATGGTTTATTTTTAGCGGGGATAACTTTTGAAATAAAAAATTAAGAGAAAAGTTTTCAATTTGACTATATTTTAGTATTATTACCTACAATTTTCAACAATCATAAGTCCATGTCTCATATAATCATAATCATAAGTCCAATTACCTAGTTATATAGTCATTATCACGTGTGAGGAGTGAATGATATTGATTCTATAATTTTAATAATAAGCTGATGTGATATTAAAAGCAATACATATATATTTATAGACACACAAGCAGAAAAAACGTAGAAAATATACAATAGTTATTACTGGAGTGAAAGAGATTACAAGGGGTCCAAGCAAAAAATTCCATTAACGTCTTTAAATATAAAATTCTTGAAATATAATTGTAAGTGTCCCTGATGAGGCTCTTGAAAAATCTGTAAAAAATAAGAATTAATTTTAAAACTTAAGGGATATGCACATTTAGAAACACAAAATAAAGTTGAACATAGAAAATTTTTTAGAGTGATACGAAAGAAGGAACTTAGAAAGTTTAGGGTTTTGTTAGAGTCTACATAGAAATATAGGGGAGAAGGGACACATTTGAACAAAAAGTACATTTTTGACTATTTCTCCATATATTTATTGGATATTAAAACAAAACCTGATTTATTCATAAGTTTACAGATTTCCTGAAACTTTGTAACCCTTTTTAGATGCATTTATTAAAAACTCCCCACTGGAACCATCGTTCTAAAAATTGAGAAATTAAGCTCAAATATGCCCCAGTGGAGGGGTACATGGTAAAATTTTTTCTTTCAGTCTCTTCCGCTTTTTTCATTTACTCTGCAAATTCTATTGGATAATATTTAAATGTATGAATTTATTACAAAAGTTTGAGATATCACAGTTACGGATTCTTAAAAATGTCAACCCTTTTTTATTCTAAAAGGCTCGAAAATCAACAACTTGATGCATAATTTTCGGGTATATACTTTGGATTTGGACTGTACATAATTATGAATGTTAAATCCAGTTAAAGAGAAATAATTACGCAGAAATTTACACTGAAACAATGTTTTCTTTTTTTAAAACTGCTTATGAGAGAGGATAATGTCTGATAAACACCAATTACTGTATGTACATGAATGTTTGTTTCATTCCATTGAAAAACAATGCCTCAGCGGTCTCACCATGTCATATCTTCACCTTGCTTAAGCGTGTCAGGTATGTCACGGTCTTTGGTTTCAGGCAGGAGAAGGGTCAATAAACCTCCTACCAGGCATAGGCAGCCGTATAACACAGATGGTACCCAGTCATAACTGGCTTTGCCCTTAAAAATCAAAAGATAAATAACTTCACATGTCCCCAGATAAAATTTCTGAACATATAAAACTTTTTTTTCAATCAGATATTTATTGTAATGTAATAAGAAACAAGAAACGACTGAAACTGTATAGAGCATTTTCAATTTCAATCACATGACTTGGACCTAACAACGGCCTTAGCAACAGAAGATGTTACAGTTTTTTGCCCTACAGAGGTTAACAGTTACAGAAAATGACTAGCCGTGGAATTCTTCTATTGGAGCATTTGCAATCACGTGATCCCATACCTAAAAACCCCCTTAGCAACAGATAAACAACGGCCTTAGCAACAGTTAAAAGCCCTACAGAAGGTACACAGTTAAAAGAAAATAACCGGTTGTGACGTCACCTGAAAACACTCTATGGTGTGGCGGTACCTTTTGAAATTTTCAGCCCAAATTTTAGTTAGAACATTATTGAAGTTGTGGGGCGTTTATACAAAGTTTTGAAAGAATTTTTTTTTAAGGAAGGTGTTTCTTTCCAGAAAAAATTTTAGCTGCATATAAATTTCAAGCGGGCATACTAGATTGAACGGAGTTTTATATAACATTAAAAAGATTATTTTAACCCTGTTTATAAATTCCCCTCAAACTAAGAGATTTAGAGTAGAGCTTTTTGCTCCAAAATCACTAATTTCAAAATTATATTACTCGAATAATTTTTGTCGTAGAAGTATGGAACATTTTTGTGCATAGAAAAAAATATTTTTCTTTTGTAAATATAGTAGATAGGTCCAGAAGATCATGTAAATAATTAAATCTCGGATTTTTTATTTAAACTTTTTTAAACCATAAAAAAACATCTATAACGAAAGGCTTAGAAGTTAGCTGTTAGTTCACTTAAAGAGTGGACAGTAGACACCCTTTTTAAAAATTCTGATTTTAAGGATTTCTTTAAATTAGCATACAGAAATGTAGCCCCGAGGCTCATTATATTAACTTTAAACAATACTTCTTGGAACCGACGATGGGTTGACACTCTTCTTCAAACTGAATCATTTCAAAACTGAGTAAAAAATACTCAAATCTGAGTGTTTCAAAAACTCAAACTGGCTCCGAATCAAATTTCCTCAAGTTTGAAACAAACATAAGTCAATTCTGAAAATATGCTGGTACTCAAAAATGATACTTCATGGCCTTTGTCAAAGTTACCCCCTTTCGATGGTGCAGTATTTGATCAGAACGTGACTATACTCGACAGCAACGTTTCTTGAACCAGTACGTCACAAATGCGGAAGGAGAAATCGGTAAACACAAAGCCTGTTGGGTTGCTAGGAGGAGTTTCGGTACGCAAATCGTGATTGAAAAGCACACATGGGTTCAACAAAATAATCATGTTTTTAAATTGACGTTCTTCATTTCACTCAAAATTCAGACACCGCGATGGGAACTACTTTGATTGTTAGTGACGTCTTAGGGTCAACTTAAGTTGCTGTCTAGTACAGTCTACTTGTAATTAGTGTGTGATGCCACATCACTCTGAGGCGGGCTATCACGTTTTTAAATCTAAACGGCCAAACAACTGAAACGTAATAAGAGCTTGTAAACTGCAAAGATTAAACAAAAATACATATAATTTGAGTGGTGACTATTGAATTGTTTGGAACGTAGTAATTCTGGTATTTTATAAAATTGAAATAATTGTGTTTTCATATTTGAAACAAAAAGTTTCATATGAAAATGAAACTATCGATGTACTCAGATTTGAAATTGCCATTTTTTTCAGTGTAGCACCATTAAAAGTTAAACAATTACCCAACCTATACAAATTATACTTATTAATCATTGCAGGCTAATTCCATGCGTGACTCATGGGTCTGGTTCAAAATCCCGACAATCAGTTAGTTGCCCGACAGGTATGTTTGCTCGACATCATCATCAACATCTGAGTGTCATGGATATGAAAGGATCTCATGACTCACACTACAAATAATGAGCTAAATTTGAACCTTAAAATTACAACTGAAGGATTGTTATTCGATTAAATTATATCTACCTTTGGTTTTCCTTTTATTGATGGTTGACAAGCTACTATATTTCATTTAGATATATTTGGTTTCTCAGTAGTGACTCATACTGCAAGGAAGGCTAATGTGAGTCATAACTCAGAATTTGCCAAGAGCAGAAAATATATCATAAAATAAATGAAATTTAGTAGCTTGTATACTATAATACCAAACATAAGCCAAAGGAAAACCAAAGGTAGATCTAATTTAGTAATCGAATAATATTCCTTCAGTTGTAATTTTAAGGTTCAAATTGAGCTCATTTGTATTGGGGACTCACGCATCTAGTCACAAAACCGTCAGAACATATCGATCAGGCACAATTGGCTCAAAAAGGTTTCTTACGAGTTCCTTGACGAAAGGTGCCAAGATGGCCCCAATCCTGCCCGAAGTGGAACAGGACCCGACTGCGACATTCCTCACGACAGTCGGAAAGAGTTCGCTCGAGTACAAATACAGCGCCCCAAGGGCTCCCTTGATAAAGAACCTCCCCGCCATCCACAGAATAATCTGAAGCAAAGTGATATCTGAAAGATTAATACTATTTATTAGATTTTAAGTGAAACCGGTTTAATCATGGTTAGATTGTTTTAGGGACACACAAACTGTGTCTAAAGGCTATAAAAGCCCCCATAAAAAGTACAAAAGCCTGAGAGGCCATCCGGGTACGATGAAATAAATATATTAGCATAAAGTAAGTCATTAGAAGAATTTTGAAACAGATTTTTTTTCTAATGCTTATTAAACTTATTTATACTTTCAATATTTAATTCAAACAAATATATTTAACGAACTCTCAAGAAAAATTTCCAATTAAGTCCAATCCGGAGACCTTGGTAGCCAAGCAATTTTGAATGATTTTTCAAACGGTTGAACGGTTTGGACTTTAATATCTCTGATACGTTTCCAATCCAAAAAGAAGTTTATTTGAATTCTGATAGGTAGTTAAACCCTGTCTACATCTTTGTATGTTTTTAAACAAACCACAAAAACATCAAAAATAAAGGGGAGAAAGAAAATTTACAAAATAATTAAGAATGTATCACTAAATTTGCAAACTTGAGTACAAATTTGCATGTAGCAATATAAATAATACCTTGAGGAACTGCCACACGAATCAAGCCTGCTGCCGCCCCTCCCAGCATAAAAAAGGCCATCGTTGGGCGTCTTCCGTAGGTGCGGATGCCCCAGTAGAAGCCAGCGAGGGACACGAATTCCAAAGCAGAAGACACGAAGAAGTTGAGGTTTGGATCGCCCACCAACTCATTTGTGTTGAACAACAGAGCGTAGTACATGAACGTTACGACTGGCCTGTGGAAAGAAGAGTTTATCGTCCTTTCAGCCTGATGATTTTGAGATGGTTTATTACTATCATACGTCGGGAATTACTAAATTACCAACCACAGAACAAAGCATTCATCAGCATTGGCCAGGGCCGTATCCAAGGGGGGGGGGTTAGGGGTTCAACCCCCCCCCCCCCAAAAAAAAATTTTGACATCAATTTTTATACTGCTATTTTTCTTGAAAATTATGTCTCACAAGGAGCGATATGCTCTTCGGGTATAACCCAAAGGGTCTCAAAATGAGTCAAAACCCTACTTTAAAGGGTAAAATTTCCAAAATTTTTCTGGGGGAGGACCCCCAAACCCCCTCGAAATTTTGAAATCTATTAAGTATACGGTTTTCCTTCAAACTTGTGTGATTTACAAGGAGTGGTCCTCTTTAATGTAACCTAAAGTGTCCCAAAATGAGTTAAAATGCCACTTTTAGGGGAAAAATTCAAAAATTTTTCTAGAGTAGGAACCTAAAAACCTCCTTAACATTTCGCCATTTATTACAATATACCTTCTTTTTACCTTGAAAATTCGGCCGCTTACAATGAGTGGTGCTCTATGGGTGTAATCTAAAGGGTCTCAGAAATGAGCTAATTGAGGGGCAAATTTAAAAAAATTTCTCGGGGAGGACCCACAGACCCCCCTTTTACTTCGAATTCATACTGTTTATACAATTTTGAAATTTAGTGCATCAAAATTTCAATCCAGTGTTGTCATCTAAAACTTAACATAAAAGTACCCGTAAGGAGGTACCTCAGAAAATATTTGAGTCAAACCCCCCCCCCCGAAACAAAAATCTGGTTACGGCCCTGGCATTGGCGATAGTGAAAATTCGAGACATTCTATGCATCAAGTTGGCAGCGTATCTTTAGACAATAATTGCCCAATTTTTACATTAATGATTCTAAACTAATTAAGGGTAAATTGATATTAGACTAAAAACCTAGAAGACTTAAAAATTTGCAGAAAGGACTAAATTTTCAATATCGCAGAGCATCAGCAACTCTGAACATGGGCCAAGGAAGCTCCTCGGGTTCAGGTAATCAGGACCATTTCTCCCTTCTCCTTATCGTCCTATAGTCAACACAAAAGATATCCATATCCAATCAACTAATCAAGTTTTCCATAAACCTTTTAAGCTTAAACCAGGTATGACATCATACTTTAGTTTGGTTGACTTGTTGAAACACGGTGTATAAAACATATTTCATAAGCTTTTATTTTTAAAACCTCCCTTGTTATTTCGAAACTCTTTTTATCTCGAAATATTTTACCAATTACCACAATACCTACCACAAGTAGTACAGAATTGCGATTCTTTTCCTCAGCTGCGGGCTTTTATACACATTCCAAATGGTCTCAGCGGTCTTACTACTCGCCTTTTCTTTTTCTTCCTAAATCACACAAAACATTAAAGCTATAAGTTATTTAATTTTGCTAATGCCAGATTCTTGGAAGCCAAAATACTTGATCCAACACAGACCAAAACCAGTACTTTCTTTGTGTTACCCAGCGGGTACCTGGGGACAAACGCCACAGAGATAAAGAACTACTCTATTTTAATTTAACGCATAGTACATATATAGTTACTATCGATTCAAGGAGTTGTCTCTATACATACTCTCTTCAGTTTTCCTTACCTCCAAGAGGTCAAAGTTGAAACTGAATCACGTACGGACCGCATGTACCCTCTATTGGTACGAACTAGAAGCTTTCTTCAAAACCAGATTATTGGAGGAAACCCCCAAATATAAATAGATAAAACTTAGACAGAGGCTTCTTACAAAATTTACGAAAAGTCATCACGTTAACCTCGGCTGCGTCCTTCAAAGATTCCAATTGGTCCACATCTAACTTTATATTGTTGATGGCTGCTACTTTCCTCAAAGTTCTGCTCAGTTGCTCGTGCTTGCCCTTCATATGAAGCCATCGTGGAGACTCGGGAATTATTCTAAAATAATAAATAGTTTTTTTTTAATGATATAATATACAGGGTGCAGAGGTAAGTCCCTTTAACCTAAAATACAATCGAACAGAGAGAGCTACAGCTAAATAAATAAAAATTTTATCTAAAAAATCAAGAAAACTTGGAAATTTACAAACTTTTTCTTTTTTGACGCCTGAAAAAGTACTATTTTCACTTGCTGATATCTCCTTGAATATTGAAGATATATTTTCATGAAATTTTTTTCAGTGTGTTTTTTATTCTATTGGCAACAATATTCTTTCTGAATATTTTGTTCTTTCTCCTTTAGTTGTTTAATTAAGTTTTTAACTTCCAACTTCCTTATTTCGCCACTGGGGGCACTGCGGTCGTTTTCATTATGCCGGGCGTAGTCGTTTTAGTATACCATTACTTCACTTGCATAGCTACAGCTCTCTCCGTTCGAGAGTATTTTGAGGCTAAAGGGACTTTCCTAAGCACCACCTGCACCTGTATACTTGTAAATTGATCAGTTCAGTTTATAGCTTAAGTTCTTTCCAACCAAAATTTCAAGTAAAGTATTTTAGAAATTTTAACTATGAAAATCTTATGAACTTTTGTCCTCATCTAGATTTGCTTATATCCAGAATAATTTGTAGTTCTAGAGTTTGTTTCATGCAAAATTTAACCATATATTATCTATTTCTTTAAATTGTTTTTACAGTACGTTTTTGGTACTACAACTCTGCCAGTCAGCCTGGGTAAAGTGGTTCATTCAATAATCATTGACTTGAAATATAAACTTTTTCTTTCCTTTATAAATTGCTCATAATATATGCTTTATAAATAATCATCAAAGGGGGGCTTGTTTGTAAACATCTATTAATGCATAAATTATCTATACATTTATAGCCAAACATTTTCTGAGCAAACATTTTCTATCAAAAGGAGGAATGATCAAAAACATGGTCAAATCTCTTTTTTTCTTTACTTGCATGATTTTAGAAAAATTATCTCAAAAAGATTAACAGGTGTTTTTTTATTGTATGAACTGTTTAAGTTAACAACATCAAATGTGTTGAAGTCTGGATAAATGTCCTCCCTGTCCAAGAAAATATTTCAAGAGAAAACTCCTCAAACCAACGGGCACCATTTATACCTACAGTACATCGCGCACGTTTACTGAAATGCTCTTCTCTTTTTATTAAGTTTCATCTCTATACTTTGATGCTATAGATATAAGGAATACTTTAAACTCACCCATATGCTAAAGCAAACGGCAGGAAGGAAACACTCATAACTAGTTGCAGCCAAAACCAATCTTTAAAGATCCAGGCCAGACCAGGTAGAATACATGCTCCAAAAGTCCACGATACTTGAGATGCTACTCCAACAGATGTACGATGATTAACACCTGCTATCTCCAACACTGAAAGCATCCAATATATCCTGCTATTCCCATAAGTATTTAATTAAATAAAAAATTCAAGTGTACTTTTAGATCACACAGAAGAGAGCTTAACAGAGGGTTCTTTCATAACCATGTATGGTAATGTATTTCATTTGCATTGTATCTTATAAACAGGGTGTTTCAAAACCTTTTATTTGGAACCAACGTCTTCTAAGGTCCTGTAAGTAAGGTGTATTCCTGGGTAAATGATCATGAGGAATCCATTGAATTAATTTGCAGAGTCCCAAGCGGCGAAATAAGAAAGTTAGAAAAATTAATTAAAAAACTAAAGGAAATAAAAAACTTCAATGAGAAATTGCTAAAATATCATAAAAATGCGCAGAATGATATCTTCCATATTGGATGAGATACCAAGGTGCTATTTTCACTAGCTAATATATACTCGAATATTTATGATATTTTCATGAATTTTTTTATGTGTATTTTTAATATTGCCATCCATTTCCAAAATGAAGTTTTTGTTCTATCTCATTTAATTTTTTAATTAATTTTTCTAATTTTCTTACTTTGCTGATAGAGACCCAAGGGCTTCCGAATGGAAGAACTTTAGATTCTTTCTACTGAAATACTCTGCAGTAAAAAATGATGCTCTTTATTAAGCTCTGTACACAATCTTAGCCATTATGTGTGCATAGCATGACCATAAGACCAAATATCTAACTTACGGAGAACGTAGCTTATTATCTGCAATCCCATGCGCCCAAATGCTTGGAAGAAGCGAAGTACCAGGAACATGGTGTATGACGAAGACAAAAGAGTCAAAAACATGCTAGCTGTGGTGATGACATATCCGACGCACATCAACGGAAAGCGGCCGAAACTATGGAAAAAGTTTAAAAATATAATTTCAATTCATAGTAATTAGAGCTTGATTTGTAGCAAAAGTTTCCGGAATGTAGCCAAGAAAGTAATATATTCAATAGAATTTATCAACTGTTCTCTTAGTTTAGACTTAGAGAATGATAGTCATTATTCATCTTAGTACAATTTGATGTTAAGCATTTTTACCCCCAAATGCCATCTTTCACTTTTTTGATATTGAAGAAAACACTTCCTAAACATTGTGTTGAACTTCGACAATCAGAAAACTACTCACAGGTCAGAGAGTTGTCCAAATATGGTGACAGAGAACAGGAAACCAACCATGTAAGCAGATTTTGACAGCGACACCAGCCATGCATTGTCACACACTAGGTCCCACTGCAAGAACAGAGAGATAATTTAGTCCCTTCTCTTTGTATTAAAGGCTAATGTATTGCTGTATTACTCTCACTACCTAGGTCTATTTTTTCGAACAAAATATATTCCACGGGAAGTTGTAAATTTTAGGCTTCTATACGCATTAGGGCCATTCATTAATTACGTAAGGATGATTTTGGAAATTTTTGACCCTCCCCTACCCTCATGTAAGGGTACGTAAGATTTTTCAAACCCCTCCCCCTATTCTTACGTAAGATTCCATTTCGTTTTACAAAATAATTAAATGTTAGAAAAGGATCAGTTACACTAAAACTCTCAGTTTGACGTAAATCAAATATTTTTATTTTTCAACAGATAAGTAATATTCTTGCAGTCAACTACATATTATCATTATATTATCCCTAGTCTTTCGAATACCATTTATCAGTAATTATTATTTTGGAAAATCATGGAGAATGGGTTTGACCCCCCCCACCCCCCAAGTAAGGGTGTGTAGAGATTTTTCCAACCCCCCTCCCCCTCGGGACCCTTACGTAAATAATGAATGGCCCCTTAGGAATACTTTTACCATTTACTGATTTATATAAAACAACATCAATCAAAACGCACTCTCACTTATGTCTCCGGACAGCCTCTATCCATGGGAAAGCTTTGTGCGCATGCTTGAGAATTTCAAGTCTCTACTTTAGTGCAGAGCAGTCTTCAGTTTTTAGCTGTCATGAATGCACTTAAAGCATTCATAGTCATGAATGGTTGCCGGGATACAAGTTTGGAAATATCTTCAAAAGGGTTGTCAAAACTCGGAAAAGTATGACTTACCTGGCTGATGATAGAACTAGGTCCCTCGTACTTCCACTTGGTACAGGGCACCACGATGGACCCGTTGGAGACATGACAGGTGTCATTTACTCCCACGAATGGTTCTATGCAGTGGTATTTGGGGTAGGAGGTGAGGAATACAATGCCGAAGTTTTGCCACACACCCGTGACATTCATGTAAAATATGGCGATGAAGATTCGACGATGCCAAGGTCCAAACCTCTTCGTCAGTACAGACAAATCCATACTATATTCATAAAAAGATAGAAGATATCAATAAAGTTAAAATTTTAAAGAGCTAGAAGAGAGCATAATCAACCACCATAATAAAAGTGAATGCAAAGTATTCTCAGCCTGTTAATGGGCTTAAGAATTTTAAAATTTCACCGTTTGATTGCTATTATCACAATTTATAAATATAAATAGAAAACTCAATGTTTAATTAGCTGTCAATCGTAAATACATAGCTTTGCTCCAACTGACCTACAGAATGTTATACTTCCTCAGAAGGGTACTGTAAAATAAAATGATTTTCAGAACTACAACTTTCCAGTTGAAACGAGATATTGAACTGTTATTTTTGAAAGCTAAAAATGAATGAAAAAGAACGCACTTACTTCTTGTCGGTCAGTTCATATCACATAAAGTGTATAGGCCCAAGAATCCAATCTTTCCACAAAGACAACTTCTTTTCCTTCTTAGGGGTGGTAACCTATTATCCATCGAAAGAAAAAATTATTTTCACACACACTAAATCACATAAACAAGAAATACCAAGGATAACGGATCACGACGAAAAAGGAAAATGTCTAATAATTTTGTCAATTCAGGAAATGTATTATGATGTTCTCAATTAAGATTATGAGATTAAAGCCTTCTGTAATTTAGGTGGCATAACTTTGGGAAATGAATCTATATTTGTTTCTTACGTCATATCTCATATGAAACAGAGGCAATCGTCACGTCCTAAATAAAATATTCGTGTCAGTTTTCAGTCTTAAAAAGTGCCATAACTGAATCAAAAATAACACCACAATACAGAAAATATAGCTTTATATTTTAAATGAATAATTGGGCATAAACTCAAGATGAATTAAGTACTGTATATCACAGGGTGAGGAATACAATGCCGAAGTTTCGCCACACACCTGTGACATTCATGTAAAATATGGCGATGAAGATTCTACGATGCCAAGGTCCAAACCTCTTCGTCAGTACAGACAAATCCATACCATTCATAAAAAGAGAAGAGATCACTAGGGTTTGTGGTGGCGAGCATAGTCACCACTAGAGTAGGTATAATTGAATTGGAGCATATAAGTACTGACTGAACTAGCCCATATAACCATTGAGTTAAAATAAAAATGATAATGAGTTTAGGGAAATTTTCCATATTTTTACGGGTTTATATTAGGTAGGCCCTGGTTTACCATTAGGCCAGTGAGACCCGGACCTAAGGCACCAAAATCTAAAAATTTCCTAAAAAAAGTTACCCTTCGTATCATAGTTATTTTTTTACAAATATTTATATCATCTATCTACGACCGGCGACAGCCTGCGTTAAACTTTGTAAACTTTTTAAAAGCTAGAAGGCGAGATTAATTAAACTTAGGGTGAATGATATGTTTTTTTCATTGTTGATACGGGGGGTTTTTTTCTCAATTTTAACGAAAACTAGAAGATACAAACGGGGTATTTCAAAAGTCTGTTTCAAGGCTTTTATTTGGAAACAACGTTTCCTAGGGTTATGGAAGCAATGAGTAATACTACTCCTAGGTAAATGACCATGGATAATGCGTTGAGATGGCTTACAGCACCCCTTGCGGCGAAATAAAAAAGTTCCAAAAATTTTCTTTTCCAGATCCCCTTTTTACTTGGAACTCTATTTTTAATAACTTTTTAAATATTAAGTTCATAAAATTGTACAACCGAAATTCGGACTTATTGTACCAAAGCTAGTTAAAAACCTGTGGTTTTTTTCATCAAATTTCCAAAAATTTACTGGGGGAGGACCCCCCAGACCTTGGTACTTTTATTTTTATTACTAACAACTTTCCTATGATTTTCCTTGATAATTTAGGGCCTAAATTATCACCTAAAAAGCTACATTGAACCTATTAAATATCTGTGGGAGGGGCTGGGGTGTAATTTTGGGCTCCTCCCGAAATAAATTTCTATATACGCCACTGACTAAATGAGTGTAGTATAGGAACGTACTTACTTCTCATCGGTTGGTTCAAACTTGTATTTAACCATAAGATCAGTAATACCATTTGGACTACAAAAAAAAACTTCGAACGTTATATATATAAAAATAAATAGACTTGGAAATTATCAGTCCACACTTAGCTTGGTAGCTTATTATCAAGAGAAAGGAAAGTTACTTACACTCTATTTAGAAATGCCAAGAATAAAACCGTGATCGTTAGGGAAAATGAAACTGGCTAATGATGTGGTCATTTGAAGAATGAATCTCAAGCAGTATAGGAACATTCAGTAATTAGGATAGCATATCTTCAACAAAGGAGACTATTTATTTATTGGGCCATATTTTATCTGGTCATAGGAAAAAACATTCGTGTATGCTTCGGGCTAAAACAAAAAAGTCACACCAGGCTTATATTAATAAATGAATTTGGGGCCGAAATTCGAAGATAAATTGGATACTGCACAACATAGGCGCCAACTTCACAGGGTTTGAAGGGCTCAAGCCCCCTAATTCATTTCCAGCAGGATAGGGCCCCTCAGTATATTTTGGAATAAAGGAAACAGATGGTACTTAAAAGTATGCAAACAAAAAAAATTCTAAATTCATAAATTCAAAGACCTTTGGAAATAATAAGTGTTCCAAAAATGTTTATAGCCTTTTAAACTTTTATACATAAAAGAGGATGTTTACCCCTTGCCCAGCCCTGCCCCTTTGGCTGTTTTACCGATTAAAAAGTTTAGAGGTGTACTGTACTGTGTACTACAGTGATTGAATTGAGGGGAGGGCATCTACAGGGTGTTTCAAAAGTTCGTTTCGAGGCTTTTGTTTGAAACCAACGATCTAATTCTGCTCTTTTTCTATGCTAAGAAAATTAAATTAGTGAACATCCCCAACTGAGATCTTCAAAAAATGTCTTAAACATTATAAAGAAGGACAAATAAGTACTAAAGTTGGGTGCCAAGACGATCTGAGCAGACAAACCATAAAAATTGGAGAATATAGAAGTAAAATTTATAGCATCTTAAATTGCTTACACGTCATACCAGACGAACACAAGAACTCTCTGTACAGTTGGAGAAAGTTTTTCCATCAGTAAAGAGAATCGACCAATTGTATTTTGTTCCTATGAAAAGCAGTTTTTTCCTAAAAAAAAAATTGGCTCGTTTTGGTTTCTCAAGGAACTTTAGGTTGGTATAACTTTTTAGAAGTTTTCCTAAAATTTATGTTATTAAATATTTTGCAGATTCTCAAGTTTTTAGGAAGACTACAGAAAAATGACAGATAAGTCAAATTTTCTCAGTGCCTATAAAATCATTGTAAAATTTGTTCCTTTCGATTTCATCTACTATAAAAAAAAGTTTAAAAGCAAGAACACATAACAAAATCGAATTTTAGTGTTTTCAAGTGGTTTTAAAAGTTTAATTTGATTGTTTTATGTACAGTTATTAAAACTTCATATTACGAAAGCACTGTAAGGTAATAGGAAGATTCAATTTCTATAATTTCAATGTTAATAACTAAGTAAGTTGTTTTTATTTTATTTTCAAGAATATTTTTTTATTCGGGTAAGCCTTTCTTCACAAGTAAGTTTGTTTTTCACGTATGAAAAGGTTATGCAAATTATTTTGTATCGTATTTAAATAGTATGTACCTATCTATTTAATTTGAAATTGGTTACACTAAATAGTTTTCATAGAGTATATCTCCTCTTAATCAGTAAAAATTTCCTTATTAAGCATTCCATATTAAGATTCCCATATTAAGCTTTCAACCAGTTATGGTTTTAAAATGTAAATAAAATGGAGTAGGAATTATTTTAAAGTCAGTTTTAATGAAAAAAAATTGATGAAATTTCGAAAGTTCAATGTGAAACCGGCACTTGAAGTTATTAATTGATTTAGCTAATATTTTAGATTATTAATAAGCATGGTAACCCATAACTATTCCCAACATAGGCGTTTTCAATTTCCGAAATTCTGGTTTTTCGCTCCATGACCCTTTGCTTGGATCTAGAAATGATAAGACCGATATACGGACCTAATTAAGTCACTTTAACTAATTAGCAGGCCAAAATATCAATATTGTGGGTCAAAAACTGAACAGAAATTCAGTACTTCATTTCTTCATGACAATGAGATAAATTATAAATAGTAATTAAATAATGTAAAAGAAGGATCAGGTAGGGGAGACTGTTGTACTAATATGAAAAATTTTTATTTGCTGTTTTGTGTGTGGATCTAAAAATCTGAAAAAGTCACAGAATATCTTTAAGAACTCCCGTTTGAAGTTGATGCACCAGCAAAATTATCCACCTAAATGGTCCCTAAGTCATGCTTTTTTTCAACTATTTCAATTTATCTTGTTTTTGCATTTAAACTATCTTGTGATTTTTTGAATGAACTTTTTTAGAGGTTATAAGGTCTTTATAGTAATTCACTTTTTGTTCTTCAATTTAGGGTTGTGGATCATTCTTAAAAATGTCCCGTTTCGTATTACCCCATTTAAACAAAACTTTGGGGGTGATAAAAAGAAACAATTGCATTTTATCCCTTAAAATTTATTTATCGTATTTTTCTCTTTATCATTTCAATATTTCATTGTTTTTATTTTATTTATCAAATTAAAAAGTTTAATTCAATTAAGTTTATCAATACTTCATTTTCCTGGAAAGGGCGGGATAGTAACAAACACTTTTACTCACCACTTTCATGTTTAATGAAATATTTATAACTAATATATTGGATAAATTGCATTAATCATACTTATGCGTTTTATTTAAAGTTAGTGTAAGTAAAGAAAAATATTAAGTTTTTTTATACTAAGAAATTAAGTAAAACAATATATTAAAACACAGTGGTCCAACGGGAATAGTTTCAAGGGTTTCTTCGTAAGCCAATTTTCAGAAAAAAAAAAATTGGGGGGGGGATAAATTTTTATTCTCATAAAATAAAATAAGAGGGGAACACCATTTTATTTATTTTATCATGATTTTCAAGTTATTTAAAAATATAGGGTTGTGTAAAACTTTCAACACATAACTTTTTTAGGCTAATTTTTAACTGAGCATATCGCGTAAGATTTTCAATGAAAATTATTAGGGTTATAAAATACTCTTAAGATATTGAATTAATACTCTCATTTGATTTTTTTATTGGTAAAAATCTGGCTTATGGTTTCTTATGACCCCTCGTGGGGCAACAAGATACAGTCGCTTAGGGTAATAAGATATTAGTAAATACTTCCTTTCCGTTTTTACTTAGCAGGTGCATTATTTTTTCAAAGAAAGCTGATAATGATATAAACATTCTGTAAAAAAAATCAGCTTCATAAACTTAAAGGAAAATCCTTTGGAATTTTGTATATTTCATATTACCCCATTTGCTGTTTATTATATACCCTACAAACAATACAGTACAATTTGGGCCATTAAAATTTCAATGAAATCTCTTGACAGTTTAAGGTTGTTTTAATTATTCTGTCTGTCTTTTTAATTATTTATACTTCTAAATAATTCACTACAGTTTAACGTTTTCCAGCTGGGGAATTCTTCCACAAATCTTTATAATTTACGCAAAAATGGGTGTACAATATAGTACAATTTGGGCCATTAAAATTTCAATGAAATCTCTTGACAGTTTAAGGTTGTTTAAATTATTCTGTCTGTCTTTTTAATTATTTACACTTCTAAATAATTCACATAATATAGTTTAACGTTTTCCAGCTGGGGAATTCTTCCACAAACCTTTATAATTTACGCAAAAATGTGTGTCTCTATTTTTAATAAAAAAATTTTCACAATACCTTCAATTTTAGAATCATTCCACACTTAACTGGTCACAAAAAGACCTGCGGACCGTATGTTGTGTAGAGCCGGCTTCATAAGCTGGCTTTGGCTTAGAACGGTTTCCAAATTGCATACCTTTTCTAAATTGAATCAAGTAATGTATGTTTCACCTATTTTTTATTCAGGTAACTATTTCTTCATAGAAAAGTTCCTTTACTATGTTTTAAAAAATTAAGCAAATTATTTTTCATTGTATCGAAGTAATTATTTAAGTTTGGATTATCACCACATTTATTGGTATGTTGCAAGAAGCAAGCGGGAGGGTTGGAGATACCTTCTCTGAAATTTTGTAAGATCTGTTAGTAAATTCAATGAAAACAATCCCCTACCCCCAAAAAATACATTCCAGCATTATGAACCTTATTTGTTTTCTATAGCGGTCCTTGGGCCATTCATTATGAATTAGAAATCAATGTTCTACTAGAATAATACGCCCGGAGAAAATACCCAAAGTTAAGGAATATGATTTGGTGAATCTACTTTAGTGAAATTTTGTGCAAATCATTCATGTTTTATACCACCATTAGTGTTTTTCCCAATTTGCTGGTGACTTATATCACCACGCGAATTCAACTGTCCACAATTAATCAACATAAATATTATTCATCCCAACTCGTTCAACTTCCGATGCTTTCAAATTTTCTATTTACCAGGAACTTTCTCGGACCACCGGTTGGGTACCCCCTGGTTTACATAATATGTTTGACCCTAATAAAAACGATGATGGCAAACATTAGTTATCTCAATTGATCTCCATGATGATAGTAAAACCCAGAAGTTAAAAGGAAACACTAATTGCTGTCACGAGAGAATGATCACAAGATATTAAATTATTAGCTGAAATTATATTATGTTTATCGCTTCTACAGAGAACCATAAAAATGTCTTTTCTCAGCAGATCGTTAATAAAATAAAGACGTCAACTTTATCAAGATGTTCTCCGAATATATCTGAAAAATGTCTCCATCTAAACCTTCATAAATTATGCAATATCATAAGACAAAATTATGATATGTCTTCTCATCGTCTAGAAGTAATTCGTACTCAGTAGTATGAATATTTTTTACATTCTGGAGGAACAAAAAAGCAGTTAAAATAGGTAGATAAAGAAATTATCAAATTGCTGGCTGTGAAAAGTTTTGGTAAATTTAGATTTTTCCTTAATTAGCTACTCTGTAATTCAAAATCGAAAATTTGATGGATCTGACTATGTACAAAAGAAATACCAAAAACTAATAGATAATGAATGATAACTTAACCATTACATTTAATTGAATGAAACTCAAAGCAATCAACAAAGCAATTCTTGCATGTTTTTTTATTCTCACACAAAACAAAATTACACACGAGGCTAACTTTAATGAATAATGTTTTTTTAACAATTACATCCACAGATAACAGAAGAAAAATAATGTTACCCCTTGTACATGAATGCAGTTGTTCAACATTTTACAAGAACTCAACGGTTTAATTTATTCATGATTGACTAGAAGTACTATCACAGATATGTAATACAATGGACTGAAGTGTTGTAAGAAGACACCGAGCAAAATATTCAAACTTGAAGACGGCCAATTTGATAACACAGATAAGTATCCCATAGCATGTGGGAGTATATTTGAGACAGTATCTTAACATTCACAATTAAGTACTTTCAATAGTTAAGTTTTAAGTTCATTTTATAAATAAAATTCGAAAAATAAATTTACAGGCCATCACTTGAGTCTTCTTCAAAATTTCACACCGTATTTTAAACAAACATGCAATTTATAAAATAGGTGCATCACAAATATTTTTTTGTAGAAATGTTATCCCAATTTGCACGTTTTATATATCATGCACCTTGAATTGTTTGCAGTTATACACATTTTTAGTACCTGAAAAGGCATATAAGGCTTGATGGCAAATGAAAAAGTATACCTTAATTTAAAAAATTCGCACTGGAGATTACAAAATTCGGATATTGCTGGGTATAATAACTAGGGATTGTAGGTGCAGTCAAAATTTGAACAAAGTGAACAAGTTGAAATTGTCAAAAATGTGTACTTTGAACAATTTACTAACAGAAAAGTGTGATCTAAGTGTTTAAGGACAAGCAATGAAAATGAAGAAGCAAAGGCGTATCGTAATTAATCCTCGAAGACCCAATATAGTATATGATATACCTAAACCTGAAAAAACTATTTTTTGTAAGCATTTCTTTTATTTAGCTCCTAAGTTCTTTAATTTACTACCTTTAGAAATTCAAAATAGTTCATCCAAACATGTATTTAAAAAGAAATTAAGAGTTTTTGTTTTATGAATATTGAAATTTTTCTAGCTTAAATTTTGTATTATTGTATATTATCAACTATCCTCATTTTTTATGCACCATCCCCTTAAGACAGATATTAAACCCGTAATTTAAGACACCCTGTTTGCCACCCGTTTATACATTTATATTTATACTGTTCCTATATTATTTTTATGTATTGTTCACTTTAGTTTAAAACTTCTTCACGTTTTAGTTTTTGTAATTATTTCTATGCATGTTTTGTTCACCTACATGGATCTTTGCGATCCCAGGTGATATGGATATTTTTCTTGTTCTGTTTGTTTTGACTGATTGTAAATAAATAAATAAAAAAAAACTAAAGCCCTGCGCCAGCCAGTGCTTTAAAAAATTAAAATAAAAACTTGCATAAAAGGTTCTTGCAGTATTTAGAATAAAACTGCATTCCAAACTTTATTAATGTCCAATACAAGTTAAAGAAGCAAATGCATATTTTTTTCATTTAAAAACAATTTTAATGAAACCAACTACATTTCTTTGCTTTTTTAGATAAATTGTCAATTGGTTTCACTAAGTTTTTAGTAAGCAACTAAAAGAACACAAAGTAGAATTAACAATGGGATTTATTTCAATGGGATTTAAATTAAATCTGTTTTAAATCTAAATAAGTAGTTAATAATGTAAATACTTAGCTAGTTATGCTTCAATGATTGGACCTTTGCATTTATTAATATGAAATACGTATGTAATTAAGTTATAATGAGGGGTGTAGTTGATACTCATAATTAAGGCTGTGATTTCCATGTAATTTAAAACTCAAAATATGTACATATATAATGTATTTAATTTAGATAAATATGTAATAAAAAATGCAAAATATGCATTTAAAATAGGGAAAATAGGAAGATATTATATAATTTAAAATTTTTAAAGCATACTGAAAATAAAATTCCCTTGAAATGTGTAGTACTTGAGAGAACTCTGCAATATTGGATTTCTGAAAATGTAGTTACATGGAAATCCCAACTTTACTCGTATTTTAAACACTGAAATCCAAATACATAACATTTCAGCTTATTAGAAACAAATAAATGTCACAAATAAATAAAAAGGAAAAACAACTCTACAAAAACAACACATCTAAAAAAAAATACTCGACAAAAATAAAATAAAACTAAGAAAATGACTAAAAAGTAAAGGAAGACTTAAGACTAGAACAATGAATAAATGACTATAATGCATAAACTTTCAGCATTAAGTAAAATAAAAAATATATCTTAGGTACATTAAGTACCATTTCCTGAGAACACAAATGGGAAATACCTAAAAATATTAGTTAATGTATCGGTATTGGTATATCAGACCTTACGGAAAATCTCAAACTTTTCCCTTTTTAAAATGTGTTAAAATGAGATTTCATCATACTAGGAAAGTTGCTAAATGGAGATTCAATTGGTAAATATATAAAAAAGAAAAGGTAGGAACAAGAGTTTTGCATTATTTTCAACTGTATATACTCATTAGAAACAAAGCACCTATGAAACTTTAATTGCATAAGAAATGTTTGCTTTGACTATAATTAGAATTGATACACAATAGGCTTGTATGAAAAATTATATGTTCTGTAACAATTTTTTTGAGCAATTTTAATCGTATGCAAGCACATTGTGTAAATAACAACCAACAGCAAAAAAATCTGTGCGTATTTAGAGCAAATCAAATCTGCATCTTGATAGGATCTTCAGATCTATTACCATTTACAAACTATAGTAAACAATAAAACCCAATCATGATTTTCACTTTTACAACCATATAAGGAAAATGAAAGATGTCCAACCATTAATACTGTGAGCCAGGATGAAAAACAGGTAAGAATATTTTGCTCCCAAAACGTTAAATTTTTGTTAATCTGAACCAAACTTTAGGAAGTACAATCTAACAGCTAAAAAATATTTTTAAGATAAACAACCCATTTACTGATGTTGTTTGGTTTTACTTAAGAGAAACAAACAGCATCAGTAGATGGGTTTTAGTTTTGCAACAAATTATTAAGATGCTATTTTAAGAAAATATATAAATAAATAAGAATTATGCTTCCTGGATGGGATTAGGAAAAAATATTTATATGTGGAAAATGCACATAAAAAAGTAACTTGTAAGTATAGCCTGGCCACCATGAGAAAAACTTTGATGAAAAACCAAACCATTGAAATTAAGTTCAAATCTCAATGATAGTCCAACAGATTTGAACAAAACTTTTTTTTAGAGTTTATGAATTAACATTACCCATAAAAGTAAGGGGAATAACCCATTTTTATAACAATCAATACAATAATGTAAAATGTCAAAAGTTTATTGAGTTGATTGTATTATTGAGCACATTACTCGTATTAATTTAAAACACTATTTTAGTTAATTTGATGCGGAAAATTTCAAACAGTTTTATTTATAACTTTAAAATCTAGTATTTTGGCAAAGTTTCTTCAAATAAAGTAAATATTATTTGGGGATAGTAAAATCAGGGGAAATTAGTTGATACTGGATACTTGTAGTAATATTCTGGAATTTCTAATTGATTTTGTAGTGAGTTGAGAAGGAATAATTTAGAAGAACCAAAGACTTTTAAAGCTATTGTCTCTGTATGTTGAAAGTGAGGAAATTTCCACAGGAATAGTAGTTGTGTTCAAATATCAAAGAGCTAAAAGATATTAGGATGCTTTGAAGCTATTTACCAGCGTTTATTTCCTTAATTAATTAAAAAATATTGGGGTTTTTATCCAAATTTTATTTATTCTCATCTTTTTCATTGCTTAAAGCAAGCAAAAAAGTTTATATGACAAAAAAAAAAGAGTATTTATCCTTATCATAAGAATGTTTAAAAAACATTATTTATAGTGTTATTCTAGTTCAATTTTCAGATATTGCATGGACCTAATACTTAGTAAATCAAACTATTTTTTTTTTTTAATTTTTCTGAAATTAACATTTAAAAAACATTTTACATTACAAGCATTATGACATATGATTACTTAAAACCAGTTTGCACTAACTAATCTAGCAACTAAACATTCAAAGTTATTTCTTAATTTTTAGGAATAAAACATTTTTAACTTGGCTGAAATATATTTTTTCAATTCTTCAAAAAAGGCAAATTCTTTAAATTTTATTTTGGAAAAAAAAAACCCTAAATTTAAGGAATGCAAAACACTAAAAATGTATTCAAGTACACTTTGGTTACATGTTTAAAGATTGAACATCTTTACATTTTATTACCATAACGTCAAAACCACCAATCTGCTTTTTCCTAGTTTTGAAGACACCCATATAAGACTTTGTCATGAATTGTAGTTTCTGCAGATACCTGAAACAAGTTGCTTAGTTTTCACCAAATTTATAGGAAATTACGATTGTCAGCTTTGGCATGGTGTGCAGCATTTTATTGCATTTCCCAAGTAGCACATAAGTATGGCCAACATTCTACTGGTATTAGCCAACATTAAAAATACTGTGGAATACTAGATATTGTATTGTGGTATGTATTGGTCAATATTTCTAAATATTGTGTAATTTTAAAACATTAGAAACAGCTTAAATAATAATTTAAATTATAATACATTCATTTAGGACTAATATAAAAATGGTACTGGAATGTTTCAGCCATTTGTTAAACATTTTGGAAACTTTACGATTTTCTAAACATTGTTCCATATTTAGTGATATTGTACCATGCTGGGGAAAAAATATTAGCCGATATTTAATAACAAGTCACGGGGGGACTTGCGGCGGAGCACCTAGGCCCTAAAGGACTTTAATTCTGCAGTACAGCTAACTGCTTAGTTTAGGCCAAAATTTTAGTAACAATGTTTTCCAGTGTTAGATAAACTAAATTTCGTAAAAAATGTTAAAAAAGAGTTACACTGGTTTTTTACTTCATACACTGAGAGAAATGACACTATCAAATCTGAGTAATTGGCCAATTTGCTCAGCCAATGTTAACCCATTAGCGCCCATTGATCTATTTCTAGATCACTAAACATAGCGTGGGAAACTCGCTTTTAAATTACCTTCTACCCACCCCACACATTCCAAACTGCCCAGGGGGCAAGATAAGGCATGTACCTGTTTTACAACACGTGTTTTTTTTTGTTTGGTTTGGTCATTGATCTACAGCGATAAGAGAAAGTTGGCATCGCCATTTCGTTCCGCAGTTTTTTGACGTTTCTTTGCATAAACCCTGGAAACAGCTAAGTGGTACCAGTAAGATAAACTTATTTTGGTGTTTTAATATCTTCACAGATGTGGCTATTAGGATATAAAGCGGTGTTATGTTAAAATAAATTTAAGTGGTAAAAATTCTTGCCGAAATGTTGCTGATCTAAAATTAGATCACTGGGCGTTCGGGCATTTATTTTTCCTGTGTTGCTTACTATACGATTATTTAGTTTTTCCCAATTGAAACTAAAAAATGAGTCTGAGAATTTTCAGTTATGTCCAGGATGAAGTCAAATATATATTTTCTGATGAAATTGAAAATTATATTGTTGGTAATTAAATTTTATAATTTCTTTTGGTCGATAAATGGAGGGTAGACAATCATGATTTATTGCTAGTAAAGCAAAGCATTGCAAATAGTGGCAAAAATTATCTGTGTTTATTCACATAAATTTATTAGTACAATACAAGTCAATTATCGTGTTTTGAAATAGTTCATGTTGAAATTATAAGACAATAACATTTTTTCGAGGAGCTGGAGAAAATATCAAATGGAAAATTATAATTATTTAAAATTCTCCATAATACAACTTTTGCAACCTTAAAATTGACGCTGTGGTAAAATAAATTATTGGAATATGCAGGTAAAAAGCTCAAAGACGCAGCCTTTTTAAATGTTGGCTGAGTAAGACCAAGTTTCGTTTTATTTCATGAGCAATTTCATTTTATGGTAAAACAAATTCATAAAATTTACGCAACATTAAAAGTAATGCATTTTAATTTACTTTGTGTTCAATTTTATGGCATATTTTTTTTTTCTATAACATACTCATCAATTTAAAGTTCTTGGTTTATTTTCCCATTTTTCCCACTAAATACTTCCAACATAAGCTATTTATGTAGTTTATCTTGGGGATATTATTTAATTTTATTATTATTTAATTATTTTTCCACATATTTATGAATAAATATGTGTTTCTTAAGGAGAAGTACTAAAGTTTCTAACCTATTTTATATTTTTTAAGGATTTTTTGGAAGTTCTACTATTACTCAGCTCAGTGACAAAAATATCCCAGAACGCCCAGTGATCTATTTTTAGATCAGCTATTTTTAAAGAAACTAATGATTGTTTTTACAAAATTTGTTTATAATATCCATATTGAAGGCAAAATACACCAGATTCATGATTTTTATAAAATTTGGCCGAAAAAAAATAAATTGGGCGTTAATGGGTTAAGGGACCAATGTTGGCCAATGCTGTTTAACAATATTAAGTAACATTCCTTACCATTTAGTGGTGGGGCCATTTTAGTGTTGGCTAATATTGTAAAAACAATATTGGCCAATTAAAATTAATATGTGCTACCTGGGTTATGGTAAGGATAAATTCCCTTGACTATATGAAAGCAATACTAGTCTATATATTCACAGGTGGGTTACTTTATACCAGTATTTCAGCTGTGTGTGATATTTTTCTACTGACCAAAGACATTTTTTCAAACAACCATTATTGCATTGGTACTTTCATTAAAGTAAATTCAGTATGTATCTAATTTGAATTATATTTGTACAACTAAAAACATCTTCTCGAAAGTATAATTTAAAATATCATGAAGTTATATATCAAAAGTAATTTCTTGAATAATTTATTGCTGTCAACATGGGTGCCACTCATAAAAAGTTACAAAGACTGGAGCTTAGAGTTAGACCAACAGGATTTTATTTAGGAATATCTATTCCGTAAGCCATAACACATCTAGTGATTTTTTTATCCTTAAAATAAAACAACCAAAATTAAGTTATAACTTTTTGACTTAACTGTAAAATTCCCTATTAAAATTTTTTTGAAGCATCTGATTTACTTGAACCTTTATTAAAATCAAATTGTTTAACTGTAATCCTTGCCGTCATTTTTTCCTGATATCCCCCATCCAAAATCAGGTAAAGTGAAAAAAAAAATGTATATTTGCTATAATATTGAAAAGTGTAGTTGGTTTAATGTCACCAGGCCCATATAAGGACATAGAAAAGTGTAGTGTAGTTGAGTTGAATTCCACACCATTGAATTATCTGACAAGGACTCTCTGGAGCAATATTTTTAAACTGCTAACAGATATAGGTTTTGCATTAACAGTGCATTCCTAAAGTCTACACTTTTGACGATTTTTTAAGATTCTGGAAAAATTTAGAGCATAAAAAATAATGAGAGGGTAATTTCCAATGAGAGGGTATCCAGTTACTTAGAATGGAAGAGTGACACCCATGACTATCAATTTCATCATCATAATGATATGAACACAATAAAATTTATATTAAAAGAACCTCATTATACAGTTTCTTTCTTAAAACACAAATGCATATATACCTGTACACAATAAGTCATGCCCAACCTACAATGTTTGATACACATAAATACATGTAAGTGCAAGTTGATATATTTCTATCACCAAGCTTTTCTAAAATAGGCACTGGATAACATTGGCATTTCAAAAAGAAAACTGACAGATTTTCCATTGCTAGGTGCAACTATTTTAATAAATTCAATTTGAGAAATATTTTGTAAAATTAAAAATAATAAGGATTGTTTTTTTTTAATGTAACTGTTTTTTAATTGATGAAATAATTTTGAATAAATTTATGCATTTATTATCTTATACCTTTAAGCAGGGTGTCTACTTAATAAAAATAATGTGTAACACAGAGAAATTTTGCACGGTTTTTATCTTTGAAACAATGCATTAAAGAATGTAGTATGAAAATTGAACAATGACACTCTATATGACTTCATTACAAAGTTTAGATTAGATTCACGAAGGGGACTTGAAACCAGGCACATCAACCAAAGGTTCATTCAAAGTCAAACAACAAATTTATAGGTTCTGATAAGCTTTTACCATAGAAATATATTCAGGAGTGATTGTGACGAAGAACAAAAAAAAAACTGGAACAACATTCAGAATATTGGAAAAGCCAGGATAATTACCATTAATATACAACCAATTCAAACTGGAAATGCAAATGTACATGCAAAAAAAGTTAAATGTCACAAAATATTCCTGAGTTAAAAAATACTGATATTTTAATAACTACTTAAAGCAAAAAAAGAAATAAGTTGGTTAAAACCAGATGCCATAAAAAACAGAAATCCAGAATATTGCAGGAACATAATTAAGTCTACATTAAAAACTTAATACTGTTACTCATGTGAATTCCATAGATGAGTTATGCAGTCTCTTTGATTAAGAAAAAATGTAACATTAAAATTAACGTAGTTTTTACATTTTTGCTAAGAACACACCTTGGTCTTCTTGTATGGTTCATTACTGTTTGACGTGTGAGCTCAGGCTCACTGTTTAAGAAAAGCTGTTACAGATTATAACTTTTTTTACTAAATAGACACCATGGTTAAGGTATAGAGGCTGTTGACAAAGCCAATTCAGTCTTAATAGAAAGAGTGCAACCAGTAAGAGCTTGTGTATAAAAGGCAACTTACAATGCAGAAATACACTTCTTTTAGATATCTTTTTGTAGTAATCCAGGGATAGGGAAATATTAATAATTTTCTTTTGATTCCATTGAAATAGAAACTGTAACTTTTTAACTAAGATGAAAGTTTTAAAATGATAAACAAAAATTTGTTCATAGACATAACAATCTGTACAGAATTTCTCTGAATATTCCAATAGGCTTTATGTTAAAAAAAAATAAATTTTCATTAATGCCCCCTCTATATTCTTATAAGAGACCTTGATACAGTGTTTTGTAAAACACAAAAAGTTTAGTAAATGGTAAGGTGATAGATCAATACAATAAGTAAACTAAGCAGTCAACGAAGACCTAAATGTCCAATAAATAAACTTCTAAAATCTATTTTTACAATAAACTAAAAGGAGAAATTGAAAGAAAAATTTAAACTCAAAAACTGCCGACACAGGATTGTCACTCATATGTAGTAAAACTCTACAAATAGCTAAAATAAGCACACATAAATCTAAAGAGGGAGAACTTATTTTCAATCCAAATAATAAACTTCTTAAAAATAACAAAAAAATAATTAAAAATGCAAAACTTAACCAACCAATTTAATATATGTCAAAACAAATGAAACCCAATAACAGGAAAGTGACTGGTTCCTCTGGCAAAAAATTGCATCCTACACACAATTGAGATTCCCACAAAAATCGACAGGCACTATGAATAACTTGGAACTGTCTACGTTATCACACTTAGTGAAATTACTCAAAAACCTTCTTATCTATGGCCTTAGGTTGAGTGAGTTTGCGAGGAGCCAGCTCATCCTCCGCTGATTTCAATCCTATGTCTTCGTCACGAGTGGACTCCCATTTTTCCAAGAATTCCGAGACCTCAGAGTGCCCAAAAGCAAGAGCTTCATCGAGAGGTGTGTGGCCCCATCTAAAAACAAAAAAGGAAATGCGTCAGCCAAATTGCAGATCAAAATAAACATGCCAAGAAGATTATCACAGGGGTAGGAGCAACTATTTCACTAAATATAGGACATTCTATACAAAAAATATAGGACAAAAATAGGACCCTCCGAAAAGGGTTAAACTATATTTATGTACATTATTCCAGATAATAACTTTAAAAACTGATAC
Source organism: Tetragnatha montana (assembly GCA_963680715.1). Taxonomy (NCBI): domain Eukaryota; kingdom Metazoa; phylum Arthropoda; class Arachnida; order Araneae; family Tetragnathidae; genus Tetragnatha; species Tetragnatha montana. The sequence goes on from OY796677.1 coordinate 26,824,144, forward strand.
CTCTCAGTGAATTTAGACCTGATAAACAATAAAGAAATGATTGATTTTTTTAGATAAAACTTAAAACATTCATTAAACGTTCTGAAATGCGGATAGAAACATAACACAGGGTGATTCAAAACTCATGAGCAAAAATGATAGGGGGGATAAACTATCAGACAGATCAGATCAAAACTACTCGAAGATAATTCAGAATTATCCTTGAAAATGGATCCTGAAGCAATTCTAAGGTGCTAGAGTACTGATGAAAATTGCCAGAACCAATGTAAAATGAGTTATTGTGGGGGCAAACAATTGGAGGCAGAAATAAAATTATGATGTTTTAACTTATTTATAAAAACTGTGTAAAGTTTTTGAACTTAAGAGATTGTCATCAAGAAGAGACAATATCTTTCTTACTTTTTTGTTGTTAAACTTTGAAGATGACCTCTTTAGGACAAGAACTTTAGGCGGTTTTTATAAATAAGTTAAAACATGATAATTGTCACTGGAATTTTATTTGCGCACTTTTCTATTCCACCCATTTTTCATTACTTTTGTACACACTTTAGTTTAATGCCTCAGGATTGCTTTAACTTTGGTCTGAGATGAGAAATATAGGGCATATAGGGCATTTGCAAAAATGTAGGACAATATAGGACGTTTTTTAAGGTTTTTGGAAAAATATAGGAAATGTAGCATACATAGGACAACTCTGACCCCTGTTATTAGAACAAAGTAAAGCCCAGTACCTGTCTTCAGGCTTGTGATCAACCCCGCAGACTTTAAGCAGGAATTCCACACACTCTATGTGACCTTCAGCTGCGGCAAGATGGAGGGCAGTCCGCCCATCATAGTCACTCTGACCCATGTCCATGCCAGATAAGTAATGTCTGCAATGAAAACCGTTGCTCAAAAACAGGAATCACGCTAGTAGTTATTTATTTCCAATACCTATCTAGAAAAATTCAGCCAACATATTTTCTTTTGCACCTCATGCAATCTCGCCAACCAATTGATCATTTTTCATTTTGGTGAGATGTTGGAAAAACACCAAGGCTCTTCTTTCTGCTCATTCATTAGCATCATTCTACCAGGGATGCAGAAAGTGTTTTTACTTTTCCAATATTTCCCCCAATCCATACAAAAATTTTAAAAAGTGATAAAGACCTACAAAAATTCAGAATTATCGTCGGTATCAAAAATATGTTAAATAAAAGTTCTATCTTTAAAACCAATAGACTTATTTTGTTAAACCTAAGATACTTAAGAGTTTTCGAAAGTGAACCTTTGATCTGTGATAGTGAAGGTTAAAATCACCACATAAATTTTTATTACTGTACTGAAATTGAATTCAATAGTATACTTTTCCCACAAAATTTCCCCAGATGGCTAAAATTTCCCCCGATCCTAGATCGCCGGATCGGACTTACTCTGCATCCCTGCATTCTACTGCTTTTAAAAGATTTGCCAAAAGTGGCTTAGTGACTTTCCCTTGTAAGCCGATGATATAGTCATAAGAAAGGAACTTAAGAGTATTCAAACCATGTTCAAGTAAAGTTCTGGTTTCTTAATGTTTATAACTTCAAGCAACTGAACCTTCAATTGTTGAGCAAGAATTAAAACAAATATAATGCAAGGTCCTTATAGTGCCAACAAAATAAAAATTGGTTAAGAAAGGCCTTTTAAGAAAAATGTGTAAATTCCCCAATAAGATTACAAGGTTTTCTTAAAAAAAAACACACAAAATGTATTTAGATCAATATAAAATTGAACAATGTGTGAGTATGGGTATTTAGATATAACATTTAGATTCAAGTGGCAATACTTTTGAAACCCTATTGATAATGAACTGAGATTTCATTATTGCTTAGATTAAACATACAAGTAGTCATTGTTTTATAAAAAGCAACTAGTATATAGGATATTTCTAATATCTAGATTTTTTCTAGAATGCTAGACATTTAGCAAAAATTAAAACTTTTAAACTTAATCCATAAATGTTTAAACCAGATTGACAGCATACACTCACATTGTTAGCTCACTTTTTTTAACATATGTATAAAGTGTTTTAAAGCATACAACTTCTATTAAAATAAAATTTCCAATGATGGCTCAGTAAGTATCTTGAAGACTTTTTGATGGTTTCTTGCAGTAACATCACTATCTGAAAATCCTTCCATGTTCAGAATAAGGATACCTCGAACTTCGGTTTCAACTGAGTAATGGGGGTGACTTGATTTGTTGAATTTAGTGTTCCTCAAGGAGAAGGACAGGGAGGGAGAGAAAAGAAAGAGAGGAGATAGAAATATAAGGAGAGAATAACAGATACTTTGTCTATGTCTCTTTTCTTTTCCTTGTTTATCACTTAATCTCTTTCTCTTATTTGGCATTATCTTTTTTTTCACCCATATTTCTTTTCCTTTTTCCCTCATAATATTTCTATCAACTGTTAACTTCTTTACTAATTGAAATCATTGGGGTCCAGGTATCTCAATCTCAAACCAAGTTTATTCACAGGTAGATTCATCCTTATAGCAATACACTTCGAATCATTGTTGTCTTAAAATGCAGATTTTTACCTGTTGCTATATAGAGCTCTTTAAACTGCAAGTCTGCCAAACAAAAAAAAAACTTAGGCCTCATTTCAGCTTTTATAGAGACTAAGCTGAGTGAGAAGCTACTTTTACAAAAGTAAGAATAAATAAGTAGCTACCTTTTACAAAAATCTAAGGAGGTTGATATCATCAGGTCTGACCACTTCTCTCAATTATTTATCATTAGTTTTTCTTTCTTTCTCTTTCAACCATTGTTCTTTCCTAGCGTTTACATTACTTTGTCTGTTTCTTTTTTTTTTCTTCTCTCCTTTCTCTTTCTACCTCCTTGAGAAACACTAAATCCACAAATCAAGTCACTTCAATAATACATTTGAAACCATAGATCTAAATTACTCAAGGTGGTACCTTTATTTTGAAGATGAAGGATTTTGAAGAATAGTGACATTATTGCATGAAACCATCACTTGTTTGGCTAAGTTTTGTGCCTTATAAAAACTCCCTTACCTTCTCATGGCAGTTACATCTCCACTTGCAGCACTGAACAGCAGTCCCACTATCTTAAGGCCTTTAGTTTCATATTTTTGTCTTCTTGGGTCCCGCTTTTGAGTAGTGTGTCTCAGATTATCATAATGATGAAAGTTGAATACACGGACTAGTTCCTGAAAAAGGTATGACACAAATCAGTAGTGTTCGGCAACTAGTGGTCAAAAAATAGTTAACTACCAACTACTAACTAGTCTGGGAAATTGTAGTTGTAACTAGTAGTTAACTATTTTTTCCTGGGACTAGTTGCAACTAGTAGTTAACTATTTCCCAAAGTAGTTAACTACTAGTTAACTAGTCCATTTAATTTCATAACCTATTTTTTAGCAAAATTCTAATACATCTTTCTTATCTATATCACAAAAAATGTTTATACTTCGTGCAAAAATGGTGTTTATTTTTGGTTATTGTATTTGAATACTCTACCTTTGATGAAAATTTTAAATATCTGTTTAAATTTTAAATAATTTTTTTTTAAAGTAGTTGAAAATTTGAAAGTAGTTTTAACTAATAGTTAATTAAAAAAGTAGTTAAACTAATAGTTGAACTACTTTAAACAAAAAGTAGTTAAACTACTAGTTGATCAGTAGTTAACTACTAGTTGCAACTAGTTCTAGTTAACTAGTGCCGAACACTACAAATCAGTCATCATAATCAGAATTTAGTATATAATTTATTACTGTTTATAAACTACAGATTTCAGTGTATTTCTAGAAAATTTTTAAAACCTATTGTGCACTAAAGATTTTTTTTGGATGAAAATTTCACAATTGAATTCAAAAGTATAGCTACTATAATTAATTCTGTCAAGCTCTCAAATTTTGTACACTAGGGAGGTATGGCCCCAGCTAGCTATCACTAACCCTTGTAAAACAATTAGCAGATGAAACATCAACCAACTTTCCAAAAATATGTTACAGGTCATATCCCTGAATAACACTCCCTTAAAAGTTAGAATATTTATTGGTTCTAACTTATGAATAATTCAATTAAAAGGTTTTCCTTAAAAATATCCAGCAAGTCTGCTAATAACTATTGTTAATCAACCTTTTTGGGGGGAAATATACACCAATGAATTTCCAAAATTTAATACCTATTAACTTGCCATTAAGCCAGCTTTTTTATTATTTGTATTTTTGTTTCAATCCAGACTTGTAAGCAAGTTCTACTTGTGGAGATAGATTAGTCAAAGATAAAAAACAACATTTTTAATCCACAATAAACATGATGATAAAATTTGCAGACAATTGTTTCTGGTTATATAAACATTACATTTTACATATAATCTTACCTCACAAAACTGAACACCTCGAACAGAATTTCCATAAGAATCCAGGGGTGGAGACCACAGGCATATTCCCATCACATTAGGAACCACTATCATAGTTGTTCCAGAAACACCTGATTTAGCAGGGAGTCCAACCTATAAAAACATGCTATTCAATAAATAGAACTTGGTTCAATAAAACTTAGCCTTTAGCATAAATCAAAGTCCAAAATATTAGTATTATTCATTCTTAAAAGCACATATTGATACTTGATAAAATTAATTCTAAGAACATCACACAAAAATTGGGGCAAATTGCCTCAAAACACAAAATAGCAATAACTTGAAATTACCAATCATTTCCCTTTTAAGACCTTAAAATAAAACATTATTTGTAAGAACATCCTATAGACTAATACAATGTAATACAAGACAAGAGAATAAGTTCTTCTCCCAAAGAGAAAATGGAAAACACTAAACTTCCAATTTACATTTAAAATGCTTAAATAAACACAATTCTGTTTTTTCTTTCCTAAAACTTAAGTTAAAATGCATTTCTGCAAGAAATCAATGCTATCTTTGTACCCATTAACTAATCATTTTAATTTAATACTTTTTAGATAGTAGTAGAGAACAAAGAAAAAAAAAACTTGAAACTCACTTTAAAAGCAAACTGTCCAGAATAATCATACATGCCACATGAGTGCATAAGAGAGAGTACGTCTCGAACAGAATGGGTATCGATCACCTGCTGACCAGTGATTGGACAGATACCGCCATTGGCCAGGGTAGCAGCCATAACACCAACAGTTTCACAATTCACTTCTAAGGAGCACATCTAAAACATAACAACGCACAGTTTTTATAAGATTAATTTGTTAAGTTGCATTCCAAAAAATGTGAAAAACATAAGAAAAGAAAATACTAGAAGAATAAAATAAAGATCATGGGTAATATATTTTCTTAAAATTTATGGAAATTTAGAGTAAAGCAACTCCTCACTCTCTTCATACCTATTTTTATTTATTTTGTCATTTAGTTTTCCTCACTTACACAAAGAAAAACCATTCTGCAGTTTATTAGAAGCACTCAAATACTTCATTAATGGCATTTATGAGGCAATATTAAAAAAGCCTCATCCTTAAACAAACTTGCACGACACATAATATCAATTTTGTAGTTATAAATTTGAAATAGTTACTTGGAAATAAAAATCCATGATGTCCTTAAGATTTGCTTTTTCTGGATAGCATTTATTTTCTTTCATGTAAAAGCCAATGGCATAATTTCTGTCAGCAGCTTCTCGTTCTGATAAGAATCTAAAATGCAAATGCACATTGTTTTACAATACCTATTAAAGAATAAAAACAAATTAACATGAAAGAAAAATTAATGTTTTTAATGAAAAATGCTTAAATTTACAATGACATTTATATATTAAAACCTAAATACAATTATTTATTATTTCACAATTAGCTAACATTCTCAAACTCTTACTGAAAAAATATATTAATATGAATTGAATTAGCTATTTTTAACAGTGGTTTGCTATGGGAAAAGGGTAATAGTTTCATAACTAAAATTATACCAGCGTTTTATTAAGCAGCTATAATAATTGTCATGGATAATATTGTCAAAGCTAATAAATTAGTACATCTAATAACTAAAAAAAAATGGGTACCCTCCATTGAAAAGTGGAAAAAATAAGTTTGAATAAAATAACATGAAAGAACATACGTGGCATTATTGAAACCAAGGTACTCTCCACCAGCCATTGCCTTGTAGTACTGACAGATCTGATGCATGAAATACAAAAAAGGAAATGTTACTACAATATGTAGACGCAATATACAGTATACTCCACTCAATGAAATCATTTTTGGAAGAGATTTAACTGATAACAATATCTGATTGATAACAATAAGCGATTCAATAATAACTTTGCAAACAGTTCAATTAGATCAGTTGCCTTAAAATCAAACAGTTCAACACCAAAATCATATTTATCAGAGGTACTGAGTTTTAATATATAAGAAAACCTAGGTCTAAATAATTCTCTAAAATAAGAAAATTAACAGCAATTGAAATACACAAAATTGTAAAAAACACAGCTTTTTAAAAATATCAGCATAAGGTAGCAGTTATAAAAACTCACCCAATCAAATTTTTCTGATACTCGCATTTCTGGCTGTAAGATAAAAATATATTAATATTTCTGACCTAACAGTTTTAATAATGAAAGACTGTTGTCTGGACAAAAATTAAAGGAATTACAACCATGAGAAAAGTTAACATTAATTTAAAACATTAAATAGAAAACTGGTTGTTATTGATTGTATTAAAACTAAGAATAAATACTTAAATTAGAATATGAAATTCACGTCTCATCCACAGGTGCATAATATCATTCATGATTTTTGTAAGAAAAACCTGAAATAATGTCAGCAAAATCTCCAAGGAGATTAAAAAAGTTCTAACTTCAGAAATGATTTTAAGGTTGTAATGAATTAAAAGGATAACTGTTTAAATTCAGTAGTTGAATCTTCCTTCCAATCAACTTCATTTAGATTCACACAACATAAAATAAAACCCCTATTTTATTAAAAGCTGAAATTAGACTCACCTCAACTATATAAAGCAGAAGAGAGCAAACAACAATTGCACCAGCATTCACCATTGGATTGTGTGGCTTTTCTAAAGAAATCAAATTTACATAAATGTGTGAGTTTAATAAATGTCTGTTCAAATTAATGAGTTCAAGAATAATGTAATAAATATTATCAAGATTATTTGTTGAATTACAGGGAGTATTTGCTAGAGCAGTTTTGAAATATAAATATAAGTAATCTTAACATGGAGATTAATGGATAACTAATCTAACAAATCAGCAGGTCTTTAAATTTTAGGACCAGTGTGCTCTTTGGATTATTTTCATATATATTTTTTATTTTACCAGTAATCAGCATGTCAAAATGCAACTCATAAAACTTTTAAAAGCATTCAAAAACTTTTGTTTTTCATGAAATCTAGTTTAGCTTCTCCAAAGTCATTGTTTTTCTCTTTTTTTAAAAGTCCTTGTCTTATTTAACATAAGTATCTTAATTTTAAAGTGTAAAAAAAATTTAAAAGGAGTTTATAATACAAATACTTACTGTTATAGTCTAAAACAAGCTCATTAAACATCCGTCCACTGGGTTCTTGGCCAACATATTGATGAACAATATCTGATCCTAGTTCTGATAAAGCAATGGCATAATTCATTGGTTTTCCAGATGATTGGATAGTAAAAGGAATTTCAGTATCACCTATTGAGCATCTGTACGAAAAATACAACAGAAATAAGGACTCTCATTCATCCCAATTAAAATGGTTTTTCTATACAACATTTTTAGTGTTAAGACCAAGTAACACGTTTACCATACCCTAACACTGCATTAGATTTTTTTAAAATATCAGAACATAAGTTATAAACGAGTATGTTTGTATTCTTTGGTTTTGGGGAAGCTTGGACAAATTGTTTATAATACAAATCTCATTGAAATAAATGACAATTGAAATAGAATGAAAAGATGATTTGACAATTGAACCTTTATTTGACCCTACTAAGAAAATAAAAGTAGTATTACATTCATTCATACTAATTTTCCTCAATATTTGCTTATGACAAACAAACTAGCATACATTAAGATGACATTAATTCAATAAAGCTCCAGCATATGAAAAAGTAATAGTCTGCACAATCATGTCTGTCTTGTGAACAAGGCAATATAACCATATGATAAGTTTTTGTACACAAAAAGGAATGGGCAGCTATTGTTTGCTTATCCTTTGTGTATCAGAAAACACCTGTTCTTTTTTATTCTTCAGTCATGAACAGAAAAGGAGTTTTTAATTTGATGATAAAAAAGTAATACATATTATTTGAAAAGAGGGTTCTGACATATTATCCTATACCATCAGTTTCAACATCACATTTAATGGGGTTGGGCAATACATTTTCATTTTCAGCGGCACAGTCAACGGGAAAATATGGAAGTACCAAAAAGGTTATAAGTTGATATAACATACCTCTGCCCATCAACTGTGCATATACTAACACCCCAATAGTCAGGATTAAACTTTGCTAGTTGAGGAATGTATGAAGCAACCTAAAAACACAAAATTAAAATAAATCCCAACACCATGAATAGCACAAAATTAAGATAACACTGCTCCAAAAATAGTACCTACAGGTCTTAATGTTGCAGAAAAAAAAGTTCATAGCTCAACATAAAAATTCAGTAAGTTTAGTAAGTTCTTGTAAATATTTGTTTTAAGCTTTGAAAAAAATAACAAAAATAATTTTCAGAAATTACAAAACTAAGCATTTGTCACTAAAGTAGGCTAAAATTTGATTTTGGCTGGTTTCACTTTATTCTGAAAGGGTTCAGTAAAATAAAATAGCATCAAAAAAGATAAAAATGTAACAGCTGAAATTTGCCAAATTACATTTCCTTGTCAAAATTTCTATAATATATGTAATTTAAAGATAAAACATTTTATTTCAATGGTTTTACTAACTAGGGGAAAGTATTAAAACTTAAAATACATTGATCAACTCCAGGCTTGAAGCTATGGATTTACTTAACTAATCCCAGAAATTCTTTATTTTTTTTTTACTGAATTTATTAATTTTTACTTACTTTACCACCCGTATTTACTTTGCATTTCCAATAAAAATCTTCAATGCATTTCACAAAGTCGGGAAAATCTTGAATGACAAAGTGGTTTCTGAAAGCTCTGCTGATGAGGACGATATTTTCTTTTATAACTCTGAAAATTGGGATAAATTCTTACAGTAAAGAACTAAAATACCATTGAGATAACACTATGACAATTTAATTTTTTAAAAACATGAGGTATGATAATATCTAATTTTCATTTAAGGACATAGCAAAACTGAGATCATAAGTGAACAATTATTTTTCCAATTTCTATAATTTTGGAATAAGTATGGGATTGCAAAACAAAAAAAAAACACTAGAGAATGGGAGAGTTTTGCTTTTGAAAACATGCTGAGAATGATTAGTATTAGTAGCAAATAGATAGAGAGAATAGTAAAACCTGTTCATTAAAATTTTGTGAAACATGGAGAAATTAGAAATTCAATTTTTTAAATAAACAAAAGAACTCATGATAAGATAAACATCTTTTATTCATACTTTTTAAAACCTTCTCTATCCAATGTAATAGAATCAGGTGAACCCATATCACGAACTTCTTTGTGAATAGCTCTCAGTTTAGTCATCATTTCTTTAAGCCTTGGATCACTTTTCCTTAACCCAGTAGAAGAAAGAGCCTAAAAATTACAAGTAATATTAAATAAATGTTTAAAAACCACAGTACTCAATGAAGTATTTAAAAGTAATGTAGTGAAAATTTGCACTTTAAAAATAATAATAATAATAATAGTAATTGCTAAATTTTAATGCTTACTTAATTTTGATTTAAATAAAAATTAATGATAATAAATATTCTTTAATTGGATCAAATTAGAATTAAGATAAAATTCAACAATGAGATTTTAACACAAAAGCTGAATTTCACATATCAATTGAATTAGTTACTACTTGATGAATTTATTTTAAATTGCCATCTTATTTACTTAAAAAACGCAAGAGAAAAAAAGTATTGAGTTTTTGACTTTCTAGGTAAGTACATCAACATGATGAAGTGTTATGAATAATTCTAAATAATTTTTAGGTACTTTAGGATTAGCTTGGTGCAAAAATTGAGTTTAATGTGTTTCTTTTAATTTTTGTTATATTTTTATGTGTGAATAAAAAAAAATTGCCAATATAGTCTGATTGGAGAGATTTTGCCCTGGCTTATCCTTAAGTACAAATTTTCTATCAAGAAGAGATTGTGACATTGAGATTTGGACATAAATAATCCTGACACACATATCTTCAGTTTAGATTTTTTTTTGAAGATATATATATTAAGTCATTGAAATAAATTATTGGTTATAAAAATGAATAAAAATTGTCTTTTTTAAATACTCACACTTAGGAATTTTCCAACTGCAACTTTCTCATCTGGGTCTTTGAACATATCAAACAATATGTCATCAACATTTTTTTCTGTGATGGCCGGACTCTCACTGAAAGATAATTCAAATTAGTGGCCAGAACAGAATGAGCTCAAAAATGGGTTTTTCCATACAAGATCAACCAATAAAAAGGGGAATTTTTGAAGTTAAAACTTTAAAAAATAAAATTTTATTCTTCAGACTTATATTAGTAAGATTATTGAGAAGTTCCATATTAGTTTAATTACTTCCTATAAAAAAAACTGTTACATTAGTGTTGTATGTATTTATTTACTGTTGCAATTATCTAATTTATAAGCTATGCAACATGGTAAAATTTCTTTAAAAAAATATTTTTTAAAGTTATTTTTGATTACCATAGTTTTAGCAGCCCTAGCGCCAAATAAAAAGATGGGACTTTAAGGGGTTTATAGAAATATTATTTTACCTCATTGAGATGCTCTATAATATTTCTCCTAAAAGTTAGCTTACTCGATACTATAGAGTTGACAAAATATGGGAAACGAACAATACAAAAACTGCAATAACTGACCACACAGGCAAAAGATATATTAATAATCAGTTGTAAGCATGGCCTAATGACATGAAAATGTTTTTGGCAGGAAAACAGAACAGAATATCTACTCAAAAGCTTTATTCTGTAACCATTCAAATCCTGACAATGAACAGAGCTAATGTGGTAGGGTTGTCATGGTAACAAGAGTTTTTCTAGTCAGTCTCATGCTAACATGCACCACCTACATAAAAAAACACCTTAACCTCCTTCTTTGTCAATGTTTTATCTCATTGGTTGGAACTTAAAGCGTGATCCTAGAGGGAAAAAAGAGTTTAAATATATTCTATAGTTCAAAACCAAGCAACCCTATATGTGAGAATAATATTTAGGAAGTTTTGGATAAAGTAACACATTTTAAACTTTTAGGCATTTTGTACAAAAAAAATATCTATTTTTGAATATTAATTTTTTTTTAAATCTTTTATACAAGATGGTTATAAAATAAGTTACCCTGTTGAAACCTATATATACTGCTGATTTTAGTGGACATTTCAACGAAATTTGATATTTACATACTATGGACCATGAAAAATTTAAATACACAATAAAAAAAATTTTCAATTAAGTACAATATATTTTAAAACCATATTTGTACTTAATTTTAAAAGAGTGGTAAAAAGTATTTGATACCTAAGGTTTTGCCCATCACTGAATAAAAACAAATTTCAAGTCTCCTAACAAATGGTGAGTATTGAGAATGAGTAGAAATGAAATTCCAAGTGTTGCCCTTGACTGGACACCAGAAGGAAAGCATGGCAGAGTTTGAACTAAATTAACATGGCAAAGTTTAATGGAGAAGGAGGTGGATGGATGGACCAACTGGCAGCAGGCAAAGGTGACTGCAGCAAACGAGCAAACAGAGCAAGGTAATTATGGTAATGGTGGATGGTAAGGTAATGGTGGGATTTGGGCCTTTTGTGCCATTTAGCTTCACATGAGATGAAGAAATAGTGGATAAGCAGAACTCCTTCAAAGATTACCAAAAATTCCAAAAAGGAGTAGTATGAAAAGCTTTGAAGAGTCATATCCAAGAATAGAAGAAGAATATAGAGAACCAAATCTTCACAAAATATAAACTTGAAGTTTTTAATATTTTCTAGTAATTTATATAATTAAGCTAAATATCACTTTAATATTAAGACATTATATAGGTATGTTGGTTAGTTTGCATCTAGAGAGACTCAACATTTGTAAGCAATTTAATAGGTATGTAATAAAACATCTATGAATAAATCTCAGTAAATTTATGAATTTAGAATCATGCCACTGGGGTTAAGAGCTGTAGACCAAGCTTTTGTATCACCAATAAAACAGATGGTCAATATTCTAAACTGAAACCCATAGTCCCAGTGTTTGGGCTCTTGTAACCACCCCATTACAAACTGCTCATTCTAACAGAAATTCACCATAACTATAAGGATAAATATTTACTAAGCAATACTATCCAAACTTTTCTAAAAGTCTACTATATGGCATGGCTAAGGAAACTTTAGGATGTATATTCGAAAAATATAAACATTATTATATATTATATTCGAAATGCAAGCAGTTACACAAGTAAAATGGATAATTTATCCCATCTGTACCTTAGGCTTATAGTCCCATTTTTAGTCTTTCCTTTATTGTCTTTATTCGCTTGAAGGAATTCTTCGGCTGGCATGAAGACACGATTGGCACGGGATTGACTGCATTTTGAAACATGAAAAAAACGGGAGGATTTGTACGGGTAATGATACCCATTCAAATCCCTCCAAAGCCTTGTAATCGAACTATTTCGAGTGACACTTTTCTGAACTTGACATAATGTGCTTCGTACACCGTAAACACGAACACAACAGCGGCAAGAGAGCATTAAAAACTGTTTAGTTCCACGGCTTCCAAATAACTGAAATTGTCGAGATAAATAGAAGAATGCTGGGACTGCCTCGCCCAACTGAAAAATCGGCAAATAAAGGGGAACTCACAAGTACTTTACTGAAACATAAATCATATTCAGGGAGTTAAAATGTGTTTGTTTTGTTTTGTGTTAGAAAGTTTATGTGAATTGTTGGGTTGAGAGGGTGCACGTTCGTTTTCTACCCCAGTGGGATTTTTATAGCACAGAGTGGATTCTAAATTGAATAAGAGCGGTTAACTGTAGCAGCGCTAGTTCGGTAAGTATGCTTGCGACTAAAGATGGTTAATAAATTGTTGATTTTACAAACAAAAAAAGTCCTTACTATGCAGTAAAAACACATTTCAAACAACAAGTTATCAATTAGTTAAGCATCAAACATCTACGCATATTAACATTCCTTTACATTATTAGAGCTAACAACCAGCTAGCGCTTGTTTGTTTCCCTCCTTAGCAACCTAGATCATTCTTAGCGGAGCCCTCTTTTGTTTCATCTCACCCCCTTAATAATTCTAAAGCTGATTAGAATTTAAAAAAATAAAACGACCCTCCTCTATCCTTAAACCCCTTTTTGCAAATTTTATGTTGATTGAAAAAAAAATTAAAATGCTCTCCAATGTGAACTCCTTCAAAACTTTAGCCGGATTTTCTATCACAACTTCATGGCACTGATCAGATTTGACCTCTTGTGGGTATTAGATAAAAGTCCCTTGGGGCAAGGTTAGGTGAAAAATTTGAATGATTTAACTCTGGGATGATGGTAAAGAAATCAAATCACTTGTATCAAAAATTTTGAAACTCAATTATTCTAAAGCTAATTTGAAATAAGGACAATGAGGTTCAAAACTTCATATTTAAGAGTATATGGCTGTAAAAAATCGAAATTCTGCAAAGAATAGTTTTTGCTGAGAGAGCAAACTAGCAGCAGAAAAAAATAATTATTGACTTTGATGTCATATAATTGCAGAACAAATAATCTCATCAATTAGCTTTTGAAACAAACATGACCCTTATATAGGTATTATTCTACAAAACAAAATTTCATAATTTTTTTGTTGCTTAGTTTTTGTATTGTAGGAGTTCAAAGTGTTTGAAAACAGTGGTAGTGGTTTTTTACTAATATAGAGATTATTTTATTTTTAGTATGATTTTTATTTCCAATATCTACTTGGTAATAGGACATAACATCTAATAAATTAGCAAGTTTTCACAAAGAAGATATTTCTTAAATATTAAAGATTTTTTTTTCTCTATCAATTAATTATGTCCCTAGTGGTTAGAGAAGTTAGAGGAAAGATGTAAGGAGTCTTAATATCTCTAGTAAGAAGCTTAAAGGTGTCTTGTGTTCTTTTTCCTTTAAAAGTGTTCTATTTATTAATAAAATCTCTTCTAGAGCCTAGAGGGAGTTAAATGGATCTACTTTCATCTTGTTTTGTTATTAACAAATAATAAGGTTAAAAAATATTAATAATGATAAGCTTAATATAATAATAAGCTTAAAATTTGACAAGTTTTAATGAAAGGCATAAAAGATAATATACATATGGAAAGCACAATACATAAATAAGTTGAGAATGAATAAAAATGATTAATTTGCAAAGCAATAGAACTGTTTAAATGGAAATATTTCTCTGAATTTATGAATGAAGATTTTATTTTATTGATGGAATAAAATGGATAATTACTCTAACACATCATGAAACATATGGAGCTCATTTTGTACATACACAATTTGCAGAGTTTTCCATTTAGAATAACCTAAATCTCATATCATATAAATTGATATTCTGCTCAATACAAAGCTTTGGTAAAGTAAAATTAATAAATAGTAAGTACATAGAAACTTTAACTGAATAGTTATCCTTCATATACAAAAGTACAAGTAGCACATAAAATTTATTAAAGCTGTCTATATTTTATATACAAAACATATTTATCACATTACTGCATCAAATGTCAAGATCCTATTTCAAAGAGTATGTTGGGTGGAATCATTACCTTCCCAATAAACTACAATAAGATAGGACATGTTAAACACCATTAGGACTAGCACATTTTATGATAGAAAAAATATGTTAAAAGTTTGATGTTCTATAAAATACTATTGATTGTGTTAAGTTCAAGCATGAACCGTTTTAAAATCTAAAGTACATCTACTATTAAATTATAACTACCTGGATCATTAAATAGTTTAAAAACTATCAGCTAACCATTTTACCTACTTGCTTCATAAAAACCACAAAGCTATCTTAAATATTTCAAAGTGATAAATACAAAAGTTAGAAACTGCTGTTCAACACACTTATTGCATAAATATTTGAAGTTGTAACTTTATAAATAGCTTTAAATTGTTTTATAACAGGTTTATATGGAGCATTTCCCAACCGGCTTTCAAATTAGCTGGAACTGCAATTTTTAAATGTTTTTTATTAAATAAAGCAAATTTTTAAAAATTCTTTCAGAAAAACTTACAAATTTAAGTTTTTAAGCACTCTTAATCAGTGTGATAGTTTTACAGCAAAGAAACAAAAATTTCTGCATCCACATCACATTTTCTCCAGATTTTCCCAAACTCTAAAATTAATCCTAACTTGCATAGTTTTCAAGGGCAAAGGTTGGAAAAAATTCATGGAAACTCGAAAGAAATTAATGGTTTGTTACTGATTTGTAGCCAATGCATCTTTATGAGCTTGACAAACCTATACTCCAATTGGATTAGACAAAAATGGGTAGGGTATAGTGAATGATGTAACAAAAAGAGTTATTATTGAACATGAATGAATCAAATTAAGGTATAATCCTACCCCTGGAGGCTTTTTTTTAAATACTTTAAAAAATGATTTAAAATTAGCATAATATGGTTAAATACATCTAGAAACTAGGATAAATGTAAAATTTAAAACAAAATTTTAAAAATATATATTATTTTTTGCCCTATTTGTGCATAAAATTAGCAAAAAAAGGCCATTACGCAGGTTGTAAAATCTCCACTTTAAATGAAGATATCATCAATCTGTAAATTTTATTAAATAGATTAAAATCTTGTTTAGGAGTTGACCCTCCCTCAAAAGTGTAACTGAATTTATAATATAATATTATAGCACTATTTTGAACTAACAACAAATCAAAATCACCAAATTTTATAACAACTCCTTAATTGAATCATCATTATAAAAAAATATAATTACTTTTCATACACGGTGGAGGGTCACCTTCTATATTAAACCTATTTAAATATTGGTACAAAATTTCAAGTTATTTGGACTATTACTTTTTGAGTTATTTGAACCTGCGGTAGAGTAAAATGTTAAAAACATGATTTTGAGAAAAGGCAAAAACAAACTGCCCCATCTGGTTTAAAAGCGCCATCTAGTCAACTTTCAAGTGACTATATTTTAAGTTCTATAATACGTAGAAACAAAATTCAAACAGATTCAGAAAGCTAAGAAAACATACATTAATTTAACACCAGTTTTGAAATATCGATATTTTGACCCAAAATGCCAACATTAGGGGTAGGATAGCACCTAAAAGTAAGGGAGATTAATGATCCAGGATGACTGATTTCACAGGTCAATTTAGTAAAAAAAGAACCAGATGCAGCTTCCCGAAAAATGAGGTAAAAATGATATCAATCAAATAAACAGAGGTTTTAAAATTTCATTTATAATAGATGTAAATCAAAAATTGGTTGTGGGATTAATAGAATATAAATCAATTGAGGTTGACCCCTTTTGTTTACAAGAAAATGCATGCTCTTGAGACCTCAATTTTTATTACCTCAATTATTCAGTTAACAAGTTGTCAGTTGGTTGGGTTGTTTCACATTGTTTTTGGGAAGCTGCCTCTGTTCATAATGGTAAAAAAGAAGCCACAAAGCATAGTGATAAGTTAAAAACTACAGCAGGTTGTAAATAAGCTTTTTTTTAAATAAATAAAATTGCTAACTACCTTTTAAAAATATTAGGGCATTACTTCTGCAAATTTAAGGAACTATTACTTACATTTTAAATAGCTTTTAATAACTCTGAAAAATATATTAATGTTATTTATTTGCAATTCTTTAATAGTGCTGTTAATTTTGAAAGTGGTGTTCAGTTCACTTTTAATTGTTTTGAAATATATTTAAAGTTAAGCAAAATATCAGAAATATGCATTACAACTTCATAGGGATAAAATACAGTTCCCCAACTGATGGAATGGAATAAATCTCAAAAGTTTTTCATGTGGCTAAGATGGTGTTAATTGAAGTTCCTTTTTGGAATAACATAAAAGGAAAATTACTGAACCAAAATGTACCCAAACTTAGTAGACATTAGTATAGAGCAATGTTTCTCAGCCTTTTTTTGATTGACAGCCAACTACAAGTATTATAAGGAATTACTGGCAATACACCTGGATATGTAAAGTCATGACAAAATATTCATAAAATAATTCCATAAGATGTCTAAACCCACTTTTTGTTCAATTTTTCAAAAACTGCATCTAAAATTGCAAGAAAAAATAAATTTTTTAAAGAAATTTTAAGTGTAATTCTAGTTTTTTGCACTTGATTTCTAGTAAAACTGAAAATCCAGATTATGATCATGAAGATTAACCCAACAAGAAAATTTTAATGCTTTCAAGCTTATTGCGGGATATGTTTTTGACACAAAGCAAAACGCTTCCAAATTTTCCCTCAAAAATTGTGAAGCATTCACTGTATTTATTTTTAGTGCTCAGTGGCACAAAAGGCCTCAAAGTCCTGCCATTTGTAAATGTATAATAATAAAAGAGCTTTACCACTGACCAGTGGACCACTGGACAGTCCCTCCTGGAACACCAGTGTGCCATGACACAGATTGAAAAAGAGTTTAAGTTTAGAGGGGGATGCCAAGAAATTTTAATTATACCAAAACTAAATTTAGCTCAAAAACTCTACTCATCATCAGGGGGCAATGGTTCAGAATGCAATATCTTGGTTCAATAGTTTTTCCTTCACAGCCATTTTTAAAGAGAAGTCTAATAATAACAACCCAGAATTTTCAATATTTTTTCTTATAGCAGAGGAAAACAGCCATGAGCCTTTGGTATTTTGAAGAGAAATATCCTATTATTCTAAATAAGTAACAAGACAAGATTATTCAAACACTTGTTTGAAACTTAGCACTAAAACTCCCTAGAAAGCAGATTTAAGTTAGATTCAAGGATTTATTGAATGAAAAGTTTAATTCTATTAATTGACCCCTAAGTTTTTAAACAAAAGTATCACACTACTTATTTTGCATACTAACACAAAAATCTTGTTAAATTAAAGAGGTTCAACTGATAATAGCTTTTACATTTTAATACAAAGTAGTCAGACTATCTATGGTAAAGTAAAAACAATTATCACAGTTACTTAAAAAAACATTAGAGTCCAGAGAATTTTCTCTATAATAGAAAATTTAACCCGTTTAACATTTATAACAGTTTAAATAATCAAGTATAGTTATACACAAGCATATTTAAACAGTAAAATAATAGTATTAAATAAAGCTAGGCATTTTAAAAAGATAAAAAGCCCAGAAGGACAAAAAACTTAACAATGAAAATATCACAAACAGCACATATCTAATAACTTAGAAAGCATTACCAAAATATTTTAACAGGAAGCAAAACAGAAATACTTAAATTAAATCCGATACATAAATTGTAACAATTACATACACTTATTAAAAAAACAATAATAAGGAATCATAATCACAAGAGTACATATCTCATGGCATTAATCAAGTTTTGATTTTTTAATCCATCAACAAGTTTAATATGCACAGCCTCCTTAATGAATAAAAAACATTTAACCTGGGAAGTTATCAGTTTCCTGTTAAACAAAAAACTGTGATTGGCCCATTTCTATTAAGGCCTGTGATTACTTTTTTTCATTTCATTAGTTAGTATTAACATTAACCTTGTAAGTCCAGCTCACATTCCTGCAGGTTAAAAAATTTCAACTGTAAACTACCATATCTTGTTTTATTAATGCAAATAACTTCACTCATATAGTTAGTTACCCTTGAGTTAAATATTTACTTAGGAAGATATATTTGAGAAACAAATTTCAATCCAAGACAACAAAGAAATAAAAATTACATTTCAATATGAGTTGTGCTTGAGCAAGTGGCAGTTTAAAATTGTCTTAATAATTGAAGCAATTCTAATCTTCAAATTTGCAGATGTAATAAAGGGCTTCTAAGGGAGGATTGATCAACAGTTTTTTCCCCATAATTTAAGAACAAGAGTCAAAATAATGAAACAGTCAAAATGTTAAAACTTTTAGGTAAAATAAAAATCTAAAGTAAACAATCTTGAATTTCAAGACAACAGGCTATTTCATGTCACACTTAAAAGGTTAAAAGCAGGTTAATTTTTTTAAATGAAAACCATGCATTTTTATAAAGATTCAAATTATCAAGGCAAAACATCAATTTCAGTTTAAACTTATGTATAGGAAAAGAACCCCAAGAGGTTTCAGTACCTTTTCAATTTATAAAACCTAATAAATGGATTACACTGCAAAGCAAGGGTGTCTTTAACCTTTTTTAGTTATCATAGAAAAATCTTGTGAATTTTTTGGATGGCTATTTGATTGCACAAAATGATGTTTATGTTTAAGGAATTTTACTAATTCTAGACATGTCATTAAGTAAGCCCCTAAGAGAAGGGGTCTAACTCAATTAAGACAACTTTAGGGTAAACTCTGTTTTCTGTTTCAGAGGAGTAGAAAACACTTTTAGTCCTGGGGGCCCAAATTTTCTATAGGATTCAATGGTATTTATGGAGAGTCTAGGATAAAAATAGTTAAATTAGAGGTTTAAATATAGTTTAGTTCTGCATCTTTTGGATATAGAACTGAGTTAGAGGAAACCCACTTTTTTTCCTGAGTAGGGAAGAACTACAGGATCCCCTGAAAAGGTCTAAGTCAAATTCTAAAAACTTTTAGTAAGATAATTATTTTTTCTCAGCTGCTTAAATGCCATGTCTCCATAAGTTTTCATCATTTAATTTAGGAGTCGATCCTATGTTCAAGTTTGAGGCAATCTAAATCACCAAAATTATCAGAAGTATTTCCAGATGCTTGTAATTACAGTGAATCCTCAAATTATGATTTTAATCCAGAATTTTGATTGCCAAGAGAGCAAAGTGAAAAGCTCATTGTAAAAATATCACTAACTTTAACTCATTGAACAAAGCTCATCTTTACAATACATTTTGGGAAGGGGGTGCCATTTCTGTATTTCAAAACAAAAATGAGCATTTTTTTGCTAATGGAGGATTTTTGGAGTCAATCTTGATCTTTATATACTGATATTGGTTGCATTACCCAGAAGGTTGGAGTGGCCCAGTCACAAAATAAACAAATAAATAATAAATAGGTAATTGTACTGGGTGATTCAGGATCAGCTCAATCAGAAATACAACAACATGCAACCAGAAATTATTGTTCATTGGCAAATTCATGAGCAGAACTCACATGATTAAGCTGATTGATAACTTTTTAACTTGTGTGTGATGCAAATGATTTTAATATTCTGATTCAATTCGAAGATAGAGATCTGGCAGACCAGTTTTCTCGCATATTTTTGGGTTGTAGTAAGAGCATGTCACTGTATGAGCTTTTACTATATAGACACATTTTTCCACAGTGAATCTTTTAATATTTTGTTAAGTCTGGTTAGAGGTAATTTTTGTAATGATTTCAGAAAAAAAATTACCACAATAGTAGGACAAAGTTTGAACCTTTTCATGATAGTTTTCATTTGATTTCCCATATAAAAATTATAACAAATATTTCAGATTTTATTAACTGGTGTGCACTCATAACCACTTGGCACTTGATTTGGACACCCTTGCTTTACAGGCTTTCAGCCTATTAGCAGTGAATCATTACGCTAAAAACATTTTTAAAACGTCTAATTCTTTTTTCATACAGCGCATGTAAGCCGTTGTCTCCCAGAGCATTTTCACCAAAATTTTGGTATCCGTCTCATCAAGTGCTACGTTTTCCGATAGTTGAGGATTTAACCTAAAATAAGGAATTTCAGCCATGCCACACATGGCTCTAGCACGAGCCTCAACTCTCCCATCAGTTTGTGTTGCCTGTGAAAAAAAATGGTGTGATTATGCTTAGTAACATACTGATGGAAAAAGTAATAATATTGAAGATGATTTTGCATAACAGCTTGAGACAAATTCTCTATCTAGATAGGGCAATGTAAAAGGCAAATATTTTGAATTGGAACATAATTATTAGATGGATGGTATTTCTGGGGAAAACCCACATCAAGGAATCAAGCAAAAGATAGCGGTATAAATTGGCTTAAAGATCTTTATTGATCACCGCTTGGTGCCCTATTAGAAGAAGTGCTGGCGGGGAAGTGAGCACACTGCACAGCTCTCCCACTGAGAGCAGGGTCTCTTGGGGAGTGCCATCTCTCAGTGGTGACGGCTATGATACTTACTCAGAGGCTGCCATATCTTAAATAGCCTAACTTGATTAGGTAAGTATCTAGTAAGTACTAAATGTTGTGTGAAAAGAAGTCATCTCTGATGCAGCACTTTTCCAACATTTGATAATGAGAACAAATTATTAACTCTTAACTATTTTAGGGTTAGACTGACCACCTAACCAGAATATTTGCCAAACACCTTGCAACCCAGGGCCCTTGGTCATGAAAATGAATATGGGTATTGGAGAGCTAATTGTCCACTAGGACTGTTGCACCATTTGGTTTTAGTTTAGTTCAAACTAACTAACTAGTTAAACAAACTAACTCATGTCCAACCAAACTAACTTTGAGTCCAACAAAACACTTTGGTTTAACTACAATGAGCAGTTGGCATATGAAACATGTTAGTGACAACAGCCTTAAAAAATAAGATACAAGTGTTTTCCATTATTCAGACGTGTTTTTTTATAAAATCCCAAAATCATATCAATATAAGATAGTTTTTTTTAATATTATATACAAGAATTACATGCTAAATACATGTACCAACAAACTACATTATTTATAATTTATTTTTGCTAAAATTGGTATATTAGAGTGAATCTTCTGCATTCAATATTTAAATAAAGATAATTTATGTACAGGAAATAGGAATTCTGCTTGTATTCAGGGAATCAATGCTTTCCCAAGACTGATAAATCACAGGCTATACACCAAAGTCATACTTTTAAAATGAGTTATATCAATAAATTGTACTTTTGTCAGTAAAATTTATTACCTGATCCACCAAAAGTTGCCCTAAATTAGTGAATCCCAAGGCCACCTTGCAAACTCCCCAAAGCGTGTCTGGACGGAATACATCAATGTTATTAACGGCAATGAGAGGAGGCCTTCCAGTTCCCATAGACACAACCACTTTAGGATCACAGGTTGCATCTTCCTGACCCTAAAATTAATATGAGTAAAAAGGTCAGTTGATTACTCTTATACAACATGATAGTTCAACACGCCAACCTTTTCAAGTCATTCCAGTGGGTTTACTATTTATCCACCCCAAACTAGTTTGTAATTATGCAGACCCTTATCATAGATTGATGTGCTATATACTGCAGATTTAAGTATTAATAAAACATAAATTAATTACAATTATTTCTTTAATAACCATAGTGGAGATACTTTGAATATCCTAACTTAAAATTGAAATATTAAAAACAAATAATTATGCTCATACATAAGTAAGCTGAAGTATTAACAGGTTATGATTCTCATTAATATCTTATACTCCCTAATTTATATTTGACTCAAATATAGTGTGTGAACAAGTTCTTTTCTTATGACTAGTGCTTCATATTCTTGTTTCAAAAATTGTGGTATTATTCATCATAATTTGATTCCTAACAATTCTAAAACAAAAATACACACTCAACCAATGAAGTAAAATATTAAGCTATGGGTAAGCACTAAGCATAAAAACATTCACAATGAAAAAAAACATTAAGAACTGTGAAAAGGGATTGAAACAATTGGAGATGTTAGCCAAGTTAATTAGATGTGTCATTGTTCAAGGCAAAATAAAGATATTCAAAAGAAAAGTTATTTAATAAAATAAAATCCAATTCTCAGTAATAATATTTCGAATATTAAAGGTACATACCATGGATATTAGCGCCTGATTGCATTGATGTATTTCGGTCAGGGCATCTAAAGTAGGATTGTTTGAAATCAATCCTCCATCAATGAAGGGTCCTGAGGGACGGAAGTAGGTGGGAGCAGCCCCAGTGGCTCGTGCTGCTTGCCAGATTAGGTGATCTGAAATATTGGCATTTTGTAGCAGCGGTGATAAAAAATTTTTAATTTAAAAGTTAAAAAGCATTTAAGGAGGTTTTAAGTGTTTTAAATACTGTAGGATGCAATTTATTTTCAAAACATCATAGGGCACAATATGAGCTTGAGAGGCAACAGCTTGGTTAACTGATGAAAATCAATTACAGCTAACAACTACATTTTACCATGAAAAGTACATGATAATATCATTATAATAAGAGAAGAGATAAAAAACAAGACTTCATACTTAGTTGAGCAACATGACCTCAGGTATTGTTGCTCCCCCAATTAAACAATTTGATATGCTCAGTTTCAAATTCCTTCCTTTTAATTTTTAAAAAAAAATTATATAACCTCTGATACATGCATGTAGTTTATTGTAACAAAATAGTTGGTGACCATACCTTGCTCACACAAAGTTAAAATCTTGTAGAGGGGGAGTCATGAGAAAATTAAATGAAGTTGATGTGGGTCACGTTAGATTATGTTTATAAAAAATGGGTCACAATGTTCAAAAGTTTGAGAACCCCTGTGCTAGAGCATATCAAAGTTTCTTTTAGGCTTATTAAAAATGCTTTATTTAAAATACTAATAAATTATTAGTCATTTAAAATTTCACAATATAAAATCTTGCAACATAAGGAATCATAACTTACTCCTAGGATTAGAAAGTTCTTCATCAGTTAGAACATCCTTTTCCACTATATTTAACAGTTCCAGAGGAGATTTATAGTTTCTAAAAATATGGAGATCGGCAGGTTTCCGATCACCTCTAGTTGCAGTGATCATAATTCTATAAACAAAACAAAAAAGATTGTAAATTTTTTTCTACTCAAACAAGCTTTCTAGAGAATTTGTAGGTATATTTTTCATGTGTAAATTTCCCTTCTTTACCCCTCAAAATATGCAAGAATATCCTGTTATTGGAATCACCATTATGGAAATTTTTCATGCAATTTTTTTTCAAAACTAGCTTTTATTTAATTTGCCCATTTTTTCCCAAAAGGCCTCATTTGAAGAAAAACAATATTTTCCCTTACTTTTTTAGGTATTAATTTTCAATGAAAACAACACAAGATGATAGCTTATAAAACACGATGGAAACTGTGCACACTAGAGAAAGTGTGGATTAAAAACATAACTCACAATTGTTAAAAAGTAAGCAAAAATGCATCAGAAATGTATTTGAGATTTGGAAAAAGGATAATACACACAGGGCTGTAACTAGACTTTTGTTTTGGTAGGGGGTTAAATCAACATTATTTTTAAAAGGTATATTAAGTTTTAGATCACTTACAGGTAGGATTTTAATCTTGTTGCACTTAATGTCAAAATTTTGCATACAATTTGAACCCAAAGTAAAAACAGGGGTCTGGAGCCCCTAGAAAATTTTGGAAATTTGCCCCTTAAAGTAGTATTTCAGCTCCTTTTCAAGACACTCAAAGAGAACAACTACTTCTAAGCCTCAGAATTTTCAAAGAAAAAGTATATAAATAGATGTCAGAATTTTGGAAAGGTGTGCTAAGCCAGAAAAATTTTTGAAATTCACCCCATAAAAGAAACGTTTTTATCTCATTTTGAGACTTTTAGTTTACATTCAAAGATGACCATTCCTTGTAAGTGGCAGAATTTTCAAGGAAAAATACAATACTTTTGGAGGGTTCTCCTATAGAATTATTTTTGAAATTTAAACTTTATATAAACATAGTGTTTTAATTCATTTTGAAACCCTTTGCGTATACCCGAAGAGGACTGCTCCGCTCCTTGTGAGTTGCAGAAATTTCAAGGGGGGAGCCAAAATTTTTCTTTTTTGGGGGGCACTTCTTTGGGATATGGCCCTTAGTACACACAAGGATTGGATAAAATGTAGTGAATAAGTATTAGAACTAAACAATTACATACTTTGGTTTTTCAATATCTCCCATCACAGTGGACTCCCCCAATTCAGTTTTTAGGAAAGTTTCAAGTAAATCTGCATCATATGGGCGTGTCCCAACAAACACTTTGTCTTTCAGGCGGAAATAAAGGCACCTGCATTCCTTCATGGTCTTACCTATAATAAATCAATTGATCATCTTATTGTAAAAGAAAATTATGGATTAAAAAAAGATTATCAGGGTTCATACTCTATCTAACATAGTAAAATTCAGGAGTCTTAAAAGAGTTTTTCAGGAGTAAATTACAAAACAAATCAGGAGGTAACCTGAATAATTTTCAACCTTATACTACTTTACTTTGCAAGCAGAATGAGTTCAGAATGAAGTATGGAAAAGAAAATTCCAAAAGGGGTTAGAATTTCACATTTCAACGTAATTTTATCGTTATGAAAAAAAATTACTTCCATCAAATCGATAATAAAACTTTGCTTTGCTCTTGGATAGATGTTTTTCAGGAGTTGAGGGAAAATTCAGGATAAAAAACAACTTTCTGGAGTTTTAAGGGCCCTTAGAGAAAAATAAAGCAAATTTCAGGAGTTTATCAAGAGGCGTACAAACTTTGTATTATTGAGATGAATAAAAATAAAGGGTTCCCTAGGCAGTTTAAAAACAAAAATGAGGATTATCATTAAATAAAACAATAAATTTGAAGTCATGGGTACAATTTTACAATGTAAATCTTACCAGTCGATAGTACAAGAGCAAGGATGCCCCCAGTACTGGTCCCAGCCACCAAATCAAAGTAATTTGACACAGGCTTTCCCACAATCCTCTCAATTTCATCCAACATTTGGATGAGAACCATGCCACGGATGCCCCCTCCGTCCAGGCAGAGCACACGGCAAGTATTGCGAGGCTTCTTAATTTCAAGGTCTACTTTGGGGGCAATATCTCGAATGTCTGGGCTGCAGCCTCGAGAAATAAGGACTTCTTCAAATACTGAAAGAGGATTCAAGTTACCAGTTAAAAGATATCCTCTGACTCAGAAATAAGGGGTTCATCCAGGTTTTTTAGCCAGGGTCCTATGTTAGGAATTTTGTGAAAATAATTTTAGCCATTAAATAGAGTCCAATTTCTTTTAAATTAAAAATTTTCTTTAAAATATAGTACTAGCAAAATATAACTTCTTTAACTGCTATATAAGGTAGTTTTTTTACAAAACTTTCTTATATCGAACAAATAGGTGGGTTTTTTTAAAAAAAAAAGATTACATTCTGAAAACTAAACACAGGAAAATAAGACTTAAAATAATAAATTTCATTACCTTGGCATGTCATACACTGATTTGTTCCAAAGTAAAAAAAATTTTTACAAAGGACATACATACTTCAAACCCTTTTTCCCTGTTCTCATCAAACCTTGAAGTTAAACTATAAATTATAATTGGAAAGAAAATTACAGTTGGTGTATGATTTTCTGCAATTATACGTAACAGACCCTTCACATTCATAAACCTAAAATCCAGAATGACAGAAAAACTACGTTTTCAGAATTTTGCAATGGGTTCCGTTAACGGACCGGATTTTTCATAGATGAACCCCTGAAAATATACCCCTTATGAATACAGCACTATTTTCTTAAAACACAAAAGGAAAAAAATAATTGTTTAAAACACAAAAACAAAATTATAAGTTTTAAGAACAATATATTCTTTTAGTTTCAGGCTTCTCTTATCAGCCAACCATTCTGTAGACAGATTCCAACCATCGGTTGGATTTCTGCAAAGCAAGGAGCTTCACATGAAAAGTTGCACGGGCTTCACAAAAAATGTCAAGCACTGATGAGATTTGTTTGTTAATTTCAACCCTGGTGTCATCTAACAACTCGCCAAATGGCTGAGCTGCTCGCACAGGCATGAAAAAAAACATTCTTTAATTTTTTTTTCAATTTCCAGGTCTAAAAGAAGTTTCTTTGTGTTCTACAAATACAATTTGCATGGAAGAGAGCAGTGTGTTTTAAATATTTCAATGAAAGAATCTTTAAACAGAAATAATGTCAAAAAACTTAGGCAAGCCAGAGCATGTTAGAAATATATAGCTTATAAGGCCAAGTTAACTCTCAGATAAAAAAAAAACATTTTAAAGCACAACTGTAGAACAATGATAAAAATTGCAGTTAATGAAGCTTACATAAATATGGTTTAGCTAAGAATTAACCCCCCCCCCCCGCCCAATGTTTTCAACTCCCAAAATAATAATAATAATAATCTTTATTTAACACTATGGAAATTACAAATAAATATATAAAATAATATGAGTTACCAAGGGGAAACAGTCCCGTTCAGGTAACCAAAAAAAGTGTGAACATTGAGTGATATTTAAAATAAAATAAATAGATAGGTGGGTTGAATTACATAGCAATAATATTATTCAAAAATGCAAAAAACAAAACATAGTACAAATAAAAATAATTGATTGAACTTACAAGTTTCTGTTGTTTTTGAAAATGTACAATTTTCTGGTGGGATACCATTAAACTGTCCATTTCCAGAACAGCCGTCATTGCAGGAATGCATAGGCACGTGGCAGCGGCTAGCCCCAATGATATGAAGGGCAAAAAGAATCTCTCCCGGGGATCCTTTCTTATCTGTGGCAGCTAAATGGCGGGGGCTTTCACCAGATTTGTTCAAGCTATTGACATCAGCCCCAAAAGAAATGAAGGTCTGAACTAAAGAAATGTCTCCAATCTAAAAGAAACATTTTTAATCAATAGATGTGGTCTTCTATTAATTTTAACCTTCCTACCTTGTTTAAAAAAAAGTAACATATTCCCCCTCGTGGGGTCTAATAGACCCCATGCGTAAAACTTGCCTATTGCTCTAATAATAGGGTACATATATTTTAAATTGCAAAGAATTATGATTTCTTACTATAATAAATACATACTCTAGTCTAGTTTTTGTGCCCCTTTTTAGCCAACGTACATAAAAAAATTTCTGGACGATAACTTAATAATTCCAAATCATGTAAATCCTACCCTAACAGCCAGGTGCAATGGTGTGTCTCCTTCAGCATTCTGCAAATCAGCATCAGCATGGTGACTTAAGAGCATCACAGCACAGCTCAGGCGGTTTCGTTTAACCATGACATGCAAAGCTGTGTCACCCAAGAAGTTCTTTGCATTCACATTACAACCATGCTCAATAAGTAGTTCTGTGAGCTAAAAAAAGAAGCAAAAAAATTATTTTTATAAAAATATTTTACACTATGAGAGCAGCAGGAATGATGTCCTAGTTTAAAAAAAGAGGAACAAATGAACAATAGTTTTCAAACCAGATTAAGGGGTCTGTTTATAAGTAATAAAGGTCTATTAATGTACCCATTCAAAAATACTTCTTTACAAAAAGAAAACCTTTATGAAATATAAAATAATATTATTATAAATAATATATTTGATATTCAATGTTGATAACTCTAAAACTAAAATTCATGACAAATGTGAATGGTTAAACAGAGTTGATTGAAAAAGACACTTTCTCACAGTGTAGCTGTTACCCATAATCCTATAAAAAAATATTTATTATTTTAAATTCAAAATTTTAAAAAGAATCTTTAAAGCTTACAGACAATGTTCAGAAGAATCTGAACACTTTGAAACCAAATAAGTATCATTTGAACTAGTAATTAAAAAGATGTTTAATTGTTTACTGGAAACTGTTGGCCAAACACCATTCTAGAATAATGAGAACTTATTTTTAGAAAGAAGATAAGAAATAGATAGATCTACAAGAAACAGACCATTTACGTTTGCAGTAAAATTGAGCTCCATCATTAAAATGTAGGAAATATGTTAAAACTAATATTTTTTAAAACATTACCTCAGATGTTTTAGACCAATGAAGTGGTGTTCCACCATTTTTAATATCACTGTTAAAGAATCTATTGCTATAGGTATCTAAGAGTTCTTTCATTGATCTAAAATAAAGCAAAATTACTGTAACATAAATTACAGTGAGCTATTAAATTTACAATAAATACAAATTTTCAATCAATATCATATGTACAGCCCAAAATTAACATAATAAATAAAGACTAGAAAGCCATGAGTATATTAAGGAAAAGTACATTTATTTAAATAAACTTCTATGTTACAAAAATTAAGAGAAAGGTAATCAATACAATATCAGGGTGTCTAGTGATTATCAATCTCAAAATTCCCTGACTTTTCCCTGACCAATAACTAAATTTCCCTGACTAATAATGCGCATTAGTATACACTCCAAAAATACCTTCAAATGTTTGTTAAAAACATAAATCTTTGATCTTTGGATGAATGGCCAAAAAAACATGCCATTGATGCAGACTGTGTTGTTGCTTTGGCATTTCTTTGATGCTTTCCACTTTTCGTATGGCTAGTTAATGCCTGACGACCCATGTTTGATAAGTTGAAAGTTGTCTGGCAAAGTTTGCATCTTGCCACCGTATTATCATTAGGTACTTTCACCAGCCATAAATTAAATAAAGATTCACTTAACCAGTTTTCTTGAAACACTGTCGTCTTCGACATATTGATCTTTGTTATGCTACATTAACAAAAACAATTTAATCCTCTAAGCACTAAAAAAATAACTAAGCACTCTTGCTAGGAGATTATGAACAAACAAGAAAAAAAAGAAGGGGCGGGGGAAACCAAGTTGTGCCGAGAATACTCTTAACACCCCTCCGCGAACTCCGCCTCCTATTCAATTCAAACCAGTTCCCCCTCCACTGTCATGAGTCCTGACAATTCAATCTCCTGTCATGACAGCATCGATTGCAACGGAATTCTACTTTCCATTCAAATCTTGGAAATTTCACTCCTTTGATGATTTTAGTAACTAAAAAAAATTCCCAGATCGATGAGCAAATTCCCTGACTTTTCCCTGATTTTTCCAGAAACTTTAAATTCCCTGACTTTTCCAGGTTTTCCAGGTTGCTAGACACCCTGAATATTTTATACTAATATATAACAAATATTTCATGAGAATAATAAAGAATGAGTTAAAG
Source organism: Tetragnatha montana (assembly GCA_963680715.1). NCBI lineage: Eukaryota > Metazoa > Arthropoda > Arachnida > Araneae > Tetragnathidae > Tetragnatha > Tetragnatha montana. Next base: position 26,854,246 of record OY796677.1, read on the forward strand.
TAATAAAAGCAAAACTTTATTACAATCTAATTGCATCAGAAAATATTCAATTTCATAAAACTAATGGAGTAGTATTACAACATTTGACAGAAAAGAAAACCATTTTCAATAGTCTACTAAGAAAAACATAGCTTGGTCTTTACTTTCTTAGTGTGTTACAAGTCAAGTTATATTTTGACAAAATTGACAAGGTCAAACTAAAATAATAAAGCAGATAAGAAGAAATTGAGAAAAGGTTTGAAAAATTATTAAAATATTGCATTCAAATAAAAAAAATTCAATTTTTAAATATTTTTATAGCTATACGGATTTTGCCAAAAAATGTGGTTTTCTAAGCTGCGACATGGTGCAACCCTTCAAGCTTTGTGACAAATCAGCAAACAGCAGTCATAAACCTAACAGGTTAAGACCAAATGGGAAGGACAAAGTAAACTCATCAGTCTACTCTTTTTCAATAACCATATCCACTACTCCTCGAGGCTTATTGTTACTTATATAACTACAAACAGTAGGTATTCATAACTGGGACGAAACAACAAATACTAAATCTAATACAGTGCAACTTAGATTATTCAAAGCTAAAGGGACCACGAAAAAAATTGGAATTTCTTATTACATTTATTATTTATTTATTCAAATTAAAAAGCTCCATGTATTTTTACTTTAAATTCAGGTCAGGATAGAGAGATTGTGAATGTTCACTAGCAAAACTTTCACAACATAGACTGCTTCCAGAAAATTACTCCCAAGAGTATTGGGTAAGGTATCTCTTCTTTTTGCTCCAAAATGGGATTGAGGCCACACCAAAACAAAGAAAACCTAACCTAACAAAGCCACAATGTCATGTTTGTCTCAGTCTAGTGATTATTTTTTATCAATGAAAGGAGAAGAAAAATATTTAATTTGAAAGTTCCACAAAAAAAAAAAAAAACTTTAAAATTATCTATATATTTTAATATTGAACTAATAAGGAGTTTCAGGAGCCAAAAGAAAACTTTGAATTTTCACGACTTGGAATTACAGACTTTGAAGTTATCCATGTTGGATTGTACTATATAGCATAGCATTGTCATTTAATAGTGAACACAATGTTACTTACCCCATAAATTTTCAGTTGCTTTGGTAAGTTTTATTTTGGTATGAATTTTCAAAAATAGTTGTCACAATTGTATGATTGCAGCAAGGTTTAAATTATGACAGAATATTCAATATAGAAAAAGGTACTTACAAATTATTTCGTCGACTAAAAAGGTAGGAGGAGAAATTTGGCATAGATCCAGTCATAAAACTACCCAAGCGTAATTTCTTCCTTAAGGTCAAAAATTTTTAATTTATTAACAGAATTTCATTCTTATATTTTTTTTCAAAAGTCAAGGCAGCAGTCAAATGAAAAATAAAGTACACAAATATTTACAATGGGAAATGAAATTTCAATTGAATGAAAAAATTAAAGTTAAATACAAACAGCAACAAAACAATACAGAATTTACATTTAGAACAAAATGGATTTCTTTCTAATTAGGTATCCCAAACTTAAAATTAGTACAAACAAAATATTTATAACAATGGATATCCCATATAAATAAATTTTAAAGATTGGGGGTCGATAGAAAAAAATACAAATCACAAAATCAATCAGCCCTATCAGATTTGGTTCTTTGAATATTTAGTTATAACTAGATCCAACTAGAAAAAAAGGATCAGTTTATTAAGATAATTTTAAAATAAAATAGGCCTTTTTTTAAGCTACTAAACTAAGGCCACTTTGTACCTTGAAGGAATAAAATGTGCCTCAAATAAATGCCACTAACTTGAAGGGTTGTTTTGGATTTGAGAACTAAATAATGAAAATCACTAAAGAGAGATCTTCAGTCATTCGCATAAATATTAAAAAAAAAGTTGCAATGAATTAAAATAAACTTGTTTCTAAAATCATACAATACCAGTTCCTAAACTGCTCACAGTGAATCTATTTGTTTTTTTTTTCTTTCTTAAAAGTGCTTTTAGACTAAATTTCCTTTTCAGAAGAATGTTATAAATTCTTACCAATTAGAATTTATTAATTTTTTAACTAATTTTATAAAAGAAGTATAATATAATGATATCACTGCTTACAACTCAGGAGGATTTATCAAAGGAAATGCAAACTTTACCTGGAGGGCGAATCACAGTTGGATGAAAGATAGTTTTCATTTAAATTGTACAAGCAGCTCAGGTTGACATCAACACCTGCTTTGAGGAACTCCATAACACAGTCTGTTCTGTCAGCCATGCAGGCCAAGTGGAATGGTGTGCATCCTTTTTTGTTGAAAGAGTTAATGGCAGATGTAGAACACTTTCGTGTCAAAACCTAAATAAGGTAATTTGACAATAGGTGATAGTAAAAACAAGGTCATTCTATATACAGGATGCAGCATAAACTTTGCAGACTTTCAAATTTAAAAAAGTAGTGCTACTTGGGAAAATTTCTGGCATATTTTTAATACATGATCAGGGGGAATTAAGATTTTCTTTAAGCTATAAAATCTTGCACCAAATAAAAGGCAAAACCCTGCATTATAACTAATATTATTCTAAAAAATTAAATTTTAGACAGTTTAATAATTACTTAGCAGAAAATAAGATTCATTTAAATTCTGAAAATCTGAAGAGTATACCCCATGTCCCTGAACACAATCACTTCAGTATTGGATTCTGATTCTAAGTAAGATGACAATAATTTATGGATTTCAATCCTAATTAGCCTAAGTATTGAACCTTTTGGCTTTTGGTATCAAATCTATATCAGACAGGTAACAGATATTGGTACTATATTACTACTGGACTATGAGGCTACCGAACCTAGCTGGCTATTTGCCAGTCCCTGGAAACTGCTTAGTTTCCCTCAAATCACTTTCCCTAATATAAAAAGGATATGGGATGATGACTTATCTAACATAGACAAACACAGCACAAATAAATCTTAAAATGTTAGGATATCATAGTATGCATGTACAAACAGTGACTATAAAAGAAACTTATATTAGGAATGAATACTGGTTGATCTCCACTGATTTTGTTCTTCAGCAGTTTCATTAGCCTTCTAAAGCCAATCCATATGATTTCCTGCCAATCTCTCTAGTTCTATAATCATTTTATTACCTTAACCCTTTACCCAAGTGTTTTTTTCTTACTAGCATGGAAGTAAAAGTCTGTTAGTCAGCTATAAGTTATAGAAGGTCACCAGTTCCGGTTGGATGCAGCTTTTTCAAATGTTTTGTTACTTGAAATTGGCATAGTGACCAGATTATTTAGGGACTTCGTATACTTTCAGTGGGTGCACTATGCAGAATGCCTCAGCAAAATTTTTAAACCTTGTCTTTTACACCAAGTACTTTTAAAATCGTGTTTAGTTGTTTTCAGGTAGCTTATCTTAGAAAACTGGGTTTAGTTGAGGGAGGTTTTTTGCCGAATTATATAGATTTTAAAATTAATAAATTGGAACTTTATTTCAAACAGAAAAGAAAGTTATTCAATTCCTAAAAGAAGTATCTATTTTCGCCATCAATAGTTTTTACACTGTCAACCCTAATTTAAATGGTAAGCTAAAATTAATCTTTATGCTCAGCATCAAATGAAGTCTTACCTGAATAATGTCTTTGGTTGTAGTAGCAGCAGTATGGAAGACTGTGTCACCGTTGGCATCAGTAATATCGACTCTGGGATTAAGTTCGATGATAGCAACGACAGAGTTGATTTGTTGAGCCTTAACAGCCACATGAAGGGGAGTCATCTGGGAACCTTCACATACTGTATTTATTTGACTAGTAAAAACAAAAATAATTATGAGTTTGTCAGAAATTTTTTAAAAACTTTGGTACTTACGTATTAATGCCACCACAGCTATTTTGAAAGTGTTTTGATTTTAAATAAAGTGTTTTATTTTACAGATAGTAAAGTGTTATTTAGATAAATGGTTATTTTACAGATAAAATTTTAAATTAAGTGTTTTATTTAAAATCAAAACCCTTTCGAAATAGCTGCGGTGGCGTTAATACGCAAGTACCAAAACTTTTAACATTCACAAGCCAGAAAAAAATTATATACAGTGTAAAATTTTAATATCTTGAGATAAGATAAAATTGCATATAACTGATATAAAAAAACATTTAGTCAATTTTTTAAAATATACTTTGAAAAAAAAAAAGAAACCTAGTCCGTCATGATCATTTCAATTTTTTTTTAAATGATGCTTCTAATCTAACTTTCTTGGCATTTGTTTCAATATTTTTTCTTGTCCAACTTTTTAGAACAGTTGTCCTCCAAGAACAGCATGCAGGCTAAAACAGGCCCTTCCAGCTCCTGTAGTGTAGCAGATTGTATTTTGGTGGTATGCAATATTTGGTACAATTCCGTTAGAGTCCCCGCTAAATATGGCCAATGTCCAAATCACTAAATATATCCAAATATCAACAAACTTTTCTGACTTTTATTAATAAACTGAATAGTTATTGATCTAATTAAACATTTTCATTCAAGAGTTTGAAATTATTCATGAATATTTCTACTTTTTGTTGTCTAAAAGAACCGGGCGATATTTAGCGGGGACTCTAACGGAATTGAACCCAATATTTTATTAAATTTAGTCAGCCTTAAGTATGAATATAAGAAAAATGAATATACGTAATCAATGTAAAAAAAAGTGTTGTGAAACTTAAAATTTTCTTTCTAAATTTAAAACGGGCTTAGCAACGTTAACAATGAGTGGTCACCAAATTATGCTATCCATCATACAGGTCAAAAAAATCTATTTAAACTAAATATCTACTGAATAAAAACAGCATACCTTTGAATATCTTTGTTCTTAAAGCATTCGGTGTACCCAAGATGAGCTGCAATGTGAGCAGTCGTCCAGGATGAATTTTCTTTGATGATTTGGGAAACATTCTGCAAAGCAATTCTAGACGTCCCTATATCTGGTATGCACTGTATTAGCAGTGGAAGCTTCTCTTTAAGTTGATGAAACAGCAACACTGCTGTCAACTCATCTGATGTACGGTGTATGCTGTGAATCACGAACAAGTAATTTTGAATTATCAGATAAGTTAAAATAAAATCCATATATTAGAGCATTATAATTTTTTGCACACACACATCTTTTAAAATTAATGAAATTATCTAGGTATATTTACATTTATTAAGTAAAAAGAGAGAACAGTAAAAGGTTTAAAATAAGATAATTTAGCATTTACTACTGTCATTTTTTGACATTTTCCCATCACCTTTTAGTAGTAGAGTACACCTTTGTGGATGTTTACTAATAGGAAGCAAAAGCAAGATGGAAAATAAAAAATCGGAATAATTCTGATGTTAAATGTAATAAATCTTTAAATATGTACACATACCATTAATCATGATAAAAATATGTTTTGAAACGCAAATGCATAGAATTGTTTAAAAGACATTAAAAACATAAAAATGGCTTGACATCATTTCTGGGTCATTCCACAGTATTTGGATTCACAAGCTTGTAAAAAAAAATTAAGAAAACAATTAAGTGTTATACATCAAATTAAAGCCTGAAATCTCTTCTATTTAAGTTTATCAACAGAAAATCTCCATTTTTAACCTAACAAAAAATAAAACATTTTGTTTGAAACAAAGTGGGGAAAATGCGTTACGTACGGGACATTACATTTTAATTTTTAAATGAAAAAATATTTTATTTTGATTCAAAATTTTTATGTTTTATTAAACCTTTTTGATAGTTGCATTAAATGAAATATTAAGAAACAAGTTTTAAAAATATTTAATTACAAATTTTCAATCATTAATTTCATCTTGCCCCGTACGTAACAATTTTAAGTTTATTTTTAATTTTTTAACCAGTAAAACTGATGACAACTGAATAATTTTTTGTTTTCTCTTCAACTGGGTTACTAGCTTCTTAAATAATTCAATTAACATATTTTATCTTTTTATTTAGATGCTGGGCATGATAAATAAAAAGTGTTACGTACGGGACAAATCTGTTACGTACGGGACAAAATTGCAGAAGTTTCAATTAAAACTAGGAAAAAATTTAATTTTACAACCATGTTAATATTTTTTTAGCCTCAGGAGTCTTATCTGTTCTCAACTTTCACTTTTTTGGATACCTTTGGGTAGATTTTTTGACCTCAGAAGCTTATTTCATAAACTGAAAAGAAGCTAATTTCTCTTATTGTTCCTTGCTATTAATTATGTATTTAAGTAATCAGAATACTATATATCATCATCCCCATATCCAGATATCATATTCCCCACAGAAAATTTTGAAGATTACCCATCTCCTCGTTAAAAACTAGATATTGGACGGTTGGCAGGAAAAGCTGCCAGTAGATAAAAAGCCTTATTATTGACAATTTAAATACTACTATCATTTTAACACAATAATTGGTAACAATATTTAGAAAGGAATCTTGTAATAATAATGTCACAATAAAAAATAACAAAAACTATAGAAAGGATTATTTTAGCGTTTTCTAATTTCTGAATGATCTATCTGCAATCTCCAAAACGTGGTAAAACGTTCTGATTAGAACAGCGATTCCACTGCTAAAACACCATGGAATGTATAAATTTCTATTTTTATCTGAACAAATACATTCTTTAGAAACAGTTATCATTCATCATTTAAACTTTTAATGCCTCTATTAGGGTCAGTTAAAAATGATATGTCCCGTGGCAGCTTTTCTTACCAACCGTCCTTAATGGGTTAAAAGCCGGGAATTTTTTTTTTACCAATTAGATGAAATAGAAGATATAATTTATGTTCTGGGACTTGAATAAAACATGCATTTTATTTTTGAATGTTTATACTTTTTTTTAAATGGAGCTATAGTAAGAAAAATCCTAATTAACATAATACCAATTAAAATACCTAAAAAATCATTAATTGTTATAATTTCTATAATTAAAAATAAGTTTGAATGTTAATAGGGCTATTAAATTCATAAAATAAACATTTGTATTACATTTAAGTTCACAATTCCTGGTTACTGTTACTTTAATTCACATGTCCCGTACGTAACAAACAGCCTTGTCCCGTACGTAACGGAGATAATTAGCCCTCTTCAATTAATGACACAATTTAAAAATATGATTTAAAAGGTAATTAATAAAATGTATATTTCTGCTTCTACTCAAAAAAAAATTTTGTGAAAATATATAATAACTTCAGAGCAAAATGGGAATTTCTGAAGGTACTTTTAAAAAAGGTTTTTGTGATGTCCCGTACGTAACGCAAATTAATTGGTTTTTAGAAAAAAAACTATTGTCCCAAACAAAAGGAAATTTTGCAGGAATTAAGCTGAAGTGGTACATATTAAATAAAAAATAATTGCAAACTTCCTCATTTATGTTTGGATATTGAAAACACTGCAAATGTCTTAAAATTTTGCTGTGAATTGTCCCGTACGTAACACACGAATACTGTGGAATGACCCTTCTAATCAATGAAATGTCAAAAAGGTGAATTTCAAACAGGTGAGGCATTTGAATAAAGCACAATCATATCGACAAATCTGATCTATACTAGACTCCAACGTTCCTTGACACTGGAGAAGTAAGCTGAGAGCAAATGAAGGAAGTAGTTCCCACCGCAATGCCCAAAAGCGTTGCGGGACTGTTGTCCGGGTTGTCTAGCCGTGGTTGATGATTAAAATTTAAAACAAGATTTTACAGTATACTCCTTTGTTTTATTTTTGAAAACTTACAAGAACATAGTATAGGAATTGGCAAATGTTTTGCATTAATAAACAAATCCTATTTGAGGACCAGTAAATTAATAATCGAAAAACTGGCCACTGTTTTGAAAAATTGACTACAATAATTTTTATAAACCTAAGTACCTTACCTAAATGCTTTGTTAATAGTGTGATTGATATCCAACTGCATAACAATATCAAGTTTTTGAGTTTCATTTTCAGCAGTTCTGTACAGCACAAGACACCCGTCTCGAGAATGGACTTCATTACATACATAATCATCCACGCAAACTTCAATTACTCGGTTTGGATCATTATTACTTGAAGATATGAGCCGGAAAAAACTGTGAAACATTGTGCCCAAACAGCACTTCTATGAAGAAAGAAAAACTAGTTTAGTTTTGAGCAAAATGAGAAAAGTTGGAGTAGATTTAGAATTTAGAGTAACCTTTCTACTTTATAAAACACTAGGTAATTATTGAAAGAATCCGGGTCAAACGCCAGATTCTTTGATTCAGCATGAAAGATAGGTAAAGGTTTTCTTGCCAATATAAAGCATCTGTTAAAAATTATCAAACAGTCGCCATGGCCTGGATTTATTCCCTAGACCAGTGTTTCCCAACCTTTTTCAGTCCATGCCCCACCAAAGCCTTTCTAAATTTTCCATGCCCCCTATGTCCTTTATTTTTTTCGAAAATCTTTCTTGAAAAGTAAATAACACCTGGTGGTCCATGCCCCACCTAGGGGGCAATTTGGTTAAAAATGTTCAAATTGCCCCCCTAGAAATCCATATTACCCCCCGGTGGGGTGTGCACTCCACATTGGGAAACACTGCCCTAGACTATTCCAGTAGAATAACTTTAAATTAAAAGAATACTTAGTTTCTTCAATATACAACTGTCCTATTTTGTGATTTTCTAGATAAGTTTTGGTTTTGCAGTAAGATATTCTTTAAATATTCCTACGTGAAACCCAAACTACTAAGCCTACCTATGAATGATTTCCTAGGAATAAAGTAATGGCAGAAGAATGTTTATAACATTGTACTAATGGGCTTCTATAGTGCCACTCCTTTCTCCCACAGCTATGTGCCTTTTACCAACCCCCGAACACTAAAGGTCTCAGTTACTGAGGGTTTTTGGAAGATGGGTGTGAGTGATCCTCAGGGTGTTTCATTTTATCCCAAAAGCGCAATATTTATAAGGAATTAATGTATCCCCTACTCTATATGTGATGACAAAATATTAAATACCAAATTTCAACAAGGTTAGATAATTTTTAGGATATTTAAGGGTTGTATTTGACATTAAGTGGTTATAAAAAATGTCCAACCTTTAAACATTATCACTATCTTATTAATTAAAATTTGGATTAAATTTTTATCACATCACAATTTTCACTTAGTGACAGTAAAGCCATATGAAAATCATGCCTGTGGAAAAAATGAAACACCCTCAGAGAGACTGCCCACATCCATCTTTCGAAACCCTTCAATGGCTCACATGTCACATTTATAGTGCTCAGGGGTCGGTATAAGGCACATAGCTGTGGGAGAAAGAGGTGAAGCTATAGAAGCCTATTGGGTATTGGTACAGTGTTATAATAGGAATAAGTGACAAAAGTGTGTCACCCCTAAATATTTAATCTTCTTAAAATTTTGCACTTGTTATTTTTTAATCACATAGACTGGGTGACATCAATCAGATAAGAAAGTCACACATTTGGAGAAAAATGAAACACACTAGCTGCCAATGTCATTTAACATAACATAAATCTCTTTGTGCCTAAGTGGCACATAAGGCCTTCAGCCTAGCCCCTCCGGTCTGCCGCAGCAGCCCTTGCCTGGGACCAGCTGGCCTCTCTACTCCTCGGCCATTTGTCTCCATGTCAAGGCCGGTCTCCCCCGTATCCTCTTGCCCTCAGGTGTTCAAGTGAGGGCAACCGATGGAATTCTGGCTGGCCAATGTCATTATTAGCAAGTAAATAATTAAACTTTTGTAGAACTGGGTTCTTAGAATCCACTATTTTATCTATATTGGTGTCAGGCCTGAATTCCTTGGATTACTACAAAATTTGGATCAGCTGGAATCAGCCCTCCATTTGGCGATCGTGTTGCGATCACCAACTATACACTATAACTAATTGTGATTGTGATATACCGCTAACTTGGCGACCGCAATGCGAGTTGCCAAATGGAGGACTCTTATTCCAACTGTGCCCAAAATTTAAATATGTAACAAGCTTCAAATAATTTTTTAACTTTTAATTTATTAATGAGTATGGGGATAGTGCCCAAATAAAATATTTGGATAAATCTCTCCTTCAAGCATATTTTTTTAGGGGGTGAGCAGCATCCAAGCAACAAACAAGGTCCTTGTAGTCTTGTACAGACAAGAGCAGAGGGCTTATAATAAAATAAGTGCTTTGATGCATGAAGCAGAAGGGATGCTCCGGGAGATGCTTTCACACTCCGGGTGTAAAGTTTCGAAAAAGATTGAGAACCGATGCACTAAAGCTATTTGGAAAATTATACCTTTAATATGTTCGGATAGTGTTTTACGATTTTACGAATTCATTTCAAGGAATGGTGAGATTTTATGGTGAACATTTAAAAAATATATACAGGTTAACTCAAAAAAATAATCACTTTTTAAATAAATAGCCTCAAATTTGATAAAAATATTTAAATTTCCAGTTTAGAAGCAAAAGAAGGAAAATCAAAACTTTGATTCCTGTAGACAATAAAACATGAAAGATAAGATTGACCTTCAATTTGAACCCATTTTTTAAATAACTTACAATTAATTGAGAAAATAGATGTTAAAAAAAGAAAAATCGAAGCTTGAACAGTATTAAATTTGCTTATTTATTTGCTAGAGTGGAACTTGAAGAGGAATATAAACAAAAATTAAAATTCTCACGCAACTCTTGCTTTGATGCCATTTAAACAAAACTATTTGGCTTAATTTTAAATTAAGATGATTCAAAAGATGAGTTATTTGAAATAATCCAGTACTTTTTACAGTATATTGAAATAAATTTTTTTTCATAAATGAAAGTGTTGTATCGTGTAGTTTTTGTGATAATATTAGATATGCACTGTTTAATTTTCAAAGCACTTCTACTTACATGTCTTATGTTACGTCATCATGACGTCGTCATGTTAACAAAGTTTCTTCGGAAATGTGTTAAGTCGATCTCATGGAAGTAGGAGGATCTGCTATCTCTGTTGTCTGATTTTGTTCGATTGCATTTGTACAAGGTGTCTCTAGATTTGGATCATTTCTTAAGTTTGTGTGTTTTACAAACTCTAAATTGTTTCCTGAAACATCCGATTGAAAGATTGGATAATAAACTTATAAACTTTCTTGAAGTTCATACTGCATCTCCTTCTCGGGTAAACTTACTCATCGCTATCCAACATGTCAGGAAAAAGGTAAATTTTATTAAATGTTAATTGATGCAATTTTTGAATTATGAATTTGTTACTACTTTTAATTTTGTGAATGTGCTTTTATATGTATATCTTAAGTTGATGATTGTGCCGGCGTTTTTAGTAAATTGCATTTTCTAATTAAAATTCTGTGTTTTACCAACTTAAAATCCCTTTAAATTTGCGATAGTATTTCATTAAAATGTTAGTTAGATTTCACCAATTTTCCTCTGTCTTTGTCCAGCTATTATTGTCATTGATCGTTAGGCCTAATGGAGAACTGCTGAGTCAGAATGCTTGTTACTGTGAGTTCTTTGTTAAAGCATCTGATGATGAAGATTACATCAAAAAATCTCTTAAATGGGAAATAACGTATTTGGAGTACTTTATATTGTTTATAACATGAAAGGGAAATTTGATAACGAAATCCGCATCCTATGTTTGAGTCGTAGTAAACAGCAATAATGCCATGTAATAGAGAAATATCGATACTGAATGTTAAATTTTCTAAACTTATTTTTCGAGAAGTATTTTTGTGGTATAAAATTCATTATGTCCAACAGTTGCCTTTGCAATTAGTTAACCTATATAATCAATATGTTCCATCCTGTAAAAATGAAATGAAATTATGAAAATCTTGTAGCTTTATATTTGATTTTTATTTATTTAATGTCTTTATGATAGAATTTCGTTTTACCACCTAATGAAAAAGGCTTAAAATCGGAAACTAATTCAATCTCCTGACTTTCTATGATTAGGAATATCTTGTTAAAAGAATGAAAATTAGTTCCTAATCTTAATTCTTGATAATTAATGATGATTTAATTATGTGGGATTCAAAGAATGGGCATCAAAGTGGGCTTATTGTGCTCATGAGATGCCTTTTATATCATCTGGGGTTTAGAATTCTATTTTCTGTACTGCTAAATATAAACAAGTTTTGGTCGCCAAAATTTTATGGTTGTCATTGATCTAACAAACTTTTTAAGTTTACTGATTTGCTATTTTTGGCAACTAAAACAGCTTGATGATATTTAATGTGCCAGATGACTAAATCGAACCATTGAAAGTGCCTGTTTTTGGTACCTAAAGAGACCTAGACCCTATCAATTTATTGCCCCCCCCCCCCAATTTCATTTTATGTTTCACGAAAATGTAAAGGATGGGGGTCCCAAGACATTTTTTAACATTTCCCCTTTTAAACTAGTGTTTTTATATCATTTTGAATCTCTTAGTAGGAAACACCCGAAGGGAACCGCTTCTTGTAAGTGGCAAAATTTCCTAGGGGAAAACACTGTTACAGGCTTCTAAGTTTTGGAGGGGGGTCTGGGGGTTCTCCCTCAGGAAATTCTTTGAAATTTGACCCTAAAAAGTATTGTTTTTACTCTTTTTGAGACCCTTTGGGTTGCACCCAAAGAGGATTTCTCCTTATAAGGTGGAGAATTTTCAAGGGAAAAACAATATCAAAATTACGGCCCTGAACTTGGAAGCCATGATACTATGATACCCTCAAAAAACTATTACTTATTCTTCTTCACTATGAATGATTTAAATTTCATTTTGAAAAATGATAGTCAACAAAAAATACAATAAAACCCTGTTAACAGCTGCCCCCCAAAATTTTGCCGCCCTGTGCTATAGCACATTTTGCACGTGCCTAAATATGGCCCTGCGTGTCACCTTAACTCAAAAATATCTAGTTAAAAATGTCAATTATAAACTCTCAAATTTGACAATACAGTAACTAAACTTTAAAAGTCAAAGAGTATTGTTGTGATCAAACAAGAATCTCAACAAGAAGAACTCACTGATCCCATCACGGATACGTTTTTTTTCCTGCATATCATTCAACATGTAAGGAAAAGCCAACTTTCAGGTATTCACTAAGAAAACTCGTTATTTTGCGGCGAAGATCCGTAGTTTAGCGCTATCATCCATAAGTACCTCTTAATTTCCGTATAATTTGGAGGGTATGATATTTTCCCCAGCCAAAATATTTGTTGCTACTAATAACTTAGATTTGTAGATTTTTTTCTTGATGAACTTGGGCAAATATTTCCCCAGAGCTCTTTGAATTTCCCCCGAACATCGTTCGGGCATATTCTGCACCCCTGCCAAAAACAAGATAAAACCCTGTTTTTAGGGGTGAAGTTCCAAAAGTTTTCTGGGGAAGGACCTCCAGATCCCCTTTTGTACTTGGAACTCTATTTTAATAACTTATTAAATATTAAGTTCACAAAAATGTACATCCAAAATTCGGACTTAGTGTACATAAAATAGTTAAATACCTGGGTTAAAATTATCACCTAAAAAGCTACATTGGACTTATTAAATATGTGGGGGGGGCTGGTGAGTAATTTTGAGCCCCTTCCGAAATAAATTCCTATATACGCCACTGAATAATATGTATATTTTGTTAAACCCATGTATAAATAGCGTCTTTTTATCACGATTTCCTTCGAAATTCCTCCTAACAACCAAATAGGCTTTCTGTTTACGCAGTTTCTTTAAGTTTTTAAAATAAAAATTAATTATAACTCGTAACATAGCAGCTAGGGGGTGTTGAAAGTTGTTGCATCAGATAACGCATGGTCACTACTTTACTATAACTAGATATATTGTTTTATAACTACCATTTGTAGGGGGCTCAAAAATTAATTGAGACGAGACACCCTGTATTAAGATTTTTTAAGGTCATCCTACCCATAAAATTAACTATTTTCTTAAAATTTTAAAAATCTTTTAATATATACTGATCTCTTTCATTTTGTACCCTAGTCTGTCCATGGTAGCAAAGCAATTATGCTACCAAACAGAAATCCACCAAATTTTAATACAATCAAAACTTTTTTGGCATTTTTCTTTAATTTGGCCCCCCACTACTTGAATAAGGCAACTAAATAATTTTTTCTATAGTAATTTCTTGTAATGGACATCAGAGTATTAATAGTATCAAACATGCATGTCAATGTTAAGGTGCGTTAAGCTTTAAATTCAGTTTGGAAATGGATAACCTCTTTCTTTTCAGTGCTGAAGAACTTGCCACTGCTATATTGAAGACTAAAGCAAAACCAAACAGACTGTTAGTCGAAGAAGCAGTCAATGATGATAATTCGGTTGTTGATATATCCATGGTAAGCAAAAGTATTTTAAATAGAAATTTTTCGGGTTCTATTTCTTTGTGGTTTCCTTTTTATTTATTTTTTATTCTAACTTTTCAGACTAAAATGAATGAACTTCAGCTTTTTCGTGGGGACACAATTCTTCTGAAGGGAAAAAAGAGACGTGAAACTGTCTGCATTGTTCTTTCCTCTGAAAATGCTCCTAATGAAAAGATTCGCATGAACAGATGTGTTCGTAATAACTTGAGAGTTAGATTGGGAGATGTTGTCAAGTAAGTTAAACATTGTTCATGGGTGGCCACATTTTGTAAAACAAAGAAATTCAGGGATTATAAAATGTTTAGGATATTCCAAAATGTTTCAAGGCAAAAATTGAAAATGGTTTAATTTTGAAATTTGATTTAGATTTTAGAAAATGCTGTTTTTAGATTATCTATGACTTGTTAAAAAGCCAAATGTTTTTTCTTCTAAAATAAAATGAACCTGATGAAATTAAATGAATTAACAAAATAAATTAAAATGTTAAAATTAACAACATGGTGTGCAACCTTAGTTAGACTTTTTAATTAAATTTACTGAAGGTAACTCTACCTTTGGTTTATAAATTTTTAAATCTTTTGCATACTGGCAACTTTTATGGATTGTCCGTAAAATTATGGATAATTTTTTTTTTCGGATTTGCCTGAGAGTCTTTTGACTCACGCTCACCTGGTGAGTTTGCTTCTTGTGTTCCTATCAAATGTGGGGGGAAACCAACTTTTTACTGAGATTAGACCTATGATTCTCTCCCATCATCGCTTCTCCCGTAATTTCGTTGATGTTTTTAAGGCTTGCTAATGCGGGAAAGCTTCTCACGTTCCAATCGTAGCAACTCAAGTTTATTTAAATTCAGCTTTATAATATGCTGCTGAAAGTTTTGATAGAAATTTAAAAATATTTTTGGAAAAAAAACTATAACCTCTTAATATTATTAATGAAATTGATTCCAAACATAAATTTAGATAAAATAGTTTGTGGGGGAAAGGTACAAGGATAGTAAGGTAACACCAAATTAGTTTGTCAGGTGTAAAGGACAAGTCGGTTTGTTATCAGATAAGTACTATGCAATTAAAGTAAGCTGCTTATAAGCTTGTAAAAAAATTAAGTTAATGTATTTATTTATTTCAATATATATTTATTGTATTTCAAAAGTTGGCAAGTATGCTTTTGATATCTAAACTTTAGTGCATTTGATTTAACAATTACTGGTTACCTGTAATATTGATTTTCCTTTGTTTTTAGTATTCAACCCTGTCCTGGCGTGCAATATGGTAAAAGAATTCATGTACTCCCCATTGATGACACTGTTGAAGGTTTGACTGGGTAATTCCATCTGACATTTTTTATATTTAAAACATATGCCCATAGTAAAATACGGTTAATGGGTATACAATTTTCTTTCACCAAGGCTGATGGGTAAATCTTGTCTTAAAAATGAACTTTTTGAATAATATTGGCTTGGAATTCTTGATAAATTGTTAGAAAAGTTTAACCTTAATTTCAGTTGTATAAATTAACTTGAACCAGTTTTTACTCATGAATATATCCTTAAAATGGTAAGAAATGCTAAAAAGGCTTAAATGTTCTCTTCCTAATGCATTTTTAATATTTATCAGCATATAAAAACTTAGCTGAATGTACTAATCAAGTTAAGCTGTTAACTAAAACTATAATTATGTTTAAAAGGTTAAGTACACAATTAGTATTAAATGGTAGTGTGTAATATTATATTTAAGCTGTGTAAGTAAAATTAGTTAGTATTTAAGAAATGGTCTTATAGTGTTTAGTAAAACACAGGTATTAATGATAAATGTTGACCACATTTTTTTCATTTTAGGAGCTTATTCGATGTTTACTTAAAACCCTATTTCTTGGAAGCCTATCGGCCTGTCCATAAAGGAGATCTTTTTGTAGTCCGTGGTGGTATGCGGGCTGTGGAGTTCAAGGTAGTTGAGACAGATCCCAGTCCTTTTTGTATTGTGTCACCTGACACTGTTATCCATTGTGAAGGAGATCCCATAAAAAGAGAGGTTAGTCAATAAAATTTTGTAGTTGTATTTTATATGGCATTAGTTTCTTTAGCATAAACTACCATGATCATGTTGCCTAAAACCAGTGGTTCCCTACTCATTGAATTCTGCAAACCACTTAGTCTCAAATATCATTATTCGTACCTGCCCACCATATATCTCAAATTCCATCTCATGTCAAATTTAGATAGTGATGCAGGGCATTAAAATTCATACTAGATAAATTGGAAAAACTGGGTACTTATAAAAAAAATCCCAGTCAGCTTAAAAAATATTAATATCAGTAAAATGTTATTGTCATACTTTGTGTATTTGTTTTATTGAATAGATTATAGTGTAGTCATTTGTGTTTATACTTTCATTAAAATTATAGGGTTTTTAAGGGTTCATATAATAATCACTTAAAGCAACCACTTCTCTAAATTACTGGGGGGGAGGGGTTCTTCACCCTGTGGTCACGTTGCCCAGTGCCGTGAATTGTATGTGTATTGTATTGTTAACTTAATCTTCCTTAACTTTCAGGAAGAAGAAGAGACTCTTAATGCTGTTGGTTATGATGATGTTGGTGGATGCCGAAAACAACTGGCCCAAATAAAGGAAATGGTGGAATTGCCTCTAAGACACCCTAGTCTTTTCAAAGCAATTGGAGTTAAGGTAAAACCCACTTATAAATATTGTATTTACAGCATCAACTGTAACCACAGGTAAAGAAAAACCTGGAAAAAGTCAGGGAATTTTAATTTGACCCTAAAAGTCTGAAGATTTTGCAGAAAATCTTAAAATAAAATATACATTTGATAAATAATTTGATTTCTCCCTACTGTTGTTGCTCAAGAAGCATTATCACAATATATAGGTGAACAATGTGAGTGTCATAAAATGTCTTTATTCAAAATTTAAAGGATCGGGGCACTTAATTTGAAGAAAATTTTGTGCACAGATAGTTTTTGGTTTTATCCAAGTTTGCAAACCAGTCAAGTTAGAATTGTATGATCACACTTTGTATCTAATTGTACCACCTCTGGTAGTTATCCACAATTTACTTGACTTAAACTGTGCAAATATCTTAAAATGTAAGGTACATTATTTTAAATCCTTAATAAGTTTGGAATTTTATAATTTTTTACCATTAATTCATTTAATATTTTTTATAGTTGTATACATCTTATTAATATTTAAAAACATATCTTTAACACACTACTCAGTAAACATTAATTACATAATAAAGTGAAACATAAGTTAAGGAAGGTGCCTGTTCAAAATAAAAAGTTTGTTAAAGAATTAGTTGGTCAAAGTTAAAAATTAATTTAAATTTATTCTATAATGTAATCTTAACTTATTTTATAGCCTCCTCGAGGTATTTTGCTGTATGGTCCACCTGGTACTGGTAAAACTTTGATTGCAAGAGCTGTTGCTAATGAAACTGGAGCCTTTTTCTTCTTGATCAATGGTATGTCTTAACCTAAAACATCTTGCTAGGTATAACAAAGACTGAAATAGCTATGCTATTGTTTTCTCGAAAGTTTTACTAGAGTTTTTACACTTTTTCATGCCATGCCCCCCTAAGTATTAAGATTTCTGTACCTCCCACAGGGTTTAGTTTAGCTTAAAAGAAAATAAAGGGTAGAATTTAAATCTTTGCATAAGTTTTATATTTTGTTGGTAACTGAGAGGGCAGTTTGTGGGTCCTGATCCAGAAAGATTTTAGAAAATTGTCTCTAAAGAACAGGGATTTCAACACAATTTTATTAATCTGAGACCATACAACAGTTAAGAAAATTCTCAAAAGATTTCTTACCAACTCTTAAAATGCACTTGGATATTGGTTTATGTATTACCAGAAAGTGTTAACAATTTAGTGGGCTACTGGGTTAAACTTAGTGGGGTCTGGTCTTATTCTCCTTAATAAAGATATTATGATCTTGTCCAATTTTTAAAATAGAAGATTAAAGCTTTCCCTTTATATTTGCAGGTCCTGAAATCATGAGTAAATTAGCTGGTGAATCCGAAAGTAATTTGCGTAAAGCTTTTGAAGAGGCAGAAAAAAATGCTCCTGCTATCATCTTTATTGATGAATTAGATGCTATTGCTCCTAAGAGAGAAAAGGTGCTAATGAATCTTTGATTATAATAATTTAAGATAACCAGTAATCGATTTGCAAATGTTTATTATGTACTAGTGCTAAAGTGCTCTAGACCCAGCATTGTCTGAGCACAAAATAAGTATATTTGCCTACATGCCTTTAAAAGTTAACGTCCTTTTCCAGTTAAAGATTTGTGCAGGCTTCACCAGTAATGTTCGTTAATTTAAATTATGTGTAACAGATGCAGAAATAATACTCGGATAAAAGTAAGACTGATCTACTTAAAAAAAAAACCTAACTATGGTGAACTTGCTATTTTAAGAAATGTACAAACAAATGCAAGCCTGAACTATTTGGATTCAAAGAATTAAATAAAACTATTAGATCCTAAGAGTTAAACAAAAATCAGTAAGCGTATAAAAGCCAGTAATATTTGGAAATTTTGTGTAACAAATCTCTCATATAAAAGCCCACGTCACTCACTGACTCACTGACTGATTCTGGAACGCTCGCACACTATGATGCCATCTCGCAATAATAATCATAATCATCAGAAAAATATAAAAGCCCACGTCACTCACTGACTCGATGCCATCTCGCAATAATCAGAAAAATAAATAAATAAAAGTAATTAAAATTTTAAAATAATATAATAGCTTTTAAATAAATATCTTTCAAGAAAGTTGGTTTACTTAATAAAGGTTAAAAAGTTACTTTTAGGGAAGTTGGTTTCTAATTCAACAATAATAAATTATTAAAGTTAAACTTCTTATTTAATGTATAATTAATAGGAACTTGAAGTAGTAACGAGCGAAGCTCGCATAAAAGGCTAGCCTAGCTGTAAGACCCGGCTTTGCCGGGTCGTAACAGCTAGTGTACAAATAATACTCTAACAAAAGTAAGCCTGAGCTACTTCAAAGACAAAAAAACAGTTCAACTGTTATGTCTCATTAAATATTGTCTACCTGTTTGTTTGCCAAAGATTAGGGAATTTGCCAAAGTTTGCAATCTAATTGAATAAAACAGTTATATCAATGGTAACCATAAAAAAAATTGAATATTTGGCAAGCAAAACAGCTTGGGGATATATTACAAGGCAGATAATGGAATCAAACCAAAAAGATATCTGGTGAACTTGCTCGTGTAAGAAATCCACAAACTATTGAGACAAGAGTAAATCTATAGTCTGTGTAAATAAAATAGACGGCTGGAAGTCATTCTTTACCATTGCAACGCAGAAGAGATACATTGAGAAAAAAGTCAAGGTCAACCGCCGATTCTATTTACACAGATTATACCTATGGATTTGCTTAGTGTAAGAAATACACAAACAAATGTAAGTTTGAAGTACTGTAAAAAATAGAAGTAGGAAAATCAGTAAATGTATAAAAAGTCGGTAATATTTGGTAATTTAATTTAAATTGTGTAACTAATGCACAAACAAAAGTAAGGCTGAGCTACTATAAAAACAAAACTAACGACGGCTTGCTAGAGTGTAAGAAAGATGTGAAGTGAAGAGTGGCACCCATGTAAGTAACAATAGACCGCGTCAAAAAGAATGAAAGAAAAACTTCCAAAATAGAATAAAAATAGTTATCAATCAGTGCAACAGTAAGAAGCACTCAACAAATGAGGAAAAACACTGTTTGCTGTTAGTGATGTAAACAACAGCCATTCTATCCAGCAGGATTAATCTTATTCATCTTTACGTTAGGAAAGACTGACAGGACAAATCTTTCAACAAACAACCACTCTGAGAGTAGGAGAGTGATTTTTCCAACCAATCACATGCTGTATTGATGCATTGGACTTTTATGGGGTTTTCTATTTTATTTATTGAGGTAACAGCAAACAGTTGCTGACTTGTTGATTATTTAACTAATTTTAATTATCTTCCTAGACACATGGTGAAGTTGAAAGGCGAATCGTGTCACAACTCCTTACTCTTATGGATGGCCTCAAGCAACGATCACATGTCATTGTTATGGCTGCCACAAACAGGCCTAATAGTATTGATGCTGCTCTTAGACGATTCGGTATGCTCAATTTTTTCTGGTTTTTCCCTATATTTGTGTGTTTTTTTCATGGTTATGTTAAAATAATGTTAAGCACATTTATTGTTTAATTCTTTAATCAACTTCTTGCTGCAATTCTATACTATTGTTTAGTTGGGTTTTTAAGAACCATTTTCTTTATTGAATCTCATACAGTAGAACTCAACTATCCAAATCACTTTCAGAATTTCAGAAATAAAATTAAATCAGAAACATACTGTCATGGGAAGTCAAAAAGCCCAAGAGCATTTTTAATGTGGAAAAGCTTCATCTCTTTTATAAAAACCAATCTAAGGCTTGGATGTCTGCACCATTCTTTACCGAAAGGATCGAGGAATTCTCATCCTTGATGTGAAAAAAATATCTTGGAAATATAGTTTTTCTCCCATTTTCAACAAACATACAGTAATTAAAATAGACCCCTTTTTTATTTCGAAAAATCCAATTATACAAATTTTTGATTATCCGAACAGGGTCCGGTCCAAATTGATTCATATAATTGGAGCTCTACTGTATTCTCTTTGAAATAGGAATTAAATCAATTAAATGTTAGTTTCTTAAACAAGTTAAATGGTAATAAACTGCAAAATTTAGGACTTTAGAAACAAACTAGTTAATTGCTAATCAGTGTTTTAAAATTATTTCTTGTTTTATAAGATTTGATTTTCCTTCATTATTTTATTTTTACCCTAGTAAATTGAAAATATGTAGCACAGATAGAAAAAAAACAGTTTATTTAGTTTTGAAATAATGGTTCAGTTGCATATAATTACAGAAAATTATATACCAAGTGTAGATTTTCTTTTTATTCTTTATAACTTATAGTTGAAGGTCTTTTGATGAAAAGGGAAAATAGGTTTGAAGTCTGTCCTTTGTAATTTATTTTACTTTAAAACATATCAATAAATAAATGGTATCCTGGTTTTTTTTTCTTTCTTTCCAGAATGTAATATTAAAAAAAAAAAAAACATAATTTTATTAAATGTAGGAAAGTTGAAAAAAAATAACTTATTGCAGTTTAAAAATTGTATTATTTGTCTAGTACATTAATTTTAAAAAATAGGACCCTTTTATAACAAAATTATTTTAATAATGCTTATTGCAGGACGTTTTGATCGGGAAGTTGATATTGGAATACCTGATGCTACTGGCCGTCTAGAAATCTTGCGCATTCACACCAAAAATATGAAACTTGCTGAGGATGTTGATCTTGAAAAGGTAAGATATTAAGTGACTGGACTGGAAGATATTAAGGGACACTCTTATGAAACTTCCATTCCTAGGTGTTTATTGTATAAGTATAGGCTTTTATAGGTGTGACATTAACATTCTAACATCTGATTCTAGATTGCTGCAGAAACTCACGGTTTTGTGGGTTCTGATTTGGCTGCTTTGTGTTCAGAGGCTGCTCTACAACAAATCCGTGAAAAGATGGATCTGATTGACCTTGAAGATGAGCAAATTGATGCTGAAGTTCTTAATTCTCTTGCTGTGACCATGGACAACTTTAGGGTTAGTGCTTTTCAAGTCTTGATTGTAATTGCAAAGATAGTTTTTTTTTTCTGAATGGGAAGTACTTATTTGTTATGTTTTCAGTGGGCCATGGGTAAGAGCAGTCCAAGTGCTCTACGTGAGACTGTTGTTGAAGTTCCAAGTGTTACATGGGAAGACATTGGTGGCTTGGAGCATGTGAAAAAAGAACTCCAAGAAATGATTCAGGTTAGCTGTTTAGTTTATCAGAAGTATTAAATAACAATGTATAAGAGTGTAATTTATCTATTCTTTGGACTAGTTAGAGATGTAAAATTCTCGGTAATAATCTTTTGGAGAATATTCTCCAAGAGGAGAATTTTCGAGAATATTCTCCTAGAAGCTACTAAAATAATTTTTTTTTTTTTTTAAATTTTTTATAAGGTATATATTAACTTCAAATTCGAAGAATTTTAAAGGTTTTACAATGAGAAGTCATCATAAATAAAAGAAAGACAAATTAAATTGAAAAATATTTTAAAATCTCTACTTAATTGATAAGACGACATGTTTGATAGGTAAGGCAGAGTAAGCCAGTTACATTCTATTAATTTAAGATTTTCCAACTTTTAAATAGCTTTTTTGAAATAAATTATGTATATGAGAAATGCTTTTCTGGAATTTATTTTGTTGAATCTTAATGAGAATATTCTCTTGAGGAAAAAATGATGAGACGCACTTAAAATTATAAGACATCTATCTAGTGAATGAAAATTTGAAGATTTAATTATTTCACGAACACGAGATGAGTGAGATATAAATTTAATTGTAACTTTGAGAATATTCTCATAAAGGAAAATATTAATGAATCTGAATTAAAATGAGGTATTTTCACGATTTGAGATTAAATTTTATTAAAATAGTAGATAAAAAACCCATGAAGAATGACGTTTAAATGAAGTTCCTGAGTTTCCCAGTTTCTGAGATATAAATTTTTGAAATTTCGTTTCGGCACAAAAACAGAAACACTGTTGTTTATAAGCGCTATGATGTCACATCCAATAGTATCCAGTTTTCCGATCATTGAAAAATAGTAAAACACTAGTTTCGAGGCTGCTGTGATGTCAAATCCCGTTTTTTGATCACATGACTTTACTAGTGTTTTGGCAAAAATAAAATTGAATTATTTAAAACATATTTTTGAACTTAAAAATCTGATATTTGAGAGTTTTAAACTATAACGTATCAAAAAAGTGTAAAATTAAGCAAATCACTCCCTTATGCAAATACCCCATAACGCAAACAAAAAGTTAAGACAAACTATTCATTCACAAATAGTATTTTTAAGTAGATAGTAAATTAAACTGCATCTGATAGTAATTTAGAGTTCTTTGAGAATATTCTCCCGATAAATTATTATCTGTAAATGTAAAATAAATATTATAAAATTATCTCAAATATTTTTCTCAACAGATAATTCTAATGTGATATCTCCTTCTTTTAAGAATATTCTCCTAATTTTACAAAGTTCTATCATAATTTTAGCTAAATGTCAGATTTTAAAGGTCCTTCAGTTTGACAACTATTGGTATTACCTTTGCTTTTAACAACTATATAAAAATAATTAAGACTCCTCTTTTAATTGTATGAGTATTTTCTCCCAGTAAAACTTGCTTTGAATATTTTAAAAAATATTTTATTTTGTATTAAATAAATTTACTTATTTTTAAAAAAATCTTGCGAAATAAATGAAATTACAGTTCAGAGAATATTATCTGAACTGTAGGGTGACTTTTAAATGGTAAATTTCATTGAATTTGTTATTGTTTTCAGGTTTCCAACACTAATACTATATGACCATTTCATATTATCAAACATTTTTACATTTATTAATAAAAAAATAGAATATTCTCGATTATTCTCAAAATTCTCGCCCCTGGAGAATATTCTCAGAATATTTTTATTCTCAGAATATTCTCGTTCTCCGAGAATATTCTCGACTCGCATCTCTAGGACTAGTAATTTTAAATGATAGAACTTTTTCTTCCTCTGAAGTAGGAAAAGAAAGACTTAATTTAAAAGTTCATATTTTTAATGACTTTGAATTTAAATTTTACTTCAGATGAAAGTGCCTCCAAGTTAAGTGTTAGTTAATTTTTGTAAACATGATTTTTTTATAGATCCATTATTTAAACTTTATTGTATTGGTTAATTTGCACCAGTGAGTTGGTTTTAAGTTGCAAATTCTGAAATTTTGGAACACTAGCTTTTCGACTTTCCCCTAAACCTGTATTTCATGTTTAACATTTCTTTTCATGGATAGTAAACATTTTTAAATTGCTTTTAAGTTAAAAACTTGCTCAAATAGGTCAGCACTAACCTCAATAAAATATTAAACATTTTTCTTTCAGTACCCAGTTGAATACCCAGACAAGTTCTTGAAGTTTGGAATGACTCCCTCCAGAGGTGTTCTCTTCTATGGGCCTCCTGGCTGTGGTAAAACTCTTTTGGCCAAGGCTATAGCTAATGAATGCCAGGCAAACTTTATTTCTATCAAGGGACCAGAGCTACTTACTATGTGGTTTGGAGAGTCAGAAGCTAATGTCAGAGATATTTTTGATAAAGTAAGTATAAATGTTTCAGATAACAGGGTTTTTCTACATTTTTTAATCTTTACTGTAGTTTCAACTATTTCAGTAAATGTTCATCTCTTAAGAAGGTCTTTGTATTTATTTCCAATTTTAAGAAGAAAAGTAATGAATGAGTCACCATTTTTAAAACTTACTTCAAAAAGTTTTATTTTTCTCTGTTAAACATTAGCTAATGATAGACTTGTTGATTTAGGCTCGAGCAGCTGCACCATGTGTCCTATTCTTTGATGAGTTGGATTCTATTGCAAAGGCAAGAGGTGGAAGTGTTGGAGATGCAGGTATATATGCTCATATTATTAAAGAGATTTTATCTTGAATTAATGGGAAATCTTTCTGGAATTGTAATACTTTTATATCACTCTTTCTTACCATTGTCAATATATTTTAGGTGGTGCTGCAGACAGGGTGATCAATCAAATTTTGACTGAAATGGATGGTATGAGCAGTAAAAAGAATGTGTTTATCATTGGTGCCACAAATAGGTATGTTTCTTTGTAGTTAATTAAAAGTAAATTTTTGTCCAAAATATAAAGTCATCCGGAAAGTTCCGCTTATCCGAATTACACTCCCTAAACTTACGGTAAGCAAACTAAGCAATTCTTTGCTTCTTACGAAAACACTGTAAAATAACTCCTGTTTGGAAATAAATTTAAACAATGATTATGAAAAAAGACTTTCAATGTTTGAACAATCCTGGTTCAAAAAAAACATCTGCCATAAATTTATTTCATATCACCTCCTCAGCAGAGCAAGGGGAGTGCTTTAAAAAACCTATGGAAAATTACCAGTTAAATGTAGTTTTAAATCCAAAATCTCCCATCTCAAAACTAGGATATCATAATGCAAACATTGTCAGCATACTGCAAAATACTTTTATTAGCCATGTTCCCAGATTTTAAAGTGGTAGAGTAAAATGTGTCAAAAATCACCATTTAGGGTCTTTTTTCTAAGCTGATCTCCATCCATTTCCAATTTTTCAACAAAAAAAAATATCAAACACCAATCTTTGGAAAAACTAACAGAATTTTCCGGATGTCCTTATAGCATGTGTATTTATGTTCTAACTCACTATAATCTCAACTTATGATTTTAGGCCAGATATCATTGATCCTGCTATATTGAGACCTGGCAGATTAGATCAACTTATTTACATTCCATTACCTGATGACAAATCTAGGGAATCTATTCTGAAGGCCAATTTGAGAAAATCACCAATTAATAAGGTATATTTTTCTTGAACTCCTAAAATTGTTACCCAACAAATTTTGGATATTCATTTGTGTATAAAGAACAATTTATGGGGTTATTGGAGTATTAATTTAAGAACATCAATAAAGGGTTATAAGATGTAGCTAAACTCTTTTCATAAAAGCTTAGTTTACAGTGGTGTCTACTCCCCAAAATTTATATGGAAAAATATAGTGGTTAACTTCTGTCTTCTAGGCTGTTGATCTTCTGTATATAGCTAAGGTGTCTCAGGGCTTTAGTGGTGCTGACTTGACAGAGATTTGTCAGCGTGCTTGCAAGTTAGCTATTAGGGAATCTATTGAAGCTGAGATCAAGAAGGAGAAAGAAAAGCAGCAGAATCCAGATACTGCTGCAGCAATGGTATGTTTGCATAGCATTAATGTTAGCAGCTTTTCTTCCTTAAAGAGATAGTTAAGACCTTCTAAAAAAGGTTTTTCAATGCATAGGGAAAGGAATGTAACAATATTTCAAAGGATAAAAAACTGCAATGTCCACTAAATTAATTTGTATCACATTTTAAATTTTTTAATGTAATTTTAGGAGTTGAAAGATTATTTTCCAAAAATATTTTAATTAGTCAACCAGTCTTAGGATATTACTGCTTTTCTAATTTTATAATAGGCTTTTTATTGGAAGAACTTAACTCCTAAAATATGTTTAATAATATATCATTAAATCAATGCTTTAAGATAGGTTCTCAAACTGTATGGAGAATCATACTTGCTTCAGTCTATTTATGCCCCAATTGAATTGTCTGACTCTTTGAGTGGTGATTAATCTCGCCACACATGATTTTCCCTAATTTGTTTAGCACTACTATTTTTTTATTAACTCAACATATTTTACTGTATGTAAATTTCCTATTCTTTGATTAAAATGTAAGATTCTTGATTTAATAGGATCTGGATGATGTTGACCCTGTTCCAGAAATTAGGCGGGATCACTTCGAACAAGCCATGACATTCGCTCGGCGCTCTGTCAGTGATAACGACATTAGAAAGTATGAAATGTTCTCCCAAACTTTACAACAAAGCAGAGGATTTGGCAACAACTTTAGGTAAGTGTTCCAAGAATACCTTCTTTTCCTTTTAGTATAGTCCTAAAGAGGCTTAGTGGAAGTGCATTATGCTACCACGCCACAGATCTAGGGTTTAATTCCCAGGCTGAGCAATGTCGACTCAACCTTTCATCCCTTCAGTGAGTTGATAAACTGAGCACCAAGCATGCTTGGGAACTAAACACTGGGGTCTCGTGTTGTACTGGCCACCTAACCGGGACATGCCTTGCACCCCAGGGCCCCACGGCAAGAGAAGATCTGATAAGACTGCTTTCATTGCCCCCTAGTGACAAGTAATGCTCTATATTAGAAATTTGGTTTGGTAGCCAGTGGCTGGCTCCTGGGACCCTAAATTTTGATCGCCAACTCTATACTTTTGGGAGCCAAAATAAAATAGCCCACATTCACGTGTTAGGTTAAATGGAAGAATTGTACTGAATTACTGTAAAATTGTAAATGAATACCTCTATACACAGAAGAATACATATTTCAAGTAATCATCATCTGCATGAAAAAAGTAAGAATGTATTTTTAAAATCTAAATTCATATCAGCTATCTAAAACCGATAATAATCTAACAGGATTTTTTAAAAACACAGTATTATTGACTTAAGTTGTTTCAAAGCAACCTTTTCATAAAAATTTACAACTTAGAGAAACCTCATAAGTTAAAAATACTGACTAAAATCGAGGAAAAAAACGCAATTCTGAGAGATATCACCACCAGTTGCGGAAAAACGGAACTTTTGTGAAAAATCGCTACTTTTCGACTTCAGGAACACGAGACTTGTTGGAGTTAGTTTCTGACCATAATGAAGTTGTTCTCTCTACATCACAATAAGAACGCGAGAAGAGAAGCAGACTTCAACTTGATGTCCACGCGGGAGGAACGGTGCAGTCCGTGAGCAAAACGAAACTAAGCGAGAAGTTGCTATTTTACGACTTTTTTCCCGGGATAACTAGTGATATATCTCAGAAATAATGTGGGAAGTAAGAAAGTAGTGATTATCTGAAAAAATTAAAATTAGCTCGCCGGCCGAAAATTGATGAAAAAGCCGAAGAGCAGAGTTGAAGCGGAAAATCGCAATTCCGCGAAATAAACTCGGGCTAGGGGGCTCTCCTCCAAAAATATTTTGAATTTAAGCATGCTAAAAAGTGTTCTGAAGCAATTTTTGGGGGCTTTTCAGGGCGCATCGCGGGCCGTACAAAATAACTCGGCGGGCGTGGCTTTCGTTTTGACTTGGAGTGGCGACTGCATCTAGAAATTTTGATCGCCAAAATTTTTTATTGGTCGGCGACTGGCCCCCATTAATCTCGACCTTTAGTGACAAGTTTGGAGTAAGTAAGTCGATTACAAAGTTGTAGAGCAGTATAGATCTAGTTCGAAAAGACAACTTGTGCAGAAAAATGCTATGAATAGAACCTCTTAAATTCACATTCAGTTAGGCAAAATTTTTACCTCCTGAAATACTTATTATCTGAAAATGAGAAAATTTCCTTTTTATGATCTAATAATACTTTTAGGCTACTTAGTCAAAAAAGATAATTAAATATGGATATCATAGTATGATAAAACAAAGACAAAATAAAATGACTTATAATGTTGGCTATAGTAGCTATTAGATTTTAAAATGTGTAAGAATGTACATCATTAAAGCTATCAGACAAAATACTCATCCTACCTTATTCTACTTGGATATCCAATCAAATCAGGCTGACAATCATTGGACACTTTCTAGGTTTAATGCTGGCGTCAGGAAACTTTCATTTGTAAAATTAAGATACGACGATATGGTAATAGATTAAATCTTTTTTTTATGTAAATATATTTGCATTATTAGTGAAATATTTGTACAAAGTTAATCTCTTGTCTCTCTTGAGTCATTAAAAAGAGCTTCATATGAGACCTTGCTTGTTGTTCTTTCCACAACTCAGATTGCTGAATGATAAAATAACTTTTTCAGGTTTCCAACTCAACCCGGTGGCACTGGAGCTCCTCAGAATGGCAGCAATCCCGCTACTGTGCCTGAAGATAATGACGATGACTTGTACAGCTAAAGTATTCTTGTCACATAGTGAAAATCAACATTGAAAGATTTGTGATGGGGTTATTTAAGTTTTTGATGGAAAATGGCACTGTTTTTACTACATGCTCCTGCTGAGCCAAGGACTGCTTTCTCACATATATGTCAACACTTATTTTATCCATTGTATAAGGACTTCAAACAATACCAAGAACATTATCTGTTACATTCTTATACAATTGCAAAATGATTTTCAGAAAAGATCTTTTTTATTCGTCCATGGAAACACTGTTGGGCTGTTGCCATTGGCCATGATTCTTCTCTGAAAGTTGTTTTACATAATTTTTCCATGTGTTTCATTCTTTTTTTTTTTTTTTGAAATAATGTTTTAGCTCATATAAAAAACACATGTATATTAATCATAGATACTTATGCCTCATTTCTGTAATTTTTCTTATATACTTTTCTCTATTTCATTACTGGGATTGAATCCCTCTCGTTTGTAAGCTGTTTGAGCTTTTGATTTAGAAAATAAATACAAATAAAATTTACTTAGCTCAGTTATTTTTTAGAAATTGAATGACGGTATCTACCTTTGTATCTCTTTATTACTTTTCAATCCTTTACGCCTTCCTTTCAAAGATCCTAATCAGTTGTTGGCCCTCTATAATGTTGCTGAATGATCTTCTTGTAGACAAATAGGAATTACGTAATATCTTGCATAATATTAAAACTATTTTTAAGAAATATTAATTTAAATCAATATTTTTTTAAACATTGATAAAGATGGAGTTGTCTATCCTTTCAACCAAGGAGTGCTGCTTGTGGTTTGGCATGTACTGTAATCCCAAGGCACTCTAATTTTATGAAGACATATTCTTTGTAAATTGACAACAAAAATGTTGCATGCATTTATAACTATTCCATATAATAATAATGTTAAAAGGAAACAGAACAAGTATTTTTTACTACTTACATCAAAATTTTAGTGGATTGATTAGTTAAGAAATAATAAGTGAAGGTGTTAATGTGAAGCTAAAACTGCAAGTATAATTAACTATATTTTCTTATCTTACCGTTTTTAGCATTTTAATCATGTTGCAATAAGAAGGTTGGTCAAGAGAATGCATTTGTAATGTTTTATAAGTGAGCTCAAATTATCTAAAAATTGGGGCATGATGAAAAATGTTTTTATGTGCTGAATAATTCATCATAAAAAGCACTCAGATTTTAAATTGTAACCCATAATGCAAACCTGCCAACTCTAATGCTTGCCTTGATTGTTTTTGTCAGGTGCAGGGAAAAGGCCAGAGTGTAGGCAAAGGGATGTGCACAGGCTTGGATTAAAAACCTGGTTGAGAGATTTTTCTCTTAAGTCAGTTATTGTTTTCAAAATATGATGGTTCTCATCTAGCCTTGACCTAAAAGTGGATTTTTGTTATTTTCATCCTTGAACATTTTTGTTCAAAAATTAAGTTTATCCTTTTAATGGGAAAACCCCATGACAAAGGTTGAGAACATTAGATCCAGTAATATTATTTTTATAAGTGGCCATCTCAAAGTGGAAGTTAAAATTATAATACCTTATGTATGTGAATTGTATTTGGCAAAATGACACTTCTAATATTAATCTAATATTTTATTATCCATAGATTTTAAATGGTTTCTTCTAAGATTCATCACTTTTGCTCTGTAAAATACTTTTGTTATCTTCCATTAGTAATTTTTATATTGGTTTCGAATCACTTTGACTTTATGAACTTATGTTTTCCATTTCTATTATTCTAATAAGTCTTCCAACATTCCATGTTATCCCTATTGACAAAACATGTAGCAAATCAAACATGAATTTATCTTATTTAAAAGATTTTAAAAATTAGATCAAATTGTTTTAATAGGACATTGTGTGTAATCTATAATGACTGCAACGTTACTTGGCCCTGGAGAAACAAGCTGAGAGCAAACAAAGAAAGTAGTTCCCAGTGCAGTGTCTGAATTTTTAGTGAAATTGAGAACTTTAATTTAGAAATATGATTAGTCTGTTAAACTTGTGTTTATATAGTGTCTTTTTATCACGATTTGGGTACCGAAACTTTTCCTAGGTACCCAATAGGCTTTCTATATACTTGGTTTTTCCTTCCTCATAATGACGTCATAGGATCAAGAAACGTTGCAGTCTAGTCTAGTATAGTTAAGAACAATTGTTGATTTAAAAACTGAACAAAACTATTGCACTTGCATTGTAACTATTGCACTGAATGGGAGTACCAAATAGTAATGTTAGAAATCAATAAATATTTAATAATATATTCTTTTTAGCCGGATGCTCCCCTATTCCATATTGCCGCATTTCGGGTTCTGTCAAAAATATGTACTTGCTTCACTAAATGCAATCATCAAACGCACTTAAAATACCACTATCACTGAACAACTCGTCTAATAATATTATATATAATATTATTAGACATTATATATAATCTACTCGAACAATATTTTTACTCGTGCTCGAGAAATCACTGGTTTGGCAGACCAGTGATTTTCTGATTCCACTGGTCCGAGCCATTTTTTAGTTGTCCCGGACCAGCAATCCACCCCAATTTTGAATGCTGCTTATTACTCACAAGGGTGTATACTTTTTTTAAAGCAATTTTTAAGGGTGCTTGAGTTAGTTTTTTCACTTACTTTGCAGCTTTGTTGATAGCACGAAGCGGAGGGAAAACGTCCGATAGAAGTTGAAAAACTGGAAGGGCTATACTTTCCATGAAAGAAACCTGTTTTTAAAAAAATAAGTAAGTTGGATTTTATGTTCCTAAGATGTTCCACCAATCAAACATTACCTTGAATGATAGAGATTTAAGTGAGATAACTCTCATAATGATAGAAATCAGGAGTATCCTAACTCCATTGATCAGAATCTCTTCAAGACAAATATGACAATTACTTTACATTTTGTCGTTATGCATATACCTCCTAACAGTTGTCAAGTCATTACATAATACTACCAGGGATTCAGACTGTTTTTGCAAAATAGGGGAAAACCCTTTTGAGTCCTAAAAAAAATTGTTGACCATGACCATTATTGCAAAAAAATAGGAAAACGAGCATAAATTTCAAGCATTGCTCCCATCCTCCATAAATAGTACATTACTTGAAATCATTTAAATATGCTGACTAGGGATTGTTTCCCGGGAAAGCGGGATCCCGGGATCCCGTAGAATTTTAAGGCCGGGACACGTCCCGGGATTTCTCAGTCCGTCCCGGGATTCCTTCAAAATTTTAAATTTCTTTAACGCTGCTACAAACGCTTGGAAATCGTTCCTGATTGCATGAACAATTATTTCCTTTCCTTGAAAAATACTTATAAATTAGTGGAAATGAGGTGGTTTAAGTCAATCACTGCTGAATTAAATTATCTCCCACTCCTTAGAACTTTACAGCTAAAAAGCAATAAACAAGGAACTCGCCGATTTGTAAAATACATACAATGCTCGCATGTTGACATAAATGGTGAAACTTAGTTACTCATCAACTTTTTTCATTCTTTAGTATGTTAGTGATAAGAGATACAAATCGTAATAACTCCCAGCACGAGGTCATTTTCAACCACAAAGCATTGATCGTAATTCTAGTATATATGTTAGAAACTCATAATCTTTATTTATGTGATGAATAATTATTTATGAGGATAGTTTGAACCTTATTTCCGAATGAATACAGTACTCGTGATCTCAATAAGTCGTCAGCTTTCAAAGAGATTACACGTTTTGAAGATCGGGCTGAGAATATTCTGATTTTGTATTGTGGCAGAAAAGGCTAGTACATTTGCATGGAGCACTTCATAAAAAGACCGAACTCTGAAGCAAAATGCAAAAAGTGTTCTTTGATAATTACGTGTAAAGGAGGTTCTATGCTCCGACATTTAAAAAACAAACATTCATAGGGTTTCCTCTGCTATCTACATATCTATAAGGGAATTCAAAAGCATTTTTAGGGTAAGTACACTTTTAACTAGAGTATTTTTAAAACAAATTTAAAATATTAAGTTCGTGTCATTTCATAAGGTTTTATGGGATATATGTGTGTACTATTATAATGAGTGAATATAAAATTGCAAAAAAATATTTTAATATCATTTAAGAAATTTTGAAGCCTAGATCTGAAAAATTGTAGCATTAAAAATTAATAATTTCTCCCCATATTTTTTTTCTAATTTAGTCTTTTTGCAAGTTTTGATTTTACAGCCAAAAAAAATTTTTTTTCCTTGAAATTCTGGCATTAATTAAATTTTCGGGATTTCCCGGGATGATGTCAGATTTTATCCCGAAATCCCGGGATGACCAAAATGCCCTAAAACGACAATCCCTAATGCTGACTGATTGAAGAAATTTTTAGTATATTGAGTTAGTTCTTAATGAAGTTTTTCTAGCCTTCGATCAATTTCATAAAGCTTTTTTTATCTACTTTGCTTTTTTGCTAAAGGAAACTAAGTTATCAGCTAATAAATCTGTTTATTATATTTTAGAGTATGTCAATATTTTTCTGTCTGTTAGATAACTTACCTGAGACTGGGGTATTGCATCAGCTGCTGCTCTCATCCGATAAGGCTTTGAAGGAATGCCAAGATGAGCTTCCAAATCACTCTAAAGAAATATAAGATGTCATTGGGAAGAAATTTTAAGGAATATGATCAGTTTCAAAACTATGGGTTTTTTTATGGTTTTAGTAATTTACTCAGCAATTCACCTGGTTGAAGAACTCTTTGTAGAGTTTCCACACTATTCCCTTATGCTCTTCCCACCTCTTCCAGGTTCCACATAGGTCACAAGCCATCATCATTAAAGATTTTATTGCGTCTCTGCAAAAATAAAAAACTTGAGCTTCTGGTGTCAGTAAACATCAGTTCAGAATTCCTGAGCGCACTCCCCATCCTCATTTTTGTGTTCTTGCTGTTTTACCCTTTCAGGAAAGATTTTAGTTGCATAGAAAAGAAATATTTTCACCCATTTGTGAGGGGTGCAACACAGGTTTACTCGAAAAATTTAATATGATCAGAATTCATAACCATCAACCTATGTTATGCGTATGGAAAGGGATTGTGACCTCAAAAGCTGAGGTATCAAAAATGTTATGTTTTTTATTTATTAAAACATTTCCAAGTACTCCGATTTTTTTTTTTTGTCGGAGTTACTCCGATTTTTGGTTTCTTCTCCAATAATCCGATTTTTCCCCAAAAACTCCCGATTTGTTTTTAAATACTTTTGTTGCAATCGTAAAAGACAGTTTTAATTTCTAAAAGCCTTTAAAGTTATTCCAAGGTGTCTACTGATTATGTGAAAGTCCTGAAATCGTATTACAGTCTGAAATTTCAATGAAAGATAGCGAATTTTCATTTCTGCTTCCGGACTTAAGCCTGTAAAGTTAGCGTTTCGCATTTCTATGGCGGGCTGAAAAAACAACTTGACCCTCGCGATCGCGTATTTCTTTCTTCGCGTTGATGTCTTTAGCTTTAAAAGCTTGTTTTCGGAGAAAGCGCACACTAATAGCTGGCAAATTTAAATAGTAGAAGAAAACAAAGAGAGAAATCTATCATTTGAATAAAACTAATGTTAAAAGTTTTTTTTAGAAAAAGCATTAATTTCTGTTATGGTAATAGAGCAAGAACCACGATTAATATTTTTTAAACAGTTTTGGTTGCCTTTAGTTCTTATGGCTGATTTTTTTTTAATCTGCTTTAAGAGGGATGTTGTTTTTGATGCTTTATACGTTTTAAGTTTTTTTTATCTGAATTATATGTGCTTAGTAGTTCAACTATTAACTTAAAAAGCAGCTTAAATTTTAAATCGTGACCGAAAGAAAGGTGGATGTGCTTTCATGCGTAGTCTGTGAAAGTACTCCTATTTTTTCCCCCATCAGGTTGGCAGCTATGTTATAAACATCTTTAAGAACTTGCCAAAACCTTTTAAAAGATAGAAATGAGATTGTAAGTAAGTTGATGGAACAGTAATCTTTTGTGGCAATAAGAAAGAGGAGTTTCTTGACGTTATCCAACATTTGTTAATTGTTATGCACACTGGCTGTTCCAAACAAACAGTGTGCTCAGACAACATAGTGCGTTTAAAAACTATTCAAAAATATACCAAAAAAATGTAGAGTAAGGATATTTTTTTTAAAATGTGGTAAATAACTTCCAATATATAACCACATTTGAAATAGAGAAAATCCTATTTATTAAGTTCCTGTGAATGATAAAATCTGCATAACATTTTGATTTACTTATAATTTCAAACTCGTAAATTGCGAGTAAAATATTAAGGAAATTAACTAATCATTAGCTAATCTGTAGTTAGAGAAAATCGTGATCTTTAAGGTTTTGTGAATGATTATAATATATCTCCGTGACATTTATTGTGGTTTTTTAATTATTTCAAACTCGTATAAATTGCGCCCTAGACTTTTAAATCAATTTCACTCATTTTTAAAATTTTGGTACATATCTTTACCTAGTAGTTGGGTTTTGCAAATTGGTTCCAGATTCCATCATTTGACGTAATTTTTCCACCTGTAGTTTGTACCTTTCGAAAGTGGTTGAAAGGATTGCGTGCTTGATGTTATTCAGAACCTATACCATAAAAAGACAAAAAGTATTTCTACCCTCGACTATAGTAATTGGTAGGTTATTATAATGCATCAGACAGTCTGCTGTTGAGTTCAAAAACAGACTAGAGTAAATTGTAATAACTAAACGTTAATCAAAAACTTTTTTGAAATAAATAATTTCTGATATGAAAAGACGCTTACTTTTCTGTAATCATCTGCGTTAAGACCACAAAAGATGTTGCAATTTTTATCCTGAAATAAATACAAAACCAATAATTGAACTCAAAATGTTTTAATTTGATTTGTTTTACTGCCTCAGAGCTGTGTATAAGAGGGGTAGGCATTGAGTATACACTCGGAAATAAATGAATGAATCGATAATGAAAATTTTTTGCATGCTAATGACCACTTAAGACTTAAACTATTCTTGAAATTTTTTATAAAAAGTTTTCTTTTAAAAAATTTATCATTACTAGCTATTTTTAAAAGTAGGTGAAAACTGAAATCATTCCGTTTCAAGTGAAAGAATATTCTTAAGTATTGCCGAAATTATAAAATTTTAAGCACCCAGTTATTAATAAAATTTTCAAATTTAATCTGTAACATATTCAAATCAATGTAATTATAAACTCCCTAGCACTGAATCACTCATAGTTTGGATACATGGTCTTTGGTCAACTAACCAGCTTCTTTCAATATAGTAATTGCGTTTTCATTACAACTAATGTGTGTGGTTCGTCTATAATAATTTTTATGATTTAGATTTAAAGGTTGTGGAGGAATTTATCGCAAATTTTCAAATATTTTTTCAGTGCTGTAATCGAAACTCATTTCTCAATTTTTATATGGAATACATCAACTTTAAGAAAACCAAGAGATATCATCAGCTGGCTGACCAAACCTGTTTCATTCAAACACACCTCTTGTAAATGTTTACCATATTGCATTCTCACGAAAACAAGAAGTTAGCATTTCGTCAATAAAATGCTTTACGACGTCCAAATCTATAAAAAGAATTCATTCTTAATGGCCAGCCATAGCAGGATGATTCTAGGTACAGGCTTTTCTTCGTTGAGATGTTATACTGCATAATAAAGACTTCTGTTGCAGCTGACATACGAATAAATTTAATTTCCACATTGTTTAATCAGCTTCTGCAAAGCGTATGTTTTGTGCTGTACGTTTTGAAACTTCTTTTGATCATGTGTTTTGCAGCGCTACTTGAGATCAAGAGAATCAGAATACTTTTCATAGAAAACAGGAATATTACCCTTACCCCCTCCCTCAGAGCCGTATTGGAGGGGAGTTTTTAGGGGTTCAACCCCCTCCGAAATTCTGTCATCGATTTTTTTCTGTCTTTTCCTTCAAAATTATGTGACTTACTGGGAGAGCTCTTCTTCGGGTGTAACCCTAAAAAGTCTCAAAATGAGTCAAATAGCTACTTTTAAGGGTAAAAACTCCCAAAAATTTTCTGGGCAAGAACCCAACTCCCCTTGAAATTTTGTTGTTTATTAGGACTACTGTTTTTACTTGAAAATTTTGGGACTTATTAAGGAATGGGAGTGACATTGAGTTAGGCATTGAGTGTTACCTAAAGAGTCTCAAAATGATTTAAAACACTACTTAAGGTAATTTTAAAAAAAAGTAAAAGAAAAGAATGGATAAATCTGTCCCTTTTATTTGGTGAAAAAAATTATTCTAGGTTTTTTTATTTAATATAAAAAAAATTAGGGAAAAAATAAATTTCATGTATTATTATTTTATAGATGACATCATTATTAACGCTCAGGAATTTAATGACATCATGAACATGTGTAACAAATTAGTTAAAAGTTCTAGGGCAATATCTCAAATGAAAGGGTCACATCTTACCACAAGAGGGAGGGTGTTAAATTTTTTTAAAAATACCACTCCTCAAGTAATTAATGTATCTTCCCTAAGAAATGTTGCAGTTTAACAATTTCAAAAGTTTTTTAATCCTAGACATGCTGTATTTAGTATTAAGCTTTATGTTTCTTCCGGGTAAATCGGAAAAGGAAACGGACTTTGTCCCATCGATGGTTTCCTATCAGGTCCACACGGTGCAATGACTGGGTGCTTTTTTATTCGCGAGCGAACGCAGAAAATAGGAAACGCTCCGTGGCACAGTTTATCACACACGCGTCATTCTATAAGGGCTATTAATAGATAGCGGCTATCAACTTCTCACACCTCGAGTGTTGTTCACTACAGTGTTTTCAAATTTCGGATATTTTAAATACAGGGCGCTTACTATTAAAGGAAGCTATTTCAAAGCTTGCGTTCTGGTTAACGAATGTGAAAAATCTAGAGCAGGCATGGCCAACCCGCGGCCCGCGGGCCGCATGCGGCCCGCTTGATATAATTTTGCGGCCCGCGAGAATTTTCGTAAGTTTAAAAAAAAAACTTTACTCTCCCTTCGAGCTATAATTTTCCTTTAAGAACAATGTTTAGTTGCAAAAATGACCCAAAATCGCCCACCTCAAATGCATCTTCAAAATTCGGACTAGGTGTACCAAAACTAGTTAAAATTCTTGTTTTTTTTAGTCAAATTTCCAAAAATTTTCTGGGGGAGGACCCCCAGACCCCCCTTTGGTACTTGTACCTTTATTACTCACAACTTTTCTAACATTTAGTTGTTTAGGACGCAAATTCTACTGAAAAATTTATTAAAACGCTACATTGGACCTATTAAAATTGCGTGAGAGGCTGAGGCCACCGATCGTTGAGGCCACTGATCAATACACATTCAACATCTTAATTACTGTCACTATATCTCACCATATACTTGCATTCATAAATGTAGTAATTTAGACGAAGAAATAAAGTATCAATTAATTTTGTTTTTATTTTTCACTGAAAATTTTGTTTTGGGACTTCGTCTTCAGATTTGAGGGATTATTACAATGACGTATTATTTAATGACAGTGCGTATCCACCTAACTTAGTTTCGAGTAATTCAGAATATTTTTTTTAACGCCACCTGTTTAATTCCTAAACTCCCTAATCTAAATACTCATTTTCTACTTTTCAACTTGTCATTCTGAGCAGCTCATACCTTAAAATTTTACATGCGGCCCGCGGGAGTATTGTGTTTTTCCAAAGTGGCCCTCAAGATCATTTGGGTTGGCCATCCCTGATCTAGAGGTTGTGATATCGGGATCAGTGTTATTCCTAGGATTTTTTTGGAGGAGTAAAAATACTCCTTGACTTTTTTAGGAGGAGTGAAATTGAATTATGTGGAGTGAAATACGGAAATAGCATGAATTACAAATACAGAGACACGATAACCGCTATCAAACTCCCTAAGCATCATAACAATAAATGAAAAAAAAAATACTATGGCTATATGAACATGAAAACACAAATAAAAAGTATGATAATTAGTGTAACGTGGCTTTTGGTAATTTGGCTTTGGCCAGAAGTCGGGCGAAAATGTCTCCACTGAGATCTGTTTGTGTTTGGAATAGAAAAATATTATTTGTTGATTTCGGTGGGGCCATTAGAAAAATGTGAAACATAAAGGAAGGTAAATGAATAACGGTAGAGAGGATAGATATTTCATTCTCGACTGACATTGAAATGTTCCCTTATCTTAAAAACGAT
Source organism: Tetragnatha montana (assembly GCA_963680715.1). Classification (NCBI taxonomy): domain Eukaryota; kingdom Metazoa; phylum Arthropoda; class Arachnida; order Araneae; family Tetragnathidae; genus Tetragnatha; species Tetragnatha montana. The sequence continues at coordinate 26,893,405 of OY796677.1, forward strand.
AAGTCGCATAGGGATGTTGATTTCGGTAGCTTTTACATTTGAATAAACATGGTATATTTGAATTTTATCATGTAGCTCAACTCATTGGCGTGACAGCCCATGCAGGTCAAGTCCTATGATGCCTGTATTCGTTTTCATGATAGAAGACCCTAAGCTGCAAAGGTATATGTTCCGATAGCTCTATAAGCTACCTCCACGCCACAGATTCAATAATCTAATTCTAAAGAATTGTTTATTTTTTATCGCTCCCACGACATTTGCATAGTATGTTCCCTCTTATGGACCAGTTATGTGAAAATTGGAGGATATAGAGGTAGAGAAACGCACTTGCAGAATCTGGAAGCAGGTTTGCGTATGGTGGTGCTCCAGCAAGGGCGGATCGTAGAGCAACTGGAAGCCCGAGCTGACCTTCTTCATGTAGTAATCGTCAAGACCAGGATGCCCAACGTCATGCGAGATAGAGGCGATCATCAAAGCCTTCATCTACAAAGAGAGGAAACCAAGCTTCTTTCATGCTCTCTCTTAATGCTAAATTAGAGAAATTATTTCGATATTCGTTACGCATACTTCCTCCTTTATTAGTGTTTGGATTTTTATTAATAGCACATATGCCTCTTTGGAACAGTGGTGTAAGCAAGAGTTTGTTTTGCTGACATTTTTTATAGACATTAAGAAACTATCAACCCTTTCGGTCATATAGCTGCCCCAAATTTTCCATAAGATTCAATAGCAACGGTCTAGGTCTGAAAGGGTTTTGATCATCAACAGAAATTAGGTGTGTTGATTGGATTACTTCATTACACAAGTCTCTTTTCCTTAAGGGGTTAGTAAAATTGATTTAATTGAAAATTAGTGAAATTGAAGTCTGGGCCCACACTCTCGCATACATTTCTGCATAAAATGTCACGTAAAAATAGACTTAAAGCTGGAGAAATCTCCCTATTTTAAAGTTACATTGGCATAAGTATTTTTGCTAAAAAAAATATGTGCCTGTACTTATGGGTAGTCCTTAATGTAGGTCCTGGAGTCCTGGTTGACATAAACTATTTAAACTAAACTTTGTACTGAGGTTTTTTCAAAAAGGAATGAACAATAGTCGATGACATTGATAGAAATGTGACATCTACATTGATGATGGATGACGAATCAAAAGATTTCTCTAGAGGAGCTAAATTTAGAGAAACGTCATAAAGTAACAATGCCGCCTTATCAGACCTGTTTGAAAATGACTTTACTTTTGACACAGAGATAAAGCTGTCGTTCTTCTTTGTAATGATGCACTATCTCATTCTTGAGAGTATAGATATATGATTTAAAGATTGCAACTGGTTTGTAACGAAGTTTAAAATTCGTTTTGATTAAAGGTAACAAACACCCCGTTTCTAACGAACATTCAAATAAGTTTTTTTAGTGCAAGAGTTCCTGAGTATTTTATCTGAAAACAAGGATAAGAATGCTTAAAAACTGCCTATCTAACTTACACATACAATAAGTATGGGTTACATAGATATGCGTACTTATGTACAAGATACAAAATTTATGGAAGTGAAAATTATTGTAAAACAATCCTACCTACACAAAAAATTGTGAAATTTCACTGACTTACTCTATTTTTGTTTTAGAATTTTAACTCTTAACTAATTAACTCCGTTCAAACTTTGAAATGTAATACCTTAGTGAAGCAGTTTACCTCAAGCTCAGTGAACACTCCTGGGTTCTTTTTCAGTACCCAGTACATGGATTGGGCATGACTGAGAGCATGATGGTAGTTATGGTACTCCACATTGTTATAGTTGGCCCTTAGAGTGCTCAGAAAATAAGTCAGCTCAACCATAGGGAAGCTAAGAAAGAAAAAATTGTTATGCTCCCTAATTTCTGACACAAACATTTGTGTAAATTACCTGGTCATATCATTTCATTGTTATTCATCTCGGTATATACTCGTATAAGGTTGACTTCCTTAAATGAAATGACTGAAAAAATTTTAAAAACTGCACTTAAAATATTATTAATAAATTAATAATGATTCGCATTAGGTAGATTCTGTGCTTTTATTTTTTACATCCAATAAAAAAAAATTCCGAATATTATAGGCATGACTACTCTGTGGGCATGACCAAATGACTCATTTATAATGAGGGACTAGCAATTAAATATTTAGTGCGAAAAGCTAAATTTTTCTTTATAGTTTCTTTACTTTTGTAGCTAGAGAACTATTAAGGTTAGTATTTCTTACGAAAATAAAGTAGAAATGCTGGAAAAATATATGTACTATTAGAAATATTAATGAGAAAATAATCCCGATACATAAAATAGTAAAATTATTTGTGAAGGAAAAACTCATTTGTACTGCTCCATTTGTGAAATCATAAACGTTAAATTTTAGATTCATTTTGTTTCTTTCCAATTATGTTTTAGCATAAGACAAGAGTGTACGAAATATTTTGCGGAATTAAAAGTTCCAGAACAGCATTAAATATAAAACAGGATTCTTTTAATTAAAATTATATTTTTCAATTAACACTTAATACTTAATTTGTTAAATAAGGATATCATTTGAATTTATCCACTTCTGATTCTTATTTAAAAATTAAATTACTTTTTTCTGATGAATTTTTCTTTTAAATCTTCATTTTACTTGCATACATTGCTTATTTTATTAAAACATAACTACCTTTTATTGAATTTTAAAATGCGTAGACCCTGATAATTTAAAAAAAAAACTTCATATGCCAGTGGCATCATTAACAAACACACCAACTTTTTTGCTTGGTACCTAGTGAATAGTTATTAAAATTAAATGTTTGATTTGAAAAATGTTCTTCTGTTGTTGATTTATCTCTTCTATATTTGTTTACTTTTCTGAGATACTTGAAATGATTTTCTTTTATTTTGAAAGAACCAAAAAGAACGACATCTACATGTTGAATTGATGGAAATAGGATTTGTTTCAAAAGTGTTTTAGAGCATTTAAAGCCTGGTGAAACATTTAATAAAATACATCAATGCCTGTGATCTTTAAGGTAATTTCATAACTTTTTGTTTATTGTTCATGAAGGAAATTATGTTTTTCGGGATAAATATTCTTATAAGAAAATTCTTTCTAGTATCTATAACATTTTGTGAAACTATCAACTTTCTTTCTCACATTTTAATAACTGTCTTATTTGATATAATATTAAGTTTGATACAAACTAATGCAATAAGGTTTCTAAGATAAGATATTTCTGTGCAGAGTTTGGGCGGACTTGTTGAAACACCCTGCATGTTTTTCAAGTAACTTGTTTTCAGTAAAACTTTCTAGAAAATTAGAAAGTCCAGATAGGAGACAGCAACCCATTGAACTCAGAGGTACAAGAAGCATGGAAACCACATCACAGCGCCGTTACAGCAAAGCCTTGACGCGTAGAGCAAGCAAACGCATTTCCATTGCTACCAAGAAACGACCATTTAGCACCTCAATTGATCCCGAAATCTCCGAAGAAGATTCAGATGATGACTCTAAAAATGAACTTGCTATTGAATCAAAGCGAGCTATAGCGTATTTGCAAACACATCGGAACTATAGGTATTTTAAAGATAAAATTATATCACAAAAATTGCTTAGTGTTGGGATCTTGTGTTTAAAATTTTCCATTCTTTCGGTTTTATCGACGCTGTACGAATAACAATGAGTTAAGTTTAAAAAAAATATACCGTATTTTCTCTAAAAAGGGTCACACTATTCCTCCATATTAGCAATAATAAAAGTCCTGGTAAACTATTAAACACAGTGTAGATTTGGAATCCTAAACCACCAACCCCAGTCATGGGTGGATTTAAGAAAGAGGTCATGTGAGGCAATGTCCCTTAATTTTTTCTAGAATATTCCATCATTTAAATGGTTTAATGATGTTACCAAAGCAATCACATTTAGGGACAGCATGCCACCTCCAAACTCTCTAGGTCTTCCTTTTAAAACCATCCATGATTAAAATAACCTTCTTTAAAAACACATTATTGTTTCATGCTCTGAAAATCCAAATACCATTTGTTCAATCATAATAGTATCACAAACAGCAATAAACCACATAGTAACGAACATTTCCTCCAGGTACGTTGATTTCCTTGCCCAGGGAGGGTACGGCTGGGTCTCCCTGGTGTACGACGACAAACAAGATCGTTCCTTGGCAGTAAAGTGTACCACCGACACCTCTGACATGGAGTTAGGGTGGTGGCCCAAGCTCCAACACAAGAACATCCTGGCCCTCATAGAGTACATCACACTGGACTCATGCACTGTTTTCATTATGCCAGCTATGCGGAAGGACTTGTGGATGTAAGCATCTTTACTCTTCAGCATCAGTATTATTGCTTAGTACCGAATTAAACCTTTTCCCTATAAAGGAAAGCCATTCCTGTGTAGGTTCCAAGGAAAGTAGAACTGGTAATAGATTGTAAGTTACAAGTAAAACCGGACCAGATATGGCAATACTATTTCTTCATTAAAATAATCAAATATTTAATTATATCAATGCTTTAACACCAACCACGGCTTACTAGATACTTATACAGGCTAGCCGAGTTTTAAACAATGAAAACCATTTGACAACTTTTCCCGCTTGGAGCGCTACAAGACCTACCTATATCATCCACCACCTTCAACACTGAATATGCTTTGCCAGTTTGTCCAATAATGCCATCTGGATTTGCAATAGAGCATTTGCACATGACGTCACTTGGAGGACAAAAACAACGTTGCTAAAGGCTATTGTTAGGGGCGGGAACTAGAAGCATCCAATGGAAGCACTCGCACATGATGTCACTGGCGGGCAAAAACAACGTTGCTAAGGCCGTTGTTAGGCCGAGTCATGTGATTGAAAAGTGTTGCCTGTATAAGTATCTAGTAAGCCGTGCACCAACAATATCAATTATAAGTGTAGCCTAAGAAAATATTTGGTGGGGATCTAAGGGATTAATTTTCAAGTTTAGGAAGTGACACCATTACGATGTGTCTCAGAATTTACCGCATCGGAACATGTGATAGTAGTATTTAAACAAAATGTTCAGTTTAGGTAAAACTCCAGTTTTCTTTTCTTTCTATTCTAATTTAACAATTATTATGCAGTACAATTAAAGCTACAACGGAAGTATGCATACATTTTTAAGCCTTTATGTTTTCGTTCAGGAGTATTAGAAGATGGGTTGCAAAGAAGATTAAGACATAATTCAAAATGACTTTTGATTTATAATGAATTGCAAAAGCGATTAAACTACAGTGAATTCAAAATATTCCCCAAAGAGACTAAATACAAAATGGTACTAGATCTATCAATTAAAACTACAACCTGGCTTGCTCCCCTCAGGATCCTTCTCCTAAATCTGCCCAAGATAAAGAAGATAAATTTTATATAATCACATCCAGAATAAGCCTTCGAATAATGGATACTTTTTCAGCTCAAGTCTACCATAAATTAAATTAAAGATATGTTAATGAAAGGATTTATTATTTTTTTTACTATTATGTATCTGATCACAGGTGTGTGTCTGAGGACGAATTCTATCACAACGAGCTGAGTTTCGGCCTGTGTCGCATCTGGCTGGGAGACGTCGCTTCAGCCCTGGAATACCTCCACGGACTCCACCTTTGCCATTTGGATCTTAAACTGGACAATGTCTTTCTCAAGCACGATGGGTACGCTTGTTTGGGGGACTTCTCACTGCTGGCCGATACCAGAGAGGTAAGTCTTGTGAAATCTTTGATCAGGGTTAAAAGAAGGAGGGATCAAATTAAGTTATAGTAACTTTCTTGAAAAGCTACTTTTAGGTGGACCAAACCTATGACTTTGAAATAATAAAAGTGTGAGAAAGAGAGAATGTAAGTAGAAAATGAAGTTGAAAATACAGCCCTCCAAAAGCCGCCCACATATTTTTCATGCTCTATAGATAGCATTTACATCAATGCTACTTCTCTTTTCTGATTTCTTGCTTGACTTTTTACCTTACCCTTATTTTGAGAAAGTTAAAAGGGAATGAGAGATTTTAAAAAAGAGAGAGAGATAGTATGAAGTTTACAGATCACACACCGCGCCGTTCCGGTAATTCAACCCTGCCCATTACATGCTTTGTAGTTCTCTGAAGATAGCATAAATAAAGAGGGCAAGTTGCTACAAAAGCTTTTACAACTATTTTTACTTCCAAATGACCTAAGTAATAATGTACCGAAAATTTGCCAAAATCAATGCACCGGAATAACAAACAGAGGCTTTTAATGCAAATTTATTGGCATCGTTTCAGTGCTAGATAAAAACATTTAATTTAATAAAGTAAAAATTAATGTATCAATACATAAAAAATAAGCATTACAGTTAGCCATATAAATATATCCAATAATTATTCTATACTATAGTAGGTATAACAGAAAAATAACTACTAGTTAAAATTAGGATTTAAATACTGTTCGATTTTAATTAGTCCAAGACGATTGAATATTCTTGGGGAAAGCTTGAACTTTCCTTTTTCTTTATCAGTGTGTTCCGGTTTTTGAGTGAAAGGGGTCAATCGGATGACTGTGACACACCCGAAAATTGATCTGGCTTTTGTTTCAAAAACAAACTGATTCGTTTAGAGAAAGTACGGGTACTCCTTTCTAGCTGATTTTCCGCATGAAGAAAATAATAGAAATTTAATTTTCCTTTCAGTGTAGAACTATCTCCCAAATTCAATTTAACAATTTAAATTTTCCATTGTAACCTCCAAAAAATTAGGTTTAATAATACGTAGTTTTTCAAATAAATTTTTAATATTCAAATCAGATACCTATGTAAAGAAGAAAGTTAAAATAACTTTGTAAAATTAAAATTCTTTTGTAATATGTAATGCTTCTTGTAAAATGTCCTGACATGAAGTATCACCGTCATCCGTAACATAAAATGTAGTAGGACAGTTCCAGACCGCTAGAAAATTTTTTGAACCCACAAAAAAATACCTATTTTGCGGTAAAAAGAAAAACATAAGGTTCTTTAATCAGAGATCTCAAACATTTCGAAGACCCATCCCCATTGGGTCCACAATATCAGCAATTATGAAACATAGATATTTTTCATAAATAATTATTTATTATAATAATTCATATCATAATTTGAATAAACTGGGACATTAAAGAACCTAATGTGTTTTTTTTGAACGACTTTGTTAGAGTTCTTAATAAAGTGTGAAGATTTTTAAATAAATAATGTAATTAAATATCGACACCTTATGAGAGATAGAAAAATACCTTATAATATCTTCCCTTAATAATACAGAATGGAAATTCTCGGGTCGTAACCCCTGACGTAGTATTAAAGAATGTGTTTCTTTCTATTCATACAGTTCAATGAAAGAGAACAATAAAAATCAATTATAGTAAAATTTATCGAGCATTTATGTTTTAAAAAATTTTGAACTGACTGACTCACAAAAGAACAAAGGAACCTGCTTAGAACAAGGAATCTAAAGCCACATCAATGAATTGGAAGTGACCTTTCTCCCAGAACATTCCTATCTCTAATTCAAACATTCTAAGATCATTGACATTTCCTCAACTTTCCCCTTTCTAATCAAGTGTACTGTGTTGAAAAGAATAGGTAGCTTTTTTCATTCTTTTTAATGTCTCAACACTCCCGCTGATTTTCCCTTTAGAACTGGTTCAGCGGCCACAACTTTCCTGCTTCCTTCATACATACCCCTTCGCAGAAACCTGCTGCTTATGCAAGGAGATGATTTAAGGAAGGGAATTATTGAAGAAGTGTTAAATATTTGCTGGCCGAAAGGCAAAGGGGGACTAGCAAATTTCCTTTCGTTTAGTAGGTTTTGCAAGTCTGAAATTTAATAAGAGAAGTCCGATTACTATTAAAGACAGCAGGGCTAGTCAAATATTTTATGCATACAGCATACAGCCCTGCTATTTTCGAATACCTTTGATCCAATTCACAAGGAACAAGTTTTCAAATCGAATATAAATTAAAGAATTTTAAACTCTCATTGAGATAAAATTTACTTGTAAGTTTTTTAGGTAGAAAAAAATATATATTGTCAATTTTTCAGAAATTCATTTGGTAAAGAAGGTAAATAGAATTTTGGCAAACAGCTTAAAATGTTACCTCAGTTTTAATGCCATTGAGTTTATCACATTGCTCGCCTCCACTTCCGGCATTATTAATAACGCCTGGTTTATCACTTTACCTGTAACATATACACTCTCAACTAATGAATATATCACCGAAACTCAGAAGATTTCACTACCTAACCATATAAAATCTTACGTTAATCCTCTGTAGGAATCTAGCAACGTCTCTGAATCTCCAAAGCCCCTCTTATCATCACCTAGGCCACGGCTTACTAGATATTATACAGGCTATAGCCTAGATACGGAAATCATTAAAAATGTAGATAGGAATAGCTGACAATTGGCAAAGAAAATCCACAGAGTTGAAGGCGGGGCTTAATGGCTCAAAAATGTCTTTGGCGAGAAAGTAGAACAGGAGATCTACTTAAAGAACTTACTGTTACCCAGATGTAAGGTTCTCATGGTAACAAAGTTTGCCAACTACAGTCAGCAGTTACGTCATGAAAACACGCCTTTATTTTTCCTTATTTGTCAGTGTTTTATCCTATTGGTTAGGCGGTATAGGTAGGCGATCCTAGCAGGAAAAGTTGTCAAATGGATTTCATTATTCAAAACTCGGCTAGCCTGTATAGTATCTAGTAAGCCGTGCCAAGGCCGTAGCCGGAAGTATGTGAATTATGGATATATCCAAAAAAAAACTCAGAAATTTTCCTATTTTGGCTACACAAATAAAAAAAATTCTGATTATACAGCACTGATCATCACCATCTTTCTCCAAGGTGCCCTCAGACTTCCTCTTCCTGGACCTGTACGAGCCACCAGAATTCACGGAATGGTGCCACGGCACTCCCCCCGCCTCCCTCGACGGGCAACACCCCCTGGGCGGAGACAAGGCGGACATGTGGCAGTACGGCATCCTAGCCCTGGACCTCCTCACCAACCTATCCCTCACCTGCTCCAGAGGATCCGACGACCTCACCCTCTGGCACCACGACGTCTGGCCTTTCGTGCAGAAGGTGTTGCTCCACAAGGAGTACCTGGAGTACCTCCTCGAGTCCTCATTCGATACTGTCATCTTCCAGGAGGAGGAGCTGGAACAGTGCCACGCCCTCTTGTCCGGGTTGCTGTGCATGGAGCCTGGACTCCGGATGGAGGCGGGAGAGGCCAGGAGGCACGAGTTTCTGAACACCGAGTGGCCGCAGTTGCCGAGTTCCTTCACGATGCCCGAGGTTATTGTAGGTAAGTTTGAGGTGGGACCATTGAAAAGGTCTTATTACGGGGCTCTAGCTCAAGGGCACGTTTCCTCTAATTTGCTACACCTCAAACTCAAAGTTCCCACGAACTCCTTCAAGAGGAGCAATGCACCAAGAACAAGTAGCTAGCATGTTTCATAAATCTTTATAATCCTGAGCTATGTGCAAAATATCTTTCCGGAAATAGGACGATAAGGGCGAGCGCGCACGGGCGACTTTTGTCAAGGTGACAAAGACAAAAACAACGTTGCTAAGGCTGTTGTTAGGGGCGGGAACTAGAAGCATCCAATAGAAGCATTCGCACATGACATCACTGGAGGATAAAAACAACGTTGCTAAGGCCGTTGTTAGGTAAATTCATGTGATTGAAAATGCTCTATGCTTTTCTAGTGATATTTTTGATACTAGTGATACTGGTCGCCGTGACTTTAGTCACTCGTGCGCGCTCAGCCTAATAGAGCATCCCCACATGGCGTTATGACCAGTTATTTTCTTTTATCTGTTAACTGCTGGAGGACAACGCACCTGTTGCTAAGGCGGTTGCTAGGTGTGGGGTCACGTGATTGCAAATGTTCCAATAGAAGCATTCCCACATGACGCCATGGCCAGTTATTTTCTTTTAACTGTTAACTGCTGGAGGACAATGCATCTGTTGCTAAGGCGGTTTCTATAAGTACGAGTTACGTGATTGCAAATGCTCTATTTTGATTTCTTCTTTTTTTAAATCCTGCTCGTTTATGTCCAACCTTTAAATATAACTTTGAAATAAGGTTTAAAAGAGTAAAAATTATAAGATTTTGAATGAACATTTTATATTTAATCTAATGATATTATTAGCTATTTCTTATGTTTAATCCTTTTTTTCTCCCTTATGTATTGTATATGAAAAATAATGTTGGAAAGTTTCGACATTTGCCACACCTGCTGTTCAATCATTTGTCAATCATGTTCTCTTTTCAAAGAAAATGTATTTCTAACTAAACCTATATTTCTCTTAATGAAAATTTTTTTAGAGCATCCAAGCAGAATTCAAAGAAAATCGATTGGAGATATTAAACTTGAAACTAAAGAATCAAAAAGTAATAATTTTGTCTGCTTATTTATTAAATTTCTTTTCAAAAAATGTGTAGTAGTACTCCAAAAACTTTCAATCGGAAACGTTTTTTAAAGATGCAAGAGACTATTTCCAAATTAGTCGTATGTTATGCTTTAAAAAATGTGATATATGCGCTTAACACGAATCTATCATATGTCATATAATGTATGGTATCAAATAATGTCAACAAAAATGTACTTTCAGTAAGCTTATTTTCTTTTGCTGTTTTCTAGTATTATTATTTAATGTATCAAATGTTTAATTAAAAAATCATTATAAAATTTGACAGACCTTTTATGGTTTAAAGTTTAAAGCATTCTGAACGAGTGCCTAATTAATTGTTGAAGACGAGTAAAACTAAAGAATAAGTATAGTTTTTATCATAGTAAAAAGTATTAATTGTACCTAAGTTTAAATTAAAACAAAATATGAGTACCTTTTTTTATATTTTTTATTAGCTTGGGGAGATGTTCTGGATCGACAAACAAAGAAATTACAAAACAAAAAAATACAACGAAGAAACACAATATTGGAAGAGACCTCAGGTACGGTTTGTTCATACTATATGTGACATAATAAAATTTATTATTACCTAGAATTTCACTAATAAGAAGTTAATCGGAACAAAATATTCAATTCATTCCCTTTTGACTGGATTTATATTTGATAAGGGGCCATTCAAATATTACGTAAGCAAGTTTTTGGTCATTTTTGACCCCCTCCCCCTTTTTAAGCAAACAGCAAACACCCCTCTCATAATTTCGTAAGAAAACTTCCCGACCTCCCTTTGTTCTTTTTGTACAAAATCTTTAGTGATATGCTTAGATTTCTGAAATTCATTGATCTCCATGAACACTTAACCTATCGTTAAAATTCCCCCTTAAATATCCCCTTGTCATGAAAAATAAGCAAATAGCAAACCCCCTCCCCCCTTAGGTGCTTACCTACGTAATATTTGAACAGCGCCTAACTTGATTGTCATAAAACACAGGACTTTTACCTATTTGACTCTTAAAAAACGGTAAAACCTTGAGATTTTTAGGAAAAATCCTCTTGAACTATGAGGAAGACGGAAGTAAAGACCGCAATTCATCAGAGGGCTCAACGGATCACCCTTCTCCCGAACAACCTACTGCCACCACCAAAATACGTCCAGTTTCAAAGGTCAAAACGTCGTCGAAGAAACAAATCTCCAGCACCATCCCAAAGAGGTCCAATGTTTCCAGAGATGGATCCGTTCCGATCTTCCTCCCCAAGCCCAAAGTCGCTGAAGATAGGTCTTCCAGTGCGAAGCAGAAGAATCGAACGGATTCTGAGTCGTCTGGACTCCAAATCCGTCTGGAACCCGACCAAAAACCCCCGTATAGCTCCTAGAAAATCGGAGTAAGTTGAAGTGGACAGGGCCAAACTCAAAAGAATACAAACCTACTTTTTATCCGATAGAAACCCAGGTATTAGAGAGCATTAATCGTTCCAACGGCCAGGACAGATTGGAAAATGGACACTCAGCGACGAATCTATTCATAGTAATTGAAACTACTATTCGGACTATAGACCCAATAAGAGCCATCATCTGATTCCTTAAGTTCTGAGGAATACCAATCTATGAGACATTCTTGGAATGACCATATACTCACTGTAGTACTAAAAGCACGAAAGATCTCACTCTCTTTAGAAAATTCCTTACTAGACGTCCAGAGCCAAAATCTGGAGAAACTCAAAACCTCCAAGAAGGGAAGAATCTTTCGAATGGGAATATGTTGGTTTCTGTTCATAAAACTCATCTATGCGGTCTCTTGATTACCTATACGTCTTAACTATAATAGTTAATTAATTTAACTATGTGAAAATATATCTTTGCCTTGTAAAAATGTTTCAAAATTAAGCTAACTCAAATTTTTAAATAAAACAGGTCGTACCCTTCACTGTTAGTGTTTATTAAAAAATATGAAACTTTTTAGTAATGAACAACACCAACAAAATACCTGAAAAAAAACATTTCTGATTTAAATATTTTACTCACGCATGTTTCCCCATCAAGTTATGCGCCATCTTTATGAAAACATGACTTAAATCGTCCGAAGCAACTTCTGTGTAGGAGAAGAAGTGACTGAAAATAAATCAAATTCCCTATTACACCGGTTAAGGAAAATAATATTACATTTAAAACTTTATAAACAAGGATTTTGGAGTTACTCAAACTAGCAATAGGCAGAACTTTCTTTTGAAAACGATCTTGTTTTCTTTAAAACAAACAACAATTTTTTAAATAGCATTCAGGAATAAATACCTATCAAGTTCTAATTCATCAAATGTTGACTGTCTCTCTATTAAATCCGTCAACTCCTCCCTTTTGTGTTTTCTGGGATACAGGAGGGACTGCCTGTTGACTATCATCAGTCCTATTTGTTGATTTCTTCTTTCCATAACCTGAAAAAAGGAAGAAAAGGTAATGCAATCACTTTTTAAAAGTTGTATAAAATTGATATAAGTAATTTTCTAGCGTGAAAGGTGGATAGATACAAAAGTTGAACTAAAATATATTTTCTTAAGTTCAAGTTTGATGATCCAGCTGAAATATTTGCATTATGAATTCCTTCTTGAAAAAATTATCTTAGAAAATTCAATAATCCTTTAATACATCTTATAATGATAAAAATTCTTAATTTCAATACTATTTCTACATTTCTTTGAGTTTCCTAGACTTCTGTCGGCATTTATGTTCTATTACAAAAAATGTTTAATTCCGTTCCCGTTAAATATCTCCATGGTGTTTTGGCTGCCAAAGACTAGAAATACTGCCAAGCTAAACGGACACATACCAATAAATCAATGATAAACACAAAAATTTGGCGATATTTCAATACTAGGCGACCAAAACAGCTTCTCGATATTTTGTAAGACAGATTACGGAATTGAACCAAAAGTAGAACTATGTAAGGAAAACTTATTCTTTAAATATAAGTTATTCCTTTACCGTTAAAACTTATTCGACCTATCAAACCAATAATTATAAAGGTTGATTTCAAATTCAGGGTAACATACGCGCTTTTTAATCCTACACCCTCCAGAGATAAACATAATCCTATAGAAAATCAGCGGTGAAAACTGAACGGGTCTTAAGATACCTTTCCACTTGTCCAGATTATTATCAATTCAGCAATCCGGTGATAACCATGGACAATGGACATATCATACAAAGGTGAAATTGGAGTCGTTTTGAGCTATCTCACTGTGATTCGCTTGACAGATTTTACCAGATCTGCAACAAATTCTCGTGGAAACGGTTCCTACCTTTTTGTTGTACTTCATGTCCCACTCAGCCTTTTCCATCTTCTTGGGTAGCTGCTCAGAGGAGGCTGCCTCCTGACTCTTGCTGATGTCCAGGGTCGTACTGGACAATTGGAAATGAGTTTGAACCGCAAGTTGTATGTCTTCATCTTCCACTACCGCCAATGCCTCAAGGCCGTCTAAGAGGAAACTTAAGTATTGAGTAAAGTCCTACACTGCCTATATGTTTGAGAAACTTTAAATTTAAGCGTTTTATTTTACCTTCTGTTGGCTCTTTTATCCATGCTTTAACTCTATCTTGGGAAACGTTTGAGTTTACATGTTGGTCGAGGAAGTCTGGATTACTAAAGATAAATTCCGTTACGGATTCAGGAGCTGTAACGAAAGATAACTTTCCATTGGCACTTTTCCATTATCCCGCTATAAATCGTTTTGCAGTTTTGAATGCCAAAGATTAGAAATATCACCAAAAACTGCTCAGCGACCCATTAAAATATACAGATAACAACAGTACAAATTAGATGATTTTGGAATATTTACCGAACAAAACAGCTTGGCGATTTTTAGCTGGTGTGTACCCAGAAATTTTAGAAAAGAAGATAGTATTAGGATACTCGTATCTTCATTAAGAGCAAGTTCTGCTTGCACCTCGAAAGTTACATTGGCATTTTAATTTTAGAGATATAATTGAATTATCTACGACTTTGATTTAAAAACTTATGAGCAATCGAAGTTACACCATATCAACTAATTACTGTTGTAGGCTACATTAAAATCAGCGGTTGTTGTTTACCATTGTATAAATTGCAATTTTTCAAATCTTTGGTATTCAAATAGCGTGGAAATTACCAAAATTTTAAGCTTTATTACTTGGAATTTGGCACATTGATTCTCCATCTCCTCTGTGCTCCTTTTCTACACCAGAACTACTTAATCTTTGTCGTCGAGACATCCTCAAGGATCGGTGCCTCCCGTCGGTTTTCTTCCGTAAATCTCGAAGATACGCATTAGGAACTTTACGAAATCCACTTGATTGATTGCCCATTTTTTTAGAGAATTTTAAATGCTTGGAGTAATATTTTTTTAAAATACTTACTTGTTTTTTTTATAATATCCATAATCTTGATGGCTTTGATCTGTCTTGCCAAACACTTAGATATTAATATAATCTATGAAATAATTTTTTTTAGAGTTAAATTGATTTGGAAGAAACTAATGTGAGCCAAGGACTATGGTAGAAATAGATTTATAAGGGTTTAAGGTAGAATATAAGGGTATTTTTTAATAAAATTAATTTTAATGTCAACAAATCACTTGAAAGACTATTACAAAATAATGTTCAGTTGTTCGGTAGTCTTTTCTACTAACCTTGGTTCAGTAGTAAACTAGATAACTAGAACATACGATTACATTCAATAGCATGATGAGTGCCACGTTGATACCCTCAGGGGGGCTCAAAATAATTTTTGAACAAATTTTAGTTCAGTAACTGTACGATATTATCTTGCTTTTTAGTTCTTTATTTCATGGAATGTGATTGATTCCTGCAGTTTATGATTAACTCTAGAAATTTTGGTAATAACAGACCAAGTGGTAGATGGGAATTTCATCTTTATTTAAGAAAAAATTAAATTATATTAACAATTTGTCTTTTAATTAGTAGTAGTTAAAGGTTTTTTTATAATTTTACAAAATTTACTATAGTGTAACATCAGCGAAAACTTTCCCAAGTCAACAAAACTTATTTTTTAAAAACTTGATACTTTTATGATTTTTAATTAGTGTTTATTTACATGTTACTTTAAAGTGCATTTTTAAAACGTGAAAAAAAAATGTTTCATCATAACATATGGCGTCAATTGGTCATTGTGACTGAATAGATAGACTAAAAGTTTTGACAGTTGCTTGCTTTGTAACTGTAACCTTAACAGTAATCTAAAAAAATGGAAATATTTTTAAATTGATATTTTTAAAAAAAAATCCTACAGCTTTTTCGGAATTATCGAAAGAATTAATTAAAAAGTTCTTCTCTGGAAACCGTTCAATAAAAACTTTTTTTAGAGAGATAAATGCCTTTTGAACTATTGATTTATTTAAGATGAAATATTAAATTTATTATTCGTACCTAGAAAAAATAATTTTAAATGATGTTAGTTAATTACATAATAGTAATTAAATAATTGTTTTAAGCAAAATATCACACATATAGTATTAATCTAGACTTAAATTTTTATTGTCTACATCGAATTTTTTTATTGGTTTCTTCAAAATTCATTTTTGCCCTGTGAAATCCTTGTAGAGTAATCTTTAATGTGTAATTTTTACATGAGTTTCAAATCACTTGAGTTCATACACTAACTCTTACTGTTTCTGTTCCTGTCTTCCAATTTTCCAGATTTTCCCTGTAAAAATCACAAAGATTTATTCTCGTATTTTTAAAACCTTAAAAAAATCAAAGTATGATTAAATTATGATTTCAACTTATGAATACGTGTCTGGTTTAAGTTTCTTTCAGGTTAAAACAATAATATAAAAATCAACTGATCTAAATTAAGGTTCCTTTTGGTTAGCATTATTTTCACTTACTTAGCAGCCCTTTTGATATCACGAACCGAAGGGAAAACGTCAGATAAAAGTCGAAAAACCGGAATGACTATTCCTTCCATGAAAGAAATCTGTTTAAAAAACAGTTAAAGATACTATTAGATTTCTTATAACACTATACTCCTATACTACAACTCTAACTGAAATAAGTTGATAAGTGATAGTTGATAATTAGTTTATCAGTTTCACCATCTACCCAAAATCAACCAGCTAAACTGTGAAAGGCCGCACACTGCATCAGTACTGGCAATAGAGTGTTTTCAGGTGACGTCACAACCGGTTATTTTCTTTTAACTGTGTATCTACTGTAGGGCTTTTAACTGTTGCTAAGACCGTTGTTTATCTGTTGCTAAGGCGGTTTTTAGGTATGGGGTCACGTGATTGCAAATGCTCCAATAGAAGAATTCCACGGCTAGTCATTTTTGTAACTGTTAACCTCTGTAGGGCAAAAAACTGTAACAACCTTCTGTTGCTATGGCCGTTGTTAAGTCCGAGTCATGTGATTGAAAATGCTCTATGGCAGGGGTCCCCAACCCTATGCCCGCGGGCACCATGGTGCCCGTCGATCGGCCTAGGTGCGCCCGCTGCTTGAGCCCAACGATGAAATATTTCAGTTTTCCATTATCCCATAAAATCCCATAGAAATTTTAGATCTTCAGAATGACATTATCCGCAAAACTATTAAATCAGATGAGAAATTCTGGAATATAGTTGATATTTCCATTTTTAAAAAGAGCAGCATATAAAATAAAATCTATTTTTGGTGTTCCTTTGCGTGAATCCTTATTTTTGACAGTGAATATCATAAAATCAAAATATAGATCACGACTTACAGATGAACAGCTTGACGATTGCTTGCGAGCAGGAATAATTTCATCATATTCTCCCAATTATGAAGCGCTGATCAGTGAAATGCAAAGCCAAAGATCACATTGACTGTATTTTATAAGTAATTTTTATGCTTCGTGTGTTTTGCAAGCAATTTAGTAATGATTTATTTTACAAAAGAATATTAATACTAATTATAATCGTATGTTAAATTAATTTTTAATTTTTTTTTGTGCGTTATATGTAGTGGTGTGTATTAATAACTATATTCACCAACTATAAATTTATCTTGAAAAAATAAATGGTGCCCGCCATTCGACCGATATTCTGGTATGTGCTCTTAGGTACAAAAAGGTTGGGGACCCCTGCTCTATGGTATCAATCTGTATATAAAATGCTTAATTCTAATTTGTTGGGAGTTTGTATAAACTTTACTTTGTGTAAGATGTTAACTTACTTGAGCTTGATGAATTGTATCAGCCCCTGCCCTAGACCGATGAGGCTTTGAAGGAATGCCAAGATGAGCTTCCAAGTCACCCTAGTAGAGAGATGTGAGATGGGATGAAGGAAGAGAAGAATCATAATGCATTTATTCCAGTCCAACATTTGAATATTTAAAAAACAGTGTAAGTTCTACAAGAATTTTTCCCACTAATTTAGATTTTTAGGATTACTTAACAAATAAAATGAGGAACACCACAATAGTATGGTAAGGCAAGCTGCTCTTGGGCTCAAAAGTGTAGTCCAATGTGGCCCGCGGGACTTTACGGAGTAATAAAATATGGGCGGGCTAATTTACTATGAGAGATATATGAGTTCATTCAAAACTAAATGCTGCCTTTCTTGTTAGAGATAATCCACTGATTTATTTAAGAAAATCGAGTTTGGTCAATGAGCAACAATTAATTTTGAATTTTCCCACTTATTTCTTTAATAGCGGTGGATCTAGGATTTTTGTTTAATACTGTTGATTAAGGGTATTGAGTTTGAAACTTATCTTCAAGTCTTTTATTGGAGCGAAGAAAGTAATTTTTGATAATAATTGTCGGGAAATGTTATGAGATCTTGCTAAACTCATTTTCAAGTTATTACAACAAATATTTTTGGGGAATTGCTGATTTTAAATGCGGTTTTGTTTTAGTTTGTACAGTTACTTACCTGGGCGAAATACTCCTTGAAATGTGTCTTAATTATGCTCTTGTGTTCCTCCCACTCTTTCCAATTTCCACACAGATCACATACCATCATTATCAAAGATTTCAACGCGAGTCTGCAACAAAGAATTCAATACCTCAGAAACTGGAGACGATTTCTTAACCCCCCGGCTGCGATATATTGTATAGTTTGTGTAAAAAAAGAGGGGACTTTTTCTATCTAGGTATTTCTTTTTTAAAAGTTTAGAAAATTCATCGAATGTTTTTCATATGAAATCCATAAAATTTAACTAAGAATTGAATACTACAGAAGAGGGGTGTGCGAGTCAAGGCCCGCTGGCCCCTCCCGAAATTTAGACTTACTTAGTGAATAATAATGAATTAAAATCCTGTTCTTAAGGGTCAAATTTCAAAAATATAATTATGGGGGAGAACCTACAGACCCCCTTTTGTACTTAGAACTCTTTTATCCACAATTTTTTAGCATATTATCCAATTAAAATAGATACAAATCCTACCTTACCAATTTCTCAAAAGTTATAACATAACATGGAGGGGGTTTAGGAATAATTTCATCCTTCCCGAAAAAAAATCTAGGTATGAGTCTTGCGATATAAATTTTTAAAAAATTTCGGGCCCCTCCCCGAAAAAAATTCCTTTATGACACCTGCAATATTCAGATCAAGACCAATGGCGGAGACAGGCCTGCCCTCGTGAATCCCCAAGAAATAGCATAAAATTGTTTTTATCCCACTAAATTGTTTTAAAAATTCCGGGGAGGACCCCCTTTCCCCTTGAGCAGTAGTTCTTAACCGGTGTTTTTGAGACCAAAAGGGTCATTAAAGGTTTTTAAAGTGGTTCGCGAATTACTGTTGGAAAGAAACTGCCCCAATTTGTTTGAAAAACATGCAACTCCAAATTTTTAAGACCTAACTTTCGAATCAACAATAGAAAATCAACTTTGAAGTATCAAAATACTCTGTAGAATTATTCTACGTAATATATACCATTGGCGTTTCCAGAAAAGGGATCATGAACACTTGAGATCCCCTACTTAAAGTGGTATAAAACATTTTTGTGCATTCTATAATATTTAAAAATTGTCTGGAGGAAGGCCGACAGACCCTCTCTATGACATAAAAATTTGTATTTACCTAAATGCTTGATTGAACAAGGTTCAAATTATACTTTTAAATGTTCTAAAAAGCTTAATCCATTTTCACCCATATAATTGAAGTCTGTGTCATAAGTCTTTGTTACTTCTTTTGGGAATAGGCCCCTTTAAAAATATCTCTTAGATTAGGTCGTGCTTTAGCGTCAACATATTATTTTTGCATTGCATCTTATTTTCTTAAAAGCGGCTCGACAAAAATTATGATGGAAAGGGGGGTCGCCAATACTGTAAGTTAGACAAGCACTGACCTAGTAGTTGGAATACGCAAATCGCTTCCTCCTTCCATCAATGTACGTAGTTTTTCGGCCTGTAGCTTGTATCTGTCGATGTTCGTGGAAACGATTGCGTTTTTGATGTCATCCAGAATCTACAATACAAACTATAGTCAAAAAGTAACTGAACTGGAAACATTCTTCATATTGAATAATAATTAATGTGTTACTTTAATATGAAATAAAAATATGTTGCATTATATTTAAGAACAACAACATAGTGTAAAAAGTGGAATAAATATTCAACCCAACGAAAATTTTTAGTTCTGGAAAAAGACTTACTAATTTGTAGTCCTCTGCGTTGTAATCACAAAAGACGTTGCACTTTATATCCTAAAATGTGGATAAAATCGATTCAGATAGGAAGAAAAGTTGTGAATTATCTTACATTTGACAGCACTGAATATTCATTCTTGAACTTTTTAATGAATCCTAACCTATGTTTAAGGGTAGGTAGTACAAAAAGATATTAAGATTATGACACAGATAGAAAAAATAAGTAAAATATCCTTCTACAAAAAAGTGAATAAAAAATAAGTTAATTCCTAAAATGTTTTAAATTTTATCCATTTGGTGTTAATAAAATTTCCAGATAAACAACCGTATTCTCTGCTACCTTAACCAGGGTCAACCAGAGCATCAGGAGCCAGCGATTCTATCTTTGACTACTGGTTTACTGCTG
This sequence comes from Tetragnatha montana, assembly GCA_963680715.1. Taxonomy (NCBI): domain Eukaryota; kingdom Metazoa; phylum Arthropoda; class Arachnida; order Araneae; family Tetragnathidae; genus Tetragnatha; species Tetragnatha montana. The sequence goes on from OY796677.1 coordinate 26,913,845, forward strand.
GCGCCGCTGGTCAGATACTGTATCTGTGATAATACGGCCGTTAGACTTCATATGTAATTTTCAAAGAATTGGATGGTTGATTCGAATGAAGTAAGAATTAAATTTTATAAATTTCGTCCGTCCGTATCCATAAGGGATGTTTGTGGGGTGGTGAAAAGCGTATGTCTCGTAACACTTACCTGCAAAATCTGGAAGCAGACCTGCGTGTGGTGGTTTTCCAACAGGGGCTGGTCGTAGAGCATCTGGAAGCCCGAGCTGACCTTCTTCATGAAATAGTCATCGATGCCTGGATGCCCCACGTCATGTGAGATGGCGGCGATCATCAACGCCCTCATCTGCAAGAAGAAGAGAAATCAAGCTCCTTTGCTAAATTAGTAGTGACAAATTGAGGCTCTTGCAGAAACAATGAGCTAACTCTGATGTAAAGGTATATGTAAGCGCATCAATTGGTGAACTTTTTCTTTTCAAGCCCCGAAAAAGTGCAAATTTTCATTTTAATTGTCTCCAAAAAAAGTTTGGTGCAACTTTTTCTTATAAAATTGCACAAAGGTTTTTAGGAGCGCTGTAAACCATCTTAAGGTATTCACCACAGCCATTATTCTACAAGTAGGTATTGTGCACGTTACTCTTATGACACTACGGAGACTGCGTTTCAAATTTAAAACCTTGGAATGGACTTTCACGAAACACTCTATGTAAAAAAAACCCTGAAGCACAACTGTATCTGTTTATGCATTTGCATTACATTCATAAGCATAAAATGATGAAAATCCAGTGAATTTCATAGTATAGCTATACATTTTTTGTGCCAGAAACTAGTCAAACACTTACTTATAGGATCTTAAATTAGAGTTCTACCTTAAGTAAAAGGTTTTACCTCTAGCTCAGTAAACACATCTGGGTTATTTTTCAGTATCCAGTACATAGATTGAGCATGGCCGAGAGCATGATGATAGTTATGGTACAATACATTGTTATAGTTGGCCCTTAGAGTGCTCAGAAAGTAAGTTAGCTCAACCATAGGGAAGCTAAGAAAAAGAACGTTACTTTTATACCTGAGAGGCATAATTATAATAATTAAGTTAAACCTTCAATTTATTTTTATAGTATGTCCTTTATTACACTTTATCATTCACATACATTCAGCTTTATTGCATTTTGTAACTAAATTTCAACTATTTGTTCAATTAAATAGCGGCATGTACTACTCACGCGTTTTCTCCCAACAAGTTATGCACCATTCTTATGAAGACGTGATTTAGGTCATCCAAAAGAATCTTTTCATATGAGAATAGGTGGCTGAAAAATAAATCAAGATTATTATAGATGTTTAATTGATACGTAATAAATCGGAAATTTAAAAGAATGAATCTAGGACACTAGATGCAAGTGAACTATTCGTTTTTAATAACATCCAAGAATGAATACCTATCAAGTTCTAATTCATCGAATATTAAATTTCTCTCTATTAAATCCTTCATTTCTTCTGTATTGTGTTTTCTGGGATACAGGAGGGAATCTCTGTTGACTATCATTAGCCCTATTTGTTGATTTCTTCTTTCCATTAGCTGTGAAAATAAAAGAAAAAATAATTCACTCACCTAAAAAAGTCATATAAAATTGGTAATCTACTGTAGATGATTTTTCAAAGATTTTTCTTCAATAATGTTAAGGTCTTATTTCTTACTTAAAACTTGTAACGTATGATACAAAATCCCTTTTGTTTTCAATAGTTTTATTTAGTAAGTATTTTCCCTTAAGAAGCGTTTCGTTAGTTCTTTCAAAATATGATATAAAAAATTTTAATAGCCCATGAAAACACCCTGCACAAAAAACCGTGTATAAGCTCAGTCACATTTTGAGGTTTGATGTAACTGTATGGGATCTAGTCTTGGATGTTTGTACTCTCTAGGAAGTAATAATTTCGTGCCAAGGCCTTTAAACACAAAGTCTTTCAAAAATGTTAAAGGTACCCCTTAACGAGTACACTTATACATTAATAAGTTTTAGATAATTTCAAAGTAACATTGGAGGTAGCACTTTAAGAGCATTTGAATTATGTTACACATAATGTCAAGATTTTACATTTCGGGCACCTAAAAATGGGTGTTAGGTCCTCCCAGAAAAATTTAGAAAATTTGCTTCTGAAAGTAAAGTTTTAACAATCAAACAAATTTATTATTATCATTACATCATCATTGCATAAAACCAGGGTGAGGAAAAAAAAAGAACAAATCAAATTAGGATTTAGCTCCTTTTGAAACCGTGTAAGAATTTTCAAGGAGAAAAACAATAAATTGACGCCAAATTTTCGAGGTGGTTAAGGGTCTTCCCCCATAAAAGTTCTTTGAAATGTGTCCTTTTAAACTAGTGTTTCATCTCATTTTGAAACCCTGTGGGGAGCACCCAAAAAAGGACCCCTTCTTCTAACAGCAGCAGAATTTTCAAGGGAAAAACACTGAGAAACAGATGTCAAAATTTTTTGGGGATTTCCCCCAAACCTCTCTAAAACCCTCTCCTTGGATATGGCCCTGCCTATTCTACTAACACATTCGATTGAGCACTCTCCATTGTATCTATTAAGCCGCATTTACACCAAAGTCTTCCACTAAGTTTTCCACAAGTTGCGGCAATTTGTTGCTTTTTCTACAAAATATAGCAACTTTTTCTGTCTTCCACTTGTGGAGAGATAGATCTTCCACTAAATTTTGGTTTCCCGTGAATTGTTGGTAAGATCAAAGAAAGTTGACAGCTAAAAGTGGAAGATTTGTTGCTGCGAGCTTTGCGCTAGCAACTTGTAGTGGAGAACTGTTCTCCATGTATCCTTGACACTACTGCCGCCTTTCGCGCCAATTCTTTGGCAACAAGTTTTCTACTTGTTGCTCTAAATTTAAGAAGAGCAACTTTTAGTTTTCTACAAAAAAAATCTTCCACTCGTTTCTCTAATTTGAGAAGAGCAACATTTAGTTGACAACTTTTAGTTTTCTACAAACAATGTCTTGTCAACTTTTAGTTGTAAACTTTGGTGTAAACGCGGCATTACGTGCATCGAGGCAACCAGGTCGGTCCGATTGTGTTCACTCAACTCAACTGCAATTGTGTTCATGAATTAAAGATGGTAGCTGAATAACTTAAATCATCCACCTTCTTGTTGAACTTGGATCCCATATCGGCCCTCCGTAAGAGCGACTCGCCCCTCTGCCTTGCCATCTGGTCATCGGCCTTCTTTTCAGGTATTGTCGTCATCTCGAACTGGGTGGAGGACTTCCTCCTTGCTCTGTGATGGTGCTGATTCGGCGGGGGCTCTTCCCTAGCTTTGGGTTTGGAATGGTTCTCCTCCTGGCCATTGGAGATGTCCGTTGCAGAGTTGGTGCCTTGGGGGCGAGGTAGAACTGAATCTTGCACCGTAGCCAGTTCCTCGAGACTGTCTGTGGAGAAGAAGCGCCAGCCTTTTATTACACATTGCAAATATCTTCTGTAGGTGCTTATTAACTGCACTTTTCTTTAGTTTTTATTTTTAACAGCCGCATTTCAAAGACATGACATGCAATGTAAAGGCTCATTTACACTGTTTTCATCCGATGTTCATCGAAGGATCCATCCTTACCGATCATAGGTCCTGTCCATTTCTGCTAGTAGATTTCATTCACGGGTATTCTCTGGAATTTAGTAGGTCTACAGCCAGCAAAAGAAATTTTCGAGGAGATTTAAATCCTTAAGTTATTGCTTATTACCTCTATGGTTTTGGGGGTAAAAAACTGAAGAGGTGACGGTGAGCACTTGTTAGTAGAACGAGTAGAAAAGTTGCCTAAAATTTCCCAACCAAATTGTTGTCTGGGGTTACTTTTATAGTATACCTAGTAAATTACAATTATTTCAGAAATATATTACTACATTTTTCAAGAGCAAAACGGTACGTAAAAATATAATTCCCTTATATTCAAAAGTTTAAAAAAGACATGTGTTTATTATTTTACCTGCTGTTGGTTCCTTTATCCAAGCTTTAATTCTATCTTGAGAAATGTTTAATTTTACAAGTTCGTCAAGGAAGTCTGGATTACTTGATAAATAGTCTGACACAGCTTCAGGAGCTGTAATAAAATTGAAATTAGAAAAGAGACAAAAATACTCTTATGAGCTTCCAATGAAATTTTCAAGTACCAATTGCCAGTTAGCTCAAAAGTAGATTAGAGAGATCGATTGGATTCTAATGAATAATGAATCTGGTAGTGCATATTTAAAATCTCAAATAAAATATGGTTATCCAGTCTTTTTTTTATTTTTGAAATCCGTTGATATCTTTAAATAAAGTATTAAGCTTGAAATTTTAAAAAATTTGTCAAATTAGCTGCTGCATCCCATGAACTCCTCCCCTGCTTAATCGAGATTTCCCCAAATAAATATTTCATACTTAGCTCTGTTGATGGTCCTGCAACTTGCTCCTTATCTATACCACCAGTACTACTTAATCTTCGTCTTTGAGACATCACTAAGGATCGGTACCGCCGGTCGGTCTTCCTCCGTAAATCTCGAAGATACGCATCAGGAACTTTACGAAATCCAATTGTGTGTTCATTGCCCATTTTTTAAGAAATTTTAGGTGTCAATATTCGATTTGAACAATTCCGACAGTATTACTTTTTTCAAAATATTTATCTACTTATTTTTATAATTGCTATCGGCAGTCCGGATGGCATTGATCCGTCTTGCAAAACACTAGTGGTAAATAAAGCTTTTCAAATCAAGAGTTTTAAAAGGGATGGGATTAAGAAAGAATTAGATGAATTGATTAATTGATTTGAGGGAGAGAGAGAGAGACTAAAAATGACCCAAGAACTCAGGGGAGGGAGGGAGAGATGAAGAGAGAGAGACTGAGACTGACTGACTGAGTCTGATTCTGACCATTTGATCTCAGCGTATGAGGGGGGGGGGCGATCGTCCTCTTGTTCCTCCATTGAAAACAAGATATCTCAATAGATATCTCCCAAAGAGAGAGAGAGAGGGAGTTAGCCCGGGGCCCAATCTTAAAAATGCGCTATAGAAAAGGAGTGGGGTGATGAAAAGGCTAAAACTGGGTTTATTCTTGAGAATAAACGATACCATAAAATAAATGAAAAGACAGTGCCAGGAAGCCAGGAGGAATTTCTTAAAACTAAAGTCTTAATGCGAAAATTAACTGGATTGGTTTGCCTTTGTATTCCTTATTCCTTGAAAATTCTAAACTTCTCCGAAATTCCCGGATTTATTTCTGTTTCCCAAAAAGGGAGTTTTTGCGACTGTACAGGGGCGTAGACAAGAGAGAGGGGTTTTCCAGGATGTATATATCATATATCCCTTCGAAACTCAGATTTTTTTGTTGACTTTAAAGAATAATTAAAATTTCCCGATTGCTCCTCCCAACATTAAAATACAACTGCCCACCGAAATGTTAAACCCACACCATAAAATCTATGATAGTTTTGAAAAACAATTCAATTAAATTTTTTTTTGGAAAAAAAAGTTTTCTTAATTGAGACTCCTTGCCCCCTTTGTTGCTTACTTAGCTTAAACCAATCATGAGGGGGGGATATCCGTTCATTTGCTCGTGTATCGTTGGGGATGATGATGTAGGGCACGGGCAAAAGTATCTGTGTCGTCAGCAGTGGCGGATCTATGGGGGGGGCTATAGGGGCTATAGCCCCCCCCTTGGGACTTAAGTTTACACTACATAAAATTGAACTTTTTCGAAAAAAAATTAAGTTTTTAGAAAATTTTGTTTAAATTTTCAAAATTTTAAACTTTTTTCAGTTTTTTGTAGCCTTTTTTACAATTTAAAGGGGCTACAAAGCATTAAGCCCCTTCCAAGATCTTTAGCCCCCTGCATTTTTATAAACTCCATTCACTATTTAAGGATTTCTAGAGGTTTTAGCCCTTACAAATTATTAGCCCCCTGCATGTTTGAAGGTTTGATTCGTAATTTAAAGGGTCTATCCAATGAGCTTAGCCCCTAAAAGCATTAGCCTCCTTGCGTTTTTATGTTTGTTACACAAATTTATGAGCTTTAGCCTATGAAACATTAGCTCCCTCCATGCTCTTTAATAGCCTTTACAAAGCTTTTAGCCCTCTTGCGTTTTTAAATATATTTGGTTCACTATTTAATGAGCTTTAACCCTTATGAATCCTTCCATGATCTTTAGCTCCTACAAGGCTTTTAGCCCTGAGTTTTTGTAGATTCAATTCACAATTTAAAGGGGCCAATGAGTTTTAGCCCCCATAAAGAATTAGCCTCCTTGAGATGTTTTATAGTGTTTAGTTTGCAATTTAATGAGCTTTAGCCTAAAAGCGTTAGCCCCTTCCAAGATCTTTAGCTTTCAGCACTTTAATATAAATGCGATTCAGAACTTGTAGATTCCAATGAGCTTTCTAAGCCTTACAAAGCATAACCTCCAAAATACTTAGCCCCTTACATTTTTATAGATTTTTTTCACATCTTAAAGGTTATGAGCTTTAGCCCCTCTGCAAGATCTTTATCTCCTTGGTTTTTATAAGATTCACCTTTTAAAAGGGTCTAATGTGCTATGTCTCTTACAAAACATTTACTCTGTTAAAATAGAGACGGGGTTAGGGGGTTCAAACCACCCCCATGAAATTCTTATATCTTACAGTTTTTTCCTTTGAAAACGAGTACAAGAAATCATCTTTTTCGTGTGACACTCAAAGAGTCCCAAATGACCAAAAATGAGTCAAAACACAACATTTTAGGGTCAAATTTTCAAAAATTTTCTTGGGGGAGGTTCCCCCAAACCCCCTTATGCCTCGGGATGGATGTATTATTCACTAAACATTGAAATTAAGTGCACGAAAATTCACATTTGATCTATATTCTTGGAAAAAAATATTTGACTCAAATCATCGTAAAAAACCCCTCCCGGTTGACACACACACCCTTATTATTTTGATATATTTAATGATTAACTAATTTAATTACTAATTAATTAGTTATATTTAACAATACTAGTCATTTACAATCAACACTGCGACCGCCCTCAATATTTAAGACATTAATGAATATTGCAAAAGCACGGCTTGTTACTTCATTATCATCCTCAATCAGATTAAGTTAGCCCCCCCCTTGCTCATGTTCTAGATCCGCCACTGGTCGTCAGGATTTTTAACCAGATCCGGGAGAGTTCTAGTTCTGATTAGTTTGTCCGAGTTTGTCCAATAGTTGTCATTCCCAACATAGGATTGCAACTCTCTGATTAGTCCTTGAGAGGAAGAAAATCTCACGAAGTGGGATTAGAAAATTAAGATAGCATTTTGAAATGTATGATATATTTTTCTTCTTCTTTCCATTCTCTGTTGGGTACTTTTTTTAGTTCTTTGAAAAAGAATTAAAAGGTAAAAATTACTTCAAAAAACTACAGGACTCTACAGGACTGATAAAAAAATAATATTTAGTCACAGAGTAAGGTTAACAGCGCTGATCACGTGATTGAACTCGAATATTGTCACAAGCAGCAGATGAATGTTTCTCAACAATCCCTTTCCTTGCATGTGATTTGTCCGAGTAAATACCTGATTTTGAAATTTACCTTCCCCTCTTTGGCTTTTGTCAAATCAACAACGTAAACGCAACGGATTTGCTGAGATCATCAATCAAGGATCAATAATTATAACAAGAAGTAATTAATTCAATAACAACAATGTCTGCTCTTTCGGGATATCTTGAGAAACTTGACAAGAAATTGCACGAGAAGAACCTAATTACAGATTACTTGGAAAAGGTAGAGAAGGCCACTGGTGTTAAACGAGTATACATTGCAGCAGGTGAGCTAAATTCTGAAATACCTATCATTTTAGAGCTTTTCTCTTTCTTAATGATCATGTTAATGATTTAAAATTTCTCAGTTTTAATGAAATGAATAGTGGTGTATTTATTGTATTGAAATTTTAAAATGAAAAAATGCTGAATCATGTGTCGGCAAATTTGCCGAGTAGTTGTTTTCTTTCTTTTCTATATTTTTTAATCTTTTTGGAACCATTTAATTCAATTATTTATGGAAATTCAATAGGGTGATTTATTCTTGTTCTAGAGTTCAATCTGGGGACCACGTTCACGTTCAAGTCTGTTATATTTGTTTATTAAAGCATCGTAGATAGTCACAGATTTTACTTCGATTAGTAAATATGAGTTATGCGTTTAATTTTGTAGCTATAGTTTTTTTTACTGAAGTTGTTAAATAACCTTTATGCATGATAGCTCAATAGCATTACCCAACAAATAAGAATTTCGAGTAAAAAGACAGGATTATAAGTTTTTGGGATTTTAGTTAGAGACATAGTAAGTAATATAAGTATTAGTAAACTTGAATAAAAAGATTTTATCTAAATTACTTTTTTATTATTATTGGTATGATGTGAAAACTTTCCAAAATTGTGGCTAACAACTTTTTAACTATTAGATGGCTTATTGACATTGCTGCTCTTTTTATCAATGATGAAACCAAAGTATTAATTTTGGGGTTTATAAAGTCTAATGTTAGTATTTTCAGTCATATAGTGGCCTAACAAAACTGAAATAATTATCAGGATGGTATTTAAAGGATTTAAATGAACCTGTAAGGTAAGGTATGTTAAAGTATAAAATTATCTACACTTTTACTGTAAACAATGAAGAAATTGATTGTTAATTCCCTCTGTAAAATCCTAGAAGTGGGTTTGGCTCCTCTTGGCAACATCTTTTGGCGCCAACTTAGAAACGTAGGTGCTATCCAAAGCACCAATGCTGCCGATTTTAAACTTAAAAACCAGTTTAATCTATTTTTACAAACTTAAATGCACTGAATTAAAAACGATTGCATTAAAGAACAACATTTTAAAGCCATCACGCTTACAAATAATCGATACATCCCCAAAACCATCAGTGCAAACATGATAATTTTCTTAAAAACTATAAATTCTTTTTTGGTGATATAAAGTGTGACTAAAATCAATTATCTTTCACTTAGATATTTTAAGAATTAATGTTAGCTTGAATTTGCTACTGCCTCTGTTTGGCATAAATTCTCTTTGTTCCCAGTGTTAATGGAGAAGAAAGGTCTTTGTCTACCTTCATAGTTTAAGTCTTTCATAAGTCTAAGTAATTTTTAATTTAAGATATTATTTCTTTATTAATGTTGAAAAATATTGACAAAACAGTTTATTAATTCATTGTTAATTGTAGCAAAATACTCCTATTGTGAAGCATAATTTGGTGAACTTTACGATTTTAAAAATATTTTCCTTGAATATACATCAACTAACAGAAATCCCAGTCAACTACCAATATGGTGTTTGATAATGTACAAAATTAAGACATTACATTTGAAATTACGAGCAATAACATCTAGAATAAACAAACTTAACATCATTATGTTTAATTATTAAAAAGGTCCTGAAAATATTTTGTTAATCTATATCAAAGTTTTATTGATTCAAACCTCTCTTTTGTAAATAGTAACTAGTAACTTGTGTAAAATTTTGCTTTTACTGTAGAAGTACTGTTTTAGAGATAAAATCATAATGTAATGTGACAGTTACTGTAAAATGATTACAAAAAATATTGCTCAGCCTTGAATATTTCCTCTGATAGCATGGAGAAAACGTTAATAATATTTGAATTAAAAAAAAGTGTATGAACCCTGATAATTCTAAAGAAAAGAAATGCACTCTGCACTTAGGCACTGATACTTTGCTTGGAGATTGAACCCAAGTAGGATACATGCAGCCAAGTAGCACTTATACAAGACCAATTATTTAGATGCAATCTAGAAACTGGTTTTGGACTACTAGAATCTGCTGTTACTTGCCCATATACAGAAACAAATTCATTTTTAGGTTATGAATAACTTGTGTGCTGCTTTTTGTTGCTGTTTCTTTCTTTAACCCTCTTGGTGGCCAGTGTTTTCACTGATCATTGGTTTAACATGGGAGAAAGCTGAATATTCTCGGGTCGGGTAGCAGAAGGGTTAAGAGTTGGTTATGGATTTATCAACTGTTGTAAAAAGTAACCTGAATATCATCTGTAACATCAACAACATTAGATTATTCCTTGAAATATTTCTATCTTGTTTTAAGTTTGTTGTTTAATTTTAGGCCTCATTGGAATATGGGCTTTATACATGATTCTTGGGTGTGCAGCTGAACTAATCTGTAATGCCATTGGTTTTGGATATCCAGCATATGTTTCGTAAGTTAATCTTTGGTTTGTAAACTCATAACAAATAAGAATATGGGAATATAATTCATTTAAATGTCTTAAATGTGTGCAAGATCTTTAATTTTAGAATTTAAAAATAAAAAAGAACCCTGTCACTGGTTTAATATGTGTGACACGGGCTGTTTGTCTGGCTTAATACGAGCTAAAATTATTTTATGTTATATATTTTTTTGGTTCAATTCCGTAGAGTCCCCGCTAAGTATCGCCAATATCCAAATTGCTAAATATATCCAAATATCAACAAATTTTTCTGACTCTTATTAATAAACTGAATAGTTATTGATCTAATTAAACATTTTAATTCAGGAGTTTAAAATTATTTATGAATATTTCTACTTTTTATACTACTATAGAACCGGGCGATATTTAGCGGGGACTCTAACGGAATTGAACCATTTTTTTTTTAATTTATGAAATTTTCATTCAATTCCATTATCTCTCCTGTTAAATTTGCCAAGGTGTTTTTTTTTTCACAAAATTTTGATTTTTATCATTGATCAACTATTAATTTTATAATTGGTTAACTTGCAATTTTTGGGGGGCAATATTTCTAATCTTTGGAGGTTAAATATAGTTAGGCATACTTAATGGGATATAACAAAATTGACCCAATAATTTTAACTCAAATATAAAAATAATGAATATTAAAACTTAAATGCTAAAAATAATAGTTTAAATTAATAATATTGGTAATCAATATAAAAATAAGTAAGTTTTTTTATGAATTGTTAATCATTTTAGTTATGAGGGGTTTACTTTAAGTAGCAAAAATACTTGCTAATTTTGAAATTATGAAAATGACATTTGCTTATTTATAATATTGATATTAACTGAGTGTTTTAATTGTTTAAGGTTGATGGCCCTGGAAACTAGCTCCAAAGATGATGATACCAGATGGCTTACTTACTGGGTTACCTTTGCTGCATTTAATCTTGTTGAATTTTTCTCTGCATTCATTGTTGGATTCATTCCATTCTACTGGTTGATGAAGGTATTATACTTAGTTTAGTACTATGAAACATTTCCCATGTTTGACTGCAATTAATTTTAAATGAAAAATGAAACACTGTGTAGCTACTGATATCAATTGATATTAAATTAATGTTTTGAAAAAATGCATTGGTAAAATACTATTAGTGTTTATTTTTTAAGTATATGAAAAACCATTAATTTTCCATTAATAGTAATAATAATAATTTCCATTCCAAATTTTAATGCAAACCCCCCCTTGATTATTAGTCCTGATTCCTGATCATCCAAGTTTCCATATTTTAATAAGGTATCAAATTTCAAAATCCTGTTATTTTTTTTAAATTGTCAAAACATTGCTAGTACAAAAAAACACCTAAGTAACAAAACTCAATTAAAGACTAAATAAAATAACTATTGTAAAAATAGGAGTTGCATGTGGAGCATCTTAAAACTTTTGTATGTTTTGAAATTTACATTTAAACCTACATGATTAATATTATTTATGATTTTTGCTTTAATAGAGTTTTTTTGGTTATCCAAGTTAGGCTTGGTGTATGATGGTACTCTGTTACTCTTATTATACATTATTAGATGGTACTCTGTACAATCCCCAAGTTTTAAATTATGTGTTTACTAAATTATGATATTAATGCCTACCAAATTAGAAAGATGAATTTTAGATGTGACATAGTGCTTTTTAATGTAGTACTCAAACATGATCATTCATTGCATCTGAAATTGCAATAGCACAGAAAAAAAACTAAAGTTTTTGAGACAAAATGCTTTTTTCCACCTACATTTTAACTATTTGTTGATTGTGTAAGAGTTTTCTACATGACATTAAAGGAATTGAGATTTATACTTTGAACATAAAGCAAAGCAATGTTAAATAGTACTACTGATGGATCAGTCCATAATATTAATTAATCTTAATATTAACTTTTATTTGTAAAATAACCATATTGATATTTTTAGGGGGGGGGGGTTTACCTCTGCAGCCTTTGAAATTTCCCTGCTTCTTGTAATCCACCAGTCCACCAGCTTAATGTATCAGGCGAGGCAGAACTGAATTTCATTGGAAATATGTTTTTTAAAAATTGTTTAGTTATTACATAGTTTTGAGTGTTGTATTTTTAATTTATTTCATTTCCTTCTGATATAATCAAACCGTTTTAGCATTTTGACCACTCTTTGGTTTTATACAAACTTTACTCCATAGTTGGATAAAACGAAAAACTTTGCGCTCACATAACAATTAAAGTTAAACGTGTTCTATAATTTTAAAAGTTATTGTTTAGCAGCTGCTCTTAGATTTTGACTTCCCAGACGTCATAGACAAGCTAATGGTGCCAACTTTCCCTTATATGGACATTCCCTGTGACAATATATTAATTACATATCAATGAATCATGCATCTAATTTGAGAATACAATCCTGTTTTCAGTGATTTAAACCTTATAAAAAAATTCTAGATTTTAAAAAATTTATAGGAAATTTTTTTTGTGTGTATGGGCTTATATTATTCAACTATGCTGGTTATACCCCACAAATGGTTGGTTACAGTTCTGGGGCTCTTATATTTCATAAAAATTGAGTACTGAGCAAATGTATATATATATGTTGCAGATGTACTTTTTATTTGTTCTCTGTGTAATTGCCTTCTTTAGATGATTATTTTTGAAGAGTGTTTCACTTAAGGGTCGTTTTTCTAAATACAATTCAATGCTAAAGTTTTGCAAACAGTCTTAGGCTAGGTAACGAAGGGATATAAAATCAGAGGTTAAACCAAAATCAGGCTTTTCTTAAGACCCTGAACTTAAATTTTTTTATACATATTGCATATTTTTAGTCTTGTAATTACATTTTATGTTGGGTTTTTATTTTAGATGCTAGTTTGTTGATGTTATGTTTTAAGTTAAGATATCTAACTTTTTCTATATAACACCTGTTTTTACATTATTTCAGTGCATCTTCCTTATTTGGTGCTTTGCCCCTATTTCCAACAATGGATCACAGTTCTTGTACGGTAAAATCCTGCGACCTCTATTCTTGAAGAATAGGAAAACCATTGATGACACATTGAATAAGGCAACTGGTATTGCAAAGGATGGTAAGTTATATCATTAACTTAACTGCATTATAAAAGATAGATAGATAGATTAATTAAATTGTCAGTATTAAAAGTGAATGAATCACAACTTAGGTTTAAGAAAATAAAAAACCCTGTACAAATTATGGATTTTTTATTCTATAACAGTAAAATTTTTACTGAAAATTTGGTAATATCTTGTGGGTATATCTACAGAGGATTGGTACAACTTGTAAGAGAATATTTAAAAATTTTGTAGAGTTGAAAAAGCTATTGGGTTTATTTTCTTTTTAAAATGTGGAAAATTAGTTACTATTTTACTTTAAAGTAGTGTATTTTTGAATATAAGCTTTGGAAATATTTCCAATACTTAAGTGGGAAAGTCAGCTTATTTTTGGATTCGGCAATTTCATAAAAATAGCTGGAATTTTTATCTGTTGACTGAGCATTAAGAACAGTTGACTCCGCTTAGTATAATCACGGTTAATGTTATCAAAATTGACAGGTCTGGATCACTTCATTGATTTAACACAAAATATATTATTTTATGTGATCAACACAGTGTAATGTTATTGAAATTTGTCCATGTCCCCTACACTGCATTGGATTATCAGAATAGAAAGAGAATGATGATGGGGATTTAAATCTATGTATCTAATTGGACAAGGGTTATGACATTCTGTCCAGTCAGGGGTCTTTCCAGACTTTTTTCGTGAAAGGTCTGGTTTTTGTGAAAATCTTCTCATAATTTTGTGAATTTGAAGTTGGTGTTAAATTAGTTTTTCAGGCAAGAGCCTGTTTTTCTGAAAATAGGGTTTCATATTTGTTGTATTATAAAACATAGTATTCATATTCTTCTTAATATCTTAACTTTTGTTAACTTATTTAAATAATTGAATACAGAAAATAGGTATATAGTATCAAACTTAGTAAGCCATCAAGATACAAATGAAAATTGAGATTGTTTTGTTCTGTAGCACCTTCACATAATTCTGCCTCCTAGAAACATCCCTATCTCAAATGTTCTTGAAAATGTTATCCCTTTTCAAATATTTTGCATTTCCTAACAATTCTTGAAACTTTTAATACAAATTCAGCAGAATACTAGGTTTTATGATTAAACAAATCTCAAAACTGTTTCTCTTTTTCACAAAAGTAGGCTCCAAATCTAGATGGACTCTTGATAATGAATTTAAATACTTGGTTAAGTTTAAATAGTATGCACATTGATATATTTTTTTTGTTTCAGCTGCAGGGAAGCTTATCTTAGGTGACAAGTCGGATTAAAGCATGTGTCACTAATCTGTCCACCTTAGAAATTGTCACTAATTTTCCATTGAAAGGATTGTTGAGGCCTATACATATATATGTTAACACAAATCACGTTTTTACTTTCCCAGGAGTGTCATCTCATGTACATATAATTACTTAAATATTGTGATACTTGTTGGATTGTCATGCAGTAATTGTGCCATTGAAAAGCAGCCATGCAAGTGCTAGGTAGAGAATCTTGCCTATTTTTCAAACTCAAAGTTTTTATTGAAATACCTCTTTTAAACTGATGCTCTTAAAATTAAACCTGTACATTCTTACCTTTTTTGCATGTTATGCACTGTAATTTTGCTTATTATGTAGTTTGTGTAGTGTTTTGTGAACATAAATATGTCTTTCTAATAAATTCAAAAAGTTACATGTTGTTCTTATTTGAAGACATATTTTCGATTGATGCTTTTTCATAATTTCAAAAGTATCTTTTTTCATTATTAAGGTATTTTTTTTACACTGTTAAAAAACTAAATTAGTGGTGGTTAGAGAGAGGGCCATGCCATGCAACCATCTGGAGAATCCTCTAAAAACAACTAAATATAAATTTTCATATTGAAAATCAAAGATTTTCTTTGAACTACAGGTGGTCACTTAGGGTTTCAAAAATGGTCTGTAAAAAGATTAATTAAAATAAGTTTCTTGTCAAATTTGTAGGAACAACATTCAGCACCAAAATTTAGAAACAAACTGCTGCCATTTAAAGCAGTTAAATACATGTTAGAATATGTCTTCATTACATAAAACCAGTGTTAATTCCTCAAAGGAGACTATAACCAGAGAGCCGCAAAAAGCAAGGGCGGTTCCAGACCAGATTTTCGGGGGGGGGGCATGTCAAAGTCGGAGGGTATTGCATTCGAAATTTTCAGTGCCTCAGAAAATTTTTTGAAGAGTGCTTGCTTTCAAGCAGCTTTTTAGGGGTTTATAGTAACTTAGAGGATATCCAGGGCCCGTGCCATTGTTTTAGAAAGTGGGGGGGGGGGGGGAACATTTTTGTAAGGCCATAATAATACTTGTGTTCGCGAGGTAATTCTTCGAGTATGCGAGAAGAGTGTGTATGCGAGGTTCTTCAGATAATGCTAGCTCGAAAGCAAATTTGGAGGGGGGGTCTGGGGGTCCTCCCCCAGAAAATTTTGTGAAATTTGGCTTCAAATAGAAGTTTTTCTACTCATTTTTGTACATTTGGTATCCATTGGATAACACCTAAAGAGGGTAACTTCTTGTACTCCTAAAAGGAGAGGAGAGAAACAAGTTCAAGGAGAAAACAGTAAATAAGTAACCATGAGAAATTAATAGGGGGTCTGGGGGGTGCCCCCAAGAAAATTTGCCTCTAAAAGTTTCAGCTCATTTTAAAAGCATGTAAACCACAGAATTTTCAAGGATGAAATTATAATTAGATGCTCAATTTTGAAAAGGGCAGGGGTTCCTCTCCTGAAATATTTTTGCAAATACGCCCATTTAGACTATAGTATTACCGGTTTGAGACGGCTTGAGCCCCATCCAATGTTAGCTGAAGGGTGGCTAAGCCCCCCCCCCCAATATTTTGTGATGTTAGGATATTTTATGGTTTGGAATCCCCTTCAAGAGCGGTTATTTGGGGAGAGGGTAACCCACAAAAGTTCTCAGAATGTGTTAAAAATTTCTTTTAAGGGTTAAATTTTAAAAATTTTCTGAGAGAGATCCCCAAGACCCCCATCTTATTTTGAGCTCGCATTATTACACAAAACTTTTACATTAAATGCACCTCAAAATATTACACCTTGGCGATATTTAAAGGGACATGTAACGAAATTTAATCTATACATCTGATACAAAATTAGGCACGTAAACTTAATGGTTGTTTCTTTTAATTTTATGTTTTTTGATGTCTTGTACTGGCCCTCCCCCCCAATATCTATGGATGTCAAAATATTAAAGGGGGGTTTGGGGGTTCTCCCCCAGAAAATTTTTTGAATTTTAACATTAAGAAAGTGTTTTTTAAGCTATTTGTTAGGGTTTCTCGGGGGGGACCATGCCCCCCCCCCTGGACCCGCCCCTGGCAAAAAGTAGCCTTAAATCTTTTTTTGTCATTTTAATATCTAACATTTAAAAATTTTCCATGGAAAGACCATCCCCAGGCTTCCATATTCAGGTCAGCACAAACAGTATGTCTTCCACCTTCTCAAATTGTATGGGTGATGGTGTTGCAAGTTCACAATACCCACAAGGTTTTATTATTTTGATGGAATGTGCATGCGTGTGGACTTGATTTTTTTTTTTTTGCTGTTTTTTTAGAAATTTTAATAAAATAATTGGGGATAAAACCCGCGACCTGCCGCATGCTACGCAGCCACTGCTCCACGGTTTCTTCAGTAACTTTAAAACATTTTCGACCTGCTTCTTTCTTTGTGACGCATGCGCCAACCCACATGATCTTCGTGGGTATTGTGAATTTGGGATGGTGTTGGGTACGGTGTCAAAAAAGGCATACATAGCAATGATTTTTACAAAATGAAGAAAAAAATTTCTTGATTAATCTGAAATAATTTGAAAGAAATTCAATATAGTGGAAATTTATGTGTAGTAGAAGAAGAGCAATACACAATTTACTGGTAGCAATTTGATACTACAGAATAGAAATTACAATTTTAAAGGATTTTTTATTCTAAATTACTCTATAGTAGAAACTAGTTTTTAAACACTGAATTTCAACAAGCTTCCTAGGGTACAACTCCCCAGATTCCCTTTTTAAGTAGGACTCGTTACTCACAATGGTGCATTAAGGTTCAAATTATACCTTTTTATGTTGCATTTATTATGTATACAAATGTTTAATGTCTAAAAAATATTTTTTTATTTTACTCTCCTATCAAAAGGCTAGTTAAGTACTTAATAAGTGTCTTCCTCCCTCCCCCCCCCCCACACACACAGAGAATGGTGGCCCCCCTCCTCTAAGAGTGGAGCACTTCTCAATGGTGACAGCATTGGAGTAAAATAAAACCTACTGTTTTCTCTAACAGCTTATTACTGAAAATTTTGTGGGATTCCTCCCCATAAATTTCAAATTTTTACACTCATGTCCAAAGTCCAAAAATTAAAGATATTTTGACTTTTTGGGAATTTTGACAGAAATTTCTGTTCCTTATCAATGAAATTCAAGCTATAGCATCATCTAAGAGTGTGAATATGTGGCCTGCAATCAAATTACCCAAACAATAGTTTAAAGGGGGTACAGTACAGACGGGATGGGACGATTCGGCGCGGCCGATTCGGCGCGGGCCGTTTCGGCGCGAAACTTACTACAGTGCATGGATTTCGGAAAGGAGAAAATCTGTTTAATAAATAATTTTTTAAATTTTTTAACCATGACCAAAGTATTAATTCAAATTATTTAACAAGGATATTAATTTGATAATTAAATTAAATTTAAATTATGATAATAATTATTCCACTTTTCATAATATGGCAACACCATGAAAATTTAATTCTCTGAAATATCTATGAAATCTATGAAAATATCTGGCGCCGAATCGGCCGGCGCCCAAACGGCCCGCGCCGAATCGGCCGGCGCCGAAACGGCCGCGCCCAAACGGCCGCGCCGAATAGTAGAGAGTAGCCGAATAGTAGAACAGAGGCCCTCCATTGCATTCGGAATGGGTGGCAAAATCGTCTATGTGAGAGTCTTTTAGCAAAAAATACCGTTTTATTTCCTAAGGATGTGATATTTCTGAATTCCATGCATGATTTTAAGTCTGTGGAATACCCATATACCTATAAGTATGATTTTTAGGTGAAATCAAATGACAACTCCTAAAATTTCATTTTGGGCAGGTTTTGGCTCTTTGATCCATCATAGGAGGGTGGTAAACATTTTTTGAAGCTCTCATATGTGGACTTATGTCTGAACTTCTTAAATGAATAGCAAATGAGCTTCTCAAAATGACAGTAGTGTGACTCCCAGGGGCGTATATAAATGGGGGGCCGGGCTCCCCTCCCCTAAATGTACCAAAACGAGTTAAAAATCTGTTTTTAGAGTTGAGTTTCTAAAACTTTTCTGGGGGAGGAACCCCAGACCCCCCTTCCGTACTCGGAACTCTATTTTTCACAATTTTCTTTTATATATTTAGTTCTTCCAGATGCCAATCCTACCTAAAAAAAGATATTAAAAAATAACACCTACAGTCAGGGTTGTTACGTTTAAAACACTTTGTTTAAAACACTTGTTTTAAACACGTTTAAAACAAAGCAAAAAAAAACATTGTTTAAAACACATGTACTTTTTTAGTAATTCTTTTTTCTATGAACAGATGGCATTAGTATATAAAACTTAGTATTTACTTTCAACTGTTTTATTTGATTTTTGTCTAGAAAGTTATTTAATAAAATATATAAATAAAATTGTTTAAAAATCATATTTTTTTATAATTGACCTGTTCTTTATGTTTTATTTTAATATTTTAAACGATCAATGCTGCTAATGTCGTCAAAATACCCTATGAACTGAAAAGCACTGAAATGAATATAAATATAATAACTTATAAATGTTTAGCTCGTATCTTAAACCTTTTAGCAAAACGTATTTACATTTCTAATAGCCCAGGCAACGAAAAGGTATAGAGGGAAATTCTTGGAGCACAATTTTTGACTTCGGAACTTTGTTTGGACTAGTTAGGAGGTGAACATATCAAAAGTCCCCGCCCGTAGCCCTGCCGCCAAAGTGAGGGGGGGTGTTTGAAAGTCTCATTTTTCAGTTTTTGGCTAATTACTCTTACAAAATGCATCCCCTTGAAAAAGTTTTAATTATCTCTTTTAAAGTAGATAAAATTTGCAACAATTTAAGACCATTCCCAGGTTTATACGCCGAATTGATCCCGAGTTACATCTCTTCAAAATTGAGAAATTTTTCCCAAAATTCGAAAATTTGAGAAAAAGTCGTTTTTAAAGAAATTTTATGGCTATATTACCCATTTAAAACGAAATTAAAGACTATAACCTTATAAGGGACTTATTTAGCTTTAATTTAAGCCCTGAACCAAGTTTGTGAGATCAATAGTTCTCACGCTATCTTAAAAAAAAAAAATTAAAGTGGGAAAATGGGATTTTCGCAGTAGTGCAGCCTACAGGTTTGTAGGTACAGTAAAAGAGAAGAAAAGTCGTAAAACATGAAAACAAGACCACTCTAAACAAAATGAAAGATGATTAAACTTGCTACAAGAAAGTCCCCGCCCGTAGCCCTTATGCCGGAGGGAGGGAGGGTGTTTGAAAGTCTAATTTTTCAGTTTTTGGCTTATTACGCTTACAAAATGCATCCCCACGAAAAAGTTTTAATTATCTCTTTTAAAGTAGATAAAATTTGCAACAATTTAAGACCATTCCCATGTTTATACGTCCAATTGGTCCCAAGTTACATCTCTTCAAAAATGGGAATTTTTTCCCAAAATTCGAAAATTTGAGAAAAAGTCGTTTTTAAAGCAATTTATTGGCTATATTACCAATATAAATGGAAATTAAAGGCTATACCCTTATAGGGTACTTATTTAGCTTTAATTTAAGCCCTGAACAAAGTTTGTGAGATCAATAGTTCTCACGATATCTGAAAAAACAAATTGGGAAAATTGGATTTTCCCAATAGTGCAGCCTACAGGTTTGAAATAATATAAGACTTCACTAGAATAATATAAGAACTCAAGAATCACAAGAATAATATAAGAACTCACTGAAAATTTCAGAATAAGCTCTCTATGATGTCTATAATCAACCCTGAAAAGTCCCCTGAAATCCCCAGCGGGCTTCATTCCAAAATGGCAGATCAAAGATGGCCGTCAAGCAATCAAGTTTTCAAGCAGGCAAGCAAGAATTATAAGCGGATTTTCAAAAATTTTGTTTTGAAATAATCCTTATTTATAGTACTTATGAATTTATATCGATTGCTTTTGGGGATTTTTATGTGGGTGAAGGTGGGGGCGAATTAGGTGAAAAGAAACAAAAAAAATCCATTTGGCGTCGATTACACCCTTTTAAACCATATTTATACGATTTTTTCACTGGGAAAAGTGAGCGAAACTCCAAGAGGTTCTATTGCTAAGTATATTGCTTTTTATAGAATTAAAAAGTATTTATTTTTGACTGAGATATGGCAAAAAAACTTGATTGCCTGGCGGCCATCTTTGATCCGCCATTTTGGAATGAAGCCCGCTGGGGATTTTAGGGGACTTTTCAGGGTTGATTATAGACATCATAGAGAGCTTATTCTGAAATTTTCAGTGAGTTCTTATATTATTCTTGTGATTCTTGAGTTCTTATATTATTCTAGTGAAGTCTTATATTATTTCAAACCTGTAGGTTGCACTATTGGGAAAATCCAATTTTCCCAATTTGTTTTTTCAGATATCGTGAGAACTATTGATCTCACAAACTTTGTTCAGGGCTTAAATTAAAGCTAAATAAGTACCCTATAAGGGTATAGCCTTTAATTTCCATTTATATTGGTAATATAGCCAATAAATTGCTTTAAAAACGACTTTTTCTCAAATTTTCGAATTTTGGGAAAAAATTCCCATTTTTGAAGAGATGTAACTTGGGACCAATTGGACGTATAAACATGGGAATGGTCTTAAATTGTTGCAAATTTTATCTACTTTAAAAGAGATAATTAAAACTTTTTCGTGGGTGTAACTTTCTTACTTGCAGGGTTTCTCCCAAGGGATCGGAGGGTGCATTCGATGATGGGACGTCGAAATATCACACGATTCCAGAAAAATCCAACTTTATTTCCTTTCTCGAAAACACATCACTACAGTCACTACAGTTACATCAAAAACAGCCTCCCTCGTTCATGTCTAGACTCCAACTCTCCCCCCCTTCTCTCCCGCCCGGTCTCTTCATTTCACTTCCGGCGTACCGGGACCGGGCGGTCGTTACACGCCCCACCTTACAATAAAATTAGCCCTAGGAGGCTGATTTTATAACAAACACCGTACAAAGGGCAAACAATCCCAGAAAGACAAAACTAAAAATATATACATGGAGGCACCAGTTACAAATCACACAAAATCACCAAAATATCAAAATTATACAAGACACAAAATCACGAACCATAGAACAAAGAGATAATGAAATAACAAGAAAATACAACAAAAATCAGGAATCACGATCTATCAGATGTCGACTCTCTTTAGTCTCGACAAAGCATCTGCCCCCAGGTGCAATACCCCAGGTCTATGTGTGATCGAATAGTTCCACCTCTGCAAAGCTAGCGCCCAGCGGGTCAACTTGGGGCTCTTTGGTGTGGTCTCACTTAAATACTTTAATGGATTGTGATCAGATATGATCTCAACATTAGCCCCGTAAATCCATTTATCAAATTTGTTCAAACCGAACAAGACAGCCCAGGCCTCCTTTTCGATCCCAGCCCAATTCGTTTGAGTTGAATTAAATTTTTGACTAGCGAAAGCGATGGGTCTATAGACTCCTTGATCGTCTCTTTGAGTCAAGCAACAACCCACCCCATAATCAGAAGCGTCACAATGGACCTGAAATGGCCGACTCTCATCAGGGGTCGCCAGACCAGTGACATTACAGAGCAACACTTTCAACTCATCGAAGGCATTTTGTTCAGTTTCTCCCCAAGAAACGATATTGGGCTTATTTTTTTTTGTTAACTCAGTGAGTGGCGAAGATACTCTGGCATAATTAGGTATATATGCTCGATAAAACCCCATTAATCCTAACACCGACCTGACGTCCCTCTTAGTGATAGGTCTAGCCAACTTTTGAATTGCCTGAACCTTCTCGTCATCGGGACCATGCCTACCTCCACCAATCACATGTCCCAAATACTTAATTTCTTTATCCGCAAAAGTGCATTTGTCTAACCGTATTGAAAATCCCCTGTTATCCAACTCTTCCAGAATCAACCCTACATGATTAATATGGTCGTCAAAGGACTTTGAAAAAATGACCACGTCATCCATGTATGCCTGGGCATACTCTGAATGGTGCTTTAAGACCCGATTCATTTCCCTTTGGAAAGTACCAGATGCCCCTGCCAAACCAAACGGCATTGTTTTCCATTGATACACCGCACTATGTGTGGTAAATGCAGTTAGAGATTTGCTCTCTTCGTCCATTTTAATTTGCCAGTATCCCTTTAAAAGATCTAGACTCGTCAACCAGTGAGCCGATCCAGCAAGGAAAACTAACTCTTGCATATCTTTCATGGGAAATACTGGTACCTTCGTGACAGCATTTAGAGCCCTAAAGTCTATGCACATCCTAACCGTTGAATCTTTCTTAGCCACACACACTATGGGATGAGCTAGATCTGATTCAGAAGGTTCTATCAAATCCAATTCCAACAAGTCCTGGATTTGGCGGTCTACCTCCTTCCGATAGGCTATAGGTACACTATAACAATGAGGTTTTTTCCTCACCGCATTATTTATCAACTCAATTTTATGGGTACCCACTCTGGCTGGTTGTACCGGTTTAGTGAAGGCACGTTTGAACTGTATAACCAAGACTCTTAAAGTTTCTAACTGACCCCTATCCAGGTGTTTCCCCGAAAGGTTATTCACTATTTCAAAGAATTTAGTTTCATTAGTAGCAGTAGGCAAAGTTTCTACTTGACCAAATTCTCCCTCCTCTTCAAAAATCACATTTACAGCATATACCCCCGAAATGAAATGTTTTAATTTATTTTGATGCACATGCTTTTTCGACCCATTCGACAATTTTACTATAAACGAATGTGGGTTCCGTTTCTCAACTATAGTGGCAGGCCCTTGCCACCGGGCAAACAATTTATTTGAGGAATCGGGTATGAGGACAATCACCTGGTCTCCAACATTAAATACCTTATCACCCTTAGCCCTCAGATTGTGATAGTGTGCCATCTTTTCTTGTTCTAGAGAGGAGACAAGACTAGCTTGTTCCGCAGCCTTCTCCAATTTACATTTTAGCTGTTCCAAATACTTGGAAACGGGGGTTGTGTTTATTAGCATGTTATTATGTTTCCCAGTCCAAATAGATTTCAAAATGGATAACGGGCCTTGTGGTGGTCTACCATACAACATTTGAAACGGAGACACGCCAGTGGTAGTATGAGGAATTTCTCGATAAGCCCACAACAGATATGGAATCTGTAAATGCCATCCTCTGCCCTCTTCCCTGACTACATTGTGTAACATGTTTTTCAAAGTCCTATTGAACCTCTCCACTAAGCCATTTGATTGTGGATACCCAGGAGTGGAAAATCGGGGACTACTACCAATCTTTCTCTCAAACTCCCTTGTCATTTCGGCCACAAAATTAGTGCCATTATCAGAGGCTATTACGTTTGGGATCCCTGTCCTAGAGAAAATATCCAACAAAGCCTCACACGTGGCTTTCGCACTCAGACTTGTTAGTGGCACGGCTTCGCCCCACCTAGTGTGTTGATCCACCAGACATAGGATGTATTTATGACCCTTTGAACTTGGTGGATCAATTGGACCAATAAGGTCGACATTTACCACCTGAAATGGCAAATCAGGTCTTGTTATAGGTGTGATGGGAACCCTATCATTAGTTTTCACTATTTGCGTGAGCTGGCACTCCTTACACGAATCGCAAAACCTTTTAACTTCAGCCCGCATGCCTTCCCAATAAAAGGAATACTTGATTCGTTCTAGCGTTTTCCGGTGACCCATATGGCTACTGAACACCGAGGTATGAGCCAACTTCATGACTTCCTCTCGCTTACATTTCGGAACCACCAGTTGTCCAATACTCTCCCCAAGTATTTTGTCTCTATGTAACAGATAACCGTCTACAGTATAAAAATTTCCCTTGTTTTCCCTGGCCTGCTTCCAGGCGGTAGCTAATTCTGCACAATGCTCTTGCTCCGAACAAAAGTTATCAGCCGCTTCGCTCACCTTACCCCCCTCCATGGTCCCCTCTTCATCCCTGGTACCTACTGTTTCCACTTCGTTTCCATATGAGGTAATTACCCTTGGAGATAGCTCCAAAACAGTGTTAGTACATTCTTTATCCTGCTGAGTCCCTAGTGAAAACTTACTGTAATCTGGTTCACCCCCAGTAGTACTCCTCAAGTCTTTGAGAACATCTGGTGGAAGCAAGGCATCTTCAACTAGGACGTCTGCCAAGGCGCATAACACATATTTGTGGACTACGTTTACATTGTTTCCCATTGCGACACCCATCGGAACGTAAACCAATGGACATTTCACTGCGGGTCCAAAAATGCCCTTTAGGTAAATGGTAGAGGCCTCCTTTGTCGAAATTCCTGGGACCAAGTCCCTTTTAATAACTGTTATTTCCGTCCCCGAATCTACTAATGCATGTACTAGTTTCCCTTCAATACTAATTGATACCTTTTCCAGTTTACTTAATTTATCCACTATCGCCTGCCTGGGGATGACAGAACCCATTAAATCCACCCTGGCTGCAACTGTTTCCATTTCATTCACCTCTTCAGTGCATGCTCTATTCACATGGGCACCTCTGCCCCCCCCTTCTTTGAGTTTAGGGCATTCTCTTTGGAAATGTCCTTCAGACCCGCATGTAAAACAAGTATATCTTTTACTTTGATAACCAACATTTCTGCTTGGAGGACTATTTCTTCTACCCTCCCTGTTTAATGGTGACCTATAAATGCCCTGGTGATCTCTCCTATCACCCCCGCTCCACTCTGTCCTAACTGCCACATCGTAAGACTTCCCTTTTGCTGAATAAAAAATATCGCAGTGTTTCCCCAGTTCTTTTGGCCGGAACCACCCTTCACCCTGCAAAACCCCTATATGAGTAGCAGTCTCGGGGTCTAGGGTCTGCAGAATCCTATCTGCTACAACCAACTGATTCACAGAATCCACATCACTTGCCTCCCTTACTTTGCAATAATAAGTCCACATGGACATCAACCGTGAAGAAAATTGGGAAAATGTCTCACCCGGGTTCCTTTTTGCTTTTTTAAACGCCTCTAAACAGGCTTTTGGGGAAGGCTGATACTCCTTTAAAACCACCCGTTTTAACGATTCATAGTTATTAAGCTCACTTTCGTCTAGATTATCTATTAAACTGGCCACTTTGTCCTCTAAAATCCACAACAACACTTTTGGTTTTAATGCCTCTTCCACCTTTTCACTGATGAATGCCTTCTCTAACGACGTAAAAAAGTAGTCCCACCCCTCTGCTCTTGTGGGTACCTTAGTTAAAATTCTCATTAGCCTCACTATTTCCTCTAGAGATCTCTCTTGTACTACCCGGTCCATGCTTCTCCCAAAATCTCCCCTATTTGGATTCCCCGACAGCTCCACCTCTAACCGGAGTTTTTCCAAAGCAATCTTTTCCATACTACTCGTATGTTCCCTCTCTACCTGTAATTCTCTATTCTCCCTTTCTGCTACTATTACTTCCAAAAACTTTTCCCCCATATCTTCATCAAAATTTTCGTTCTTTTTAATCAAATTTATCAACCAAATTTTAGACATAGAGTCATTGGGTTTTTCCCCCAAATCCTCCGCTAGCTGAACTAGGTCACACATTCTATGGGTACCCAGGAAAGACATAATAACTAATACCAAAATAAACAATTTTTTTTTTCAATAGAAACACCGAGACCAAAACTAAACATACCAAAAATACGTTTCTACACTACGCGATGACATTTATATCACAAGGGAAACCAGAAACGAAACTAAACACCTTTGATTTATGCAACTTGGACACATGTTGGGAAACAAACTAGGAAAAAAACACAATACCTCCAAAAGTAGAATCAAAACTTAGTTATACTTGAAGGACACGCCTCACTTTTTCGAAGAACACGATTCACTCAGCACTCCGCACATTTTCCAATGAGTAATCCGAAACTCACTTCAGAGGTCCGTTGAAGAACGCAGCAGGCATACCCTCACCGCCGGCGTCGGTAAAACGAAACTTGCCGCTCGCCGTTCCCTCCGATCACACCGCAGGCCACCAATGTAACTTTCTTACTTGCAGGGTTTCTCCCAAGGGATCGGAGGGTGCATTCGATGATGGGACGTCGAAATATCACACGATTCCAGAAAAATCCAACTTTATTTCCTTTCTCGAAAACACATCACTACAGTCACTACAGTTACATCAAAAACAGCCTCCCTCGTTCATGTCTAGACTCCAACTCTCCCCCCCTTCTCTCCCGCCCGGTCTCTTCATTTCACTTCCGGCGTACCGGGACCGGGCGGTCGTTACAGTGGGGATGCATTTTGTAAGCGTAATAAGCCAAAAACTGAAAAATTAGACTTTCAAACACCCTCCCTCCCTCCGGCATAAGGGCTACGGGCGGGGACTTTCTTGTAGCAAGTTTAATCATCTTTCATTTTGTTTAGAGTGGTCTTGTCTTTCATGTTTTACGACTTTTCTTCTCTTTTACTGTACCTACAAACCTGTAGGCTGCACTACTGCGAAAATCCCATTTTCCCACTTTAATTTTTTTTTTAAGATAGCGTGAGAACTATTGATCCCACAAACTTGGTTCAGGGCTTAAATTAAAGCTAAATAAGTCCCTTATAAGGTTATAGTCTTTAATTTCGTTTTAAATGGGTAATATAGCCAATAAATTTCTTTAAAAACGACTTTTTCTCAAATTTTCGAATTTTGGGAAAAATTTCTCAATTTTGAAGAGATGTAACTCGGGATCAATTCGGCGTATAAACCTGGGAATGGTCTTAAATTGTTGCAAATTTTATCTACTTTAAAAGAGATAATTGAAACTTTTTCATGGGGATGCATTTTGTAAGAGTAATTAGCCAAAAACTGAAAAATGAGACTTTCAAACACCCCCCCTCACTTTGGCGGCAGGGCTACGGGCGGGGACTTTTGATATGTTCACCTCCTAACTAGTCCAAACAAAGTTCCGAAGTCAAAAATTGTGCTCCAAGAATTTCCCTCTATACCTTTTTTTGAGCATTCGTTGCCTGGACTATAATGTTAAAGCTGAAGTTGTTGACATACGAGGGTTGGTTTTTTTTCAACTTCAGTTTTCCTCCTGAAAAAAAAGTAGTAGGAATTTCGAAATAATTTTGGTACTGGTAGTTAGGTACATCCTTCAGGATCAATTTGCATCGTTATTGCATAAATTGCATATATTTCTTCTGTTTAGTTATCGAATTTACAAGAGCGCTCCTCGAACTTTTTCCCCGCCAACCCATAGAGAATTTAGCTTTCTTCTTCGTGCGACCGCTCCGTTCGCCCAGCATTTAAAATTAAACAATGGGTGAGCAGGTGAAAATTTCAGGAGGGAAAAGCGAAATTCTCTATGGGCTGGCGGGAAATAAGTTCGAGGAGCGCACTTGTAAATTCGATAACTAACAGAAGAAATATCCAATTTTTATGCAGTAAAGATGCAAATTGATCCTGAAGGATGTACCTAACTACCAGTACCAAAATTATTTAGATATTCCAACTATTTTTTCTTCAGGAGGAAAACGGAAGTTGAAAAAAAAAAAAACAACCCTCGTAGTATCATATTTCCAAAACTATCATTTTACTTCAGCCAAGCTCAAAGAAACAGTGTGCTATAAAAAGCTCAAGATGCCATTTGATGTCAGGGATAGCTTTGTTAATCCATTTTCAATTTTAAAAACTTAATTTAATTTTTTAAAATCATGGGTTTTTTTTAGAATTTCTGTGTCGTGGGTAAAAAAAACAAATAAAACGTTTTAAACAAAAAAAAACACGTTTAAAACAAATAAAACACGTTTTTTGTATTTTTTAGAAAAAAACATGTTTTTTTCCAACCCTGCCTACAGTGAACCTATTGAATATGTATGGGGCGTTTGGGGGGCTGATCTTAAAAGTAAATTTAATGAATATTTTATTCAGGAAACTGTCACTCTAAGCAAAGGATTTAATCAATACCTATTTTATTCAATTTACTTATTTGTCATTCTGAGATCATATCCTAAAATTTTATATGTGGCCCGCGGGAGTATTGTGGTTTTCCAAAGTGGCCCTCAACGTCATCTGGGTTGGCCATCCTTGTTTTAGGAACTCTGCAAAAGACCCAACTAGAACGCAGGAACGCTCGAGAATCCCCAGCCCGGAAACTCTAAGTGACCCCAAGTTTAGGAGTCTTATGGTTCTTATCTGTTTTATGATTCTTAAGTCTGCTTAAATATACATTAATATCCACAGGAGAAACTGATACTACCTAGAAATAAATTTCATTCCTAAAAAATACTGATATTTTGCTTTTAAATATTTTTTTTTTAAATTTTTAATAGCATTGGCCGCCATCTTGAGAAAAAAAAATATCATCCATTCATCATATATGGATAGACTTTTTTCCTGTCAGTAAGTTCATTTGATAGAGTTAAAAAATGATGAAAACTCTTGTGTTTGATTTTTTTTCCCGCATTTGGATTTGGCCTTATTTTGAGCAATTTTCTCACTATTACGAGTTGCGTCATTATCTAATACTTTTTAATACTAGTTTCAAACTACTATAACATTGGCTATAGAAGAAAAAAGCTACGAGCTTTTTTACCTTCTGAACATCTTTTAAGATATATTTAAGCAAGAATTAATCGGTATAAAAAATGTTTGTTATCTACAATTTGGATTTTAGGCATAGGTGTATTTTTCTAATATTTGTAGATTTCAAACTCAATGCGCAACCTCTATAGAAGTTGTTTGATTCCCTCCAAATTTTGCACACGTCTTATTGATACCATTACACAACTTTTGGCACCCCAGCCCCTAGAGATTTCAAAAAATAAATATTTTTTCGAACCACTCTAATTGGGAAGCCGGCCAATGCCACTGCGTAGCCCGTGGGGGATTCACCACCTGAGGGGATTCACTACCATTTTTATATACCTTTGTAAATCATGCAATTCTAAAAAAGCCACACAGTTAAAATGAATGCTTTGAAAGCAAAGTTAACTTGATTTAGGGTAGATGGCAACACCGCAACTAATATTTTTTTGTTGAATTCAAGTGTTTTTTAGCCTTTATAATTAAGAATATTTTATATTGATTTGATTTAGAATTTAAACTCTCGATTTTATTACAAGTATTTTACAAAAATTCAATATGAAAATGTAAAATATAATTAAATGAAAGAAATAGTTGAGAACAATTGAATGAAACGACACCGTTAAATTTTTTTATAAGTGTAGTAATTTTATAAACGATTTTAAAAATCAAATATATGTCATAATATACATGGAAAATGGTATCATAAAAGCTTTAAAAGTTTGTAATTCTAATTTGGATAAAATTTGTTAAATGTGGATAAATATGACATTTTTCGGCGTAACATTTAAAAATTGACCTATTAACATGTATGTTACAAGGTATATTACAAGTTTATATAGTAATTTATTAAAATTAAAAATATTTTTTTAATTTTTTTAAAAAAAATGAAGTTTTTCTGAAAAAAATGTGTTATTTATTGTTTTTACTTATTTAAAAAAATTCTGAATGAAGGATGCCAAAGTATTTATTACCTGTTTGTACTTGTTTGGAAGCTAGTCCTATATTTAGCCAATTTCATTTCATTAAATTAATTAATTAACAAAATCAAGTAGACTGTGCCGCTGAATCTGACACTTGCGGAACGGTGGAAGGGATAATACGCAAGAACCGTGTGGTGTGTACTACCAAAACAAGGCACTAATAGGTCTTTGGAGTCATCCAAGGAAACCGGGCCTGGCCCCAAAAAATGTTATTTTTTCTAATAAAAATTGAAATAAAGTTTAAAATTTAAATTAAAAAAATCTTTATTATTTAAAACTAGATCCTATACCCGCAACAAATAGCAATAAAATATTTTTCAATGGTTTTCACTTAGAAGTAGCCTAAATAGCAACATACTAAAAATCGGACTTTGGGAAATTCAATTAAAATTTTTTTGTTTCTTAATATAAAAACAGGCATTATGAAGTAAAAAATTTTTTTTTTTGTAAAGGCATGTAATACGTGTTTATAGGTTAATTTTCAATTGAAATAGTGAAAAGATTTTTGCCATAAAAATTGAAAGAGAGTTGAAAATTTTAAAATCATTCTTAATTTATGTAAAACAAAGTTCCTACACGTGGAACAAATGGCACTTAATGCTTTTTCAACGGTTTTCACTTAGAAATAATGGTCTAAATAAGCACAACCAAACATATAAAACATAAATTTTTAAAATTTAAAATCTTTGTTAAAAATCTAGAAGGTTTAACTCTATTTTAAATTATCACAACTGAAAAGTAACCTATAAACATGTATTACATGCCTTTACAAAAAAAAAGGATGGATCAATCAATAGTTAGTATAACAATTGTAATTGCCTGGATCCTGGATCAAATTTTGCTCTCGTTGGCCATTATTTCTTAACATAGTGATTTTTTCTGTCCCTACTATTCCACAAAGTACAAACATAAAAAGCAGGGATATTTTGTAAAATATATTTCATCTCCATAACTGCAATTTTTTTCGGATTTTCGCAATTTATTTAAATTTTGGAGGGTTAATGGGTCAAATTAACTTAAGATTCAGAATTAGAGGGTCGCATTACATAAAAATCATACTCGCGATCAAGGTCCACAAATTTTTTTTCATCTCCATAACTGCAGTTTTTCGCGTTTTACTCGAAATTTTGAGGGTGTACGAGCTAAACGGACCTCAGATTCGGATTCAGCACGTCAAAATAAATGTATGTCAAATGTACAGACCCCTTTTTTATTTTCGTGTGCCGGTGTGATCTACATAAATATACATTTCAATGAAACTTAAAATTTTAAAACTGATAGGTAGAGTTAAAAATATTTTTATTTGAGTGGTTATCTAATTTTTAAATACAAAGTTTCAATAGAATAACATTGTTGCTAAAATAGTATCAATGGAAACGATGATGTGAAATCAAAAGATGATCTATAACTTTTAAGCCAAAAATGTACAGAAAAATTATAGAGAAAAACTCAACTAGAAAAGATTGGCTTTTTCTTAAATTGCACTAATGTTCTTTAGTTCGGCTTTAGTTATTGAATTTCACCAAAAAGGTAATTTAAATCTTGAAGATATGATTAATCAAGGGCTCTAAATATAAGCATTTAAAGTAACTTTTGAAAGAATGTTTTTTTAATATTTTTGTGTTTTTCATGGAGACCCTGACCTGCGGTAAAATGTAGAAATCGATCAAATATTAAAATTCTTGACAACTCAAAGGATTTAAAACTTTTGACCCAACAAAATCAAGTATACAATGTGTTGAAAATTTTAAAGAAAATGGTCTAACTCAACCCAAGGTTAATAGAACTCAACCCATGCAAGGCCAGGCATATCAGCTTGTTATTGATAAAGATGAAAAATTATTTTCTTAGCAGGTATTAAGGAATGAAATCCCACAAGCTTGAAAATCAATCAATCAAAATTTATCAAATTTATTTACAAGACACATAAAAAACATACAAGAAAAATAATAATAAACATTGATCATAAATGGCTATCCCAAAGGAGCAACTGCTCGTCCATGGGTAAATGGCATATCTAGTATATATTATAGGAAGAATGAGATAACAACATAGATTGAATGTAAATCTGACAAATTAAATTAGGGTTTCAACATTATTTTGGTCAAGAATAAAAGCAATACAAAGTTTTTTAAATAATCTGATAAAAGATTCTGTTTGATTTTGGCTTGGTAATTTGTTAAATAAAATAACCGAAAGATATTGAAAATGTTTTTTGTATATTTCTTTATACGAGGGGTAGGCACTAAGAAATAATTTTGACTGCGGAGATTGTATGAAGTGTTAGAGTTTATAGTTGCCCATGATGGGAATTTTTTTAAAAAAGAGTAGACTATTTAACATAAATCTACACTTTAAAATGACCTTTCTTGATATTTTCTAACGCATGAATTCCGTTACTTAAAGGAATTTTTGTATTTTCCTTAGCACTAGTCTAGTACTCCTAAATGATCAGAATCAAATACTACGTTATTTTCTGCAACCGAAAGCTTTTACTGAAAGGAGAAACTTCAATACCAAAATTCTAATCTTTTTTCTTTTTTTGTTATCTTATCTCACATTTACTACCTACACTACACACCTTTGAAAAACCGAATTCAGATAAGAACTATTTCTAATATTGGAAGAACTCACGGCCACTTCTCTTGCTCTCAAAGGAGAAAACCCCATCAATTGTTCAATTTTTGTCGCAACTGCTTTCAGGCCATTCAGCAATTCATTTCATTGAAATCTATCTCATCATCGTATCGGTCTCAGTTGTTTCTTGGATTTGGTTTGGATAAACCTTCATTGTGATTTTCTCTTCTACATCTCCCCATCTTCAAGTTAGTAAAATTTTTCAGTACCTACCCTTTTAATTTAATACAATCCGATCAGTATGAACTCGAATCTTTACGAGAAAACTTGAAAATCGTAGGATTATTTCGAAATATTATTTCATAGAATTTTAATAGTTAAGTGGATGGTTCTTTTTGGTAAAAAAAAACTTGAGTGAGGATATTTGGATATTGATTTTCTTTTAAAAGGTGATATGTCGAAATTGCAATTTCTTTTTCTCTTTTGGCTGCGCGTCAAGTTGTGCTACACACTCAGGGACCGCTTCTTGGATAAAAAGTTGTAGTTATCCTTAAAAACTTATAAGAAGTTTTTAAATTGGGCTATAGTTAATTCTATAAAAAAGTTAAATGAACTGTATTGTATTCAGAAATATTTCATTAGGTTTCTTCCGAATATTTTTATAAGAACATCTTTTTAACATCTTACGTTAGTGTCCTAACATATCCAAATAACCATGTTCATGTTTTCCATGAAAGTTTTTTTAGTATAAACTGGATGTGACGTCGTACCTTTTTCTGTGGCAATTTTCTCGAAAACTGTGGGCCAGATGTACTATAGTTCTTTGCTTTGGGCATTTATTTTATGTACTCGACGAAAAGAATCTGCCTGTGGAGAGTTTGGACGAACTTGTTGTAACACTATCTCTACAATTTTTAAATAAAATTAAGGTAAAGTAGGATTAGTTTGTCGGTCTGTCTATAAGTAAAAGAAGATAAGATAATTTATCATAACTAATTTTTAATTAATAATATATAATAATCTTTATTAAACAGATTTTAAAGAAAACATAAGATGAACATATTAGGAAGAATATATTTCACACCAAGGGGAAACAAAAAATCCCGTCCAGGCGTAATAAAATTTAATACATTAACTAAGTAATGAAAATAAAAGAAAAAAATTAACAAAAGAAAACACAAGCAAACTACAACAAAATCACACAAATTATAGACTGGCAAAAGGCTGATTAATTTTTAACACAAAAATTTGCTTCAAAGTGAGAAATACAGATCCAAGTCGTCGATGTTAATTATAAATTCAAATAAATAAACCTTCTTTATTATGAATATAGACGAAGAAATCGTTCGTAACTGAACAAATAATTTCAAAGTAGAATTGTAAAATTTCGTCTTTTTCATGCATATCTTTATTTCCTTTTCGTGGTTTTAGGATTTAAGTCCATTCCACGTTTTTCTTTCTACAATATTCTTGTTTTGTCTGAAGTTCAGGTGGCTATTTGTCATCTGCAACCATTCACATCAAAGGGTCGTTGTTTTAAGAGAAATCTTTTCTACACTAAGAGAAAGTAAGAAAATTTTTCAGTATTTTGAGAAATTCATGTTTTATACCTTGAATCTATCTTGCGGTGCATTGTGTGATTTTTCCCAAGAGGATTCACTGGCATGGCATCAAACTGGAGCCAACTAACCTAAATGGATCCAAGTAAAGTTGCGAGACAATATAAGTGATTCGATGTTGGCAGCAGCTTGAGGTATCGTGACGGGCTATCCGATGGAACTATTATCCTGATGGAACAAAATAATTAACTTGGGTGTGGATGCTGCGATGTTTCGCTAATTATTTAACGAATTTGTCCAAAACGGAATTTGATAAGCAAGGGACTTAATTACAAGAACATCTCAAGGGACTTCATTAGAACATACTTTAATTAGATTCATCATGCATATTGTGTGGACATTACTAATTGACTGGCATTCAATAAGTGTTCTATGCTCCAGTTTTTGAGAGTCTGGTACGCACTAAGGACTTTTGAGAAAGGGGGGATTTTATTTGATATTGGGAAATTTGAAACACACAATTAAGATGTAAACAAGAGAGATAGAACATTACAAAGCTGGGACATATGAGCGGAGCTAAGCACGTGGGCAAATAAATATTTAACTGTTAATTATAGATGCAAAATTAAACTACTAAAACATTAGACCTTTCAAAAGGGTTAACTAACACTTATTTAAGTAGAAACTCTACCTATATTTTCATTACTTTGTGGGATTTAGAAGTACTTTTTTAAACTTCAAAGTAGCATAGTATTACCTCCACAAAATTTTTTGTAACTCTATAAAAGCATTCAGCATCTCCCCTGGTGTTCTAAGTGTTACTTCTTTGCTTTGTCTGCGTGACCTAAAGATATGTTTTTGCGCCCTTTTCAATTTGCATATATTACTATAAACTCTCATTTGTTTAATCAAAAAAGAAAAACATATTTCATAAACATTGGGCATTACGCGAAGTCCATTATGTATACAATGCCAAATCTATTACACAAGCACGACTTTTCCATCACGTGATCATCGAATAATTCGACGAAAACCCGCAAGATTCTAAATCTAAACTCTTTCTGAAATGGTCATTTATTGTTACGCCACTCATAGTTTTCAGAAAGAAATTGGCGGGAAAACGATGCCTACATGACAATAAAAATAAACGTACAAAGAAATGATGTCTGTCAACGTAGTTATGTATATTTCCATCTGTGTCCCCCACCTGTATCCATTGACAACCTATAAGCAGTTGTCAAAAATAAGTCTAGTTTTATGTGTAGATGTAAATGTCATTTTATTACTATCTAGTCCAAGTTCCTTTTTCGGCTCAGAAATGTTAGAGGCACGGTAGAGTTAAGTCGTTTTCGTTATTTTTCTAATTTTCGTTTGAGGAATTGTTTAGAATATTTAGTTAATCTTGGTTAAGAACTTATACTTAAAAATTTTGAAAATTGATTTATTTAATAATATTTATTAAGAAATAATTTAACACTTTTCCAAGATTTGCTATTTAGTTCTAAATATCTTCAACTTGCTTTTACTGCAATGGTAGCGATATAAAGTGGATGCTTATTTAAAGAGGTAAGTATTATATTATTCTTCTAAATGGTTTGGTAGCAAATTTAATAATTTTCCACTATAATTTCTAGGTTTTAATCTGCTTCGATAGATTTTGTATATCATTTAAAAAGGAAAAGTTTTTCTCAGTACAAAATGGTGACCTTACAGTCGCGAAATCGAAGAAGCCGTCTTCCACTTATGGAGAACCATTGAAATCGCTTTCAGTCTCAAAATTTATATTAGGTTTATTTATTTGTCACTTTTGGCAGCGTGCGTCAATTAAAATACATTTTTTGGCCAAACATTACTTTGGTCAACTTCAGTTCAACCGAGAAGTTGACCAAACACCCCGCAACCCGAACCCCCAAACACTTTCGGCTATATATTCCATAACATTGAAGATAAAATCGTATTTCAGGTTTAAACTATTTATACGGACGGATGTTTTTGGGGTCTCTGTGACGTCACACAGTTGATAGTTGAACTTGTCTATGAATTCCATAAGTTCTGTAGGTGTCTAAATCTAATTTGTTTAATTCCGACTCAATAAGGTGGATCCAACTATATTACGTATATCAATAGGATTCTGTTATACCAGACGGCTAGTGGTATAAAAAATTAATCTTAGTTAAATTAAAATAGATTTGACGGACAGTCAATTTAAGAAACATTCATATTGCATGGAATCTCATTTTTATTTCAATAGCTAGTAACATTGGGGCGGCAGTTTAAGTTTTTCTAGCCAAAATCTCCCATGATCCAGGTATGCATTGACTTTCAAGGAAGGAACAGATTTTGTTTGGTGAAGGTAGTAGATCTTCTCAAATTGTTTGCGGAGCTGGTGTTATAATAATAACAACAACATGTGATTTTTCCTCCCCATTTATCACACATAGAATAAATATAAAACATCTACTATACGGTTTTTTTTGTATATATTTTTCGTTCACATGGAGGGGCTAATGTTCTTTTTCCATAGCCCGCCAACTTCATAGAGATTATATGGGACACAATACTTACTAGCAATTCCGTGTGGTATAATTCCTAATAATTTTAAGTATTAATGAAAATAAAAATGTAACAAATGTTTAAAATGATAAATTTTAAAAGTGTCAGTATTAAAAATAATTTAAATATATTTACTTTAATTTATTGTTGAGAAAAGATACGTGTATTAAACCTAAGTTAGATGCTCAGGCAGTTAGGTACCTAGAAAACTTAGTATTTATTTGTAGACAGAAGGTATTAACACTTATAATTTCCCTAAAGTCGGCTTCCATACTTTATATTCTATGTAACCCCTTACTTTTTCGAATAATGACTAATGATTCAGAAGATGCTATTAAATCACTAAAATGAAGAGGAAAGATGATCCATTATAATGAAAGGACTCGAACCCATTCTTAAACTCCAAGTTTTCTTGAAATGTCACTTTAAATTAGAAATTGGCATTCATTCTTTCATTGCGTGTAGCAACCGTAATCGTTGTTATTGTTAGTATCGAAATAGTGTTAAATGTTATTGTATTGCATCACAGGTTTTTTTTTGCCCTATTTGAATGATACAGAAAGTTGAAAAGAGTTTAAGAGACATAATAGTGTCTGGTGATGAGACAGAAGCAGATGGTACTGTCATAAAGTTCCACGAAAGTGTCTTCGATTGCTCGAATTGAAATGATGGTACAGTATGATCTTGTGTATTATGATGCAAAATAGTTTCATGGCTTCTTGGTGTCGATTTTCATCTAATGTGTTAATCTGAAATGTTTTTGAAAGTTTTGGTAGGATATTTAATAGATATGCATAGTTAATTTCTTTTTAATTAAGTTGCAATTTAATATAAAGGTGTGTATTGAATGTAAATGATGTGTAGGGAAAATAATTATAATAAAGACTGGTTAAACCGAAAATCTATGGCCCTTCCCAACTAAACTTTCCCAAACTGTTAGTCTATTTTTTATATTTATTTGCTATTTTGAAAAAGGCATGGATTTAAGATAGTTATTCTGTTTGTGATCTATGTCTATGTTTAGTTTAGATACGTTTTAAATCCACTGTAAAATTTGTATAAATGGATGAAACTCAATTTTATTTTCAAATATTAAGGATGAATCCTAGTTGATGGGTACACGTTGGCGATAGATGACGCAGTCGGAGATAGATTGCCAAGTCTGGCGATCGCGAGGTGAATGGGGAACCTTAAGTTCTTGATTAAAATTTAAAACGAAATATCTATAGAGTTTTAGATTTTTCCTCATGAAAATCTAATTTAATACCAACATCTTTTAGGGGATGCATCAGAAAAATGTAAATTAGTAAATATAAGACAAACTTTAATTAATATAGACAACTAGAAATAAATAATTTAACACTTGCGTCAATAAATTTTATAGAACGTACGATGCATATTAGCATCTTTATTGCACCTATTCCAACTAAAACAGTTTTCTTATTATGTTGTACAGATCAACTAAATTAAGTTTTGACCATTGAGAAGATATAAGTCCAGGTGTTTTATAACATAAAATGAGGGGGCTAACTCATTATAGGCGGTACTATTAGATATCACTGTAAACCTTTGGAATAAATTTTTGAACAAACTTCAAACTTCAACAGAGACACTTTTTTACGTAATTTTGACTGTTCCAGATTTGTATTAATTGTGAAGTTTTTCAAAATATCAATTAAGTTTTCCGACATGGTGAAAGGTGACATCAGTAGTTATAGATCTAAACCTTGGTGACAAATAAAAATAACCTTGTTTCATCTTTAAGTTATAAGGTGTCCTACATTGGAAATATGTTCCCTGTAATTAATAGCTGGATTGTAAGAATCTATTAAAATACCCCTTTCATCGACGTATAAAAAAAAACTAAGCATATCTCGGTTCTAATTTCTATAACTATTAATTATTCGTCGAAAGCGTTTTACATGCTTTCGATCGATTTATTGGAGACATTTTTACACTATATTTTGGTTTAGTATTATTTCACTTTTAATGAGATCGAGACGAAAGTGTTTAAATTTATGAATGAAATAGTATCGACATAAATGTCACTCTCTCACCAAATTAGAATAAGTTTTCAGTTCGATTTATGTGGGAAATTTCGCACGTGCTTACTATACGAAGAAAGCGTGCACGTGATCCATTTTTAAGAAAGTAAAGTTTTCAAATGCTGATTTGTTTGTAAAAGCAGTCCTTCATTAGCGCTGGAGCCCGGCTTCAGAACTTGTTTTATTACAGTCTGCTTTACATCTCAAGGGTTAAGGCAAAGACATCTTGTTTTTTTAATGTCATATTTCTGCTAACGGACTTTATTACTGATTCACTGAATAAATTGGAAAATGGTTGGTGGTAATACGTATCTTTATACAGAGGGATTTAAAACTCATAGGCAGAGATATTTTTAACTCCTCTGAGAGAGTATTTCACTCCTTGAAAACGGAATTACTCTTTAAAAAAATAGACAGGAGTATTTTCACTTTATCATACTTTTTAATTGTGTTTTCATACAGCCATAGTACTTCTTTTTCATTTATTGTTCTGATGATTAGGGAGTTTGATTGATTGAAACCCAAAATAGCATCTTAATTTTTTTTTTTTTCAATTTCATTATGTGGATTAAAAAGTAAGTATTTTTAATATAAATTTTGTGTCTGTGTATATGTAGTTTATGCTATTTCCGTATTTCACTCCACAGAATTGAATTTCACTCCTCCTAAAAATGTCAAGGAGTATTTTTACTCCTCCAAAAATTTAAATTTTATTTGTTAAATTATGTTTCTTTGGATTCATGGGCAAAAATGACAGGTTTACTCAAAGACAATTCAGAAAAACTCGAAACAAACCTGAAGCGCTAGAGTGCGGACAAAAGTAGCTAAAAAAACAATGAAAATTTAGCAACTGTTGGAGCTAAATAATTCACCAGTATTTATTTCATAATTCCTTTTTAACCAAAGAGTGCGATATTAACGAGACAGAACCAAATAATTACCACGTATCCTCCAATAATACATGACTGGTGAGTATAGTCAACCCAAAATTTTCAAATCCCTAAATTGACGCTGTCGGCTCCGTGAGCTGCCCAGCCTTTGACGACATCGACTCGAAAGTGACCACCCGAGGCGTGTCCAGGCGGAACAATTCCCTGGACCCTCGTTCCCCCTAATGGAGCGGTGATGGGTGATAACGAGCCCACAAATTGGAACGGCCGGATTCAAAAGGACCCCCGGGACACAGATAAAAAGGGTGCAGGGCCCCGCCTAATAACCGATGGGGTTTGATATCGGCTCGCGTTTTATTGGATTGTTAATGGAGATCCGGTTAACTTGAAGGATTTTGGTGTCGTTTCTTGGGTTGATGGGGTCCTCAAGTACTCCTTTGTTATTAATTTTAGTTTAAAGTGTTTTCTAATGCAGAGTTTATTAGTTTTTAGTTGATTCCGTTTAAGTTTCTTTTGTTTCAACACTTCACTTTTGAATATTGTAAAATGCGCGTATAAGTTTAGGCCTAATTGAATAGAAAAGTTCTACTATACTCGACAGCAACGTTTCTTGAACCCAGTACGTCACAAATGCGGAAGGAGAAATCGGTAAACACAAAGCCTGTTGGGTAGCTAGGAGGAATTTCGGTACGCAAATCGTGATTGAAAAGCACTATACGTACATGGGTTTAACAAAATAATCATATTTTTAAATTGACGTTCTTCATTTCACTCAAAATTCATACATCACGATGAGAACTACTATGTTTGTTAGTGACGTCATAGGGTCAACTTAAGTTGCTGTCTAGTATTGAAACTGGAACCTTAAAAAATATTATAATTAGTTGATTGAATAATCATAATTTTTTGAACAATTCTCTATTGATTTATTACACAATGAATTAGTGGTTGAAGTCTTTTTGAGTCCCTTTGAAAATATTAGTAAACCACTTTACTCTTTTAAATACACCATAAAAATGTCTATCATATGGTGCCTCCCATATTGGGTCTTCTTTCCTTGAGGTTAACTTGGTTTGTAATAGCCACTTAGATTAAATTTTAGTGATTGGTAAGTTTCGATGAAAGAAGAATATGGTGTTCTTGTGTATCGCCTTTCAGGTTAGCAGTAGGGTTTTTTTTGGTCACATAAGCAATAGATGGTTCTTTATGGTTTAGAAAAGTTAACTAATAAAATTTAAATAATATTTTAAACTGTTATGATCTGATACTTAATCAATGTTTATAAATTACTAAGCTCTAAAATATGACGTGAATTAATAATAAATGCATGATGATCGCGTGTAGAACAACCGATAGACGAAGTTCAACTATCCGTGGAGAGGAAGTAATCGATGTGATAGCACTTAAAAGGTATATCTGTTTTGTTAAGGAACAATTAAAGGCTCTAAAACAGGGGTTCCCAAACTTAACTAAATTGCATTCCAGTTACATTTATCTATCTAGTTTATTATTACAGGATGATCGGAAACTATCTGATTCTATTGAGTTGAGTTCCGAAAGACAATTTATTCAGATTCACATAAGGAAATGGAGTTGCAAACGCTTATTCATATGCTAGTGGGTGGACAAAAATTGCCAAGAAGGATGAGATATAATGGCAAACGCCTGGAGGTCAGTGCCATTATCATGCTTCAGCTTATTTATAAAAACTATTTTAAGGGTTTTTTTCTACAAGAAGTTTACTTACAAGAAGTCTACAAGAAAATTATACTGGGCACACCCTTTCACTTTTTAAATACAAAAAAGTCACTCTCGTGAAAAAATTTGGTGTGTTTCTTTTGTTTTTTTTTTGTTTGGTCATGATCAGATGGATTTTAAATTAATTTTTAAAAAAATGTAGAAAATTAAAACATTGCTTTAAAGTAAAACACTCTTTTAAATTTTTGCCAGATAGTTTCCGAACACCCTTTACATAATTTCTGTTAATAATGGTTTAAAAAAGACATTTCCTGCACTATATTGTAGTGTTTAGGCTGCATAGGATCTTAAGACTGTTATATAATTTTTTTTCTATGAACTGTGATTAAATAAGTAATTTTAAGAATAACTGTATTTTTTCTCTACTAACTAAGATAGACACTTTTAGGAGGCATACTGTTTCTCTGTAAAAGTTTGGAGGGTATTGTCTTGTCATTTCATGGCCTTCCGTTAAACCTCTCCTGCTCCTTTTTGAACATTTTTAAATCCAGCACAGCATATGGCCCACCGGCCAGAAGCGGTCCGTCAGTCATCTTTTTGTAAGTCTAGTTTTCCGATAAATCTTGAATGATTCTAAAAGTTAAAGTGCCTGCAAGGAAGCATAATAAAAAATTACGCATTTTTAAAAAATCTTTATGGATAGTCAAAAGAATTCACCGATGGGAAAATGTTAAATTATGTTATTCTAACATTAAAAAAAAACATAAGTTTTAAAAGTATATCAATTTTATTGGAGTTACAATGCAAAAACTTAATCAGTGTATCTTTTAAACATAAAAATTATGTGGTCATTTTTCTCTATTATTCGTTATTAATCTCTATGTCATGAGAAAACACCAATGAATTTTGATCAATATTTTGGCCCGCTAGATCAGACCAATATGTTTTGGTCTGCGGCAAGTAAAGTTGTCATAATTTGGCCCGCATCACAGTTAAAGTTGTGCAGGCCTGCCTTAATCAGCCCTTAAAATTTCATGATTTCGATTATCATGTTTAAAGCGACTCCTTATAAAGTTTGCAAAGTTTCTCCACTCAACCTCTGGTGACACCTTACATTCACCGCATTTTCCACACGAGGGTGAATGACTCCTTTCAAAAGAGTCGCACCAAAAATGCCTCCCACTACTCACAATATAGTGTTCAATGTTCATCCTTATAAGAGAGAGTGTTAAGACCATATACACCACACCGCGGGACTTATGATAATTCAAAGGGGGGGCTTCACAAATTTCAACGGGACTTGCATCAAAATGGGGATGAATCCCTTCAATTTTGGAGCCCTCCCTGATTGAGGAGGTGGTCCCGTAGGGTGTGTCCTGCAAAGAACTTTGGTGACGTCACAGGGGCGGGCCCAATGGATCGATGGGGGAGTGAGATGGGAGAGTTTTTGTTCTCTCCGGACAGGTATCGGAAGACAGGTGGACGGACGGACAGGACCTTCGGGATTGCCGGACACAGGTAATTAGGTTTGGCTGTGGGGAGAAGAAGGGTTTCTTGTTGGGACACCTGTGGAGCCTGGGAAGGGAGGTGGGGGTTTTGAGGAGAGGGGAAGTTCTTGTTAATTTCAGTGAGTGTGCTTTCAAGTGTGGATAATTTCAATTTATAAGGGGATATGCGGATGAATATACGGTATCTCTCTCAGTTAAGTGGGGGGAATGTTATTTCAATGGGGAACTTTTTAATAGGTGGATAGGAGAGAAATTAACATTCTTTTATCAGTTTTGTTCTATAAAGTTTTTAAAATTTCCCGTGATATTACTTATAGTAATATAATATTGCACACAGGCAAGTTTGAAAACGAATGTGTAA
Source organism: Tetragnatha montana (assembly GCA_963680715.1). Classification (NCBI taxonomy): domain Eukaryota; kingdom Metazoa; phylum Arthropoda; class Arachnida; order Araneae; family Tetragnathidae; genus Tetragnatha; species Tetragnatha montana. The sequence continues at coordinate 26,957,139 of OY796677.1, forward strand.
TGTTTGTTGTAAAGTGTGCAAAACCTCATGTCTATGGCGTATTTTTTTCTCTCTTGGGAAAGAAATTCATAGATTTCTTCATAAGTCTGTCAGGTTTTAAAAATTTCCTATGCTTTCTTTTTGCTAAAAGGCAAGTTTTAAAAAAATTCTATCTATGTGAATCTCACATGACGAATTCTATCGTCATGTGAGGCTAAATTAGGTAAAATTGAGTTCAAGCAATACGGGTGCGGTTAGGTCTAATCATAAAAAATAAAATTTTACTGCGATTCATGAGTTTGCCTGAATACAAATTAATACCATTCTCTCGAAATAGAGATATTAGTTATATTTTAAATTTAATTCATTGTTAACTTAATTAAAATTTTAAATTAAATTCATTGTTAACTTAATTAAAATTTTAAATCAAAAATAAGGAACTGTAGGTGATAAATAAATGGCCACCTAATTAAATAAATACAATAATTTGTTGTTTCAAAAGATAATGTAACCATACCATAAGCGTAAGCTATCATTTTAGTTGTTCTGCATCAGTAACTGAAGACTGGAATATCAAGATGTTAAAGAAATTTTTTACACTTATAATTGTTCAAATGGAATAGTTTTAAGTGTAAGTTTACAGTTTTAATGCATTTAATTTTTAAAACTAAAGATAAATTTCCGATTTTAAAATTTAACTACTTCTTAAAACCAAACCAATTCACAATTTATTTTAAACAAATCTAAGAGGAAGGAGTACGAAACTAAACCCCGAATAAAATGCTTTATGCAATTTAAAAGTTATTTTTCTTTTATTCTGTAAGGTAATTTCCTAAATGTTTCAATACACATTTCGTAAAAGCTTTTTTTACAAATTAGAAGATTAAAAATCTAATATGTATAATGCAATTTAATGTTTACACTTTCTTAAAATTTTAAACAGAATGTATTTTATGGCCTCTAGAAATGATAAAAAAATGTGTTAGGAAAATTTAATAAACGTCCACAGCTTGTACACAAATTTTAATGTTTTTCAAACAATTTTGTTTTATAAGTCTCAATTCAAAGTAATAGGTTCTTCGTTTACTTTCAAACTATATCTCATAAATACATGGGTCAAACATCAACCCGATATGTAGAGAAAGGTTTCTAAAAATTTGCTTACGAAGAAACGATAAAGATAATTGTATCTATGCATTGTCTTTAACCATTGAAAAGTTTTCTTTATCGTCAGTTATACTTTAGCACTCTTAGTCTTATCTTTTATCATGGAATGCGAATTAAGAAAACAAGTTTCTCTTTGGTTCTGAATATTCTTTAAGAAAGATATTTTTTGCAACTTGATGTGAGGGGTTTTTAAAGAAAATCTCAATATGCAGTACACATCGAGGCGAACAGATTTGCAACTCCGTGATAGTTCTTGATTGTTTAGTAAAAGGCATTAATTTTCATTGTAAGATTCTATATCCTTTACCCAAACCCCATACCAAATATTCTTTCAAAAACTGAGAATCTCAAATATAGAAGAAATCTTGGGCTTGGGACCAAAAGATTTTAACGAGCAAATGCTAAGCGAAAATAAAAATGCTCCTGATAAATCTTTAAAATAAACACAGGGATGGTAAATATGATATTTATATAAATATCAAAATATGGGATTTATATACCTACATATAAAGTTTTTGATATTTATCCGATATTTTCAGATTTAAATTAGAAAAATTTTGTTCATTTTTTAAATCAAATTCAAATTTTTCAAATCAAGTTCAAATTTTTATTTAAACCAAAGTGTTAAAGATAATTTTAATTGAATCTTAATTTCCCAGAGTATATTTGCTAATGATTACGAGAAAATATCCATGTACCTAGAATTTTATGCTTGTGTATTATAATTTCATTTCTGTTTCAAAGAAAATATGTGTTTTATTAAGAAAAGTTTAGCAACACTCACTGTCATTAATAAATTGAAGAACAATTTATTCATTCATGTTTCGAAAGAAACCAATAGTTCATTTATTTTCAATCATTCAACCAATAGTTATTTTCATTTTTAAATGATAATTGGAGGGCTCAGAATTAAAGTGGACCAAGTCCACTTTTTGTCATTTTTGAGTTAGCAATGCTATAACATGCACCAACCATGTAAAATTTCAGTGCAATAATGAACCAAGTCCTTGTTCTGAAAATATCCGCTAAAAATGTTAATTTTAAAAAATGATAACAGGTAATTTTGTTATGAAGCTTTAACTTTAAACGTCTGTATTTCAAAAGTAGCTAAAGTGGACTTGGTTCACTTCTATTCTGAACCCTCCAAATGTAACAATTACTATAAAAAAGGTAACATAAATTTCATGATTTACTTTTAAAATAATAAGATAGAATCTTTTAAAATACTTGTTTATGTTCCTGAGATAGGTTTCATTAAAAATGATATTTTAACTTGATGATTTTACAATTTTATAGGTATTAATGTAATTTCAAGGTTTAAAATTTATGCTTTCTTTACCATTAATAAATTTATAATTTCGTTATAGAATTGGCAAAATACTATTATATTTCAACTGTGGTTTCTATTTTTCTTTAACACAATAACCATGATTTAATAATAATGATAATTCACATTTTTTTTTACTTTTTCTTTCAACTTTAACTGTGATTAAAGATTTTTTTACTTATTTATTGTAAATCATTTGGCAGGTAGCGAAAAAAAAATTGGCTACGGTATTTTCTTTAAGGAGGAATAGAATTATCGATAAGTATAACTCCATGGTCTAAGATTTTTTTCAGTTCTGTAAAGGCATAATATTAAAGATGGAGAAAATCTTAAATTTCCATTCTTCCATGCAAACGCATTCTGAAACAAATATTTTGTTTCTTTTTCTCGTGTTCATGCATCGGTAAAAAAAAAACTTTAAAATATTTTGAATTTCCCATCGTTCTAAAAAGAATAGCATTTGTGAATAAGATTTCGAATAAATTTAATGCTATGAAGTCTTTGTCTGCACTATAGATTAGATATAGCTTATTCAAAAGTATTGAACATAAATAACATATAGTTACATAATTTTATACAACCCCGCTTTCTGTATTTCCTCTTCAAATACGGTTCTACTATCCTTACAAGAATTATTTATTTTTGAAACAAAAACTTATTCGGGTGTATTTAGTACCAGACAAATGTGTTTAATGTTCAGAATTTGGAAAAATATTTTTACTGGTCATAAAACCACGAGTTCTATGTAAAATTTATAAATCTGTACAAATTTGCTGGAACCTAAATATCCATATTATTAAAAAAAAAATATTGACCGTATGTAAGACTTACAGATATTATTGTATTTGCTTTTTTGAAATTTAGTTGTTCAGTATTTTAAAAATAAAATGATAATTTGATAAACGAGCCATATCAAAAATCTGCTTGATATGAAAAATTAGTTTCACAAAGCAGGGGCAGGCAGAGAAAAATATATTATGAAACATTCCCTGAAATCTCTATGTAAACTGCTTCACTGCTAGTGTACGAACGTAAAAAAAAATAAGGATGAATTGAATGTCATATCCTTATTAGATTCTTTGTAGCAGTTACAGAGAACGTTCAATTAAGATTCTTATGTTTTATCAGATAAAGTGAAAGAGATTAGCCTATCTTTGGGTTGAGAGGTGAAAAAATCAATAAATACACAGCTGGTTGTAGAATATCTCTTACTTAACTTCTAAATGCAATGTAGTTTCAGTACTTTTATGGTAAAAAATCACTGCGTTGAGTTTTTAGATTATATAAGGATGTAACTGAAATATTAAAAGAAACCTTAAAGTTAGTTAAAGACACACCTAATACGTAACAAAATGCTACATAGTATAAAAGAAGCTAGAGAGAAGAATTTAAAAAAATTTTTGGTGCGTGCATTGAACTATTAAAGGGAGACTCCGCATCAAAATCATTTTGTCATTCTTTTAGAAAAATGATGATCACAGATCTTTATGAATGCTTTAATATTGGGTTGTAAAATGTTCCAATGGGTAGTTAATAGAAAAGGTACTGAAATTTGAAAGGAACCATTCTTTGTTACTCGTAAAATACAAAAAAGAAAAAATAAAAGCTTCGGCATTTGCTTAAAATGTAAGCTAAATTTGAATGTAGATATCGGTTTCAAGAGTTAGTTGAATTCCACTATATTTGAATTTAAATGGGCAATTCCCTCATTTTTATTTTATTTATTTTTATTTGACAGAGGTATGCAAGAGAGCAATATAAGCGCAAAATGTTTTTTTTTTTTTTTTTTTTAAACTACGATGCTATTTATTTTTTAATTAAAAAAGGGCGTGAAAACAGTATATGTGACGTCATTCAATCCGAAACATTGGTTTTAAAGAATAATTTAGGATTCAAAGTGATTGTTGATTTTTACTTTAGGGGGCTGCCGCCCCCTGCGCGCCAGCCCCCGCCACGATCCTAACATCCCCCAGCATGTTGCGCTCACTTCCCTTACAGGATTTACAAACTTTAAAAATTGCGGGAATTGCCTATTTAAGGTGCAAAAATTTCCAAGCAATTGTTCTTTGAACGGAATAAAAATAGTTATTAAAAACTTGAAACACTTGAGAGTAAAAGTTGAAGTAGAACTAGATTGAAAATATAAAAATAGAAAATACATAATTACACTGAGGAACAGTAAAATGTAAAATTGATAAAAAAAATGACAAAATATGCTTAGTTTAATTTTCAGTCTGCTAAACACGAATAAGGCAATAAAAATTTGAACTTGGTTCTGATTTTTTTTTTAAGTCGAGATTTTACTATGCAGGGTAGAAGCAGAAAACTTAATTTAAATTGCCTTTTAAGTGAGGTTTCCCGTTTAATTTATAAGAAAATAACAAAGAAAACATGAAATAGAGTCTTGCCAAAATATAATTGGAAGGTTTGTTTACTCTTATGCTCTTGCTAAATCTCATTTATATACTCTTGGAAATACTCCCCAGACTTTTCCCTAAATTATCTACATAGGTATAGAATTTGTGACTTTAAAGATATTCACTATCTCAATCTCTATGGAAAATCCAATTTGCATCGCGAACATGACCTTTGATTTTTGTATCAAATGCTTCCAAAAAAGTTTTAAAATCTTAGAGATGACATCTTATGTGTTGAGCTAGTAAGATTATGTTATTACCAGTTTAAATACTCCTTTCAAGTGATCCCAGACACTCAAATTATGTTGCATAAAATAAATACAGTTTAGGAGGTTTTGAATGTGTTTATTAGTACATTTCATGCACGCATACATTTCAATGGGAATGGAAGGAAGATTACGACTATTGCGAAGAAAAGTCATAAGACTTAATTAAGATGTTACTTGTTTACATCGTCTGAATTCATTTTTATGCTATCAAACTTCTATATCTAAACGAAACGCAATGCTATAATTTCTATTAAAATAACGATAAAATTTGTATAACAGCGGCAAAATATTTGTGTACCATAACATGTTTTATCCATGTGGTTGTATGCTTGAAAGCACTCTAAATAAATATTACTCAATTTCATGCCGAAATTATGTAAATTTATTCAGGGAAATGTTTCAAAAATTGCAATATTTCAGCATTGGTACATTCCGGGTAATATTCCGTAATCGAGGTTTTCCCTTTTTCCATTTTCCCTTTAAAACAATTTTCAATTTGATAAAAGAAATAATTTGTTTTAAATTTTAATTAAACACTGGGTTAAATGGTGGCCCACACTGTTACACACCTTTATATAAAAATATAATGGCTAGTTTTCTTAAAATAAATCCCCTTTCTTCTCTTAGATCTTACAAATTAGATAATCTTACAAAAAGCTCTTAAATACTGCTTATTATTTTTCTTTAAGTCAAAATTTCTAACCGCAATTCTGCTTTTAGTCCACTCTGTTAAATTGTGTGTAACAGAGCGATTAGATTTTAATAAGAGGTGTAACAGAGTTGAACATCACTTAAAGCAATCGTATAGACAAAATTTATATCTTACCATGTTTTTAAGAATTTTATCCAATAGAATTTTTAGACAATGATCACAAATCACTTCATAGAATTCAATACTACTGTAAACTTCGGTATTATTTAAATTTTTATATTAAAACTCTAACAGAGTGGAAATAATGTGATGAAAAAATATTAGGGACACACACAGCTCAAAGCCAGACATTTGACAAACTAGGAGTTTATGTAGATCAAAATTATGATTTTTAAGCACGGGTACCTAACTATAATGTCACTTTGGTATAAGATGCCATAGATTGTCTGGTTTAAAAATCAAAACCGTCAGAGCCAGAGGAAAAAGTATCTCAATTAGGAAAACTGTTTTTCGCATGTTTTATAAAGTAAGTGCAGTCAAGTTACAAAGTAAGTGTAGTTTTTATCAAGGTTTTATCATCGTAAAGATAAGCCACAACCAGATTATTACAAACCACTTTAAATGTCTTAAATTTCAAAGTGTGACATGTTGTTTTTCGTGCTTCCATTAAAAACAATGATTTTTTACCATCATAATATTTTATTTTTTGAAGATCATCCTGAAACAAAGAACTTTATTTATTAATAAAAAAATATCAGCTTCCTGGATACATGATTGTACGGTTTTTTTGGGGAATGACCCAAGTATTTAAGCTCAGGGCCAGACTTTTGACTAACTAGAAGTTTGTGTAGATCAAAATTATCTGATCTTTGAACATGGGTAACATAACTATATGTTGCTTTGGTAAGTTGTCATAGTTTACCTGGTATAAAAATCCAAATCACCAGGACCAAAAGTGAGGAATAAAGTTCCTCAATTAATAATTGCTGTGTTTTTTGCATGTTTTATTAAGTGAGTAAGTGCGGTGAACTGGGTTTTGTGAGGATTGCGAAGCAATCCGAAAGGCCATGCGTTAGCATTTTACGGAAGTTTGTGAACAATAGCGAGCAGGGGGTGGTAGGTTCCTAGGTTTTAAAGTGATTGTTTTCATTCAGTTCTATGTCAATTTTGATCTGTTTTATTGTTTTTAGAAAACTATGAAGCTTTTTCTTAAAAAATTATATCTTTAACCATGCAATTTTGATATGCGTCTAATTCCAGCGAGCAATTAAAAATATTGCATTGTTCCATTAAAAATAAACTTAAATGAACTTTCAAAATTCACAAACAATCTATTTAATCATAATAAACGCATCTCCCTTGAAGCTTGCGAACAGAGTTTTTCTTTTTTAACCGGGAATATTTTCATAAGATGTTACGTCAACCATACGTTTATGATCCCTGAGGGACAAATACGTTGAGGTGAACCAAGGTTTTATGGACAATTTCTCCATATAGCAATTGATCAAAATCCTCATCCACAGACCACTTTGTCAGTTCCCTCTAATCAACACTCCTCATGTCGTAACTGATCATGGTATTAAATCCGATAAAGGGTTTACTCTATGCTTAATGCCTTTCCATTCAAATAGAGAAAATAATATTTTCCTTTGGCTGTTATTTCACAAAAAAAAGTTATTTAACGTTCTTATATATATTAAAACAGAAATTATTTGAAGTGCCACTTGTTTTTTTCTTTGTTGTACTGTATAGTGGATTATAATGCCAAAAATAGCGGCCAACCATAGTGGCACCTGGTTGTATAATAGCACCAAAAAAAGTTTATTAAGGTGTAATAAGCTAAGAATTAATAACTTACTATTTATGTTGTATCATTTTAGTAAATAAATTTAAATTTTAAATGATCCTTCAAAATTTTATGTAATTTTAGGGAAAAAAAGTATATGAAACTTTATTAATACAGTTTTATGTTATATTTCGCACATAAATTTTTCGTGTTTCAGAAAATAGTAGAGCTTGTTCCTTATTTTTTCACAGGAATGATATTTTTTTTAATTATATATGCAGGTACAAAAAATACTATATTCTGTATACTTAAAATAGTACGGTTATTTTACTTACATGTGCATCTCAAACTATAAAAATATTCTTTTCCCCTATTAAATTGTAACAATAATGTATTTGTATATTTCCTCTTTAAAATATCAAACTTAAAAATATTTAAAGAGTCCCAGCATATTCTTTTTATAAGAATATTCCATTTATGTTTTCAAGATTTATATTTTTTCGAATATTGTCATCTCTAGATAAAAAGGTATTCACAAACATCCATACGTTTATTATTAGAGGGAAGGGAGGTCACTATCTTCTTACGAATTACAGAAAATTTTAATTAGAAAATATTATTTTGTATTTTTCCGCTAAAATAAAAATATAGCTGCCTTCCATATATTAATGAACCGTCAGTTTATAAAAAAGGTAATAAGTAGTACATAAAATGGAAAATTTATTTATTGTCCTCAAAAAATCTCCAAGCTTCGCTTAGTCGACTTATAAACAAAAACAAAGTATCATGATTTTTCCTTCTTTTCAGCCTTTTTGTTCGTTTCTAATTACTTAGACAACTCCGTAGAGAATTTTTCAGAGACCCCTTCATTTTTTATTCTGACTTATTAAAATTATTAAAATATGTTTATATTTAATTCAATCAATAACTAAATCTTACTTTTTACTTAAAGTTGAGCTCATTTCAATTATTGTCATCGCTAGATACAAAGGTATTTACAGCAACTTCTGAAAGGGAGGTCACTATCTTACGAAATACAGAAAATTTCAATTACAAAACATAATTTTGTATTTAACCGTTAAAATAAAAAAAATGGCTGTCATACATAATAAAAATAACTATCCCAATAGGCAGGACAGAGCCCCATGAATTTGGTGAAGTCGATTTCCCTTCATTATATTTTTTTGATTAAATTTGAAATGTATGTTAGTTTTTCTTTCTTTTATTCTTAGTTCTGTAAACTAATTCAAAATAAAATTCCATAAAATATATTTACTTCTACTGTGGAATCATGAGCAGAAGTATTTCTTAGACGAAAGAGTTACAATAAGTTAAAAATAATTAATTAATTAGTTAGGGTTAATTTTAACTTCCTAAAGAGACACATCATGATGTTAAAGAGGTTGTTCATTGATGCGTGATATGAGAAAGAAGGACACAAACTCTTTGAAAATCTTGTACTGTAATCTGTGAATAGACCCTAATGATAGATGATACATCATTTTTGCGAGTTTTTAAGCAATAGCAGCATAAAAATCAAGGGTAATGTTTACTAAAGGTTTTTAGAACTTGAATTTCTCTCCGTTTCCCATTAGAAAACTTACCATATTAAAATTTTTTAAGCCTCAGAAAAAGGACTGTGATTTTAATGTAATTAAAAAGGCAAAATATGATATGCAGTATATATTTTTTAGGTAAATATGTATTAAAAAGCTTAAAATGTGTAATTTAAATTATATGGAAAAATAAGCAAATATGAACTAAATGAATTCTAAAACTGTATCTTAGGATTTTAAAATTATATATTTACGTTTACCTATCTCATGATTTTCAAACTCTCAAATAAAAAAAACTTCCATAGGATTTGGTCTTAAAACTACTTTGTATCAGCTGAACCATCCTTCAGCATCAATTAATGTAATGGAGCGTTATGGAATGATGAGATTCGGGAGATTTTTCTTTCCCTGTCATAGATTTGCTCATTTTGAACAGAGTATGATGGCTGATTAAGTTATAAATGCGATTTATTTATCAAAACAGTATGTGGTTTGAAAATGTGTAAAAATATTTGAATAAACCAAAATATGTAAAACAAAAACGGTACCTAAAATCACTTAAAATGAATATTTTAAAACACTCGACCAGTGTTATTCCTAAGATTTTTTTGGAGGAGTAAAAATACACCTTAACTTTTTTTAGAAGGAGTGAAATTGAATTGTGAGGAGTGAAATACGGAAATAGCATACACTACATATACAGAAATACGAAAACTACAATCAAACTCCCAAAGCATCAGAACAATAAATGATAAAAAAAAATTACTATGGCTGTTTGAAAATACAATTAAAAAGTATGATAATTAGTGTGTCGTGGCTTTTGGCCATTGGGTTTGACCAGAAGTAAGGCGAAAATGTCTCCGCTGAGATCAGTTGGTGTTTTGAGTAGAAAAATCTTACTTGTTGATTTCGGTGGGGCCACGCGGTGCATGTTTTAAGCTAAACCTTTGTGAAAAATTCAAAGAGTGAAAATACTCCTAGCTAGTTTTTTAAAGAGTATTTCCGATTTGCAAGGAGTGAAATACTCTCTCAGAGGAGTTAAAAATATCTCTGCACTCGACCATATTATAGGTTCCTGGAAAATAAGTAAATCCCAGCCCTACTTAAAAATAAGCTTATCGGGGAAAACAAATATCAAAAGATTAAAAGATATGATATCCGTAAGCATTACAAGATCGATGAGGTTGGGTTCTGGCATAAACAAGGTTGGAAAACACTGCCTTAAAACTAGTGTATTTAGCTTTGACACCAGAATTCACTCTAGTGTTACTGCTCATTTGTGTTTGATTCGGTTGCTACGAAATCTGTGCTTCGCTTCGGTGGATGGAGTTATTTATATCGCTAAAACGGCACCCTCCCCTCATCCTAGCACGTGTCACGACACGCTTCGGGGGATCTAGGCGTATGGTAGATGGATTATTAAGTAATTGTTTTATTTGCATAAATGCCATTTAGTTTTCCTGGTTCATGATTTTTAGTGAATCTCTGAAAATCCGTTGTTAAGACTCAATACTTGGTTTTGGGGTATATATTTAAAAATTATTCTAAATTATTTATAAGGGGTCATCAAACTATCACCCGGGCTATTGATTATCTAAAAATTTCATAAGACATCAAGACTTTTTTTCTGTCCGACTTTATAACAGGCGCGGATCCAGCACGGCTCCAAGGGGGGGGGGGCACTTTTCCAGACCATCACCTTTATCTTTTGAGATAAATGTCAAAATTTTGGGAATTTTCTAAAAAATATCACTCAAGATCCCATTTGGTACAGCTGGGGGGTATGAGGTTCCTCCCCCAGAAAAAATTTTGGAAATTCGACCTGTAAAAGTAGGGTTTTAACTCATTTTGAGTACTTTTTGGTACTTTTTATCGTGCTATGAGTGATTTTTTGGGTCAAGGTCACTTTCCAGAGTGCCACCCCCTGAATCCGCCATTGCTTTATAATTGGTTTTATAACATTGTTGTGAAAATCATAAAAATACTTAGGAATCTGAACTGAGGACACTTGTAAAACTCTGAACTTATTCATAATATATCCCTTGATCTCCAAATATCATTTATTAATTAGCAAATGTAAGTTTAAAGTTTTGAACGATAACCAAATTGTTATTTAACATGAAATATGAAAATACGTGGTATCAATAATTCTATTAATGATTAGGAACGAATTTAGTTTACCTTCCCTCTTTTGTGGAGACACAGAATATTTTTTGATGTATTTTCCTATACAAAACATGAAATTTACTAACATTTAATTGCGATACAAAAAGCTTATAAACAATTGTAAAATTAGCTCCAACATCGTTTTGACCCCAAAATGGGTTTCCTTCAGATGTGGGGATGGATTTTTTAAGGTTCTATACGCGACACTCGATTTGAGTCCACTTGAGACCTTTGAAGTACTCCTTCTCCGCTTATGAGGCTAAATTTATCGTGTTTGTAAACCTTGCAGTCCATGTGAATGGAAGAGAACTTGTGCTTTGAAGAAAAGAGAACTAGACGTCAGAGGTGTTCTCTTTTTGTTGGTAGTTTCGGACTGTTCTCTGATTTTCAGGTATTTTTTAAAACTTTTTCTTTTTGAAACTTTTCTTTAAAGATATTAAACAATCCTCCCTTTACTCTTAGAGAATTTTTTTAATTCTTCCGTTTCTTAATAATTTCTGTTTTAATTTAAATTATTCATTCATTTTCTAATACAGTCGACTCCGCTTAAAGTGATAACATTTGTTCAAGATATATAACAATATCCGATTGATAATAATAAGCGGTTCTATAATGAAAAGTGGCAAACACAGTGTAACTCGAGTGTTTGCATTAACATCACGACTGTTTTGTCTTAATTGAAGAATTTAAAACGATATTCTATATATATAGTAGGCATTTTGCAACTTAAACATTCTTAAAAAAATATAGGAGCAGATCATATAACACTACTACAATAATGTCTCATTTTGTATGCTTATGTATTAAAAATTGGGCTTTCCTACAGGAAAAAGGAGGTTTTTAAGGATTTCACCAAATTTTGATAATATTAAGCGATGTAATGATCACGTAAAACGGGGACCAGTCAATTTCGATAATATCCGATTGATAACATTAAGTTGTGTCAACTGTAGTACTAATTCATTCAGAAAGTATCAATTAGAGTATAAAAACCGTAAAACAAACGGTACATTAGCTAAAATTGACAATGAGAATACTTAGTTCATAAGGATAAAATGTCAATTATGGAAAATAAAAGAATAGACTCGATACTTTTTTCTGTCTTTTTTTATACACTTTCTACATTAACAAACGTTTTAAGAGGCCTTCCCTTCAGTTTAAAAGGGAGGAAAGTGGCAGCAGGATATCCGTTCATTGGCTATTACAGCCTAGAGAAGTGAGGTGGTTCAAATAAACATAAAGGTCCTATTGTTGTGTTTATTCAAATCAATGTTACTATGATTATGGGATCCTAAAAAAATTCGGAAAAGTAAAAGTCCATATAAAAGATGCATGTTCTCATAAAAAGGCACGAAAGGAACTGAAAGAAAAACAGTATTCTTCCCACCTTCAATGCACTTCTCATTCGATTACCGATTCTTATGCAGCGGTTTCGTTTACAAATGAATTCGCAAAGAATAATGTCCTATCAACATGTAACGAATCACGAGCATTCACCTTTTCTAAACACTGCCATATAATCGCTTTCTGACGATATTGTTTCGTGTTTACTACATTCCCCTCCCTTGGAACTTTGTTTTCCTCTCCTTCTCCCCCCCTTCGAGAATGTTTCGAATAGTTGTTGATTCGCCTGCATGAAACCAAAACACTGGACGTCGTCCGGGTGATGACCAGAATATTGAGTAGTTAGTTCAAAATAAGTATTGAACTTACACTTTACTAAAAATACCGTCATGGGAGGGAATTTTAGTCGGAGTGTATTAGCGAGTATAATCAGAAGTTCATTAAATGTTGCATAAGTTCGTAATATTCCGAATGGTTCATAAATGGAGTCTATTGGATATGCCGGGTGTTATGAATGTGAAAGAATAAATAGAAAGAAAGAATAGATGCATTGAGTTGAATGAAGAGTCGTCATTTTTTTTATGATAAATATTCATGGAGTATCTGCCTCTGATGGAAATGCCAAGCGTTAGGGATGGTGAGTGTGGCAATACATTAATTATTCATTCATAATTTTATGTAATAAATCCGAGGGTACAGTTATATTATATACCTTTTTACCGCCAACTTATTTTGGGAAATTTGTTAGGCTGTTTTAGTTTGTCAGTTAAAAAGCACCTGGGGTTTTGGTACGAAAGCTGTTTATGGTGACTTATTTTAGTGGCAGTTAAAATAATTGCCCGAGATAGACATTATTCTTATATCTCTTCCAAACCTAGCAATAGGAAGTTTGTATTTAAAATTTAAGGAAATAAGGAATAAGACTAAGAATCACATTCATAGATGTGATGGGAGTTTGAAAGGAATATTTGTTTTAAACTGTTTTTCTTTTTGTTGCTGCTAATTGGGAGTTGGTTAAACATTTTGTGAGCCATGATTCACTCTTGCAACAAATTTTAATCCCCCCTATGTCGGCTTGTCCATTGTAAATTGAAATATTGAATAATTACATAAATTGAAATAGATACAAGAGTATGAGAACAATTAAACACTTTTCCTATTGTATCCTATTGTACCTCAATTGTATTATTTTTTTTTATCCCTTCAACCTCACTTTATGATTGATAAAAATCTTACCATATCATACAGGAACTCTCGGAAAAGAAAAAATAACTTTTTTTCTGAATATTTTGCCTTCTCAATGCCGAAATTTTGTCTTAGAAATAAAACTCCACCACCCAAAATTTTTGCATGAAAAACTACTTTTGTTAATGTTAAGGAATGACTAATATTTACAAGCAATAAATAACTTTGCGAAAATAGTTTATTAATTTCTAAGTAGTACAATATGTGAACAATAGTTGCTTTTTACCGATCTGAAGTAATTATTTAAAAGTGTTTTTTACATATTTTCTTTTGTAATCAAAGTTTTGTTTAAAGCTGGAACAACATAGATAGAATTAATTGTTATAATGTCAGGTTTATTTTTAATCTAAATTCATTAAAAATATGCATTATTTAGTAAAAACTCCTTAAACAAAAATGGTGCTGGTGAGGATAGCCATAACATAATTTGTGGTAAAAATTACATGCAATTTAAAAAAGTAACTTATTTTTTTATGCAAGGCTATTTATTTATCATTTTACTTTTTAAATGTTTAGTTCTTCTCTAGCTCTATTTTAAAACAACTAAAACTAAACTAGTTAGTCAAAGTGAAAATAATTATCGTACTTAATTGACAAGTGATGCAATACTATAAATTTCATATGGTGTTAAATTATCAATTTATTATTTTTTAAATGTTATCTTTAAAACAAGTTTTAAAAATTTTGCTTTACTAGGCGTATTTAGAGTTGTTTCGAGGGATGGCTTATGTATCCCCCCTGAGGAGGATACTTGAACCACAGTTTTAAGTAAAATGTAAATAGTTTTAAGGTATAAGACATGATCCAAATAGATATCATTACCATTTAATTTAAGGGGAAAAAATATCAAACTTTCAAAACAATATTTCCTTTTGCTGTGTATTAGTTTAAAAAATTAAACTTTATAAAGTGACAACTATTATTTATTGAATTATTTATATTTTGTGAAAACATTTGCTTTAAAAATGTTTAAAATATTATAGGTAATAGTATTACACAGTTATGTTTTCAAAAGAACTAAAAATTATGCATTTTTTACCCTTTAGAAAATAAATCAATCAATACATAATTAAGCAATGTATCAATAAAAATTTTATTTTTATCACGAAATTTATAATTAATAAAAAATTTCCATTTAAAAATTATAAAAGAATAAAAAAAACAATTTCAATAAAAAGGTATAATTTCAATTAAAAATCAGAGAAACTCAATTTAATAAAAAAATTAAAATATAAAATGATGCATGGAAAATTATAGTTTAACGTATTAAATTAGGATACTAATATAAATCCCATTAACTTGTTATTTAGAAAAGTAATTAATATTTTTCGGTATTATTAAATTCATGGGGTTTAACTTAAAAGTTCAAAAATATAATTTCTAAACTGTTCAATATCCCTTTTGTAAGGTGTAAAAAAATCCTCTTTTAGAATGCATTTTTGGAATTTTTTTATTGTGAATTTTTTATAACATATATTACACAAAATACCCAAAAGTCTCTAGTACAGGTAAAAAGTATGATAAAGCATTAATTTGAGGCCATTCGGATACGAAGGGCCAGCTAAACAACATGTAAAAGTGTCTACACCATTCGAATTAAGATGCTTCAAAGAATCCATCTATTAATGGTATTATGAATTTTAACTTTGAGTCGCATTCTTCTTTCTTTTTCAAATTAGGCAGGCCATACCAAGCTATTGAATTTCTAATATAGGAAACTTTTTTAATATAAGAAACTTCTTTTGATAAAATCAGTTATACTTTCTTTTGAGTTAATCAAACTTCACAGCACAAGATTTTAGATAAGAGCAAATAACCCAAAGACAGATTAATTTCTCAATATCAAACTTTTATGTTAAAGAAAAGAGTTAAGATATTATAATCTTAAGAATATATCTCGCTTTTCCTAGATAGTTTTCAACACAATCAAGTAATCAATCACTCTCAATACTATTTTAGACTTTTTTTTTTACAAAAACACTGTACAGGTGGGTATTGTATATTGAATATCACGCGATTGCAAGATTAAGCGAATTATTATGTAAATTAAGAACCATTTGAATGCGTTATGACGTGTTTTATCATAATTTATCAGCTATAAAACAGTTGTTTTTCCAACTCTGGGTTCCTGAATAGATTTTCGATCATTTATTGAAATTGAAAAAACTTGAACCATTTAATCACTTTCACTTTAGGTAAGGGGGAATATTAGCTCAATAATATTAAATGTTTTGCCTATTCGACGAAGTAAGATCGTTTAGAAAAATAGGAATGTTTTCTTTTGAATAGTAAAAAAGTATGGCATTTTCTAATTTTAAAAAAATTATTCTGAATTTGAAAAAGAAGTAAAAGTCTGGAGGAATAACTATCTCATGAATATCTTCACATTTTCTTTTTTTCCTGTACAATTGATAAGTGGAACGCACTGACTAACAATTTTGTCTCAGCCGGATATGTGTCTACATTTGTCAAACTAAAATTATATTTGTAGTTTTTATTTTACTATTTGTTTATCTTTGTTTACATGTTTATTTGTGTTTGCTTAATTTGTAACGTCCTTCCTGGCCCTTAAAGGGGCCGCAGTATTTCAAATAAATAAACAACAAAATAAATAATTAAAAGCATAAACCATGGGAGGACTTGCTCCCTATATAAAAACAAATAAATGTGTTTTCACTACTTATCTATTTTTCATTATTTTTAATTGATAAATTATACTTAAATTAATTCATACTTAAGACCAAATGATTCGTACAGAGATTGAAACTGTTCTGTGTTTTGTTCATATCTCATAAACTATTATTCAGAAATTTGTTCCACATTAGTCGGACTGTAAATCAATAAAATTTTATAAAGCTACGTTTTTTTTAAACATTACCTATAAAAAACCCCTGTAATACAACTTTTTTCTGTTATAGGATGGAATATATAGGCTGCAAAAATATATGAAATATAAGTATTAAACGAAAATGGATTAACTGCTCCAGCCCATTTAAATTTTATTCCGATTTATTACTAAGTTTTAATTGTTTCTAAAGAAGTATTTTTGACTTCTAGCTCTTATATGGCCCTTACAACCTATCACATAAAGGAGTACACTTTATGATAAATTATAACTAAGGTTATAAGGAAGTATTCCTTTGAAATGAGTCTGGTAACATGAATCTATAACATGAGTCGTTTGCTTTGTTTTCATTGATTTGGTACTACAATGTTGACAATTGTATTTAAAAAAAATACTATCATTCCTGAAAGAATCTTTCGATCCGAATAGGAAAATTTTTCAAAACAAATCACAGAATAAACATCCAATAACTTAAAAAAATGTCCAACTGTTGCAAAATTCGAACTCCACCTCTTTGTTTCATTATATGTCACCTACAAGATCCCTCCAGAAATCTGTCATAAATAATGGAGAGCTCCAGAGTCAAAATCGGTTCATTAAGTTCCTCTTAATGAACAGTTTCAATGCCCAATCGTCGTTCATCAATAAATCAACCGGTTAAAAACTTAATGAGCCAACAAAACACCTAACGATATACCACACCTTACCAAAAGAAAACTTTGCTTAACTTAGGGTGTGGGGCATAATAGGAGAGATGTATGCGACGAACCATTTGGCTGAAAAATTTTCACCCTCTCCCGAAAGTTTTGTTCGAAGGCCGGCTAGGGTGGAGCCTCGGCAGACGAGAGCAGGGCGTTGCCATTTTAGTCTGGATAAATACTGGTTACAAAAGGTTCGTTAATTATTTAGGGGCTTGCGCCGTTATATATGCTGCTGCCTCTCGTGGTCACGTGACCTGGATGTGGGAGGACGATGCTGGTGTGTCCTAGATCCGCTCTGGGGGACCTTCGATGAGGAGGGAATCTTCTTTCTTTTTTTCGTGCATTCGAATTTTTTTTATTTTGTTCTGTTTTTGCTTATCTGGACGCGTGACGGGAACTATTAGAGGTTGTACAGTGGGTTAGTGTGATGGTTTTTTTAGTGTGAGAGTCTGATTAGGATCTGTTTGATTGATACATTGTTGTAATACACAGTGATTTTGTACATACTACAGATATGTAGTAAAAATGTGTGTATTTGGTATTTGTGAAACTTTAATTTATTTTCTTTTCTCTTTTCGGAATGTATCAAATTACGCCCGGTCAAATGCTTTTTCTTGCACTGTGAATTCATTCCATGATAATGTATTTTTATGTATTGAGGTAAATATTGCATGAGTGAACCCTCGGTATATATCCCATTCAAGAATATAGTCGAATAATGGTATAGTGAACCTAGAGGAATATCAATGTTACCCAATTACAATAACATTTTTACCAGTCCCGACTGAACAAAAATACCTTTTAATAAAATAGTTTGCAGTGAACCTCCGATTATTATATCCCATTTAAGAATATAGTCGAATTCTGTTATAGAACCTAGAAAGATACAATGAACTCAGTTACAATAATTTTTACCAGTGCAGACTGCATAAAAAGACCTTTTATTGTAATAAAATATTTTACAGTGAACCTTCGGCTATTATGATCTACTTATTAGGTGCCCATGAGGATTTACTATAACGCATTAAATTATAGTGATTCTAAGCTCCAATCCTTGGATTACAATGAAAAACTTATCATGAGCTGTTAAAAGTATCGAATTTTGTATTCATATTTTTATAAATGGAATGACTTAGGACTTTTTTACTCTAATCATTGTAAAACAATTAATTCGAGTTGATATAGTAATAGTTTAAAGTATTTATTTATATTAAAGGAATTATTAATATTCAAATGAATAAAAAAATCCTCATCCAAAACATTGAAATACAGTGTTATAAAGTTAAAAAATTATCAAGGTTTATTTTTTAGATACGAAAACTTAACAAGAATATTTGTACATACTTTGGAAATAAAAGCATAAACTTAACAATTACTAAATACAATTAGTTTTTACTGCACTTACTTAATTGTTTTAAAATAGTAGCAATAGGGAGTAAAGTTTGAGTGTGATCATTATGATTGAATAAGTTAGGATCATCACCAATGTCAAAATTTTTATATTGATATACGGTATACATATTTAAATCTAATACCAAAAGTTTTTATTAAGCGCTAGGTGTACTGACAAGTTATTCGATACAATATTGAATTTAAAAGATTCTTAGGTGTACATTTTTTTCTGAGTGTTAATTAACAATAGATTTTAATAGAATTGCTGGATATTTTTAAAGAAATCATTTTGATTAAATCTCTCTATATATAATGAAGGTGTCCCTGCCTGCCTGCCTGGGTTCCTGGGTTTGTCCGGAACAGATTTGGCTCAATTTCTCCAAAACTACCCGTCCGAATCGAACCAAACTTGGTACACATACGTAAGGGGACGGGGGAAAGACAATGACATCATTTCCAAATTTCTAAAACCACCCCTTCACCCCCTTTTAGGCCTTTTTGTAAAAATCGCCTTACTTCTCCACTAAAGAAGATCTGTTTAACTCGCATTGTTGCAAATAATACAACAAAAACAATTTTAGACATAAAACAAAGTATTTAAAGATAAAACTTGGCTAAAATTGTTTTAAATGTTTTAAAAAGGTTATTAATAATTTAAAAAATTAAAAACGGCCCTTATAAAAAACTTTATAACAGTATTTTCTTATTAAAAACTTCATTTTCCATGAAACTTTAAGTTGAAATAGAAAGTTTTAAGAATTAGACTGGTTAAAGTAAAGATTACATCATGCAGTTTTTTTAGAAAGTTGATGATAGAAACACTAGATCAATTTGTTATTTAACCTTATAATTTGTTTCTTTGGTGTAGTTTAACGGGATTTTTTTTTCAATTTAAACAGGGGGTATTTACAAATTTTGGGATTTCAAAAGTCTGTAATAATTTTAATGGATTTTTTTCACTTAGAATGGATAATTGGGTAACTGTCGTAATTAAATGTGCAACACCGGAACTGGATGGTTAGGTTAGATTTACACAGTTGGAACCGGGAGGTAAAAGGCACAGGGAGTACGGTGATGAAAATGCACCGGGAACACCGAGATGAAAAGGCACCGGGGACACCGAGATGAAAAGGCACCGGGGACACCAAGATGAAAAAGGCACCGGGATATGAAAAAGTACTGGGAACACCGGGATATGAAAAACTACCAGGATGATTGGTAATTATGGTTACAGAAAATTAGGCATGTAACTTGAGAAAATTTTAATAAATTGATACACTCCACCCGTGCAAGGCCGGGCATATCAGCTAGTTATTGATAAGTTAGAGTTAAGAAATATTTCAACTTTTAAGGGAGTGTTGATGACCGCTGTGACATATTTTGGAAAATTGGTTGACGTTTCTTCTGTTAAGATTTTAGCTTCAGCGGTTTCGTTTAGTTTATAGTCAAGTGTCAAAATCTTAATGCGTTATTTGTATCACTAAATTAAAATTTCTACTGTTATCAGGATTATTTAATTAACAAATATCCTTCCTCGAACAATACTGTCTCCTCTAACAATAATTCAAACAATCAGACATCAACATTAAATAACACAAAGAAGAAAAAGAATGAAGCAAACTCTTCCTCCTTTGGACTAGCAAAGAAACTAAGTCCTCCAACACACGCTGCAAAAAGTTATCCCTTTTAAACCCGTAATACACGTTTTCAGTCCAACCTTTTCCGGACTTCTTCCCATCTCCTCTCAATTGAAATCCTATGGAGGCAAGACAGGTTTTTGCACAAATACGGCTCTAAGCGTGTCGTCACGTCAAAAGACTTCCTGTACGTGACGGCCCACGAGAACAAACGGCGCTTTCCGTTTTCGGTTTTTCTTTCGAAATAAAGGATCGTTTTCCCGACGAATGTCAGCTGACTTTGAGACCGACTTCCTAGCGTTTCGCTCAATTCAAATGTCCGCTCGAGGATTTAAAGCTCTGAATTTTGTTAATAGGAGAAAGGTAGTTAAGTGTTGCGATTTATATCCCTATTCGGAGATGCGTTCATTGTAATTTTCTGAACTATTTTACTAGTGAACTATATTACTTATTTTAGAACTAACGAATTACTATTTTTTTATAAGCAGTTAATAACCATTTCATGCTTAAAATGTTAAATCGTTACGATAAATTTCGTATTGGTATAGGTATAGTAGGGACATTTGCTGACCAACAAAGGCCGCTTGGTTCTCTTCTTCCTTTGATTTCATACTTTATTAATTTCGAAAATTTTCGGGATTACTTTATTACACTTATTATTATATTTATTACGATATATTCACTTCATTCAATTCAAAATGAACTGTCACAAGATATTGCCATCTTTGACTGAATTTTTTAATCCTAATAATCTTTTCTCTTCTTCATTCAAAATTTTATTTTATCTGTGTTGCAGGATGGTGCTTTTATGATGACAGCCAACACAAATGGAGGAATTTGAGAGTGAACCATGGGGAACTGTTGGAGAAGCAATGACGAATATGCAGGTACGAATTTGATAATCAACATATTACTGAAACATATTTTATGACACAGATCTCCAAAGTATGGTTCACGGGCAAAAAATTATGCGCTGACTCTTAAAGTGTGACCCGCGGTATAGTACGACTGGTTTTTCTCGAAATCCACATCGCCTTTTTTCACATAAACTCACGATCAACCTCCAACGTATAAATATTTGGACTAGGGGTTATGAGTGCGACCCAAGGTGAAAAAATGTAGGTTTTAAAAAGTTTTTTTCTCAATTAAGATTTAAGATTATTAAAATTAAAATTTTGAAGTATAAAATCATGGAACATCACAACTGTAGCTACTGTCTCGGCCTTTGGATTTCTTTGAATGCAGAGCAGCCACAACACGCGAAATTTAATGGAGCAGCCCAGAAAAAAAACCATGCAGAGCGGTAAACGGCACCGGCAGAACAGTAGTATGAAGCGCTAGTTTTCACGTGAAGTCTTTAGAAATAGAGCATTTTCAATCACATGACTCGGACCTAACAACGGCCTTAGCAACAGAAATGTTACAGTTTTTTGCCCTACAGAGGTTAACAGTTACAGAAAATGACTGGCCGTGGAATTCTTCTATTGGAGTATTTGCAATCACGTGACCCTATACTTAAAAACCGCCTTAGCAACATATACCTCGTTACCTAGCAACCTCCTTAGCAACAGTTAAAAGCCCTACAAAGGTTAACAGTTAAAAGAAATTAGCTGGTCGTGACGTCACCTGAAAACACTCTATATAATCACCAGTAAATAAATTAATAATATTTTAAAGAAAGTCCGAAGATATAATTATAATATGTAGTATACAGTAGGGCCTCGTATAACGCGCCTTCGTACAACGCGAATTTCTATAACGCGAGAGAAATTTTGCTACCACTTTTTCCTATAGCGCGAAAAATCTCGCGTTATACGAGAACTCACCATCCACTCGCACTCCAGCCATTCATGAGAAATCGAACCTGGAAATCGAACTAGCCATCCTGGAAATCGAACTCTTACCGCCACTGCCGAGCATTTTTAGAAGACCTTTTAGAATCGTCCTAGGACTGTTTTTCGGGATCTAAAATCGTATGGGTTGATGGTCTTGATTTATTATCATGGGAATAAGAAACAACAATAGTACCGTGCCTGAATTTTATCCAAAATCTTATTTTTTTTTTTTTTTAAAGATTTTAGGTTGCATGCTATGAATATTAGCTATGAATATTATTTTTATATAACATTGCTCATTCAAAAACAAAAATAATTAAGTTTAATAAATCTTTTTAATGCTCATTATTTTAACAATATTATTAAATTCATAACAAATCTTGTGACACTTTAGAGTTTTTATTTTACAGATATTAAAATTTCTAACTGTCACATTTGTTGCTACTAGTTTAATGTTATTAAAATTTATAACGTTAATAATTTTTTTTTCAAATATAATGTTCTTGTAACAAACATTCTTAAGTATTTTAAAGGTTTCACTATTGCTTTATCTTCTTAAAAATTGTTTATTTTTAAAAAAACTATTCACAATGTTATTCCTCCATTTCTTGGATTTTTAAGAAACATTTATTTATTATTTGTTTTGAGTGATTATTTTTTCTTAAAATACATTAACTTTTTTATCAGCGACGGTATGTAATTTGGTATAAGCTTTATTTTTAATATTTTTTGTAACTTCGTTTGCGGCCCTACCAAACAATAATGTGAGGGTCCCTCCTCCCAAAAAGGGTGTGCTAGTTATAACGTACTATCAAATGGTATAGAAACAAACTAATAGAACCTGCAAATCTGCAATTATATTTTCGCCGTATACAAGGAAAATCCTCTGAATTTAATAAATGGTTGGGTAATTGAATTTTGGACAGGCTGATAAATGTGAGCTCTACGGACCTACTAAAAGTTAGTTGTAAAAGTGTTATTACTAAAATACAATATTTTTTTTGCAGACTCCTGTAATTGTACTAAGCAAAATCATTTTAAAATAATGAAGCTTTCAACTTGACTTGAAAAAGATTCGACAGTGGATTTTCCTAGTTCAGTGTCGGGGGGGGGGATAATCGAGCTATGTATTTATCTTATAAACGGCTTTTGGTAGAGATAGAAAGGAGATGAGGGAGGAATAAGGAGGGTAAGTCGGATCTAGAAAGTATAACTCCAATTTCTCCCTTCTACAAGACCGTCCCTAAAAAAAACCTTCCTCTCCCCCTCTTCTGCGGCGCCGATTTTCAGTTCAAATGTTTGGCCTCCTCAATACGCAGAAATCAATACTCTGGTTTTCTTATGATCTAGTCTTAACAGATAATTCGAAAGCGGTAAGAAGACTTCCTATAACACGTCATTCTCAGAAGCCTCTACAAGATTACAAGCTATATCGTCATTAAGTAATTGATGGTGTAGTCCATAAGTGCATGGGGTACCAGAAGCGTAAGCTGCTCACTAGAAGCAAAATCACGCCCCGATAGCATATCATTGACCATGACATGCTTTGCTGCTATCCCAAGCTAACCCGGTAGCTACTGACAGTGACTAGGTTTATTGCCTACCTATAAAAGAAAGTTTTATTAAAAGATTGGTGACATAATTTAATAATAATTTATATGTTGTGGTCACCACTAAATTATTGAATATTATTTTAATCAGTTTGGTCTATCTCCGCTAGTATGCATCTTCAAACCTCACCCGGGTGATATCAGCAGTCCGCAGCCTGATTACTCAGTGGCAGATAGCTGAAAGCTGTGGGCAAGGAATATACACAAAACCGTGTCTCACTCTTAACGATTTAACTAGTGTTCGTAGGGACTAATAGGAGTAACGAAGAGTAAAATTTTTGCAAAAGTCCAGGCTTTCAAAACAAAAAAAGGAACTGTCTATATGCCCGGCAGATATACTCTCTAACTCTAGTCCTGTTTGCCCGACAACGGTTCTGATTGGAGCGCCGGGACCGCGAGACCTACAGCGCATGCGCCAACTGCCGGTTTGACCGTCCAAATAGACACTTCGAAAAAAAAAAGAGTGGTTGCGTATCTATCATAAGCTGTTCATCAGAATCGTATTTTTCCCGGGACTGTATTTGTGTATGCATTACGATATTTACTTATTAATGATAAGAAAATTTAAATATCTTGATCCTAAAGGCATGATGAATGTTTCTGGAATTTCTTTCATTAGTTTATTACAAAAATGAAAATTTTGGATTAAACGTAGATGAAAAATAAAAGATATTTCGAAAACACATCTACTAAATTAATCCAAACACATTAACTTAAAACTAATAAAAAACTAAACTAAAATGAGAATGGCTTTTTGTAAATAAATCTTTACTAAGTTTGAAAAAAACTACACGGATAAAAGATTCCTTTATGACAAAAATAGAAAATATTTGGGGAGGATTGTTATAAAAAAGCTTAACCCAGTAAATAATAATACGATCAAGCAGAAAGCTGTTAAATATCCAATTAAAACAGCTCATTTCTTCTGATGAAAGTCATACTTTACAATTAGGAGTAGGAAAATAACTGGCCTCTAGAATGCTCCTAAGAATTTATAGTTTCAAAAATAAAAATAATCTGAATCTGCGTTAAAGCATCTAAGGAAAAAATAAACACTTCTCTAGTGTAGTAATAATCTTTATAAATACAATCACTTATTATTTATGGACATATGAGAAATATGTATTTTGATTTGAATACATATTTTTCCAATATCTGAATTTGAAAATCCTTTTTATTCCCCGAGCAACGCCGGGTATAGCAGCTAGTAGACGATAAAATTTAACATGGTTACAATCACTCTAGCCCTTAACCCTAAGAAACTGCGATTGCGTAAGAATTTAACAGAACGTTTAGCTTTTTAAATGTAAAAACCTCGGAATCGAACAATTGTGTTGCTTTAGGTAGCGTACTTGAGGGTATTATTTTTGTCTGTCATTCGCGTTGTATGAGATATTTTTTCATACAACACGAATTCGTACAACGCGATTTTCCTACTACACGGAACCAAAAATCGCGTTATACGAGGCCCTACTGTATAAGATAAATATATGGAGATATAATTAAACTTCGGAAATAATCTATATTTCTGAAGAAGGTGTCATCATAGAGAACAGCCGCCCGAATGATTCGAAAAATTAATTTATTTGAAAATTTAATTAAAAGATGCATTGATTTTTGATTAACAACCTGCTTATATCGAGCTTAATTCAGGACAATTAACTGGAAGTCTACAGTAATATAGTTAAAAATGTCAAACTATGTAAAGATTTTGGGCTTAAAATGTCCTTTTCAAAATACGACATCAACAAAATTTTTGATAAGTCAATGTATGATAACTGGCTTCACAACTTCTTTTTGGACGCTAGAATTCCGAATCATCAAAGGAATGCTTAAATGACCAGCCTAGAGAATTTACAAGGGTGATGGGGAACATTACCTTCCGACTTCTTCAGGAAATTCCAACGTTTTAATGATAAATTACGGTTTTAGAGCAATCTAGGGCCAGTATTGCCCAGTGTCAGTAAATCAGTGGCTCGCAAATCGCAGAATTCCGCAGACCGCCTAAAATCGGAACCTTTAAGGACCACAATATCCTTTTATACTTTTCACCCTCACAAAATTGCAAGTTTATTTGTCCCGATTAAAGATTAAAATTTATCAGACGTTTTTCTACTTTAGGAAAAGTTTAACTTTACCGCACCTCGAGAGAAATGGTAATTTTTTTTTCTACGATTTAAATAAAACTTTACAACCTAGAAGGCGTCATTATTTGCAGATAATTAGTGTTAGTAGGTTGATTATATTCTAAAGTAACTAAACAATAATATTGTTATCAATTTAGTGGTGACTGTTATACCCCGGCTTACTAGATACTATACAGGCTAGCCGAGTTTTAAACAATAGAGTGTTTTCAGGTGACGTCACAACCGGTTATTTTCTTTTAACTGTGTATCTACTGTAGGGCTTTTAACTGTTGCTAAGACCGTTGTTTATCTGTTGCTAAGGCGGTTTTTAGGTATGGGGTCACGTGATTGCAAATGCTCCAATAGAAGAATTTCACGGCTAGTCATTTTTGTAACTGTTAACCTCTGTAGGGCAAAAAACTGTAACAACCTTCTGTTGCTATGGCCGTTGTTAAGTCCGAGTCATGTGATTGAAAATGCTCTATGAAAACCATTTGACAACTTTTCCCGCTTGAATCGCCACAAATCCTACCTATATCACCCAACCAATAGGATAACAAACTGACAAATAAGGAAAAATAAAGGCGTATTTTCCTGACGTAAACTGCTGATTGTTGGCCATTAGTGGCTGATTTGAATTTCTGAGCCCCGCCTTCAACTCTGTGGAATTGCTTTGCCAGTTTGTCAGCTATTTTGCCATCTGGATTTTTAATAATTTCCGTATCTCAGCTAGCCTGTATAGTATCTAGTAAGCCATGGTTATACCCACAAATTAAACAGCTGAAAGTCATCAAAACGTAGTATCCACCCTATATCATTCCTAAAGTCAATTTCCAATTTAAGGCTGAGCGCGCACGAGTGACTAAAGTCACGGCGACCAGTATCACTAGTATAAAAAATATCACTAGAAAACAATGGATCTCTATGAAGAAATTCTTGGCAATCGGCCAAGAGTCACGTCGCCTAGTGCGCGCACTCTAACTTGTTTCAATAGCCAAGGCAACAATTTTGTCTTTGTCACCGTGACAAAAGTCGGGCGACTTTTGTCACGGTGACAAAGACAAAAACAACGTTGCTAAGGCTGTTGTTAGGGGCGGGACATTGATGTATCCAATAGCAGCATTCGCACATGACATCACTCAGGGCCGTAACCAGACTTTTGTTTCGGGGGGGGGGGATTTGACTCCAATATTTTCTGAGGTATCTCCTTACGGGTACTTATTTATACGTTAAGTTTTAGATGGCAACAATGGATTGAAATTTTGATGCACTAAATTTTAAAATTGTATAAACAATATGAATTCCAAGTAAAAGGGGGCCTGGGGGTCCTCCCCCAGAAAAATTTTGGGAAATTTGCCTCTCAAAAGAGTGTTTTAGCTCATTTTGAGACCCTTTAGGTTACACCCAAAGAGCACCACTCATTGTAAGCGGCCGAATTTTCAAGGTAAAAAGAAGGTATATTGTAATAAATGGCAAAATGTTGAGGGGGTTTTTGGGTTTCTACTCCAGAAAAATTTTTGAATTTTGCCCCTAAAAGTGGCATTTTAACTCATTTTGAGACACTTTAGGTTCATCAAAGAGAATTACTCCTTGTAAATCACACAAGTTTGAAGGATTAATAGATTTCAAAATTTTGAGGGGGTTGGGGGTCCTCCCCCAGAAAAATTTTGGAAATTTACCCTTAAAAGTAGGGTTTTAACTCATTTTGAGACCCTTTGGGTTATACCCGAAGAGGATTGCTCCTTGTGAGACATAATTTTCAAGAAAAATAGCAGTATAAAAATTGATGTCAAAATTTCGGGGGGGGGGGTTTGAACCCCTAAACCCCCCCCCTTGGATACGGCCCTGACATCACTGGAGGATAAAAACAACGTTGCTAAGGCCGTTGTTAGGTAAAGTCATGTGATTGAAAATGCTCTATTGTTTTCTAGTGATATTTTTGATACTAGTAATCCTGGTCGCCGTGACTTTAGTCACTCGTGCGCGCCCAGCCTAATGGAAATTTTTTTTGCGTGCTACTGGAATCTTCCCAAACCACTCCCAATGCTCTCATGCGGAAAACCGGTTGGGAACCACTGGTATGAATAATACTTCTGGTTCACTCGGATTCTCCCGTTCTATCCCGCGAAAGGCAATCTCTCCCCTCCATTCCTTCGCACATCTCCATCCGACCACGTCACGCGAAAACGAACCAAAACCTCCAAAAAGGCTCGGAACGATCATCCCTGTCCCCCCATCAAGAACCAAACAACCAAAAAGCCGTCAGATACATTACCCAAATAACAGGAAAGAAACTGACGAATAAGACCCCGTCTATCCATTAAGGACAGTTGGGGACAGGCCTCGTCTAATCATTCCACACGCACCCCTTTCGCTCACGCAATCGGCGGGGTTAAAGGCGTGGAGTTGTTTTCATGCTTCTTGTATCGAATCTGGTTATCTGGGGGTGCTCTGAAAGCAAAACAACCAGATAGCTGAGTCAGTAGTTGTTGGAGATTAGACCGTCTTCAATTTACATTTTCTGTAGTCAATTCCCCCTTAGCAGCATTTACCTCAAGAGGGCTAACTGTTTTCGGTGGCTTCATCAACCAAATAGAGATTAGGTGAACAGTCTAAAAGTTGAAATATTTTAAAGGGAGGAATGAGGAATGCTTTGCTTATGTTACACTAAAATATTTTTATTATAAATTTATATGCCTGTGCTGGATGCATGAATACTTACTCATGTAAAATCACTGATCGGTTTTAGGGCACACATTTTTATTCTTAATTTTATTGCTTAAGAAGAGTTAAAGTAAACTTCCATAAATATTTTGATCTGACCACCAATTTAGAGATACAATGTTTCATTTTATAATCACAGTTTACGTACATGCATACAAGTTATTTCCTTTAAGTATGCAAATAATCCAGATAAACAAGAAATGATGTGCTTAAAGGTAGCTGTGCATGCCTCTTCTTAGACATGTTCAGTTTGTGTTTAAAAGAAAAATCACCCTAATTTTATTTGTGCTTTCAATCAAAACTAATTTAGAAAGTTTAGGATGTCATTGCCATCACTTTGAAAGCGAATCCTTGTTTTCTGCAATAACTTTTTAACATGTTATTAGTCCGTTTCATATGACTCTTCCAAGCGAAGAACGTACTACAATTAAGTTCAAGGACAAAAAACGGATAAAATTCCACTGAATGTGAGCTGTTCAGAATGATAATTTCTAAGGTATCTCTTAAGGGCCCCATTCACGATCGCTCCGCTCCGCTACACTCCATGAAAACACGTGCTTTTTGGAGTGATTGACGTCACATGATGTGGAGTGACTGGAGCGACTGGAGTGACAGGAGTCCAAAATTGTCCGAAATCGCAATCCATTCATTCCAATTATTCCAAATGCGATCAGATCGAGAGTCACGTGGTTTGATTTTTGACATCATGCGTGATGTAATTCATGACGTGGCACCTTGTCATCGCTTCAGTTTTGTGGAGCGATGGATTTCCGAAATTTCGGATATCCAATAGTTACAATCATTACAACCAGGTCAAATTAAACGATTTAAATTAATTATGAAAAATCTTCAAGAATATTACCTATGATTTAACTCCTCATAATTAGAACTTAAAATTCCCAATGCAAATCCCAAAATTTAAAATCTATTTGAAGTAGTGATACCCGTGATACCTAAGGAGGTATCCCAGTCAGCCGTCAGCACAGAGTGAATTGCGCCCAGGCTAGATCTCATGCTCAATTTTTATGCTACAAAACTTCCTTTTCGCAAGATTTCTATCTGATATTGATTTTTTTTTTGGTAATCATGGAAGGGTTCAAATGATCGCAAGCATCATGAAAAATTGTTTTGGATAGTAGTGACCAGATACCCCTTTAAAAACCCTCCAATGATTTTAATCGTTTTGTTACCAGAATTTTATTTTTTATTACTCAAAAGTATGTTTTTTTTTTTTTTTATAAATAGTTCATCCAGAGGAATTTAACATCAAAACCTGGGGTATCGCAATAAAAATCAATACAGAAATACCAATAAGAAATTACTTTAAACGAGAAAATAAAAATTTGCTTTTAAAGAAAAAAGAACGTATATAATTTTCAAAAGTGTTGCATGAAGATCATGGAAATGAAGATAGATTAACTAAATAATATGTTTCTTTAAAAAAAATTCAAACAATTAATGAATTATTAAACTATATTACTGAAAAATTAATGTTTTTTTATAAACTATTAAATAAATGCAATAAATCTCATGAAATTTTAAAAAAAGCAAAAGTTTATTTTAAAATTTTCTTGTAAATTTCAAGTGGCAGAAATTTAATTTTTTTATTTATATTTAGAAATTAATTTAATATTGAACTAATCGGTTTTTACTTAATTTTCAGGTTTTTTTTACTTAAGTTCAGTGGTTACATTTTAGCTGAACTTTCGAAAAATAATCCATATTTATCAAATTGAAGATTTGCATATGTGAATGTGGAAAAAAACTCGGAATTTAGAAATTGATTTCAATAGAAAAAATCCTAAATGGGAAAAATAGTGGAAATCGTACCCATTTTTTCCGTATTTGCTTTATAAAAACAGACTCAACTGTAGTTGTGTAAAAATGAATAAAATAGTAATCTATAAGTAAAATGCATTATCTAGCATACCTAATTTTTGTTTCATAAATCCCTTGCATCACTATAGCATGTTTTGATCAATATACTAAAAAAAATTCTCAGATAAATTTATTTTATCGGATTAAATTTAGCTTAATCAGTTTGATATAGGCCACTGGAAAATATTAATTCATAAAAAAATAATTTTTTGAAGTTGTAAACAAAATCTCATGATTTTCGAAAAAAAAATTATAATTCCACACTGGGCTGTATGGTAGCCGAGAACGCTAACCATTGGGCCATGACATCCTATTGGTTTCCAAGGCTACACTATTTTTAATAGTGTACAAGCCAATTTCGACTCTGAATTGAAGATTGAGATTTGCATGTGAATATCTTTTTTTGCATTAAAATTGGTCAAATTTTCGATCAAGGTTTCTTATTACCTTTTCTTTATGGCTTTTTAATTTTTTTTATTTAAGAAAACAGCCGCTGACACCAAAACAAAATCTACAGTTTTGCTTGAAAGTAGTAATGGCGGCCAAACGAGCTTTGAATGGAATGGTGCGGAGTGGAGCGGAGCGGAGCGATGGTCTTATTACCGATTTTTCATCGCTCCGCTCCGCACCACTCCGTGCGGAGTGGAGCGGATCGACCGTGAATGGGGCCCTTTACACTAGTTGGAGTGATTGCAGGTTATTTTGTAACGACGTGTTTCTACGGAGAAGGCATTTCGGGGTTGCTCTTACAGCCTAATCAATTAATTATTGAACTTTTCGACGACTACATCACTACTGCACACAGTATCCAAATCCAAGCTTTTCTCAACTTTATAGTTCTGAACTTACACCACCTTTCGGAGCAGCTCAAAAACGATCATGCATCCTCTTGCGTGTCTCAATACCGAAAGCATCGAGATGTGGAGATATAAAAGATCTGGAAGCAGTGACAAAGGAGAAAGCAGTGATTTCGTGACTGTTTCTGATGATGCATCTCTTTGCTTCGTCGGCTCCATTGATTGGCGGTGCTGTCAATTCGCATTTGTCTTGTAGGAGATCGTTATAACCGGTCTCTGATTAATTTATCGTTGTCATTTGTCATTGGTGAGATACCGGAGGATTCGCCCTGTCCTTGTGTGTTGATGGTTAATGAGGGAGGTGATAAGGTGGTTGATATAAAACTTTTTTTTTTGCAAATGTATAAAAGAAAGATAGAAAAATTGGTAATTTGGGATTAGCGGGGCGCAAACGTTGAATTTTATGCTAAATCACCGAAAATAATCAAATATCAGAATATAACACCATTAAAATATATCGACCTGCAGTGTTTCTTTTATTTTTTTTATGCGTACATAATAAAACATACCGATATAATAAAATATAGTTCGATTGGAGAGATGTACGCTCGGCTAATCCTAAAGTACCAAAAATTTACCTCACGTGATTGGGAAAAAAATAAACACAAATTTTTTTTATAATGGTCAATATATTCAGTTTAAGGCATCGAGCTCAAAGAGACAAAACTAATTTTTTAGCTGATAGTAATACTTGTAAAACGGTTCATAGCATTAGCATTTATTTTTTTAATTGTTTATTTTGAAAAATTTACATACATTTTCAATATATATCGATGGTATTCCAAAATATACATTTTTAGAGACATTGAATTTCCGTATGTTTATCATTCTTACTTTCTTGTATTTCCCTTACGGATTGGATTTAGCGATTCACCGCAGGAATCTAAAGGTTCATTTACACTGTTAAATTTTTGATGCTCATTCTAGGTGATTCCGATGAATCACTCACTTTTGAAGGAAACCGGAGGAGTGAAAATATTAATTTAAACTTGTCATTAGGATGATTCCTCCAAAATGGACATTTAAGTGAAAAGTCTGATTGAGCCTTAAGATTTCCCAGTGCAAAATTTCCCACAGTCGTAATATCACAATCACAATGCAGTTATTCACATTCAGTGAATCGAAACGATACATTGATTGTGGAAAAACGCAACTGCAGATTAGGGAAAGATTGACTTTCATTTATTTTATTCAGCTTAAGAATGATGACGTGCTTGCATGACAGAAGACAATCAAACCAATCGAGTACATAATGACAAAAGCAACAAATTGGGAAGAATGTGCTGTTTGTGACAAGCAGTGAGTGAAAATAATGCCTAAAAACGTCTTCATAAATCTGAGTTGTGCATTACAAACCGAGTAAACCATTTCCGTGTTTCCCACAAAAGGCAGTCTATAATATGCCTGTACATTTTAATTGCGTGACGTACGTTGGGGTAAAGCGATTGTTCCTTTTATAGTTTATGGCTTTTACGTCCATTATCCTCGCATGCATTGTTTTCTTTTCAAAACTTTGTTTTCTCTCGAGTTTATGAAGAACTGAAAACTGGAAACATTGATTATAGAACTGTAATTGGAAAGACATAAGTGAACAACATGTTAAATGCATCAAAAAGTGGTTAAAAGAACTATAACAGTTGTTTCAGAAGGTAACAAAGCAACCCTCTTTGTATCAAAATAAACTAAAAATAATGATTAGAAATTTGAAAAGTATTTTTGGCAAAATCTAGAAATTCGAAATTTATTTGATTTAAAATAATTAAACATATTTTACTAAATATGTGCCGTTATACTAGACTGCAACGTTGCTTGACCCTGGAGAAACAAAACAAACAAAATAGTTCCCAGCGCGGTGTCTGAGTTTTGAGTGAAATTAAGAACGTCAATTTAGAAATATGATTAGTTTGTTTAAACCCATATATACTATAATAACGTCTTTTTTTTTAACGATTTGCGTACCGAATCTCCTCGTAGCAACCCAACAGGCTTTCTGTTTACTCAGTTTCTGCTTCCGGGTAGTTACATCATAGGGTCAGGAAACATTCTGTCGAGTTAGTATAGTATAGTATAGTGCTATGAGTAACTTTATAAATAAATAAAAACATTAAGAATTGATCAATTATTCCCATTGAATATTTTCAGTGCAAGAAATTTTAATAAGTTCAATAATTTTGATTTCTCTATAAGAGTAAACTTCAAAAAGCACTAAAATAATAAATAGATTAAAATCAAAATTTATAGAAATAAAATTCTTTAGAAAAACAGATAGAAACCAATCAGTGAAAACCCATTGCAGAACATCTCTCGTTTAAAAATTTCTCTAATTAAGAGCTTCCACTGTATTTTATTTAAATTTTATTGAGTTGTATGGGGAAATTTCTTTAATAAATATTTAATAATATTTATTTGGAAAATTAGTGTATTAATATTGGTGTGAATTATGCTGATATGCGGAAAAGCCAACTTTACAACGATTTGTTCCATAAGCTTATAATTCTCATATTTTGTGCTATAATGCTGATAACTCTAGAGGTTTCTTATTTTAGCCAAGAGGGAGAAACGGAACAAGGCTACATGACATGTAATTACCTTTAAGATTAAGATTGTTGTAAATTAAGAGTTAAACCTGTAAAACGATTTTTCCTTCATAAGACACAGTATGTTGGAAAACAAACTTTGCAACGCAGTATTTTTTTATCATGAGGGATCCTGTTTTAAATATCCCCCTTTGAAAAAATATAGTGTAAAAAGAATGCAGTAGTTTCCAGATTATTTATGGTGTTCAATTTATTTTTGAAAAAAACTTGATGTCTTTTCACCTTTTTCTTCTTTTGAGTTACTAGCATTATTTTGATCATTAAAAATCATACTAACGTAAAAGAAAAATTTCACCTCCCTGGGAATGCGAGGAACTCAATCAAAACATTCAGACATGACATTTATTTTAGCCGTATATTTTACCACATGTAATTAAATAAGTAACTAAGAATGAAACTGCTTCCATTTTCAATTACGTACTTTACTTCTAAATAACATAAAAAGAATTATGTTTCAAAATTTGATAAGTAAAAGTCAATTATGAATTTCATGTTTAATTTTAAAAAATTGAAAGTCTGATGGAAAGTTATTTTATAGTTGCAAAAGAAGATGATAGGTGACACTCATAGTTGTTTCCCAGATTGCAGGAACCCAAAAACTTTTTCAAAACGTACTTATTCCTTGAATTTTAAAAAAGATAGGCTTCCGTATATCTTTTTTAACATAAAACTTTACACAAAAAATCTCACAGTTAGCTTTATTTTTTTTATACTCTATAAAAATAAACTTAAGTAAGTATTACCTTTCAATTAAAGTAAACTGAGAAAATCCTAGATGGCGCCGCTCATAAATTCTCTCTGGCTTTTCTGTTCGCTTGTTATGGAAAGCGCCGATTTTTAAGACAAAGAATTATTGAAACACTCTTTTTTCTCCAGAAAATAACTTAACTAATATTTTCATAATTATGTTCAATGAAGACGTATCCAGTGTGATGTTGTCAATGGGGGAATTGGAGCAACTTTAAACCCTTTGATTAATTTTTAAAATTATTTTGAACAACCAGAAGACTTTGCCCCCTAATGGCAGGCCTGACGAGAGAGGGGGGCGAGGGGGTACGATACCCCCTGGCCCGGGCCGGTAGGGGGCCCGGTACCCAAAGCTTTTCATATTGAGTACTAAGACGGATATCATTTTGGATATTTTGGAAATTAATTTGTTCACATAAAGGTCCAAAAATGAGTAAATTCCCAGTTTTCTAGGGCATATTTTCAAAAATTTTCTGAGGGAAGACCCCCTTTATTACTTGTTACTCATCGTATTATCAAGAAAACGATACTTTTAAGTTGAGTGAAATTCAGATCTTGCCTAGAAATATTCTAAAAATTACATTAAGCCTATGAATGCATGGGTGGAGGTACTTCAGAAAATTTCGCCCCCTACCTCGAAATGAGAATATGTCATTAGGGGCCCGCTTTTCAACCTTGTATCCGGGGCCCGACTTGGCTCTCGGCGGCCCTGCCTAATGGTTAAATAATCCTCATCAACCCCCAGAAGATTGCATTGTATTTTTCTTTCCTTTTGCAATTACAAACATATTATAAAAAATTAAAATTACATTAAACTTTATAATTAGAGTTTTGTTTCAAAAATATTTTAATAATTAGAAACAATTATTCTAACTAAAATTTAGCCAAATGAACGATAAGTTTAAAAAATAGAGCAAATTTAAGTGAGAAAGTAAATTAAGTAAAAGTATGCAAAATAATAGTTACTCTACTAGAATTGTTTTGGGGTTTTATTAAAAGTATCTTAATGAGACTAGTTATAGTTTTAGAGGGCGTTAAAATATTAAGTAAATCTGTTTTTTGGGTATTTTTGACCTCTAGCCCCTTGTCAGCAAAAATAAGCTATCACAACCCATCCTTTAATCAAGTTAACAAACTGCCAACCCCCACCGTTCTACTTTTTTTTTGTACAACCTTTTTTTTGTAACCTTCATCCAAAAAATTGTTAATGTAAAACAATCGTCCCATGTATCATTTATTTTTTTTCTTGAGTAGAGTCAAAATGCTAATCCTTGCTAATAAGACTGATTATTTTTTCAAGTTACAAGAGATTTTAAAAATAGTGTTTTTAAAGCCTTTATAAGTATCCTTCATTTCTACCCTTACCCTTATGTCAGCAAAAATAAGCAAAGAGCAACCCCTCTCCTCTTTAGATGCGTACGTATACCTAATATTTGAATGTGTGTGGTCACCTATCTATTATGTTAATTATAAAAAGCATTTTATTCTAAAAACTTTTCTCGTCCAAATTATAAGCACATATTTTACTTATTTCATAAGTAAAGCTTAATAGAACAATTCAAATTTATAAAATAACCATTTTTTAAAAAAAACCCTACACCTAGCTGTATCTAATTTTTGCCCCCAGGACATGTTTTTGATTCCCATCAATCAAAACTATTAGAATAAATAGAAATTATCACTTTTTAATTACTAATCATACAAAGTTTTTTAACCAACACAAATCTGCCATTAATTTTGCAATCATTTCTTCAATCCGAAAAATTCACATCGAGATTGCTACAATTTCCAACATAAAAAAGATGCAAATTCACTCAGTGTAACGCAGAATTAAAAAAATGATTCACACCATAATATTCCTTTTGAAAAGATTACACCATAAATAGAACCCACTACAAGAGAGCAATCACTTAAAATCTTTCACGCACAAAAAAACCAATTGCCCTTTCTAACAGCAACTAAAGTTAAATAATAATAAAACCTTCACATCTCATATGCTCATCATAAGAACCCACTAAAACCACCTTTTTACGAGGCGTAAATAGGTGCCGCAATAATGGTGAAAAGTTTTTTCCGCGAAGATCCAGACAAATAACTCCCGTCGGCTGAATCATATCCTTTTGGCTTCGTTATTAATACTGTCTCATTAGCCGTGACGCATAGAGTGACGTCACTGGCAAGTTCTGATGGACAACGCAGGATTTTCTCTTCAAATATTGACTTACTTTTTCCTTGGCTTCATTTCACTTCCGCTTCATGAGGTTAAGGAACAAACGATATTTTTTTTTTGTGGTGAAATAAGAAAAGGAAGAAAAATTAAGTTTACTGGATTCAAATTCGTTTAGTGAAAAATTGAGCTGAATCAAAAGAGTTCAACTGGAAGTTGACCAAAGACTCCAAACACTTTCATAACTAACGATAAATACTTTTTATACTTTTATTCTTCCAATTTACGCTTAACTGAAAAATGATTTAGCAAAACTAAAAGTGATTTTGTATATTATTTTCATGCCTGATTTGAAAAAGTCGCTGCTTTTTTATGAAAACAAATTGCAATTAACCTAATAAGGCATTTTACTTAAAATTCAAAATGTGCCTAACCTGCGATACCATACTCCTAATAAGAGACTTCAATGTTCTTAACAAGAGATAGTCTCATATTAGGAAATAATATTAAAAAATAATTGTGCTCTCTTGTAAAAAAAATATTTTTTACCAAAAAGTTTTGAAAAAGTACATTTGGTATTAAAGGTTAGGTAAAAGTAAGGTAAACGTACACATAGTACATTACAGTACAAAAGTACATTAGGTAAAAGTACAAAAGTACATTAGGTAAAAGTACAAAAGTACATTAGGTAAAAGTACAAAAGTACATTAGGTAAAAGTACAAAAGTACATTAGGTAAAAGTACAAAAGTACATTAGGAACCAAGCATAGAAAATATTGCATGAAATACATTGTTTAACCACGGCTTACTAGATACTTATACAGGCTAGTCGAGTTTTAAACAATGAAAACCATTTGACAACTTTTCCCGCTTGGAGCGCTACAAGACCTACCTATATCACCCACCGCCTTCAACACTGTTTTAGTCCAGGCAACGAATGCTCAAAAAAAGGTATAGAGGGAAATTCTTGGAGCACAATTTTTGACTTCGGAACTTTGTTTGGACTAGTTAGGAGGTGAACATATCAAAAGTCCCCGCCCGTAGCCCTGCCGCCAAAGTGAGGGGGGGTGTTTGAAAGTCTAAATTTTCCGTTTTTGGCTTATTACTCTTACAAAATGCATCCCCATGAAAAAGCTTCAATTATCTCTTTTAAAGTAGATAAAATTTGCAACAATTTAAGACCATTCCCAGGTTTATACGTCGAATTGATCCCGAGTTACATCTCTTCAAAATTGAGAAATTTTTCCCAAAATTCGAAAATTTGAGAAAAAGTCGTTTTTAAAGCAATTTATTGGCTATATTTCCCATATAAAAGGAAATTAAAGGCTATAACCTTATAAGGGACTTATTTAGCTTTAATTTAAGCCCTGAACCAAGTTTGTGAGATCAATAGTTCTCACGCTATCTTAAAAAAACAATTAAATTGGGAAAATGGGATTTTCCCAGTAGTGCAGCCTACAGGTTTGTAGGTACAGTAAAAGAGAAGAAAAGTCGTAAAACATGAAAGACAAGACCACTCTAAACAAAATGAAAGCTGATTAAACTTGCTACAAGAAAGTCCCCGCCCGTAGCCCTTATGCCGGAGGGAGGGAGGGTGTTTGAAAGTCTCATTTTTCAGTTTTTGGCTTATTACTCTTACAAAATGCATCCCCATGAAAACGTTTCAATTATCTCTTTTAAAGTAGATAAAATTTGCAACAATTTAAGACCATTCCCATGTTTATACGTCCAATTGATCCCGAGTTACATCTCTTCAAAATTGAGAAATTTTTTCCAAAATTCGAAAATTTGAGAAAAAGTCGTTTTTAAAGCAATTTATTGGCTATATTACCCATATAAAAGGAAATTAAAGGCTATAACCTTATAGGGCACTTATTTAGCTTTAATTTAAGCCCTGAACAAAGTTTGTGAGATCAATAGTTCTCAGTTCTCAAGCTATCTGAAAAAAAACAAATTGGGAAAATTGGATTTTCCCAGTAGTGCAGCCTATAGGTTTGAAATAATATAAGACTTCATTAGAATAATATAAGAACTCAAGAATAACAAGAATAATATAAGAACTCACTGAAAATTTCAGGATAAGCTCTCTATGATGTCTATAATCAACACTGAAAAGTCCCCTGAAATCCCCAGCGGGCATCATTCCAAAATGGCGGTTCAAAGATGGCCGCCAAGCAATCAAGTTTTTTTGCCATATCTCATTTAAAAATAAATATTTTTTAATTCTGTAAAAAGCAATGTACTTAGCAATAGAACCTCTTGGAATTTCGCTCACTTTTCCCAGTGAAAAAATCGTATAAATATGGTTTAAAAGGGTGTAATCGACGCCAAATGGATTTTTTTTTTGTTTCTTTTCACCTAATTTGCCCCCACCTTCACCCACATAAAAATCCCCAAAAGCAATCGATATAAATTCATAAGTACTATAAAAAAGGATTATTTCAAAACAAAATTTTTGAAAATCCGCTTATAATTCTTGCTTGCTTGCTTGAAAACTTGATTGCTTGGCGGCCATCTTTGATCCGCCATTTTGGAATGATGCCCACTAGGGATTTCAGGGGACTTTTCAGGGTTGATTATAGACATCATAGAGAGCTTATTCTGAAATTTTCAGTGAGTTCTTATATTATTCTTGTTATTCTTGAGTTCTTATATTATTCTAGTGAAGTCCTATATTATTTCAAACCTGTTGGCTGCACTACTGGGAAAATCCAATTTTCCCAATTTGTTTTTTTCAGATAGCGTGAGAACTATTGATCTCACAAACTTTGTTCAGGGCTTAAATTAAAGCTAAATAAGAGCCCTATAAGGTTATAGCCTTTAATTTCCTTTTATATGGGTAATATAGCCAATAAATTGCGTTACAAACTACTTTTTCTCAAATTTTTGAATTTTGGGAAAAATTTCCCGTTTTTGAAGAGATGTAACTTGGGATCAATTGGACGTATAAACATGGGAATGGTCTTAAATTGTTGCAAATTTTATCTACTTTAAAAGAGATAATTGAAACGTTTTCATGGGGATGCATTTTGTAAGAGTAATAAGCCAAAAACTGAAAAATGAGACTTTCAAACACCCTCCCTCCCTCCGGCATAAGGGCTACGGGCGGGGACTTTCTTGTAGCAAGTTTAATCAGCTTTCATTTTGTTTAGAGTGGTCTTGTCTTTCATGTTTTACGACTTTTCTTCTCTTTTACTGTACCTACAAACCTGTAGGCTGCACTACTGGGAAAATCCCATTTTCCCAATTTAATTGTTTTTTTTTTAAGATAGCGTGAGAACTATTGATCTCACAAACTTGGTTCAGGGCTTAAATTAAAGCTAAATAAGTCCCTTATAAGGTTATAGCCTTTAATTTCCTTTTAAATGGGTAATATTGCCAATAA
The DNA here is from genome assembly GCA_963680715.1 of Tetragnatha montana. Classification (NCBI taxonomy): domain Eukaryota; kingdom Metazoa; phylum Arthropoda; class Arachnida; order Araneae; family Tetragnathidae; genus Tetragnatha; species Tetragnatha montana. Next base: position 26,997,548 of record OY796677.1, read on the forward strand.
ATTGCTTTAAAAACGACTTTTTCTCAAATTTTCGAATTTTGGGAAAAATTTCTCAATTTTGAAGAGATGTAATCGGGATCAATTCGACGTATAAACCTGGGAATAGTCTTAAATTGTTGCAAATTCTATCTACTTTAAAGGAGATAATTGAAACATTTTCATGGGGATGCATTTTGTAAGAGTAATTAGCTAAAAACGAAAAAATGAGACTTTCAAACACCCCCCCTCACTTTGGCGGCAGGGCTACGGGCGGGGACTTTTGATATGTTCACCTCCTAACTAGTCCAAACAAAGTTTCGAAGTCAAAAATTGTGCTCCAAGAATTTCCCTCTATACCTTTTCGTTGCCTGGGCTATGTGGATATGCTTTGCCAGTTGGTCCAGTATTGCCATCTTCCGTACTCGGCTAGCCTGTATAAGTATCTAGTAAGCCGTGGTTTAACACTTATTAGCGCCAATTCATTGAGGACGATTTTGAGGACCTCTAGTACTACATACAGCGTTGCATAGTAAATTTTTTATGTACAAAAATTCTTTAGTTAAAAACTGAAATATTTATAAATGTTTAGCTGTAACTATTAAATGAATATCTTTTTTCATTTAAGCTAAATTTTTCCTGGCTTCTATGTCTTTGTTCAGATCTTCAGTGTTCTTTCGAGTCTTTTAACTTATCTTTTTTTTTCATTCGTTCCACTTGATTTTTTTCCCTGTGAATTTTTACATCCATGAATTAACAATCTGATACTCTATAAATTTCAATGAGGGGTTAGAAAATTTAAAAGTAATTTTTATAATAACTCAAGGGGGATAAGGATAGAAAACATAGTCTCCTGATACTTAAGTGTGACAAAAATTAGCAAGCGTTAAGAGAGGTGTTGTTGGTGTCACACATTTGGGTTTAAAAACAAAATTCGTGAGTTAATTTTATTATAGTAATTTATAATTACTTTTATTATTTTATATGTGTGTGTTCTATCTGAAAGTATGTTACACACAAAAAAGAGGTTGTGATAATGCAAAGATATTAACTTTTAAATTATTTTCCTTTAATCATGACACTGAGAGCACTCGTTACATGAAATTGGGGATTTCGTTGAAACCCAGCCATGTTGCGCTTCTGTTTTCAAAGTTTGCTAATCCCTATGCTATAAGCAGTTTGGGATTGACCTGAAATGAGCATAAACCAAATTGCTTTTACAATACAATGCTTGTGAAGGACAATAAATAATTATCTGAAAATTGTAAAAAAAAAGTGGTGAATATTTAAAGCCTCTAATTTTACATTTGATTTTTACTGAGAGCCACTACTTTTATTTAATTTTTTTAATGTATTTGTGTGCAATTGATTTCAATTGATCTTTAGAAAACCTTCAACTAAATATTGTCTAGCGCATAATCTACAGATCTTGAATAAGCGATTATCCAATGCCGAGTCCATGATATGGTCTTTGTCCCTCGTTATAAAATTGCACCTACCTGAATTGATGTAGCAGTCGTTCAGGAATTTTTAGCTTTCCAATTGATAATTATCTATTTTATAAAACAATTGGGCTCAATTTGTTAAGTAAAAAGAAAAATACTTTTTTGAAATTGATCCCAAAAATTTTTAATTAAGGAGAAAATCAATAAAGTATAAAACCCCAACTAGAAAAATAAATCTGTATAAAAGACAAATTAAGAAATACATGCACTTAAAGTTTCTTTTCTCTATTTGTCTTTCTTTCCTTACTATACCGTCGGCACAATGACAAAAACGCGAATCTGCCATGTTAATGAATAGAAGATTCGTGTTTTTGTCATTGTGCCTACGATATGGGTTTAAATTTTATATCTGGTAGAAAGTTAAAGAGTTTTCATTTAATTTCTTATTCATCAAATCAAACATCATCAAATTATCACATAAGAGCCACTGTAGATAAAATAATGGCTTATCACAGAAAATGAATCGTGAATTGGTATTGGTAGTGATGCAAACGAATAAATCTAATACTAGACATAATTTACAAAAGAAGGTCTTAATATGAGATATCGCATATTAGGAACTGTCTCAAAATCTCATAATAGGAATTTGCCCTTTTCAGAAACAAGTGCAAATAAATTATTTAATATGTTTTATAAATGAAAAATTGAAACGTGTACATTAAAATTAACACGTTTAGTATCTTTTACGTTTGTCTAAATTTAAATATAAATAATATCAAAATTAGGTTGAGGCACTTTATTTCTTAGCAATTAAATATTAATGTCCAATTGTATAAAAATTTTACATTTTGTGTCATTTTTCAAAAACATTATAACAAATTTGGATTAAGAAAGTACTACTCTCAATTCTCTTAATAATTTGCATAAAAAGAATAATTTTCCTACCATTCCAGTTATTCGAGAGCCTACATTCTTAGAACTATATCGTCGAAATTTATATTAATAGATTAAAGCTTTTCATTTTTGAGAAAATTAATATAATGAGTCGATGGCTTATATTTTCAAGTTATCTCTTACAAAAGTTTTTTTCAGAATCAGCTTCTACTTGTAGATTTTATTTGAGAGCATTATAAAACAATGTTCATCATCGAAAATGTTATTTTGAAGGAATCATGTTAAGCTTAATAGGTGTTGTTTTAGTACTAAAGAATAAAAATGTGTTCTTTTTTTTACAGAGACGGAGAGGCGGGTTCGTGCAAACGACCCTGACTTCAATGCCCAGTTTAGATACGCCGTGAGTAATTTTTTAAAATTATTTTTCTCTATTTTTATAGCTGGTAATTTCGTAATTACAATATTTTTAATAGCTATTTATAAATAATGTTTTTTTACGATAGCCTAACACTTATTCACTTGGACTCATCTCAAAAGTCAAATATATTTTTCCAAATTAAGCAAAATCCTTCCGAACGATTAGTAGATCAAACATTTCATTTAATTACACTTTTTTATAGTATCAATGTCAAATAATATTTAAGAAACCATTAGTTCTGTAGTAATATGACTCAAATGTTATCGTTCAGATGGCCTTAAACTTAATCTGTAACTAAATTGCCTGTTCAGCTAATAATGAGTTTTTAACTGAAGGTGGTAACTCCCATTATTATAGCTAACAACACAAATTAATTCTCAATTTTCTTTGAGCTAATTGCAACAAAATGAACGAACTGCAACAGCTTTTCATTGGAGTTAGCTCTTTCTTAATTGTAGGTTGATAACATCAGGCGTCTACTATGTACTATATCTTGAAGGCGCTTTCTACTATGATCCTTCCATAAAATGAAGTTTTGCTGTGCCGCCATTTAATTTTTGTACTATTTTGTTTACCATTAAGATTTCTTAAATTTAAATGGCCCTGATATTATTCTCAGTGCCATTCAAATTTACAAAATTTTAAAATGCAATGATTATTTTTGACTACAATTTTAAAGAGAAAAAAATTTAATTGAACAAATTTTACTTTGAAAAGTTATTAGTAAGAGTTGAAGCCGGTGCTTAATTCACCAATCGATGTCATCTGGCAGGCACAACCGGTACCAGTTAGAATTACAATAGGTGTATAGGGAATGACTTTTTAACTTATAATCCAACACTAAATGATGCAGCAAAGAAACATCTAAAATAATATAAGAGATCCAAACACGAGCTGACCGCTGCTGTATCAATTCAAAAATAGTAAACCAGAATACCATTAAAGGTCATTTATCTATTTTAAGCTCCAGATATTATTCAAAACTCACAGATGACTCCTTAAATTGTCAATTATTCTTCCATGCGCGAACATATTCGTGTCATATGCGACATGCTACAATTTCACCAACCACAGAGGAGAAAAACCACATTTCTCATGACCATCAACGTGCGAAAAGCGGATGCAAAATAACAAAACAATGGAGTCCATTCTTCACGCCCAATTCCCTTTCAACCCGAAAGACCGTGGATGATGGTATAGATCCCTGTTGCTTCTGTGTGGAGGACCCCGCGTGAGGTCAACTCGCGCGACAGCCTCGTCATTTCAATTAAGATTGTTTAAAGTTCTTTATTGTGAGGCGACAATCGAGCCCGAAAGCCGGTTGTCTCGGAAGTGTCTGCATGGGAAGGTGCTTAATTGCGCGACGAGAGAGAAAGGAGATGGAATGGGTAGAAGGTAATACGAACAATGGGTTTTTCAATAACGTTCAATCACTTGTAATTGATTGATAATGTTAACAATGGAGTTTAGGGACTAGGGGTGTTTCTTTTGGTAAAGATGAGAATCAATTTTTTTTTCAAGCATTACTTTTTCGTGACATTTCAAAATTTTACAAACCTTATGATATTTTTTTATCTAATAATATTTTCATAAATTCGGTACGGACTAATTTTCAGCATGAAATCTTGAGTGAGAAAAAACAAGTGTAGAGGTTTTAAGAAAATATGAGAACCCCCTGGGGAGTTTGACAAAATGGAGAAAGTCTGCTGTTGTCTGTATTTTTCAAATGGGAGACTAGATTTGGATATGCACATGTATGCACAGTATGTTAACATCCAATTTGACAATTCTTGCAAGTAATTATTATTTATAGTTAGTTTTCCTGAACTCTCACCGATCTGTAGGATTATATTGTCTTCTTTGAAAATCCTTGATTTTAACCATATTTGGATATGATTGGTTAATCATGTCACTCAAAAAACAGTAACTAAAGCAATAAAAATATTTTTAACTTTAGGGATATACTTTTATCTCTAGTTGTACCGACTTACAAGTTTAAGGGATCCTTTTAAGTTTAAATATCCTTTTGGGGCCCCCCGACATGTCTTAAACTAAAACTTAAATTCATTGACATAAAATATAAAAATCCATCAACTTTAATCCAAGTGTAAAAAATGTGTAATAGTTATTTATTTGAAGGTTTTACAAGCTTAATATATTGATTTGAAGTTCATTAGTTAATAAGTTCATTATATTCAATAGTTAATAAGGTTTTTTTTAACATTATTTCACATTTTTTAGCTTTTTAAGCAATTTTGGGGCCCCTTTTGAAATGGGGGCCCTGGACAAGTGCCCCGAATGCCATCCCATAAATCAGGCTCTGAGTTGACACCTGAATAACTAAAACCTGTTTAAACCAACTCTTACGTACAAAAAGCGAAAAGAAACTTCTGAGCAGAGTATGGAAGTCATTAACAAGAACTGACCCAATAAAAAACAAGTCTGAAAGAAAAAGAAACATGTTTATTGAAAGCATTCCTTCCTACCGTCAACACCACACACATCCAGTCTCAGTTATGCATTTTTCCCACTCTCCACATAGCTTTCCCGTGCCGGTATTGCTTCCCATCGGAGAAGAGGTCAAAGCCGTATGGCGAAAAACAAAAGCTTCAGCCGCCCTGTCCTTGAAAGGCCAAACGGAAAACGGTGAACCGGTCTCCGGAACCTTTTTTTACCGCAGTCAAGTGCGGAATGCCCGGCATTTCCTACGCAAAACGACGGGGCAGGTGGTTTGGAAGCTGATGGCTCTCTTGACCAAGAAGCCTAGACGGTGCCAAGACGAATCTTGAATTTCGGGTTTATTTTTGAAGATGGGTGGTTTTGCGGGGTAGTCAGATAAGAAGGAATGTCTGGTATCGATTGTGCGTAGTAAACTCGAGTTCATTCCTTTCTTTGTAAGCAGGGAAAAAATCAAGTTATTTGAATTTGTATTAAAGTTTAGGTCTAACGTTTAGTAGTTGTAAAGACTGCAATTTATTTGGCTTTAAGCCATTTTCTTCTTTCTTTAGTCTCATGGTCTCTTCTTAATTTTTTCTCTCCTCCACTTTCTCTCATCTTTATTATCCTCTTTTACCTCTCTCTTCTTCTCCCTTTTATTACCATCGTCTCTTTTTCTACATTTTATCTCTATTCTCTTTGATATTCTCATTCCTCATCCCCACTACTTCATTCCTGTTTTCCCTTCCACCTTAGGTCAATATATCATCTCTTTCTCTAATCATCATAATCTTTTTCTCTAATCCTCATAATCTCTTTCTCTAATCCTCATCATCTCTTTCTCTAATCCTCATCCTTTCTCATTGATCATCCCCTTTTTAGTCATCCACTCTCTTGAGTCATAATCCCTTCTCTTTGATCCTCATCCTCTCCCTTTTATCTTCATCCTCTCCCTTTTATCTTCATCCTCTCCCTTTTATCTTCATCCTCTCCCTTTTATCCTCATCCTCTCACTTTGACCTTTACCTTCTCACCTTGATCCTCACCCTCTCTTATCCTCATCCCTTCTATTTCATCCATATTCTTTTTAATCCTCTCGGTTTGATCCTCCTACTCAAACTTTTCTCATATCTTTATATTGAAATTACTATTGCATAACGTTTTAACATAGAAAAGTATGAATACTTAGGGTAAAAAATAACATGCAGTTCATGTTTAAAGAAATTTCAATCACCCAACTTTAAGTGTTAATAACCACACTGAAATGATTTAACGTTTCTTTAATGATTATACGTTCAAAAAAGGACATTTAGTAAAAAAACTTCTCGGATTATTTTTTTTAACTTCCAACTTCAACTATCACTTTACCTTCTGCATAGCTTAATCTGTTTTAACCTCAAATCTTTCAACTCCAAAAACCCAAGGAAGAAAGCCCTTAAGCCATCATACAGACCGTAACACTTTCAATTTCAAAACTGCTCACAATAAAGAATGAATCTTCTAATCATCCCTCTCGTAACTCTGCAAGTAGAACCCATCTCCCTTTCGCAACCATCAGAAGACAGCTCTTCCGCTGTACCCATTCTGGCACGTGCGGCGGTGGCGGCACAGCCCTTTGCCGCATGGTTGGCTATCGAGTCCGGGTCGTTATAGTAACTTCCACGCGCCAAGGGATTCTCAAAGACCACAAAACATCGCTAACGAGTAAGGGTACTTTTTATGGAAGAGATTATTAACAATGGCGAGATTTCAAAACGCATAATTCAAATGCTGCTTCAATAATAATGGGCGTGTTATGCCGAATGTGAGATCAGTATGATGGGGGAAGACTTCAAGATTCTCTCCGATGGAACTCAAATTCGTCTTACGAGCTTACGACGACATAAGAGTTGGTTATTATAGAGCATTTTCAATCACATGACTTGGACCTAACAACGGCCTTAGCAACAGAAGATGTTACAGTTTTTTGCCCTACAGAGGTTAACAGTTACAGAAAATGACTGGCCGTGGAATTCTTCTATTGGAGCATTTGCAATCACGTGATCCCATACCTAAAAACCGCCTTAGCAACAGATAAACAACGGCCTTAGTAACAGTTAAAAGCCCTACAGAAGGTACACAGTTAAAAGAAAATAACTGGTTGTGACGTCACCTGAAAACACTCTATAACAATGTTCTCGTGTCTTGATAAGTATCCGCAGTCACCACTAAATAAATACTATTAAAAATGTATTAAAAAATATCACACTTTTTTTTTCACGTTTTCGACCCCTTCCCACCCTTCCCTACAAATTGTCATAGCACAAAGTTGCCAAGAGTCTGGGAACTTATATAGAGTTCCAAGCACAAAAGGGGGACTGGAGGTCGGTCCCCTCACAAAAGCGGCAATCTCCTCTTTTGTTATACGATTATTTTAATTTGTAAGAATATTTATAGGGTGAAAAATTTTAGTAAAGAGAAGTACCTGATAAAACAGATAACAAGGTAACATTTTAATTTCTTCTGTATAAAACAAAAAATCTACTCTCATGAAAAATTTTAAAAAGTGGAGATCGCCGGTTTTGCTTCCAATGCACAATTAGGATTTCTCTAAATAAGAGATTTTGTTGTACCCCAATTTTTTCAGAATTTTCCTTTATGTAATCAGTATATAATATTTCCTGAGCAATGACATCAATACTTTCATTGTCTCTATAGCTTGGCCCCTAAGGTCATGTTTAGGCGTATAACTTTTTTTACTCATGAATTATGAAGATATATATTTAATAATAAGATGTTTTAATAATTAATGAACGAATGAATGAAAAATTTTACTCCTTATCGACACCACCACGAAAAACTTTTAGGGAGTCGATATTAAACAGGTTTGGGAAAACTTTATTGTAGAAATCGACATCCTCGGCCCTTTAGCTCTATCCACTGAACTCTCATTTCGTATGTATCACATATTGCTGTCTGAAAGGATGCTTTGGTAATCCTTATAGGATGTCGTGCCACAGTCAGTGTCATGAGGGTCATTTGAGCGTGCAAATTACATCACTCTTGGGTGCTTGACTCTGCATTCAAAAGATATCAGTTTGGTGGATGAATTGTTATAGGGGGACATGTAGGGATAAGACTAGTTGATGCTGTCGGATTGTAAAACGCATCAGTGATCTGTGACATTGTCGGAGGCTCGCAGAGAATATAGTGCCCTTCCATGGGTGTCAGACTTGATTTTTGTCGGTTTTTTCAATGATTGGACAAACCAAATTTCGCATAGGATAGATTGGTGAAGAAAGGGAATGTCATTTCAATAATCAAGAGTTTGTGATATATATCACTTGCAGTCAATGATTGTTTCTGAGTCTCGACATTTAAATTTAAAAGGTTGATAAGGGGTGCCCAAAACATCCAGGGTGGTACACCCACCTACTAGTGTTCGGCACTAGTTAACTAGAACTAGTTGCAACTAGTAGTTAACTACCGATCAACTAGTAGTTAACTAGTAGTTTAACTACTTTTGGTTTAAACTAGTTTAACTAGTAGTTGAACTACTTTTTTCAATAACCACTAGTTGAAACTACTTTCAAATTTTCAACTACTTTAAAAAAAAATTTTTGTTTAAAATTTCAAAAATATTTAAAAATTTTTATCAAAATATACAAAAATTACACTGATTTATAACTACAATGTCATGGTAGAGTACTCAAATACCATAACCAGAAATAAAGCACCGTTTTGAGCGAAGCATAAAGTTTTTTGTGATATAGATAAGAAAGATGTATTAGAATTTGGGCAAAAAATAGGTTATGAAATTAAATAGACTAGTTAACTAGTAGTTACCTACTTTGGGAAATAGTTAACTACTAGTTGCAACTAGTCCCAGGAAAAAATAGTTAACTACTAGTTGCAACTAGATTTTCCCAGACTAGTTAGTAGTTGGTAGTTAACTACTTTTTGACCACTAGTTGCCGAACACTACCACCTACCACAGATTTTTATGATATTTTCTATGCTCAATGTATGCATTAAGAGCATAAAGAGAATGAATATGATAATACATAAGAGAATGCATTTTGCATGAAGAGAAATACTAATTTTTATCCAATTCTATTAAGTAGTGTTAGAGGTAAGGCTGTTTAAAATTTTACCGCTATTTTTTTTAATTTATTATTTTTGAGCGGACGATTCGGGCTGGTGTTCAATGAATTGGGTTTTACCTCACCAAATTTTTACTTTTATACCTAAAAGCTTAATATTTCCTTTACAATAGTCTACAGAATCGAATGGTAGAATGAAATTTAAGATTAAAACACTATCGTAATTAAAATATCGCTTAAACACAAAAATTGGGGTGTTTTTTCATAGTGTTTTAAAAAACGCATGATGCAAAAATATTAACGAACATTTTACAATAAACTATATTATACATTACATTACTAGAAAGAAGAGGAAATTTTTTCTTTCAAATAGTGAAAAAAAATCAGTGAGGTTTGGGGTTTGAGACCCTTTTGCATCGTTTAATAACAGAAACTGGTTCTGATTAAAACTACTCTTTTACATAAGTGCCCATACAGAAAGAACTACTGGACCAAATGTTATTAAACTTGGTAATATTTTAAAGAGGAATTGTAATTTCATTTTTTATAAAAAAAAATTAATTAGTTTGAAAAAACACAAGCAGAGGACACAACCAGAGGAGACTCTTTGTCATGCAAAGATGTGTCAAAAATTAGCTTAGTTACCATGAGCTTTTCTATACTTCCCCAATAGATGGCGGATGGCGTCATAATGTGATATCCGTATTTGCGTGGCCTTGAAAAGGATTTGAAAAGTAGACTAATTAATTATAGATTAACTTCTTCATAATCGTCTTCACTACTTGACTAAAATATCATCAAACTTGTCAGTAGAAGTTTTGAGAAGGTAGAAGGTTAGAAACTTTCTCACCACTTTTTTTAAAGAAATTTCAAAATAATAAATTCAAAAATTGTAGTATATTAATATTGATTGGAATGTAACATCAATATTAATATACAAGTTCTCCTTTCAAGGGGTGAACGATAACAAATAAGGTCCATTTCCATAAGAATTTATTTAGAAGCAGCTCATATGTGTTAAATCGTTTTGACACTTAGAAACCTACACATGTAGTACGACCGCACGAGAAAAACATTGAAAAGAAGTTCAAATCTAAATGATACTAAATCCAATGATTTATTCAGCGTTAATGAATCATCATCACCCTCAAAAATGAGGGGAATCAACCGTTTCCATACCAATTGCCACAATATTGTACGACATCTAACATTGAAAAATAAAACTAAAAAAACGTTCTTGAAAAAAATCTGCAAAATCATTGAGGTGAGGGCTCAATGGCTTCAATAAAGCGTATAAAAAATTTCACCTCAATTTGACAGTAATTTTCCACTTTTTGACACACCACGAAACTAAAATTTCATTGAATTTCCATTCTGGGGTGCAAGTTAACACCAAAAAAAATTGTTGTATCGATCTGAAATTTTTAAACGTTTTATTGCAACCATTTTGATCTAAACCCACCTTGATTGCTAGCGGATTTTTGAAACACTGATTTTTACAGAATATTTTTTGACAACGTTTTTTAATTTATTTTCCAAATTTAGGGCACAAGTCGGTAGCAGAAGAAGTTTTCGTATCAAGCTGAACTTTTTCTTGTTTTATTGGAGCCATTTGGTTTACAATCCACCCTAACCAGTAGAAGATTTTAAAGAAATTAAATTAATTTTAATCAATAGCATAAGAAATTGTTCTATATCAAGATTAAAATTTTTATACGCTTTATTTGAAGGTATAGTTGACCCAACATTTACACCCTAACTCCAAGCGGATTTTTGAAAAACTGATTTTACTGAATTTTTTTTCAAAAATAACGTATTTTCGTTTATTTCTCAATTTTTGGGCGCGAATATCTAGCACAAGGGTCGGCAACTGGCGGACCGCGAGAGGTTATTTCCCGGACCGCCAAAACATTTTGAAAAATCGTAAATAAGTATTCTTGCACAACAAAAATTAGTTTGACCCGCATTTTAATGGTCAAATTTCAAAAAACAAAAAATCCTTGGGGAAACCCCCAGACCCCCTTTTTTTTAAACATAAATATCTTAATAATAACAGGTGCATTCAATGATTTTGAGTCTTATAATTTTGGAAGAGTGCTGAAGTAGTACTTTTCTAGTCAATAAATTAAGGTTTTGCAAATTTTTTGTGGGAAGAATTTCAAATTCCTTACCAATAACTCTAAACATTTTCTTGTTGACGGTCGGCCATTCGTTTGAGCGATAGCCTTATCAATGTTTTCTTAAATATTTTATGAGCAATTGAAACAATTTTAATAGAAATTAACAGTCTTTTAAATTTAGAAACATAATTAAGCACGTAGCGTACTTAAATTAAAACCTTTTATTTGTTAATACGTGTATCTAAAAATAAGAATTCAAATTAATAATAAGTATCTTTTTTCTCCGGACCGCGACAAAAATTTTCAAAATTATTTGGACCCCAAGCAAAATTACTTGCCGACCCCTGATCTAGCAGAAGGAAATGTCGTATCGAGCTGAAATTTTTTACACGTTTCAATAAAGCCCATATCTCTGGCACTCCTTTTTATCTTGTTTCATATGCTTCCTATTTATCTTAAAAATGACTTATTTATAAAAACTTGGAAATTTTAAAACAATTTATTGAAAACTTATGGGTTATTCCACGTCAAATCAACACACTTTTTGGCATGACCATCTCGGATTTTCTTGAAATTTGGTACACATGTTCTACTTATAGAAACTCGGAAAAGTACCAACTTTCAGCAAAAAATATTAATTGGTTCTGGAATTACAGGTGCTCAAAGTGGTCAAAAATAGGCCAAAAACGGACCAACATAAGTTTTTTAAATTGCTCTAGAGGATCTTCTAATTGGGTTACACAGATGCAGTTGGTGTCATTTTAAAGTATTTTAAATGTTCTTTTTTATGGTGTAAAATGTACTAAAAAATTTTGAAATACAATATATTTTACAAAACAAAATAGAATTAAAAGTTCGATTTCTATAAAATGTACCACTTTTAAAATTTTGAAAAAAATTCCAGGAATAGTTAATATTATTCTTAATAATCTGGTAAAATTATAGGATGGGACAAAAACGGGATCAGTTTCAAAAACTAATTAAACCAAAGTTCGATTTTTCTTATATTTCCTTAAAAATTTTTAAAACTAATTTTTTTTCATTAATTGGATGTGAATTGAGTTGTATTTGACTGCTGTTGACAATTAGGGCCCCTGCACAAACTTGGTGTAGCCCGGGCTTCATATTTACTTTATGTGCATTGTTACAATACAATGGCCTGAAGTAGCATGCAGATTGTAAATATGAAGCCCGGGCTGCACCAAAATTTGTGCAGGGGCCCTAATTGTCAACAGCAGTCAAATACAACTCAATTCACATCCAATTAATGAAAAAAAAAATAGTTTAAAAAATTTTTAAGGGAATATAAGAAAAATCTAACTTTGGTTTAATTAGTTTTTGAAACTGATCCCGTTTTTGTCCCATCCTATAATTTTACCAGATTATTAAGAATAATATTAACTATTCCTGGAATTTTTATCAAAATTTTAAAAGTGGCACATTTTATAGAAATCGAACTTTTAATTCTATTTTGTTTTGTAAAATATATTGTATTTCAAAATTTTTTAGTACGTATTACACCATAAAAAAGAACATTTAAAATACTTTAAAATGACACCAACTGCATCTGTGTAACCCAATTAGAAGATCCTCTAGAGCAATTTAAAGAACTTACGTTGGTCCGTTTTTTGGCCTATTTTTGACCACTTTGTGCACCTGTAATTCCAGAACCAATTAATATTTTTTGATGAAAGTTGGTACTTTTCTGAGTTTCTATAAGTAGAACATGTGTACCAAATTTCAAGAAAATCAGAGATGGTCATGCCAAAAAGTGTGTTGATTTGACGTGGAATGACCCTATAAAATTTACCTTGTTTTCTTTCAGAATAACTTTATCAAAACATCTAAATACAGCCTGGTCACATTCGTGCCTCAGAATTTGTTCGAACAGTTCCAGAGGCTGGCCAACTTCTATTTTCTGTGCCTCCTCGTGCTTCAGGTAATAACAAAGTTCGTTTCATTCACAGAAGAAATATAACTACGAATTAATTACCTTTGTTTTCAAGTTTGTCTATTTTATTACTTTAGTAAAATATTCTGGATAATACAACTTTAATCTTAAAAAAATTAGTTGGTATGTGGTTGTATGTTGGTTGTAATACTTGTTGTTGGCCGCGTCTCTCTATTCTAAAAAAAATTTTTGCTCGATGGTTTCCAGAGAAAAACCTTTTTATTACATATCCGTAGAACACATTTTTGGTATCAAATTGTTTGTATTCTTTTGAGGATTCCGAGTAAGCTTTTAAAATTTCTAATAAAATTCTCTATTTTAAAATATTTCCTTTTTTTTAAATTACGGATAAGGTTGCAGTTACATAGCAAGATTCTATCAAACCACTTGGGAACCATTGCTTTCTTTGAATTAATTAGGATCGCTTACTTATGGTCTTAATTTTTTCAGCTGATACCTCAAATTTCCTCACTGACTGCAGTGACCACAGCAGTGCCTCTAGCCGTCGTACTGACGGTCACAGCCCTCAAAGATGCCATTGATGACTTCGTAAGTGCGTTCCCCCTCTTGAATCATCGGCTGTTGATTGCTTTCATTTGTGCTTCAATGTGAATGTGTGTGTTTCAGCAACGCCATCGCAGTGACAGCCAGGTGAATAACCGTCTTTCGAAGGTGCTTCGCGAAGGTCAGCTAATGGAGGAGAGATGGTACAAGGTTCAGGTGGGAGACATTGTCCGCATGGAGAATGACCAGTTCGTAGCTGTGAGTCCCAATCCATTCCGTGTCGACTTTTTATGTTTTAGCCTTTTATCTATCAAGTTTAGGCCTGCACATCCCTCTTTATGTGGCCCGATATAAGTCTGGAATGATTCTAATTGAGGTAGTTTAATTAAAAATATGCTTGTATTTAAGGATTTGCTGAAGGATTACCCCGTGGGAAAATGTTTAACTATATTTAAATCACCAAGTACAAAATGTGGAAATAAGGGTAATAAAAATTTTGAAAGTTTTGAAACTACATTCGAGAGTTTTAATGCACAAACTTGCGGTATCTTATGAAAATACAAGCTATGTGATATTTTTTCTATTATTTATAATTAATCTCAATATCACGAGCTAGCTAAATGGAATTTTAATCAAAAGTTTGTCCTGCCAGATCAGACATGATAGAATTTTTGGACCTGTCATGAACAACGGTCAATTTGGACAAGGTAACGTCACTTTCAAAGTTGTGCAGGCTTGATCTAGGCTGTTCAAAGGTGTAGAATATATCCATAAATCCATCGTGAAATTAGTAATAATATACATGGTCGTGTAAACTTACTCAACCATAACTTCTATCAAACTTTTTGTATATGTATAAAGTGTCATTCATATGTGTAGTCCTATGTATAACGATTCATCACACCACGGGAGAATCAAACATAGGCGCCCACTTCTGGCGTCTCACCTAGCCAAGAGAGCTCGAATTCAACAGACTCACGAATTTAGCCCAGCTGCATTATGGAAGGGAGTAGTACGGTGGCGAGCTTACTCACCACTATAAAAGTTAGATTATTTAAATAGACTAGAGTATAAATACCGACTGAAGCTTACTGTGGGACATACTCTTGCGACGTAAGATCATTTATGACTATCGGGTTGGTATCTCTCCGTGGCTCGCATCTAAGCCACAAACGTTTGAGTACACGCTTCAGTCTTTCCGCTTCTTTAGATATTTCCAAGGAAACTTTTACACTCTTCCGAGTTTTTGTCTTACAAAAACAATTTGAGAGAATCACAACTCGTCATTTTTTTTCTGTGATTCGTCCACTTGGACTGCCGAACATTTCGGTCAAACGCATGATTAGATCTGAAATTGATTCCAAACATAAATTTTAAATAAAATAGTTTGGGAAAAAGGAACAAGATAGTCAGGTAGCACAGATAAAAATGATTATGGTAACAATTTGAGTATTTAAGAAAGAATGTTAAGATTTAAAAATGTACAAATTCTTGCAGAAAATTAAGTTCGCAGAAAGGTTTTCATTTTTTCAAGTATACCAGGTGCGTTTGTGGATAAACCCTTACCCAATCTTTGGTAACAAATGTATGTTCAAATTTGATCTATCTCCAGTTTCTGCCAATTGCTTTACATTAAATACACCTTTAATTACACTTCCCCAAGAGACCCAATGTGCTTTAGAGAGATTGTCATTTATGTATTGATATGGTTACTTTAAAATTTTACACTTCAAAATATGTAATGTTTGTCAGTACATATAAATTGCTACGTAGCGGTGTCTGATGTATCTTTTCGCAGGCAGATCTCATTCTTCTGTCGACTAGTGAACCCAATGGGCTCTGTTACATCGAAACTGCAGAACTGGACGGGTGAGTTGTTCCATGCCTTCTTCTCGGCTGACAACTATTATAAGATTCTGAACCCATGGAACTTTATATTTAAATATTTTCAATACGGTTTCATTCCTATAAGTATCATTGTTTCATTATGAGAGCACAATTTCCACTCATGTTACTTATTAATTTTTTCGAAACTTATGTATCTAAATTTTTCTAAAAATCCCATAAAAAATATTCATGTGTACATTCACTTAAAAGAGTATTGTTTGTTTTTTCCCCTCTTAATTTTCTGAATTATTGTGTTGATCCTTGGCTATCAATCGACAGGGAAACCAACCTTAAGTGCCGACAAGCCCTACCAGAAACTGCAGAGCTAGGAGAAGATCATGGTTTATTTGGAAAGTTTTCAGGTGAGAAATTATTCTTTCTTTGCGTCCGAATACAAGCAAAAATCTTGGGTTGTCCTTTGACTCTGGATAGGTGAACTGTCAATTTTTCACATGCGCCAATAATAAAAGAGTAAGAAGTTAGAAGTAATTTCGAGATTAACAGTCAGTAGACTAAAAAGCAGTTCTTAAAGACGTTTTTGGTGCTCTAAGAGTCAGGACTGACTCTTTCGTTCCACTTATCCAGGTTTGTATTAACAATTTAAGGAATTATTTTACCACATCGATTTTCCCCAAAACTTCCACCAAAATGTCTATGCTGTCTTTCTAGTTTATGTTACTACTAAAATAAAAATATCCATAAGTTTAGATTTTCATGGATTTTATACCTTCTTATAAATTTGTCACCTTAACTCAAAAATATATATAGTCTTAAAATATGAATAATAAACTCTCAAGTTTGAGCTACAGTAAAACTACTCTCATCTTTAACCAAACATTTTCACTCAAAAACATTGATGTGTTTAACCAAGAGCACAATTTTTTAAAGTACATACCAAACGCAAGGAAAAGTCAACTTTCAGGTATTCAGTAAAGAAACTTATTTTTCTTCTGCGAAGATCCGTAGTTTTTCGCTATGGGGCCGTTCAAATATTACGTAAGCACTTTTTTGGTCATTTTTGACCCCCCTCCCCCTTGTCAGCAAAAATAAGCAAAACCCAAACCCCCCCCCCATAATTACGTAAGAAACCGCCCGACCCCCCCCCCCCCCCTTGGGTTTTTTACACGAAATATAGTATCTAACAAATAAAAAGTAACTTCACTTGAAAAGTAAATAAAAGGTATGTTTAGTTTCTTTAGTAGTAGTTTTAGTTTCTTTTCCCCTCCTATAGGGGGCAAGACTCCATAGGGGGCAAGACTCCATAGGGGATTGGAATTTTGTGAAAAAAAGTCCGTTTTTGGGAATGGAAAACAGAGATGTTCGAAAATTCAGTATCTTACGTAAGCATCACTCATAACCCCCCCCCCTCCCCCCTTGTCAGGAAAAATAAGCAAAGTGCGAACCCCCTCCCCCCCTAGGTGCTTCCGTAATATTTGAACGGCCCCTATCAGCCGTAATTCATTCCACCTAATTTCCTTAGAATTTGGAGGGTATGATATTGTCACCAGCCAACAACTAAAACAACTTGGATTTGTAGAGTTTTTTTTTAAACCCAGGCAAAAATTTCCCCCGAACATTTTTCTCAGACAAATATTCTGCACCGATAGCATTTGTACTAAAGTGTTGTTCTCAGCCGACGTGATCTGCGAGCCGCCCAACAACAACCTGAGCCGCTTCGAAGGGACGCTGCGGTGGGAGGGGGAGACCTACTCCCTGGACAACGAAAAGGTGCTGTACAGAGGGTGCGTCCTGCGCAACACGCGCTGGTGCTACGGGATCGTCATCTTCGCCGGCCGAGACACCAAGCTCATGCAGAACTCGGGCAAGACCATCTTCAAGCGCACCTCCCTCGACAGGCTGCTCAACATCATCATCATCGGGGTGAGCATCTCCTCTATTGTTCTACAGGGGGATTCAAAAGCTACAGGTTGTAGTACCCAATAGCCCATAGTAGGGGAGCCCAGAGTGTTTTTGGGTAGTAACTCGAGCGCGTCAGATAATCATAAGGGGAGATACCTTGCATGCTTTTGAGTAACTCCACCAAATATAAGCTCTCTATCTAGGGGGGTTTGTCTAGAACAGCCCGTCAGATTTGTAAAAAAGAATTAGTTAAATGGACATACTCGAGCGCGTCAGATAATGATAAGGTAGGTTAGTTACCAGCTAAAAAGTGTACATTTTCTAAAATCTGCCGATTTGAGCGGTGGGTAAGGGAGCGGGAGGGTTACAAAGTTGCAAAGTAAAGCCAAGACCGGTAAAACGCTATCGCTCTTTTTGAGAAAAATGTACGAAACAAAATTTTTATAGACTAGTAGCCAGGAAACTAGGCTCAACTAGTTGTAAACTGTCTTGGTAGCCAATCTCATGCGCTTGAGTATGTTCATGTAACTAGTTTTCTTTCAAATTTTGACGGGCTGTTCTAAACAAACCCACCAACATGGAGAGCTTATATTTGGTGGAGTTACTCAAAAGCATGCAAGGTATCTCCCCTATGATTATCTGACGCGCATGAGTAAATCCACATTTAGCATCATGGGCTCCCCTACTATCATGTGTGAATGCTTCTATTGGAGCATTTGCAATCACAAGACTACGCCCCTAACCTGTAGCAACGGCCTAACAACAGCCTTAGCAACGTTGTTCTTGTCCTCCACGTTGTCAAGTGTGACGTCATGTGCGAATGCTCTATAGTAGGGGAGCCCATGATGCTAAATGTGGAGTTGCTTGAGCGTCGCGTCGTAGGGACTATGAGATCTTATAGTTCAGATGGTAAGAAAGATAAAACGTTATAAAATATTAGGGTTTTAGTGGTGGGAAAAGCGTCTACAGATGTTTGAAAAAAAAAAACCAGTTACATGGACATACTCGAGCTCGTCAGATTGGATACCAAGACTTGGTAACCATCAGTTGAGACTAGTTTCTAGGCTACTAGTCTATACATATTTTGTTTCTTACATTCTTCTCGAAAAGAGCAATAGCGTCTTACCGGTCTTGGCTTAACTTTGCAACCCTCCCACTCACTTGCGTTACGCTCAAATCGTCAGATTAAGAAAATGTACTCTTTTTAGCTGGTAATTATCAACCTACCTTATCTTTATCTGACGAGCTTTTTAAATCCAGGGATCGATATTTTTTTACTAATCTAACGGGCTGTCCAAGACAAACCCCCCCATATAGAGGGCTCATATTTGGTGGAGTTACTCAAAAGCATGCAAGGTAATGCGAGGCATGCGAGTAAATCCCAAAAAACACTCTGGGCTCCCCTACTACAAAGACCATTCAGAAGAGACTCAGGAAAGGTAGTGGGAAACCCGAAGCGCTCGTGTGAGGACCAAAGTTGCCAAAAGCGGTGGAAGATGGATTACTGTTTGCAAACGGTTAGGGGTAGAAATAAAATTCCAGTGCCAATTATCATGCTTTTACCTACTGATAAAAACTGTGTAAAGTTTTTGTCCTTAAGATGTCATTTGTCAATTGCCCAACTTTAATTTCTTTTTCGTACTCCAGCGCACTGGGTTTGCTTCGGAGCCCCCCTTTCATAAGTATCTTCTGAATTGCCTTTGGGTACTCTACAACCCCTTGCATTTTTGACCATGAGTTTTGAATCACCATGCATGTTCATTGACATGCACATTACTAACTACTCTAAAAGTTAGATAGTTTAAAATTAATATTGGCTTCTATCAATCCGAGTATGCTAGATAGCTGTTCAGTTGGAATAATTTAAAAGCATATCCTATTTCTGGAAATGTTTAGATATGAAACGTAAATAGCCTTAGCCTCCCTAAGTAACGTCGTAGTTACATCATACGTTTGAGGAAGGGGCAGTTTGAATTATGTGATATTCCACTTGACTTTATTTTCCACTCCTGTTACAATGTTAAAGTAGGCTTTGCTTCCACTTTTCTTTTGATCCCACAGATATGAATGAAATTCAAAACTTTAAAAAGCTTGACATCATAATGGGGAAAAAAATAATAAAAAAGTAACAGGGAAGGGGAATGGGTATGAAATCCTTGAAAATCGTATGACGAAATTAGTGATGGGTATAAAACTGAAATTATAAAACATATTTATATGTTTTGATATTTATCATTTCTAGATCGTGTTCCTGCTCCTTAGCCTGTGCCTGTTCTGCACTGTGGCGTGTGGAGTCTGGGAAACGGTGACAGGGCAACACTTCCGAATTTATCTGCCCTGGGACGCCCTAGTACCAGATACTATCACCGGGGGCGCAGCAGTAACTGCCGTGCTCGTTTTCTTCTCTTACGGAATCGTCATGAACACCGTTGTGCCTATATCGCTTTATGTCAGGTTGGTAAAATATTTATTTCATACCGTCGAATAGTTTTGGATGCGGCATAAATTCGTGCAGATTTCAAAAACCAGTACAAAACCAGTACAAAGTTTCTATTTAAGATTCAGTTACGGTTTAGTTCGTCAACCGTTGCCGAAAGTCTTTGGACAACAGTCCACTAACACACACACGTATAATTGGGACTTCACAACTCAAATAGCGCAGTTTGTTGGTCCAAAGTCATCAGTCACTCGAGATGCTGAATAGCTCAGAGATTCGAATATCTTGGTTGTCATGTCAATTGATCGAACCGTGAGAACTACCTTGTATTCCTGCAAGACAACTGCTGAAATTGTTTCTACCATCGGTCTTTTCTAAGATTTATTAGCAATAGTACATAAATCTATAATTCATTTATTGTTGGTCCACAGAAGGAAAATGGCTGGCTTGGGAGAATACTTAATAGATGCATTTGTACATCCTAGCTATTAGAAGTTTATATAGGAGTAAACCTGGTTGGGCCCAACACCACCACCAGTGAGCAACACGAACTCAGTTGGACTATCGTTGGGAATTTAAAAGTAAAATTTTTATTTATACTGCATTTTAATTACTTCAACTTTACCCCTTTCCCACCGGACGGGACTTAAAATTTTGAAATAACGGCTGTGACAACTAATGTCCCAGTTACTGAAAAATATTTAGGAACAGAAAATAACCCCAAGTTATTGCTCTGCCAAATGCATTATGACTCCATGAATCTCTCATCACAGTTGTTCCCTAGAACTAGTGATCAAACAAGCAACAACCGCCAATATTGCTCAGTTGTTGATTCTCTGTGGCGAGCTTACTCACCACTAAAAGAGTCAAATATTGCTTTGTTTTTTCGTAGGTGGTTAGATTAACACTAAATACCACGCTGGATCAAAACCACCCCTCCGTGGTGGTGCTAAGTAAAAAATTTTTTGCCCTTATCGTGCCTCAGTAATGACCTTCAATGTTGGGGAATAAGTCGCCTTCGGCGACAGGGGTCCCTCCTCTTAAGTATCATCATCATTAACACTAAATACGTACTCCTCCAATATATATATACGTATTTGCGCAACATACTCATATCCGCCTTCTGTGGCAAGACAAAATATTATTCAAATATCCTAACAACTTTTCGGTTGACTGTAGGATTACGACCGAGAAATACCATAGCCATCTAGAAAAAGCAGGCCGGGACGGGACAGCTAAAAGGATGAGTCATCCTCAGCGTCTTGGTTGTGAGGAGCGGTGGAAAACAAGACCCGCTCGCTTATTCGATTTTCGCCACCTCAAAGAATGACCTTGAGAATCATTAGACTCTGATAATAACTCATCGAGGTGAAGTGTCCTGGCCTGCTTGTTCAAGATGGCTATGGAGATACACCCTGTCCCAGTATGGCGGTGCTCTGGGTTTACAGTGGGACTTAAGATGTCCCATGCACAGACATATTGAGTCGGATGTACGGTGTTTTTCTTTATGTAAGCTTCTCAAGATATTACCTTGTTAATCAGTTACTCTTCATTGTATTTGTATTTTTTGATTTGTGTTGATTGTTGATCGGGGATGTGGGCCCTGGGGGCCTAGATACTGATACAAATATGTAGTGTTGGTTTTTATTGCATTTTTCTTAAAATTTTAAACCCATATTTTACTATTTTAACTTATTCATGTCTTATTTTAAAGTTTTTTAACTTGTCAATCAACGTGTTTTTGTATCCTAAGTTGTGTTAATTGTTGATCAAAGATAAGGGCCCTACGGGCCTAGGTGCTTTGTTTTCAATAAAAAAAAAAAAAATGTCCCATCAATGAAGCTTGTAACATCATTGTTGTCTTCTTCTTCTTGCTTATCTCTCTGATCTCGATCAAATCAGATCCATGAGGTTGTTCACCTTAAAAATATCGAGGGCAAAAGCGGGTCTTCTCTTAAGGTCCTCTCGCCTCAAATTTACACATTTAATCATTGTTGTTGTTGATACTTCGTTATGGGATCTATAAGACAGTCTATTTCATCGTAATAATCACTTGGAGGAGAAATAACTGTTCCCGGTAATGAAGCGCACTAGTAAACTGATCTTTTGCCGTATTGAAAGGGTTAAAGTCCGTATTGAAAGGGTTAAAGTACCGAATGTGCTGGCTACAACGTATTATACTAGACAGCAACTTAAGTTGACCCTATGACGTCACTAACAAACAAAGTAGTTCCATCGCGGTGTCTGAATTTTGAGTGAAATGAAGAACGTCAATTTAGAAATAGGATTGTTTGTTAAATCCATGTAATAGCGTCTTTTCATCCCGATCTGCGTACCGAAACTCCTCCTAGCAACCCAACAGGCTTTGTGTTTACCGATTTCTCCTTCCGCATTTGTGATGTACTGGGTTCAAGAAACGTTGCTGTCAAGTATAGTAATTTGGACCGTTCTTCCGTTGCAGCGTCGAGGTGATCCGCTTCTTCCACAGCCTGCTGATCAACTGGGACGAGAAGATGTACTACGCACACAACGACACGCCCGCCAAGGCGCGGACCACCACGCTCAACGAGGAGCTGGGGCAGATCGAGTACATCTTCTCGGACAAGACGGGCACGCTCACCAGGAACATCATGACCTTCAACAAGTGCTCCATCAACGGCAGGCACTACGGGGACCTCCTGGACGAGGCCACGGGCGAGCCGGTTGCCATCACGGAGGTATGCTCTGTCAATATACTGTCTGTCTACCACAAGTTGGGCTCTCGCCTAGTTGTGGCGGTTGCTATAGAAACAAGATCGGTTCAATTTAAATAGGGATAAACTGTATTAGTGCTTTTTTTCGTCTTTTGATCACAAATAAAATTTGCCTACTTTTCATATAGGAGATAGGAGAGGTACCTATCACATGTGTCCAAAATAACGAATGTGTGAAATAAAATATCTATAATTTAACAGTTTGATTTCAAAGACCACAATTCGTGTTCAATTTTCGAGAAAACTTTTAACCAATTATCGGTGCATTCTTCATGAGAATGTTTTGCGCATAGTCTGTCTGAAACTAAACTCTGGCGATTAGAGACAAACTTTCATATAGTAAAAAATTATTGAAATATGTGTTTACTTTACACAGCAATTATTTTGGACAGCTGTTAGGTAGTAGATACTCTCCTGTGAAATGAAGGCCGCTAGGGGGCACTATAAACCGTCTCAATGGATTTAGCATGGTGACTTACTTAGGGGCGTACGTACTCGTACACCTTACTTCCAAGACCGAACAAACATCAATAATTTCATTCCCCTTATGCTCCTGATCATATAGAAAACGAAGTTTAATCATTGCGAGCTGGAACAGTGATAGAGGCAAATGCTATATTAGCCTCTTATCAATATTAGGAGTAATTTTCCTAAAATTAATCCGATTCAAACTAATTAACTTCTATTTTATTATATCGATAATGTTCCTATAAAACATTAAGTAAAAACGTGTATTTTAGTGAATAAAACGCAAAATCGTGAATGAATATAATTTTTTTATGTCTTTGAATCTTTCTTTTCAGGACACCAAATCTGTTGACTTGTCCTTCAATCCAATGCACGAAGCCAAATTTAGATTTTACGACAAAACTTTATTGGAGGATATTCGAAACGGAGATCCCAACGTGTTCGAGTTCTTCAGGCTGTTGGCACTCTGTCACACAGTTATGTCCGAAGAAAAGCAAGGTGCGGATGGCCTTATTACTTACTAAATCTTCATTAATAGGTCTTGGAAGTAGTTGATTTTCTTTTATATTCAAATATGAAATAAAAACTCTAAATCAGTAGTTCCCGAATCTATTGTCAGTGGACTAAGGGGGTCCGGTTAGAATCATGAGAGAAGGGAGCTGTTAAAGAGGCCCGCTAGAACACAAAAAAGTTTCCAGTTAACAGAAATTTGAGAGCATAAGAACAAGAAAGGATTTAATTATATGTGGGCTGATGATTTAGGTCTGTTTAGTTTGTGGGAATCAAAGTCACCACTAAAATATTAATAATATTTTCAGTTATTTGTGGGCAATGTGATGTGTTGAAAACTGTTGACTACACTGTGAACTTATTAAACAAGCTCGCTTATATCGGATCATGTGATAAATGTTGATTGTCATTGAATTTAAAACATCACCCGCCTCACTTCGGGCGTTGTATATTAATTTGACCCGGTTCATCACTTTGCCCCCTGTATAGTAATATTTGAAATGCTATCGTTTGAAAAAAAAATAATCGAACAATGACATATTTAGTGGGTTTCTAAGATTTAATTACAACATAAAAAAGTACTCTCCCTCGTTTTATGAAATTAAAATTAATTGTTCTTAAAGTAGTTAGATTTCAGAAAATCGTATCAATTTTCGTGCCTAATTTATTTTGGGGGAAAATAATACTCATCTTGCAATATTGTGGTGAATGAGGTGGTCCGTGAAGGTTCCAATTTTAAATTTAATGCACCGCGAACTATCGGGAACTACTGCTCTAAATAAAAAAGCTTTTCAGGAAAGGTGTTCTTTTTTAGGTGGTATTTTGGAATACCAAGCTCAATCTCCGGATGAAGAGGCTCTTACATCGGCAGCTAGAAATTTTGGATTTGTGTTTCGAGTAAGAATGCCCTTTTTCAAGTTAATTCCATTTAGATATTTAAAATATCGATTGTTCTATGCCGTAAAGTGTTGCATTAAATGTGAAACGTGAAACGTTTTTTTTTTGTGTGAATTCACTTACTTTCCTTTTCCATTTATTGAAATCGGCTTTTGATTTTGAAAATACAGAACACAACCGTTCAAAAGAATGTTGTTATCATTCTGAAATCATATAAAACATCATACTTAAGAGTGTGGAGACAACAGCGGAAAAAAATCAGACAAAGGGTCAAGAAGAGTTACTTACTTCAAGAGTTACTTACTTCTTACTTCAAGAGAGAATACTTTTTACTTAATCTTTAATCTTTTTACTTGCTAGCTTAGTGGTTTTATTTCGTTTGTAGAAATGAAAAATTGTAAAAAGTGTAGTGAAAATATAAACAAAAATGCATGTTTAATGTATGTAACTCCAAAGATTTGACTAATTTTACTGTAACCTTAATGACATGAGAAAAAGAACCTTGTTTAATCAACATATATAGCTGTTGTAAAAGTATTATTTCTATTCTTGAAATGGTTTACTTTAATAACTTAGCATTCGCACAACTCAATTTTGTTTTTAGTGATAGGTTTTAACTAAGAAGTTTTCCGGAAGCTTGTTTTTGTTCCACATATCTTGGATTTATACCTGCAGTAAGAGTGAGACTACATACGGAATGGAATTAAACTGTGAATAAATGACTTCACTGAAATTGGAAAGCTTGTTTTTAACAATTGTAATTCCATTACAGAACCGCACTCCTTCATCTGTAGTCATTGAAGTGATGGGTCACAAAGAAGTTTACGACCTCTACTGCATCCTCGATTTCAACAACGTACGCAAAAGAATGTCTGTGAGTGTGAAAGTTCCGATAAAAGTTAGCAAATGAACGCATCTCTCGTTTTTATTTTATGTGCAATTAACCCTTTTCTTTTTAAGGTGATACTTCGGAAAGATGGAGTTTTAAAACTGTACTGCAAAGGCGCCGATTCCGTGATATTTGAAAGACTGGATGAGAGGTGCTCAGAGCTGAAGTTTAAGACGTTAGAACACTTAAATGCAAGTGAAGAATTATTTTACCGTATCATTTATTTATCCAAAAGCTTGTGGTAAAATTTAGATATTTCCTTTGGGTTAATTCACTGAGGAACTCTCGCACAAGCAATGATTAATTTTCTGCTTATAATTCATTCATCATGAAGATGTAATAGAAAAATTGCTTTATTTCGTTTAGAAATATGCTGGTGAAGGGCTTAGAACTCTGTGCCTTGCGGTGAAAGAACTGGATGAAGATGTTTTCGAAGAATGGAAGGAAAAGTTTCATGCAGCAGCGTAAGTTCATCAATTTCTTTCTTATCAAAACTATCGATTTAAAACTGACATGAGATGAATTTCTTCTATATGCACCCAAAAATCGGGTATCCTTGAGTGAAATAAGTCTAAAGGCCCATTCTTACTGTTTCATTTTCACTGTTCATTCCGAGTGATTCACTCCTGTGAATCTCTAATTTCCATAGAAAAGTGAAGGAGTATGTGGAGTGAAGCGCCAATTCACACTTTTCACTTTGGATGATTCCTCGAAAAAGAAGATCAAAGTGAAACCGTGTGAATGGGCCTTTAAGGAGGCTATCCAATTATACAGTGTTACGGTAATCCTGTAATGGCGGATTTACAGCAGCGCGTCAAAAGTGACAAAAATTTCTTTCAAAAGAACCAATATGTTTATTGCTTTTGTCTCATTTAACGCGCTGCTGTAAATCCCCCAACCACTTGAACGAATCTCGGTGAGAGATTCATTTGATAGTTGAGAAGCTACTAGGAGTAGGAATTATATGAAAATAGCTACTGAAAATTTGTTAGACATAAACTGAAAATTGTGCAGTGGAAGTTTCAAGTCGTACTGATTCCCCTTCTTTCAGCACTTCCATGGAGGACCGCGAAGAAAAGGTGAACGCCGTCTACGAAGACATCGAGAAGAACCTGATGCTTCTTGGCGCCACTGCCATCGAGGACAAGTTGCAGGACGGAGTACCAGATGCCATCGCCAACCTCGCCTTGGCAGACATCAAGCTGTGGGTGCTAACTGGGGACAAACAAGGTTTGGCGATACTTCCATTCAATTTACTTTATATTTTTTCATAGATATATTTTTGGTGGCGCAATACATGAATTCTTCATTCCTGCATTGAATTGGCTCAGCCTACCAATAATAGTCCCTAAATAAGTGATCCAAAGCTTTTGGGTCACCACCTCTATTTTAAGAAAATTGTCTTCCCCTCCCACCTTTATAATTTTATTCTATCATCCCATTTGTGAATTTTCTCACTATACTAAATTTTGCTGTCATGAGGAATCATGTATGTAACAATGTAACTATCGATTTATTACTTGGTCAAGTTTGTCCGCCCTCTAGCGCCTTAGGGGTACAATTACTTCGTCTTTCGTAGTAAGAAGCTTGAACCTTTCTTAACTGAAACTGTGCTGTTTCGGAGATTTAGGCTGTAAGGAATGAAGAATTTGTAATTAGTCTTTATCTACCTGGAGATAGATGAAACGATGTAGTCTAGGGATCATGGGTGCTTTTGCCGTATATTTATTTTGCGACAGGGTAGGATCATAATAAGGGATACCAACTGTAGAAAGATTTTTGTGGAGTGGGGTAGTTTAAAATTGTGTCTGATAACTTCATTAATGTAATATCTTCTTGCATTGCTGATATGATAGGTTATATTTTGAAGTGACATTAGTTATTGAATTATAAAATTATGATTTCTATATTTAATAATAACTTAGTGGTGACTTATTGTCACTACTAAATGTCAATAAACAGTCGCCATTCGATGTAACCCAGTGGTTTCCAAACTTTTTCAATTCGCGACGCCCCTACTGACTAAATATTTTTCCACGGCGTCCCTCCTATAAAAAAGAAAAAACTTTTGAAAAATAAAAACTTGAAAGTTTTTTCAAATTTTTCACTGCGTCATTAAACGATTTTTCCATTATTAACTTGGTTTTACCATTAAATTAAAAGCAAATGAAATTTACAGACTTCTAAAATATCTTCTATGGTTCCCGATTGTTTTTTTATTAATTTTTATCGACCACCCGCCATAACGATAATTAAAAAAAAACTCTATTCATAAATTGAGCCTAACATTTCCTTCAAATTGTTAAATATTTTTTACTTCTTCGATTATTATATTTTTTTGTAGAGTTCAATAGAAAAAAATGCCGTTATTTCAAAGAGTGATGATACTTTTTGTTTTTAAATTCATACTGTTTATCAAAACTGTTGAAAAATTTCACAACACACTCACATAAAAATTAAGATTTTAATCAGAGCTCCTTAAAATTTTTGGAAAACAAGGTTTTAGATTTATGTGGGCAGTTGTTCTGAATTAGAAAATGATACGAATATTCACAGACACTTCGCGGAGCATAGTTTAGAAAGCAACGACCCAACCAAAATTGTTTAGCAATTCCCTGTTTTTATTCTCAGTTTTAACGAGTTATAAGTATGTTACTCGTTTGATAAATATCCGGACGACTTCTCAGTTTAACCTCAATCACAATTTCAATATGTATATATTACTTAAAATTGTCAACTTTTGAGTGGTGACTAACTACCGCCTTCCAACCTTGATTCTCCTCGCAGAGACGGCCATCAACATCGGCTACTCGTGCCGTTTGCTTTCCGACGACATGGTGGACATCTTCGTGGTGGACGCGGATGATTTCGCGGGGGTGGCCAACCAGCTGCGCCGCTTCCGAGAGGCCATTGCCAACGTCCTGGCACACCACGGGGCACCGCACGTCAGCGTCGTCCGCTTCGAGAACGACTTCAACGCCGCCGACAGCCCCGTCGATCCCTCGGGGGGCTTCGCGCTCGTCGTCAACGGACACAGCCTCGTGAGTCTCCTCTTTCTATGACTTGGGGCCGTATTCAGTATAATTATCACAGATAATCATTAAAATTATGATCACCAGTAATGATTACTATGCGATTTTTCTTTTCCAATTGCCAAACGATGATTCGCATTCGAGTTTGATGAAAAACACTGCCTGATTTTTAAAAGTGGCAATTTAAATTTTTTTTAAAGTTTTTATCAATTTTAAATGGATTTTGGGCATCTAACAACCAGAGCCGTATTGTTCATGTTCAAACATGGCCACCTAGACTAGTAATATCCAACTGGTGGCCCAATTGTGCGGCCCGTGAAGCCCCTCCAAAAGTAGCTTCAGATCAGAACCAGTGGCGTATATAGGAATTTATCTCGGGAGGGGCCCAAAATTACTCCCTAGCCCCTCCCCCACATATTTAATAGGTCGAATGTAGTTTTTTAGGTCATAATTTAAGTCCTAAAAACTTAATATAGGAAAAGTTGTTTGTACTAAAAATACAAGTACCAAAGTGGGTCTGGGGGTCCTCCCCCAGAAAAGTTTTGGAAGTTTGACTTAAAAAACCAGGTTTTTAACTAGTTTTGGTTTACTAAGTTCGAATTTTGGATGTACCATTTACTGGAAATACATTTTTATGAACTTAATACTTAAAAAGTTATTAAAATAGAGTTCCAAGTACAAGAGAGGATCTGGGGGTCTGAAGGTAGCTCAATAGTGTCCTTAGTTAGGACTTGAATTAAAAAGCGAAGCGGACTGTATACACAAGAATAATGCGTTTATTTCGCCTAGACGGCGGCAGAGGAAGAAGTACAAGACCGCTCTCGTTGAGCGTCAAGTAGAGACTGAATATATTTTACATAAGAGCATAGAGGGCGCTACTGAAACACTGAACAAACAGTATAGAGGGCGCCACCAGGGAAGCTGGTAGCCAACATCCCGGCCCCCGTTGAAATAATATTTCAAAAAATAAAATTATGACACATAAATGCACTTGAACACTAAATGAATAACAAATTAGCGCACCTAAGTAAAACACTAAGATAAAGGATAAGCAATAATCAATTAACTGAACAAGAATTAAGTCATTAGTAAATAAATGCTTAAGTATCTGTATTAAACACATCATTAGAAATTGGCAAGATACATATATATTGGATATAGCTCTTTTGTAATCTCCCTTAGAGGTTTTTACCTGTACCACACGAATGAAACCATCCTTACCTGGAATTACAGCAGTAATTCTTCCGATCGACCAATGTAAAGGAGAGAGATTGGGTTCCTTTAACAATACCATCGTTCCAACACTTAGAAATACAGGGTTAGGTTTTAATTTTTCAACAGGTAAAACTCCCATTATTTGGGTAACTTCAGTAGGTTTGACATGAAAGCAGTCAACACAATTATGAACAATTTTTCTAGAAATATTGCGACCATTAATTGGCCAGTATTGCTCTCTTACTGCATTCAATAGACCTAATGGACCAACATGTGAATTCACACTATGAAAATGCATAAAAATAATTTCAGTTAACTTACTATCCTTTGGCAATACAATTGGATACTTTTTATCAAAATTAAGAGTAGAATTGGTAAGACGAATAAGGTTATCAAAGAAGTTAGTATTAGAGTTTGCAGTTAGAGTTACTTCAGAAAGAGTTTTTAGTTCATTAAGATAGAGTTTGTCAGTCAAACTTGGGGAATCTGGCAAATCATCGTGTAGAGGCAAGTCTAGACTAGAAGGCTCAGGTCCATTCCACCAAAGCTCACTGGAAGCAAGAGCCTTGGCTTCAAGTCCCCTGGAAATGAGGACAGCTGGGTTGCTTTCTGAAGGAATATGGTGCCACTGGAAGTCTTTGGACAGCTGTTGGATCTGGGCGACCCAATTGCTCACGAACGTCTTCAATAGATGCGGGGATGTGTTGATCCATGCGAGAGCTATAGTTGAGTCAGACCACAGCTTCACGGAGTCAACTGGATGGCGTATGGCTCCCAAGACCTTCTGGACTAGCTGTGCGAGAAGAAGGCATGCAGACAATTCCAGGCGAGGAATCGTGAGAGACTTGAGAGGAGCAACTCGCGACTTGCTGGTTAAAAGTTGACTTTTAGGACTGGTAGAATCAGTTAGGTAAATAACTGCTCCATTAGCCTCGGCAGAAGCATCAGCAAACCCATGCAAGACCGTGTGGGTTGGATTTGGTTGAAGAGCAAATCTGGGGATTCTGATGTCTGCAATGAATCGCCGGTTTTCAGTAAAGGTAGGCCAGTCGCTGACCACATCAGGAGGAAGGGGTTCATTCCATTCCACTTTACGTTGCCATAGCTGCTGCATGAAGATTTTAGCTCGAGAAGTGACTGGTCCAAGAAGCCCAAGAGGATCGAAAATGGATGCTATTTCAGATAAGATATCTCTCTTAGTTAGAGGGAGTGAAGAGTTAGCAGAAACATTGAAGTAAAACGTGTCACTGGAACAGTTCCACAGCATACCTAGTGTCTTGACCGTCTTTGCGTCAGAGTTGCGATCCAACGAAAAGGTCTCATTCTGGGTAGAAGCTTGAGGTTCGTTGCTGCACCATTTGAGCAGTTCCATCCCTCCTCGTTGTAAGAGTTGTGCCAACTCTAAACGAAGCCGATGTAAGTCCTCAAGGTTTGATGAGCCCGAAAGGCAATCATCCATATAGAAATCTTGGCGTAACATATCAGCAGATAAAGGGAAGTCCTTCCCCTCCACCTTCTTTGAACATCCAAGCATAGCTTCGGATGTGTTGGGTTTGAATGGCATCTGAACTACAAAGGTGCCATCTGTGTCCCTCAAATGGGTTTTCTCAACATGTTCATTGCAATAGCTTAGTTCATCACTGGTAAAAGGTTCTTTAGCATCTAAGTTCTCTATCTCCCAAAAAGATTTAAGGGGTTGGTCATGGGACTCTAAAGTCTTAGAAAGGAAACAGTGTATAGATGAAGCACTAGAAAAGTCTAAAATGCTGCCAGAAACTAAATATCCAAAGCAACTGTTTTGCAGGATTAAGTTATCTTTTAATAGAATTTTATCTTCCTTTAAAAATTGGAAGAAGAGCTCTGCACCCAGAAGAATATCTATATTTTGAGGAATGTGAAAGTTTGGATCAGCTAGTTGGATATTTCTTGGAATGTCCAACGCGGAAATATTCAATTCCTTCGATGGCGTAACGTCAGTTATTTTCGGAACCAAAAGAAAATCCACTTCCCAAATCGAATCTCCCTCTTTATTTGATAACTGAGCAGTTGATTTGAATTTAACCTCAACCGATGCGTCACTCAACCCGCAGATCGGGATGTTCACCCGTTCTTTCATGAGACCCAAAACTTCAGCTGCCTTTGAAGAAAGGAACGAGCATTCCGACGCCGAATCCAGAACAGCGCGCAAGGCCTTTCTCTTGCTGAGAGAGTCTCTAACATAAACAACTGCAGTATTTATGAGAACCGTTTTCGATTGCCCGCTTGCAATCAAAGAAATTCGCGGTGAGTCAGGCACTGTTGGGAGGGGCAGCTGGTTAGAATCACTATCGTTTTCTGAAGGCGTGACCTTGGCTGAGTGCGAAAACGGAACTGAATATCGATGAAGAAGGGTGTGATGGCCTGATTGCTTACACACGTAACATGAACTTTTGGAATGGCAGCTCGAAGATGAATGAAAGGCACCTAAACAGTTATAACATAGTCTATGTTTCTTAACTACGTTAACACGATCTTCCAGTTTCAGTTCTTTGAATTTAAGACACCGGTACAAGGGATGCACTTGAGTTTTGCACACAATACACACTTGAGGAGATTTATGGAATTTTGAAATTAGAGTCCTTTTCCGTTCTGGTTGATGGTGTTTTTCCGGAATAGTAGAATTTATAGAGCTTAAAATTTGACATTTTCGCTCTAGGAAAACCAAAAAGTCATCTAATTCAGGAACATCCGTACCTTTAAGAGTTAATTCAAACTGTCTCCTTGTTTCTTTATCTAATTTTTCTGATATGATGTGAAATAACAATACGTTAGAAAATGTATCTCGTTGATACTTGAGGGACTTTAGAGTTCTTAAGTTTCTGTTAATATCATCTAAAAAGGCTCTCAGATCTTTAAAGGATTCAGACTTAACTGGAGACAAATTCATAATGTTTTTAATGTGAGTGTCCACTATAATTCTTTTGTTTTCAAACCTACTTTCTAAAGCTTTAAATAGTGACTCATAAGTGTCATCAGAGGCCTCTATAGCTTTAGCTTCACCTTTAAGAGAGGCTTTTAGATAATACAGTTTTTCTTCGTTAGAAATATCTGAATCAACATCAATTAGGTTCTTAAATTGAATTTTAAAGTTATTCCACTCGTCAAATTTACCACTAAATGTGGGGAGTGGTATCTGGGGGAGCTTAACATATCTCTTAATTGCATCAGAACTACTTTTAGATTCATCTTTAAGTTCACAAACACTTAAATCAACAACAGAGTTCTTTTCAATGTCCTGAATTAGAGTTTTTATTCTTACCTCCAATTTATGTAGTTCGTCGTCTACTTCAGTCAAAGCGGTTTCAATGTCCGTAAACTGATCGTCTGGTACTGTCTCATAATACTGATCTTTGAGTAAATCAAACTTAGTTCCAAGTTTTTGCACAGTTTCTAGAAAAGTTTTGAGTTCAACTTCGGAAGGCTCATTGTCTTCAATAGCAGAAGTGGTTTTTGTAATTTGACCCTTGATGGCTCCACGTTTTCTGTTTAGAGTTGCAAGCGTAGTTTCACCTTTCTCAACTTTCGACATGGCGCTAAGTTCGGCGAATAGTTCACAGTTAATAAGCGATAAGCGTTTCGTCAAATCGAAACTAACATCAAGCGATATGAAATATGCGATCGGATCGTTCTCCGGTTCGTTAGGACCAATGAAGGTAGCTCAATAGTGTCCTTAGTTAGGACTTGAATTAAAAAGCGAAGCGGACTGTATACACAAGAATAATGCGTTTATTTCGCCTAGACGGCGGCAGAGGAAGAAGTACAAGACCGCTCTCGTTGAGCGTCAAGTAGAGACTGAATATATTTTACATAAGAGCATAGAGGGCGCTACTGAAACACTGAACAAACAGTATAGAGGGCGCCACCAGGGAAGCTGGTAGCCAACAGGGTCTTTCCCCAGAAAATTTTTTGAAATTTGACCCTAAGATACAGGGTTTTAACTTGTTTTGGTACATCTAGTCCTAATTTCGGGGGGGGGCAGGGCCCCATCGCCCCCCCCTTATATACGCCACTGTTCAGAACACTTCAATATTCCGGGGGAGGACCCCCCCCATTTATCTCTGGAGTAGTTTCTGTAGTCTGTAGTACTTAGTAGGTTATGGAGTAATTTCGATCGTTTTCTATATGCGGTAAAAATACTTTTTAAGTTTCGTTGCGAGTGTCATACACTGAAATTCCTCCTGGGCATAGAAAAGGGTTATGGGCTTTGGGGAACCTTATCACAAGGGGGGCAGTATCCAAAATTGAGGTAAGCACTATTTTTTAGGGAAACTAGAAAATATTTTCTGTAGGACACACCCATCTTTTCTTTCCTCCCTTAAAATGTATCATGGGTACGTTACTTTGCGGCCCGCGACTTGATTTATTGTGCTTTCGATTGTGGCCAACGAGCACTTGGAAGTTGGAAATCCCTGTCATATAAGGCCATCAGAGTAGCTCGATATTGTGACGTGTGATAGAAGTTCTGAAATTCTTATGTCGGTACAGGGTGTCCAATAGCTAACTTCTAAACCGTTTGTTTGGATCCCGAGAATTGACCGAGTAATCACTTTGAATTTTGAGATTTTGGAGCAAAACGTTCTACTCTAAATCTCCTATTACTTTGAGGAAGTGCCTCTAATGGGAATTTCAACAATGAAACTAGGTTCTAGTTTTCATTGGTGGTTATTTTTACTTCGATCTATTCTTTATCGATTAATCTACTAATGGTATCACGCAGTTGCAAATGAACAACGCGTTTGACTAAAGGATAATAGAGGATAACTACCTATTAAAACGAACATTTGAATTATACTTATTTTAAAATTTTTACTCTTTGTTGCTGGTGACTAAACTTAACATGCAGAGCCGATTCAGCCCATTTTAAGAAGCAGTAGTTCTATGGGGTAGTTAGGAATCGAGCGGGGTGCGATGGATTATGAGGGCGTCGGATAATCGAGGTTCTACTGCATTTAGTTTTAAAGGCCCTTGAGTTGTAGTTCTTAATCCGTAGAAATATGCTGATTACTCAGCCTCATATTCAGACTGACCTTATTACTAGTTCCATATACATTTATCTTAAACCCCCTCTTCCTTAATCAACTTCAAAAGATAGTTTAATCTTTACATAAATCAAGGGTACGTATTAGCTCGTTGACCGTTTAGCGACCATCAGATTCAGTGGCACAGTCAATGAGATTTGGTGATGTTTTTGGATTCAGCGGTATGGTCAACAGGCTAATACGTCGTAAGTACCAACGAAACAAGTTATTAATAATATTTTGCTAAGTGTTCCAATTCTGCACGGAAAGTTCCACTGATGTGTTCCGTGCCCAATGGAATTTTACATTATGTCCAGTCATCACTGAATCGTATAACGAGTTACCTCCAAGTTTTGTGGTCCGCAAACCCTGCTTGATATCATGGAGGCGACCTCAGACGATTATAGTACTGAAAAATGCTCAATAACTGAATTATCGTCAGGTGTTCGCTTTGGACCCCAGCTTGGAGCTGTTGTTCCTGGAGGTGGCATGCCAGTGCAAGGCCGTCATCTGCTGCAGAGTCACCCCCCTCCAGAAAGCCTTGGTGGTCGACCTGGTCAAGCGACACAAGGGAGCGGTCACTCTGGCCATAGGCGACGGAGCCAACGACGTCTCCATGATTAAGAGTGAGTCCACTTATTCCAATACCTAATAACCTTTGTTCGATGTTTGATTGATTAATTGGTTCTATAAAACAAGAACCAATGGTCAGAATAACCTGTAACTTTTTCGCGAGGACTTTTGAAGGAGGCGGAAAACGAATGGGATTAGTTCGAATATCATCGATAGATGGCGCTGGTTTGTATTGAAATAGTTTTGGGCTGAACGGTGATTTTAAATGCAGTTCTTAAAATAACCAATATTCCGAAGCACATTTTCCACTTTGAGCTGTGAGGCTGAAGTAAAACTGATATACTTTGAGCTGTAATCCTGTAATGAGAGCGTCTTACTACTCTTTCCTCTTTCAAGAGCTGAACTGGTGGCAGTTTTGGCTTTAAAAGATGAAATGAATTGCTATGCAAAAGAAGTCTATGGAGAAGGTGTCCGTATGAACCGGGGCTTCTCTGGTTGCATAATAAGACATAACCAGAAACAGTCTTCACGACAGCAACTAAATACACATCGGTAACTTCTACCAATCAGAGCAGAGTTAGTTCGCTCGGGCACCATTCCCTTAGGTCTACACTGTTAAAAATAATCGTAAAAAAACAGAAAAGCTCTGGTAACAAAAGTTGGAACACAGGATTTCTCTGTCGACTTTTTGTGCATGCTACGATCTTTTTGCAACTTTTGGGAACTTAACCAACGGAAATATTCTATTTATTTAACTACATATTGTCTCTACACACAGGTGTATCATTTTATACCAACTTAGGAATTTTTATTGGGTTATGTCGTTATAGATACTTTCCTAGAAAAAGTTAACAGAATATTTCTGTAAGTCGACAGAGAAATCCCGTAGGTACAGAAAAGCCCTGGTATCGTTAGTTGTCGTTTTTTGACGATTATATTTTCACAGTGCAGTCATGGAACCAGGATAGTTGCAAACATTTAAAAGGAAATTTAAGACTCTTGTCAAAAGTAACAACACCATTTATGGGTGATGAGAATCTATTGATGATATTTGAACTAACTTTACTTCTTTTGCCATTCCCTCCCTCAAGCGAAGAATTTCAGGTAATCCTACCTATTGGTTCTCGTTTCATGAGTTCACTTTCCGTAGCGGCTCACATCGGCGTAGGCATCAGCGGTCAAGAGGGGATGCAGGCGGTGCTGGCCAGCGACTTCGCTCTGGCTCAGTTCCGCTACCTGGAGCGGCTACTGCTGGTACACGGCCGCTGGTCCTACTTCCGCATGAGCAAGTTTCTGCGCTACTTCTTCTACAAGAACTTCGCCTTCACCCTCTGCCACTTCTGGTTCGGCTTCTTCTGCGGATTCTCGGCGCAGACGCTCTACGACCCGAACTTCATCTCCTGCTACAACGTCTTCTACACTTCCATGCCCGTGCTCGCGCTGGGCATCTTCGATCAGGTGAGATTTTGCTGTTCGGTGGTTTTATGGGTCGTTTCAAGTTGGGCATCAATTTCAATTCATCAGTTTTTGCATCTATCTTGGCCCTATAGCGTAAAATTAATGATTTTCTGTAAAAAACTCACTTGAACCGTTGCTATTTTTAAGGGTTTTTCAAGTCTCCAGCAAGGTTGGGAAATTTGAGTTCCAGTTAAATGGCGATACTCCAGTTTATTGAAATGTAAGGTCATCCCGGAAAGTTCTGATCCTTTTTGCAAAGATTCGTGTTTGAATTTTTTTTTTTTTAAACTGGAAATAGGTGGAGTTTTCAAACACAGGGGGTTTTGATTTATGTGTATTTATGAATCTATTGTACGATTTTAGTAGTTTTGGTGATATTATTTCTTTTCAAAATGGTGTTTTAAAAATAGACCTCAAGTGTCGATTTTCGTAAAATTTTAATCAGTCGCTTTAAAAACTGGGAAGAATGCATAATTCATGGCTAATAAAAGTTTTGCTGTATACTGACAATGTTTACATTAAGATGTCATAGTTTCAAGATTGATCAATCAGTTTAAGATAGGAAATTTTTGTTTCAAACAACATCTGTTACTCATATCATTACTATTAATGTTACTCATTTGAAAGAAATTTTCACAAAAACGGCATCAAAAGCAATAAGAAAGCTTAAAGATCGACACAAGTATTTAAAAATATGAAGTAAAAATTCGTACGTTAATAAAACGTTCGTAAAAATGTTAGGTATTTTCGAGATTTCGTGGCGTAATCATAGAGTTGAACCCGCCAGCTAGGGAGAGCTCACGGACAATCTGTTTTTCTTCCGAGCTTTGAGACGTTATTGTCAAGAAAGGTTGTAATCTAGTACAGAATGCCTTGATTCTTCTTCCAGGACGTGAACGACCGCAACTCGCTGCAGTACCCTCAGCTGTACACCCCGGGCCACAAGAACCTGCTGTTCAACAAGCGGGAGTTCCTCAAGTCGCTGGCGCACGGCGTGTGTACCTCCTTCGCTCTCTTCTTCATCCCATACGGGTCCTTTGGACAGAGCATCGACGTCAACGGACTCACCACGGACGGACACCAACTCTTCGGGACCATCGTCTCCACGCTGTTGGTGCTAGTGGTGACGGCACAGGTATGCTTTTCTGTTTCGTTTCTAGAGATCTGGAATCGGTATTTTTTATTATCATGTTAATATTGCGTTTTTTTAAAGCAGTGGTTTCAAACCGGTGGTCCGTGAAGAAGCCAGGTAGCACACAATAAATAGAATATTTTCAGTGAATTGACAAAGGATTGAATTATATCCGTGCGGATGCTTTGGGTTGTTAGTTTCGTGAGATAAAAGTCACCACTAAATTCTTAACAATATTTTAATCTAGTATGAATGTGTAATATGGGGGAAATTAAGATGAACTAGCCCTATAGCCGTAAAGCCTGTAATGTCTACGAAGCAACTGACTTTGGCGACTGTGTACTCCTCAAATAACTATCATTAGCTAGTTAAAAGCTCCAAAAAAAATGACTAAATATCTACGATTCAGAAGATTTAATTATAAATAGGTATCATAAAAAAATAATAGTACCTCTCCTGATCCTGAGATAAAATCAAAATTTTCTTAAAATAGTTGATTTTCAGAGAATCATAGAAATTTTTATCAGGAAAGATGAACTTTCACCTTATAATTTTGTGAGAATGAAGTAGGGTGAACCGACCAGTAATTGACCAGTTAGTGGAAATTCCTCCAAGTTTTATTTTTCTCTCTAAGAAAAAAATTTTTCTAAAAAAAATGACAGTCGTATAATATCAATGAAAGTATGAGGAATAATAACTGATAATCATTTTTCCTTTCACTTTTATAGAATTTTATTTATTTATTTTAAAAGCAATTAATTGAGATTTGGCCAGTAGTTGACCACCTACATCCACTATTTGACCACCATTATTCCAGTAATTGACCATTGCCATATTCACCATTTCCAGAATAAAAATCAAAGTATACAGCTCCAACACAAATCAACCAACCGATCCACAACGCAACATATCATTTCCAAAAGAGCTATTTGTTCGAGTCCCACTGAAAATTTCCATATTTCTTTAAAACAGGGTGTTCTTCCTAAAGTTGGCTGAAAAAAAAATACGCAACGGAGACGTTTAAAGAAAACTTTTCAGAAACCCTTACACAAACTTTCATTCAATCTGATTAAAATTCACTCACAAAAATTCAGAATTGGCAAATTTCAGCAAATTTATAAGTTAATAGTTTTTTATGACAATTTTAATATAACAAATTTTAACTTTTTAATTAAATGGTGTTAAAAGTTCGAAACTTATATTTTTTACTGTGCATTGAAATGTACAGTCGGAGTAAAAAAAAACGTTACAAGGACCCTTATAAGGAATCTAGATATTAACCCCGTGCGCATGGTATAGGAAAAAAGGTTTGGAAATATTTCGCCAATCCCGATCGCCAAAGGTTTGCCACTTGTTAAAATTACAGTAACCCACAGAACTAAGCCAAACCTTTTGTAATTTGTTAATATTTGCGTTTCTCAATGTGGATCCCAGTGGCTTAACGGTTAGAGCGCTGGTATTGAATTATTGAATACTTTAAGTCGCATTTAAACGTTACCTGCCACTTATTTTGCTGATTTTATAATTTTAAAGAGTTAGAAGTTACACCTGAAGTTAATTATTATTTCAGTTACGTTCTTATTTGTAGAAAATGTATTACTTTTAATAAAAAATATTTAAATGCTGGATGCAATTTTAATTTTTATTTTTAAATTAAGATTTTTTTCCGTTATTCACATATATATAATGGTATAGTAAATTTCTATTATTCAAAGAGTGGATACCATTTTATTCAAACAGGAGTGTAGCCTTAGAAAGAAAATAAATATCCACTTTGTTAATACAGACAGTCCGAAAAGCACATTGACCTTGAAAGCCCGTTGAATCAAACACGTATTCTTGTGAACATCATTTTGAACTAAAAATTTTATTGCTGACCAACCGATGCTGAAAATGAAAACCGTTTTTACTTAGATTATTTTTCTAGATTTTATGAATTTCGGAAATATCTAAGGGACTTTTCGCTCACACTTTAGGAATTAAAAGTAACCCTTAAAAATTACTTTTACGTATGCAAATTCTTGGAATAATATCTTCATCGCGGAAGATGTGTCCGTGTAGGATTGACTAATTTGTAACAAAAAGATCATGCACAAGTGTCTTTCTTTGGCAGATAGGAAGGAAATCGACTCTAATTTCATAAGTTATTGGACCCATGAGCATGCAAAGGTTGCTTTTAAGTCATTCCAGCCCGATTAGTCGGTTACGGGGTTCCAGCAGCGTAAGCTGCTCTTGCCTCTAACCCAATTTCACCCGGGTCATGACAAAACCGTTCCACAATCCATATTAGTTGGTTACGGGGTACCAGCATCGTAAGCCGTTTCTGCCCCTTAGCAGCATAGTCAGACAATGGCCTCATTGGCTATGACACGCCGCTAAACCAAGCTAACCTGGATGCGATAACGGTTCCAGTCAGATCTGTTATTATTTATAAGAAATTTATAAATTAATACTGGTGGTAAAAATAATCATCTTTGGAAAGTATTTACACTTCTCAGGTTTTTTTAAGTTTAAAATGACCACCACTTTTATTTTTATGTTTTTTTATTTAGGTGTTTTAATCAGGTATCGTTCAGTACCTGTTCCCCGCCCCAGCTAACCTTCAGCAAAAACACATGGAGAAGAATGCGGTTGGTCTCAGAACCCATCTTCGAGTGAATTATGCTGTGGGTTTGGTAAAAGGTATAGCTGTTACGGGCAAAGTTATAAATTGGGTATTATTAATATGCTCAAAGAGGAGGGGGTAGGCTTCAGCTCGAAAGCCCCCTGTAGATCCGCCACTGATTATAATTACCAAGTGTAACAATACGAGTAAATTTCATGAATCTTCTTTATAACCAAAATATCTTAATTTTTTAAACTTATTTTTTATTTTATTGACTTAAAAGAAAAGCTTCTATTTTTATTTCAATAATATAATTTGTAATTTTTTAATTTATGATCATGACATTTTATCACGCTGCACTTATTAATCCACAAGTTGCTGATGAAAAGTAAAAAGCTATGCACATTGCACACACAAAAATATAACGTCATTTAAAAGAACTTTATAAAAATAGTTAAAATGGAATTATTTTCTGAAATACTACTAAGAATTATGTTTATAACTTGTATTTGCTTGAATAAATTTGGTAACAAAATGCTTAAGAAATTTCTCTGACTAAAAAATTTCTTTAAATAAAGTATTTTTTCTAGTGTGAGGTTCAAAATATCCTAAAAATTACCTATTTATCATAGCTGATTATTTTTTTTTGTAAGATCATAGTGGAAGAGCTAGAGTTCCAAGTAAGTTTTATGAATAATTATTTTAAGATTTCGGGTGAAACGTTAACAGCTGCTATAAAAAAGTGCTTTGATTAAAAAAAATTATGTACGAATACTCCTCCACAAAGATTGGATCATCCGTAAATGAATTTAAATATCAATCGTAGTAACATTAAGAATTATCAGCATTGAGGATAGAACCCGCGAACCTCCGATTACAAAGACGTTACTCTAACCACTATACTACTATTTTGAGGCATTTTTATTTGAAAAAAAAAAACTGAGCCAAATCATGGATAACCAGCCAAATATGTTTCCTAAAATTAGATATTAGAATGGTTCTCGCCAATATTTTCCTGTGCCAAATCATGGATAACCAGCCAAATATATTTCCTTAAATTGGATGCCCTTAATTATTCTCGCCAATATTTTCGTATCAGAAGAGCGATTCTGCGAATTTATTGAAATTTCAAATCCTGCCCCTCGCTTTGTTTATGGGTCTAGGGCTACAAAACTTGTTTTCTAGGGATTTTTGGGGTGTGCGCTGTCATAATAAAAACGATCGGGGATGTAGCTCATAGGAAAATAAAAGTTGATGCTTAGTTCAATATGTATACGCCCCCTTAGGGACTTAAATTTTATTCACTTTTCAAATAGACGTAAAATGATGAAGATTGGCGTTTAAAGTATCCTTCTAACCCCAGCCGATCGTTTACAATCGTCACTGTAACGTTTTTTTTTACTCCGACTGTACATTTATTTTGAATCTCTTAACCTTTGAAAACCAGACTGTAAACCAGCACGATCGTTCGATTCCAGAGTTTACTACAGAAGGCTATCTAAAAAACTAAAATTGCGTATATTTCTAACAAGAAACCAACCAACTGCCCGTAGGAACGTATTTCAGGGCTTAGCGAGAGGAGTGACATATTTGCAAAGCGCAGGTGTTGGAAATGTAAAGAACCAATGAAAGAGTTATATTGAATAAAGAGTCCCTATTAACAATACTGGTTAATTACTGGAAATGTAACTTTTTTTACAGTAAATCTAAGCAAAAATTGTACTACTGGTAAACATCTTTAAGATCCCTCTTGGTTTAAAAAGAAATCTTAAAAGCAATTAAAATCCAGTAGTTGACCACTTTGGTCAAATACTAGCACTTTTTCTATTTTAGACAGCCAGTGGTTGACCACCCCTCAAATATCAAATTAAAGGGTTAATATACAAATAATGACAGTTTTATTTAATTAAACTGAATACATAGGACCTAAATACATCAATCAATAAATTATTGGACTTAAAACTAGCTGGATGATTTGAGATTGAACTAAATACTCCATACCATTACAGCTAGTAGTGAGAGCGCTTTTTTGAAGCTTTGTTGATAACTCAGTTTTCTGCTATTTATTGCGTCTTTTAAGAACAATATTGGAACTTAAGACTTTACATGAGCTTTTAATAAAATGTTAGCTATGTTTTCAACGCAACAGATTCGAAATAAACACACAACAGTTCTTGTTTTTTGCAAAATTATGCTCAAATGGTCAACTACTGGTAGGTGGTCAACTACTGGTCGGTTCACCCTATTTTAAGTTATAAAGGGTGATCCGTAAGAGTTCGTTCCTTTAGGCTTTATTGGTCCGCGAATTTCTACGATGGGAGAACTACTGGGGCATGCTCAAAACTATTTTTTTAACAGCAAAAGCTGCCTTGAAGGATCTGATGTCATCATTTACCATTGATAAAATTAAAAATCCTGATGTGTTAGGGAGGACAATGTCCCCTATGTTCCGCCTCTTAAGTTAACTTCCACCATGTCCATTGTTTAAGTTATTTGAAATATCAATGTTTTCGTAATAACAAAACTGGTAAAAGACTCTTTATATTTTTTTATTATGGAACTCAGTAATTCAAAAAAAAGTTTTGTATCGCAGTTAAGTTTTTTTCAGTTTGTCATCGCACATTGAGTTTACGCCTAAACGCCTTATCATATTCATACTTCCTCCGAGTACTGAAAATTCCGCATTTCGTTTTGGTTGGACTACACTTCATCCTCCTCCTAACATGTTTTCCCCTTCGTAGC
The DNA here is from genome assembly GCA_963680715.1 of Tetragnatha montana. Taxonomy (NCBI): domain Eukaryota; kingdom Metazoa; phylum Arthropoda; class Arachnida; order Araneae; family Tetragnathidae; genus Tetragnatha; species Tetragnatha montana. The sequence continues at coordinate 27,040,889 of OY796677.1, forward strand.
CTTCGCAAGTCGCAAGAATGAGCACGGACAACAGTCATATCTATTCAGTTGTCAATCAAAAATCTATCCAATCTGTCATTGTCAAATCTATTCAATCTATCGGAATCAGTGAAACCGCACGACCCGTTAGGTCCTCCTGACTGCAAAGAATGCGAGAGGGGGTAAAGCATATCAGAAGGATGATGAAGCACTACATAATCCGGGATCCGTTTCCAACTAAACCCACCCTCAAACACCCGTCCTTTTTCAGGTGGCGCTGGACACCTCCTACTGGACCGTCTTCAACCACATCGTCATCTTCGGCAGCGTGGCCTGGTTCTTCACCCTCACCCTCTTCATCAACAGCGACTTCGTGGCCAGCAAGTACCTGGGGGCCTTCCGCTCCACCCTCTCCTCGCCCACCTTCTGGGTGACCACCCTGCTCACCCTCGCCGCCCTCCTCATCCCCGTGGCCGCCGCCCGCTACCACGGCGTCCACTTGCGCCCCACGCTCGCCGACCGCGTGCGCCTGAAGCAGCGACGCTGCACCCGAGAGCAGCCCCAGCCGCAGATGCAGCTGCTGCCGCCGCTGGCCCGACGCCCCAGCCGCAGGAAGTCCATGCGCTCCGGATACGCCTTCGCGCACCAAGAAGGCTTCGGCCGACTCATCATGAGCGGAAAGATCATGAAGAAGTCAAAGTCAACTTCCATCAGCAACAACATGTTGCCGCCACTGTTGCCCGGCAACATCACCAACTACAGGCCCACCATCAGAGTGTGATGAGGTTTCTCTCTCTGGAGCCGCTGGTAAGGACACTTGTCATAAATTGGGTCAAGCAGATAATTGGTGATTTCGGATCCACTTTAGAAGACTTGTCGTGATTAAGCTATTGTGATTTCTGGAAATTACTATGAATGAGAAGCAGTCGGTATATGAATTGCCGATTTCAAATCCTCTTTAGGAGATTCGGGGTAATGCAATTATGATTGTAAGGTTAAGCGCGCACTAGAGACTTAAGTCACGGCGACTAGTATCACTAGTGTCACTCGAAAGCAATGGTTCTCTATGAAGAAATTTTTGGCAATCGGCCAAGTGTCTCGTCTCCTAGTGCGGGCGCTCTAACTTGTTGCAATAGCCAGGGTGACAATTTTGTCTCAGTCACCGTGACTAAAGTCCCTAGTGCGCGCTTAGCCTAATTCATTGGAGAGAAGTTATCCTAACTGCCATATTCATTGGAAAGAATTGAGACATTCCTTTTCATATTAAATAGCCAGCAGATACAAGGTATGTCTGATTATACTAATCTTGAATTTATTGAAGAGTCATCTGTTGGATATAGTTTTTATTCAATGAGAACGATTTCCTAATACTATCTCCAATTTGATTTGATGTGTCTCTGTGAGACTTGTCGTAATGAAGTTATTGTGATTTGCATCCGTTGTAGACCACTGCGATGGACATAGTGAAACGTTCATTCCCATTAGCATAGTCAACAGAACCGCACAGAAACCTGGTACTATCTCTGATTTTATAGCTGCTGTGTTTCTTTGTGAGACTTCTAGTGATAAATTTGTTGTGATTGCCATTCGCTCGATAGAGTTGAATTGCCGTTGTAAGAACGTTCTTTAATAGTCAATAGAGACACCTGGTTATATCTTCAATTTAAGATTCGCCATTGTTGTTTTGCTACTTTGTGAAAATATATAAAGGCCGCGAAGTTTTGTGGTAATTTAATAGCCATTTGTTAAGATAGGTGTTGAAATGTTTGTTTTAATTTATATCCAATGGAACCACCTGGTAATATCTTTGATTACAGATCCAGAAGTTTTCATAACCGTCATCTGTTTAAATGTAATGTGAGTAATTTGATCGGTTTAATTTTTTATATTTTATTAATGTTAAGAAACCACATCTACCTGGTACTGTTTCTAATTTTATATTCCATCTTGTTAGTTTGTTTTTTGTTATTCATGGTAATGAAGTTTTTAATTAGAAAACATAGTAAGACTTTGTGATAGCGATATTCAAAACATTTTTTTCCATATTGTGTAAAAAACATATTCAGGTCGTATATCTAACATCATTGGGTCATTTCTCTGTTATCTTGAAAATGTTATTAAAATTGTCATAATTGTTAAGTAGGATAAAATTGTGGAAAATTAGAGCTAAATCTATATCATAAACTTGTATCAAATCCATTTTTTTTTCTAATTTTGAGCTCCTACGTATATTAAGAAGGGATCGGGTGCTTCTGTAATGCTTGTGGTAAATAATGTTAATGTGTGTTCATCAGTTGCAGAGATTCATTTTAATTTGCATTGTACAATAATTATTAGAACTCAACAGTCCATGAAAGAAATACATGATGACAAATGGACTTAAATAGACATATGGTGTTTCATGTTCTAAAGAAAATTGGCTTGGCATTAAATTAATTAAATCAGTTTGGTGTCAGAATGAAAGCAGGAAAGAAGAATTCCCATTTCACAGTTGTACACTTAATGGTGCTTTTTCAAGGAATGTCTTCACTTAAATGGAATACTTACCTTTATTATTATAAATATGAATTTTCAAACATATATTTCATAGTCAAAAACCCTCTTTGATAGTTTTAATGGAATCACAGGGACTGGGAATAGAAAATTTCCTTTATCATAAACAGTTGAAGCATAAGGTGCTAAATCAGGTGAGATGAATTTCCTACTGCTTATAAGTAGTATTTTCTCTACGCATTCGCATAGAAATTACATAGTTTACTATTCTTATGAAAGAAATGTACTATGAAGTGCATTAATTCACTTCTCTTATATGAATCATCTACCAAACGAAATCACAATATCCCAATTGTACACTTTTTATTTTACACCTCCGAAAAAAGGCCATTATTACTTATTTTTGTTGATAATGTTTTTAATTTATGATTTTCTTAGAATTCAGATACATATTTTGTTCTTTTGTGATTATTAACTTGACAAATAAATTATTTTTCATAATCACTCCAATTTAAAATTTTTGTGTTTTGGTTTTTCTCTGCTTCCTCTCCTTTCTTTTGAATAAATCTGAAAAATCAATGTCGTTCGACTATCTTTCACTACGTGCCTGATAAAACTCAATTTTTTTTTTTTTTTTTTTGATTTACCTTCACTTTTTTCCTTTTATATGAAATTTGTTGACATAAAAATATAAAAGATGTGTTTACCTCACAATTATCTATACTTAACTCTAATCGGTTATAAACTGGTAAGAAATATACATAAATATGAAATGGATTTAATTACATATTACTTCTGATAAATTAACCGTTAAAGGGAATATCTCTTTATCTTGAATGCAACGTACATGTCAACAATCTTATCAGCAGATGAAAGTTACAAAGGTGAATTATCATTCCATAATCTCTTCCAACTGGAAGAAAACGTTATAAAAATTTGAAAAAGTATCCCGATTCGGTGTAGAGGTACAGCTTGACCCTTGGAAGGAGTTAATAAAGGCCGAATAAGCCCTTGGTCACTCTGAAAATAACCAATAGCAATATTGGGTAATTGAAAATACCATATCCAGTTAGATACTTTTCTATAAATGGTTATTATATTTATAACTAGCTGACTTACCCGGCCTTGCACGGGTTGAGTTAATTCATAAATATTTAAAAAAGTTTTTCAAGTTATGTCTTTTCTTTTTCTGGAACTTATCATCCCGTCGTCCCCGTCGTCTTTTTCATCACAGTTCTTAACTGTAAAAATATACCCTAACTCATCCCGTCCCGCATTTAAATTTGGCTGTTACCTTAGCTGTAAGGAACAATCAAATTGAAATCATCAGGTTTATCAAGTTATATGTCTTTTCTTTTTCTGGATTAGCAGTCACTTATCATCCCGTCACCCCCGTCCTGTGTTTCTTCCCGGTTCCTTACTTTGAAAATATACCCTAACTCATCCCGCCCCGCTTTTAACTTTGGCTGTTAAAGAACAATCCAATTTAAATCATCAGGTTTATTGAGTTATATGGTTTTTCTTTTCCTGGTTAGCAATCACGTATCATCCCGTCGTCCCCGTCGTCTTTTTCATCCCGGTTTCTTACTGCGAAAATATACCCTAACGTATCCCGTCCCGCATTTTACTGTGGCTGTAAAAGAACAATCCAATTGAAATCATCAGTCTTTTGAAATTTATAGTTTAAAATCTTAAACAAAATTTCTATGAAGTATTTCCGATGTCCTTTTCAAAAATTACGCTTCGGTTTTTATAAATCACTTGATAAAAACTCAGGAAGTAAAAATCACATCCCTCGTTGAGCCCCTTGGGAATAATTTCCTACAGGATGTTACAAACCGCATATGAAGTTTCTATCGTTTTCCAAAAATGATATTAATTTAATCAAAAAATAATCCCTATGTGTAATTAATTCAGTCAAAAACTCCCGCCGCCAAAGCAAAATATTTAACTATACCTAATTTAATTAATATTCAAAAATGATAAAGAATCCATTTTTATTTGTATGATCCTACATCTCCAAAAATAAAAACATTTTTATCAAAATAATAAAATGCTTGATAAATCTCATTTTCCTTTTATCATGATAGCCAACTTCTTAGTAAAAACGGTTTTCTAGTACTTAACAATAAAAATTTAGTGAATGTATAAGTCTAGTAAACCCTGCCCCATGAAACAATGAAATAATTTCAGCTCTGTTTCCATAGAAACCATTTATTTTAGCCTTTCCATAAATATATTTATTTTAGAAAAAAATTAAAATTACAAATAAAGGAAAATGTTGTTTCAAAATTAATTATTTGAATTTATATGTTTCCTGAAAATTGTTATAATTTTGAAATAGAAATTTACGATGTGTTTTTCGTCTTAATTTGTTATAAATTATGAAATTATATTTTATCACATGAGGCCAGACGAAACCTCAAGAGAGAAATAAACCTACTGCAATTTACGCATTTCAACAATGCATAATGCTATTTCAATGGGAAAAACGGAGTAGAAAAAGCGCCGAAAAACAGGGAAGGAGTCGTTCGATTTTTAAATCCGTTCTTAGTGCGCGTCGCATAGCTGAGAGGAAGGTCTCTGTCAAATTTCAAGCCTCTGGGTCCAGTAGTTTCAGAGATTCCGTGTTGAGTGTTTGTCACTTACCAGTGAGTCAGTGAGTCAGTGAGTCAGTCAGTCAGTCAGTGGTATTTGGCTTTTATAGATATAGATTGTGCTTTAAAAAATTTAATCATAATAATTTGTCAAATTTGTACCCTAAGCTAGTGGTGACTTTTGATGTGTTATAATTACGTTGATCATGGACATTTGATGTCACAAATAGTGTTTTTTTTTATTTATTAGTTTATTTATGTAAGTAAAAATTGGAAATATTTTTTAAAGCATATTCTGTTTCTCTTATAATCTTGAAAAAATTTAAAGAAAAGTACTTAGACAATCAGCTTTATGATACGCATTTTGACAAAATAATAATTTTTATACACCTTAAGTAGTGGTGGTATTCCCAGAATGTGTAATATCAGAGTATTTTCTACAAAGGTACTCTTTCCATAGACATTAATGTAAGACTCTATAAAACAATTCGAAACAGTTAAGGATGATAAAGTAGAGAAAGCCTTAAAACTGTAGTCTTAATTTATGAAAGGTAAATATTTGAGCTGGAGAATACAGCAAATTAATTTCAATCTCAAAACTAATGTACACCATCTGTGCTTCCGTCTTCAATGAGTTAGTTAGAGAAATCGTAAGATTACGTTGAAAACTAGATCTTGAATTTTGAACTAGTTTGTCTGTTGATATTTGAAGATGCTATATAAATGGTGATAAAAAAAGGTCCAAAATTTATTCGAATTAATATTTCATATACTGATACAGTTTGTCGATTATACTATAATCGAATAATTCTATTTTTAATAGCCTTTGATCTTTCTTATTTCGAGTTAAATTTCAGAACTTTGTACGAACATTGAAACTTAGACAATGAATATAGAAACCTTCATATGGGCAATGGATGGAAAAGTTATTCCGAACAACTCCATAAACTGCACCTACGAAATTACTCGTACAAAAAATTTAACTCTTCAAATCCTTGCCAACGTAAGACCAATAACTCGAATGTACTGTATTACTTTTTCATAACATGACAGATATATAGATAGAATTCCATTTCAACTTCTCTAAATAACTTTCCAAACATTTTCATCTACCAATACCTAAATCGATTTCTATAATATTTTCCACAATATAAAAATTTCACTAATTGCTTTGAATCTCATTTTTATTTTTAAATATTTCTACTTTTGCAGACTTATGATAGTATCATTTATTAGAAAATTGAAGAATTTTATAAAACTTAGAGCTTTTCCATCCTAAATAGAATGTGTAACAAATCTTGATAAAATTAGTCTATTATATGGTAGTCAAAATACACGCATACAGTAAGTAATAAAGATTTAGTGTTTGCATTAGTTTTTAGCTTTTAAAAGTCAGAATTTTTAATCAAGATAAAAGATTTTGAGCAAACTAATGCAGGCATGAATACCTACTTTAGCAATTCAAATAAAATCATATCTTTTAAATGCCAATCAAAATTTTAAAAATATTTAAAAAAATAATTTTAATGAGAAAATTTTTAAATTATGATTTTGGAATTAACTATTTAAAGTGGTTTCCACTGAATAAAATGAAGTTGTAAGTGTAAATAATTTTTTATTGAATTTCTCGTTTAAAAACAAAAACAAATATCTTGTTGACCTGTGTAATTTTAATCATCTTGTTCTCTTAACTATTCAGTTCTATTATTAAATTAATATTTTGATATTTCATCTTTCTACTTTAAAGTATCGATTTTTCATCAATAGAATAAATGTACTTCCAAAATTCAACTTATTCGTTCTTTGCACAAAATAAACACTGATTTTCAAATTATTTTTTGCGTGATTATTAAATTATTTAGGTACTAGCTGTTACGACCCGGCAAAGCCGGGTCTTACAGCTAGGCTAGCCTTTTATGCGAGCTTCGCTCGTTACTACTTCAAGTTCCTATTGAGCATTCGCACATGACGTCACTTGGAGGACAAAAACAACGTTGCTAAGGCTGTTGTTAGGGGCGGGAACTAGAAGCATCCAATAGAAGCATTCGCACATGATGTCACTGGATGACAAAAACAACGTTGCTAAGGCCGTTGTTAGGCTGAGTCATGTGATTGAAAATGCTCTATTAATTATACATTAAATAAGAAGTTTAACTTTAATAATTTATTATTGTTGAATTAGAAACCAACTTCCCTAAAAGTAACTTTTTAACCTTTATTAAGTAAACCAACTTTCTTGAAAGATATTTATTTAAAAGCTATTATATTATTTTAAAATTTTAATTACTTTTATTTATTTATTTTTCTGATTATTGCGAGATGGCATCGAGTCAGTGAGTGACGTGGGCTTTTATATTTTTCTGATTATGATTATTATTGCGAGATGGCATCATAGTGTGCGAGCGTTCCGTTCCAGAATCAGTGAGTCAGTGAGTCAGTGAGTGACGTGGGCTTTTATATGAGAGATAGCTGATAATTTTAAAGCAAATTCACATACAAACTTCCATCCATTAATTAATAAGTAAAACTTTGAATTGAAATACGTCCAACTAATCATAAAAATTTGCAAAGTGTCTTATACAATCACTAGAAGGTATAACGTTGGGACCAATATTGCTAGAAGAAATATTTTTCCAATAATATTAAAATAATATTTGGATAAAACAATGCTTCATGAAGATTATATTGTACTTAATTTAGATACTGATGTGATCTCAGGCTTACAGTATTATGTACAGAATCATAATAAATGTGTCTTAAATCGTCGTCTTTATCGTCTTTTAGAATTTATTCAAATTGTTAGAAAAATATTTTAAAAAGCCCAAATGAAAAAAAATTCTGTATATTTGTTTATAAAATATGAAAGTGTAGTAACATTGCTTTTAGGAGTTTTGTATGAATGAAATAAGGATTATAGTGGTCTTGTATAAAATTGTTGAGATAGAGTAAATAAAAATTATTGTATGTTGGCTTGAAGTTTGTTTATTCATTATTACATAGCATTCAGTCAGAACTTTCTTGCAATAAAGAATGATTTAAAACCAATAGAGAATTCAAAATCACCTTGGAAAAAGGGGTCCGCGAAGCAATCCTGAGGCGCTAGAACGCTGACAAAAAGCATCGGAAAATAACGGTTGGAGGTGGAAATGCAGGGGGTTATAATTAAACTTCCACTTTGAGAAGGTTATAAAACGAAAACTACTTGACCAAAATGTTCTAAAACTTGGTCACAGGTCAGAAGAGGTCATGGGAGCTCGTAAATTCTCCACAAGAGAAAAATGGCGCTGCATGATCTGTTAAAAAAGGAATAAAATTTCTTCTTATCCTTATCTTCCTCGTTTTTGTAGGATTATTTGGTGCATCAGCATTAAAATTTAAGTAGGAACACTTCCGCAGTTTTTAGGAACTAATGAAATGATTAGTCCCATAATATCGCCCAAGGGTGGATCAAAGAGAGGATTTTGGGTTACATCAGAATTTTTTTACCAAGAAAAGACTAAAACTATCCCATATCCCAGGCGCGAATCCAGCAGGTCTCCAAGGGGAGGGCACTTTTTGAGGATCACCTCTACCTTTGTACGCAAAATAGACTAAATTTTACTTTTTTTTCTATAAAGATCCCCCTAATGAATTTTATTTTTGAACCCCAACATGTTTGATAAATAGTATGAGCGAAACTATTTTTGAACCTATGATCGGGATCTGAACCTTGTAACTGTCTTTTAAGAACGCAAATTTTTTAGGGGGTCTGGGGATCCTCCCCTAGAAAATTGTAGGGATTTTGACCCTGAATAATTCATTTTTGATCCGCACAGGCGCTTGATGAACGAAAAAAGTTTGGAGAAACTGGGGACACCTTGGGCTAAAAAAAAGGGCCCAAGAAGGGAAAAAGAAGAGAAAAAAAGGTTAAAAAGAAGAAAAAAATAATTATCTTTTTTTTAAATGTCAAAAAAAAATTATTGGTCTTTCAAAATCTACTTTCTTTTTTACGCCTTTTCTCTCTTTTTCCCATATTTCCCTTTCTTTTTCAGCCCAAGGAGGGGGCATTTTCCGAAGTGCCCCCCATTGAATCCGCGCCTGTGGTTGAAATGTATTTTGAAATATTAAAAAGCCGTCTTATACCATTTTGTTTCCGGCTAATCAATTATTTTTCTAGTAGGGATAATGACACAACACTCCTATCTCTATAATGAATTATATGAACTCAATTTGTTGTCAACAATTTGTTTCATGTCAAATTTTTTTAATACAGGGTGGGCAAAAAGTCAGTACACTTTTGAAATTTAAAAAAAAGAAAACAAAATCGGAATAAAAATGAGTCTTAGCATCCTTCAGTCTTAGGGATTTTTTAAGGCGAAGAATTTAGTTCAAAATTATGATAATAGTAGATAGTTTCTATGGAACTTTCAAAAGTGTATCGACTTTTTGCCCACCCATGAATAAAGTTATGGAATGGTTAGTTGTCCTTCATACACACACAAATTCATAAAATTAGAAAAAAGCCTCGAACCGGAAATTTTACAAACAAATAAGAAATAGCACTGAAAACAAACTACAAACATATATTTTTAAAATTAAAAAAAAAATGTTCTTTTTTATTAGATAAAAGTTTTATTTTTTTAAGCTATAGTCAGGTTGTATATGAATTCAAATTTAAAAAATAATCTTTTAAGATCGATGCATTTTTTTAAGCTTAACAGAACTGGAGTTATTCAAGATAAAAGAGCTATAAAACTTTTTTTTTTTTTTCAAATTTTTAAAAAAATCACCAAAAAATTCAAATAAATACATTTTCATGTTTCTTTCACAGTAAAGAATAACCCCTAAAAGTGTTAGTGAAATTCACACATGAGGGTCAGGTTGCAGGTTGACACAGGATGATATACAAAATTCATACAAAAAATAAAATATAAACATAATTGAGAAAAATAAGACTTGGATAACACACACTGCATGTTTCTTATTGTTTACAATATCGAAATTAATAATCTCCAGTAGCTCTAAAATTCTCGAGAGATGTGAGCGAATGGCCTGGACGTTAAGATCGTGATGCTACAAATCGAAAGGACCCGGGTTCAAAGCCTGCCAACCTCTTTTTAAAATTTTGAATTTTTATATTAACTTTAAATTATTAAAATAAATCAGAGGCTTCAGGAACAGATGGTACGGTAGGTTTACGCACTGCCGTCTGAGCTAGGTGACAGTTGTTCACAAAAGGTTTCGGGTTCGATCCTCAGCAAAATTTTCTGTTTTTTTTTTTTAAATGGTGAAGTATCAACTTCAAATTAATTACAAGACTGTCGCAGCTGCAGGAACGGATGGCTTGGTGGTTAGCACACCAGGCTGCCATCCGAAAGGCCCTCAGATCGAATCTGAGCCTTCTCAGCGGGTATAGTACTCGGAAATAAATACTGATTGGTATTTATAAATTTTTCTGCTTAATTCACGGGGGGTCTTAATATTTCTAATTTTCAACGTTAACTGTAACCGTAACAGTAAAATTAATTGGGAAAATATTACTATTTTTGATGACTTTTACACTCTTTTTTGTAACATTTCAAGACTTTAACTCTTTTGCCTACGACGGAAACTGAAAGAATGTAAGAGTCTTAGGAATAAGGAGGTCAGTAATGTCAATGGAACCTTTCCGTCCACAAGCCCCTACCACCTTCCCAGGCGTTTCATTTAACTTATGATTTTTATCCTAATTTATTAAGTGGTAACAAAATTTCAGTCAGAGTTAATGAAGATGCTCTACTTAATATTTTTTTCTTAATTTGAAAAGTGGTGACTGAAAACCACATCCACTAATGCACGAAACCGTTTAAGAACATAAATACTTCTAAACTACTATTTCACAGGTTAAGGAAAGAAGGAAATAACAGAGCCATTCCAAACGCAATACACAGATAGATCGCGTTCCAGAGATAGTACTTTTGCTCTACTTAATAATTTTCACTTAATTTAAAAAGTGGTGACTAAAAACCACTACCGCTAAAATGAAATAATCCAAACCGATTAAGAACAGAGCTCTAAACTTATTTTTCACAGGTTATGGAAGGGATGCTTCATTGTTTTCTCATGTTAAGAGAAACACTTTTCACGCAGGACATAGATCCCGTTACGGGTTACCAGCACCGTAAGCTACTCCTGCCCCGGCAGCTGTCAAGCCTCGGTAGACCCTCATCATAGGCTCCGTAAGAAGGCAAATATTTTTGCTCAACTTAATACTTTTCACTTAATTTAAAAAGCGGTGACTAAAACCCACTACCACTAAAATGAAATAATCCAAACCGATTAAGAACAGAGCTCTAAACTTATTATTCACAGGATGGAAAGGATGCTTCACTGTTTTCTCATGTGAAGAGAAACACTTCTCACGCAGGACATAGATCCCGTTACGGGTTACCAGCACCGTAAGCAGCTCCTGCCCCGGCAGCTGTAAATTATACTGGATGGATCTAGTATAATTGATACTGGAACCAGTATAAATGATACAGGATCCAGTATGATTTGATACTGGATTATGGAACACTGGGAAAATTTTTCCAATAGGGAAGCCTCGGTAGACCCTCATTGGCTCCGTAAGTGGGCACATATTTTTGCTCAACTTAATACTTTTCACTTAATTTAAAAAGCGGTGACTAAAAACCACTACCACTAAAATGAAATAATCCAAACCGATTAAGAACAGAGCTCTAAACTTCGTAAGCTGCTCCTGCCCCGGCAGCTGTCAAGCCTCGGTAGACCCTCATTGGCTCCGTAAAAGGGTAAAAAAAAATCAAGGGGGGGATTTTTGAGGGAGTACAGGTCGTTGGACCTTCAAACTCCAGTATAACTAGCCTCACTGGGTGAGGCCATGAGCTGAACTGTTACAGAACGTGTGACTTGAAAGTCACAGTCAGCTGAAGAGTGGCCAGCTTGATGCTAACCCCCTCTTGATTTTCCCAAGTAACCTTGGTACTTATTTTATCGACCCCGGAGGGACGAAGAGCAGAGTCTGCCTTGCCCGTGGACCGGGATTTGAACTTCGGGCATGTAGAGTGCCTGTATGGGGAAGAGTGGCGACAATTCAGGCTCGCGCACGCTCGGAAGCCCGTTGGGTTGCCAAAGAGAGATACTAAACTTAGCCATGCTGGCATCTTTATCGCTCCTTTGGCATACACTCACGGCGGTTTTCAACACTAAAATTCGGGATTTTTCTTCGGCGTTTCGTTTTCCAATTCCCCCGTGATTTCTTTTTTAAAAAATACAATTAGGTTTCAATTCGCAGTTTGGGGTTAATTTAAGAAGTTTAAACTTCTGGAAGAGTATTAAAAGTTTTTGATAACTTAAACTTAAAACATTACTCAGAATTTAATGTTTTTATTAGTCGAGATTTAGGGCAACTTTTCTGCAGAAATCTTTATTATAAATGCTGAAATATAACTAAATAGGGTCAAGATGTTTAGCCTACTAAGAGCTTAAGGCCAGTTAGAGCAATTTTATTTTCTTTAATCTTTGGGTTATAAATTATACTTAAGGAAACTCAAGATTCTGTTATTCAAATAACAATCCACGAACTAAACTTAGAGACATAATTAGTAAAATTTCAATATGTTCTTTAAAGTAAAAAAAGTAGTAAAAACACAAGTCATCTAAATTTTATAAATCAGTTATTTTATTTAAAAAAAAGTCGAAAATTTTACACAATTCATATCAAATAAGAGTAATTGTTAAAATGTTTAACTCTTTATTTCAAGGCACAACAAATTTTACATAGTTTTCTTCTTTCCGGATTCTTAGGAAAAACTTTCAGAGCAAAACCCTGCTCTGATCTAATTGAGCAGTTGAATGCTGAACAACCAGGTATCTATTAAAATTAAAGTAGATATAATAATTAATAAAATAATGTAACATTAGATTTTAAGAAATGCAGTTTTTACGCTTTGAAAAAGAAATTTCAAAATTGATACTTTTGTATTTTGTATTAATGCAAGCATGCTGAAGAAGTCTGGCATTTTTGTATATAGTTGATTGAAAATTATGCAAAACAACAAGATAACATTTATGGAACTGTGCTAGCAAATGAATATACAAGAGATTAAGCAATTATAACATACTATTTACATTTTAAAATAAAACTTTAAAAAGCTAGAATTTTAATCAATCAAGCTTACACAAATGAAAAATTTCAAAAATTAACTTTAAAAGAGTAACCAGTTCAAATCTGAATTAATTCTCGCAAAGCAATAACCAAGTATGTAAACAAGGATTGTACACATTGGCGAAATGGCGATAAAAAAGCAACGCCAAACCTCTATACCACATGGCCGTTGTTTACAACTTTAAAAAATGCATTTATTTCTCATTTATGTGACATTAAACAACAAAAACACAATATATAGCATAAATGATCAATTGTGAGTGTATTTAAAGATTTTACAGCAGTTATTTCTCGTTAAAAACGTTACGATTACTTCATCGACTGCTTCATAGCCAGCGACGTAAAATAATGGACAAAAGCAAAATAATAAGACACTTTAGGAGATTAATTTTGGTTAATTATTAAACTTGAAACATTTCTTAATGAAAATATCAAGGTTTCCAAATGATACATACCTTTATTTGAAGAATTTCGGCGATTTTTTAGGACCTTCTCGCATCTCCCATGTTAAGTCTATGGGAGCGTTTACCAAAGTGCCTGAGGGGGTAAACGACCAATCAGATTTCTCTTTCGGTTGGCGCCACTCTTCACTATCTAGGCACTCTACGGGCATGTGGTATGGGAGCGCAAAGCGCTTCCTCTACGCCACCGGGCTTCCTTCGTTAAAAGGTAAATATTTTGACACAACTTAATACTTTTCACTTAATTTAAAAAGCGGTGACTAAAAACCACTACCACTAAAATGAAATTAACCAAACCGATTAAGAACAGAGCTCTAAACTTCGTAAGCTGCTCCTGCCCCGGCAGCTGTCAAGCCTCAGTAGACCCTCATTGGCTCCGTAAAAGGGTAAAAAAAAATCAAGGGGGGGATTTTTGAGGGAGTACCTAGGTCGTTGGACCTTCAAACTCCAGAGTCCCTAAGGACTTCAAGCTCCTGTCTTGACTGCGCTCCTCTGCGCGGAGCGCATGCTTTATTTATCTTAAGGCTGGTGGCTGAAGCCACAGTATAACTGTCTTGAGACTTGATAATTTCAGCTGAGCAACTCAACCCACTTTGGAGGTATAAAGGCCCGAAAGCCACCGATTTACTTAGAAATTTGGCTGAAAATTGGAATAACTTGGGAAAAGTACTACTCCCTCCTGGAATTAAAAATATGGGAATGAAAAGAGAGAAGGAAGAAAAATAAAATAAAAAGGAGAAAAGAAGGAAAAAGTACATTTTGAATAAACGAAAAGGTTTGAACTGAACAATTTCAGGTAGGTGATCCCTCTCTGGACTAACAAAGGAGTCAAAAGAAGTAAAAACGAGGGTAAAGGGTGAAAAGAAGAAAAAAAAGTAGATTTTTGAATGACATGAAAAATTTTTGGTCTCTTTCAAAATCTACTTTATTACACTTCCTCTTTTTCGGGCCTTTTCTGGTTTTTTCCCCTCTTTACCCCTCAGTTTTGCTCAAGGAGGAGGAGGCACTTTCTGAAATGTCCCCCGTTCAATACACCTCTTTTAAAAATACCAAAATATTCCCCTACCCGAAAAAATTACCAAGTGACAAGGACTTCCATGAAAAGAGAACAAGTTTTTAAGCTATCTAAAAAGGCTGGATCCAAATTATTTATAGCAACTAGAACAATCGAACTGGACAAAGTAAGGCCCGCGGCCCGCGGGTTAAGTAAGTGCGGCCCTTCGGACGAGTCAATCCGGCCCGCGGGATGGTTTTGAATAACCTCTACATAGGACAAAATGTTTTTTATATGACCACCATTTAGGTTACACTACAGCGAATCAACTCATCCCAGTTTCTACCAGATTATTAAAAACGTTTAGAATCTCAGTAAGAGTAATCTGTCACATGCGCCTTCCTACTCTTCTAAAGAACAGTAAATTTTTTTAATTTAAATTTCCCAATTTTTTTAAAATTGTAGCATATAATATAAGTTGTGTGTGATGCAAAAATCAACTCTAAAAATAATCACTCATAATTTTTTTTTTTTTTTATTTCCGGCCCACTTGGATAATTTTTTTTATTTGATCTGGCCCTCCCCTTTAAAAGTTTGCCCATATCTGCACAAGGCTACTATCTTTCAAACACCTGATAAGAAATTTGCAGAGGGTCCAAAATATTAATTTCAAATTTCTGTATAATAAGTTAATAAGGTAGGGCAGCCCTGAAAATTCAATGCAAATCAAAATGCAATCAAAATTCAAAAACAATGCATATTATCATAATCCTCTACTAAAACATTCTTAACATTCCATTCTTTGAATTCCTCCGTTTGATTTTTTTACTTCAAGTTTTCTGTATGTAAAATGGCAACGAGAAAAGTTGTGGGGGGAGAAAAGGGGGATAATTGATTGATGCTTGCGAATTGGTGACAACAACACAGGCAAGAGTTTTTGTACCGCTTTTGCGCTTTGTTATGGTTTCGGTGTTCGTCAAAGTCTCCTCATGAAATTACGAACTTTTTCTGTTTAAATCTTCTATAAACCACAATTAATTTTTTCTATAGATCATCAATCAGTAAATTAGACGAAAACAAAGAGTAAAGTTGATGACCATACTTCAGCGTATCGAAAAATGTGATTAGTATCAAAATCAGAATACCTGTTTTTATGTGTTGATTATAATGTAATTTCGAACTATGGCTTGCTGTACCGATCGGTGCATTCTTTTGACAATATGTATAATACAGTTGGTAAGTTCTTATAATTTTAAATTGTTGGAAGTCATAATTTTTGTACTGTTCGGCTTTATCAATAGATTATATACTTACTAATTAATAGCATTGTATAATTTTCAGTACTTTTACAGACCTTTTCTTCAAAATTTTTTTCACATAATGGGTCTTGATTTCCCAGACATTCCATGTTACTTTTGCTTGTGCATTCCGTTGTTTAAAAACCTGAATAGGAAATAAATGCTTCAATCTTTGGTAGCAATTACAGTATATATAACCTCAAAAACTTAAGATTCTTAGAACGAATCATTCAGTTTCTAAAGACTTCATTTTTAAGAAAACTTGTATCAACATGTTTCTTTAAAATCTAAGACATGATCCTACATGTCCAGAAGTGCTTAGAATCAGAGGCCATTCAGAAATCATCTAATAATTTTAAAGAATTATATTACTTATATGGTATTACAAAAATTATAATAGCTCCATTTTGCATGTGTTAAAATCATTGGCGCAGCCAGAAATTCCTTCTGGGTGGGGACCAGTCAAAAATAATTTGGGTTTCTTAGTTTTTCATTATGTAGAATTTATTAAGATGAACGCGAAAAATTTCTTTGTTGCTGAACTTCTATTAATTAATAAATTAATTAGTACCTCCTAATTATTATAGTACAAAATTTAAGTAAATAGTAAGAATTTATTAGAACCTAACTCAGTTCTACTGTTACAATTTAGTTTATCCTAGGATTTTTTTTTGGAGGAGTAAAAATACTCCTTGACTTTTTTAGGAGAAGTGAAATTCAATTATGAGGAGTGAGATACGCGGAAATAGCATAAACTACATATACAGAGACAAAATTTCTATTAAAATGCTTACTTTTTAATAGACAACTCGCCTAATTTAAAGCTTTTAACGAAGTTTCTTACAACTATGTTATCTATACGTTTATTCGAACAGCAGATGGACACCGTACTCATTGGTCATCACGCATCTAAACCATCACAAAACCACACTGCTAAAAGCATTACTTTTTATCTCCCAATAAATCTTTTCAGGGATTCGTTGAAACTTAAGGGGGGACAGAAGTAGCCATTGGCCATTTAAAACCCTTCAAACCTCCCCTCTCACTCCCCTAGTGTGCCAAACGTTATCTTAAAGAAAACATACCAATGTTTTCAAAGGACAGGAATGGTCTTGAATAGGAAGAGGGGTTCGTTGGAAGAATTCACACACGTGTTACTTCCTTTCCACATGGAATGAAATTACAGAAAGACTCCACACGTTTCAATGCGTTTCTGGGATACAGGCTACTAATAACCAAAAGCGTTATCAATATTTCGAATTTGGAAAACAAGCGGATAGAATGATGTTTTTTTAAAACAAAAATGGCCTGTGTGCATTTGTTCTACTTTTATAACACTATTAGTATAATTTTTTTATATTATTATTATTTTAAATATTATTTCTATATTGTATAACAAGATGATTATAGGCATTAAAACCTTATAACGAAAGGAGGTTTAAACAAAGAATTTGAAAGATCATTTCTCTAAAAAGAAACATTAAACAATTGATGAATTTAACTCCAGTAGTTGTCACAAGAAAGGCTTGCTATATATTGCTCTTGTTATTAAAAAAGTTTACAGTAAGCAATTCCGATAAGATAAATTACTGTTCATTAAGTTTTAAGATTTCAAATCCTAATTCTTCTTACTCAACTTCTTTCTTTATCTCTGACTAACAATTAATATTTAGAGCTTAATCACTTATAGACTAATTTATACTTCATTCTCGTTTCTTCTATACGTTCTTTGTAAGGCTGTGGAGGGCATTTAGGGCCCAGGGCCTCACTAAAAAGCTTTGAAAATGTGAGTGTGTAAAATAAATAAACGAATTTAAAATCAATCCGATTCGGACCCTCTAGTTCCCCTAAACAAATAACAAAAACAGGTGCTCGTGCACACACACCACAGGAGGTCAGACTCATGTGGAGAGCTCTCCAGTTCTGGACAGGAAATTGTTCCTCTTCGTCACGCCCTCCCCTAGGTGTGCTTATCTCTCCATCCCTAGAATGCGCACTGGAGAGTAGAATAACATCAGACACAAACAAATTTTTAACTTGAAAAAGTTTAAATTAATTAAAAAATATTAAAAAAAAATCAATTCGTTAAAAAATGAAAAAAAAAATTTCGGAAAGAGATTCGAACATTTTTTGAATTTTTTTACGAATAGTGGAAATTCCTTATAACATCAAGTGACCTCTCGGTCCCTGGGGGGGGGTTTGGTCCCCCCCCGTCGCTGCGCCCCTGGTTAAAATACTGTGCATGTAATAATTAGTATTGTTTTGAAATTGTTTGATGTATACTATGAATCTTTTATACTTAAATACTGTAGTAAAATATATTAATTATGTAGTTCTAGCAATGTATTTTTTAAATTATTAAAATCAAAAGCTACATCAAACATAACCTGAGTGTTTCCTTTTAAAAAGAAGAGGTGAGAAAGTGCAATTTTACCTGGGGAGTTATTTAAGACATTTTTACTGAAAATTCTTATTTATGAGCCTAAATAAGAATATTCAGGACCTACAAATAAGCTATTATTTGGTGCTATCAGGGTGATATACCTTCCCATTATTCTTTTGAATGATAGATTATATAGATCAGTGACGTATATAAGAATTTATTTCGGGAGGGGCCCAAAATTACTACCCAGCTCCTCCCCCACATATTTAATTGGTCCAAATGTTTGAGGTTTGACTAAAAAAATTAGGTTTTTAACTAGTTTTGGTACACTAAGTCTGAATTTTGGATGTACGTTTTTATGAACTTAATATTTAAAAAATTATTAAAATAGAATTCCAAGTACAAAAGGGGATCTGGGGGTCCTTCTCCAGAAACTTTTTGGAACTTTACCCCTAAAAACAGGGTTTTAACTTGTTTTTGGTACACTTAGTCCGAATTTTGGACATATTTTTTTGGTTGGATTTGGATTTTAATGAACTTATTATGTAATTAAGTTGTTGATAAGAAATTCCAAGTAGAAAAGGGGGGCTTGGGGGTCCTTCCCCAGAAATTTTTTTGAAATTTACCCTAAAATACGGGGTTTTAACTTGTTTTGGTACACCTTGTCCGAATTTCGAGGGGGCAGGGCCCCCTCGCCCCCCCCCCCTTATATACACCACTGATATAGATAAAAAAAAAGGTTTCATTCCAAATTTTATAATTTGGGTTCTTTTTAGTAGACTTGTTTTACTAAAGTAGCTTAAAATGTAACAATTGATATTAGTTCCTTAGTTATAGTGATTAATATTTACGGTTGTTATGTATTATCCTGTTGACCATCAGTTTCAGCTGCAAGCCAATGGGCTTTGGCTATACATTTTTGTTTCCAGCGTCTTGGTTGACAGTATAATACAGAAGTACCCTATTTTCCTTACCATCATTCTCATTATATTAAGGTATTTTTACAATAGTTTCATGTAATTTTGTTTGTATTACAGGTTGCTACCATCCAAAGACAAGTCCTAGACTTTCTAGGATTTATGTGGACTCCTATTATAGTAAATTTTTTCCATATAATTATGACAATATTAGGCAGCTTTGGTGCATATCAATACAAAATTAAATACTTAGTTTGTGTGAGTATGAATATTTTTTCTTATTTTGAGTTAGAGTTGTATGTGTGACTTACCTGTAACTGAGACAAATTTATTACTTTCAGTTTCTTGTATGGACAGTCTTATGGCTAGGATGGAATATATTTGTAATTTGTATCTATTTTGAAGCCGGCGCTTTGACGAGGGTATGCCCATTTTCCAACTACCATTTTATGAACATAGTGTGCACAAATAAACAAGTTGTAGCTCTCTTGAAATGTTTATCTAATATTAAATTTGAACACTTTAACTGCAGGTGTCAATAATAAAATCAATTTCTAAGATGATGGGTCATGGTCCAGTTAAAGAGTTGTTTTAGACATAGATGTTCCGATATTGATGATATTACCTGCAATGAGCAGCAAAATGCCTAAAACAACGGACCACTGCCCATCATCTGGGAAACTGATTTTGATTTTATTATTGTGTACCAATACTTTCAAGCATTTCCCTAACTTACTATCAATTTTGATTCTAAATCTAATGTATTCAAATTAAAAATTATCTGCAATAAACCTTTTTAACATCATCAAAACACAGAAAATTAAAGCTATCAAAGCTATTCCATTTGCTACAGAATATCAATATTTATGCTTAATATTAGTGAACAATATGACTTAATAATTTATCAATTTTTCAGGATACCAAAGTGTTAAACATGGGCACTGGAAGTCGGAGTTGGTGGTTAGTCAATGGTGCAGGTTGCAACCCCATTTATGAAAACACTTCTTATGAAGACCCTTATGTGTTCCCTACCCCTTCTTCTGTTGAGGGCTGCCTCATTGAATATTATTACATTGAAGCAGTGCAAGCTGGAATTCATTGTCTCTTAGCTGTAAGACCTCTGTTTTATAGTTATTTGTTATTGATGCATTACGTTGGTCTCAGATTGATACAAAGTTAAATTTTAATCCTATAAAAGAAGCTCATTTTATTGTTTCTTTGCTTTAACTGTCTCCAAGGTAGATATTTGTTAGCTTTTTGTATTAAATGTGTAATGTGAACTAATGGGTAATACTTATTTTTCTTTTCTAGATTTTAGCAATTATTTCTGCATGTAGTACAATATATACATTCAGTCAAGAAGACGATTCTTGTAAGTAACATCTTTAAGGCAATCAACCTGAAACTTTTTCTTTTTTAAATAGTACTATTATTCTTGAAAGAACCTAGTCTGTGTTGCAGCTTGCAAAAAGAAAAGAAAAATGTTTGGAAACGCTGCATTTCTTGTTACTGAGCATGCTTCATTTTAAAATATTATTTGCATAACATTTTAGTTCCTAAAGTAATTAGTTTTAGTTTTTCTTAACCCTGGCCTTTTTCAAATCAACATATTTTTTCAGTTAATTTTTTATCTTATAACTCATGACATATTAAATTGATAAAAGTATGACTTGGTTACAAACCTTGTATGGTTTTTAATGTTCAACAAAACTGTAATAGAGTAACGGACCCTTTATCCGGCAAGCTCAAGGCCGACATCGTCGCGGATTTCGGGTCCGGCCTGTAAAAAATGCCAGTAAAGACGCATTAAAGCCAAAATACCCGCTTCCCAGTCCCTACTATCATTTTCCATTCTCGTAAATCTAAATTTCCGATCATATGAACGGGAATTAAAATTTGCTTTAATATCGTCTGCGTTGTTCTGATCGTCCGTTTTAATAGTAGAGGATCCAGCAAAAAAATTCCGGCGAAGCACGTGGGTCGTCCCGGAACCGATAGCGAAGCAGCAGGAGGCGAAGAGAAGATTATAACAGAAGAGAAGGGCCCTTCCAAACTTTTACGACGTCCGGAGAAACGCCCCTTCGCTGAGTAGCGGACAACTCCGAACTCCGCGGCCGGCGGACTCCGCGAAGGCGCGTTTCTCCGGCCTTCGTAAAAGTTCGGAAGGGCCCGAAAGCTGCACGCCTTGGGAGTCTTTTATACCCCACAGGCTAAACAGTCATGGTGGCAAAGCAGGGACAACGGAGCCAACTCATTCACGGAGACGATGTCACAAAAGGCGCGACGCAACCATTGTGCGTCGTAGCAGCATTTGCTCATTAAAAATTCTTTTAAATTTTTTTTGAATGCGAGCCGGATTTCGGGTTTCTGGATAAAGGGTCTGTTACTGTACTTAAAAATGGCTGCAATATTAACTGAAATAACAATTTATCTAATCTGGTTTTAGTCACTAACAAGTAAACTTGAACTTCAATATCTCTTGCACTTTTAAAATCTCAATACTACCTTAAGCATGCGTGTAAAAGTTTTACATCTACTTACTGCATGGTTTAAAAAATACCTACCAGACATTTTCTCTTTAACCCTTCTGAGATTCTTTATACACATTTTACTGTGAATAATGAATACACATCGTAATAATTCACTTGTTTTTTGGGTGAGGTAGCTATCAAATCTTTATTCTTTTTAAAAGATAAGATTTGTTCATCAAGTAACATGCATATGTACCTCATACATATGTTTCTCAAAACACCATTCAGTATTATGAGAAAAAAAGCTGGTGCTGTTCTCAATTACAAAGTTTTGCTGATAAAAAGACATCGGCCCTTTGATAATTTTTGATGACAGTCCGGTTTTTGATACCAGCTTTTATCTAAATTCTTCTCACCAATTCATTGAACAGCATGATTTTAACTGCACCCTCTCTATTTCAGTTGATTTTATTGGTGGATTTGACTCAATGTCTAGCTACCATTCACCTGCAAAGGCTTCTCAAATGTGTCTGCAACCGATTTAGGTAACTTCCCTCGGCCAATGTAATTGGCTTCATGTTTGTAGAGGGTGACTACTTGGAAATGTCTTGACCATTTTGATTGGTTTACAACTAATCTATGAAATTAGCTATATAATAATACACCCGTGTTACTTAAATGTGAGTCGTAAGCAAAATAGTATGTTTTAGGATTGTGAAAGTCCTTTTATAAAGGAAGAATTTAATTTTTCATACTGTATATTTGAATTCTTTCACAGAAGCAGTTTTAGGTGTGATTATTAGCTGGATTAGAGCAAACTACATTAAAATAGCAAGTTTCAAAACAATCAGCATTCACAAAAAATGTTTAGCAAAAAATTACTTAATTCCGTTGGTAGCTTTGTTTTATAAAAATTCGAAAATAACCTGCTAACAACAATTATTCTGAATTTCTGGTTATTTCAGTTCATACTCACCTAGTGCATGTAAATTTGTTCCTTTTCATATTTTAAAACCCTGATAAATGAACAAACTCTCAAAATGGGACTTTTCTGAGATTCACCCAAAATTAACATGGCACTCTTAATCTTACTAATATTTCACTTTTAACATTTATTTTATTAATTTTGAACTTTCAGTTACTATCGGCATGCTGTATTTATTGATTTTACTTGTCCATTTAATAACATTTTATTGATTCCATTGCAAAATTTGCATGTCACTTATGATATACTCACTATTTAATCTCAGTTAAAGGAGGAACACATGCATTTCTCCAGATTTAGAGACAAACTTTCATGTATTGTAACCAATACCCCCTTTAAGTTTTGTGTCTGAAATTTTTTTGAAAAATACTCTTATCAAAATATTTTTTAATTCATTTTTATAATTTCTATTGAGTAATCAAAATACCACTAAATAAACTTACAATATCATGCAGTATTAAATTTTTAAATTCCATTTAAAAAATCAAAATTTACTATTTTTAGTTGAAAACTGATTTTTTATGCATACTTTCAAACAATTGAATATAGCTCACTTCTTTATGTTAAAGGCGACTGCTTCAGTGTTTCAATTCAACAGTTGTTGTAACAATTTTTTCTTAAAAATATGTTTTTTTAATATGGCCATTATCCCATTCTACCCTAGTTCCATTAGCCTCCTATTTTCTGTGAGTATTGTTCTAGTAAAACAACAGTTCATGTTTGCTGTAACTTCCAAAAGATGGAAGCCTTCTCATTTTAGTTCCTGTAAATATGATACAGTAAAACGTTACTGAGCGCCATTCTTATAAAATGACCACCTCCTATAACAACCAGTTTTTGAAGGCACCAATATTTTCCCCTAATGTTAAAATACTTTAAAACCCTGACACCCCTCCCAGTGACCAGTTTTCCCAATTCACAGAAAAAAAATTCCAGGTTTTTTAAAGTTGGGAAAGGAAAGAAATAGTATCCTGTTCAATAGTTTCAATAAATTTGTTACATCCATTCAAATAAACTTTAAAAACATTCATTCCACCATTGAAGGGTTTAAAAAGGATTGGTATGGCTGGTGGATGTTTTTGTTTTTAATCTTTTTCATTAAAAGGCTTCTTCAAAAGATTTTATTGTTTTGCAACCCTCTCTTCCCTTCACATGAGATTTTATTACTCCCTCCAAAATAAAAAGACTTGCAACAGGTGGAACTCGAGAGATTTATAATTACTTGTTTTATTGGACAGGAAATAAAATTTTATCATCTCTAAAATGCTTCCATTTTTTAAAACATTTGTTTAGTAGTTTTCTTTTCCTGACCATTTTAAAGTAAAACTTAAGTTAATCCCATGTTTTAGTTCAAAAATATGCTGCATGTAGCTATTTATTTATGTTTGGTTGCAAGTTGACTAATTTTTTTCAAAGAATTTAGAATCAGCTTTATACTCTAAACTCCCACAATAATAAGATATATACAATTCGGATCAGTACCACAGCCTTTGTATAATTTCTCCATCAAACGAATCTGAAGTTGCCTGTGATTATAAACAAAATTTTTCTTTTCCAGGTTCCATGAAGCAGATCAGGAACCTGCCATACAGCATCGAATACCAAAACAATGCTCCTCCCCCTGATCCCCTACACGGCCAACGCCCAATGACCCCTCGCAAGGTGAAACAGCGCTCGACACGATCCAAGCGAGGCTCTAGGCGGCGCTACTACCAGAACCCAGTCACCAAACTCATCAACAACCAGAACAATTTTAGTCAAAATGCATCCACATCAGATGTTTATCCTGGCCATTCCAACCCCACGTTTTCGTTGTCTGAGCCTCCATCCGAAGTTGGCTCACGGCCAACGTCTGTAATGTACCTCAATGGGAGGCCTAGTCCAATATACATGAATGAGGTGGATACTGTGATTTGAGGGTCAGGGGGTTTAGTTTTTTGTGGAATTCTTTGCTCAGGGAAATTTTATTTCCAAAAGACTTTTTGTTTTCAATTTTGTGTTGGTCTGTTTGTGTTTAGTTTTTGACCAGGCATGTGAAATGAAATCTTAGCACTGAAAGTATTCATGCTTGAAACACAGTTAAATTCATTCCTTTTATTTCAGTTGTAAAATTAAGAGAATTGTTTGGAAGTTTGTTCAAGTGAAATTTTACTAAGAAAGAGACAGTGCAATTCCATTCTTAAAAATATTGATATTCAAAATATGTATCTGTATTTCGAGGTGATATTTTATTCCAAAAGTTTATTAAATTAAATCAAACCAAATTTGTGTTCCGGGGTATACTCCAGATTTCTGGGTTTTCAGGTTTACCCTTCTGATTTTTAACGGACCCATTTTTGGGTTGACTTTTAGAATTTGAAAATAAATTTAGCATTTGAAAATAAATGCAGGATTTGTATGCTTCTTGTGTAGCTATATTTAAAATTTTTTGTTGTGTGATTGGCTTCACCCACGAGTTTTTATGGTGAGTACTAAAACGTGAAGAGATGACTTGTTGGCTGTGTTTGACGTATTTCATTCTGGATTGGTTTCATGAGTTTAGAGTTAAAATTATCTGGGTATTTTAGTCTTGGTCACATTTACTCTTGTTATTTTAACTGAAATAAAATTTTGGTGCATCAAACTGATAGGAACTTGAGAATTTTTTTTATTGTAGAAATTTGAATTAATTTTTAAATATATTAAGACGATTAAAAAGTAACCAAGTAAGAACATAAATTAAATTTGAAATCAAACGAATCTGGAAAGGACTGAAATCTCTAAAGAAATTGGCTTAGATAGTGGATTTATCCCACTTCCTTAAGTGTTCTTAATTCCATCGAATGCCTTAGAAGAATTTTTAGATATTAATATATAGCTTTCTGTAATAGTTATTAAAGATTCAAATAATCTTAAGGTGGATTCACGTGGCATGTTTTATGCAATGCAATCATATGAGCTATAACTATATGATGAAAATTTCTCTACTAGTGATCTCAACAATGATTGTGATCAGATCTGGTTGGTAGTTTCTTGACATCTGCCCTATTGCTTTGTTTATTTATACATTGACAGGCCTATTACATGTTGTAAATATTAAAATTGCATTATTGAACAACACTCGCATCAGCACTGATGGCTTAGTGGTAGAGTGTGCGGCTAGTAACCCAATGGTCCCTGGTTCAATTCCACGCTGCTACTTTTGATTATTTTGCTTTAAATTAACTTGTAATTGTTCAGAAGTAAACAGATAGGATGGTTGTGTAGCCACAGCCGATCTGGTCACTAAAATACAGTGGCTCTGGCATTGAGGATTTTTTTAGCTCTTGTAGTGATTGTGTTGCATGTACAAAACCATGTAAATCCTCTCTTAGTAGAATATTTTTGATATATCTGGATGTTATGGTTGTAGTGAAAAACTTAAAATTAAGTTGCTTTTTTATCATAAGCATTCCTATTTTAATTTTTTTCTTCCATTATATGCTTTGTCAACAACTTGTATGCTGTGGTCTTGTGTGCATAGTACTAATTAGAATTGTAGGTCTAGCTATTTTATGAAATTAATTTTTTTTAAGTATTTCATACTTTTTGTGTGTTCATTCTCTAATTTTAAGGCCTTTTTTCAACATGGTCATTATCATATATAGGATTTTCGATTTCACCAATTTTATTTTTAATATAGACTTGTAATGTGTGTACAATGTAATATTTTGGACTATATTATTTACATCTAGTTGGAGAATTCATTTAATCTTGCATAGGTTTACTATCTAAAATCTCATTTATGGAATATGACTGGAATCTCTTGTTTACTTACTGAAGTTTATAGATGTTTTTATAAAATAGTTAGGAGACATAAAAACTTTCCCATCATTTACTTCACAAAAAACAGCAATCCATTTTTTTTTCGGAGTTCACTAAACTTTTTAAGTAAGGTTTTGTATAGAGTCTCATATTTTTCTACTATTTTCATAGACACCTTCATGATTGTTCACTAAAACATTTTATTCTTTTATCAAGACTTCTAAAATAGGTCAATTTCCAAATGGAAATTATTGATTATTTATTCTTTTGTTGTTTGATGCTATCTATCTTCATTTCAATCCCAATTTTTTCATAACAATTCAATTTTTAAAAACAACAATTATTTGAAACATATCTTTATGTGTATTCCTAAGTATTTTTGTATTTTTTGCACAGTGATTCTTTTTTTATTGTATGTTATGTATTTAAAAGTGTGTTTTGTACATTTATAAGCATAAAAGGGTAGTGGATGACAAGTGGTAAATGATACCCTGTAGTTTACCAATATCACTAATTTAGATCCTGGAAATAAGCTGTCTTTTATAAGTATTTTGACCTAACTAATACTAAGTAGTTTTTGGACTGAGGTTTTCTTTTTCGAGCACTCATTATAATAACCTGTCTTCACAAGCTCAATATTATATGGTCACTTAATTACCTCCACATACATATTACCTTGACTATATAAGATATTTTTACGTATCACAAGGCCTATAAGGAACTTTTTTGATCATCACATGCTTATTAATAAATAAAATGATCCGTCCTACTCCTACATTTAAATATTAGTTTGTAGTAACTAAGAATTAAAGAAGTATTGATATATTTTTATAAAAATTTAATTTTTACTTTAAAAAATACACTTTATACTTTATATAAAAAAAACTCAGTCTTATAAGCTTAAAATTTATCTTTGATGCAGTTTGACATAATTAGTTTGAAGTAGTGAATCAATTGAAGATTTCTCTTAGCCTTTCAATATTTATATTTTTAAAAAGTCCCCTCAAAATTGAAATTGTTTTAATTTGAAATGTTCTTATAAACTTTGTATCTTATTTAAGTGCCAAGAAAACAAATACCTTCTGCTAGAGCTATTCTCGATTGCACTAATGTATTTATATTGTTGTCGTGTTTTGTACATAGTGGGTAGTTTGAAAATATGCCATTTTTAAGTTTGCCAAAGAATATTTTGGGATGTATTTTTGTACAGAGAAATGTGATAATTTATGCTGATGTAAATGATTTTTTGCAAACATATTCTGAGCCATGTTTGAAACAAATGTCTTATGTTATTAATAAATATTATAGTATATAAAAGTGTCTACTATGTATAAAATTTACATTTAGTAATTTTCTTTAATTTTAGAACTTTTGTGGAAAGAATATAAAAGTATGTATTACATGGGAATTCCCATAGACCAGCAGATCCTAAACTAAAACTGTGGTTATAGTTAAGCTTTTGGTTCATGAAACCATGGAGACATTTTGCAAGGATTTGATCCCCAGAATCTCGGACTGCCAAGGATTCCCAATGCATGCTTAGATCTATTCATTTTTATAGAAGCATTAAATGTTTTTTAATTATAAAAAGTGGCTTTATTTCAATAATTCTTTTAAATCTACTGTTTTAGAAAATTCTAATTAAGGGTACATTCGTAAAATCGAACTCGTTTAACCAGTTATGCGAATTGAGCGTTCCTAAAGTCAACCAGTTATTTCCATGAGGATAACTCGACGTTCCTAAATTCACTGTACAGGAAATTAGGTCCTTAGGAAAATAAGTTCTAACCGAAAAAAATTATGGTCACATGACCTCTGTTTCACGAGTTAAACTGAGATGATACGAACGACCATGCCACTGTACCTAAATTCACTGTCGCATGGTCGTTCGTATCATCTCAGTTTAACTCGTGAAACAGAGGTCACGTGACCATAATTTTTTCGGTTAGAACTTATTTTCCTAAGGATTTACGAACGCGCCCTAAATCATTGAGGAAGGGTAATTAAATGTTAATGAGGTTAATCGAAATCAAACTAAAAAAATACATAATTATTTCAATCAACATTATTTTTTACTTCATAAGATAAAATTCAACACTTAACGAAGCATTATTTAACTTCCTTGATCACATCTAAAGCTAAACTTAAAAATACAAGCTCGGATAAAAAGTGATCAAGAAGTAAAGTAAAGCAAGTAAATAATGAATTCAGATTCAGGAGAGAATTTTCAATAAGTTAGTTGAAGATTTTGATATTTAAGAGATGTTGTAATACTCCATTATGTAAAAAGAAATTTTAATAAACAATTGACAGTAAAAATAAATATATTTATTTAAACATGATTTAATAAAACAGTAAAATGCTAAAATATTCAATAAATAAACTCACATTTAGAATATATATATATTTATATATATATATTAAATTGTATTTATGTGAATTGAGTTGTCACAAAGTACTTGGCACAAGCTGTAGGATTTGATTCACTTCCTCAAGCATTTGTTCATGGCTGTCATTAAATAATTGGAAACTCCAACCAGCATAATAATCTAGTCCACACTCCGACTCACAATCATCAACACCTAAAATAGTACTTTTATTATGGGAAGAAATTAAAACCATTCGTTAAATTAAAAAGATAAAACCATATTTTACAAACCTTTAGTAAACACCCATCCTCTATCTTTACGTACAGGTTCAGAAGCTTTTATTCTTATGGTGTAGACAGCAGCATTAGGGTATTCCTGTTTAAAATGCTGTATATCTGTTTTTCGTCGAGCATCACTCACTATCCATATTTTCTTGGACTCTGCCTTAGATTGCTGAACAGCATGTCTGCAGAAATAACCAGGGTCTTTGTTTCGTATATCTTCACCCCATTGAATCATCTTCTGTCTAAATATTTCCTTGTATTCAGATGAATCTAAAAGTTTCTCATAATCCAAATTATTCTCCTATCAAAGATAATTTTCCCAAATTACTGTGTATAGTAAATATATAAAATACCAAATTATATTTCAATTAGTATATAAAAATCTTTACTGTTGATAAGTGAAGAGAAAGAAAAATTTTAAAAATGAGAAATCCCCCCCCCCAATACTTTTTAATCAAACCAGATATTTTATATCAAATCCATCCTCAAAAAATCATGAAAAGGCTATTATTAATGGTAAAATATAAGCTCAGATATTTATGTTACACACACACATGTTATATGTTATTATGTTACACATATTCATGTTACACACATATTATATAAAGTAACATCTAACCTTCACAATTTGGTTTTCTTTTGCTGAAAGTTGAAAATTCAGTTTTAGTCTATTATTAACAAAGGCTTTAATATAAAAATATTTTTTTTTCACTAATTTAAGTCATTCCCTGTATTGATTGATTTAGTTGTGTCCCTGAATTTTACTTGAAAACAAACAGGGACCACAATCCAAATTTGACTTCTAAGGAAGACCATGGATATTTATAAATTTTTTTCACATTAAATTCATTTCACGTAAGGACCATACTTCACAAATTTAAAATTTTATTACATTTAAATAATTTTCATAAATAGTGCTTTCTACTCTTCTAGGAAGACACCATTCCTTGACCTACTACTGCCTCAAAATTATGAAATCCCTTTTAACTAGTTTAAGCTGACCATCTAAAAATGTTTAGGGGAATTTAAAAAAAACATCAAAAACTTGATAAATTTCTTACCAATGCATATCTTTCCTTCAATGGACCAGACAACCTGATTATGACAGAATTTTCCATTCCAAATCTAAGGAAAATAAAAAAGTGTATAAGCAAAGTTAGGCTTACCATATGTCCGGGGGTTTTAGAGCTTTCCGGAGAAATGTCCTGGGTTGCAAAAATGTCCGGGTTTTCATGCATTTAATATTTGCGAGACATATTTGTTAAAAAAAATTGACTAAAATGCTTGAAATTGCATTGTTTTACTTTTAGAACTAAATTTTATCATAAAATTTATATAAAAATACATAAAAAAAAAAAACAATTTTTGAAAAACATTCTGTCAAATAAAAAGTACAAGTAAGAAATCAACTTTAACTTTTCTGTTCAATGTTTTTAGTTTGAATGCTTTTTACTTAGTTTTTAATCTTTGATGAATCAATATGGTACTTATTATGTAATTTCAAAAATATGTCCTGGGTTGGACCCAAAAAATTTGGTAAGCTTAAGCATAAGCAGAGTTAATGTGACAGACCCTGAAGGTAAACTTCCTAATTGCTCTCTGCAAACATTATTTACCAAAAGGAAAAACTTTTTTGGTGCCATAACCACAATACAATGTACTCACAGGGTTGTTAGAAAGTAATATATTGCCTTAGTTGGCAGTGGAAAAAAAGTGGCACCCAGTTGTAGCATGAGACTCTCTATGGGGCTTTACCCCCATACACACTCTCAGTGTATGTAATAGAAAATCAACACCTGCTCTTAGCTCATTAATTCAAAGAATAATATTTTATGGAGTTGGTTTTTTATTCAAAAGAGCATTACCAAGGATCCATTTCAAATGACTCACACCTTCATTTAATATCAGCTTGTTTCTTTTTTATTTCATTCATCCTGAGTTGTTTCTGTAAGGTTTATTTTTAATTAATAGTTTGAAGGCATCAGATAAATTTTAATTGGTTGGGTAGAACCATTTGGATTTATTTTGTTCAACCATTGCTTTTCCCATATTGCTTCACTTTCAAAATCGCTGCTCACTGAGATGGTTGCGCGTGTGCTCCTCCATCGTTTATCGGTGCCTTTCTCCCGTCCTATTCCCGAGACATTTTGTTATTTAAAAATCTTTGAATTATTATCCATTGTGAGCACACATTTTTGCACATTTTTTAATTAAAAGGATAGCTTTTCTCTGCATGATGATTTTTAACATGGTATTAAATCCAAAGAAACCAGGCCTGGGCGACATTTTTGGTGATATTTGGTGTTGCGAATGCTGTTTAATTTAGCGAGTAAGCCATTCAACTTCTTCAGAACTGAGGGGGCCAGAATTCACTAATTCAGACCATTTTATCGCCATTTTTGGTGCTTTGCCTGGTTTCTTTGGATTACCCTTTTAATATTCTTGTTATTTTGCATGATGACATTTTTGTTTGTGATGTGGTTGAGCCCATCAACTAGGATTCATCCTATGAGGTATGTCTTAAAATTTACCGAAAATTCATCCACACCTTTTGTATATTTGATCTTCGTTTAAATTTACCACAATGGCTTAATTGGATTAGAATGTAACAATCCATACAGTTGAAACTTGCTTTATTGTCGAAATGAATCAACTTCTTACATGCATTTTAGTACTGAAATCCCTAATTTTAATATTCTAGATCTAAATTACAATTAATTAAAGTCAAAATAAATAAAAACATCCCAAACCTTTCAAGTAAAAAGTTCGCTATATAATCCTTCCCACTCTTTCTCTTTCCAGATAAAACAAATATAAAATCCGGTGTAAAACTGATAGCTTGTACAACTGACATTTTACAAGCAATTGAAATTTCAAAAAATTAACAGAGAAAGCGAAAATTTAGCGTGTTTTGTCTTATTGTGTGTGTGTGTGTGTGTCAATTTTCAAATTTGACGTATCATTCAATTCCTTCAATTCAAAACCCTTTTGTTTGTTTACTTTCTTTCTTTCCACATGCAAGGAGAAAAGATGAGTTGTATGGTTTTAGGCGTTTGCTGACTATGAGAAATGTTTCCAGAAATACCAGCTGTGATTGTTAACTGTTGACCGCCTACCTGTCACGGGTTGGTTTAGAAATATTTGTTTAGATTTTGGGAGTTTCATTTTAGAGAAGTTAATTTTTTGTTTAAAGTGGTGTTTAGTACCTAATATTCAAAATGGTTTCTTTACGATTTTGTGGACCTAAGCTATCAATATGCTGCTCCATTTTGAGCGTATGGGGCATTATAATGCTTGTCTTGTTAGGCATATTTCTTGGTGTAGACAGCGCAGCTTTTGCTGAAGATCTGGGCATCGAAGAATTGGTTAATGAAAAAGATTTCGTTACCCAAATGCAAAGAGTGTATACTCAAGCTTCCTACAATTGTCTGATAGCTGCCTGTTTGTATGTCCTCAGTCTCTGCCTCTCTGTTTGGCAGTACTATCTGAACAGACGTGCTAGTTCCACAACCTAAAACTAGGAATGAAATTGTAAGTATTATGTAAAATTTATGTTTTTAATTTAAAAATATAGCTCTGCATCTACTTTTGATCCCATACATTTGTGCTTCTAAATATGATGGATCAAATTGCACAGTGATACATTTTGAGTTATTATCTTGAAATCATCTGAAAGTTTGAGTATCTTAGTGATATAATAAAATCTAAATGAGCATGTAACATTTGTAAATCTTCCAAATAAAAAAACATGGTTTTGTGAGTTTCCTGTCCTTGCCACTGTGACCTTGGCTCATCCTTGGAAAATGGTTGGTGCAGATCTAAAACAGGTTCCCTTTTATTTTTGAGGATATTCTCTGACCCCCACAGTTTAGTAGCAGCAGGAATTGCAACTTTAAAGTACTACAGTAGAACCTCTATAATCTATATAACGACCTCATTGCAACGACTGGTAGTACCAATTATTTTTATCATGGAACTAATGATTATTTTAATTCGTTACAGCAATCCCAGACATGAGAGTTTTTTATTTTAGCAACCCCAAATTTCAGTCAAAACTAATAAAAATTGACTTATTGATAGAACAGAAGAAAAAGATCCAAATTACCACAAATGATCGTGTTTATAAGGTTTGCATTATATTTTACACCTGCCGAGAATGTGTAAATTCAAAGTAGTAACCCCGACCCTCGTGGCGCCCTCTTAAATCTTAGAAGTATCTTCAACATCCTACGAATATGTTTGAGCGATCTCAAGTCATAATTGTACTCAATATGTTGTCTCTTTTAAGACATAACAGGGCATTACTTCAAATTTTGAAAACTTTTAAAGTTTAATGATACACTCCTGCCCTTACCAGACATTTTTACGAGTTAGTTTTTAGTGCTGATGACAGTTATTTTATCAAAAATGGTGAGAATAGAAATTGAAACTCAAGAAATTAAAATTTTAAAATAATTTTACTCTTAGCATAAGACTGAATAAAACAGCCCAGTTTTAACAAGTATTTATGTGTAGTTCACTCTTAAGCTGTAAGAAAAGATCATTACTTTAAATTTTTAAAGCTTTAAAATTAATAATTTATTAAAAGTACCTAGAATAAACAAGTAAAAATTAAGAGAAATTCCATTTGTACCAATTTTGATGAAATAACTGTCAGTAGCTCTTAAAACTAGCCTAGAAATATGTCTGGCAAGTGCAGGAGTGTATCATCAAACTTTTTAAAAGATTTAAAATTTGAAGTATTGCCCTATTAAGTCTACCTATTTTAGGCCCCTATATGAACTGCACTGAAAAAAAATATTTTTTTATGTGTTTAGAAATTTCTTCTTCTTCCTTATCCCTCTGGTCTGGATCAGATCAGATCCATGAGATAGTTCTTTTTTAAACTCTCCAACACCAAACCAGGATTTTTATAGAGTTCCTCCTTCTGTGCAAACAAGAAAGGTACCTGTTCCTGTTCCATTTAAAAATATACGAGTTTTCAGATGACCAGTGCACAGTCGAGAGAAATTTAATTATCTGTATCACATACAGTTAAATGGGTGTAACAGATTATGGCAGTCTTTCAGTATGCATATGCAATAGATCAGGGGTCCCCAACCTTTTTGTACCCAAGAGCACATACCAAAATATTGGTCGAATGGAGGGCACCATTTATTTTTTCGTGATAAATTTATAGTTGGTAGACATAATTAATAATACACTAATGCACACAAAATTTAATTTTAAGAATTAATTTGACACATTAATATAATTAATATTAATATTCTTTTTTAAAATAAAGGAATACTAATAATGGAAAACTGAAATATTTCATCGTTGGGCACAAGCAGTGGGCGCACCAAGACCGATCGACGGGCGCCATGGTGCCCGCAGGCATAGGGTTGGGGACCCCTGCAATAGATAGTATGTATGTATGTTTAGATAGCTGGATTTAGGGTAGATAGCGACGTTTTTTGATAGATAGGGTAGATAGCGATGTTTTTTGAATCCATGTGTTTTAAGCCTTCATAATTAAGAATAGTTGATTCGAAAACATCAGTTGCTGTGTTGCCATTTACCCTAAATCTAGCTTAACTAAACTGGTACTCAAATTTTTCCACCAAGTGTTACAAGTTGCCCATTCAATTTTAATAGCTTGCTAAATAAAGTTAAAAATTCCCAAAATTATTTTTTTATACAATTTCCATAAAATCACCCTATTTTAGAAGTAGTTTTGAGAGCAGTATTCAACTTAAAAATGGGATCAACTTCAGTACCTCAACCTGAAATTTTTAAATTTAAATTGGCCTGGATGTAAATAAAATGGGGAGTTGATGATAAAAAGCTCAAGTCAAAATTAAATAACATTAAAAATATTGGAAGTTTTATGGCTGGAAATAAGTTATCTATACAAATTGTCATTGAGTAAAAATATTTTTTCCTTTTTTGTCAATTACAGTATTTTATTTTGATTTCATTTTTTTCTTTCAGATTGTCAAGATGATCTAACTGCCTCGATGGTAGAATGGATAGGAAAATCAAGACTAACATCATTGTTGTATATATCTACATTCCATTTTATTGATGTGTTAACTGCTAAAATGGACTTGTGTTTAGATAAATTATCCACATCTCTACTTTGACCTAAAGTGTGTATGCATTGTGGTTGAATAGTTGATGTAAAGAATACCCTAACATTTATACTCTTTTAATCATTATAGTGTTTTTAAAATACAATATTTACTTCATTGTTTCATAAATTTATCACTAAAATCAAACCTGATGGGTTCTACTATTTGAATCAATTAATGTTAGGTATTCAGTAGTCGTAATGTATAAATTCAATCAAAAAAAATTTATTTGTTTTGTTAAATGTTAATATTTTTGAAAAGTTTACTAAATTTTGTTTGAAAATGGCCTGGTCAAGTCTTGTGTTTTCTTGTTTGTGAAAGTTAAAATGTTTCACATAAACTGATACTTTATTCATACACCCAACATAAAAATAGGTACCTAGCCATTTAAAATTTCACTAATATGGAATGTATTTTTTGGGTAAAACTTTTAAAAGAGTCTTCACCACACACATAAAATGTAGATAAAAAAAATACTCTCGGAAATTTGTGTTTCTAGTCAAAAATTTATCAATGTAAAACTATTAAATGTGGTTGTCTTAATCAACTTAGCATCTTTCTGGCCACGTGAATGTATTGTCCGCATTGTGTGTGTGTGCATTTTACATTTAATAAAAATGAAAATTTTATATCCAATTTATTTTACTCAGATTTTTTTATTTTCTTTATAAGTCATTTGTCTACAATTTGTAACATCCACGTTTGATTGGAGTTTTGTACTGCTGTTTCTCAGGATTGTTTAAGTATTCGATTGCTTTAAAAGTCCTCTAAATAAGAAAATTTCTTAAAATATTCTTAGCATTCTTTTAGTCATGGTTCTCAACCAAAAGTATGGCAAGGGTATGCGCAGTGATATAAAAACTTTTATAGTTTTTGGCTTAGTTCTTATTTGAAGCACCTTAAAAGAAAAATTCCTTTATATTTTCCAAAAATTTTAACTGTGCACAGATCTACTGGATTTTAGATTCATTCATATTGTGAAAACTATGTTGAAAGAACAAAACTTTCTAATTACTTAAAATAAGAGCTGACTGCTGAGATGATTACTTAAAATAAGAGCTGATTGTCTAAAAATGACTCAAAGCACTAATTTTTTTAGATCCTCTTTAAAAAAAAAAAAAAAAAAAAAAAAAATTTTTTTTTTGGGGGGGGGGGGTACTATCAAATCTGAGTATCACAAAATATAAGTATAGGCAAAGGTCATTTTTAAAATAAGTGCTTTAATGTGTGAACTTAAGCGTCAGTACATAATTTTACCCTTTTGAAGGTAGAGTTGGAAATATAGCAAGAATGTGCCGTTATGAATTAAGTGCATTGCAGTTTAGTACACTTCCTTGTGAAACACCTCTCAGCCTGTCTTTTGGGGTACAAGCTTCATAAAAGGTTAAGAACCAATGTCTTAGAATAAAATCAAGAGTTTGTGTGTAATTTTTAGAAAGTTTCAAATTAAATAGTTCTTTATTTAATTTTATCATATCAACTAGTACTCCTTAGTAGAAACTGGGTATTGATGTCTTTAAAAAGTTTTATACAAACCTACTAATGATGTGCATTTTCAATTTCCACAAAGACATTGTAGAATAGTGTTCTTAACTAATTTCTTT
The DNA here is from genome assembly GCA_963680715.1 of Tetragnatha montana. Classification (NCBI taxonomy): domain Eukaryota; kingdom Metazoa; phylum Arthropoda; class Arachnida; order Araneae; family Tetragnathidae; genus Tetragnatha; species Tetragnatha montana. The sequence goes on from OY796677.1 coordinate 27,077,766, forward strand.
TTTACTTGTTAAGTTAAGTGTATCACTAATTCCTGCAGCTTAGCAGTTATTTTTGTTTTTCAAATAAAGCGTTAATGAAAAAATATTTTAAATTTAAAAACTAAATTTCTTATGAATACACAATTATATATTCCATCACAGTTGTAATATTTTCTAAATATTCAGCTTAGAACTTTTTTCTTATTTATGTACTTTTCCTGGTTTTATTTGTTATGAAGTGGAGTGCACTAATTGTGTAGTATGAATGTATAGGTGATTTGAGCAAAGCTTTTATTAGATAGAATATACTGGTATGAGTATGTATTATATAATGTATAATCTATGTAATGTATTCAAGAAATGTATTGTTGATTATACATTAAAAGTCTAAGAGTAAATAACAATTTATTTTTTCCCTAAATTCATATATTCATAATAGTCCAGGAGCTGATTTGATATGATTTTTCAAAAGAATGGAAGAGTTTTTGTGGTCCTTTTCTGCACTTGTGGGGAAACATGGATGGATTGAAATAAACATGGTAAAATAGATTTCAATATGAAAATAATTTTTTTAACATTGTTTTTATATTCACAAATTACCCAACAATATTAAACATAAATATAATTTATTTTAATGAAAATTTCCAACCTGTTGAGCTCGATTAAGGATTTCCATTCACTAAAAGAAGTTGTGCCCATGATATTAACCCTCTACTTTAAACCACGGCTTACTAGATACTTATACAGGCTAGCCGAGTTTTAAACAATGAAAACCATTTGACAACTTTTCCCGCTTGGAGCGCTACAAGACCTACCTATATCACCCACCGCTTTCAACACTGTGGATATGCTTTGCCAGTTTGTCCTATAATGCCATCTGGATTTGCAATGATTTCCGTACTCGGCTAGCCTGTATAAGTATCTAGTAAGCCGTGTTTAAACCATCCTTTCCACCTATTTAAGACATGGAGGGATGTACACCTGTTAAGCATCATGCAGAAGTCATCATAAATCCAAGTACAGTTGAAAGGATGAGCGTGAGCATTTTCTTCCTTGTTAGTCTCAGATAAGTTTTATCATTGATTCTCGAAGTGGTCTTGTGTAGAGAGAGCCAGAAATTCTCTACCAGTACTTGTAATGATGGTGAAATTGACAATTGATGGTCTGAGCAGGAATGTGTTGGAAAGTCTTTTCCAAGTCCCCTATACCTTTCAAATATTTCCTAATTTCCTTTTGGAGCAAATCCCCAAACTTTTGATGCTGTGGGGATTTGCCCCGTTTCACTTAATTCGGAAAAACAAGCCATTTTATTTTTGAAGACATGTTGAGGCAATTATTTTAAAACGAAGCTGAAGTTTAAGTGCTATTATATCATGGGTTATTTGTTGGTTCTTGTCCTCAAGCCCTATTTTGTACAATGTTAAAGTAAAAGATTTGAAAAATTGCAGAAAAACAAACTTACAGTATTTTTTAAACTAACTCTTGAGTCACTTAAAGGTAAGAACTTTCATGGAACAATGTGTCACAATAAGACAAACCAGTCACCTGGATATCAACTTTCGAATTGATTAACAATTAAAAATCGTGGTGCATGGTTTTGCCCCACCTACCCTACCCTGTATGCAAACAAACACAATATCAGTACTCCTTAGAGGGGGCTGTGCCCTTAGAAGTAATGGTGCACAACGGTGCAACTCCCAGGGGAACAACGTAGCCCACCTCCACGTGGTGTTCCTTAGGAAACGTTGTATAACCAGCGGCCAAGTGGCTACGGCAGATAACACATTGAGTTAAAGCATTTATTGAATTATGTAGGAAAGATAATATTTTGTAAGAAAATTATTGAATTTTCTTTTTTTTTCTCTAAAAATATATTAAAGTATACATCGTAAAAACTATAGAATTAAAATTTTATGCAATGCAGCGCACCTGGTTGCTGTCCAGCTAGTATTTCTATTAATTTTTGAACTTGAAACTTGATCTTTTTGTTATCTTCAATTATTTATTAATTTCAAGAATAAAAACAAACAATTGATTTCAAGGTTTTATTTTACAAAAAATAATCCTGAGTGGTACAAATGTGAATAATTAAAAAGCAGTACTGAAAATGTTTTGATGAAGAACAATATATACCTGAAAATATAAAAATAAGTTGTCACTTTATCAAACAAGTTCTAAGTAAATATAGTATAAAATATGTACATAGATTAATACAAACATTTTTTATTTTAATTTACTTTTTTATAATTATATTTACTATTTTAATTTAATTTTTTTAATTTTATATTTACTATTTTAATGTAATTTACAATGCCCATACAAATTTTTCTCTGTAGAACGTACTGTATAATTAAGTTTTTGACTTCTATTATTTTCCTTTCTCATTTTGAATGTACTGTGTGTTTTAAGTTCTTAGTCATTCCTCTCAGAAAGAGAGGCGAAAAATTTATCGCGACTGAATATAAATCGCGGACATGTTCAACATTCACCATTAGTGCATGGTGAATGTCGACATTTACTGGTGTAAGTCAGAAATAAGGGTATTTAGCAAATATTTCGGACATACACCAAGCGACTATGTGAATGTTGACATTCACCGGTGAAAGTCGACATTCTCCAGATTTCAGTGTTTCACCGTAACATATATATTTATATAGATAAGGGTTATTAATCATTCAATTTAGTTATCTATGTGACTTTTGATTTCTGTTAATTTTAAAACATTCCAAACTGTTTTTTAAAGATGAATAAAAAGAATTAGGACAAACTACTTTTTGAGAGGTAATAAATATTGATGTAATCAGATTGAGAAATTTTGCAAGCATGCGAGTGACTGACCACTGACATGCTAGCAACTGGGATGGGGTATTAATTGGCCCCCTTAGTAGTTTTACTTACTGGCATAGTATTCTATGTAGATTCTCCGTTTTGTCTTGGGCCAGTGTAGGAATAACTATTAGGATAAGTAAGAGCTGTCTGAAAAATATATTTATTCTCTATTAAAGAAAATAACGATAAATATTGTATTTCTTTATAATACAGTCAAACCTAGATTGAGTGAAACCTAGGTAGGTGTAATTCACTGTATAAGTGAAATGAAAGTCTAGATCTACTGTCTATATGTGTCTAAGTAGAATGAAAATGATGGTCCCGAGAAATTCCACTTATCCAGGTTTGACTATACTAAGAAAATATTAGTTTAAACTAAACCTGAGCCTGTACTCTGTACAGAATATTCTGAGATTATCTCTGATTCCTTAGTTTTATGTTTACTAAAATTAATTGAATTCACATGTGGAAGAAAATAATAGAATCATTCTTCTGTTTACCCTTACCTTGCTTACACAAAATATAAAAGCTACCAACTTATTCTACTCCATATACATAAAAATTGTTAAATTAAATTAATTAGTTAATTTTTAAATTGTTGTTTTCAAAGACTTATTTCATTGTCATCATAGAGTACTTTTTTATTTTAAATTAGCATAACTTAAAAAAAAATGTTTTGAATTTATTGTACAGTCAAAGAATTACACTCTTTGAAAAGTCATTTCTCTTGTCAAACTAGTTGTCAAGTCTAATATTACAGATTACGAAGGTTTTTTAAGGAATATTATATTTTCAATGTTTTCCCCAACATAAATAAATTTAGACTGATTTTGAAATACTGATTTATAGCTACAAAAATTAAAAAAGTATTAAGTGAAACATAGGATACCTTGAAACTATAGACTCAATTAAGTTAAACACTTTAATTTTTTGTAAACAGAGGTATAACAATTTGATTTTCTAAAATTGAGTATATATACCATTATTTTTGACATAATATGTTTATTTCGCTTCTGGAATTCGGTCTCAGTAGTACTCTGTAAAATAGAGATAAAAATAACTTAATACTATCAATTAAAGTAGAATCTATTTAAAGTAGCCCACCTAAGTTGAAAAGTATAATTTTTTCCCTTAGATTATAGGAATAAAAACATTACTAAATGCTCTTTATACAGGGTGTTCCAAAAAAGATTGACCCCCACAATCAATAACTCAAAAACTAAAAAAGATAAAAATATGCGGTTTCTTGCATCCTACTCTAAAGACCAAATAATTTTATGACACAAATTTTCGTAAATCATAGTTCCCAAATTCCGCGACAGTGTGCAGCACTATTTTCCATAATCTCCTATGGGAAGATTGATCCTTTTATACCCTGTCGGGGATTTGGGAACAATGATTTACGAAAATGTTTGTCATAAAATTCTTTAGTCTTCAGAGTAGGATGCAAAAAAAAATGCGTATTTTTATCTCTTTTAATGAAAAATTTTGGTACTTACGTATTATACCGTCGACCGTGACGCTGAATCCGAAAACGTTATCAGATCCCATTGACTTTACTATTACCGTGCCGCTGAATGGTCGACGGGATACTACGTAAGTACCAAAATTTTTTAAATGTGTCAGTCTTTTTTGGGACAACCCATAGGTGAGTTAAGGAATATTTTCCGCAGTGGCATTTATAGAAATTTATTTCAGAAGGGGCCCAAATATCCTTAAAAAATTAGCCATTTTATCAGACCCAAAACTAGAATTTTGCACTGGGGGTTGTTGTCGTGTCCATGATGTGCAAAAATGGTAAAACATTAGATCGCACCGAGGCAGCTTTATCTGAAAATATCAAGCACTGGGGATTGAAGGTTATTACTAAGCCCCTCTTTCATGCATAGATTTTTAATGCAATTTTTGGAAAGATTTGCATATTGATTAATTGAAAAATTGACAACAACCAAGTTTTATGCCTGAATTTTAAGATAACCTCTTAACACTAGAACCGCCAAGGGGCCCTTTTTTCTCCCCTCGCAAGTTCAAAGTTTTGCTAATTCTATATTTTTTGTCAGATCACTCTGAAACTCGGTGACTTTTACTTATTTTGCGCCCTCTACTTAACACGGGAAAAAAATTCCCGATTGGTTGCGAATTTTAGAAGAAAAATGCGGATCATACTAGAACCGCCAAAGGGGACATTTTTGTCCCCTACAGAAAAACTATTCTTTCAGGTGCCAGGCATGCCCATCTCTCCTCCCCTCTGCTTGTTAGACGTTGTTCCCTCGTTGAATGCAATGAAATATTCGAAGATATTTCCCCTTTGATATATACTACTTAAAAAATGTGATCTTATGACGCTTCCTTGCTTTGCTTTGGAGGTTGCTTACCGATTCATCTACTACAAGTTTATCTACATTTTACCAAGTCTCTGTGTGGTTATTTATGGGAAAAATCTTACCACACTTTATTCAGACATTCATTTGCCTACCCAATATTCAAAATTTCACAAGGTTTCCCTTAAAAACATGTCTAAATCGCGAGAAGAAATGCTATCCTTTGAGTGCAAGCTGGCTACAAGCTTTTCGTTGCGCTAACGAAAAATTAACAGTAGAAATGTAGAAGATCATTAATTCTTAAATGTTTGTAAAAACCTGTATGTTCTTTTTATTTGCTAAGATATACAATTTGATGGCTTTTTCTTAACTTCCGATACATAAATTAGTACATAATTGAGATACTTAGAAATTGCACTAATTTCCAAAGGTGAATTTTTTCTATTGGATAATATTAGAATTTCAACCTAAAAATTTACAAAAATTTGCATTTTTAATTTATTAAATTACATTTTTTTCTTAATTTTGAATACTTGTTTGAAAGGAAGTTAGTCAAGATAAACACCATTATAAACAGAAACAAAATATGAATAGAATGGTCCAGGTTGCAAGTTTCTGGGTATAGTTGTTCTTAGGTTATGGCTATTTTAAGAATGCAGAAAAAACAACTTTATGTAAATTTTAAAACTTTCAAGATTTATTTCTTTTAAATATTCGGGCACAAAGAAATTAAACTAGTCACATACCATACAATAGACAATGAAGGTACAAAACCATAAAAAAATTGAGGACAATATTTGAGCACGTTATCTAGGATTTTTGGCTGATTTCCCCCCAAAATGACCAAAACATCAAAACTTTGACTGCATTGCGCGACGGTCAAACGTTGACCGATTTCAAAAATTTTTGTTGCATTATACTTGTACTAATGTGTTACAACTATTCCGCACTATTACATTTTGATTTTTTGACTTTCGTCTTTTTTGACCCGGCCTAAGCAGCATGGGGACATTTTTGTCCCCTTTGGCAGTTCTAGGTAGGTAGCAAAGTCCGGTGGTTCTAGTGTTAAAGAAAAAATCCTTACCCAGTTTTTATAAAGTGAGTTGTAGATAAATAAATACTCAAAATACCGTATTTGATTCCGTTGACATTTTTGCTAATGGATTGCCATAAACAGCCCTGTGAGCTTGTAATGCTTTATAGAGTCTTCTTCGATTTTCTAAAACTTTTGCATTCTAAAATATATAGAGAGAGTAAATGAAAGGGTTAATTAAAAAAATAAGCAATAAGATAACTGCATTTAAAAAATGAAGAAACAAGAAACACATGACTAGGCCATATACCATATTGTTTTTGTGACCAAGGGCCTTGAGGTGTAAGGCATGTGTCCTAGTTAGGTGATGGGTGAGCTTAACGGGAGCTCCCCATTGTTCAGTTTCCAAGCATGCTCGGTTTTCAGTTTATCAACCTGCTTTTTGAAGGTATGAATGGTTGAATTTACCTTGCTCAACCTAAAAATAGAACCATGTCATGGGAATGTGAAGTGCTATCACCACACCACCGATATTTAACAATCAAAAGTTAACTCTTGGTCAAATGAAAAGTACTTGAATTTTTTGGTGGGATCAGCAGATCCTACTCATTAAAAATATTTCCAAAATTTCTAGGCTTACATGGCTTCCACCAGATTTTTAGCGTCTTTAGAGAGAAAAAAAGGGACCGAAATTATAAGTCAAACTTTCATAACATTGTGTAATGTCATTTTTTTTATGTAGAAAAAATGAGTTTTAGCAACCCTGGTATAAGCAATAACCCTACAACTTCAAAAATGCTCCAATAAAATCATACAACATGCTAAGCAAAAGTGGTTATACATTACAAATACCTCGTCTGATGGTGGAATATTTTTCGCTGAATTGGAAGGTTGGGATGATTGTTCTGGTATTGGCATCCTCACTGAAGTGCAAGGTTGTTCTGGTATTGGCATCCTGACTGAAGTGCAAGGTTGTTCTGGTATTGGCATCCTCACTGAAGTGCAAGGTTGTTTTGGTACTGACATTCTTTTCACTGAAATACTAGGTGGTGCTGATACTTCTGATCGTCTCATGTTTACTTTAAAGTTTTTACAAATATACTTATAGTTAGGATCCTAAAAAATATGTTGACAATGAATGAAATGGCAAACAAAAACAATTTGCTAAATTATAATTACAGAAGAGAAATAAGTAGGGGAGAGTGGGGATGAATGGGACAGGGGATGAACGGGACAGCTCAATTTTTCATACCTGAACTTCACTTTAAATTTTTGATATTTCACCCAGAGGATAGTAGTACTTATCCTATTTAACACATGTGTTTATTAACATCAGCTTCCATTTTTGTATAAATTGGACCACTAAATGCGTTTTCCCATACTTAAAGTAACTTTTTTTGTTTTACTTCTATAAGAAGTTACTTAAAAATAATTTAACTAAAGCTAAATATTTTACTGTGTGTTGAAAATGTACTATATTAGTGTAGTTTACAATTTGAATGGAGAAAATTCATGGTTATTTTCCTAGCCAAATTTTAGTTTTTTTAAAAAAAGTGGGTATGGGGATGAATGGGACAAGAGCTGTGGGGATGAATGGGACAGTTCAATCTTCCCTTCATTTCCTGGTTTTAAAACTTTCTATCAATAGCTGGCTATATTCAACTCATTTTAGTAATTTTTGATAAGGTAACTAAAGTTGGGTGCAAAAATTTATGTTTTATGTTTCCAACTTATGTGCAAATATGCAACTTCTTAAATTTCAAACATGCAACTTCTTAAGGTGGAAATATGCAACTTTTTAATGACAAATAATTGCAACTTTCATCTCAAATATGTTACTGTTAAACAATTATTCAATCTAGGTTGGTTTTTAAGCTCATTTTTTAAGAAAAATTCCTTCAGAATTGCCAAAAAATTTAACCGCAGGAAAAAAATGGCTTCTGGAGGGTTTCGCTAGACAATAAAAATGATCTATTTGCACTACAAACTCATCAAGAGCGAGTAGATTTAATAGAAATAACATAATGCCTCACCCATTGAACTGAAAGAACAAAAGAACTTGCTTCAGTTTATGTTCATTTTACTAGACATGGAGTTAAATAAATTAGGCTGTTTTTTCCGCTTTAAATGCCATTTTATTTTTTTTTCTTTGGAAAATATAAGTGTGTTGTACCTTTAAAATGTTAAACAATCTGCAATATCAATAATAACTTTGTTATTTTGAAAATTTTTTACCTTTTTTTTAACTGTCCCATTCATCCCCACTCGTGTCCCATTCATCCCCATCACGGGGATGAATGAGACAAAATACATGCACTCATAAAAACTATTATTGCTATTAATAATGATGGTTAAATGATTGAATACAAGTAAATATAAGTAAATAATAGTTGAAATATTGGTATGCAAGTTGTTACAGAACTAAAAAATATTTAATTTTGGAAATATTAATCAAAATGTGAAATTTGTCCCATTCATCCCCACTCTCCCCTACTATATATGAAATACAATTTACTTGGGAGCAGTAGGGGATTTAGGGGGGCATATGGATGACTATAAAATACACGGTACTTACGTATTATCGTAACAGGCTAGAACAAAAGAGAAAGATATTGGGAGAATTTCGGAGCCAAATTTCTCCAAATGATCAATCATTATAACAAAGGAATAAATCTACAAAATCAGTTAAAATAATATTTTTTAAGGTCAAATTTTAAAAAATTTTCCTGGGTAAGAACCCCGAAACCCACACTAAAACTTTGACATCTGTTAACAGTGTTTTTTCCTTGAAAATTCAGCTGCTTACAAGAAGCGGTTTACTTCGAGTGTTTCCCAAAGAGTTTCAAAATGATATAACCATTTTGAAAAGGGGCAAATTTGAAAAAAATTTCTACGGGACAACCCCCAGCCCCTTAGAAATTTAGATCTCTATTTATAATTTATTTCCTAATTCTCTTTCGATTTGACCTGAAGGGTCTGAAAATGAGTTAAAACACTACTTCTAGAGACAAAATTTTTTAAAATTTTCATTCCCAGAACTCCTAATTTTACTTGGAGCTCACCTTGTAAAATCTTCGACATTATGTGCAACTTAATTCAAATAGTACTCTTAAGTGATCTAAAATTTAACAAATAAATGTACTTTTTAAGGGTACCTTAATTCAGAAATAACACTGACAGGGGTGCTACTAACTTCAACTCAAAATCTCTGAAAACTATTAGAGTAACAACCCTTTTATCTGGAATCCCAAGTAGAATTCTTCAAAATCTGGAAGGTTTACAGATGTAATTGTGCTTAGAACTGATGGTGAGATGGGATTCTTCATAAAGGTTTTAGGTAGATACTAGATAGTTTTAGGTTTTATCCAACTATGTTTACAACCTTATGAAAATACCTTGGATAATGTTATTGATGAAAAGTACTACAATAATTGATTAGGTACATAATATATTTTTATATATAATACTTAAAATTGTTTATTATTTTATTTCACATGAATTTATTAAAAGCAATATACAACACTGCTGAGACCTACCCGTACCCACACAATAGTACTTAGATTGATAAAACCTTTCATGCTAACTAATGATTAAATTAGCATTAAGGAGGAATTAAATAGGATTAATAGGAAGGAATCCATTAAATATGATTAAAAGTTTGGTTCTTCGTATTATCCCATCGACTGTTCAGTAACCCTCAGATTTAGTGGCAGTCTATGAGGTTTCATTACTTTTCGGATTGAGGACAGGATAATATGCAAGCACCGAAAGTTTTATAATTACAAGCTATACTCTCCGATGTGAAAGGATTAAAACAAAGAGAAAGATAATCTCAAAATCTTTCTACCTACCTCTTTCATCTTTTTAAATACATCAGGCATTTTATAGCGATAGCCATATGTATGCGTATCCCTAGTAGTAGCAGTAGTGTAGGCAGCAGTGGTCAGATTTGTAGAAGACTGGGGGAGAACTCCAAGCTGCCGACTCAAAGGTATTGTACTTCTAGGATATGTACTACTAGGATAAAAATCCTCAGCATTCCTCACTTTCTTATTTTTAACACCTTCCAGAAAGCGCACAAGCAGTATATTACGTGGGAGACTTTCAAAAGGGATGTTCACAGGTGTCCTGCACTCAGGACAGTCCAGTCTCTTCTTGGCTTTGTAGACCTCATTGAGACAGCTCTGACAGAAAGTGTGCTGACAAGGGAGGACCCTGCTGCTACTTGTCAACTGCCCCAAGCACACTGGGCACTCGAGGAGTTGGTTCAAGAACTTTCCTTCCACGATGAAGCTCTTGACAGACCTAGTGATCCCATGAGGCTTATCCATACTTTACTTGTTTTTCAAGCTGAAAGATGCAAGAGTTTGTGAGGAACAGAAAAAAACAGGGTTGGAAAAAACATGTTTTTTTTTGTTTAAAATGGGTTTTATTTGTTTTTTCCTTCAACACAGAAATCCTAAATATACCCCATGATTTTTAAAAAACTAAATTAGCCTTTAAAATTGAAATAGGATTACCAAAGCTCCCCCTGATATCAGATGGCATCTCAAGCCAGGACATATGACCCCTGGTCAAAACAAACCTACAGACCTGTAGTTTTTAGACCAGGGGTCATATTGATATGTACTCTATTAAAACTCAAATAAGCTCATCATACAAATCTACTTTATAGTCATATGGGTTCTCATTTTAGACCAATATCACATTTTCATTTTTTAAAATTAATAATGACATTTTAGTCGACTAAATGTAACATTTCATATATTTATCATTAAGTCTTATTTTTGACATAGAGTACGAAAAATAAAGAAATGTTTTTCCATCCCCTAACAGATGTTTGCTTTAAAAAAAGAAGACCCAAGGAAAAAGAGAGAAGGCACTTCCAAAAAAAAAATCTTTATCACTTTCACTGCGAGAGCAGGAGAAATTTTTTTTGACCAATCACATATGTCCAACAGACTTTTCCTATTTTACATATATAGAAAAAGCTCTACAATTCCAATTGTTATTCTTATTGGTAACAAACAAATATTGGTACTTACATAGTATCCCGCCCACTATGCAGGGATTCAAATTCAGCGGCACAATAGAAAAGTCAATTTGGCCTTTGATGTTGTTTTCGGATTAAACGACATGGGTAACGTGTTAATATGTAAGAACCCAAATAGTACTATTTTATCTGTTAACAATATCATACCCTCTAATTTCTATGGAAAATATGATAAACTATGGAATTACGGATGTAGAGTGGAAAATTACAGATCTACGCTAAAAAAATGAGTTTCCTTGGTGACTACCTGAAAGGTGGCTCTTGGTAAGGAAAGTTGGCTTTCTTTACCTTTTAATTTTGATATACAGGAAAAAAAGGTATCTGTGGTTTTAAGTTTGGTTTAAGAAAGGCTGATGACAGGAATATAGCCAAAGGCACCAACATTTGGTTATTATTGAACTTTAAAAGAATTATACTATATAAAATATTAACTCCTTTATATGTTGGTGATACTATCAAACTCAAATAAAATATGGGGAAATTATGACATAACTAGTTCTGGGGAATATTGGGCCCTGAAACATTTTCTACACCCTTCTTACAAGCTATCACTTTTCAATAGTAAGATTTTGGTAAGATGGTGACACTGAAATTGGCCAATAATGTTGCACTTTATCACCAAAGTACTAGGCCCCTCACTATAAAACCTTTATTCCCAAAAAGGTCCTCAGTTGGAACTATGAAACAATTGTAATAAGTTTATCACAAGCTGTTTTGTGACTATTTTGTGCAATAAATGTTTTCTCTATTGTTTACCGGAGAGCTTCTTTCTCAGTACCTACACATTTTCACATTCCCTCCTCAAACACCATTTGCAACTCCATGTTCCTTAGCAATTTTGGTTCATCGTCTTTAGTGCTATCATCCTTCTATCCCAATGATGACAATAGGCATTGTCATTCATAATTTCTCTAAGTTTGTTCTATGATTTCAAATACACCCTGTATATTTATTACTCAGTTTTTATGTTTATATTTTATTAAATGTGTTTAACGATCATCAATATATAAAAGGGTGCTCTCTGTTCTATTAAGTTATAATAGAAACTCTTCCACTCCTCCATTGCATTGATACTAAGGACATATAATAAGCATTTTATTTTAAGCAACAGCTAAAGGCATTGTCAATTTATAGAAAGTAAATCAATTTTGAAAGAATGACAAATATTTAAGCATTTTTGGTTCAATTCCGTTAGATTACCCGCTAAATATCACCCGGTTCTTTTAGACAACAAAAAGTATAAATATTCATAAATAATTTCAAACTCCTGAATAAAAATGTTTAATTAGATCAATAACTATTCAGTTTATTAATAAAAGTAAGAAAAATTTGTTGATATTTGGATATATTTAGCAATTTGGATATTGGCGATATTTAGCGGGGACTAATTGTACCGCATTTTTTAACAGGGGAAAATATTAGCAAAAATTATGGTGATTTTACCTCCAATTTAGAAAATTCTAACACTAAGTTTGATTATATAATAATCAAAAAAAATTCTTAAACTCCCTCAAGGAATTATCTTAAAATACATTACTTCTCAGCATAATTATTTTTTTTTCACTGATTCAGACGGTATAATGATTTACCTTATAATACGTTTCTCTTCCTGATTTGAACAGTTATGGATTCTTTTGTTATCACAAAACCTAGCTATTTCGTAATTTCCCTTGCCCCTTAACAAGAAAAACAATCCTCGGAGTACTAGAACATTGGCGAGTTCTTTTTTTTACCCCAAACTAGTCAAGAGTGGTTTAGTTATTTACAGCCCCCTTATTTAAACAATTAAGAAATTCGGATATCAAATCGTAGTTGTCTCCAGAGATAAACGCTCTCAGGTAACATACGAGCATTTTATTGTAGACAATAACAACCCGGTTGATTAATAGCGTTTCAAACTATGGAAAACTGTTGTAAAATAGGCTGTTTTTTAGTATATCTATTCAAGATATTAACATAAAATGAAAATTTAGAAATGTTAAATAATTGTTTAATATCTCTATCCTTGCACTGTAAAATACATTTTCTAGAAATGTAACAAGATAACTACAACTTAAAAACATATACATACGAAGTTTTTATAACCATTAGTTAAGATTCAAATTAAAATTACATCCAATTCCTCATTAACTTACATCTTTATTTACACTTTGAAGAAGCGTGGTTCGTTCTTGACTTCTTGTCAACACTCACTATCATTCGGTTACAGTTAGCCGCAATCGAGGCGATGCTGCTCAAGGTTAGTAGAGAGAAGGTTGGCTCATCCGTGACGTCACTGCTTGGAAAGGGGATGCTCTGCCAATTACAGCTGTGATTCACAGCTGTACGAGCATTGCCATTGGCAGATCACCCCCTTTCCAAGCAGTGACGTCACGGATGAGCCAACCTTCTCTCTACTAACCTTGGATGCTGCTAAAACAAGACAGAAACAAAACAAAGTAGTTCCCAGCAAGGTTTCTAAATTTTGAGTGAAATAAGAATGTGAATTTTAGAAAATATAATTTGCTTGTTAAACCCATGTATAGAGCATTTTCAATCACATGACTCGGACCTTAGCAACGTTGTTGCCTGTCCTCCACGCCGTCAAGTGCGAATGCTTCTATTGGAGCATTTGCGATCACAAGACTCCGCCCCTAACAACCTCTGTAGCAACGGGTGAACAACAGCCTTAGCAACCTTGTTGCCTGTCCTCCACGTCGTCAAGAGTGACTAACTCATTTTGGTGCATAAAATTCCCTATTATATAGTGTATAACTTTTCATTTTAGGGGTGGCTTTGGCCCAAAAGCCCCCCCCCCCGTAGATCCGCCACTGCTGTCGAGTACAAATATAACTTTCCTTGGTTTTCTTTTCACTACTCAAATTACTTTTCATATCAAAGGGACAATAAATAAAGATATATGGAGCTCTCCAAAATCCTGATCCGGAATGGAACTATTTGGCATGAAACTACAATTTTTTTCTAGTTTTTAGATAAACGATCAAGGAATTTTATTTACTTTCATTTTATTTCTCGTGCCAAATAGTAAGAGTTTGATCATAATAAAGTCAGTTCTTCCACAAGATTTCCTAACATTCAATCTCAATAAGTTCATCAGCCAATTGTAGAACCACGCAATAATACAACTTAAATATTTTTATTACATTTCAGGATTTTTGTAATGTAACAGCCAATTCCTATAAGCAAAAAAAAAAAAAAAAAAAAAAAAAAATTCAAGCCTGTGAGCCCATTTTGCAAAATAAAATCTGTAGATAGAATACATAGATGGACATACATGGAGATAGAATACAAATTTTATTACAAGCAAATATGTAGCATATTAAACCACAAATTTCTAGAAAAATACAAAGCATGTAAAAAATACATATATGAAACAAAAAAAAATACACAATATACAATTATACAAAATTGTTTTTTTTTAAATAGAAGTAAATAACTGATTTTACAAATTCAAACAGATTAAACATTCAGAAATTCAACTACACTGGGTCAGTAATTTTTTTCAATGAAACAACATTCAGGGTGTTCATTAATATATTAAGTGCTCTAAATTACTTCCTAAAAATTATTTTTACAGTGTTTGGACAGAAAACAAGTATTAGTTTGAGTTTCTTTGTATTATGATGAAAATAAATAAATTAAAGGAATGTAATTTTGTGAGTTTTATTACTCTATTGAATGAATGTTTAATTTATTGAAAGTACCCTTAAAAATTTTAGGATATGGATTAATAACCAATTTTACGCAGAAAAGTTTTGTTACCTCTAGTAACATAATACTCTAAAAATTGAAACTCTGGAAATACCTTCCTAGCTATAAAAGAGAAGGTTGTTACCCAATTTTCAGAATGATTTCAATTAAAACTTTTGTAAAATTAATTTTAAAAAGAATATTTTAACTCTAAAAACTACACAAATACTTTCTTGGTTAAAAAATTGGTTGCAAACAAACACATGGTGAGCTTAGCAATCTTTAATTTTTATGTTACATATTCATAAATCTGCCATCTCTTTGGGCCAATTTATTTTAATTTTTGTCTTCATAGAAGATTTACAATTTTGATATTGACTAAACAATTAGCTAATCTAAGTTGCAGAATTTTATTTAAAGTACAAATATAACTTTCATTCAAATCTACAAATCTTGAAAGACAGTCACTTTTCCACTACTGTTTCCACCAGCAAAGACAGGTAAAGATGAGTGAAAAGCAAGCAGGGATAAAATTGAGTTAAGATTTTCATCATAGAATTCATGTACCAAGCTTCCCTGACGATTATACACCTCTACTCGTCTAGGAAATAACAAATTTCCAACTGCAAAAAACTGTTCGTCTGCATTCGGCACCCACACAGCTTGGAAGGGTGAAAGCCATCTCCCAGTATTATTGTTATGCCTAATAAAATATACATTTTAAAAATTTATTAGAAGATGGAAAATTTGAAAAAATCTAAATAAAAAAAATACTGGAGGGGGTTGGGAAGACCAAGTGGAACAAGTAAAAATGTATTCTAACTTTTATATAAGAGTTAACACTATATCATGTATGCAAGTAAATCTATTTTCGGCCATAATATACCTCAAAATAAAAATTCTCCTAGAACTTTTTAAGTAGGCATAAAATATTGTATTGCATGCCAATACATTTGGGGAAAATAACAATTAAGTACCTACACAAAATTGTGTATAATACACATCATCAATCAACAATATTGATGGGCTACAGATGGTTCAAGAACAGTAACTGTTCCTCAAATCAGTTACATTTTTGGTCTACATTAGGGTTTTGGTATGGAATTATTTTTAAGTAGGATTATTTTGTAACTTGAAAAATTTATACTTAGTTAGAAAATTTTTAATCGCAATGAAGAAAAAAGCATACGACAGTAGAACCTTGTTACAGCAATCCCTCACGGTACCAACAATTTACTGTTGTTTTAACCAAAGGTTATATCGAATAAAATTAGCTCTACAATAAAACAATCTGAACTTTTCTTACTGGTCATTGTAACGCAGGGATCACTATATCTGGGTGTCATTGTAAAGAGGTAAAAAATAAGCATAAAAATTGTAAAACAATTATCAAAATTTTAAATCACTATTTTTGAGCTTGTAATAATCATAAATTTTAGAAACAAAACTTTTAAAGAGGGCATGAACGGATTGCCAGAAAATTAAGATCAGAAGATGCCATAATGTCAGGAATTTTCATTAATTTAAAAACAGTTCAGCCTTTTAATTCAGAAAAAATAAGAGTATGCTACACAATTTATTAGGAGTTGCACAAGACCATTAAGTGTTATAAAAAGTGTCCAACCTCTAAATATTACTCAATTTTGTTGAATTGTCATGTTATCGAGTCGAGTATGGTTTTTCTTTGAAAAATGAACTATGCTATTAGGGGGGGGGTGATTTTGCATGGAATAAGCCAGGAAAAATTTTCAATTAATTTAATGCTTAGTAAATTATTAGCTGAGTCACTGTCTAGGAAAACTTGTACCAGTTAAAAAAAAGCCCACCAAAATACTTAAAAAACAGTAATTTATTTGAAGTAAGTACATAATTATGAATAAATGTGCATAGCTATTCTCTCATACTGATTATTTAGCAAATTCAGTGACTTACCTTATGCTTTTTTCCACAGTAAGACCCTTACTTAAGTCAGAACTGTCAAAAATACTATAAAAGAAACAGTTAGAAAATTAAAAACAATTTCTTACAAGGATTTTTCTCCAAAATTTTTTTTTAAAAAGGTATAATAACAATAGAGCATTTTCAATCACATGGATATAACAACGGCCTTAGCAACAGAAGGTTACAGTTTATTGCCCTGCAGAAGGTTAACAGTTACAGAAAATAACTGGTCGTGAAATGGGCAATACCACTATTTATTTTTTATTTGGTTCAGATTGCATAAACATAAATATACCTTAAAAAATTTTTGCTCTGCGATGCATACTTTTTTTTAAAATTAAATTCAAAGTTTGCGGTTTTTATTTGCACGCGAAATCAAAATTTTCGCGGGGAAAAGTTGTGACGTACTTTCATCCTATACAAACCAGTCGCATTGCCACCGACTGGCAAAACTAAGAAATCATTGTTATGCAGATTTTGATATTTTAAAACACTAGTAGAAATAAAAATATAACAGTATTTTAAGAATAAGAATTTAAGAATATTTTACAGACAAACTTAACATTTAATTAAATTAAATTCCTTAGATGTATAAAAAGAGACGAAACTTACATAAAGGGTTACTTTTATTCTTATTTATTTTCATTTTACTAGTGTTTTAAAAAACACTTTTGGAGCCATTCTAATTAACAAGAGGCAAAATCTGCATAACAATGACTTCTTCCATAAATAAATAAAACACAAATTGGGATGAAAAACCAAGAAAACTGCACGAAAGGTATGTAATTTTGATGTTATAAGATGTATTTATTGGTCCTTTTTGCATTTACGTCGGTCTTTAAGGGATATTTCAGCTGGGAAACTTTTTAAATACATTTTTGTGCCTTTCAAAGAATATCGACAACCCAACAGTAAACAAAGACAAGCCCAAGCAGTCAAAACGAGGTTGTTTGTATAGGATGGAAGTACGTCACAATCGCATCAGCCAATGGGAGAACGATTTGAGTACGGCTCAAATTCCGCGCTTTTAAATCTTAAATAATTAAGAAAATAAATTTTTTTGGTTGTTTTCATGCAGAAAATCGAATTCAGAACAGTTTTCTTCATAACGATCTTCATATCAGTAACGATATTTATTATTCAAATTTAAAAAATAGTGGTATTGCCCATTCTTCTATTGGAGCATTTGCAATCATCACGCGACCCCATACCTAACAATTGCCATAACAACAGATACCTCGTCACTTAGCAACCGCCTTAGAAACAGTTAAAAGCCCTACAAAAGGTTAACAGTTAAAAGAAAATACCTGGTCGTGACGTCACCTCAAAACACTCTATAGGAGTGTATACTAGTTTTAAAATAAATATAAAATTAAAACTTAATAGAAAGAATAAACTAATATATTAGGTGCAAAGTAAGAGAAAGGTTTGATTGTTATTTTTTCAAAACACATTTTTTAACAAATGAAGACTTGAGTCTGTAAGCCTTCTCTCCTTTTTCAGGACTAAACTATGCTTGCATGAAGACTTGATGAACCTCAGCCCTTGGTGTTTTAAAAGGGTAGGTCAGTATGACTCATGGATAACTAAATATGGTCAGTGGACTAAAAAGTTTGGAGACTCCTGATCTGGCTTTATGGGCAATACAAATAATAGTTTGATTCCAGTAATATAAACAATGTTTAACCCACAATCTAAAAACATTTAAAATAGCAAACAATTGTTTCGGGGATTAAAGGATCCCCTTCATCAGTGCTAAAAGTACAAATGAAGACAGGCGATCGGTATAAATACACAGCAAAAAGCGTTGTTTATATTACTAGAATTGCTCTTCTCCACAAGATTTACCTGACTTATTAGTTTGATTCTTTAAAAAAAATTAAGGAAAAAAACTTTGAATGATAGAATTTTTAACTCGCCAACAAATTGTTTTTTTTTTTTTTTTTTTTTTTTTTAAATACTAAGAGCACCATCTTACCAGCAATGATTATCCCAACTGGTTGAGAGAATAGACTTCCCAGTCACTGGGGAGAAAAATATTGACGAGACACTACGAGTATGATGGCTGGTTTCACACAAAGGTTCCTTTTTCAGCTGGCGCAAATCCCAAACTTTTATCATCCTATAAAAGCATTCATCTTAAATTCAAATTTAGAGGTCACATACCTACACAACAGAACACATATGGAAATCTAAACTGTAAACCCAGAGATGGTTTGTGGATTGAGTTAAGATGGAATTTTTTATTGATTGAAAACAAAATTCTTTTGAGCTACATACAGAATTAATGAAGTTATAGTAATTTCCAAGGCAATAGGATTTTGCTTGTTTTCTGGACAGAGGAAGTGAAGTGGTTTTTGTTCCAAGATATTTATTTTTATTTAATCTTTATTAATTAATTTTTGAGCTCATTCAACAGGCTCTTACCAATAGCACAAACATCTTATCATCTTAATCCAAAGAAGATATACTTCTTTTCGCAATTATGTTAATTCCATTGAATTTGAATGAGCTGTGCTGTGTGGGCTGTTACTGTCAAAACTCAAAAGAAATTTAAGAACACATTTGAGGAATAAATTTAAATGCATACCCTTTAGTATCTGATGAAGCAAAATAGTTTTGGTCAACAGGATGGACACTCACACGTTTTATTCTGTATGCATGACAGTTATGTTTTTTAACACACTTCCTAAAATGAAATAAGGTAATATACATCCTTAGAACAAGGAAGACAACTTTGAAATTAACATACCAACAGAAAATTCTCAATTATAAACATATTTTTCATGAGTAAAAGTGGTGATTGGAAACTAAGATAAAATAGTTTTTTGAGTGCTTTTTAAAATTGAGGTCGTAGGTGCAAGAACCGGGTATCTCTGTATTTTAATTTAAATTTACTTAAGGGGATTTTTGGCATGCTTTAGGGTTGCTGTATGAACTTTGCGTAAGTTAGGATATATACAGGAGTAAAACAGCAACCCTTGTATTTGTACTATGAAGCCTCTGTATAAGAGAAACTTTCAGTTTGTTATTACATTTTCAAAATTTCAAGCGGTTACATCCACTAGTTGTGGTTAGCCCTGATGACATTGAAAAAGGCGGCTACTTATTTAATACCCTGAACCTTGAAAATCTATTACCACACTGTTGTTCTCACTCAATTCTATGAAAGCTGAAATGAGGCCCAAGGTTTTTATGCCGGAATTGCAGTTTAAGAACCCATATCTGGCATCAGATGAAGATCTGCATTTTAAGGCAACAACGATTGGAAGTGTATTGCTAAATTGGCGGATCTAACTGTGAATAAACTTGGTTTGAAAGTGAAGATACCTGGTTCCTGCCTCCTCAATTTATTATCAAAAATATTTCTACAGTTCACTCACACTTGTTCAGAAAAAAGTTAAAGTTAATGAAGTAACTGAGTAACCCCTTGATTTACCAAGCATGATTAAATACAGAGTTAGCATAATTTTGTAGTCTACTAAGATAGAATTAACATGCGACAGTTTTTCAGATAGGTTTTTAGAAAAATTTAACCTTTGAACAATTTTGATACTTTTGAAATATATACTGTTTTTATAAATTCTTCACAAATTGAAATTTTGACAAATTAGTAGGGTAAGGTATTGTACCTCGGACCTATTTTTACTTTTTACCCTGTAATTTCTTATTTATTGAAGATAAACTGATAAAACAACTTTCCCTTGATATTTTAGCTTTTCATACACAACATCATCAGCAAAAGGAATGCTCAGAAAGGAATGTTTTCGTTTTCAGATATATGACTCTGATGATCAACCATGAGTACTAGTATTGCCAAGGTACAATACTTCCCCTACAATATATTTTTTTGGTATTTTAAAAAATGTAGCATTTGAAACACCAATGTCCTAATTTCTAATGTTCCAATTTCCAATGTCCTAATATATCATGTGAACAAGATGGAGATAGTTTAATTGTCAAAAAGTTGCTACTAGAGTTCGACAATTACTTTGCCCAACGATTTTAATATCTTCATTGAACCTCTGAGCTTTTAAACATTCCAACCATGCAACTGCTGAAATTTGTTTCTGCCTACTATAAGATAATAGAAAAACTAATAGGAGGATAATACAATAGACTCTATTGTATTAGGGGGTTCAAGAACCTGAACACAGCAACTAATGATCTATTGAATAGACCATTTTTTGCTGTGTTCAGGTTCTTGAACCCCCTTACCACAAATCATTTATTTATTCAAACATTTTGTGGAGATAATATTCAAAGTACTTAGTACTGATTAACTCAATTTTTAACATTCTAGGTTATATTACACTAAATTAAGTACTCACCTATTTTCTCGACTATCAACAATGGCTACTTCTCCACGATTGTGTCCAGCAATCAAGGTGGAACTGGACAGAATATCAAAACAAGAACAGATGTCATCGTCTACTTCATAATATTTCTATCAACAAAGGAAGAAAAACCGTGTTGACACCAGGGCTTAAATTCTAACCAAAGAAGTACCGGAGCTCTACTATTTCAACATTCCGCTTAATTGGGACATCTCCGCTTAACAGGGGCGTCATTTCAGTTTTTGGTTGGGGGGGGCAAGGATGTTTTTTATAGAGGGCTGTAACTAGACTTTTTTTTCGGGGAGGGGGCAGTTTTTTTTTTAAACTTAATTTTGATTTTTGTTTAATAGTTAATAATTAAGCGCAACCATGGAATAAAATATATACTTTTTAGAACTTTAAAATCAAATTTTGAGAAGAACTTAATTATTTCGTTAAAAAAAAAAGGCATTTTGAAACGAAGTGATGCATCTCGAAAATAAAATCTTCCATATTTCACCGAATTTCAGTCTTTTTTTGTGATGAGAGACCGTCCTGGATGATCTAATCCAGTTTAATCAAGATTGATGATAAGTTTTCAGTTTGTTAAGAAATTTTTCAATAATTCGTGATTAAAGCGTAGATTTGATAAGAAATATTTACAATGTAATAATTTACTCCACCAATAATCCACTTCTTATAAGGGAATTAGGGAATATACACGTCTCAATTAAATATAATGTAAAATTTAAACTTTAAGAAACGCAGGTATTTATTACATGGTTATAAACTCTATAGAAAGGCAGAAATGCTATTAATTATACTTCAAAAAGTCTAAAAACCCACAATAAACCTCAAAAAGAAAATTATCTTTGAAAAATCCAATTTTCTTTAGGAAATTTAACTAATTACAATAAAATACGTGAAACAAATTAGATCTTACCAGAAAAAGATATTCTAAGTTTTGTTTTTCAGCTTATTCAAATTGAGTAAATTCTCTGTAATTTAATGTACAAGCTATCGTCAATTCGTCAAACCTATTTTCATGCAAATCAGAGCTTGTGGAGATTTACCGGTCACGTGAAAACATTCAATGAAATGTTGTGAAAACCCCCGAACTCATCATTCACACAGGATTGGTCCTTCGTACAATGAACCAATAGCTGATGAAGAGATCAAGAAGAGGCGTTGCGAATCCTTATATTCGATTTATTTATGATCCCTTCAAGCAGGTGGCTACAGTACCATACCAATTTGAAGTCTGAAGTGTTGACACCAGACACTAATTTCACGGTTTGGAATTTTCGGTGAGATGTTTGTGATAACAACAACACCCCCTATGAAAACAGGAAATGAGCCCCAAGTGGACACGAACACAACATTTCAAGTACACGAAGATAGTCAGCCCCAGGCTAATCGTAAATCCTTCAAGACATGTCACACCCCCAACCAAATGCCCCTTTCAACATTTCAACGGGGGGCAATTGACCAGTTCCCCTCTATGGATCCGCGCTTGGGGCGTGCGTCCGTGTTTTATGGTTATATTCGCTTCCTGAGCCTCAAGTGGATGGCAAAACGGAATCAGGAATACATTTTTTAATAGTAACAACTCATAAAAAAAACATAGTTCTCAAACATGAATTTGGCGCCCGGGGCGGCCGCCCCCACCTTAGCATGGCTCTGCTTGTAAGCGGCAGAATTTTCAAGGAAGAAAAGTATCAAAGGTCAGGAGGGAGTTTGGGGGTTTTCCCCCACAAAATTTTGAAAATTGACCTTCAAAAGTAGTGTTTTAACTCCTTTTGGGACTTTTTGAGTTAAATCCGGCGCTTGTAATTTTCGTTTATCGGAAAACTTCGAGGGGTAAATTTTGGTCTTTACGAAAGGGTTCGGAACGCGATTTTATGCACTCCGGTGCGTTCCGGTTAAAATGTAAATATTAACTGAAAACCAAGAAGTACCGGAGCTCCGCTCCGGTGCAATTTAAGCCCTGGTTGACACAAATACAAAAACATCTATTCAATAAATTATGATAAAACAGTATATACAGGGTGCATAGGAAAATCCCTTTAACCTGAAAATATTTGCTAACGGGGAAAGCTACAGCTATACAAGTAATGTAACGGTATACATAGTTCCCACTCTTTTGTAAGGAAAAAAAAAATCAAGTACTTTTCAAGGACTTTTTAATGCTTATTTAAATTTTTCATGGACTAACATAGAATGGCGGAAAAGCCATTTACAAGCAACAAAACTTGTTCTTTTTATCATACCCCTACTTCAGAAAACAACTTTTCTCAAAACCTCTCATTCCTAAAGTTTCTTTGATGTTTTAGTTAAAATTTGTCTTTATTTAGCTAAAGAATGCAAAAACTATCTGACCACACTGAAAAACTTAATTTTCAAACTGCTCCAAAGAAAACAGTGTGTTTAGAGAGGGTGTCAAATTACGGTAAGCAGAATATCATAAAGAATAAATTGGTTGGGTGTAGTTTGCACATGCACTCCTGTGCAGCAGGGTCCCCTTCTCAGATTTAAAAACAAATTTATTACAATTATGTTAGACAAATAATGCAGGCATGATAGAGGTTCAAGGCTATCATAGAAGTATTTTTGGATTCTTGGCATTGGTAGGGCTGTTGTGCAAAGGCAGGCCAGTTCTTCAGTTCTAATATAGTACTGTTCAGGAGTCATAAATTTGATTTCAATAGTGTCTAATAAAGGGTCTTGAATTCATTATTTAGTTTTAATGCAGCTTTCTCTGATCACTAATCTTTTTACTGCAGCCCCTACTCTGGTGTCTTGATCCTTTCCACTTCAAATCTGTTTTGTTGCCAATTTTACAAGTAAAAAGAAACAGAAATATTTTAAACTCACCTCAAAAGTAAGCTTTTCCATATCTCCACAAAGAATTCGTCCATCATAACTTGAAGACAGAAGTTTATGAGGATCATAAGTATTGAACTTTACATTTGTGATACCTTCATTGTGACAATGAAACATGCATGAAGAATTTGACGTCTGAAATAAAAACAAAATTTCAAGTCAACTTGCTATTAAAACAATTAATAACAAGTTATATATATTGACAAATACATGGGGTTTTTTTTAGAAAAATATAAATGAAAGTAGATCTGAAGTTGTCTTAATTATTTTTTCTTAAAATAAAACCAGGCTAATTGAGTGTAGCAGAGTCCCTTCAAAGTCATCAGCTCAATGCAGAAGACTCAAACCTCTCATGAAGATTTTTTATAGTACCATAATGAACCTTTTATCCCGAAATCTAAAATTTGGAATACTCCTCTTACAGATTTCATGCTGCCCCTGATGAATTTGCACTAGAAGTTTCAACTACCACTAAGGAATCACTATTACTGCTTCACTAATCCATGTATATAATCTGAATACTGGATTACTTATAGTCCATACAAGTTTTCAAAATGGGAGTTGATGGTAGGGAGAGAAAGCTTATCTTTGCCGGATCATATGCGGATGTGTCAGTAGCCATAATGTGCTTGTTTGTTGCGTGGCGCTATGTTACAACTGCATTTTCCCGAAATGGGAAATCTCCCATAGGGAGGGTTTAGTAGTAGTTTTTAATCTTTGTAGTTTTCCAATGATTTCCGCAATTTGTAGTAAGAGAACAACAACCATAGAACCTACAGAGAATCCGTAGCACTTGTCTCTGCAAATGTTAATTTTTACTGACTGACTTTCCTGCATAAAATGCATGCGTTTCATTCAAACATTTCAGGATTCAAAACATTGTTGGCATTGTGTTGTAAATAAATGCATTTTTGTGAACCTAACTTGGTGAAGATCATGGTTCTTATAGGAGTCTTAGCTAGCTTGGAATCAAAAGATTTTGAGTTCATAAATATATTCCTAATTACAGAACAAGGTTGGTTCTAATTAAATGCTTTCAAACTTGTTTTCCTTCTCTTGATGTAATCATATTAATGTTATACTAAATTTTGAGATTAAACCAAACATATTTTTATGAGTTAAAAAGTTTATAGAATTGATTAGCACCAACAGCCAAAAGGAAAACAACAATTGTATGGACATCAATCTAATTGGGTAATCAATACATCACTAGGTAGCTTTTGGTGCTTGTATTATTACCAAGTTGTTTTTGAAGAAACAGGATAAATTTATTTATTTGTCAGTTGTTTACATTATTTCTATTAGAATAGATTTTATTGAGCATCAAATATTTAGATAATAATGATATATTAAGAAGTGGCAAACAAAAAAATCTTTGAAACACTTATAATGTAACAATAATCTGTTCCCACAGTTGAAAATAGACATTTCGATTTCCCAAAAGACCCATAGTATGTATACATCAACTTACCGCATTCCAAAAACCCAAAAAGCCAGTTTTACTTCCAGCAGTAACTATCACTTGGTTTACAGAAGGATGTACAGTCAATGAAGTAATTTTTTCAGGAACTACTTTTGTAACCAAAGACTCCTTTGATTTCATTCTTTTAAAATGATCAGGAAACCTACGAACACATTGTGTCTTTTTTAAAGGTATTGATAATAATAAACTTATTGCTACCAGAAATGTGTGTGTGTGTGGGAAAGATTTTATATCTATAAAAACAACTTTGTTAAGTAAAAAATATTCAATCTTAAAACAATTACTGAATAGGTTTGGGTGGGTCCTTAAAGTCCAGATCAGAAAAGTGTTTCTGAAAATTAGAGAAGTCTTTAATGTCCTCTACACACTCTTCAAATTTGAACTTGTCTGGAAAGACCTACAAGAAAGTTTAAAACTATAAGCATGTTAAAGCTTAAACAAAATTTAACTACAATAAGGTGTTTTAACACACAAGGGAACTACAGCCCTCTACTCGCTATTGCTTACCAACCACGTAAATTGCTTATGCAGGACAATTTGGATTGCTTCACAATCCTCACAGAACTTAACTCACTTTGTAAAACATATGAATAAAAAATTAGCAGAAGAAACATCAAACAACTTTCCAATCAGATGTCTCAGGTCATCCCTATGAATTACACCCTCCCAATAGAAACATTGGTGCATGTATTAACTCAGTACAGTATATGCATATAATTTTATTTTTGACAGTTTAATTTCATTAGAAAAACATATAATAAATTAAAGCTTATTTCTCAAATAGTTCTAAAGTATTTTGGCTGTTAACAATCTTTTTCTAGTTTGAGATCCACTCATGGATATGCCACAATAAAGGAAACAAGTTTTTTATCCCATATTATAGTGTTACCAGGCTAGCTGATTGTTAATCTAATTCACCAAATAGAATTGCCTATTTTTACTCTCTAGTTTAACAAAAATAATTTTTGAGACAATTTTTGTAGGGTTTATTTGTGTATTTTTATATAATTACCACACACAACCTATCTACATTACCAAAAAAAGTATCACAAAAAATAAAATTAAGCCTATAACTTTTTAAACAATTGATTCCTTTCATTGAGTTTAGCTCATTTAAAAATTTGCCAACTGAGAGATTTTAAGAGCTTTCATTGTGTATTGATTTAAGAGTAAGAAATCAATACCATCATTAATAAGAAATATTTTATCAGAAAAGAAATATTTTTACATATCATTATCTCTCTATATTAAAAAAAAGTAACAGTGACC
Organism: Tetragnatha montana; assembly: GCA_963680715.1. NCBI lineage: Eukaryota > Metazoa > Arthropoda > Arachnida > Araneae > Tetragnathidae > Tetragnatha > Tetragnatha montana. Next base: position 27,104,563 of record OY796677.1, read on the forward strand.
GCCGCTAAAGCCCTGAATAGTCTACCTTAGGTAGCGACATCACGCTCAACCGGCCGCCATTACGGGGAGAACTCACTACTAGTACAGTACTTTGTTGTACAGTCTAGCTTAACGTCGCTAGTAGTGAGTTTTCCCTGTCATCTTGATGTCACTACTTAAGATAGAGTATCCAGGGCTTTAACCACTGTGGCCGCTGCTTTTGAAAATTTTTTTTTTGAACTCTCACTACGCAAAAACTATTCAACAGAAATTTATGAGATTTTAAAAATTTGTAGACAAATGTATGAGGATCGTGTTCGTTCTAAAAGCTAATAGATGAGATAATTAGTTCTAGAGTTATTTAATGTCAAAGTCGAAAATTATTTTCTTCTGCTGAGAGTTCACCCCCAGCAAAATCTATTAGCAGGAGAAATATGATTTTTTGCAGACACATACTCTTAGATGTGCAGTTTAGCACCACGTCGCCCTTTTTCTAATTTTGAATTAGTTTTGGAGTAATTAAGTTTAAAAGTTTTGAAATTTTTGACGGTTTTTCCGTTATAAAAACAAAAATAATCACTGTAGAACTATGATATTTTAAATACACATACAAATATTTTTTATAAAAAGATTGGCTTTTTTAAAATTCTAATTAGTTTTGGAAGTTAATCTAATTAGTCTAATTAGTGTTTTTTTTTAAGATTCAAAGTTTTAATTTTTTCTTCTCTTTTTGGCCATTCACTAGAGAAACAGACGAGTTTTAGGCTGGGCGCGCACGAGTGACTAAAGTCACGGCGACCAGGATTACTAGTATCAAAAATATCACTAGAAAACAATGGATCTCTATGAAGAAATTCTTGGCAATCGGCCAAGTGTCACGTCGCCTAGTGCGGGCACTCTACCAATACTTGAACTTGTTTCAATAGCCAAGGCAACAATTTTGTCTTTGTCACCGTGACAAAAGTCGCTCGTGCGCGATCAGCCTTATGCGTGTTTTATGATGAGTCTGATATTTTATTTTCAACAATGCTTTTTTCTACAAAGTGGTTGATGGTTATTAGTAGACTTGCTGAATATTTTTTTAACATTTCAATTAAATTATTGATAAGCAAGAGAGGTATTTTCGGTATAACAAGAGGCTTAATTAAGCCGAGAAAAGGGTTCTGCTGGATTGTTGAGATGAATAAGCGAGCTCTGCTCGCTAAGATCGCAAAGAGATCTGAAAAGAACTGCGAAGCAGTTACGAGGGTTGGTGAGCGATGGCTCACTATGTGTCATACTCACTATGTGTTTGATTTATTTTCAACGATTCCACTAAATACACACGTGCATACTTTAAAAATTTAAAGTTTCTTGAAATGCGGAAAATATTTCGATTAAATTGAGTTAGGAAAGTAATATTTCAGCAATAGGTTTTTTTCGGGATGATTTGGATTAAATTATTTATCAGCAAGAGTGATAAGTAGTTTTGGTTGTAAAGGAGCATTAATTAAGCCGACCAGCGGGGTGTGCTGGATTGGTAAGATGGAACAAGCGAGCTTTGCTCGCTGAGATCGCGAAGCTATCTTAAAAGAACTGCGAAGCAGTTCCAGGGGTTGGTGAGTTATAGCGAGGAGGGGGCAGGCCCCCTAGTTTATAAGAAAAAAAGGACACATATTAATGGAAAGTTTTTTTTCATAAAATTATTAAAATTTCTAGAAACTTTACTAGTAAATTTTCAATTTTTATAATTGTAAATCTATGCTGTTAATTCATTTAATTCTTGTTAAACTAATAAAAAGAGAATAGAGTTAGGAATGGAATGGAAAATTACCTTTGCAGTTTCAACAATTTCAAGCTGAAATAAATAAAAAGTTGTTAACAAAGCTCAAAATTGGCATATTAACTATATACTAGGGTGGACCAAAAAAAACTATTTTTGAATTTCAAAACACTACATTGCAGAAAGCTTGCCTCTTGGGTAAATAAGTAAAATGCAACAAACATTTTTAAAATCGGTTAAAAATTGCCCTAGCACATCAGCCCTAAGGTTTGAAAGAATACGCTATTCTATTATTTTTCAAGTAAATCAAATAAATAAAATTTTAAAAAACTTCTATAAGAAGTAGATACAGGCATACATTAGCAAAACAATAACCAGGAAGGATATTGAGATAAAATATTACAATACATTGTCGGCTTACACACGAAAGGCACTAAGTCACTTTTGGTGAATCTTTTAAATGCGGTATAACAGCATCAACAAATGAGTGGAGCCTTGGAGCATTCCCCAAATCTTGCCAAGCTGTAAGGCAATTAATTGGCATGGCAACAAAAGAAAGCAATCGGCTGTCGCTAAACTTGATGTAACCTCATACAGAGTATTTGAGCCAGAAGTGCCTTACTGCCTTTCGCTTGTAAGCCGATGACATATGTAGTTTATTACATTTCAAAATACGTTTTCACAAGAAAATCACGTAATTAGTACTGCCGTCCTTAGCAAGAAAGGCGTATCTCGGATTTTGGCGATTTTCAGGTTTTTGCATATCTAGAATCTTTGGAGTCTTCTGCACCTTATGATACCTCATTCATGTACCTATGGGTACGAAAAGGTACACAAAAACGCTAGTGAAAAAGGGCGTATCTATGAAATTTCTTGAAATCCTTAGGCGAAAAGTGCTTGTACTGAAAATCTTGATTTTCAGAGATGCGCCCTTCTTGCTAAGGACGGCAGAGTATGAAATAAAAGGTTTTTCTGATTGTGCAAAATTTTATTTTTATTAACATAATGCCATGAAAAAAGTAGAATTAATATAAAGTTATATAACTTTGTTCACACCTTTTTTAAAATTTCGAAACCACAATTTTACCCCTAGACTGGTGTTTTTCAACCAGTGTGCCACAAGGGATTGTCAAATGTGGTGCGAGGATTTTAAAAATATATTTAAAATTCAATTGTTTTTGTAATTTTAAAATATTAAATTGAAATTACTTCAACTTTTATAAAAAAATATTTCCAAGTTGTATTATTTTTTCTTGAAATAAAAATACAGTAAAACCTTATTGAACTCCACCCCTATAAAACCACCACCTCCTCTAATAACCACTTTTGAAGGCACAGATTTCCCCCCCCCCCTATTTTCCTACTGTTAAATACCTCTATAACCAAACCAGTAAAACCCCAAAAACATCCCAGTATTCCCAATTCACAAAAAAATAATCCAGATGTGTTAAAGCTGAGAAAGGAAGGAAAGAAAGTATTCCCATTCAATGGACTTTCAATAAATATGATACAACCATTCAAATACACTATAAAAACATTGGTTCTACAATTGAAAGGCCCACCATCAAAATGTTTTGAAAGGTTTGGTATGGTTGGTGCCTGTATTGTTTTATGACTCTAAACAATCTCTATTGAAACAGTAAACTTCAAAAGATTTTATTGCCCTACAACCCTCTTCCCTTCCACATGCGGTTTTATTGCTTCCTCCCAAACAACAAGACTGGCAACAACTCCAGACTTACAATTCCATTATTGGACAGAAAACTTTGGTGTGTATTCCAAGGTTTTGAAAAAGTTAGTCATCCAGCTGAGTTACTGATAAAACAGCCCAGCCGAAGTAAAAATCAAATTGTTTATTAACTCAATAGACATTCGTCCAGAAATAAATTAGTCCAATCTTAACAAAACAAATTCTCATAAACATGATCTGATAGATTGATATAAGAAAGATCAAACAAGTTGACGCGTTACAATATAATGAAACAATCAAGGAATAATCAAGGATTTTCAAGGCCCGTGAGAACCCTGTACTAATACATTATTAACCATTAATTAATATAGAGAAGTAATCAAAGGTAACATGAAGTTTATTTTCACTAATTATGCAAAAATTTGATATTCAATAATAAATTTTTCCCACTGGACCCCCCAAAGGAAAATCCTGGCTACGCCCCTGTGCATGCTAGGGGTACGCAGGAAAATATATTTTTCCTTCGGGGGTACAATTGTGAACAAGTTTGAGAACCACTGATCTACTGGATTTGAATTGCTAGAACCTGAAATATTTAATTGTTGCTTATCATCAACTTCTTCGACATTAGATTTGTTACTCATAAAGGAATCCCAGAAAATGAAACAGCCGACAAAGAGGCAAAAGGCGCTGCTAATACTTTGATCAAAAATTGCTTATCCCCAGAAGATCGTAAAAAAGAGCTAAGTCAAAAAATCAAAGGAGAAGCAGAAAAGGAATGGAAAAATTACAAAAAATATAGACTTCACACACATGGATAATCTGAACTTGAAGAAAAAATTCCCCACATCAAACAGGACAGAAGATGTAATGTTATCGTGCATAAGAACGAAAACCTCCCCCACCAAGACAAATCTTTTCAAATTCAATCAAACCTCAAATCCTATATGCCCAATATGTATGCCCAATGACCATATGTTGTTGCACTGCAAAAAAAAAAAACCCTAATGAAATACCTCAGTATCACAGAGGTGCCAAGTTTCAAAAAAAGTTTTCAGTAACCAGAGCTGATGTAATCAGTAACTTTTCAGTAACCTTGCTGGTGTCTCACTGTCCTCCGGACCTGGAAAAAGTGCCTGGTTCGAACGAACCTGGTTCTGGTTCGAAGTGCCTGGTTCTGGTACGAACCTGGTTCGGGGGAAGCCCCTGTCAGCTCCATAGGAGCAATACATTAGGTTCGGGTAAATTTTATTAGGTTCGGGGGAAGGTTAAAACTTTTTCCAGGTCCGCTGTCCTCAGGATCTAACTGCATTACAATTCTTGAATGCGATTCGGGTGATGTGATCCCAAACTTGAGTATTTCCCTGACTCACATTTTTATACACTAAAATTTGATTGGCTTAATTATTTGGATAATGAATTAGGTAAATTTAAATAATTAGTACCTAAATTGGTTTTAATTATATTCCATTAAAAGAATTAGATAACAGAAAAAACAAATCCAATTTAAGTAAAGTTTCAAGATTAGTATGAATAAATAGAAATTTAGGTAATTCATTATTTATCTTATTCATTATCCTAAAAAAATTATACTGAATTAAATAAATTGGAAAATTTAGAGAGATATTTTATTAAAATATTTTGATAATAAATTGTAATCTAAACTATTTACGTATTACCAATTAATATCTTCCAATATTACCAATTAATATCTTATATAATTATTATCTTCCAAAGGCAGATAATTTAAGAATTATAATTAGAGAGTCCATAACAAGAGATCCACTGAAAAGAGTTGCGATTATTTCTGCAGCCGCGGCACAGAAGGCAAAACCCAAGGTAGAGAAGATTTAACCCAAACGCAATTTGGATACAGTCCCTTTATTCCCCGATTTGCATCACGGATTTATAAAAAATCGCACATGGAAAAGTCCAGGGGCCGATTACAAAATGCGTATCGTAAGGTCGCGCAGACCAAAGCGATGCCGATGCGCGCTGTGAGCCGGTGATTTCACCAACAGCCGGAGAGGCAACCATGTACGGCCAACATATTTGCAACTTTAGGAAAGGGAGATAAATCTTCATTCTGATAAAATCATTATGAAAGTGAAAAAAAAATCACGAATCCGCGAAAGAATAGGTATCCGTAATTTTACATCAATGTCCATAACACTGTAATTTTCTATCGAATCCGTAACTATTACGGACATATCGTAATACTTGGCACCTCTGGTATCACTTCTTTAAATTATTCTGAAATCCTAAAAATAAATAAGGAAAACAGCAAGAAGAAAATCCAAGCCATAATCTCATTTCTCAAAGAAGTATAAAATCAGACTGAAAAAATTATCCTCTTCTCAACAACCCAGAGAAAAAACAAATGGAAGAAGACCAAGCAGCTCCATCAGAGTTAGCATATGTCTCTAAAAACCAACAAGAACAAGAAGATTTGTTACTAATACTGAAAGAAAAGAGATCAGGATCATAACGAATGTTTTGTTTCATACAAAACTCTTTAACGTCATTTTGAGACCTGAGTCTCTTACTTTGACCTTTTAAATAGTAGTAATAGACGTCAGTGCGTTTACCATCTCTACGAGGTACAACCTTTCTTACACAAATTGACTCTTCTTGGGTCACACAGCTCTCTTCATCATAAGATTCTTCTTCAGACTCCGATTCAGATGACACTTCTTCAGACTCCGATTCAGATGACACTTCTTTATACTGCTGAGACAGTCCGGATCTTGAGTCAGCTTTCCTGGTCCTCAAATTATAATTACTAATAATTGCTCCACTGTCCTTCTGGGGTTTAAAAGAATCATTTGTAAACGAAACATTAATAGTTTCAACGATATTTTTTGAAGCTCTGATGTCACAATTTCAAAATCAAGAGGTAGATAGAGCAGAAGAAATTTAGAACTTAATAATTTCAGGTTAATCATGATTTTGGGAACCACCGATCTATTGCGCTTCTATGCCCAAAAGCCTATTTGTGGAAAAATGAGAATTTGCAATTACAAAAATAAATGCAATAAAAAATTCTTCAAACCGATACTATTTTAATAATTTTTTAAACTAAAAATAAAAAAATGGAAAATTTTATTAGTTTTTATAAAGAAACAAATTTTTTGAAAATTGAAAAGCAGTAGTTTTACACAATATTTGGGGGAAAATCCTGAAAATTGAATTGAAATTATGAATTTTTTAAAGCTAAATTTGGAAATAAATTATGGATTGCCAGTTACATTTATAGTAAATATATATTAAATTATTGATACCTGGGTTTACTGAAATTTTTAGCCTCAGAAATATAATATGCCCTAGAAAAGTTCTAAGTCTTTTACAAATTTTGGGCATTGTTATACTATAACTACACTAATGTCTGCCTTTATTGAACATAATATAGAGCAAAGAAGTAAATTAAAGTAATTTCCTTCAAAAATTATGATATTTTCCATTACAAGCTCAATTTTATAAGCCGAGGTCAATTTGACCCAGGCCTGCGGTTTTATTCTAGTTATACCGAAAATGCAGCGGTTCTAGTGTTAACTGAAGGTTTGTGTCCCCCAAATAACTTAAAACAGGGTTTTGGTTTGAAATTTGTGACACAATCGGTTACAGGTGTGTGTAAAACATAACAAGGCTTCAGCCAAAAATCCTTCACTTAAACCACTTGATTTTAACATTGTTTTGACACCATCCATTGCAGTATAGTTAAAACGTTCTGCAACACCATTTTGTTGAGGGGAATAAGTATTAGTGAACTCTATTTTAATTCTCTGATCTTCTAAATGGCTAACAAAGTTAGTGTTATTAAATTCTTTATCATTATCACACCGAATGTTCATAATCTTATGGTTAGTGAAACGTTCTGCCCGAACTTGGAATTTCTTGACACATTCTAGAGATTCACTTTTATGCTTTATCGAGTAAACAAGTTTTACGTGAAAAGTCATCTATAAAGGAAATAAAATACTTAAGACCACTAATAGCAGTTTTAAGCATTGGCCCGCAAATATCAGTATGAATAAGGGCAAGAGGTTTCTTTGAACGAATTTTGCCTAAAGGTTTAAATGACTTTTGACGAGTTTTAGCTAAACGACAAGACTCACAGTCAATTTTCTCATGCTGAAGTTCAGGCAAACAAAAAAACAGAAGTTACACTTTGGCTGATGCATCTCGCATTGGCTTAGTTGAACTTCTCATGCCATGACTGCAAATTTGATCCCACGGAGGTTTCAAAAGCAGCGTTATTCTTCTTGACTTCTCGGCTTTTACTTCCCGTTGGAAAGCAGTAATACATTCCTTTGTATAGTTTAGTAATCAGAATAGTTCACTTCTTAAAGTACAAGGCAATCTGTCCTTTCTTCCCGAAAAAAGTAGCGTCTCCTTGATCAAACTTCGATCCAGCTAATAGGTTGGGACGGATAACTGGAGAGTACATCATGTTTTTGAGTTCAACGAATTCTGTATAATCTTCTAGTTGAAAATTTAGCCAAACAGTTTCTGTGCTTTTTAGGTATTGACACATTATCCACAGCAACCATCATCTTCGAGTTCTCTGTAGGGGTGAAATCGTGAAACAGGTTTCTATTTCCACAAAAGTGAGTAGAAGCTGCAGAATCAAAAATCCAGGAGTTTTTAGAAGTCTTGGTCCTTGTGGGCTTACCCATTCCGACTTTAAAACTGTTCATTTCTTCTTTCGGGCTGAATTTCAGATTTCTTAGTCTTGAACTTAGAACGTCGGCATTCAGAAGTAGGATGACCAGTTTTACCACAGTTTGAACACTTTGGATGGCTTCCCTTGACTGGTTTCTTAGATGTAGTGGTCTTTAAGGCAGCACATTCCAGGTCTTTTCGACATTGAGATAGTCGAGCTTCCTCAGCTAGTTGTTCTTGTAAAACTCCGGCAAACTTGAATTTCTCATCAGACCATCTATATATGGATTGGACGATTCCGGTAAATTCAGGTGGCAAGTATCAAATCAGCTGGAAAGCTTGGTACAGTTCCGCCATCGGGTGATTGCAATCTTGAAGCTGACAGACGATCTTTCGAAGTTGTGCAGCATATATTCCAACTGTTTCATCGGCACCCATTCGGCAAGAGAAGAAAGTATCAAGCAATCCTATGATTCTTGCACTGTTGTCCGGTTGAAAATGATATAAGAAAGATCATCAAACAAGTTGACGCGTTACAATATATACTGCTTAAGTTTTTAGGCTCTGCCCATTTTTAAAGATTGGAAGATATTTGCATAGGTTGTCTTCTTCCCAACAGTTACTATACTTCGGCATGGGTGCCACTTTTCAAAATTTGCAAGACGGAACTTTAAAGTTTCGTATTAATCACTTTCATCCAGTCTAGCAATTTTTTTTAATTGCATGAAAATCCATAAAATATCATGAACAATCATAGTTCCTTAAATTCTAAATCAAGATAAAGCTATATGTGAGTAAAACCATGTCATTTGTGGCCAAAATGTGTGGTTCAATTCCGTTAATGTTCCCACTAAATACAGCTATGCTCTTTTGGATACCAAAAAAATAGTAATATATTGCTAAAATAATTTTAGACACAGATTAAAATGTTTGGTTAGATCAAAAACTATTCATATTTTCAATAAAAATAAAAAAAAATGTTGATATTTGAATGTATGGCATTCTCAAAAGTATGGCCATTTTTAGCAGGAACGCGTTAACGGAACTGAACCAAATGTGCAGTGTAGGTATTGGAATTTAGCACTTATTTAGCATTTCGTAATATACCTGGGACGGAATTCCGTTCATTGACATTTTAGAAAGACGGAATTCCATCCTGGGGATGGAAGAGTGGCACCCATGTACTTCGGTTTAGTTGGTAGGCATGAAAGCTGTTAACATGATCAAGAACAGGGTGTAGACCAGCACATGGGGGGAAAAAAGTGAAACAGTCAGATATTTTTCCTTGCTTTAATATTATGTAATATTTTATTCTATATTTTGTATAAATCAATTGTTAAGAGGTTTTTACCATTAATAGCTAGAAAAATGTTTTGATTTAGTTATAAAACAATCCCCTTCTGAATTTAAGGTTACCCCTTCTAAGCCACCACCCTTCCTAATCCCCAATTTTTCACAGAATGGAAGGTTATCACTTTAGATAGGTTTTATATAAGAAAACTGATTTTTGAGCATGAAATATAAAAACCTTCTAATTTTTATTAGTAGCTATAAAAGTTAACATAAAAGGAAACAATACCTTAGTTTGTTCCAAAACTTTCTGAACCAAAGCTTTTTCAGACAAATTTATGTTCACCTTTGCTAAGCGCTCACTCTTCCTGGGTGGAAGCACTGGCTTTGGTTTGTATTGCCTTGAAGAAATTTTATACAAGAAAATAAAAAAGTCACAATTTTACAAAATCTTAGTTATGAAAGCACTGATCATCTTAGTTTCTGCTTTAACTGAGCCATCAAATATTTCTAGAATCGTTTTATCCTTTAAAAAATGGTGAAGAAATTATGCAAAAAAAAAAAAAAAATGACCAAGTACAGTAAAACATAAAACAATTTTTCAGTTAAATATATCTAATTATGGTAACAATATGAATTCAATGTGGTGTATCTGAATAACTTTTTTGTCAGGTTAAAATATAGGGACATTTAAACCTAAACAATTTATATTACTTACGATTTTTGCTTTAACCGAGTTATTATACTATATGAGTTACACTTGGTTCACATTAATTCAGATAATCTGGACTCTACTGTATAATAATGTAATTTCTTAGCTTAAAATAAATCATAACAGGCAACATGTTTAAATAATTGATAGTCTAAAGTGCTAAGCTGAAAGAATAAATAATAGGAACGAGGAGTGTTATGAGTACTCCTTCCAATTTTTTTAATTAATTGCTACACCATAGCTTGCTTTATTCATTATTTCAGGCTTCTTTAACCCTTTTAATCCTAAGTCACCTAAGATTACCATTGAATTCTATGAAAAATTTAAGGTGTCTAGAACTGAAAGGATTAATACTATGCTTTCTAGTTGTAAATAAATTCCACCAAAGATTTTCTGCCTATGAAAAAAAAATTTTCTGCAGCCCAGCTAACCTATTTAGAAATCAACAATTGATGGTCATTCTTCCAGTCTAAGAACTGTGCACAACAGTTAAAACATCCTACATCTAGATTTACAGTTGAACACATTTAATCCCAAATAAATAAATATAATGAAAAAGTTGTTTTTAGGAGGCAGAAATTAGAAGTGAAGGGGTTTCAAAAGTGGCCTAGATTTTCAGTTGGGACAAATTTCTGAGAACGTTTTTTAGATTTGGAAAAAGTAGATAAATTTAGCTATCATACCTTTTAACTCTTTCAGGTTTCAAAGCTTTTACAGATGAACAAAAACTTTCTTTTACCTAAAAATACAAGGTAATGGGTTAAACATCTCTGTTTATACCAACATATAAATAAAAAGAAAAATTTAAGACCAAAAGCATTATGAAAGCTTGATTTAGCTTAAACAATTACAAATTACCCATACGGCTTTAGTACATTTTTCTGACAAACATACTGGCCTAGAAAGAGCATCTGACTGCGAAGCCATACACATGGGGTTCGAATACTCACTTGTCATGGATGATAGTTTCTGTCCTTGTGTGCAATGAATGAATGTGGCTCCACTGTAAAAAGGGGTTGTGCGAGCGAATGGTGTGTGGTGCGGGCAACAGTACCTCAACTCTGTGGCCTCGGTCCACAGGTATCTGCTGGGTAATGCTAAGTAGGTACTTCTTAGGGCAATCCAGTACCGACTCATTACAAAAAATAAACCTTTTTTGGACCAACTATATTTCTTGACCAACAAGTTAGTAAGAGGGCATTTTATCTTATAGCTCTTAAAAAGAGGGGGTACCTACTACACAATTTTCTTTTCTTAAGAATGAATCAAACAGAATAGTGCGCAAATTTTTATTTTTGCCATATTGGTTTGTTTGTGAATTGGTACAAGTAAAAGTGTACTTTCTTTCACGTTTTGAAAATAGCTGATAAACCATCAAGAAGTTTAAAAAAAAAAAAAACCTTTCCAATGATCTTGCATGACATGATCTATAGTAGCGTATAGTATGATCTATAGTAGCGTAACATAATCCTAATTCAATAAAATGTTAGCATCTTGCCGAATGTCTGATGTCCATTTTGAGCTTTTAGATACACTGGATTTATAATACAAATTATTTTCATTATCCTTTTTAGTGTTTTTTTTTTTAAATTTCTTGGCCGGGTCGGCTGACAAGAAAGCATAGTCTTTTAAATTTCTTGAATGTCAAGGAAGGTACCTACTTTTAAAAGTTAAACATTAATATATTGTTTTGAATGCCTACATTTTTAATGTACGGCCATTTTTCAATTATACAACATTTTTATTTAATATCCTCTTGTTCAGCCTTAGGCTGAAATAGATATTTAGGCATTTTGGCTATTTAAGCAATGATAGTAAACTTTCTTTTTTCCAGGCCCAGGCCTCTCAAGAATCGGAGTGGCCGACCCACGAACCATTTTGAAATATTTAGCAGCTCATGAGAGGACAATATTAGGGCTTGTTTAAATACACTGTGATTTTTTTGAAGTACCAAAAGAAAACATGATAAATAAAAAGAACAGATCAAAGGGAGATTCCATTTTAGTTGCTTTTTAGACAACATCTTCTCAATAACAATGTCATAAGCATATATCATCAACGTACAGAAGAAAGGCACTAAGTCACTTATGGAATGTCTTTTGAAAGAGGTAGAAAGACCACAACGAACAAGCATATTCAAAAATATCACCAAGCTGAAAATAAATGGCGCAAAATAAAGCAATCAGATATTGCCAAATTTGGTGTAACCCTGTATATAGTAGTTGAGCCAGAAGTGATTCAGTGCCTTTCTCCTGCAAGCCGACACTATGATGTTTACCTCATCAATATTCAAAGATTTTAGAAAGGCCAGGCTTTTTTGTCGATTTTCTTCAATCATCTTCAGGTAGTCATTTCCCTTAAAGTATAAAAAACTTTAGTTAAAAATAATATCACCAGATTAGCACTGTAACTATGAGATTTTAATGGTAATCATTAGGCTTCCCCCAACTGTTTATATCCAAATATAAGCCCGTCCATTTGAAAGTCTATAGTATGGTATTTATTTCATAACTTTACCTAAAATTCAAAAACAATTCTTAAGCTGTTAAAAAAGTATACATCCTTGGATGGAGGAAAACTTGCAAGGTTATTAGCATTTAAAGAACAAACTAAATTTAAAGCAATATTTAAAGCATTTACTGTTTATTCTTTAAACTTGTCATTATGATCATATGCTATTGGTCTTGAACAGAGGGGTTGCTTTTCAAGAAAAGCAGATGATTCTAGAAAATTCAAAAGTTTAAAATTCCTAGCTAATTTTCATTTTCACTTTTATAAATGATTTTTCAGGTTTACCTAAACTAATAAGGTTAAACTTACTTTTGTATTCTAAATTATTTTCCTCTGAATAGCAAAACAAAAAATGTTTCAAATTATTTAATGTAAAAATCTTCGTCACTTTCCATAAAATGGTGGAATATTTAAAGTTTTATGAACACGTAATATTTACCTTTTTTTTCTTTACAGGAGTCTGATTCTCAATTTCACTTTCATCCTAAAAGATTAAATGTGCTATAAATTATTTTATGTTCATAAAACAGAAATGCTTTTGCTTGTTTATTTAGTTTCCATACCCAAGATTGTTACCTTTTACACATTTGTTTCATATATGTCAGGTTATGAATTTTAAATAATCTTTTTTTTAAAAAATCCAACTTTAATTGAAAAAGCTGTAAGAAACTTTTAACTTCTGACAGAGCTAGATTTTCACAGATTTCTTTGCAATAAATCACAGAAATTGAAAATAAATGGCACATACAAAAATTAATTTTAAGTATATTATTCCCCAGTAGGTACTATCTGTATCAACATTAACCATTACTCATGACTCACACTATTTATTGCATCTACAGAGAGCAACCGACTCAAGCTTGAATTATAGCACAGGGTGCAAATTTCTTGAGGGAAGAAAAAGTACAACCATTTTTCAACCATTTTATATAGTTCATAAAATTAAAGAATTAAGATTTAAAAATCATTAAGTGTAGCTTTGCCTTGTAATTTGGAAAAATTTCAAAATTGGAGTATTTCTATGAGAATCCTTGATTGAATCTATCCTTGATCTTGGAAGGAATACTCCAGCCAGCAAAAACATAGTAAAGATGGAGAGAAGACAGTAAAACAATGAAGAAAAGAAAAAGAGTAAAGTCAAAACAATCCTTACTGAGGAAGAAGCTATCTCTTTTTTGTCAGGAATCATCTGGAAAACAAAAACACAACTCAAGCACTTTAACACACATTTTAAAACTACCACTACATATATAAAACATATATATTTCCATTTGATATTTTTAGGAATTTAATTTGCATCACGGTTATTTTGTTTGTTTTTTAAAATTTAAAACATGAAAGAACCAGATTTCGGAAAATTTATCATAAAAAATTGAATAACATATTTAGGTACATAACAAAAAGACAAAACAACTATTTTTTCCACTTTGTAGGAAGCCACATTTGAGCTTAAGGATAAAAATGTCTTACATCTTTCTTTACAAGAATGTCGATTGGAACTGATCTTGCTTTCTGAAAGATAACAGTTACATTCTAAAATTAACCTATTAGTTGAAATATTATTTCAATAAGCTAGAGCTTAATTTTTTTATGTATTTTCAAATGAGAGTTGAAAGAAATTAAGAGTTGATTTCATCAAGTGAGTCAATCTTTAACCATTGCAGAGGAGGAAGAAAATAGATTTCAATAAGAAACAAAGATTATAAATACAAAGTAAAACCAAAAAAGTAAAAGGGTTGAAATGCTGTCAACCTTTTATCAGAAGATCCTTCGAACCTTATTTGCAGCCCTTTCGAGATTGACCCTAAGGCCACTAATAAGCTATGAATTAAATACTCCATAAAAGATAACAAGTCACAATCCATTCAAACACATGAATAAAGAAAAAATATTAACAATCTGGTTATGATTCTGAGCTGATTTTAACTTTTTATTTTGTTAGTGTGTTAGTTTTTCAAACATCTTGGTGTACTTTAACCAAGTAAAATTAGTCAGTGGTCTTGGGTCTTATTTGATTAGGTGATAGGAAGTCTTGGAATCCTGGGGTATTACTGAACATTAAAATGATTAGAAAATAAAATTCAAATTAATCAATGGTTTTGAAATATACACTATTGAAGGTTTGTTTTTAAATTAAATTATTTTGCAAAGATTATTTAGTACAAACCCAAATAACTTTTAACACTTCATTGGTACCCATTTGCCTATTTGAGAAACGCAGAGAAAGTTATATACTATGAAATGGCTATAAAATATATTATTTGACTAAATGTTCTCAAACTTTGCTATGGGTCAGAATGGCTTATTAGGTTAGGAAAGGCCTTATGCAAACTTGGCTTACTTTAAGTTTTGTGTTCAACACTACAGACAGATATCAAAGTTCAAATCTTAGCCCTCTTTTGTTGGACATTGTTCACTAGTATAACTTTCTTCTAGTGAAATTTACCTCTTCTGAATTGTGATCAAGCTTGAGAACATTTGGTTCAGTAGTTTTCCTTACATAGCATCTCAAAAAGAAAGTTTAATAAAATTTAAAAGAAATGGACTCTAACGTCTGACGTCACACGGAACCAACACGTGACCTACTGAGCTTGCAATTGGTTACCACAGATACTACAAGTGGCGGATCCAGCCTGGTCCTAAGGAGGGGGCAACCACATTTTAGGAGGGTTGGGGGTTCTCCTCAAGAAGAATTTTGAAAATTTTACCCTAAAAACCTATTTGAGGTCGTCTACAGAGCCGTACAACCATACTTTTTTTTTAGGGAAGGGTTTAGATGATTCCTATATTTTTCCCAAGGTCTCTCCCTCCAAGTATTTTATTGATGATGCTTAGATTACCCCCTAGGGAAGGAAAGGGGTGTGGGGGTCCTCGTCCTCCCCCAGAATTTTAAAAAAAATTATACCTTAAAATGTAATCTCTGGACTTATTTTTGAACTTTTAAGACAGGATTTAAGGTCTCATCCTCCGAGAGAGATCCTAGAGATGAACGGTCATCTCTGTTCTAGATGGTCAAGGGGTTGACTTGACACATGAAGCTGATTGCCCCACAGGTCTTCCCTTATCTCCCTCTCTTTTCATCACTCCAATGGGGCATATAGAAATTTATTTGGGTAGGAGCCCAAATATCCTCTAAAGGTCTAAAATATTTAGTCATTATCAGGAAAAATCTAGATTTTTGCACCGGGGGAGAGGACTCAAAAATATTCCTATGCTTATTTAAGGAACCATCCATAAATGATGGGGTTTTTTTGCCAATTTTCGACCCCCTCCCCCTATGTCACATGTCAAGCTCTTAAACCAACAATATGTCTAATATACGGTTTAAAAATGCTCAAAACAAACTTTTTTTATTTAAGCTTAATTTTTCCCCACCAAATAGTTTTATTTCTATTTTTTATTCATGGGGTTTAAATTGGTTTGTTTTGAAAAAGTATTTTAGAAAAAATAAATTGTTTCTCTTTTTTGTTGGTTTTCAGCTGCTGGATGTGATGTCATAACTTTTGCCACTCCTCCCCTTTGTCACAAACTGTATCAAAATGAATATATACCTCCCCCCCTCTGAGCGTGATGTCCTTTATGGATGGCCCCTAATGGGTTCAATAAAGCTTTTTAATACGTTTTTAGATAGTATTTGCATCTTGAAGAACTTCATATAAAAATTGTAAATAATAATGATGTAAATACAAAAGGTGGTCTAGGGTTCCTCCCCATGGGCGTAGCTAGGGGGTGCAGGGAGGGGCAGCTGCCCCCCCCTAAATTCTCAGTTTGTTAAATTTTTTTGAAAAAAAAAAATATTTGAAATTTTTTTACCAAAGCAATAGTACATAACTTTCCTTGAAAACATTGTGTGGTTTACAAGAAGAGGTTCTGTTCGGCCCAAAGAGTCTCAAAATGAGCTAAAACACTACTTTGAGGGGCGAATTTTAAAAAATTTTCTGGGGGAAGACCCCCAGACCCTCCATTTTTAAGCTCACATTAATTACCCATATTTTTACGTTAGGTGTGCAAAAGTCCCCAAATCCTTTTGTATAAGTAATAAGTACCCTAAAATTAAGCATGTAAAAGTACTCGCCATGGGGTATGGGGGTACGTGGGAAATATCGTTGAGTCAACCCCTGTCACTTAGTATTCGCAACATCAAGAGCAAAGGTAAGTATCCTTGCCCCCCTAACAGGAAACCTGGCTACGCCCAAGCTCCTCCCCCAGAAAATTTTGGAAATTTGACCCAAAAACCAGGGTTTTAACTTGTTTTGGTACACCTAGTCCAAGCCCATTGGGGTGCAATTGACCAGTTGCCCCCCCCTGAATCTGCGCTTGAGAGTGCCAGCCCTCCCATATTGACTTATATCTTCATGCTTCCTATTTTGTGTTCAATATTTTAATCTTCACTTCCCACTTACAATTTTTTTTTTCCTTTTCTTACCTTAATTTTTAAAAAGTGCCTGAGCCCAAGGGGGGGCAAAAGGCCTGTTGCCCCCCCCCCTTGGATCCGCCACTGGATACTACATTAGTAGATCTACTAGTGTAGTATCTGTGGTAACCAATTGCAAGCTCAGTAGGTCACATGTTGGTTCCGTGTGAAGTCTCGAACCAGAT
This sequence comes from Tetragnatha montana, assembly GCA_963680715.1. Lineage (NCBI taxonomy): Eukaryota > Metazoa > Arthropoda > Arachnida > Araneae > Tetragnathidae > Tetragnatha > Tetragnatha montana. The sequence goes on from OY796677.1 coordinate 27,121,768, forward strand.
AGGCGGTTAGAGTCCATTGAGAAATTCAATCACAATAGTGTGTTATGGTTAACTAGTAAAAATTATAAGTTAAAGTCCTAATTATTCAGTTATTAGATATATTTTTTAAGTTATTTCAAAAAATCATTTCATGAAGTTGTCAGTGCACACAAAGAAACAAATATTACATTTATTAAATTAAATTATTTTAAGATAGCTGACTCACCTTTTCTTTTTCAACTTTAACTGCTTTTATTGTTTCTTCTTTCACAGAGTCTTTAGATTTTTGAGGGGATTTAGTAGCAGAAATACTGCATACAGCTACACAACTTCTAAAAGCACAATTAGAAAAATATTATTGTTCTAAAATGCATTTAATTTAAAGGCAAATTCTATCAAATATATATGATACAGCCGTTGTTAATGTGCTTACAAGGTTCACTTATTTCTTACTGTATCATCATCATAGTATACTAAGTCAATGTACCTATTTACAGAGATGTGAATAGAGGATTTGATGTAAATATTGTAATTTTTGGTGCTAACTGGAATTCCACACCAAAATGTAGAAACTCTGTTGTTAGAAGTTACTACAACTGAATTTTAAAAACTAAGGGCCGTATTCAGAAACTTTAACACGATTATGAAACGAGTCGATAACGATTTGAGACCGAGAACGACATCGAAACGATCATTTTCAAACGAGTACTTCAGCTCTCTCGTTTCCTCAAAAACGAGTAATATAGCGGACTCTGATTGGTTGAAAAGAAATTTGCGAGGTTTGCAAACCTCCCAGCGATGACGCAAATTTCTTTTCAACCAAACAGAGTCCGCTATATTACTCGTTTTTGAGGAAACGAGGGAGCTGAAGTACTCGTTTGAAAATGATCGTTTCGATATCATTTCGATGTCGTTCTCGGTCTCGAATCGTTATCGACTCGTTTCATAATCGTGTTAAAAGTTTCTGAATACGGCACTAAATGGCAACCATACAACTGAAAAAATAATTTTTCTTCTACAATTTATTTTATTTGGGATGAATTTTCAGCAAGCTCTATTTAGATAGCACTTGTATCTGTTACCCAACAACTTTTCCTCTACATTACACCTTGTTATGTTACGGGGATTTGCTTGTCAACATAGTACACCAAGGAAATGCGTATAAAAATTTTAATTAAGCAGTTTGAACCATATTACTTACAGATTTCAGATCTTTTTCTTTTTAAGGTTTGGTTCCCACTCAATTTCAGAAATATTCCCTGACTTTTCCAGGTCCATTTTGAAGATTTTTCGGTAAAAAAAACTAGCCATTCACAGCATTTTTTGGATATTTCTTTCTTTTTAACATATATTTTCAATAAATGGTCTATTTTTTTCACTTCCTGAAGCAAAAATTGACACGCAAATATCCAAAATTGTAAATTTTCCATGTGTTCTGTAGGATTTTTCAGGTTTTTGGCCAAAATGAGCAACTTTCCCCGACTATATAAGTGAAATTAAAATTCCCTGACATTTCCAGGTATTCCGTGACCCGTGGGAACACTGGTGGTATTGCTATTTGGCAAAGTGTTAATAAAGATAGGAGTTAGTTTTAGATGGTTGTTTTGGTTTCATGGCGAAAGGTCCATATTGGGACCTAATGCACCAGGTGTTATTGTGCAAAAACAAAAATATCGAATTAAATCATGGTTTTTATCTTGCACTTTTCATTTTTAACATCATACTCAAAAGATGTATACCATACAAAGCAATTTATCAGTGTGGAGTATTCAACTTACCTACGCGAACGCTTCATATCTTTTTTTTGCTATTTTTGAACAATGTTTGTCAAAAATTTCGTCCGAACTAAGATCTCAAAGAAGTAAAACACTGCAGAAAGTTAATTAATTATATAATGCATGAACAGAACATTTTTCCCGCCATTTGTTGATCGCACACCGAATAATCTCGTTTATAAACAAAACAGCGAACAGCTACATAATCTAGAGCCCAGATCATTACAAACAGAAGTGCTGAAAAGCTGGCTTATTTTCGATTCCTACATGAAGAACGCAACAGTGTACCGATCGACCAATAGGAGTGTGCTTTAGCTCCTCCTCCTTCAAAAAAAAGAGACCACAAACCACAACAAGAACACGCTTTTGGTTTATGCTTTTTTGTTTGTTCAAATACCTATTTTTTTTGTTATTATGATGGAGAATGAAATGGAGTTCTCTTCAGATACAAATTTCATTGAAAAAAGAAGATTTGGTAAAAGTAAGACTTAAAGTTAAAGATAAATATGAATTTATGGTGTGGCTAAAGGTATTATGATGATTACTTCTGAAGTTTTTATCATTCATTTTTAAAGTGAATTCATCATTTGAGCAGATTGAGATAATTCAGAGTAGGGTTTTTTTTTTGCGATTTTTTAAATAATCAAAGAAAAGGGCTGGTGGCCCTGGTAGACCAGCCACAAATTTAGATAAACACCTCTTGAGTGTGTTGTGGCTTTTAGGCAATCAAGAGTCATTTCGGTGAGTATTAATTGTCAAGTATTCTACTAATTATAAATTCTAATCAAAACTGAAAAATACTGATGCTATTTCTTTCATTTGAAGAAAAACATTGAGTTATTTATCAAGCCCATCAGTAGTCAAGTAATGCTCTTCCTATAATTTTGTTCCTTTACAAGTGTGCAAGTTCTACTAATTGCTAAATTACTTAGTATAAATTATTATCAATTACTATTAAAAACATTAGACTGGTAAAATGGTTAAAACCATTTAGGGCAGGTTGTTTCCCTCCGTCTCATATTCAAAGAGACAGAATAACTGGGCAATAAAGGGTTAAAATGTTAAAGTTAATAATAGTTAAAAGGTAAGGTAAGAATGCAATAAACATGTTTAATGTTTTTTTTTTCAAAGTACCACAATTTGTCTTTTTGATTTTAGGTCAGTTGCTGATAGATTTGATCTGTCTAAGTCCACACTGCACAGCCTCCTCAATAAGATGTGCGATACACTTGGAGAAATGGCACCTAAATTCATTAGCTGGCCAAATATCACTGAGGTAAAGGGTGCATTTGAAGCTATGTCTGGGTTTCCAGATGTGGTTGGAGCCATAGATGGGAGCCACATTCAAATAAAGGCTCCGTCCACTGAACCTGAGCGGTATTATAACCGGAAAAACGACTACTCAATTGTTCTCCAAGCCATTTGCCAACCAAGCTTAGCATTCACTCATGTGTTTGTCTCTTACCCAGGATCGGTGCATGATGCACGAGTGCTTAGATGCTCTGAAGTTGAAAATGTGATGTTCGGTAATAGGGACTACTTCCCGAACAACACCCACCTGATAGGGGATAATGGCTACCCTCTTCACATCAATTTGTTGGTACCTTTCAAAGACAATGGCCATTTGGCCCCTCGCCAAGTTAACTACAATATGAAGTTGTCGAAAACGCGAGTTTGTATCGAGAGGGCTTTTGGCCAGTTGAAAGGAAGGTATCGACGTTTGAAATTTTTTGATGTGGGGAGGGTAGATAAGCTTTCCATTTATGTTCTTGCTGCATGCGTACTGCACAATGTTTGTGTGCAAGAGGGGGACTTTGTTGAAGAAAGCCATGTTGATGATGACGACGATGATGACGACGACAATTCCGATTCTGTCAACACAACTGCTCTTAATAAGAGAGACTACATATGTGGAATTTTGCCATAAAATGACAGAATAACTGTTATCTTCTGATGTATTAATAAATGCCTAAAAAATTATTACTATTGTGTAATGTTACCTTAATTTTTATTCCAAATGTGTATGGTAAAAATAGGGCACAATATCAGCTAGAATTCGACTAATTACAGAAAAAAAGTTTCCTTCTGAACTATTTTATAAAACTTTTATTTTTTCTTAAACCATCTTTCCTATATTATTTTCTGTGGGTTTATGCTCTGCTTCCAGCCTAAGGAATTATTTAAATATAGTATTGGGTATTTTTCCGTTAGCTGGACGCAAGCGAAAAATCGCCAAATAATGTAGAATTCTGCCAAATTTCTTACCACTGTCATTCATTAGGTTCACAATTGGCAGCATTTACGCCAGGCTAATGGAGAAGTACCCAATACTTACTTAACAATGTACATGTATTAATTAAATTACACCATTGTTTCAAGATTGTGTAAGCAAAAAGACAGGTAGGAAAAGGGAAATATTTTTACCAGATTATGAAAATAATTGTTATGTTAAAAAATTAGTTATGCAAGTTTTGATTATTCTATTAACTTAAAATTTTCCTACTGTTAAATATCGTTTTTGAAATAAATTACGAGTTTATAAAAAATGCTTTTCTGGAAATTAATTTGTGGAATCTTAATGAGAAAGAATATTTTAAGAAGATAAAATGATGAGATGCACTTAAAACTTAAAAGTACACATATAGAGAATGAAAATTTGAAGATTTAATTATTTTAGGAACACAAGATAAGTAAGATATAAATTTAATTGTAACTTTGAGAATTTTCTCGTAAAGGAAAATATTAATGAATCTGAATTAAAATTATGCTAACAAAAAGTTTAAGACAAACCATTCATAAATAATTTTTAAGTAGAAAGTAAATTAAACTGCATCTGATAATATTCAGTAATTTAGAGTTGTTTGAGAATATTCTCACTATAAATTTTCCTAATTTTACAAAGTTCTATCAAAATTTCAGCTAAATGTCAGGTTTTAAAGGTCCTTCAGTTTGACAACTATATTGGTACTATTACCTTTGAAAAGAATTTAGATTCCTTCTTTTAATTGTATGAGTATTTTCTTCCAGTAAAACTTTTAATATTTAAAAAAAATATTTTATTTTGTATTAAATAAATTTGCTTTTTTAAAAAAAATCTTGCGAAATAATGAAATTATTACAGTTCAGAGAATATTCTCTGAACTGTAGGATGACTTTTAAATAATAATTTTCATTGAATTTATTATTATTTGCAGATTTCTACCACTAACACTACATGACCATTTCATATCATCAAACATTTTTACATTTATCATTAAAAAAATAAAATATTCTCGATTATTCTCAAAATTCTCGCCCCTGGAGAATATTCTCGACTCACATCTCTAATAAAAACCTTGCAGGAAATAGCCCTTTTATGGCAGTGGTCTGTCCAGGTTAATTTTACTACCGTTTTGCGGTACCTTCATAAATTCAACATTTGATAAATAGGTACTTTCACAAATTCAGTTTTGGGAAAAAAGGTATCTTCACAAAATACATTTTTAAAAGAAAGTTCTCTTAATAGTAAATTATTTATTTGTCATTGGTTTTGCACTTAAATTTTCACAAAATAGGTACCTAGAAAAAAAAATCCTAGACAGACCCCTGCTTTATGGTGCAAAATCGATGACCATTCATATTATTTTTCAATTAATTAGAATTAAAGTTGATTTTTCTTGTTCTAATTCTTTATGGTGCTAAAAAACTAGGTCAAATAAAATATGCTTCAATAACTTTTTATTTATCCGTAAAATGAAATGTTTACTCCATATTCATTTATCTACCGATACATTAACAACTCAGTGTCATAACAATTATTTTTTTGTCTTATTTCTATTCCTGCTTTTACTCCATATTCATTTATCTATCGATACTTTAACAATGCAGTGTCATAACAATTACTTTTTTGTCTTATTTTTATTCCTGCTTAGTTATACAATTTAAAAATCAATTTAAGTGCAGTATAAGCATCTAAAAAGTATGAACTCAAGAACCTTTTTAAAATTTAACTTTAAAAGTCTAATTAAAATGACTAAGTAACAATATTTATATTTTTTCATTGTTAAGGAATTGATAATTTCATCATACATTTGAAACAATTCAAAACAAGACATTCATAACTTGCTGTCTAAAAAAATTTTTGAATTATCCTCCAGCTATATCAGTTTTTTTAAGTAAAATTAATTAGTGGCTTTTTTTACGCATTATTTAGAACTCTAGATTACCATCCAACAAGTACCTAAACATGCCACTTAAATCTATAATGTATCAACCATATAATTAAAACTAAGGAAGGAAACATACATTTTCCAACAAGATACAGTACCTTACATTTGTAAAAAAAAATTCAAATTACTGTACTTGACTCATTTACACAAGACAGTAAATATTTCCAAACTTACATCCCTAATCCAGAAACTAAATACCTATAATCATTCATTCTAAAATAATACTGAATTGTTTTTTAGTTTTTCAGAACACAAGAAACAATTAAGAAATCAAACTCATTTATTTTGGTTTATATTTTGGGACATTTCCTTAAGCACATTCATGAACTCCCTTTGCACTACCAAGCGTTCTTCGTGGTTCTTTTGTCTCTGGGCCTGGGTCCTCTCTCGGTATTCCTCGGTCTTCTCTCTGTATTCCTTGAACCATAGAGGTTCCTCTTCAGGAAGGCGGCGTTTCCTTCCCCTCCTTTGGCTTGACCCGGATTCCGGGGTGGAAGGCTCATCCGAAGCTCCCTCAGGTGCTGCATTTTCCGAGGGGGCCCGAACCCAGTAACCCGACAGGGACGATGCCCCTGACACAGGTTGAATGTCAGGGCTGCCTGCCAAGATTTCGTCCAGCTCCTCATAGTAAGGGCTGGACTTTCTGGCGTTGCCAGACTGTTTATTGTTGTCCTTTGCTTTTTTATAAGCGTTTACTAGAGCCTTAATTTTATTTTCCACTTGGACCCCAGATACAGAGTACCCTTTTTCCTTCAAAACTTCAGCAATTTCTCCCCACACCATTTTTTTTTTAATGTGGGGACTATTCAGGTCAGCTTTTTTTTCGCCATACATGGCTATTAGTAGTTTTGTTGGTCTTTCATGCCACGTAAATGAGGGTGTGGTAGGACTTGACCGTGGGACTTGATTACAAGCTGGAAAAAATAAAATAGTAAGTACTTACAAAAGAGGAACTCGTCGCTCAAAAGCAAGGAGCAAGAAAATCTAGCAAAATTCCCAATTACATACATACTACGTTATATTAAGCCAAGGGGTTTATGTTCTCCAAGATAGTTTTTCCCAGAGTAAATTACAAAAAATAAGGAGGTAATATGAAAAATAGGTTCAATTCCGTTAGAGTCCCCGCTAAATATCACCCGGTTCTATTAGACAACAAAGAGAAAGAATTATTTATAAATAATTTCAAACTTCTGAATTAAAATGTTTAATTAGATCAATAACTATTCAGTTTATTTATAAAAGTCATAAAAATTTGTTGATATTTGGATACATTTAGTGATTTGGATATTGGCGATATTTAGTGGGGACTCTAACGGAATTGTACCGAAAAATAATTAATATTATACATATTAACAAGTCTCAAGAATGACTAATGAATTATTGAACAAAGAAGTGCAATAATGGCTCGAGTTTCTTGCAGAATTTCATTAATTTGAGAAGAAAATTAATTACATTCACCAAGTTTTAATAAACTTCCTTTTATCCTGGATAGATGTTTTTCAGGAGTTTAAGGGCCTTTAGAAAAAATAGGTTCAATTCTTTTAATGTTTCCACTAAATATAGCCAAGATTTTTGAACACCATACATTCAATTTAATCTTAGTAACAGGAACTATTTAAGAGGATGACCAATTTTCTATACAGCTTTGATCTGATACAGGTTTATAAAAGATTTGTAGGAAGCTTTTACAAACAACTTTAAAAAAATATCACAACTCAATTTGGATAGTGAAGGAAAGTTCTTGAAATTTAGAGATGTATTAAAGGTTAAATAATACACTTATATCTCCAAAAAACATCTTACTAGTCTTTCATTTGGAATCAAATTACTTTACATACCGACAATTAATCACAATTGAAAACAACTAAGTAATTAAAATATTACTATAAGTCTTGCTACTTACTTTGGGACAGGTTGAGGAAATTACAAACATGATCCACGGAATCGTCTAAAACCACTGAGCACATGCTACATATACGAACATATTCGGACATTTTTTGGAGAGTGAAACACAACCTCGAGCGAGACGCAAAATAACTGGACCTAACGAAGAATTTTCTCCGTGCGGTCTCGTTCGAACGAGTTCGAACGGGACCGAATTTCCGAACGGGTAGTTATCTGCACGGAAAAAACCAGTTTAATAAACGAACGCACAGTTAGCATCGCAAACGCACTCGTGCGCACGAGTGTGGATTTACGAACGCGCCCCTACATGAAGAACGCAACAGTGTACCGATCGACCAATAGGAGTGTGCTTTAGCTCCTCCTCCTTCAAAAAAAAGAGACCACAAACCACAACAAGAACACGCTTTTGGTTTATGCTTTTTTGTTTGTTCAAATACCTATTTTTTTTGTTATTATGATGGAGAATGAAATGGAGTTCTCTTCAGATACAAATTTCATTGAAAAAAGAAGATTTGGTAAAAGTAAGACTTAAAGTTAAAGATAAATATGAATTTATGGTGTGGCTAAAGGTATTATGATGATTACTTCTGAAGTTTTTATCATTCATTTTTAAAGTGAATTCATCATTTGAGCAGATTGAGATAATTCAGAGTAGGGTTTTTTTTTTGCGATTTTTTAAATAAGTTATTACACAAAATTTTTCCTAATTTAAAAATAAGATAATATTTTTTCCTATACATGCTTGTCTCTGCATTTAGAGATGCTCAGCTAGGCATGTAGGAAGCAAATTAGATGTAAATTAAAAGAAATCATGAACATATTTTAAATATAGGGGAGAGATGGGTACCTGAAACATATTTTAGTAAATTATTTTTCTATTCAATGATATTACTTATTCAAACACACATAGGCGCCGACTTTTATAAAATATTGGGGGGGCCAGTATATATATATATATATATATATATATATATATATATATATATATATATATATATATATATATATATATATATATATATTAAGGCAATTTATGACGACTAATTTTTAATCAACTTTATGGAGCTTTGAAGAGATCCTCTTGACTTTTTTAAATATTCGACAGATTTGACACATGAAAATACAACCTCAAAATATTTCAGAAATCGTCTTAACTCTTTAATATTCGATAGATTTGATACATAAAGTTACAATCTGAAAACCTTGGAAAAGGTTCAGTTAAATATGAAAAAAAAAACCATTAAAATTTAAAAACACTTCTTTTTATCTAAAAACCTCATAAACCCACATTTGTTTGAAATGAAAATATTTAATTTGAAAAACCTTACTAAAATTTGGAAAAACCCTCTTACTTTTAGAATAAATTTACTTAAATACTGGAAAAAAATCCTTTTTAGTTTTACAAAAAAAACCCTAAATTTTGAAAAAACAGGGATTTATTGAAAAAAAAAAACAGATTATAGTATAATTTTTTTTTCTAATAAGAAAAGGAAACGAGTTTTTGACAACACTGTAATATTTTATAATCTTTTTTAGAAATATTGCACAAGACAATATTATTCTGGGGTATTTATAAATCCAAAAAGATCCCCATGGTTAGCATGTTTCTTGGTATCAGTAAGGGATATCACATTGATTTTACCAAATTACATTAATTTTTCCAAAATGATGAAAAAATATACACTGAACATAATATTTTATAACAACGTTTTAAAAATACAGGTATTTTATATTGCACCTTAATTATGCATGAATGTTGAAATAGATTTAAAAATTTGAAATACTTAAAGAGAAGAAACTGATTATACGGAGATATAATTGTTGGTGGGGTTGGAGTATCAAATACCCCACCAACAATTATACCTCCATATAATCATTTTCTTATTTACAAATTCAATTTTTGCAAATCATATATTTTTCTTTTTTTTGTGAATTTTTAAGCTTAAAATATGTAATTAAAATTATATTTTTTGAACTTGCTACGTTTGAAAGTTGAAGTTAAGTTTCCGGACTTTTAATTAGGATATATTTAAGTAGGGATAATTTAAAGTAAAAGTTTTAACTATTTGTAGTTAATACACAACTTTCAAACGTAGCAAAGGTGGATTTTCGTAATTGATTTTTTCTGATGAATTCATTTTTTCATTCATTATATATTATAATGTCTATTTTTTACCCTAATTTTATGCTATTTTTATTCTTGCAAGCCTACTATCTCGCAACCGGTACATATTTTCATTCTTATATAAGCATATTCTAGAACTACATAAAATAATTCAATAAAAAATAGAGCAATATTTTTTAATTTAATTAAACGGAAAACATTAAATACATATCTCGAAACAATAAAACGTGGACTTATAGTACTTTCAAAATCAACGGTATATATTTGCTCCCTTCACTTTTTCAAATCAAAAGGTACAAATCATTCTTACCTTTTTGGGAAACTTAAAAACTATTAATGCAATTCAGCAATAGTGCACTATGATAGGAGAAACAGCGACGTTCAATAGCACCACAACTAAAGTTCAACTAGCTGACTAGGTGACCTCTACAAAAATGCAAATTTGTCATCCCCTTCTCAGTCACGTGGGGTGTGGTGTCGAATAGGACGCCAATATCGAAAAAAGGAACAATTAAGGGCTCACAAAACGATATGAGACTGCAATACCAAACGTTTGCTTTCATTTTACCGACAAGGGGTCGTTTTTTGACGTTTTAATGCATCACCCTCCTCCCACTTCCGCAATCGTACCCTGGCCAGAGGAACTTCTGATAAGAAACAAAAGAAGGCCCACTCCCTCCTGGAGCCAAACCCCAAGCCAGGGGTCTGCTCGCTAATGACTGATGGCTTCCTGGAAATCGGAACAGTTTGGGCACCGGACACTTTGGCATGGCAGTCAAGTGTGGGATGAAGAAATTGAACCTCCGGTCGAGGCTTGAGGTCGTCGTTTCCGAAGAAAATCAGAGAGGATGCTCGAATTAAAAGGAGTGAATTAAAAATATTGGGGGGGGCCTGGCCCCCCTACTTTTAACATTGGGGGGGCTCAAGCCCCCTCAAACCCTATGGAGTCGGCGCCTATGCAAACACACCTAATGTATATATTAAATAAAACTAATTCAAATAAGTTCCTGACTTTCATGAAATGTTCCTGTTTAAGTGACTGATTAGTTGATTGTTTGGCAAGTTTTATTTCTTATCAACATTTTGGTAAGGGATTTAATATTGATTTGATACTTAAACAAATCTTAATTGTAAAGCTAACATCACAGATTTTTCTTTGTGTTACATATAGTTATGTTTTAAAAGTCGCATGTAGACTACTATATAGTACAATGTGTATTTAGAAAAAAAGTTTCATTTAATGCTCATTTATATAATACTTATGAAGTCTAGTTTTCTCTTAAAAATTGCTAACTTATAAAGGAAAGTATGTGTCAAGATTTACATTAGTTGTCTGATATTATAAGCACTTCATTATTTATATTGTACCTACAAACATTATAAAGTTAATTTTCACTTAAAATGATTGTTCTTTTGAAAATTGGTCACACTGAAGTTGTGGGATGAGCGTTATTAAGCATTTTGCCTCAATAAAATTATTAAAATTAATCATTACTTGGCTACTTTCTCTTTCAGTTTATTCGGTTCAATTCCCTTAACGTTCCCGCTGAATATTGCAAAGCTTTTTTGTATGCTATACATACAGATATCAAAAAATTATACTGATTTTTATTGATAAACAGAATAGTTTATTGATTTCACTAAACATTTTAACCTATGAGTTTGAAATTAGTAATATTTCAACTTTTTGGTGCTCAAAAGAACATTACAGTATTTAGTAGGGTCGTAAATGGAATTGAATCCCGTTTATTCATATCTAACTCTCAAATTCTTATCTTTGCATGAATATATAACTAAGAAACTAACATGGCATTAATTAAAAATAAATGAAGCACAAATGTCCACGGTATCTTAAGAAGGATCTTTATTAAATTAACAAGTCATGTTTTTTACCCATAAGCCCAATAATTCATAAAATTAAAAACAATCAAGGCATCTCAAGTTTTATAAAATGTAGGGTTAGACTTCAGTATGTCCTGCCAAATATTGCCAAGCTGTTTTAAAATTTAAGTATTAGAAAGATCTCAATTCAAAGCTAATCAATTAAAATATCTACAATTATATCAATGAAAGTCAAAAAAGGTAGAAACATTCGAATATTTTTCATCTAAAATGACTAAGCAATATTAAACAGGACAGTCTACATAATAAATATAGGGAATGATGAAGTTTGCAGAGTTATTGGTACTTTAAAATAAGCCAGACACAAATCTAGATCACTGGATTTATCGATAATCTCTTACTGTTAATGTTAAAACATAAAACAGTTAAAAGCTTCCTGCTAGTTAAGATATTTACATTTATATCATCATATAAAATACTTACAGTTAATAACTTTCAGCAGAAAACATTCCCATTTTCTATTTAAACATTTTAATCACAAAAAACACAGTTTATTGTTTACAACTTTACATATCGTCTATAAGAACTGCAGTAAATCTTTAGAGAGAATTCTCGCATCAGTAATTTATTCAACTAAGATGTAATTAACACCCGTAGTCTTTACTGCGACAATCCCTGAGCTGCATATTAACATTAATATATTATTTTGAGTATACTTTTTACTGTTTATAGCGCTCAATGGATGGTTAGCAGCCATCAAACTCAGTATAGAGGGCGGTAGTGAAAATGAGTCTTTAAGCACTTCCGGGTTACATTTTGGCATCTTTTCAGAGCGCCAGCAACCGCCAATGTGCGCCAGTGTTTATTATTTACATATGTAAAAACTTATTTTTTGGATATATACTGAGATATTTACTAGGTATTTTACATCTATGAGCATATATTTCAAGTTAAATAATCAAGATATCAACTAAATAACCAAAATACTCGTGTAACGAAACTACAGAAACAAAACGTAAATACCGCCAAATTGAGCGATAATCGTAAAATCTAGCAACCCATTCGTATTAAAGTTAATCTAATAATATTTTTTGTGATTAAGTTAATGGATAGAAAGCTGAACGAAATTACTAAGCTCATCATTATCCTATGGATGATACTATTTGGAAAACATTTAAAACTGTACTTTAATCAAAAATTATTTGAGAAAATGAGCCTGTTTACGCCTTTTTCCCATAGAAAACATAAGCGGAGGGATACACCGGAACTATCACTAGAGTTAAAAATGTCGGACTGTTTGTTGTTGTTTACATCGGTTAACCGTCCATAGTGTGATCCACAATGTAAACAAAAGTCTCGACTTCGAATAGACTCGTTTCCTCGCGGCGGCTTTGCCCTGTAGATGTAGTGAAGGGAGGAGCTAAAACGAGTAAACAAGCAATCCTATTGGTCGATCGGTACACTGCTGCGTTCTTCATGTAGGAATCGAAAATAAGCGAAAAGCTGAAAACGTGGGCGGGACCACAGGCGGGACTACTCTGTGGGCGGGAACAACTTGAGAATATTTCAAATGAAGTGAAAACAACCTGTTGTTGTCACTGTTTGTTTTTGTTTTGATTTGCAGCATGTCTGGTCTCTGAACTTATCGGCAATTTTCCTTTATAAGCACTTCTCTTTTACTACATATTTTGAATAATGAAAGTCATGATGTTCAAATCATAAGAAGAAAAAATGATTCGTATATTTAAAGTGCTTATTTTCAGCTACCGACGTTATGGAACTAATAGAAATATTCGTGTTAGGTTCGCTCCAAGTCCAACTGGTACTTTGCATTTAGGTGGTTTAAGAACAGCATTTTTTAACTACTTGTTTGCTCGTCAAAATAATGGGAAGTTTATTCTAAGGATAGAAGATACAGATCAGGTATTTACGGTATACAACTAACTGAATGTCATTCTTACTATTTGAATTTCCCTCATGCCCCATGATATTTAAACATTTGTCAAATGGTTAATTTTATACCCTACTTTTATTTCAGAAAAGAGTTAAACCTGGATCCACAGAAAATTTAAATGCAATGCTAAAATGGACTGGACTTATTCCAGATGAAAGTCCTTCAGTTGAAGGACCGTATAGTCCTTACATTCAGGTGATTATCTTAAATAAGATATGCTTGACAAAATTTTTATTTACTTTTTAGTCTAGTAATAAATCAGCTTGTAAAGACAGGTGTTAATGAAGTTTGGGATAAGGGTTGCTTGCTGCTATAGATAAGACACTATGGCACTATTTAGCATTTGTATTAGCTAATAAATGCGGATAATTTTTAGGAAATTAGTGCTTATCCGTTAGCCGGGTGGAAATGTTGCCAATTGTGAACTAAACCCTCGGCAAGCGAAGCGAATGACTAAACAGTCAACGAAACAAATGCGCCAGGGCCAGATGTTCTTTTGCAGGAGGCGACCATCGGAACAGAGAATTCCTTAATTCATTCTACATTATTTGGCAATTTTTCGCTGCCGCCCGGATAACAGATAAGTACCTGAAAATTTACAGTGATAAAGTGTGCGACTTCGGAGAAAGTGAGGCTCATAAATGGCAGGAGTCTGATTTAAGCCTTGGATAATACATGCTCTCACCATCTATCACACCACCTCCTTAATTTCACCAAGTCTCTAAAGGGGAGGGAAGGTCTTCAAAAGACCTGTACCCATGGTAAACTGTCCATGTCTTACCACAGGACTTTTGGACCCAAAGATTTAACAAGCACATACTCCATATATACTCAGTTGGTCTTAAGTGATGTACCTTTAATTGCTCTCTGATATTCAATGCATTTTGATGGCAATACAACTGTAATACAGAAGTTTGTACCTGTTGTACCTCCTTTATCTGTTAAGTGTGTGCCAAATTTTTCTTGATTATCACAAATCTGGGTGTGAATTCCATTTATTTATTTTTTTACTTAATTTCATTATTTGTATTTTCCAGTCTAAAAGGCTTAACATTTACCAAGAAAAAGCAAACTATCTACTTAAGGTAATTATATTTTACTTCAAAATTAAAACATATTCATTTCTCAATCTATATAGTTTCATAGTCATGGGTGCCACTCTACCGTTCCCAGGACGGAATTCCGTCTTTTTAAAATTTCAATGAACGGAATTCTGTCCCAGGTATATTACGAAACGCAAAATTAGTGCTAAATTCCAATAGCTACCTTGCACCTTTTGGTTCAATTCCGTTAACGTTCCTGCTAAATATTGCCATGCTTTTGAGGATGCCATACATTCAAATATCAACATATTTTTTTTTTATTGAAAATATGAATAGTTTTTTATCTAACTAAACGTTTTAATCTGAGTCTAAAATTGTTTTAGCAATATATTATTACTTTTTTGGTATCCAAAAGAGCACAGCGGTATTTAGTGGGAACATTAACGGAATTGAACCACACATTTGTTTGACCACAAGTAACATGGTTTTACTCACATACAGCTTTATCTTGATTTAGAATTTAAGGAACTACGATTGTTCATGATATTTTATGAATTTTCATGCAATTAAAAAAAATTGCTAAACTGGATGAAAATGGTTTATACAATACTTTATAGTTCCGTCTTGCTAATTTTGAAAAGTGGCACCCATGTTCATAGTTTATTATGTAATTTAATTGAAAATTTTAAAACATTTCTCTTTCTGGTGCTAATACAGTAGTATTTTTTGTAGTCTGGTGCAGCATACAGGTGCTTTTGCTCAGAAATGAGGCTGAATATCTTAAAAATGGAAGCTACACAGCAACGTGGTACTTATGGGTATGATAATAAATGCAGGCACTTACAATCAGATGAAGTGGAAGACTTTTTAAAAGAAGGAAAACCATTCACAATACGTTTCAAAGTTAGTATGAATATGAACCCTATTTTACCTTTTATGAAGTTGAACTATGAAAATGTTAGTACATGCATACTCAAAAATTTAATTTAAATGTAAATAAGTCCTTACATAATTTTACTTCCACATATAAATGCCTCACAATTTTAATCAAACATTTTTTGCAGATTCCAAATAAATCAGTGACTCATAAGGATATAGTGTTTGGAAATTATACATACAATGTGTCTGAAAATGAAGGAGATTTTGTAAGAAAATTAATATATCTCTAAAATGTTTTGTCTTTCTTTACTTTCATTCCTACTTGAATTTTGCTAATGGTATATATCTTATGACCAAGACTTAATCTTAGACCAATCTTATGACCTAAGTGGTCTACTGGCTACGAGCATTACCGACCCAGGTTCGATGCCTCGCAGCTTCTGCTTGGGTAGCTGGTCATGGATCAACTCAGTCCATTTATCCTTCCAGGGTAGATAAAATGAGCACCAAGCTCGCTTGGGGAATCAACTGGGGGTCCAGCATTGGGCTAGCCACTCGGCCTGGACACAAGCTAAGTAATTAGCACCTCAGGCCCAAAGGCTAATGAAACGGAGATGAGCACCGCCTGATGGGCCACTAGACCTAGGCAGAATTTGATGATTTTGATATCTTATGTGAAGCTTATTTTTATGTTAACATTTTTGGTAATTGAAACACTGTGTTCTTTATTTTTTGCAATGTTATTTTTATTCTGTGTTGGTCTTAATTGTAATGCTCGTTTTTTTATAGGTTATTTTAAAAAGTGATGGTTTTCCCACTTATCATTTTGCGAGTGTAGTAGATGATCATACTATGGAAATAAGTCATGTACTAAGAGGTACAGAATGGCTTATATCTACTCCTAAACATATTATGCTTTATGACGCTTTTGGTTGGAATCCACCCCAATTTGCTCATCTACCTTTACTGACCAATAGGTAAACTAAGAGTGTTTCAATAGAAATATTTTAATAAAAACAATTAGAACATAAGGGGATCCTGTGTAGTCTATATCTCATCATTTGCAAGCAAATATTTAAAGCTGTTGAATGAATTTGGTCTTATAGAACGTTGAGCTTCAAATTAAATTTATATGCTCAAATTTGTGCCTCAATCCAATGGCATGTAAAAATTTTAGTCTAGCTAGTACCTGTAGGAAGAAATTTCATGCCCTGTGTAAAGTAATGAATGAATAATAAGTTTTAAAATGAAAAGTAAATTGTAGTATAAAAATGTTATTTAAATAATAATTTCTTTTATTTTCTTATAGTGACAGAAGTAAATTATCTAAGAGACAAGAATCAATTGGAATAGAATATTTTAAAGTAAGTTTAGTTTTTAAAAAATTTCTTTAAAATATTTCGTTGTTTTTAATCCGTGATATCACAAATTAATTTCAAATTCAGGGTTTTCATGATTTTTGAGCTCTGTTATGAAATTGTGAAACCTGGTGGTGTTGTAGAAGCGCTTCATGCTCCTACACCACAGGCCCTGAGTTCAAATCCAAGTCTGCAGGAAAAGCAGACTCAGCCCTTCATCCCTCCGGGATTGATAAAATGAGAAACAAGTTGACTTGGGGAAATCAAGAGGAGGTTAGCATTAAGCTAGTAACTTAGCTGACCGTGTCTTTCAGTCGCACATTCTGTAACGGCTCTGCTCATGGCTTTACCCAGTGAGGCTGGTTATACTGGAGTTTGAAAGTAAAATGACCTAGGTACTCCCTCAACTATCCTCCTTGATTTTTACAAAGTTGTGTACAGATGAAAATATTTTTTTATAGGAGTTTGTTAGTCATTTTATGAATGGGCAATGTATGTTTCACCTGTTCTTGGTTAAATGCTACTTTTTGTCTTTATAAATTGTCAGTGTTGCTTGTTTTTGATTTACCTTATTTTGTTTCCTAGGAAAAGGGTTATGCTCCAGAAGCTCTTTTAAATTTTCTAGCCTCAGCAGGTGGAGGATTTGGTAAACAGGAAGGATGCATTTCTCACAGTATAGATACTCTGTGTTCAAAGGTTAGAAAAAATTTAGTGCTCCTCTTTAGAATTTTGAATCAGATTTTTTAAAAATTAATAAAATATAATTAAATTGTTGAGTTTAAATAAAAACCAATTGTCTATCTCATTTGCCATTTCACAGAAGATATATGGTAAGTTGAATTAACCATTTTTTTTCTTTCAGTTTAATTTAGAACAAGTGAATATGGCTTCACACATAGTGGATCTGAGAAAACTGGATCTATTTAATCAAAACTTCCTAATAAAACAATTATCAGATGCTGATTCTGCAATGAAGCTTGTATCAGATCTAAGAGTGCTCTTGAAGGACAAGTATGGTGAAAGGTAAGTTAAAATATTTTTAATTTTTAAAGAAATTTATTTTTTTTTTAAAGAAAATATTTTTAAGGGAAATTATTTTTACCCAGTTGGAACATTTCCTACAACAAAATAGTACATACATCATAAATTTAATTATAATTTAAGTGTCCAAAAGGCAAATGAAGGTAAATTCATTAGCTTTGAAAATGTAGATCAACTCAACACTTAACATTAAAGTTAAAGAACTTTTACAAAACGATCATATTATAGAAGACTGATTCTTTACTTAAGTTCTTGTTGAAGAAAGGTTTATGACTGAGAACTGGAACTAAATTTAGAAGAGACGTATAGACTACAACTTTTATCCCTAAAATTTTGTACAAAAGATTATGGAATTCTATTTTCAGATATGAAAAAGAAGAAAAAAATTTAAGCAATTCTTATATCAAAAAGATTTTAGAGTTATATAAGGTAAGTAAAGTTATTTTTATTATTTTGAAAGTTGGATTAATAACTATTCTAGTAGATGAACATTTCTAGATACTTTTAAATAGTTAAGTTACATGTCCTTTTGTAAGTTTTGAATGAATATAAATTTTTTCTGCTCAATTTCCATCACTTAGCTTTTTATTATAAAACATTCAATTAAATTTCCTGCCATAATGACACTAAGAGCTAGTCTTAAATTTATCAGACATTTCTCTAAATGATCAGAGTAAAAACAATACATACCTTTTACTAATTCAGTGAGCAAAATTTTAGCTTGCCATTTGTGAGCAAATATTTAAGCAGAGGAGTAAATTTTGTTTGTATAATTTTGCAATTAGAATGTTTTTTATTAGGACAGAATGTACACACTTCATAGTTTGATTGATCCAGATCTGGAATATTTATGGACAGCTGTAAACATAAATGAGGTGAAAGCCAAATTTACAACCCTGAAAATTTCAGAAGAAGCAGTTCTAGGTACTTATACTCTCAGAGATTTAACTACTAAAGCCAAACTAAAAAGTGCCTTTAGATTTTGAGTCCATGAATAGTTCATAAGATATACCACTGTTATATTATTTTTATAGGATTAAAAGATGTTTCTGCCATGTTATCAGAAGTTCCAGAAGAAAACTTTACTCAAGATTATTTAAGTAAACAGCTCAAAGAAATTAGTATCAATCTGAAAATCAAATATTCAGCCCTTATGAGAGCATTACGGGTAACCCTTACAGCACAAAAAGTAAGAAATTTTGTCATACTAAAATATATTATCAATGGAATAAAAATCATAAATAATTATTAAAGTTAAATCCAACAAAAGAACATTTTAGATGGATCTAGTAATATTTTAAAAGAAAGGAAAGCATTTGAAATTTCCTATGGTTAGGCCTAAATGAATTTAGATTGAAATGGGTTTATATTGTGTTATTGTAAATTAAGCTAAGTTCAAAGAGTAAACTTTTACTTTGAAAATTCAATAGGATGGCCCAGGATTGGCTGAAATGCTTGAGACATTGGGAAAGAAGAGAAGCATAGAAAAAATTAGTTTATTGGAAAATGCAGTCAGTTAAAGAAGAAATTTTGTCAATAAAAGATATTTATTCACAGAATTCTTTTTTAATCTTTTGAAGTACAATATATCTAAGAGATTAGACTGCTTCATATAGTCAGTCAGTGATGCAATGTTTTTAAAAATATTTCAGGTACATTTCAAGAGAATCTTTTACATAACAAATAGATATTTTAAATAGCTTTAGGATTACATCAGTCTATTTAAATATAAGTAATTTATTAGACAAGTATTAATATTATTAAAAACTCTATATAAGAAACAGCTACAGTTAAATAAACATTCATCTTAGTGTGTACTTAATTTATGCAAAAAATTATAATTCTAATTTAAAAGGGAACAAAATGTATTAAATCTTTGTGTGAACATTTTAAAGGGTTTAAATAAAGGTCTAAACTTTTAAATACCACATTGAATTTCATTCAATGTCATTCTCAGTCATTTGGAAATACAGTTAAAATTATATCCTAAAAAATGGTTAATTTTGAAAGAAAAAAGAAATGAAAAGCGCTAACCTAACCTGACTGAATGATAACAGAGAGTTAAACTTTTCCGTCAACTCTGATTGATGTAAAACCAGTTTTCCATCTTTAAAACAACCAATCATAGGTTGATTAATTATCAATCCTCAATCAGGTGAGTGGTGAATACAACCATGAGCAAGAAGGTTTCTTAAGAACTTAAAATATTACACAGTATAATATAGAAAATTTTAAAAGTCTTATTAATAAACCCAAATATTGAGATTATACATGAAGTTTAATAACAGTTAAGTCTTAATAGACAATTTTAGACCCCCAGTGTTTTAAAATAATTACCTATAAAATGTTTATCCTATTCTGTGTTATTTTTTATCTTATTATAGACTTTAGTAAAGTTGTTAATGTATATTAAGTTTTTTGAACAATGGAAAAATTTAGAGGGTTGGTTAGTGAGATTTATTGCATCAAGACCATATCCAACCCTTTTGCACCTGACTCTAAATTATGAAAATATTTAGAATTCCCATCACTGATTTTTATACTGTCAATATTACAAAAAAGAACTACAGTAGAACTCCAATCATACACGGTATTACTTTGACAATAAATTGGCTAAAAATATTTAAAATTTTTATACCGATTTCTTTCAGTTTAAATATCAACAACTTTTCATATAATTAATTCGCGATTTTTTTCCTTTGTGGTCAATTTTACTTAAAATTCATTTCTAGGCAATCCTAATATTTAACACTCATGATCAGAGCTTTCAGTGAGAAACTATCTAGAGGTAAAACGCATGCAGCCTATACTGCTGAGAACAAGATCTTCATACTGACTGTGGTTGATGGGGAAGAGGAAGTCACAGAAAACATCAATGGTGGCAAAATATTGCAAATCATGGTCGTGAAATTTTGGATCTCGGAAAGAAATTTTAAAGCAGAAATTTAATTTTGCAAAGAAAATTGACAGAGAAATCACATGAATGTCCAGTTATCTGAACCATCCAAATCGCTTTCAGAAAAAATTTAATGCGGAAACGTACAGCAATTCACCGTTCTCAAGTGGTTTTTGCATCAACGTTCTATTGGAAACCTAATTTTGGGTACAATTCTTTATGAAAAAGCTAAGATCTTAGCTCAGAAGCTTGGTTCTTCATCCTGCGGCTGGCTAAGACATTTTAAGTTCAGGTGTCCGTGAATTAGATTTAAGGGGCGAGAAGTTATCAGTAGACTAATGGGGTCTAGACCCAATTGATTCGGATAATTGGAGTACTACTGTAGATTAATTAAATTTGTAATGGATTTCCTATTCTGTAAAATGAGACTAAATTCCTTTGTTGAATACAAAAAACTTGGATTTTATCGATAAATTGTGACAAAAGTTTCACTGTTTATTATTAATTTGTCAGACTTTATTAAAGAGATAAATTTTGTAAAATTTGATAAATAAACAATATATATAGGTTAAGTCATAACATAAAATAATATGAATAAATAACAGTGAACTAAAATTATTTCATGTTATTACTTCCCATTTTTCTCGATTTCATTCAAGCACTGCCATAAATAGTACATCCATAAAATGTTAACAATATTGAAATTGCACTCGTCTAAAATTAGTGCTGCCAAACTAAGTAAGACTATATAAAATAAATATACAAGCATAAGCTTTTCTTTAAAAAAAAGTTAAGAATATGACAATTAAGGGTTTTCATTTGTAAAAAATCCACATATACTTAAAAATTTCACTTTAACGAATATACATTTGCTTTCAGTTTAAACTCAATTACACTTTTGTGACTGACAAAAATGCCTACATTTTATTGCTTAAGCATCATGTCATAACTCAGTTTTATCAAGAGAAAGAAACCACTCAACGGCAACAGAGACAATTAGGGTGGGTGATTTTTTTTGTGAAGCTACACTATTATATTAACATTAATTTGATAACTAAAATTAAAAAATACAGTCATTGTATACCTTAACAAGACTAAATGAGAAAATCTCAGTATCTGATTCTCAACTCTAAAAAATGCTAGCAGAATCCTTCTGCCATCACACTAACTACACAAAAGGAGATGTGTCATCAGTTAGCCCTTACAACATAAGAGCCTCATTAACAGAACTTATGAATTATTAATAATTAATAATGTAATTTACATTAATTTAATAATGTAATTTAAATACAAACTATATGAGCATATGGAAAATTTTTTAGAGGTATGGAGAAATTGAGTCACTTTTAAATTTCTTTCCAAGTCAAAATATAACAGATTTAAGGAAATTTGCAACTTTTGAAGAAATGTATGAATTAATTATTGCAAGGACGTAACCAATAACACCATCAGAAATGCCATTCATGTTAAAATATTAAAAACCTATACCTCACAAGAAAAGCAGCTATCACAGTTTTGTTGTTTTGTTTTCACAAATTTCTCTTAAAGGTTCCTTGAACCTCTTATCATGAGGAGGAGGGGGGCAGCAAACGTAACCCCAAGCCTTCTTCTGCGAGTGTCTGTTGAAGTAGGGACACACTTTCAAGTGATTGGCCATGTTGTTCTTGTCTTCAATCTTCCAATTATGAATTGGAGAAAAGTGGGAACTGAAAAACCATCTCTGAAAAAAAAATTATAAATTAAATACAGGCTACCTTACAATGTCATTTATCATTATAAGGGTTAAAGTTTTGTAAAGCAAAATTTTCTGATATTTCGAGTTTTTTAAGTTAAATTCCGTGTAAAGCAATCTTTTCACTGCAATATTTTGATATTTCTTGCCAATTTGAAATTCATACATATATAGTAAAACCTCTTTGCTATAAATCCTTATATAATGACCCTTACGCTACAACGACAGGTAATAAAATTGCCAATTGTTCTATCACACACACAAAGAGTAATAATTTTATTCTTTATAATGTTCTTTTGTAAAAACAACCATTCATTGTTGGTCCCAGAAAGGGTCACCTATCAAAAGTTTCACTGTATTTTGTTTCATAAAAGCTCCGCTAAAGAATAAAAGAAATAAAAATTACCTTCTGCTTAGATGTCCTCCATGTATATTTATTATCATTGAGCTTGTGCTTTTCCCATTTGAAGTGAACTAGTCCGTGATCTTTCAGTACTGTTGAGCAAACATCTCGTAACAAAGCTGATGTCAATGACAAGTTAGCAAGACTAAAGCTGTCCAAAAAACGTACAATGTGTTGTAAAACCTGAAATTACAGAAAAATTTCAACTGTTTATTTAATGTTCAGCTGCTTGAGATGGAAGTTCTAAATGTAAAGATCTCAAAACTACAGAATAGCAAGTACTCCTTATTTCAAATAAACAGGTCTCATAAAAACTATGTACTAATTTATTTATGACTACACACAATAAAATTTTCATATTTAAAAAACTATTATTTTAATAATCCTACGAGTTTTATCCATAAGTAATATTTTTGAAAGGTTTAGAAGTGTCATGTTTGTCAATTAACTTAAGAGAGGGTAGGGGTTTTTTTCTTGTGCATTAACAAATCAGATACTTTAGGGAACGTACCCATACCATAGGCGTAACGAGGGGGGTTATTGAGGTTGTAACCCCCCCCCATTACATCAACGGTTTCTAAAACATGAAAAACTGAAAAATTTTCCCTTCACAAAGAAGGCGGTTCACAAGGAACTTTTTAGGAATTAGCCCAAGGGGTCTCAAAATGAATTTAAACACTACATTGAGAGACGAATTTTTAAAAATTTCTGGGGGAGAACCCCCAAACCCCCCCCTCTAAACTTTTTACGTCTGTTATACTGTGTTTTTCTTGAAAGTTAAGCCTCTTAGATGAAGTTTGCCCTTCGGAAGTTTTGCAAAAAAAAAAAAATTATATTATACCTATATTATGAGACACTTTTCAAAAGGGAGTAATATTGTTGGACGGGTTGACTGGTCAGAGTAACACCCCCCATGGGGCAACTCTAGTTACGCCACAGACCCATACTACGTGACCTGTTTAGGGGGGAGGGGGTCTTTAAAATACAACGCTTGGTCACAAGGGGGAGGGGGGCTCAGGGTTTCGTCACATAGTCAAAAAATATAGAAAAAAAAATACTTGTTTTTGTAAATTAAGTTACTGTTACAGTAACTTTTACATAAGTTTCACACTCTTGGTAAACTGTAATTATGAACTACTACGTGAAAACTAGAGGGGGAGGGGGGGTCTTAGCATATACTACGGGTGGTCACCAAGGGGGGAGGGGGGGGGGGCAAAAATAGTAAAAAATAGGTCACGTAGTATGGGTACGTTCTCTTATTAGCCTCACAAATGAATAGTTGTGAAGTAAGGCCACTTCATGTATAAGTATCTTAAATAGGAAAAGGTTTTGAGAATTTTAATTGCCATGGTTGTATGCAGTTAAATTCTAGGTGCATAACATAAAACATCTGAAAATTTAAATTTCCAATGACATTACTGTTTTTCAACTTCAACATGTGGGGGAAACTTTCTAATTCCATAAAACTTGGGTCTGATTAAAACGAAATAGAGATAAAAGATCTTAATGTATGATATTGACACAGGGGAATTTTATTATATAAAATATAAGCTTCAAAAAAAAAAATAGTTCTCAAGAGCTATTTTGTAAAAGCTACAAAATTTCATGGAGAATTTCTAAACCTTGAATAAAAAGAAACTTACATCAAATGGTAAATCAGTTATGTTTAAGTTTTGATGGTTCCTCCTTTGTAACGGGCTGCAAAAAACATTATTCATATTTTATAAATGAAGCCAGACATTTTTTCAAATAACTCCATAAAATTATCCTTTAACACTTAATTCTTAAATATTATTTTATTTCATCATTCTACTTTTAATTTTTGATACAAAATTAAAAAAGTAGTATAGACACACTTATGGGAGAATATTACTTAATATTCTGGCAGTGTTGTGTTGGTTTGATTGAAGTATTATGGTGCAAGAATGTAGTAAGATCCTACTGTGCAAAGTGATATTTTAATTGACTGTTCCAAAAGGGGGTCCTTGCTCATAAGGTGTTTCGTAGATATTATCTTGCATATATGTTAAGTATAGGCAGAGCTTGTGGAAGAAAAACTAGTTGGACTGAAGGTTTCTATATACACAATAAATTGTCTTAATCTTCGGACCATGTTGGAAAGCATATTCTAAATACAAATTACAATTTTAATTTTTTATTTAAAATAAAAACATACATCATGTATCACATTTGATAGACACTCCCTGAAGGTATTTTCAATTTAATTTATGCATTTAAGGTGCTTTTAGCAATAACAAGCTAATTCAGTGTAGCATTGAAGTTAGCTTGTTGTTGTAGCAAATACCTCATTTCCTCAATGTAAAAGTTAAAAAACACTTAAACTAGAAAATGAATGAGGAAATACACAGTTTAACTTTGAAATGTGTAAATTGCTACAAAATTAGTGGAAAATGAATGAGTTCTAAGATCAAAATGTTTTACACCTGCAGAAACTGAATTAAAAAGAAAATGAACTCTTATTCTTAGTATTTTCACTGCTGAGATACATAAATGTACACATATTTAAATGTAAAGGCAAACTAAATCATAAAATATTTTGTCTTGGAAAAATAAATCAAAATACCTATTCAAATCCAGTTCACTCAAGCTATGTTCCTCATTGGAAGATGATAAATATGTCACCCCATAACTTTCTAAAATGTCATTATAGATGACTTTAGAGTTGGATGGATTCGGACTAAACCTCTTCCTGGAAAATTTGCAACCATATTGAGCTAGTGGGCATCTCTCTAACAGCCAGCCATTTAAGCCTCCATGGATGTCCGAGTGAACATTTTTGTAGTGCCAATGGTATTCATCTCTGCGAAACTCCTATTAAAGGTAAAACAATCATCTATATAAATAGACACAATAACCAAATAAAAGGGGGGGGTTCAGGCTCTCCCCGAAATTTGGACTAAATGTACCAAAACAAGTTAAACCCCTATTATTTAGGGTCAAATTCTCGAAAAATTTTCTAGCGGAGGACTCTCAGGGCCCCCTTTTGCACCTGGAACTATTTTTTAGATTAAGTTTGCATCAAGATGCAAATTTTACTTAAAATGTCTTAAAAAGCTACTTTGAATCTAAAATATATGCTTGGTAAGCTTAGGAATCATTTTTGGTTCACTCCCCGGGTCCAAAAACCTAGCTTTAGGCCTGATAATGACTAAAATTTTTATAGAATATTTGGACCTCCCGAAATAAATTTATATGTACACCACTGCCAAATATCATCAAACATTTTTTATTACTTAAAAACCTACCCATGAGAAATCTGCTTACATTACCAAAGGAGACCAATTTTATTGAAAGGGATTGGTATAGAATTGATTTTTCACTCAAAACTGAACTTACCTGACAGCACAAAAATGTGTACATGAAATTGGATGGAGGATGTTGTGAACGAGATTCTAAGTTCAAGTCCAGACCCAAAGAAAGGCACCATGGTGGGGTAGAAGCAGGATTTCGAAACTTTAGATCTAAAATCTGGCAAGCAAGGTTTTGGTGGTCATTGCAAGCATAGGGGTAGTTCTCACTTGCGTCAACTGGAACATAAATAGACCCTTCTCCTGCAGATAAGTGGTAGACAATAGTTCCAAACTGACTGAGTTGGAGTATGTCATCTAAATTGAAATGAGGAAGTTCATTATTGGCAGATATCTCTTGACTTGTTTTGTCAGGAGTTGAATAGATTGTATCACTTTTCTGTTTGGAACCATCATTTTTATCCTAAAAAAAAAAGAAATCTGTGAATGTGTTCCCCCAATTACTGATTATTAACCAATTATATATCTTATAGGGTCACTTGGGGTAAGTGGGACCCCTTTTTGGAACAGTACATTTTTGAAGGTTCATAAAATTTTTTTGAAGAGGTTCAATTTGAACTTGATGACATATTCTATTTAAGACACTATTAATAAACAAAAATTTATAATTAGGTTCTAAAATAATGTTCTACATTTTTCTTAACTGGTCTTTTTGTAAAAAATGAGACGGGGGTCCCACTTACCCCATAGAAAGGGGTAAGTGGGTCACCCCCTTTTTATTTTGATTGAAAGCAAGCAAAACTTAAGAGGGAGTAAGTGGGTCTTACTTGATAAAGTATAGAAGTTTTAGGTACAAAATATTTTATTGTAACTTAATCCATGTACGAGATATCTACTCACATTTAAATTAATAGGGTTGGTTGGGGTAAGTGGGACCCCTTTTTGGAACACTACAATTACAGAATGTTTTCTTCAGGTTCGAATGGTTCGGGAGACTTATAAAGAAACCCTCGAAACTATTCCCCCACCCCACTGTGTGTTTTAATTAATTTCTCGGCAACGTGAATAAAAAAACCCCAACTTAATAGTTTTCTTTACTTACCACAGCTTATATTAAAATGCAAAATTAATATAAAATTTCAATAAATTACTTATAAATGTTTCAATAAACATTAAAATGGTGAGTCTAGGGTGTCCCACTTACCCCTACTTTGCTTAAATTACGGGGTAAGTGGGACCCCCCTCTTAAAAATTTTTAAATAAGAGATTTTGTGAAAATTCAAATTGCAGTATGTATTTTAAGTCAAACCTGGCACAACAGTTGAAAAAACATTAAAATATAGTGAAAACTTTCCTGGAAACACTTCTTGGAAAAATGCATCTTGAACTCTCCAAAAAAAAAATTATGGAATTTTTTTTTTTTCAATAGTTCTATAATCTTAAAAAGAAATGACACAAAACTCTAATATATGCAAAACCCATCAGTGTAACAAAATGTAACATGATCAATGAGAATAAGTGTGAAATGTCTTTTACATAGTTTAGTTTGAGGGGGGTGACCCACTTACCCCAGGGACCCACTTACCCCAAGTGACCCTAACTAAAATATACATTAACTTCTTACCTCATTACTGTTAAATTTATTAAATTAATTTCCTATTTCATCAACAAAATTTTTAAATAGGTATTTAAATTCTTGTGGGTATTAAATTTACTAGCTTTTGACTTTTCTATAAAATTATCTATCATAAAAAATGTTAAGTAATTTATGGTACTACTTGCATATTAGTTCATCAACTTTTCTTTTATACCAAATATGTTAGTCAAGAGGTAGAAATATTACATTACATTGTTCAATATAGTGTCAAAACCACTCTTTGGAGAGTTATAATGCTGTCAAAATTTTAAAATTGCAATCACTGATAATATTTCTTTCATTAAAATAAAAAGCACAAATACCATCTTTTTGTTGTTGAAATCACCAGAATTTTCTTTGTTGGATATCTCACTTGAGTCTTGACTTTCAGAATCTTGATTATGACAACCATTGGATATAATGACTGATGTGGTCTTTCCTGAATTATCTGTTTCTCTGCGTGTTTTCCACAACTCTTTGCACATACTTTCTTGTAAACCTGGAGGGTAACTCGATTCCCTAGAGTTTTGCCACTTTCGAAACACCTGGAAATTTTAAAATATTTCTTCTTAATTTATTACTAGAATATATTTTAACAAAATATTAAACTATGTTCTCATTTGACTTAAAGTACCTATATCGGAAATTACTTAATAATTTAAAGCAAATTAATACCATTATGGATATTTGAAAACTGGTTGAAAGCATTTGGAGAGCAGGGGTTATAAAAAAGTTTGGCTAATGGACTAAGATTAAGAGTTAGTGGTGTCGCTATAAACCAAATAATAATTTAAGCATTAAGTATCTTCTATGCAATGCCTTCTTTTAGGTTAAAAAACCTATTAGTCCAGGTTAATTTGACCATGAAAACAGTGATGCCTAACTATGCACTTGTTTAGGGACTACTGAAATAAGTTCTCCAAGTATGGGCAATATTAAGACCTCAATGGTTGACAAAATACTAATGTGCTGGCCTAATGATTAGAAGCCAGATTCTGGGATTCAAATCCTTGGTCATGGTCGCTCAGGCATGGATGTTAGTGTGTGGAGATGAAGGAATGTGCCCCCCATGTAAAAAGGGGTTGTGTTGTACATACAAATGGTGTGGAACGTGGGCAACAGTATGTCACTTCTATGATTTCAGTTTAAAAGTGCTCACTGGGTAAAGCAAAGTGGAATTGACATCAGCGTGTCTGATCAGTAATGACTTGTCATAGGGTGTGTTGTGCTATCCAATTTAAACCAAAAAAAAAAACCATAATGACTGATAAAGGCCATCAACATTATAATAAAATGAATAATTAATTGATAAGATGAATAAAAGTTGAAAAACCCATACCCATAATGAGCTTGAGGTGGTGAACTTTTGATTGGAAAGAGGCTGTCCCTGAGATGCAGCCACTCCCCACTTCCGAAGCATCCTCTGGTCCCTCAAAGCCAGAGCAACATCCAGTTGACCCCTGAGGGTTGGATCAAGTTGGCTCCGCGAGTTGAACACCTTCTTATCATGCAGGTGAATCGGCCATCGGTCCCACTCTTCAGAGCAGTGAATGATGCTCGCAGGACATGAAGTCAGGTGCCTGCTTTGGTACTTCCTAAACATGACTGCTGGACAGCCATATTCAACGTTTATACAAGGAACCTGAAAGTAGATCAACAATATACAGGTATAGCAGCCAAATTTGTGTGTAGCATGATTTTATATAACAAATGTAATGTAACTGTAGAATGTTGTTCAATTTACTGGTAGTCAGAATTGGATCCAACCAACAAATAATAGCATGGACAATTAATTCTGATAATCTGCAATGATAAGGGAATGATTTAAATTTGTAAAGAACTTAGATACCCTATTGTAGAGGAAGCTTTTACTGAGCTTTTACTACTCTTAAAACAAACTGTTATTTATGAAAAATAAAAAAGTAAGAAAACTGGTCTTGCAACAATCAGAACATTGATTATATTTACTGGATTAGTTTGATAATTTCTCTATATTTTGATCCTTAAATAATTAGCATGAAGCTAACAGTGAATGTGTCAAAATTGACTTTTTTCTTGTTACAGGATATTAAAATTTTTCAACAGAATTATTGGATTGACCAATGAAATAGACAAAAAATAAATAAATAAAAACAGTAGGTAAACTTGTGTAGGTATTATGATTTATATTCAACAGTTTGAAATTCATGTTGATAAATAGGTTCACTGAAATAAACTAGGCTGAGATAAATAGGACATCCTTCCTAACAAACTTGATAAAGAAATTACTAAGTACCTTGAAAAATTATCTATTTTTAGATGCATTACACTGATTCTAAGCTTATCAATTAAGTTGCAAAAGATTATTAATAACAGACTTAAAGTTCTACATCCATCAATTTAGAATATTTTAGTAACAAAAGAAAATATGAAACGTTTTTAAAACAATTTCCTTTTATTACAACTACTTTATTAAAATTTGATTTCATAAAGTTTAAGAATTTACTACTAAAATTAATGTCTAAAAAGCCAAATTAATAAATGAAATTGAGAATAATGAAGACTTTTGTCATATCAACTTACTTTTTCGTTGATACACAGCTCCTTATGTTCTGATGCCTTACAAGCATGAAACTTAGCACCACATTCTAAGGGACAATTTATAATATTGCAGCTTTCACCAGGTTTAGGTCGGACAGTGCATTTGGAGAGTTTAAAGCACAGTAAACAATGAGGATGAATATCCTCACTATGCACATCCATGTAGGATCTGTAATAAATAAAATTACAGATACTTTTCCACTATCCATACACATAAAAATTGATATGCCATTTTTGATTCTTGCCTCCAAATAGTTTGGTTAATATTTTTTTATGGTTCAAGAAAAACTAAAGATGTTTATTTACAAAATAGAAGAGAAAGTGATACTCTTCATTCAAAGATAAAATACATACAAAATAACAACCTTAAAAATTTATTAACATCATAGGTAACCCCATTGAAAAGTTAATAACATCTTAATGTATTTCTCTTAACTATAAATTCATAGGACCTTAATCAAAATCAATAGAAAATATCTTTTACATAAGTATAATTTTTTTTATAAAAGCAAACGGCGTAGCACACTAAAGATCACTATAAAGATATGGGGGAAAATAAAATAAGATATATTCGAGTATAAAAATAAAACTCTTAGTGAACTTGGAAAGGTATCAAAAACCAGCAGCAAAACTAATAAAAACTTAGCTTTCACTTAACAAGTAATGACGTTAAAACACATTTCATAATATAATTTTGTAAAAATAAAATAAAATTTGGGTAGAAAAGACTAAACAAATATTTAACCTTTTGAAAGCAACGACTTTTCTTTTAGCACATCACAGGAAAAGTAATGCACATTTAATAATGTTCATTAAAAGAGTTGATCATATCCTTTGTCCGCAGCTTTGTCCATTTAAGACCAGTGTTAAAGTCAATGATCTACCAATACAGAAACCTAAACAAAATGAAACAGAAAGAGCAGCAGAACAAAAATTAATGAGTGAGCGTCTTCTTGATGAAATCATTTTGGGAGTTTTTGTTTTTTTTTTTTGCACAGAAATTAAAAACCATGTAAAATATTTTTGACGGGAAAAATTCTTCTCAAAGATGCAATAATTATAACTTTGTGTGTAATTATGTTCAAATAAAGCAAAATAAAGATATTTTGAACATTTTTTTATAATTATCTTTAAAATTTTGTTAAATGTTGTACATCACTGTAACCGCAAATTTCTATTGGTAACCATGGTAACTAAAAGTACAATCAAAACAAAACATTGCATATGCATACATCCACGCTGTTTTTAATCAGTATAATGGCGGTAATGGCTTGTATTTAGAAACAAAGACTAATCCCTTTTCAATTGAAAAATCATTATTTTCCCCCTGGACTGAAAAAAAATGTTGACTCCAGTGTTTACACTTAATCTTAGCCATAAAATATTACCTCATAGAGTTACCATTGGAAAATATGATGGAGTACATCCTTGTTTGACAGCAGCTACGGCCTCTGACAAAGTAATCTTATCTGTAATTCAGTTTCTTTATTTTTAAATTATTTATAAAATAAAATGGCGATCAATTAACATCATTGAAATATTTTAGATCTTTGTTCACAATCCTCATCAAAATACAATTCATAAAGGAGGAAGATGGGTGAGCAATGCCCTCTCAGGGGATTTAAGTCTTCTGAATATCAATCAATCTATCACCTGTGTAGCTGCTGGTCAACTGAAACCTGAAGCAAACAATGATATTCTTGTTGTTGGGACTGCAACAAATTTGCTTGCTTATGATGTTGAAAATAATACTGATTTGTTTTACAAAGATGTGAGTATTCCTATGATTATAATGTTTTCCTTCATGATTAATGTAATTTGAAAATTCTGTATTATTTTTCATCATCCCAGGGCCGTAACTAGACTTTTGTTTCGGGGGGGGTTTTGACTCAAATATTTTCTGAGGTACCTCCTTACGGGTACTTTTATATGTTAAGTTTTAGATGACGACACTGGATTGAAATTTTGATGCACTAAATTTCAAAATTGTATAAACAATATAAATTCGAAGTAAAAGGGGGGTCTGGGGGTCCTCCCCCAGAAAATTTTTGGAAATTTGCCCCTCAAAAGAGTGTTTTAGCTCATTTCTGAGACCTTTTAGATTACACCCATAGAGCACCACTCATTGTAAGCGGCCGAGACTACTCCAGAAATTTTTTTGAATTTTCCCCCTAAAAGTGGCATTTTAACTCATTTTGAGACACTTTAGGTTACATTAAAGAGGACCACTCCTTGTAAATCACACAAGTTTGAAGGAAAAACCGTATACTTAATAGATTTCAAAATTTCGAGGGGGTTTGGGGGTCCTCCCCCAGAAAAATTTTGGAAATTTTACCCTTAAAAGTAGGGTTTTGACTCATTTTGAAACCCTTTGGGTTATACCCGAAGAGGATATCGCTCCTTGTGAGACATAATTTTCAAGAAAAATAGCAGTATAAAAATTGATGTCAAAATTTCGGGGGGGGGGGGGGTTGAACCCCTAACCCCCCCCCCTTGGATACGGCCCTGCATCATCCATACTGTAATAAATACAGATGAGATGTGAATCTAGGAGGAGCGGTGATAGGCATTCAGCCATTTCTATAATTTAACCAACCAATTTCTATATTTAATGATAAACTCATTTGCTGAATTAAATTTAATGTACTTATTTTCAGGTATAATAAATATAAATTATTTATGATTCTCATTGCAAAAAATTTGGTACTTCTGTATTAACCTGTCAATCGTGCCACTGAATCTGAAAATGTGTAGCCAAAGCCTATTAATTGTGTCCCTGAAACTGATAGTTGACGGGCTAATACGTAAGAACCAAAAATTCTATTAATAAAGAAATAATTTTGTTTACCAAATGAACAAGTCTAAAATGTAAATCCTTCTTAAGTAGCTGATTCATTTTCTATAATTGTATTCATTTTTCTGAGTATTCATCATATTATCTCTATTTTTTACAATTTCTTGCTATGAAATATTTTGTAACTATAAATGCTGACTAGTTCATTCGAATTAGGTTCATGATGGAGCAAACTGCCTTTTGATTGGTCACCTGGGTGCCATGGAAAAACCCATGGCAATAGTTGGAGGGAACTGTTCCTTACAAGGTTTTGATCATGAAGGAAATGATTCTTATTGGACAGTAAGTATGATGCCTAAAGTTAGAGTTAGATTTTAAAATAATATCAAGAATTTCTTATTAACAAAAAAAAAAAAATACAAAAACTGTTGTTCACCAAGGGGCCCTGGCCCTTCCAGGTGATTTCATACTAAACTCATGTAGTAGGTGCCCCCAATTTTTCTATCTTTTTCATATAAATAAATCTAAGGTTCCTTTTATGTTAGACCCTTGTTCAAAAACATATTTGAACTAAAATTTCATGAAAGCTTTAAATCTGTTGCCTCAAAAATTGATTATGAAAACTGAAAACAAAACCATAGAATATATGAATCTTTAAAATTTCAACTTAATATGTATCTAAATTTGATAAATGGCTATTTAGAAGCAAATTCAAAACTACTTTTTTTTGTGGATATCATATATACCTTATTTTCAAGTTGTATCATGATTCAGTTTCATAATTTTCATTGGGAAATTATTGTTTTACAGGTTACTGGTGATAATGTTAGTTCCATTACCTTATGTGATTTCAACCATGATTCCTTTAATGAGGTAATCAATTTCAAAGTTTATGCTTCTAAATGTTTCCACTTTTTAGTAATTTTTATCTCTTTGTACATCACATATCTCTTAAAACTGAAACCATGTCTTTCTTTAACAAAAAAAAGATAATTTATTTCAAATATACTTTGTGTAGCAAATTTAAAATCTGTTATTTTTAACAGGCAACACAATTTACTTTATATAAGAAAATTTAACTATGTTTTTTCAAGTAAATTTAAAACTTCAACTCCATCTTATAAAAGTATTTTAAAAGTACAAGAGAGTGTATCATACTTTATTTCTAAAAAAAAAGACAGGATTTATTTTACTGCTGTATTGCAATCAAATTAGGAGTTACAGTTTTACTCACTTCCATTTCAAACTTTTTCCAGCTCATTGTGGGATCTGAAGACTTTGACATTCGTGTGTTTAAAAATGATGTTATCATTGCTGAGATGACTGAAACTGAAGCAGTGACTGGTTTATGCAAAGTTATGGGACAACACTTTGGCTATGCTCTGGCGAATGGAACTGTGGGTGTTTATAAAGGATTAGAAAGAGCTTGGCGTATTAAGGTAGTTTGAAACCATGAAGAAGTTCGCAATTGATTCTGATATTTTATTATAATTTAAAATGAAATGTATGAAGGATGCTTTGAGTATCTTTTGAAAGGAGTACTCCTCCTAAATGTAATTTTTATTGCAGTCCAAAAACCAAGCTATATGTCTCAGTAGCTATGATATAGATGGTGATGGAGTTCCAGAAATTATTACTGGATGGAGTAATGGAAAAGTAATTATTTTTTTAGCTCTGAAATGTTGACAGTGTTTTGAGTTATTTCGCTATGTGTTAAGCAAGGGCAAAGAAGACCTCTGAACAGTTTTCTACAACCTTTGAACAAAATAAACTAATCATCCTATAAAAATTAATGTATGAAGCATTTCCCCCATGAAATTAAACAAAATGTGTATGGCTTGAAGAATTGACTGACTTGTAAGAATTTGAACAAAATTATCATTTTATGAACCTAACGGCATAAAATTCACAATCTAAATCTAATCTATAAACCAATTTAGGCATAAATCAAAATCATTAGCTTAATTATCCATGAAACTTGAACAACTTTTTTTGCTAAATTAAAATTATAGTGCTAGTTTCTCTTGCTTAGAAAATGATAAGAACCTTGATAGAATGATCCCTTTCCAAGACCAATAATATAAAGTCGTTTTAACAAAAAGACATAATAACAAGTAAAATTATCACTACGATCAATCAATCAGTGCTTTTATTATTCGATGTAACATAGGGGACACTATATTGGGAGGTCATTGTGAAGAGGTTCTACTGGTTAAACATAAAATGAATAATCTGAACTAAAACTATATGGAGTAAGTATTGACCCTGAAAATTATAAATAAATAAAACAATTTACTGTCTATTAAGAAACTTTAATAGTATTAAAATATACCTCTTTTCTGTTCCTGTTATTTATTAATTTTAAATGTATTTTGTGTTTATAAAAATGAATATTGTAAATCATAATAATATTTTTGCATAATGAAAATTGTTTTATCACTTCAGATAGATGCTAGAAATGTTCAAACCGGAGAAGTAGTTTTTAAGGACAATTTTTCACACTGTATTGCTGGGATTGTAAAAGGAGACTATAGGTTATCAGGAAAAGAAGAGTTGATATTTTGCGCCACAGATGGAGAAGGTACTATAAATTTAAAATACTGTTTATATTTTAATCAGAATTAAGTATATATTTCCCCCCTTAAAATGTAAGTCAGAAAAAACTTATCCAGTATTTGGATAAATACAACTGCAATTTAAAAATAAAATGTTAAATCCAAATTATTTTATTCTGAAGAATGCTTTAGTTATAGAATCCTCAAGCCCAGCTATGATTGGGCTTATAAGTTTCAAGTTCACTTTTCAGGTTGTTTAAATTTTAAAGAACAGATATCCATGCTTATTTTCTTTGGAATAGATCAGGGGTTCCCATTCAGTGAGTTCCGACTGTGTCCAGGAGATCAAAAAATGCAGGAAAAAACAAAATAGAAATAAATAAATCGGAATAGTTTAATAAACTATTGCAACTGAATATAATCACTGGTTTTATTACATGTCTTACTTAAGTGATGTCTAATTATGTTTTTTCAATAGTTTAAGTGTGATTGTCACCAGTTAAACATTCAAGCTATTGTAGATTTATTTTTCCAAATTTTAACATTATAAATCAGTAAGGGTTGGCCAAATATTCGACCTATAAAGCAGTTTGTAGTATCTAATAGGTTGAAAACCCCTTGTACAGATATTGTATAGATATTTTAAGAATTAACTACAAATGATAACAATAGTCAGAATTTTTCTAATTCTGAGATTGCACCATGAAACAATTTTTCATGACAACACTAAGTGGAGTTATCTTATATACCGAGTTAAATTAATAACCCTTTGATTTAAGACTATAACATCACCATAGTAAAAGAATATTCTACTTGTAGTCTCTTTTTAAACAGTCTATTTAAAATAACTGTAAACGAATTTGCTACCTCCAAATTTTCAGTTTCTTGTTTTACTATTTTCAAGTTAATACTTTAGACTTCTAGACTTGAACTTGCACTCAGACTTTAAAGATTTGATAATAAACCATAAGTTTATTTTCCTTCTTATTTTAGTGAGGGGATACGAAGCTGCATCAGCTGAAATGAGACATCACATGCTTGATGCAAATTTTGAACAAGAAACTATCAGAGACCTCTCTCAAAAGAAACAAGTAAGAGAGCACACTATAGTTCTTTTTTTTTTTCAAATTCACTTGAACTTCTACTTACTTTATGCAATCTTGTAGTCTTTATTGTTGGAACTGAGAAATTATGAAGAAAACTCAAGAATTGGAAGCGGTAATTTGAAAACTGCTGGAAGAGCTAGTCAACATCATGATGAACATGGAATTATACCAGTAAAAATTTACTTACCTTTAAAACTTTTTCCCCATTTCTCCTTCTTAGAGCTAACTAATATAAGTCACTCATCTTAGGCAATGACACAACTTAAAACTGGATTATCTATCAATCTTGGATCTGAAAAAATAGGTGTAAGTAGTATTTTGCCAAGTTACATATTTGCTTCACTATACTTTAATTTTTTGTTTTTTAAGAGTAATTCATTTTTGATAAGTGAATATCATTTGCATATTATAAAAATCAGCAAAGTTAGATTTGAATAAATTATTTACATAAATAATTAAGCTAAACTTAAAAGTAAATACTGTAATTTTATAATCTCATTAAGCTTATCATTTACAGACTCTTGATAAATGATAGTTTTCTTCATAGTTTGATATTTGAGTTTACGCTTTAAATATCAATAAAATTAAATATGTATTGATTAAACTTTTAAATTAAAGTTATGCATTTTTTAATACTAATAATGAATGTTTTATGTGTTTGATATAGCCTCACATTGAAATTTCTTTGGAGACTACTAATAATACAATCATTCGAGCTGTACTCATTTTTGCAGAAGGTATTTTTGATGGAGAATCTCATGTAATGTGAGTGTTTTTCTTAATCAAACACATTGATTGCAATTATTAAATTGTTTTTTTTTTCAATGTACAATCAAATAATTTATTAACTAGTCATCCCAAAGAAAATCAACTTGCTTCTTCAATACTTATTCCTTTGTGGCCTCCCAAAGATTTACCTATTGATCTGCATGTGAAAGCTATGATTGGATACAAGGGAAGGTAATTTTTGTTTAAAAATATTTTCCCTTTATTTTATTAATTTAACAATCCTCCCAATAAAGAAATAGTAAAATATCTTTACCACCTACAACTGTTTATTTGCACATTTTTTAAATTTAACTCAAATAAATGAAATCAGATATCCAGTGTTCAGAGACTTATTTAATCTATCAAAGACATGGGCTTAGTCTAAAATAGTGATTCCCAACGTAAGTGATATTGTCCATCAGGGGCATTTTATACAAGGTTCTGAGATAATTTCATAGATTGGCTTATTAAAATCAATACTGTCTTTAAGGTTTTGTTAACAAGAAAATTATCACTCTTGAGACAGCAAATATAATACTTTAGTCCACCATTCTAGTCATTCATATATTTTTTATGTTCAGCCAAAAAGTATGACAATCAATTTGACAGAACAATAGTCCCAATATTTTCTTTCACATTTTCTAAATAGTTTTTAATACTATTCTAACCTTTATTTAGTGTCCATTTCCATGTGTTTGAACTTACCAGACAGTTGCCCAGATTTTCCATGTATGCTCTCACAAATGAGCACTCAAATGAAGAACCTGAAAGCTACGTTAAATTCTTTCTTAACGACAGAGTGCAGAGGGTATGTATAGTACAATGTAAATAATTTTAGAAAGTTTTGAAGTACTTCTTCATATTTCCCATATGCTCTTTTTATTTAGGTAGTCTCCTGGATAAATAATAGTTTCTTGCTTAAACAAGATTTAGATTACACTAACCAATTGAATTTGAGATTTACTTGTTTGCGCTCACAACAACCTTTACTTATAACTATGGATTCTTCTTCTGAGGCACGTAAGCAGGCAAAATTATTTCATTTATATTGGTTTTAACTAACAACCTCAGTTATAAAAATATCACTTTTTTGCAATTTGATTTCAGGTGTTCATCAAAACAGATGACATGGAACTAGCTGGAGAACTTATTCAATCCCTTGCACAGTGTTTGACTCTTGAAGATTTATCTGTAACTGCACATTTCCCTCAAGATACAGAAACTGTTAGCAACTTACTCATAAAAGTAAGACATTTTTTCTCAAAGGAATTACATTTAAAAAATTCAGACTTATATTGTCTGCCTTTCTTTTTTTACCCTAAAGAGTTTCACTAAAAATATTAATTCTAAAATGTTAAATTCAGTCAAACTACAGCTTCATACTAAAAATGTCAATAAAATCAATATTTTAGGTATTAACAATTGTGAAATAAAAAGCATCATGATTTTTCAAAATTTAACTCCATAATTCTTCAAACTATAATTCATCAAGTCCTTATATGTTTTATAAGTAGATATTTTATTCTATAGGTTAACGAGTACCAGTCAGTACGTCAGCAGCTTTCTGCAGACATGGCAGATAACTCTGGGCTGATAAGAAATTTGGTAGTTAGAGCAGAAGATGCTCGGTTAATGAGAGATTAGTAAGTACATCTTGCTTGAATGTAAAACAAAGGGAAAAATTAAAGTACATAAACAAAACACAATTTTAATTCCATTCTAAAGGAACTTATTAGGTAAAGAGAAATTTGATTATATAAAGTATTTTTTAAATATCTCGTCCTCCCTATAATACCAAGATATCTTGAGAGTGGTCAATCATGACACATGGACCAAATAAAATCATTGCCCTTTTTTGAATGAGTAAATAGAATTTAGGAATAGCCCTTTATTTACCGACAGTACTTATAAGTACCACTTGATTGAAATCCTCAATATATTCATAAGTTTTTGGTGAAATTTTCATAATGTGTAAGAATAGTATATGCTGAACCCTCTTTTTTGGTGGATAGATGACTGCAAGATTTAAATTGTTTTATTTAATGATGTAGACCTGTTTTCAGTGTAATTTTTTTTATTTTTACCAGTCATCTTGAAAAAGTCAGGATAAAGAAGAATCTAGATTCTAATCTAAATTTGGCATTTATGAAGTTTTTTTGGTCAAAAATGGGAAAAACACCTAAAATAAAATTTTTTATACATATTTTAATCCATATCCAGATTAAATAGAAAAAATATTTTTATTTATTTACAATAATTCAAAATTTTTAAATTGTTTACATTTTTTTAAATATTGAAATTTTAAATCTTTTGTTTAAAAAATTCTTTTGGCTAGCAATCTACAAAGTAACAAAAAGTTCAAAATAGCATTTTTTTTTTTCAAATTTTTATAGTTGTAAATAAATGGTTTTAAATTCAATGATAAAATTTTGAATTTTAGTGTTTCAATGAGGAGATGGCATCAGGATCTACACACTTTAAACAGTGAACTGATTAACAACTATAAAATTAGATCAAACAATCATGAAGAACTGATGACCTGCTTAAAACAAGTCAACCAAATCATACAGAGAGCAGGGAGACTTAGAGGTAAAATATTTTGCACAATGAAAGTAGTAAAACCATTTGTTTAAATTGAAATTCATTAGTGATATAGCTTATTGATTAATTTAACATAAAAAATTCTTTACTTTATAGTTGGAAGACCAAAAACACAAGTGATCAATTTCTGTCGAGCAGCAATAAAAAACAACGATGTAGAAGCTTTGATTAAAGTTATAAAAACAGGAGAACAATGAACAGCAAATGTCCAACATAAGTCTTCTAAAGAGCTTAACTTGGTGAATATCATCAAAGGAAAAAAATGGTGTATAATGAGGTATAATTTTAGATCTAGTCATATTTAATTGAATTTTGTAAATAAATATTTTAAACTAATTTACAACACTACTTTTTTTATTCTTTGTCTTTGTTATACTTTTTTTTAATGAGACCAACTAATATTGACAAACTTAATATACAATCAACAACTTGAAATTGTCGAAGAAGGATAAAGCTTGTTGAAGGATTTTAAGTAAAGAAAAATTTCTTACAATTAAAGTATGATTTAATTAAAATTTGAATCAAAACGGAGCTACATCCCTAGTTTTTAAGTTATGAAAATAAAACCATGTTCCTATATTTAAATTATGTAACAAAATTCTTTTACAAATAGTATTTTTCTGAATTTTTAGTTAAAAGTGGCAGTGTAGGGACAAAGGGGGTCTAAAACTCTTGCTGGTTACTTTTGAAGACTTAAATGCTATATGCAGAAAACATTTTCAATTTTTACACTTCAAGTTAGTTGAATACTATCTAGTCTGTATGTAAAATATAACATCTTGTTCAAAATTAAAATGTATGTAAAAAAAACTAGGGGTGAACTAATTTTAACTAGTTTCACACAGTTTATGAAAAGTAAGTATAACAACATACAATACACCAAACAAGAAAATTTATTGAACTAAAACAACTCATAACACCTACTAATAAACAAAGTACAAGTATCAAAACTTGTAGAGTATAAAATTCAATAAATACTGCCAAAAACAATATAAAAACACAATAAAATAACACCAAAATGAAGTAAACAAAATCTTTGGTTAGAAATTCTGGTAATAACAAATAAACGAGGTAAAAGCTACTTCGTAGACTTTTGTCAAAATAAATTAATCAAGATTTTACTCAACACAAAATGGATCACTTGCATTACAAATGCAAATAAGTTTAATTTAAAATAAAACTAAATGCAGACATTTCAATTTCAAAGCATTAAAATTTTGACTTGGTATTAAAATAGATTTTACTTCATGTAATAGTTTCAAGTTTTTTACATAAGTGTTTATTAAATTTACAATCTGTTTAAATTTAATGGGAAAACTTGAAATGAATAAAAAGTTCTACACTTTACAGTAGGTCAAACCAGCTACCTAAAATGATACTGTAAGGTTTTTTTATCCAATTCATATTTATTAAAACAAACAGATGACATTTTTAACATCCCCTTTAGAATCAATTTTTATGGCTTGGTTACATACAGTTTTAAACCAATAGAATGTGAAATTAATACATTTTTATTGACATTGAAAAGGAAGTCATTGGTTGGCTGGTTTTTATTGGCACAAGACCCAAAATGGGGCATAAAGCACCAAGCAAGATAATCATTAAAAAAAGAAATCTGGCTAACAGCAATTGGTCCATACATCATAAAAATTTTAAGGTTTTAAAATATAAGTTTTTAAAAAATAAAAGTATTTCTAAATTGGTCCTATTGAAATAGAAACAGCACAGTTAAAAATTTTATCTTTAAAACTATTGGAGATACTGAAAAATCTCATAAGAGTTGTAGAGAATCCTCAATTAATTAAAAAGGACTTTGAAATAAATTTTAAGAATGGTATATGAATAAATAATTGACCAAAGATGGTCCTGCTTTAGCTGATAAAACAAGACTGAGGGTAATGAGCTTTTATCAGCCATAGACAGATGGTCAAATTAATATTAAAAACAGATAGGAAACAAAATTTTTGTTTTATCATATTTAGGGGGAAATTGGAAAAGACCTTACAGTATCTAAAAATCTTTAGTAAGTTCTTTGAATTATTGCAAATTTCTCACCGAATAATTTTTTTGGTACAATAGAATGACCTGTAAAAACAAAAGCTATAAAATTTATAAAAGTAACTATGACTAGGAAGACAAAGGGTTAGATGCATCAGTTCACCAGTTTCGATTGATATAACCTTTAAAAGACCATATATACACAAATAAAACTTTATAT
The DNA here is from genome assembly GCA_963680715.1 of Tetragnatha montana. NCBI lineage: Eukaryota > Metazoa > Arthropoda > Arachnida > Araneae > Tetragnathidae > Tetragnatha > Tetragnatha montana. Next base: position 27,164,435 of record OY796677.1, read on the forward strand.
TAAAATATATTAGTAGATACCATACACATTTAAATTTGTTTATGGGGCATTTCATGGCATTTGTGACATTCTGCATAGCATAATAAATTAAAAATGTGTTCAACTTTTTTTTAAGCTATGTTAGTATGCTAATATCACCATCAAAACAGTTGAAAATATTTCAAATTTTCTAAAGTATGTCAAGTTACAGAGATGTTATATTTTACATAAATAAGTTAAATTACCAATATGGCAGAAACACTATGATATGCCCAACCATTATATTTGCAACACTACATAAAATATTTACTGCAGCTCTGACACATGAAATCTATAAGCAGAAATGCAGAAACATTTTAAAACTTGAGTAAATAAATAAAACTATCAATAAGTTTTAAATAATTGATGATGAATGAAAAAAAAAACCCAGTTTTTATGATTTCATTTCTTTACAACCAGATAACACACGGCAAAAACAAAATGAGCACATAGAAGAATATTCAACAAAACATTTTGATAATTCTTTGCAGTCTGCATTGATAAAGCATTTTTCTGAAATGCTCAACACTTTCAATGGGTTTTTAATTTTTGAGGCACTTTAATATAAATGTCATATGGTTTCAAAAGGTTTTTTCTTATTTCTACAATATACATATTATGAAATGTAAATATTTGTTTAGAAGGTTTATAAACAAAAAAAACCCAACATTTTAAGAAATTTAAAAATTTTAAGAGCATTCACAATATTGAAGTTTAAATTAAGTTAAACTCTTTCAGATGGGTGTTAATTATACATCAAATTTAATATCTCCAATATTTTCCTCAAAAGTTCCCAGAAGAAAGTGCTAATTTGCTGACATGTCATTTGTTGAGTTTGGTGGCAGAGACACCAGTCGGAAAAAAAAGTATTATCAATCTATGATATAGTCCATCTATTTTGAAGATTACTGTAAATATGTAATTACTGTAAATGCAGAAGAAAAAGGAATGATTTGAGTTATAGCATCAAGCAATTGGTACATCATTTGCATTTTACTAATCATTATTTTGGTTTTTGTAATTATAAAATCTGTGCATTTTATAGGAGTGCATATATAAGGTTAAGTCATAAATAAGAATTTCAATAAAATTTAACTTCACAGAATAAAAGCTTTATCTAATGTTTAAATGCAAAAAAAGTTTCAAGACCTAAACAATAATCAAGCAAACTTTCAAGCATAACAATTTAGGATTTAAACTGTTTCTACTACTACATCATTATTATTTGTTCCAATTTTTAAAACCACAGTTTAAATGAAAAGAAGTATCACTGATTTTTTTAAAAGCAAAACTTAGAATTCACCAAATTTAAGCATACATCACTAATAAACTAGCTAAAATAGTATTTTACCTTTACCATTGAGCTTTTGATTTCCATTTACAAACATTACTCACTTGCATGATTGTGTATTAATTTATAGATTAGAACAGGGGTTCTCAAACTTTTGACCGTCGTGACCCACCTCTCATCTTCAGCTAGTTTTCTCATGCCCCACTACAAGACCTTAGCTTCGTGCATGTGGGGTTAAATTAACTTTTTAGAAAATTAGAAGGAAGGAAGGAATTTGAACCTGAGCACATCAAATTGTTTGATTGAGGGATGAACAATGAGCTCCACAATAAAAAGGGAGTCTGGGAGTCCTGCCCCAGAGAGATTTTTGAAATTTGACTCTGAAAAACCGGGTTAACTTTTTTAGTAATCTGGGATAAATTGCAGATAATTTCTAAGACAATTTAATTATTAAAACTTGTACTGCTCCCTTACATTTAGAAACTATGATTTATTGAGGGGGTTTTAATATCTTATTTGTATAACAGACAAATTTTGCATTATCAGTACATTAAAGTGACACAGATAAATGTATTTTGGTAATTTGATAAATTTCCAAATCCAACAACAAAAATTATAAAAATGGTACTATTTATATGCAGACAAATTCAATATCTTGGTGTGACATACTAAAAACTGACTGGTGACCACCAGTGGGTCACGACCCATAGTTTGAGAATCTCTGGATTAGAGATAAGAAGGGAGTAGTTACAAATGCATTTTCTCTCCTATCTACTGAGATTCTTACAAGAACTTGTTCATTCTAAATCACAGTGTTAACATTTGTTACCTTAGGGCAGTGAATCCAAACCCAAATATGAGACACAGACTGATCTGGAATCTTCAAATTTGTTACTCCAAACTGAAATAAGCTTCTCAAATCTCTTGGTATTAAATATTAAGTTCAAAAACTCTCGTCTTCTGGCAGTAGACAAATTAACTACATGAACTAATGCAAAACAGTAGACTACTGTTTAACATCAATGATCTACTAAACTTTTTCAAAACATGGTTAGTTTGATATTTTTTTTAACAAAATTGTGTTTATTTAGCTTTGTTTTTAGCAACTTAAAAGATAAAAATCAGCTTGGAAAAAAACCCCAAATGAGCATCAAATATTTTTTGTTTTTAATAGCTGCATAGTATTTTTCATCAAAATGAAAAATATTTTAAATCTAAATAAGCAGTAATTCAAATCTTACAGTTAGGGGCAACTTTGACCAACAGTAAACAAATCCAGAAAACCACCCAAAATATTTCTTGAACCCACAAAATTACTGCCAAAATTCACCAGATCTAGAAGGAAGCATATCAAATGAAGCCACCTCACAATTGAAGCACAAAATGCTAACTTTACACTTAAGCATCCAACATGGAATAAATCAGTTTAAAAAACGAGGTACCCCATGAACACAACTTGGCTCGTTCTTTGATAGAGATATTCCAACCTCTAATTTTACAGGTTTTTTTCTCTTTACTATCATGCCTTTCTGATGCTAACTTCCCTGTTGGTTTGTAAGATATTAAGGGTTGAGGACCACTGCCCACAGGCAACATTTACCCTTAACTACTTAACTATAAGACAAGGTTACCTATCTGACTAAGAGACTGTGCATGTGCTTTGCTTCTTGTAGTCCCGAGTACAATTGCTTCACCTGATCCTCTATCACTTCCTCAGAGCTTGAAGAGAAAGCGTTTAAATTCTCAAAATTGAAATGTTCTTGATAACGAGCCATGACAAAAAGGATTGCCACTCCAAGAATGATGCCAACATTCTGGATGAAAAATACTTTGAGCTGTTGCACTAGACCTTTCTGTCGAGCTGCTTCCAATGCTTCTCCCAACTCTCCCATCTGAAAGATCAAAGCATGGGTTATCTTAAAGTTCATCTGATAATTTTACACATTATATATAAATTAAGTTTAAAAAAACTTTTTATCAATAAAGATAGAAACTTTCAGTATATCATGATCAAGAAAAACATTGTTTATACCATTATTTTAATATATTGCTCTGTAGAAAAACATATATAATTTATTTTCACACTCAAATTAACTTTATGGGGGGCTTTGAAACAGGCTTATTTTAAGGTAAATCCTTATTATTAATAAAGCAAAACCCAAAAGGAATTATCAAAAACCATAAAAGAATATTTAAAATGAAGGATAAAAAATATGTGAAATGTAAGTAATGAACATAATACAATATATTCTTAATTTAATATCTCAAACCTAAATAATGTCTAACACTTGTAATTTGCAAAAAAAATATTATTTAGCATTTTATGCTAATGTTTTGCTTTTCTCTTAAAATTTTAATACAAGATATTTTAAACTTTTCTTTGATGAAAAGAAAGTGCAGTATTTTAACAAAATTAATTGAATTTTGGAATTACCATCAGTGGAGACTGATTAATGGGTAAAATGAAAAAGGAATAAAATAAGCAATGGGTATAATATAAATGGAACAATTTTTCTAACTACAAAGGTTAGTAGAGCTGTAAACTTAGCATATACAAACCAATTCAAAGTGAAAAAATTTAAAATTGTTTGAGACATTATTATCAACAACTAATTAAAGGTTTTTTATTAAGTAAAACCAAAGAACTACCTCAATACTAATAAAATTCAGTATCATACCATATCAACAAGAGCTATATACAGAAACATCCCAGCTGCCAGAGCAAATATGTATGGAGCTCCTTCAGCTAAGTCACCCAACAAAATGCCAATGACTAGTCCTAAGTAACAGGTGATAGCAGATAAGAAGTTGTATAGCAGTGCTTGCCGCATGCTCATTCCTGCACTCAGCAAAACAGCAAAATCCCCTAAGAAAAAAGCATAATATTTTATTGATAAAAGCAAGGAACAGGTTATATGCAATGAGATAAGGCTTTGAATCCATTAAAATGTTTCTTCAATGATAAAAACTCTTTCCTTCACCTTTTTCCCACTCCAAAATAGGTAATAATCCAATACCAAAAATAAATAAATAATGGGATTTAACCAAATTAGACCAGCCCTGCCTGGGTGATTGAAAAACTCAAGTTGGTTTTAAACAGGATCTTGCATTATCCAAGTTCATAGTGAGATCAAATATTCCTCTATTTTGATTCAAATTGATTTTACAAACCAATAAAGGTCTTCAAGATTTCAGTGAAGAAATGTTTTGACAAGATTCACAGCCATATCTCGTTGCATATCATCCCTATGGATTGGAGGGAAAGAAGAAAAAGTTGCTCACTTCTTGATACAATAATAAGTAAAATTTTTTTGATTTTTAATTATTTTTTATTTATTTATTTATTTTTAATTTTGATTTAATTGCCAGGGATGTACCTAACTACCAGTAGCCCAACTATTCAAAACTATTCCAACTATTTCAAAATTATAACTGTCTATTTTACCAGGAGAATTGAATTTTACAAAAAACCATCCTTGTAATTAACAGGAAGGCAACACCTAGAATCAACTTGTACTCTGCAATGCTTCTAAGTTCAAAAATTTTTTTTATTTACATTTTATTGAAAAATGCTGGGCATTCATCACTTTGGTCCACATCAATAAATGTGTTTCTAATATCCATTCTACAAATACCCAAGTCCATAACAAAGATTACAAGACAATCTAATGGTAGTAATTTTAATTAATTAAAATGTGACAGTTAGTACTTTTAATGAATCCATTCTTACTTAAATAGTTTCACACTTAACAAGCCTATCTGCATACCAAATTCTAATTAAATGTTTATTTAAGAGAATTCACAATATTTGAAGATGATGAATCAATAGAAAACATACCCAACTCATGAGGAAACTCTTCACATATCACAGCTACAGATATGCTGACACCAGCTAAAATACTCTCGGAGAAAGCAGCTCCAATTGACAACCCATCAATGAAGTTGTGAAGCCCGTCTCCGAATATGATCATCCATGCCACAGTAGCAATGGTCGATTTACCCTTCTCAAAATGGATAGTGTGTTCGTGATGATGAGTATGATGGGTGTTGGATATCTAATGGTATGAAAAATAGCAATTAAAAATACACAAACAAAGCAAAGCTTTTTGTAACATTTTTCTACTATCTAAAATTAAAGATTGTTCCAAGCCATGAAAAGGCCAAACATAAAAAAAATAGTTCAAAGAGAGGATTAGGAACATTAATGTTTTTCCTTCTGTCCAATCTTAAGTTAATCATTAAAACATATCGGATAACTTAAGGACACGTAAACAAATAAAAAACTGGAAAAGATAACAAAACTAAAGTATTTTAAAATTATTATGACAACTTAAAAACTTTCAATAAAATTTCACAACCATTGTATTCCTTTAGTGTTTCATTTTTGGATTATAGCATGGATTACAGTATCCTAGAGTGATCTTATTCAAAGACCATCATAATGGTTAAGCATACAGTGAACTTATCAAATGTAACATAATAAACAGATATAAATGTTTTTTTTTAAACTACCATTCTCAGAATAGAGCAAAACTAAAGCTAATAAATCAATTGGCAATAAATTGGTAATAAAACCAAGCACACTAACATCTATATCAGCAGAATAAGGTTTCACAGAATTCTCCACAGGTAGATCATTCATCAACTTGTAATTTTGGTTATTCAGGCTTTCAGGGGTGAGAATGCGTAATGTACCATTAGCATAGTTTTCCTTTTCACATTTGTCCCCCTTAAGAGAATCTGCACAGTTCACTGAAGTATGAAGCTCGGGTGCAGGTTTTAAAAACTCTGTAGAATTTTCATGAGCTTCATAGTCTAGTTTCTTAAGTTTCTTACTCTGAAAAGGAAATTCATAAAATTAATGAGTTAATGCGAGAGAATTTATAGCCTACGAAATCAAAACAATCAATCCATCAAGTTTTTACACTATTTCTGTTTGTGATAAGGTCAAAATTCTTATTTAGTACTTTAAGCTTATACTAGTAGTTTTACATTTTGAGTGTTTTTAAATAGCAATAAATTAATAAAACTTTAGCTACAAATGTTTTTTTCAAGTTTAATGGGGAAAGTTCCACTTATTTCTTTCAAATTATTCAGTTACCTTTTTAACATAAGCCATAAGTTATTATCAAAACTTAAAAACAGTCCCCAAACATGTTTTAAAAAAACTCAAATATCATTTTGGGTAAATCCTCAGGTATTTTTCCTAAGTAATAACCCAGAAAAATTTAAATCCTCAGGGGGTTTCTTTTATTTCACAGGTTATATGCCTAAATAATGATTTAGATGTTTGAATTTGAATAAAAATAAAATACAGAAACATTGAACTCTTACCTTCCTTAAGTCAATTATGATTTTCATGAATCTTTCACTGACGTAAAATAAATAGATACCCCCAAATATAAGAAGTGATCTCCATAAGTAGTTATGCTCTTTATCTTGCCCAACTAATTTAAAAGTCTACAAAAGAAACAATTATATTAGGAAAAGAGAAACAATCAATAAAAAAATATATGGTAACTATTCCATAACTATTATAGTTTGTTACTGACTAGAGAGAGTCAGAAAAAAGAAAACATTGTGGACAATTGATAAATGTACAGTTAAGTTTCTGTAAAATACATTAAAATTTACATTAATTTCATCAACACATTAAGACAAAGAGTCATGTTTTTTACTGGTTGACAGCTCATAGTTCAGTAGTTTTTTGTTAAGTTTTTTTTAAAACTCATATGGTTGGTAAATTAAAATACTGGACTCTTACATATTATACCGTCGACCATGCTGCTGAATCTGAATACAATACGCTATCAAATATCATTGACTGTTCTATAGCTGAGCTGCTGAATTTGACGGTGACTGAACAGTCAATGGGTAAATACGCAAGTACCAAATATTGTAATATGTAAATAAAATTAGTTATTTATGAGAAGTGTTCACATATTAATTCTTAAAATTAATTTTTTTTCTTTATGAATCTAAGATATCATGCTGAAATCTGACATTTAAGTAGGAAAGTAACATTGTGCACCTCATTAGAGAGCAAATAAACACAGAGTCTAGAATCAAAAGATTAATAAATAAACAGGAGCTGTTACCTGAGGAATGAGATGAAACAATGAACTTCCTACTAAACTTCCAACTGCAAGTCCTTCAAACAGCATTAGGACAAGCTGGTAGACATTTTTACTTAGAAGTGGCAACAAAATTACTCCAACCAAGGAACAACAACTAATGATGGTGACAAATAAGATGCCATAACCCCAAACTAAAGCAAAAGAAAAATTAATTTAACAAGGATTTTTATGGTGATTTTTTAAAAATATTAATTTAAAATATTTTTCCAGTAGCAGCTTAGCTTGTGGGAATACAGAAAGTGCACACTCAATACATAAAAAAATATATACATGAAATGTACAATTCAGATTAAAAACACAACTATGAAATTCAGATTAAAAACACAACTATGAAATTCAGATTAAAAACACAACTATGAAATTCAGACATTTTCCCTTTTCTTACACTTTACAGCAAAAGTTATACTAAATATTAAAAGTAATTTGTATTAAGATCCTATTTTATAATTCAAACTGAAGAAAAAATGAGAATCATGATGGCTGTTAGTGAAATAAAATAAGCTCCTGCACATTGAAGTTTGTGCAATGGGAAATTCTGATGCACCTCAGATTGCCTTGAATAGTAGCTATTCATTTTTATTTGTTCACTCGTGCGATTATAAGAATGGTAAAACCATTCATTTGTTAAACATTTTTGGATCCCTGCAATAAATTTTTCTTCCCAATAGTATGAGGGGCTGACAAAAATGAAATGATTTATATTTGATTTTATTTATAAACTTGGTTTTACTTTTTGGGGATGGATTCACATGGCCATCCTGCTCATGTGCTCTCACAGATGAGCCACGACTGATTTTTCTGTATTTATTTGTAACAAAACTTCCCAATAATAGAAAGAAACATCAGTCTACATACCAGCTAAGGTAGGTGGCTTGAGATTTTTAACAGCATCTGATGTTGACGATGTACATTCACTATTATGAAGTTGAAGAAGTAGAAGGGGACATAAACGAGCTAATGCCTCACTGACACTTTTTGTAGACTGAGGAACAAGTTCTAGCATGTCACTAGCTGACATACACTGAAAATGAAAAACAAATCAAGCTTTAAGATGGGAATATATGAACATAGTAACACTAATCAGGGGTCTGTCCAGACGTTTTGTAAAAGGTCCTGTTTCTGTAAAATTAAAAAATATATATTTAAATAATTTTGTAGATGATTCAATATTAGTGTCAAATCAAGTGTTTTTACTACTGTTTGTTTTTGTGAAAATAGGATCTGGTTTTGGTAATATAAATTTATAAATAAAATGGTAAAATTTAAAATTATTATGGAAAAGCATAAAAGGGGTCTGCTTTTAGAATGAAAGTATTGTTAATGTCCCTTTTTAGGCTCAAATATTTTGTGAATGGTAGTTTTTTTAAGAAGCAAGGATTTGTTAAGGTGTCCTTTTTCATTAAAAGAATTATGAAAGCTTCATTAATAAACCCAAATCTCTTTTAAACAAAACAATGAATAGTGCATAATTGATAAAATTCAAGAAAGTTTTTAAAAATACAGTAAACTTTTTAAGAATAACCCTTCAGTATTTAGAAAAATCTGTTTTAAGTTCCATTTGGTTTATATCATCCTACTATTATTAATAATTTAAATTACAATGAATGAAACACTCACCCTAGAAAGAGACCCATCATTACACAGGCTCTTGGGAAGAAGAGGAAATTGAGAGAGCGACGAACAGTTTAAACTGGGGTGGTCATCAGTGAGATTCTGTCTGTGTAAATCCTCTAACAATGAAGCTAGTCCTTCAGTCATGTTACTGGAGTCCGAATAAAGAGATTGAGGGTGATGCCTCAGAAGGGCTAAGTGAGACAATGATTCTAAAATTTCCAAACTGTCGATTATCTGCTTTTCTCCACTGCAGACATTACTGATGAATAAATATACAAAGCAAGTGAAGATGATGACAAGAGTCCTTGGGTTTTGTGGCATGGTTAGGCTTTAAGTAATTTGAGGGTTGTTCCTTCAACTTCTTATACTAAGTTACCTAAAATGTAAAATTCATTATGAGTGGATTGTTTTGAAATCCTTCTGTTAACAGAGTTCAGTTATATTTCAACAAGAGAATAACACACTTTTAAATTTCAGTTCTACAGATTGTTTAATAAGGTTTATTATTTGTTCATCTTATAAGAGAATACACTTTTAAACACAGAAAGGAATTCCTAATTTTGGCTTTTAAAAGACATTTGTCCACCATAAAAGTTATGAATATGTGAACAAATCTGAAACACCCCAAACTCCACAATTAAGGATATCATTGGAGTACTAGGAGGAGTCATTTAACTCATTTTATATGGTTAATCAAAATAAGAAAATCAAAGAAAATTATTAAAATTAATGCTGGGTATGCGATAAAGCTAATCATCCGATAACAGTATAAAAACTTAATAAACGAAAAAATTGCACTACCTAGACAAGAGACCTAAAGATGGATATTCAACATAAACACCCTTATTTCTATCAAATCGCTAATTTTAATATACAGGGAACGTTTCCCACATCTTTATATCCAAGATGTCTTTAAGAGATCAATCCGAAAAATGATAAATCAATAGAATAATTGTAGATACTTATAGCATGACCAACAATTTCTAAAAGTGTACTGAAAAGAACCTTTGATTACCCTCTAGTAAAAATGCATGGTCATATTAGGGGAAAAAGAGTAACATAGCCACACAATATACTCTAATTGATCAGTGATATTTATCAAGAATGACAAGATCAAAATCGAAAGGGTGAAGTTTTGAAATAGCATGAAATACAGATTTCCTCTTTTAACAACCTTTTCTCATTCATCATAAATCAGTAGGGAGCATAAAGTGACAACACAAGAGTGATGCATTAAATCCTCATACATTATATGCTTAGGGAGATCTGTTATTCGAAGAGCATGCTTTTTGGAGAAATGACATGAGGTTATGCATGAAACCCTGTCTCAATCAAAATGAGCTGTCAAACTAAACTTTACCACAATAATCATGGTTTTCAAAAAAAACACTCAATGCTAAGATCAAACTTTCGGTATGCAATACGCACTGGGCGATTTCCAATTAATTTCACATGAAATCAAATGTCATTTAAAGGGTCATTTGGTGTGTATAATCAAAACTGAAGCTTAGACTAATCAAATGTATAAAAAAACAAATAGTAAGTTAAAGTACTTGCGAGGGATGAAAGATGTGCTATGCTGAACCTTACATGCCGTGTCAAAACCAGCCGCGATTCTGAAGTTAATTAAGAAGTATCAATCACAACCCGGATTATAAATCAGGCGCGTACGCGATACGGACATCCTCTGGGAAGGCAGAACCGCAAATCAGCCTCCATTGCCGGTAAAGCTGTCCAATCAAAACATCGAACCAGCAAGGTTAGCGTGTTCTTGGATAAAAAGAAAACAAATAACAAACCCAGTTTTTCCCTTGCGCAGTAGAACTTATCCCTACAACCAAAGTATTACGTTGTTTTTCATCCATACGCTCATAATAACAATTAGAAACTAGTTACTAAAAACTGAGAAAACAAGAAAATCAATCAAATCGTATAATATTGAAAACTTTACAATCTTTCTGCAGAAAACTTCGATGTAAACAAACCGCCATATTTGCATATTTGACCTTGACCACAAAATCCCTTTTGGCATGAAAAATCCCCAGAAAGGGATTGCTTGCCGCCTGCCTCTCTCCGTTCATAAACCGAAAAAGCCTGCAGAAGGATCACGTGACCGTAGTAAAAGCTGGGATGTTGAATAACGAAACCAAGCGCATTTCCCATTTCCTTTTAGTGGCGATTCTAAAGTAGCTAATTCTATTTCCACACTAAATGTTCCAAAAGCTCTTGAGTTCAAGCACTAAGTAGGCGAGGAAAAGAATTCTCCGTATCACTGTTATTATTATTGTTGAATGAAGTGGGCTCTCACATTTTTGACAGGATTATGGGCATATATGATAACTTTAGTAAAATTTAAAAAATAAAAGAGCATTTGTAACAGAAGTACTGTACCGTGGGGAATAATTCCTTATGGTAAAACTCTACAGTACTTAGTATAAAAGAAGAGAAAAAAAAATACTTTTATAGATAAAGTTCAATGTATATGTACAGTACTGGAAAAAAAAATCGACTCAGATTTTTTATCTCCGGAACGGCTTGAGATACAAAGACAAATAAGGTACCATTTTTCATCATTTGAAGTACTCTTTAAACAAAAAAAATTTCAAGTCCTTAAGGGGTCGTCTTCATATCGAACGAAGCACTAACTTTCTTTTTTCCTATGGAAGACCTCAAATATTATATTTTATTCTGAAAGATCACCCTCCATAACCCCTAAATACCAAGTTTCACATCTCTGCGTCAACAAATATACCCCCCAAAAAATTTTAAAATTTGAAACATCCCATGTTAAATTTCCTATTTAAACTTTTTTTTGAACCTTGTCTAGTAGGCCAGGATATTTCTGTGCACTCTGCAGGAAACAACTGTCTTAAAACGGTCGCCAACCATCGAGCCAAACTCATAAGACTGGTGAAAGTGAGAGAACCATCCCGAACTACTTGCCGATGCATTAATGAAACTACTAGCTGGGATCACCAAATTACCTTCCATGATTTTAATTTTATATTCCAGTTTGCTTATAATTTTATATTTGTTGCATTATTTTCTAATCAGCTTAGTACAGTTCTTGAATCGTGTCGGATTTGTTGATATTTTCAGTAATGGAGGTTACTTCTCTGCCTTACAGTCTCCTTTTACCAGATTTGTTTGTGCTCGGTGTTTAATTACATCAAATTACACATAGAGGGGGGATTCTGAATATTACTTTTTTATTTCACTATTTCAGTTTGTAACCGAAATAATGAAATAAATTATACTATTTATTAAATGATACTAATAAAAATCTTGATAAAACATGTCCTAAGAATTTAGTTCCAGATTTCTTAAATTTCAATAGCAAAAAAAAAGTCAGAATTCAAAACTTTTTACTGCAAAATTAATTAGTTTTATTATTTAAAATGAGAGGAATATAATTCTGAAACTAAGTTAATGAATTGATTTTTAACAGATGAATAAATGTGAATGATAACGATCAAAACTTCTATTAAAATACTAAATTTTTTTGTTTAAAATGCTACTTTATAACGTAAAATAAGAATAAGAATAAGAATAATAAATCTTTCAAAGAATGAAAGCACATGGGAAAAGGATGCCATCTGAAAATAGTGTTCTGATTGGTTTCTGAATCATGCTGCCCGAGGGCAGTCGGGAGGGTGCTCTACGGAGCCTTACACATACAAATTTTTAAAGTGAAGATTTAACAGGAAACCAGGGGGTAGGAAATTTCAGAGTTGGTGAAACGTCCGTGACACCGTTGGGAGATTCAGACATTCTGTCATAAAATAACTACTCTACTATAAAAATATCTACAGACGAAATTATTAAATAGAGAAGAACTATCAATGAGACGAAAATAATAATAAGGAAATATTTTTTTCTGCTCCCCTGTGTCAGAATACAGATTCCGCCTTTACATGTCATATTACATGGAGTTAAAAGGGGAAAATAACTCTTTTTAATACAATTTTCTGAAAAAATTCCCACTCTTTTGTGAAAAAGCAAAATATGTATTACTCCCTAATATTCTATTTCATCCTTCTACCCTCCAATAAACGCTTTTCAAAATGGGTTTCATGCATGGCCACTATACATTTTTCTCAATTTAGGAATATATAATCTTAATAAGATTATTAATCAAACTAAAATAGAATGTTTCGCATTTTTATGCGCCGTCCACCTTCCCCAGTCTCGGGTCCCAAATCACACCATGGGTTGACCCATTCTGGGGAGTATGAGAAGGAAAACTGTCATTGTTTAATCTAACCCTTTAGAACCTTTTCACGCCATTATTCAAAAAATAATGCTCTGTTTCATCCTTCCAACTCCCAAAGCTGAGTTATGCTTCTCAAGATAGAAGTCCCGAGTGCCCCCAATCACAATTTTTTTTAGTTCTGAAAAGCTCGTAAACTGGATAATTACTCTTTCTCTCAATAAAATATAATTTCAACTTTTTTCTGCCCCACTCATTATCCCCGGTCGATGGTGAAAGATATTTACTTTCACATTTCCAGTTCTATACTATACATGGAACCAACTCACATTGATTTCTATGTTATTTCACTAAAACAGACACTATTTTGTCTAAAAATATTGGAAAGAACTTCAATTATTCCATATAACCCTTCTATCCCACCTTCCAATGTAAGGAACGCTTTTCTAAATGAGTGTTCTGCATGTCAACCATCGGTCTCCTTTATTTGCACCACATTTGACTACTAAATTTTTGAATTTTGAATTTCTTCTTCCACTAACAGTATCAAAACTGGAATATCTTTTCTGTCCCTCTCAACCTCCCTAATCGCAGGTCTCAGATATCTACCATGGTATTTCGTAATGTTAAGTGTATAAAGGGAAAAATTAGCTTGAAATGTGTGCTCCTTCATGAAGAAAAATAAGTTTTTAAACGGCCTATAAGTTAAGAATTTGACTTTATTGTTTTCTACACCATTTCGCCCCTATTTGAAATGAGAACCGTTCGAAAATCGGTTTTATGAATTTTTCCCACCTTTGGTGTCAATTTACAAAACATTCAACCGCAGTTTGGTGCCAAAAAATTGTTTTTAATTAGTTATCACAGAATTTCGAGTTTTTTTTCTGCCCCTCCCCTATGCCTAGTGAGCTTTGCCAGACTTTTACTATCGTAATACTATCAAGCCTGAGACTAAGGAAAAGAATTTTACCTCTCATTAAGTTAATTTAAGACTATAAACATGATCCTCAGAGAAAATAAGCATACAAATTTTTACATTCGACTTCATCCTTTCACCCCTTTGACTGGAGGGAACTGATCTTTTCCAAATTCTATATTCTGTTAGTCCTCCTTCACCTCTCTTGTATAATGGCGCATTTGAACGAATTAAATGAATAAATGGAACCATTTTGACTTTAAAACACAACATCAAAACTCGTAAATTTTCCTCTTCTGTGCCTATCTTACCATCCCCTGTCCCAGACCAAAAGTGTCCATCATCGCAATAGACGACATTAGTGTGACGTCACTTGCTTGTTTGGAAACGTTGATTCTATCCGTGATTGGTTCCGTGATTGGAGGTAAATCCGTACCAATCCGTACGGAACCAATCACGGATGGAATCTACGTTTCCAAACAAGCATGTGACGTTTTGACTAATGTCGTCTATTCGGAATCTACAGATTCTAAGGAGCAAAATTGTTCCTAATGGTTTCACATAAAGCTTCTTCACGAAAAAGCGCACAAAATGTATAGTTGAAAATCCCCTAAACAAAGCAAACAATTAAACACATAAGTATTTGAAAAAAAATGCGCCAATTCAGAGATAAGTCGCCAAATGTATTTAAGCCAAATTCAATTTTCGGCTCTGACCGATACAAATCTTTTGCTATCAAGAGATAACTTACTGGATTTTTTCCAAATTTTAAGAATTTTTGGGGGGTATATTTGTTGACGCAGAGATGTGAAACTTGGTATTTAGGGGTTATGGAGGGTGATCTTTCAGAATAAAATATAATATTTGAGGTCTTCCATAGGAAAAAAGAAAGTTAGTGCTTCGTTCGATATGAAGACGACCCCTTAAGGACTCGAAATTTTTTTTGTTTAAAGAGTACTTCAAATGATGAAAAATGGTACCTTATTTGTCTTTGTATCTCAAGCCGTTCCGGAGATAAAAAATCTGAGTCGATTTTTTTTTCCAGTACTGTACATTTTATTTCCTTATAGTACATTTAAAGATAATACGATAAAAAAAGAAACTATAATTTGAAATTTCTCAGAAATTTTACTATAATTTTAGTTAATTTTGAAAACTTAAATAGCTGTTTGCAGAAGAATATTTGCGATTGTAAGCTCTGACGGTAATAGAAAGCTATTAGTAAATCAGTTTACAGTAAATAAGTGACCGTAAATTATTATTTTTTATGTGGGGAAGATATGGGAAAGTTTACTACACTCTTTTAGGAAGAAAATTTATATAAACTTAAAATTTGACTCCTTCAAAGTGTACTATAAACGCATTTAAATATAAATGGAAATTTAATGCAAATAATGAAAGATAAACTCCATAAATGATAATAAATTTCTCAAAATGTAAAAAAATATTAATATTTTTGTGGGGAAGCGATTGCGAAAAATACCCTTTCTTTAATTTTTTTTTAGAACTGGTGGGCATTCCTACTTTCAAGATGGATATTGCGGTTTTATCAAATACAGGATTTTTTCTTTTTTCAAATTTAATAGGCTGAATTTTCAAAAATCACCCAACATATTATATTGTATTAAGTTTGCAATGTCAGCACATTTTCATTAATACTTCAATTATTTTAATGTGACATCAGACTTCTAACAATGAAAGAGAATGTTGGGACACTCCATTTTTAAGACGCAATTTTATAGTTATGAACTCGTGCTTATAGGTACTAATAAATGACCCTAAAATCTACTCTTCAACGTGTTTTGGAATCTTTGGTGCGTCTAGACTCTAGGTCATAATTTACATCAGTTTTCATGTTTTGCGTGATGCAAAGTTACAATCACTTGTAGTTAACAAAAGAAAATTTTTAATAAAAGAGGTTTATTTGTGCTATTATAATTATGTTGAGATTAAAATTTGTGTATCCATTAATATTTTAGAAAAGAAAAGGAAAATTTTTGCTAAACCTAAAGGAGTAATTAAGTTTAATATCCAAAGTGTCAAGTGGGGCAGGCGCGGATCCAGCACGGCTCCAAGGGGGGGGCCTTTTTCAGACCATCACCTTTACATAAGAATGTTAAAATTTTGGGGATTTTCTGAAAAGTATCACTCAAGATCCCCTTTTGGTACCGCTTGGGGGTATAAGGGTCCTTCCCTGAAAAAATTTTGAAATTTGACCTGTAAAAGTAGGTTTTTACTCATTTTGAGTACTTTTTGGGACATTTTTTTTTTTTGGTACTTATGAGTGATTTTTTGGGTCCAAGGGGGGGAACTTTCCAGAGTGCCACCCCCTGAATCGGCCACTGACCTTGGGGCATGTTAAAAGATACTCCAAAATTTTCAAGGATAAAGAAAATAGTTTTTATTAAAAAAAATTAAATAATTTAACTGTTTAGAGGATTATAATTTAGAAATTGGTGTAAAAAAGTTTCTGGAAGGAAACAAAAAAAATCACTGATATTGATTCGTCAAACAAAAAATGAGGAAATCAAAGAAAAATTTTGAATGTACCGCACAATTTTCAAGGGAAAAAAATTATAAATAGAATCAAAATTTGGGTGGGGGGTCCTCCCCCAAGAAAATTTTTAAAATTTTCCCCTTTAAACTAGTGTTTTATCTTATTTGAAACCACTTTGGGGAACACGCAAAGGGAACCGTTTCTTGTAAGCGGCAGAATTTCCAAAGGAAAAACACTATGTAACAGACTACCAAATTGTGGAGGGGGTTTGGGGGTTCTCCCTCAAAAAAATTTTTGAAATTTGATCCTCAAAATAGTGTTTAAGTCCTTTTGAGACTTTTTGAAGTCTTTCTTTTGACTCTTCTCCATGACAATTTTTTATATGTTTCGCGGACCGAAACAAATGGAGAGGCGGGCTGGAGGTTGCCCATTAGGGTGTATCGAAAAAAAACTTTTTTTTGATTTTGATAAAGTCTTAGCAAAAAAAAGTTGTCTAAGGTGGCAGAGAGTACCTGTGAATTTTTTCAGAATTTTCGGATAATATCTAGGGGTGCCGCAAAGCCCCCGAAGGTCCCCATGTTAATCCTATGGAGCGGCAAGCCAAAAAGGCCGAAAATCGGTTTTTCGCCCCTCATTTTTACCCTAATCACACGACGAACGTCTTCACTTGAGATATGGACCCTATATGATCTAGGCTATCCGACAAAACTTGAATAATAGCCTAAATATCTATATTTCGTTGATTGTGGGCTCTTGGAAATACGCGATTTTTAATGAAATTTGAGCACACAAAAAAACGTAATATAGATATTTAATATGTTATTCAAGTTTTTCCGGGTAGCATACTTCATTACTTGATATAGTGTCGTTAAAAAATAAATAATACACTGAGTTTTTTTATATTGGATAAATCATTGGGTTAAGGTAAGTATGTCACCTTATTACATTACCTCAATATCTTAATTTTCAGGATCAATCTGCTTACCTTAAAGCTTCGGTAGCTAAAGATGTTAGGTAACTAACTACAAGGAGGGGACTAAAAAAACTTTATTTAAATCAAAGGAGTCCAGCTATCCTAACTTTCTTCGACCACATTGGAAGAAATTGATAAAAATAATGTATTGACAAACTATTATATCTTGTCAGAAGAATTAACCACTCATCAGACTGAAGTTCTAAAACAATGTCCACCATTTTATTAAGTTTTCTACAGAGTACCATGAATATAAGCAAAATAGTTCGTAATTTTATCTAATTAATCATATTTGTATTTATATATCACAAGAACCAAAATATGTGTTGTAGAGAGAGATACGACTGGAACACTTAAATAAGGCTTGTAGATTTCGAATGTTTTTATGATAAATTTATTGCTCAAAATTAGTTTGTTTCCATGTAAGAAAATAAAATGTTTTAAACTGATCCTTTTTAAATGTACCACTGTATCTTTTTAAGCATCGATATTGGATAAGTATTTCGTTTTCATACATATTTTATTTTATGTTACAGTAAACACTGCTATCCAAACTTATTCAAACTTGTACCTTTAAGTGTCGAAACTTGAGTCATGCTTGAAATTACAAGCTGAAATGCTTGAGATAAAATTGAATTCTGAGAGAAGATGTAGAACTGGCTGATTGTTAGGGGACATCCATAAATTACGTGAGGTGTTTTTTCCAAAATCTGGACCCCCCCCTCCCCCCCACGTGAGATTTACCTACAACTTTTTAATTATTTTCCTTTCTCATACTTAAAAAACAAAGAAAATCGTATAATTTCTAACTTAAAAAGTTGACGTGAGATTTTAATTGACTCCCCTCCCCCCTTGGTGAGGTTTTTCCAAACCCCTCCCCCCTTTTTGACCTCACGTAATTTATGGATGTCCCCTTACAGCCTCATCATTCAAGCTATTATAATGTTTTAAAGAAAATTGTTTTAATAACACAGGTCTGCAAAAAAAAAAAACACTTTCCGAAAGCTGTTAGGGCTATTTACCTGACCTTTGAGTTTTTTTTTGTGTGCTGAATCCGAAAATGACCTATTTTGATTTTTAACACATGGCATTTTTTAACAAATTGAACAAACAGAGCAATATTTCACGAAAAATCAGAGTACCTATACATAACAAATTAATTATTTTATTTAAGTGTTTTATTAAGGTAATTTTTAAAAATATTTTTTTGGAAATTAGAGTCCAAAATTGACTTTTGTTTTGCCCTAGAACGTTATGTTTTCTGAGAATTTTGATAACTATATAAAATAAGTCCATACCTCAATATAAATGAAAACAATAATGTGTGTGTGATATTTATTTTTTTATTACTTATTTTCCATTAAAATCATTATATAACTGAAATGGGTTCGCTTACACAGTCTTAAAACCACTAAAACTTGTTTTTCAATCGTGTGAGGCTCATTTTAGAATGTTTCTTCGAAGTATAGTACAAAAAATCCGCCATTATTGCACTATTGAACTTTTCCTGGGATTTTCTATCCATCTCTATGATATCCTGGTGACATAGTTATTTATGTGCTTTACCCACAACTACTAATTTTTAAAGTAAATAAGTTAGAAATGTACCAAAACTGCGAAAAAGGGGCGAAAATTTTAAAATTAGTTTGCAATTTGTGAAAAATCCTGACCTCTAGGAATATTTTCAATATTTTTTCTGTCATCAAAACCCCAAAATACATAGGAATTTGATAAAAACTTTTAAACAGATTTTCGTTGCAGACGCTGAGTCATTCAAATATTACGTAAAAAGAGCAGTGTGGTTATTAAAAAAAAAGTCCTAATTTCCTAAATATCTTATCTAATTTAAACAATTTATTAATCATGAAATTAAACATACATCTTATCATTTCAAGCTCAGTTAATTCTTTTTTTAATTAAATTCTAAATTCTTAAATATAGATAAAAACTTTTGGGGGTTAGGCTATTGCCTAAGTAATTTTACGTAATGAGAGTAAGATATTAAAGTTTTGGTAAGACAAGATTAGTAAGATATTAAAAGTTCGATAAAGATATTAAAAGCACCTTAATTTCCTAAATAATTATATTATCTAATTTATTAAATATGAAATTTAACAAACATTTTATCATTTCAAGCTTAGTTAATTCTTTTTTTAATAAATTCTAAAATTTTTAAATACAAATAAAAATTTTTGACGTTTTGTGCAAAAAGTTTGAGGGTTGAGCTATAAGGAAATTGGGATTGCCTTATGTTTGCTGACAAGTGAGAGAGGGAGAAGTTCATAAATTTACAAAAATAAAGAAAAAAAAGTGCTTAAGTGATTGGAACGGCTCCTAATTAAACAAAGTTTCTAACACATTTGCAACTATTTTTCCCATTTTTGAAATTCGTAGGAGTAAAAAAAAAAACAATTTAATTTCTTTTAGAAAGAATTTTAAAAAATTCATTTTAAAATTGAAATTTAAACTCTATAAAACACATTTTGTCGTTCCGTTTTTGAAATTATGTTTTTACACGTACTAAAAAAATAAATATTTTAAAAGAAAATTTTCAGATAAAACTCGGTCCCCTCTGCACCAACTTATTCTGATGATAGATTTCAGGCAAGATATCGATAAACATGAAACAGAAAATAAATATTTACTAACTCATGTCAGATAAAAACTTTTTTGCAAACGTGGTGATAGGTTTATTTCTGAAAACATATAAATCTGCAACAACTATTTTCTGAAAAACATTAATTATCAGTAATATTCTTCCCCGAATCACTTTTACTGCAAGGACCTTTAATGAGATGGATATTTCCATAAAACCATATAAAGAAGCATTAAGAAATAATAAATAAGTTAATAAAACGTTTCTCAAATACCAGAGAGCTCCAACAGAAATTTGCGATTTGTTTCTTCCATAACAAAAATTATTATAATAGATACTGCAAATAAATAGCATGCCAAGATTTAAAAAAAAAAAAATAAGATAGATAATCTAGAATTTTAAAACCATGACTCTCAGAAATTTAATTACTCTTTCTGATAAGATAAGTCTCCAAATTTAGGAAATTTACGCAAATCATTATCAAGTTAGAAATTGTAACTGGTCTTTTATTAACTACTTTTGAATTTTTCCTGTGACTTCTAACTTACAGTCTCTTTCTGTGTAGATTTGTAGCTCATTATTTTTTGAGTAAAAAAAACATTATTCATAATAAAATAAAGAATCTCTTGCTATGAAACATAATTCCAAATCATGCCCGTGTGAAGAAAGTTACTTCGGTGGAAACTAAATTTTGAAAGCCTGAATTTCGAAGCCTTTGATAATTTTGAAGATCCACTCTTGTATAATAGTATATAGTCGTATAGTCTTGTATAATAGTATATAGAGCAGTATAATAGTCGTTTTATTGGTAAAACATGTACCTTAAACAAACATATTGTAATTTTTCCTCCTGAGAGACATCACATCACAATCAGTAACAGAGACGGTAAGGGAGTGCTTTTCCTGCAACAAATGCACCCTCGTAGTGAAATGAGTTTTACAGAAATCAGGGCTTTCCGGCATAGCTTCGTTGTTGCTATGAGTATAGGGATTTAGGGATCTGTGTTTGATAGGGTGACCGACCGTACCGCTTTTTGCCCCTCTGTCCCTCTTTTTCATTAAAGTCATGCTTTTCGGACTAAGTTTCATCAAACGAGAAAAATGTAAAGGAAACTTAGATTTAGAAACAGATTAAACAGCCTAGATTTTTTTCCCCAATTTTTTGAGGGGTAATATTTCAATAGTTCTAGGCTGGATTATTACTCATTTATTAGTTGTTATTTCAAAATTTAAAAACAATTGATTTAATAAAGTATCTTATTACAGATGGGTGTGTGTTCAGGGTGCTCTTAAAAGGTTCAACCTCCTCTCGAAGATTTATTGTTTGAAAATGAGTTGAAACGCTATTTTAAAGTCAAATTTACAAAATTTTCGGAGGGAGGACCCTCAGACCCCCTCCATTTGATATATTAAATGTAAAACCCTAAATTTTTTAAACTGAATATGAAGTGACCAGAAACGCACACATTCGCCAAAACAGTGAATCATTAGCCAATTGTCCGTGATGATTACAACGTATAAGTCAATGTTTCTGATTTTAATATGGATTTGTATAAAAACTTTTGCAATGTGTGTATGTTAAGCGTCACAGGACTTAGCAAACATGGCTAGACATATCAAAGAAATTTATTTATTTAAAAGATTTGGCGCAAGTTTAGAGTTGCGTATGCTTGGCGAGTTTTGGCTGTTTAGCGGCACATTTAGAAGCCAAATCATTCACTTAACATGAGTTAGGGTTACCATAATAGTGATATGTAACGCTAAAAACTTGGCGCATACGCAAGTCTAAACTTGCGCCAAAGATTTTGATAAAATATCAAATTGAGACGGAGGAGGAATCAGCAAAATCAACGGGGAGGCAGAGGACCAAAATTTTGAAGAAAAAAAATACACCTTACGCAATCTTATGGACTATTTTTCTATGGAATCTAATTTTGTATCTTTTTATTTTAAAAATATCAAGAAAATTATCGATAAGAATTGATGAGATAAGACAAATAATTCTCTAAATAGTTCACTTCATTTGATCCGGTTCTCACTTGATAAGAAAAGATGATAGAAGCATGGGTGAAGCAGGAAAACTCCCACGACAGATTAAACAAAATCTTAACATATACAAACATGTTTCATTACTCCCTAATTACCTGCAAGTTGATTTTTTGGTCCCATTCCGTCCTGTAGAGTATATTTGTGATAGTTTTATGCACAGTTGTTTTCCTAGACGGAAACATTCATCCATTGCATCAAAACATGCTATAGCATGTTTCAAACAAGAGTCTACGGAGAAGCAGGTGCTCCAATGAACTGAGTCTGCTCTGATTGGCTAACAAGATATAACCAAAAGCTATGGTATTCCTGGTATCATATTATATTAGCCAATCAGAACAGACTCTGTTCGTTCGGGCACCTTTTCCGTAGACTCTTGTATGTTTCCGTCACATAGCATCAGGCAAAAAAGTAGCGTCAGCGTTTCCAAGTATACTTGGAAGTAGAAATCAGGAAATGACGTGTTTCAATGTCTTGGTCAAGATCAGTGAGAAAAATAAAAAGAAATGAATTTATCACTCTGTCACTCTGTGTTGTCTCTCTCTCAGCGGAAGACGCAATTATAATTCACACGGAAGTCGGATCGTTCGTGAAAGTAGCTGGCTGTCACGAGAAGACAGTAACTTTTCAAACTTGTAAATAACAGTTCAACTATAAATAATTTTTGAAATTAGTATGAACTTTTTCATTAAAAGGGTTATATAGCAGTGTGTTTCATATTATTGGGCTTCCCCTAAGTAAGCATTTATTATAGATAATTATTTCCATTTGATATTCCAAAAAAGATTTCCTCTGGTACAGTCAGTAAAAGAGGTATCTGAAAAAATAAATCTCCCTTGAACTGGAATTGTAAAGTTTTTGTTAAGATGAGAGAGCTGCCATTTTGATAAAAAAATATTTATTGATGTACACAACTTTTAAAATGCTTTGAGAATCAGTAACTTTACTGGAAGGGAAAATGTACCTTTTTGTTGAAAAAATGCAAATAATAGGTTTTTATTAATTTAATCCATATTTAATCCTATTAATTTAATTTATCATTTATTTAAAAAAAACATAGCATCACTAGTGGAGGGATGCAATGGGCAAGCGAAGCAATCTGTAAAGAACTGCAAGAAATTTCCGAACCTTTTATGTTTTTTTTTCTTTTTGTAAACTTGAGCATATAAAATTGTTGACTTACCAGGTGATGATCCTGACATACAATATCTGGAACAAATCATTAATATACAGAAGCTTCACACACAATATAAGTTAAAGAGTAGTCCATCATCTTCCTGAATGCGCAAGCTTCACGCATGAATTAGCCAATGAACAAATACCTTCCCCATCTCATAACTTACAGGGCAAGCCGGACATTATTCTGTAATTCTGTTAAAAGTTTTTCCTATCTTGATTCACTAATCTCTCTATATATAATGAAGGTGTCCGTGCCTGGGTTCCTGGGTTCCTGGGTTTGTCCGGAACAGATTTGGCTCAATTTCTCCAAAACTACCCGTCCGAATCGAACCAAACTTGGTACACCTAAAACCACCCCTTCATCCCCTTTTAGGCCTTTTTGTAAAAATCGCCTTACTTCTCCACTAAAGAAGATCTGTTTAACTCGCATTGTTGCAAATAATACAACAAAAACAATTTTAAACATAAAACAAAGTATTTAAAGATAAAACTTGGCTAAAATTGTTTTAAAAAGGTTATTAATAATTTAAAAAATTAAAAACGGCCCTTATAAAAAACTTTATAACAGTATTTTCTTATTAAAAACTTCATTTTCCATGAAACTTTAAGTTGAAATAGAAAGTTTTAAGAATTAGACTGGTTAAAGTAAAGATTACATCATGCAGTTTTTTTAGAAAGTTGATGATAGAAACACTAGATCAATTTGTTATTTAACCTTATAATTTGTTTCTTTGGTGTAGTTTAACGGGATTTTTTTTTTCAATTTAAACAGGGGGTATTTACAAATTTTGGGATTTCAAAAGTCTGTAATAATTTTAATGGATTTTTTTTCACTTAGAATGGATAATTGGGTAACTGTCGTAATTAAATGTGCAACACCGGAACTGGATGGTTAGGTTAGATTTACACAGTTGGAACCGGGAGGGAAAAGGCACAGGGAGCACGGTGATGAAAATGCACCGGGAACACCGAGATGAAAAGGCACCGGGGACACCAAGATGAAAAAGGCACCGGGATATGAAAAAATACTGGGAACACCGGGATATGAAAAACTACCAGGATGATTGGTAATTATGGTTACAGAAAATTAGGCATGTAACTTGAGAAAATTTTAATAAATTGATACACTCCACCCGTGCAAGGCCGGGCATATCAGCTAGTCTACCATAAATATTGCTTCGAAACAAAATTTACTGGGTTTATTTATTTCATAGTCTAACTTACTAGAAAATGTAAAAAGATATTAAAGAAGTAATTTTTCCTAAGAGTTTTTCATTCGAAATTTGGCTTACAAGTTGTATGAAACAGATTTAGTTTAATACTGTAAGAGCTTCCACTATATTATGAAATTCTGTCGTCATTTAAGTCTCTTGAAGCCACATTCTTTTGAAGCAATGTACTGCACCACTCAATGCACCTGGTATTAAGGAATGCTTTCTTTGAGCAATGCAAGGAAATTTGACATGATGGAAGTATAGTAGATAGTTAAAAATTATAAAATAAAATTTGAATTTAAGGATCAAATTTTGGTGGGGTTCTACATGATTTTGAATTTAATTCAAAGTTTTGTAACGATCCAACAAAATTTGACTCGTGACCCACAGTTTGGGATCCTCTGTTTTACACTATTCTTTTTTGAAGATACACTTAACTTACACTTACCTAAGAAAAATGATCGCACGAGATTAATGTACCAAACTTCATATTTTAGTCAGTTGGAGTTAAAGCTTTACTAAGTGTTCTAAACGCGTATAATAAAACTTTATTAGTGTTCTAATCATCCATTTTAGACTAGAAGGCTTAAACAATGGAGTGTCGCAAACAGAATGCGACTCCAAGAAATTTTCTGCAGAGAAAATGTTTCCGGTGAGATCAGTTGGTGTTTTGAGTAGAAAAATATTATTTGTTGATTTCGGTGGAGCCACGCGGCGCATATTTTAAGCTAAACCTTTGTGAAAAATTCAAAGAGTGAAAATACTCCAGGCTGGTTTTTTAAAGAGTATTTCCGATTTTAAGGAGAGAAATACTCTCTCAGAGGAGTTAAAAATATCTCTGGTGGTGCCCAACCTTATTTGCCCCGCGGGCCGCACTTAATATCAAGTAAAGATCAAGAGGCCGAACAGTTATCAAATTTAAAAGTGAATTGCTGTTTAACATTTTTCTAGTCCTTCAGCAGCTTCAAAAGAAGGGAACAAACACATAAACATGCCACTCGAATCAGCTTGGTGGGCCGCACATGGCCCGCGGGCCGTAAGTTGGACACCACTGTCCTATATAATGGACAATGTAAAGGAAATTGCTTTTTAAAAATTTACTACCTATTTCAAGTATTGATTTTACAAAAGCAATTATTTATTTAGTATCCAAGGAAGAGTCAACTCCTCTAAATGCCACTATAATCACAAAAATTTCTCGGAAACCCAAAAAGACTAAAAAAAAAAAATTAAATAGTACGTACCTACAGTTACACTCCAGAACATCACACGGACAGAATTACTTTCCAATTCTCAAAACCACCAACCAATGATTGAACTATACACCCAAGGAAAGAATCCATTTTCCCGTACGTAAGTCCCCTCTTTCTCGATGGCCACAGAGAGAGAGATTCGCATGAAAACAGGCAACTCTGCAGCTCTGACGTCTGTCGTGGAGACGACACGTCTCCCCAGTGACTGCACTTTGAACTTCGGTATTCAAGATCAAAGCGACTGACCTGCCAGTGGACACACTGGAGCTTACTCGCAAGGGCTAGTTGCAAGGCGAGTGACTCGCCTGTGATAGGATGAGGTAAAGAAACGTGCGTCAATTAGCATGGGTGTAACCCGTCTCACCCACAACAATTTCAAGGGTAAATTTTGATGAGAGGTGGAATGTGTTTTTGTTTAATTTGAATGGAGAAAAGATGATATAACTGTTTATCGACCAGTTTATATCCCAAATTATTTGCCATACCATTTCAATATTCAACAGTTTCAATACACTTTCCCCATTATATTCTACCTCATTCCTTTTGATCTGCTCTTGGACTAACATCCTTTATTTATTTAGTATTTTTAAAACAGCTGATATATGTCCGTCCTTGCACGGACGGGGGAGATAACATGACCCCTTACAAAAGGAAATTACCTAAAATCCCTGAAAATAAAATCGTGTTTATTATCACATTGGATTATTTCTAAATGAAAAAAAAATAACTACTGATAGCAGCTGATATTTTTTGAAAATTTAACCCACTTCTCATTAGTTACGAACTAAAAAGATAAACTACATTGATTGTTTTCATTTAAAAAACTCAAGTTTCTATATTTATTTGATACATTACCTTTTAAAGAAAATCATTTTAATATTCCTTTTAAAATTCTACACTCGCATATGGCAGCTACTGGTATGCTTACTATGCTAACTCAAACATATCAATTGACTTGCTTGCTAGTCTGCTGTACATGCGAGGCACAAAGCTTATTTCTCCAGAGTTTTTGCGTCAGTTATCTACGAATCAAATATATGAGCCTTTCAAACTTCTTTGGGTTTTTTACCACACTGCTATCACCATCACATCCTTGAGATGTTTAGCGATATTTCTTCAACACACTGTCTCGAACGTAGTCAGCAAGTGTAATGCGAGTTATATCTAATCATCCCCTGCTTTCTAGCTATAGCAGTTATCTATTCGATGGTGTATAAAAACAGCGACTGAATGACTTTTTAAAAGTCAGTTACTGCCTTGCATCTCTGGCCTCCGAGTAAGCTGACCGTGACATTCATACTTCACTTGATTTGATTCTCGCGTTTTCTTGGTTTTTCCTTAACTGTTGTTAGTTTTTTCTTGCTATGATATAGAGTTACATCGTGCGTCGATGATGTTTCGCATAGTTTAGCTAGGCTTTTAGATTGCTCCTTTAGGTTACATTGCATTTACAATCTATTTCTTATCATGAATCAGTTTAACAGTTGTCAGCTCTACAGGTGTTTACAAACTCTGATTTGTTGAAAATTTAATTCTCCGAATCTTTTCTTCATCCCATGGATATCCATCATTCAATCTTCATAAATTTACCACATGATGTCCCTATATAAGGTTAGGATAGGGGTTTCCAAAGGAAACACATAATTTTTTTCTTCCAGGTATCCTCCTATCAGCGAGGGTTCCACGTAAATGAAATTACTGTGATGTTTAATTGTGGTGCATGTATTGGGAGACAAAATTTAATTTGGTTATCTATAAAGTTTACGGTCTCAGAACAGAAAAGGCCTTTTATATTAAAAACACTATAAAAAGCAGGGGGTAGATATAAAAAAATGTGTTTTCACGATTAAAAAAAAATATATATATTTTCATCAAAACAAATTCCTAGCAAGTTTTCTCATGTCTCTTTCCCAAAATTGCCTTTTTTCAAACTTTTTTCTCAATTGTAATAATCAATATTACTTAAATAAGAATGAATAAAATCCCTTGAAAATTGTACGCGGTCTTGGATTGAAGCAATTACCAATTCAAGGTCACCAGACTTTCTATGCCACTGTAACAGAGCTCTCGTTATTATGTCATTAGGAGCTAACTTCATCCAGAAAATGAGAATTCCACTTTCACACCATTTTCTGGAATTAATTTGATAGCGTTCATTTTTTTGTAAAAACATTATTGATCAATAAAATACTTAATTCTCTATTTCTAAGAATTTAAACTTCCATACTATTATTCGTTCCAGGAACTGAGACAAAGCACTTTGATTGTAAATGATAGTCTGATATAAAATGACACAGATAATTGCTATTTCTTTTCTTTTGTCTTAGAACATAAAAATTAAGTTTTCGTTTGGTGATTGTTTCGTAGCATTGAAAGATGTGACGTAAACCGGATTTAGGAACTTAGATACAAGGACTTGGATGACTATGAATTGAATAATTTAATTTAGAGAATGTAACAATTTATACTTAAAAACAGAGCCACCAAATCATTAGAATAATGAACTTTTTCAAAAGAGAAAATACAACAGAGTAGCTTAAGTGAATTGATTTAGTTTTTAAAAGGTATGATAAATTTCGAAACCTATGCTCTTCACGCAATACATTATACTCTCGATATGACTAACTTCGCTATGCCGAAAACCTCTATTTCTCGAAAAACAATCCCCCCCCTAAGACATTAGGTATTCCTCTAATTTTAATTACTATTCTTCTACGCAAGACGTTCCACATGCGTGTTATACTATTTGACTGGGATTATTGTATGTTGTTAAAAATAATGGGTTTATGACTTTCAAAAAATGAAGGGCACACAAATCACATATGTATGGCATGCTTATCCAAAAATTTTTAACGATATCTGCCATTAGTGGAGGTTTTCCTTAAACGAATTTGAATTTATACGCTTTATTACGCGTATAATATCTTCTTTTGACACTAGATAACTATATTTCGTAATTTTCCAAGCTTTGGAGGCCTTTCTTGTTACGTCAAAAACTCTCTATTTCGAAATTTTTTACCCGTCCCTTCGACTTCGCCATATCAAGAGTATATTATACTTTGACTTTGAATCAAATTTCAAAGCGTCTGCATGAAAAGTACAGAACGAAGAAATTATAAATATTATTGTATTAGGATTTAAGAATACATCCCATGTAATTCTCTATTTTTTTAATGAAAATTGGGTGTTTTAAATATATTCAGAATCAGAATGCAATGTCACTCAGCACGTGTTACAACAGATAAATAAAATGACATCGCGATAAAAGAAGTCGTATTTTAAGAAAATATGGATATTTTTTCCCAATCACTCTACTCTTATTTGTTTAATGAAAAAGTCTTTATGGTCCTAATTAAAAAGTCTTTATGTAAGGATATCATTCTACCCTTTTACATAATCAATTCACCTTGAATATACCTTTATCTCTAGACGTCTAGAAGCAAATAATCAAAATGTTTTTCTTTATTTTCCCTCAAGATCCCCCTAGTTGTATTTCGTCCCCCCTCTTTTTTATTAAAAATATAATTCAGGGATGTTTTATAAACTATCATTGTAATCAGAACCTTGTAAGAAAAAATTGTAAATTCATGTAAAAGATTTGGCGGACAAAATATAACACTATGTTGGGGGAGTCTGGGGTCCTCAAAAATATTTTAGAAATTTTACCCATAAAAACTCCTTTTTTATCACGTGAAGCGTTAGATAAATATTCAACCAAAGTCAAAGTTGTACTCTCTTTGGAAAACCCATGAACTCAATCTTCAAGTATTTAAATGAGTGAAAATTCAACCCTAGCTGCATTTTTACATATTTGTAAAAACGCAGATGCTCACACGAGCGTGTTCTCATTTATCATTCACCAACATTTTCATTTCAAGAACATTCCTAATCCACCGTCATGCCGATTGAAAGAAAAAGCCAATTCTTCGATCTTCACAGAAGGCCACTGGGTACATATCCTTCCAACGGGCCGTCATATATGCGAGTGGAACTTGACGAATTGTGACATAACTGTCGACATGTGAAGCGAAGAAGTCGTAAAGCGGGGATTAAATGAGAACTACTCGAGTCATTATCAACGGTTTGATGGGCGAAAAAATTCGGGGCGGGCCGCGTATTGGCTTAATTTCCGAAAGGAGAAAAACTTGGCAACTTAATCTTGTGGCCTTCGGTTTTATTCGGTATAGCGGAAAACGGGAAAACCAATAGTGCATTGTAGCCATGAAAATCATGAATATTGAACGGTGGGGATTTGATCCGGCGCGGATCCAGCACGGCTCCAAGGGGAGGGCACATTTGCGGAAAATTTTAAAAAACATATGTGATCATATAATATGCATAGAAAATTGTCTAATTAAGTTTGAGTATGCTGGGATAAGTTGTCCCCTGAACTAAACATGTGGAAAAGAAGGGAAAGAGAGAAGGAGTATATTTTGAACGAACTAAAACGTTTCAACAATCTGGAGAAAGACTAAAAAAAGGGGCTACGGAGGGAAGAGGGAGACGAAAAAAAAGGGTAAAGAGAAGAAAAAGTACATTTCTTTTTGTTGCCTGAAAAAAAATATTTGGTCTTTCAGTGTGCGTGTACTGTTCATTCCTTCTTCTTTTCCCTCTTTATTAAAGCCCAAGAAGGAAGCACTTTCTGGAGTCCTTTATTAATCCGTGCCTTGTATGACTTCAAGTTGGATCTTTCCAAAGAAGATGTCTCAATTTAACAATTATATTTAAGTGATGTGCGGAAGGAGGTAACTTAATTATTTTAGGGAATCACTTAGGCTGATCGCGCACGAGCGACTTTTGTCACGGTGACAAAGACAAAATTGTTGCCTTGGCTATTGAAACAAGTTCAAGTATTGGTAGAGTGCGCGCACTAGGCGACGTGACACTTGGCCGATTGCCAAGAATTTCTTCATAGGGATACATTGTTTTCTAGTGATATTTTTGATACTAGTAATCCTGGTCGCCGTGACTTTAGTCACTCGTGCGCGCCCAGCCTAAAACTCGTCTGTTTCTCTAGTGACGGCGACCAGGATTACTAGTATCAAAAATATCACTAGAAAACAATGTATCTCTATGAAGAAATTCTTGGCAATTGGCCAACTGTCACGTCACCTAGTGCGCGCACTCTTCAAGTGTTTCAATAGCCAAAGCAACAATTTTGTCTTTGTCACCGTGACAAAAGTCGCCCGTGAGCGCTCGCCCTTAGGCGCGGGCCACACCAAGGAGATCGAGAGCAATAAAGCGAGAGCAATAAAAAAAGCGTTATCTTGACAGGCGGACTCAGGTTCCCCATGCAGCCTTCCCAATAGAAGAGAAGGGGTTGAGAGTGTCTTGTTTAGTCGACTGTCCAGGAGGTTAATTAACGTAGTAGTTAAGGAGGTAATTTTAACAATTTCTGCACATTTGGTCGAAATATACTGTGGGTTTCCACATCAGTCGGTATGGATAAATATTTTTCAGTTATGTACTACATTAAGTAGCATTTAAAACAATCGTAAATAAATGATACAACATTCTATTCTTACGTTCAATACTTTACGAATTTGATTACAATTCTAGGAGTCGATACAATAATTAACTGAATTAATTCCGCATTATTCAGAAACCAAACCCTTCACTTCTCAAGTGGATAAAAATTTCAGTTCCCTAAAACTGGCATATTTTAGTTTTTTTTCAATCGATGACTAGAAAGTAAATTAATTTTGGGGCCTCGGTTATCCCTTGTTAATTTGAAGTAAAATTTAACAATTATAACAAGATAATTTCCTCAAAATCATCAATTTCCAGAGAATTTCTAAAAATTTCCTATGATTATATAGTACAACCTATAGCTATAATAAAAGCTATTTAACTAAATAAACATAGAACACAATTTAAGATTTGTACAAAAAAATCTTTTAAAAACACTTTATTTTTTTCTATTCTTTCCTTTTCCCGAATTTTCATATGTTTTATGGTGTACAAAAACCTTTATCTAGTACAGAAATAAGAAATCAATACGATCAAAATAGGAAATTCATTTTTAGTAGCAAGTTGAGAATCGAGGGGGGCTGCCACCCCCCGAATTATTTTGCCCATTTCCCTGAAATATTTTGCAAGCAGCCTGGCGCCAGTTTAGATAATTTAAATACTTAAACTTTTTATCCCGTTTGAATCTTTCCACGATTGATACTACATAAAATAAAATAAAAACTATATTTCTACTCCTTTCTACTACTATAAATAAGTATTTGTTTTCTCGCCTCTAGATGGCAGCACCACAAATCAAAAACGTCTCCCCCGAAAGGAATGTTAGATTATAGGACCATTTTAGGTCTTCGTTTCCCAAAGCATTTCAGAGCGATGTTTAGAATTTTATCTAGCTCTTCTTATTTAGCAGTCGAAAAGTTTTCATAGCCTTTGTTAAATGTCAGTAAAAGCAGTTAATAATTCAGTTCGTGAATCGTGAGACAAATTTACAAATTGAAACTGTTTGCTGGGCAGAATTAATAAGGTGAAACCTGAAACGTTAGAGCAGTGGTTCCCAAACTATTTTGCTCGTGGAACCCCCCAATTTGTTGCCAATGATCGCGGAACCCTGAATATTTTTTAATCAACGACTTTTCGAAATTTAATATCTGATATTAAATGAAACAAGCCAACTTAATGTTAAAAAAGTTTTGATTAAGTGAGTTCCAAGAACCATCAGGGGTCCCCCCCCACAAGATTTTTGGAAATTTGACTATAAAAAGAGGGGTTTAACTTGTTTTGGTACACCTAAATCCGAATTTCGGACATAAATTTTTAAGAATTTAATACATATTTTTCTAGGATTTGGTGAACTTAATAAAAAATATTGGTGAACTTAATAAAAAAAACACCATTCTTATTTTCTTTAAGGAAATAAAATTTGTCAAGCGGAACCCCTAAATTTTTGCGTGGAACCCACTTTGGGAACCACTGCGTTAGAGAATTGAAGATATCTTACTAATCTCTCATTTTGTGCCAAGTTTAGATCCTAGGAACTATAGAGGCCACTTAGAGGTTACGTAGCCACTTAACCTCAGACCTAAACGTTTAATAGTAATAGCTGTATTCATTTGAAACAGTTACAGAGAGAGAGAGAATGAAGGGTTATTTCTTTAAACAAGAGTACAAGAGTAGTTAATTGACAAATTTAACATGTCTCTTGTCTTCCTTCGAAATAAACAAGGCTTATTTCACTATGATCATAAAATCATTAAGGAATTAAAAATTGATTAACGTCACGGGGACAACAGCTGCGGAATAACTAGTAACAAAACAATTGATACTAGATAACATGATTATTCTTCTAATTTATCACGCTGTTCTGCTAATCATCAACTCTTGTTAGCAAAGAAGGTTGTTAATTTCTATTATTGAAAAATATGTTACATCGCATTTTTTAAAGTAACGAAATAGAATATAGATAAAGGAAAAGACTTTTAAGTTGTTTTATAAAAATACTATTTCATTTCTTGCACCTAAGCTAAGAAAGAGCATTAATATCCCACTGTACAGGGTGTTCCATAAATGTTGGGTCAAACTTCTAGGGGGGGATAGTAGACACCTAGACGAGTCACAATCACATCGAATTTGGAGGGTCCCAGACCAAATCCCAGAGAGTTAAAAATGGAGCGACACCCCCAAAAAAAACTATTTAAAAATTCAATTTGTAGAATAACTACTATTGGTAAAAATTTAATTATTGTCTCAAATTTTGTGGTTTAATATTATCTTAAAAGTTTTGACTTTAAAATTTGTTTGTTGTAAAAACGAAAAAAGTAAAAAAAAAAAAAACCCTGCCAAAACTTTATTTTGTATTTCGAAATCGTATTTTTTTTTTTGATAATATGAAAGAGCATAGTTGAAATCCCTCTTTAAGTCCAAAGTTTTACGTACATACCATCAATATTAACAGCTATACGAAAGCTGTTTTCGTACGAAAAAAGAAAAAAAAATTAACAGGATCTCAAGCGTTTAATATGGATGGTATTTGCATGAAACTTAGGACTTAAGGTTAATTAATTATGCTCTTTCAGATTCTTAAATCAAAAGAAAGGATTTCGAAACACAAAATAAAGTTTTGGCTGTTTTCACATTTTTTTCTTAATAAAACAAAAACTTTTGATGTAATTTTTAAGATATTAAACAATTCAACCACAAAATTTGAGACCATAATTAAATTTTACCAATAGTAGTTCTACAAATTGAATTTTTCAATAGTTTTTTTGGGGGTGTCACTCTATTTTTAACTCCCTGGGATTTGGTCTGGGACCCCCAAATCCTATGTGATTATAACTCTTCTAGGTGTCTACTATCCCCCTAGAAGTGTGACCCAACATTTATGGGACACCCTGTACACACTTATTTCCGATCAACTCAAATTTTCAATCTTATGAACGAAAAACCGTTTACAAGAAACGTGTACTAAGTGTCTCAGAAGTTTTAAAAATTAAGTAGAAGAGAGAGAAAAGGAAATTGTTTTGAACGAATCGAGAAATCGCAAATTTAAGTACATTTCTAAAAAGTAGGATATACCACATACGTATCTATAAAAATATACAACTCAAATTTAGGCAATTTAGAAATTTTAAATTATATTGGGGTTATTAAAATTTGCTTACATTTGCTGCCCCAGCGTGGTGAAAAAGAAAATTCGAACCACAATTTATAATTTAGCTTTATTTGAGCAGTCTATTGTAAATTTTCATAAACTAACTAATTACTCTAGCAAAGCTTCTAGCCCAGGGGCAGGCCCGTGCTGGCCAGGGGGACGTGTCTACCTGCGCCCTTTGCTCAGGGGCTCAGACGCCCTTTTGAAGAGACAATTTTTTACATTTTTTGTTAATACTCGTGCTTCTCAATGTTTTCTCTGGGCTCCTTACTTTTATGAAACTATAACTTAGTAATTTTACAATTCAGTTTTACTTCATCAGGTCTGAAGCATAAGGGCATCAAAAAGTTTTTTAAAGCCCTCCCTCCCCCATTTTACATTAACATCAAATTTCGTTAGGAATTTTTAGGGCGCCTAGATTAATCATATATTAACAAGGCAAGGTGGTTAATTTTCAAGGCACCGAAGCCCTTAGTTAAACACGTTGAAATTGCTAGGGCATGGCATTTTTATTAATGCGCTCTTATTCAAACTGTCTAATGGGCGCCCTTAATCAAAACAGCAATACCTTTGAAAGTGTTAAATCAAGGTAGTGTTTTTTTTTTCACTAGGGGATCCCTAAGCGAAAAAGTAATACTACTTACGTACCTTGATAGTGGAAAACTAGGCGGGGTTTTCAGGGAGCCCTTTATCATGCAAGTTACCGCGAAATTTTAAAAGCTCTGCTTTAATTTTACTGCGGTGATTTTTCATGCCGCTCTTGCTCTTTGTTACATGACGTCACATAAATTTAAAATGATTGAACATGAACGTGGTAGTTCATGAGGAATTTTGATTGAAGTAAAATCATTTGAAGAGTTTGATAAATGATATTGTTTTGATAATATGATATTGAAGATTGACAATTGATGGATGATACGTGACGATACAGACACGTTTGGACTTAAGGAATCTAGGGGTTCAGACCAAGATATTATCTTAACTTCAATAGCTAATTGACACTCTTTTTGAGAGGGGGATATGTGAGGATATAAAATCCCCATTTAAATTATTTCACCAAACAACTATCCAGAAGGACCGTTTGAGTTCAACACTCCATTTCAGGTCGTTCCCCTCCCCAAACGCTTTTCTGAGAATTGTTTTTACCCTCGCATTCTTAGGGATTAACTTGGGGGTGGGAGCCTTCTGGGCCCCTGATTGGTCTGAACTCCTTTGAAAATTCCATTTTCTACAGCGCCGCCTGTTGGATTCGCTCTCCTTTTAATTTTGTAGAGGAGACTGGCTCTGGCTCCCAAACCTTCACCATGCCTTAATCTATAATAAAGATATTTTGTTCCCCAACATTGGTTGTTATTCCCAGCCACGACATATATATAAGTTCATCAAAATCCAAATCCTACCAAAAAATATATGCCCAAAATTCGGACTAAGTGTACCAAAAACAAGATAGAACCCTGTTTTTAGGGGTAAGTTCCAAAAATTTTCTGGGGAAGGATCCCTAGATCCCCTTTTGTACTTGGAACTCTATTTTAATAACTTTTTAAATATTAAGTTCATATAAATGTATTACATCCAAAATTCGGACTTAGTGTACCAAAACTAGTTAAAAACCTGGTGTTTATAGTCAAACTTCAAAAACTTTTCTGGGGGAGGACCCCCAGACCCCCCTTTGGTACTTGTATTTTTATTACTAACAACTTTTCCTATATTAAGTTTTTAGGACCTGAACTATCACCTAAAAGCTACATCGGACATATTAAATATGTGGGGGAGGGGCTGGGGAGTAATTTTGGTCTCCTTCCGAAATAAATTCCTCTATATACGCCACCGATTTCTTTGTTACCCATTTTCCGTTTTATTTAATAATTTAGGGTTCCGCGGAACTTGGGCATCGTCAAAAGGGTTCCGTTGGAGTTCCATTTTCCCCCACCCGACCCTATACTAGACTCAGGGCCGGCCGGATTACCAAATAAGCAACGTAGGAAACTGCCTGGGCGCCTGGGCCCATCATCAGCTAGGGGCCCCGACCCCCGAGAATTTTTCCACTAAAATAGCTTTTTTTTTTGTAAAATCTGGAAATTTTCCGCTAATTGCTGTTTTAAATTTTCTTCACCCTACAATTCTTTGAATTTTTGTGCTCAACAAATTGTCGCAAGAAATCTCAAAATGATAGAGATGATCCCTAAGTTTGAATTCGGCCTCCCGCTGTTGGGGAAACTTTCCGCAGAAATAATAAATTAAAGAGCTGAGAACATTTTTATGGGTTTATATTAGCTCACGAAATCCAACAGCCAACAGTTTTTCCCATCACTCATTTCTCAAAGCATCGAGCTCCAGATCAAAACGGAAA
This sequence comes from Tetragnatha montana, assembly GCA_963680715.1. Classification (NCBI taxonomy): domain Eukaryota; kingdom Metazoa; phylum Arthropoda; class Arachnida; order Araneae; family Tetragnathidae; genus Tetragnatha; species Tetragnatha montana. The sequence continues at coordinate 27,201,346 of OY796677.1, forward strand.
CGGATAATCATTGAAAAAAAGAAACCGTTACTCAACGTTATATATTTCCTCCAATGAAATTATACTTCCAAGATTTATATTCTTTGATAATTCTGATCGTTCAGCATTTTCCCCCATCGAGCGGGTATTTCAAATTTGTAATTGTACTACTGCTGGATATATCAGTTTGCCGTTAGTAATAGAATGCTGTACGCGAAGCATCTTAGACTTAACTTTTTCATTCGTTTGTTAAATGAATAAACTATTGGGTAAGTTTTCCCACTTCTATTATCTTAAGTATTTGATGAGGAATTGTGATATTGAGCGTTTATTTATTCTAATTCGTCCTGAGAGAGCGTCGTTTTTGTGTTAAGAAAAGTTTGCAGAAAATTTTTGACTTTATTTTTATATGCGCAGAGTTTTTGGTTTTATTCAACTATACCTGTTTATTCAAAAGAGGCATGAGTATTGAGTACAAACCAATGTTCAATGAAAATACATATGTCTTTTTTAATGTTTACATTTTAATTAAAGTAAAAGCAAATATTGAAAAATTGTGAAATATATGTGGAAAGTTATTAACTTTGATTTTAACTTAAAATTAGTCGCTAGTGAGAGCATTTTGGCTGATCGCGCACGAGCGACTTTTGTCACGGTGACAAAGACAAAATTGTTGCCTTGGCTATTGAAACAAGTTCAAGTATTGGTAGAGTGCGCGCACTAGGCGACGTGACACTTGGCCGATTTGCCAAGAATTTCTTCATAGAGATCCATTGTTTTCTAGTGATATTTTTGATACTAGTAATCCTGGTCGCCGTGACTTTAGTCACTCGTGCGCGCCCAGCCACGTTAGTTACGTTAATGTTACAAAGATTTTATTTTTGTTAATATTCCTAGTGTAAAGAATCTGAAAATTTTGAAGAAAAAGTAATCTCCATCTACAGGGTGATTCGAAACTAATGGGCAAAAAATGAAAAACCACTCGGGTGAATTCAGAATCTCTGGTTTGGGTGGGGCAATGAAAAATCGGTTATTCTGGGAAGTAAAATATGAACGCCAAATCAATATAATAATTTCGGTACTGTTTTTTAAATTAAAAAATGAGAAATGCTGTTTAAAAATTATGGATTTCTATAGTAGGGGAAAAATTGGTCTCGAATGCCCCGATACTACCGATAAATTTTGGATCCGAAGAAGAGGTTTTTTTGTTTTAAATTCAGTACTATACTTAATTACATGTTTATTATTCTATTAATAATATACTCAGCAAGCTTCTACTATTTCTTTATTATTTTAGCATGTCAGACAGGATAATTATGAGTAAGTGGGATATTTTTGAGGAGGTTGAAACGGGATTCGAATATGGAAACGAAGCCCCTTCTTGGAGCAACAAAATGCTACAACGATGAGACAGATTTTTAAAATCTATAAGAGTGTTGAGAATTCTGAAAGTCCTTTAGGTTCAAAAGGTGTCTTAATAAAGTTACTTTTGAAAAAATAAACAGAAATTTCTCTTTACCCAGTGGTATAAATTCTTGATATCCAGTTTTACTTAATTATAAAGTTATCATGTAACGTAATATTACATTTAATTTCCTAAATTTTTCTCTCCTGAAAAGGGGCAAATCCTTAATATATCTCAACGATGAACTTCTGGGTGGTCCATGGCTCAAAAATATATTTTCTAATCCCATTTCATAAGATATGAGCTAGAGCTCTGACTGATTAGGGATGTCAGTGTCTCTGCGAATGCTCTGATTGGGTCCTTAAGTGGGGGGTTAAATCTTACGAAGTGGGATTAGAAAATGTGCTGCCCAAAATGGTTAGGACCCATGGCATTGATATTAGGTGCATCGCATCGTTCATATTTCCTATTCTTTATGTAATCAATAGATCAATAATAACATGATACCAATTAATATACTTGAAGGACTTAATACCTGAGGAATCGATTCAAACCCTTCGGACTATGGGGCAAATTTAGAAGACACGAAGGAAATAAGCTAGTGACTCTGGGGACATACTGTCCCTGATTTTCCCAGATACACCATTTACAGTAAAAAAAATGGAATTTTTTAAAAGTGTAAAGGGGCATTGCCTTCCCGTGATTTCAAAAAATCAGCCCCCAAAACTACTACATCTAGATTCACTTCTGTATCGAACACTGGTTGACATAGAGCTCAATCATGTTAAGAATATCCTAACTAAGAAAGCCACCTTGAAGCTCAGATTGTCAGTTCTTTATTTTCCTACTTAGAAATATTTCCCTTTATCTAGCAACTATTTTTTCTCTCTGTTTTATTCTAATAATTTGTGGCTTTGACCAAACAGGCCATGAAGCTGTAAGTACATTTTTAATTTCTCTAAACGGCAACGGTACCAAATTATGGTTATAAAAACCCACAACTAGTAAAAATCAGTCGAGTAACGCCGTAAGCTCTCCTTCGAATGCGGTGCTTGGATCCCAGCGGTGTGAGTATTGTTCCTAACTTTTATTTTGTTTAGAATATTGGATTACAGATATAGTGATTGCCACTATCTTTTAAGTACCTTTGATTATCGACTTAACCTTTTGTTATTTTTCTGCCATTATACCCCAAACAACCAACCTAACCTTTTGTTAACAACTATTGTTAAAGACTTTAATTTAAAAAAGCTTCTTTCCCGGATCAATTATTAAGAGTTGAGGGGAAAAGCAAAAACCTATTCTCATTGAAACTGTTTTTTAAAGTTTATCTTTAGAGGTGATTTTTTTCTTGAAACTGAGGAGGGAGTTTACCGAGAAGTTTTAGAACTGGGTCCTCTATTTCCCACTAGCCATTCCACGACTTCATACTGCCTTCGGACTATCATACTCTACAAGTTTCCTATTTAACTTGCATAAATTGATCAGTTTGTTTCTATTGGTCTTTCATGTTATTGCGATAACCATCCCGTTAAGTCTCCAATCTGTATCGATGTTAAGTGTGGCCTATTACCTTTAATTAGTTGTATTTTTTTTGTTATAAAATTGGTTGATAAAGTTTTGGTTAATAATAGTTGATTGACTGCTTGGAAAAAGGGAAATAGTATCGTTTGTCTAGTTTAGTGTCCCTATTCAACCAAAATAAACGGGAAGTGGTAGGCCGCATTGGACCCGCCAATCTGTCTACTCTATAAAAATCGATCCTAATAACTAAATTGGTAACTTCAAACTATATCCGACTGTTAATATAATATTTCTCTGCAGGGGCCGCCGGAAGATGGAGGGTCCGGACGGCACGCTGGCGTGGATCGTGGCCGCCTGCGCCATCAACTTCATCATGGCCGGACTGATGTCCTGCATCCTGTAAGTCTCCTTCATCCAAGAGTACGGCGTTGACCGGAAGAACGCCTCCATGCTCCATGCCCTTCAGCGTACGATCATCGATAAAGAACTTGCTGGGTAAGAGGGACTTTCACAAACTCTTTTAAAAAGTGTTTCAGTATATGATGCATAGCTGCCAAGTACTCCGATTTAATAAGTTAATAATAATAATAAGTTACGATAAGTTACTCCTATGTTTGGTTTCTTCTCCGATAATCCGATTTTTCCCAAAAACTCAGATTTTTTTAAGAATACTTTTGTTGCAATCGTAAAAGCCAATTTTAATTTCTAAAAGCCTTTAAAGTTATTTCAAGGTGTCTACTGATTATGTGAAAGTCCTAAAATCGTATTACAGTCCGAAAATTCAATGAAAGATTGCGAATTTTCATTTATGCTTCCGGACTTTTGCCTGTAAAGTTAGCTTTTCACATTTCTATTGCGGGCGGGAAAAAAAACAACTGGACTGTCGCGATCGCGCTTTTCTTTCTTCGAGTTGATGTCTTAGGCTTTAAAAGCTTGTTTTTGGAGAAAGTGTTCACTAATAGCTGCCGAATTAAAATAGTAAAAGAAACCAAGAGGGAAATCTATCATTTGAATAAAACTAATGTTCTTAAAAGTATGAGTTAAATTCAATATTACATTTTCTTTTTTAAAGTTATTTTTTCTAGAAAAAGCATTAATATCTGTTATGGTAATAGAACAACCATGATTAATATTTAAACAGTTTTGGATCCTTTAGTTGTAAATTATTTGATTTTTTTTTTATCTACTTTAAGAGGGATGTTGTTTTTGTTTCTTTATAGGTTTTAGGGGTTTTTTATCTGAATTATTTGTGCTTAGTAGTTCAATTAACTAAAAAAGCAGCTTAAATTTTAAATCGTCCCTGAAAAATAGGTGGTTATGCTTTCATGTGTAGTCCGCGAAAGTACATACTCCTATTTTTTTTTCTCCATCAGGTTGGCAGCTATGATTGATGTAAAATTTAGAGTTGGATAGCTATAAAATATTAAGATTGATTTCTAAGGGTGTAGTGGTATTGTGATTGGGGGTACGGATAAAATATACTAGAGGAAGTATAAAAAAAGTAGCTTGGATCACTTCTTGCAAGGGTACCTATTCGAAATTTTTAAGCTTAGGATTCTGGTTAGTTAAAAGTTAATCTTGCATCATGCTTTTATGCGTTTTCTTGTGGTTATTTCATGAGTTAGATCTGTTTCTTGTGCGATAAAACAAATCTTTTTTTATTTAAAATGGATGTATATAAAAAACACGAGGGTTCGGCCGGGATTTGAACCCGGGACCTCTCGCACCCAAAGTGAGAATCATACCCCTGCCTAGACCACCGAACAACACCTATATCGAGTAGAGAATTAATATAAATGTCGAAATACATTTACTTGAGCATACACAAGTGAGTAAATAGAAAATGGCTTTCCCACACTCGCGCGTTTACAGTACCTAAGCTTCGTCCAGTCTTTTTTAAACTCTTTAGAATCTTTTTAAGTTTTTTTTTATCAGGAAAACCCTCTTAAAAATATTTTCTGGGTATTTTTGGAGATTTTAAAAATACTGGAATTTGTGGGTTTTTTTAAAAAAGAGATGTTAGTTTTTTAGATTTTTCATTTAGTACAATTCATGCATTTTTACTTTTTGAATGTTAGATTTAATTAACTACGATTTTACTAAAAAGTATTTTTAATTAAATACCTTTATTTTGTGTTCAAGGTTCATTTGTTTGAAAATTCATTGAAATATTTAGTTGCTATATTAGTTTGAATCTATTCTAGCCAATTTTTGTAGCTAAATAAAAACTTAACAAACCAATGTGTTTCAGGTCCTGTGGTTGGGGGTCAAAAGTACGGAGTCCGAGCAGTGACAGGTGGCATCACTGCTGCTTCTTTGCAGACGACATCAACTGGATCACTTTCCTCTCCTCAGCGGAGCGTATTTTAACGTACCTCGAAGGTACATTTCTTGTTTAAACAGCTCAACTGATCATGCAAGTAATTGGTGGTTAAAGTTGAACAAAGTTAATGAAAACTTTAATTAGAATCAATTGTGAAAGTTTTTAAATAGTCTATAACTCAAGTACACTTTCTTTATACAACGTACAAGTTATGTATGGAAATTTGTTCAGATATTGAATAATTAGTTTACAGATCTCTTAAATAAAATTTTTTAACAAGTATCATCTATATACACGTGTACAATCAGTGTTAGACTAGTAGTTTCTTCCCGATAAGGCACTTTTCGGTAAGTAAATACGGTCTCATTTATTACACCACACTTTTGATTGAAACAGCCTTAAGATAAATGTTCCAATTTATCATTTTGAATTGTAGTTTTATTACTAATTTAGACTACCACAAAAATGAAATTAATGGAGGCTATCGGTGTAATTTTTGATATGAGCTTTGTAAACTTGAACAAGATTGTTCCTAAACAACTTGACTTTGCTTTAATTTGAATTTTGATAATGGCTATTTCTTAGTCGTGCAGTTTCGTTTTAAGATAACCTCTTCAATCTATAGGTTGTAAGAGACTTGGCCGAGCTGTTTAAAGATTTTTGAGTCTCATTGTTTACGATTCTTTTGGAATCATTTGCGATAAAAATAGTAAAACATACTGAACATTTTCAAGGAGTTATCATTTTTACCCCCTTAATTTGCTCATGGAGTTGATTTTCCTTTAATTCCATTAATATTTACTTTTCTCCTTGACAAATGCTAGAATAGACAGAAGAAAATTTATAGAATTAACTTCAATCGAGAAATATAGGATAACTTTTTTTTGTACGATTAAAACGGGGGGATTATCATTTTTCGGGAGTGCATCTCGAAATCTCCCTTGGAAAATCCTGGATGGGTGTAAAAGGGGAATCATAACTAAAACAACAGCGATTCTCAAATAGGAGATGAAAAATTAAGAGTTGACAAGTTTTGGGGGTTAATAGCAAGGTTTACATCTTCGAACCACCTATGTTAACCAATTTACTCCACCTCATTAATCAGACTTCTTTTTCAGGTGTAGGTTCCGCCTTCACTGTTGTCTTACCCCAGGTGTCCATCGGGGAATACTTCCAGGTTCCCTCCTCGAGCGCTTCCTGGAAGGGGCGGGGATCGAGGGGACCTTCCTGCTGATGGCCGCCATAATTGCCAACACCATACCCGCCGCCATTATCCTGCACAGCCCGCCCTGGAAGAAAAACCACAATCATGCCAAATCCGCCGGCGCCAAGGTGTCCGACTGCGGGAGTGAAGGCAAGGGCAGTGAGTCGGGGAAAGGCCCGGTGTGGAGTTCTTGAGGCATTAGATGGATTTCGTCGTTTGGATGCTGAATATTAAGTGAGTGTGTCCTGGATTTTTGATGTTTCTAACCATATGGGTGGGTGAGAAGCGAAGGTGTAAGTGCCAGTATGAAGTTTCATATACGAAGTGGGTTGGTAAAATTCATACTTCTGTAGATTAGATTACCCGAAATTTTGACATGAATTTTTACTGTTTTCCTTCAAGTTGGTCCCAATATGAGTCAAACTACTTTTATGAGAAAAGGTTCCGAAACTTTTCTTGGGGAGGACCCCCAACCCCCTCAAAATTTTGAAATATAATTGGTTTTCTTGGAAATTCGACAACTTAAAGAGTGGTCCTCTTTGGGTGTAACCTCAGGTCTCACTACTTTGGGGGGTGAATTCCAAATATTTTTCTGGAACAGGATTTCAAACCCCCCCCCCTCTCGAAATTTTTCTTTTTATATGCTATACTGTTTTTCCCCTTGTGAATATTCTACCGCCTAGTAAGAGCTCTTTGGGTGTAATCCAGAGTCTCGAAATAAGCTATAAAACGCTAATTTGAGGGACTAATTTCTTATTTTTATGGTAGAGGACCTCCAGACTCCCAAAATCTACTTAAGATTCGTTTGTTTGCAAGATTTTGAAATTACATGCACCAAAAATAAAATCTTAGTGTATTTGATCTAAAGTTTTATATTTTATAGTACTAAACAAGTCTGCTGGTTACGGCCCTGTCTGAATAACATATAGGATTTGTTGAGCCTCTTGTGTTAGAATTTTGTAAATTCTTGTTTACACAGCTCAACTGATCATGGAAGTAATTGGTGGTTAAAGTTGAACCACAAGTTAATGAAAACTTTAATTAGAATCAATTGTGAAAGTTTTTAAATAGTCTATAACTCAAGTACACTTTCTTTATACAACGTACAAGTTATGTATGGAAATTTGTTCAGATATTGAATAATTAGTTTACAGATCTCTCAAATAAAATTGTTTAACAAGTATCATCCCTATACACGTGTACAATCAGTGTTAGACTAGTAGTTTCTTCCCGATAAGGCACTTTTCGGTAAGTAAATACGGTCTCATTTATTACACCACACTTTTGATTGAAACAGCCTTAAGATAAATGTTCCAATTTATCATTTTGAATTGTAGTTTTATTACTAATTTAGACTACCACAAAAATGAAATTAATGGAGGCTATCGGTGTAATTTTTGATATGAGCTTCGTAAACTTGAGCAAGATTGTTCCTAAACAACTTGACTTTGCTTTAATTTGAATTTTGATAATGGCTATTTCTTAGTCGTGCAGTTTCGTTTTAAGATAACCTCTCCAATCAATAGGTTGTAAGAGACTTGGCCGAGCTGTTTAAAGATTTTTGAGTCTCATTGTTTACGATTCTTTTGGAATCATTTGCGATAAAAATAGTAAAACATACTGAACATTTTCAAGGAGTTATCCTTTTTACCCCCTTAATTTGCTCATGGAGTTGATTTTCCCTTAATTCCATTAATATTTACTTTTCTCCTTGACAAATGCTAGAATAGACAGAAGAAAATTTATAGAATTAACTTCAATCGAGAAATATAGGATAACTTTTTTTTGTACGATTAAAACGGGGGATTATCATTTTTCGGGAGTGCATCTCGAAATCTCCCTTGGACAATCCTGGATGGGTGTAAAAGGGGAATCATAACTAAAACAACAGCGATTCTCAAATAGGAGATGAAAAATTAAGAGTTGACAAGTTTTGGGGGTTAAGAGCAAGGTTCATATCTTCGAACCACCTATGTTAACCAATTTACTCCACCTCATTAATCAGACTTCTTTTTCAGGTGTAGGTTCCGCCTTCACTGTTGTCTTACCCCAGGTATCCATCGGGGAATACTTCCAGGTTCCCTCCTCGAGCACTTCCTGGAGGGGGCGGGGATCGAGGGGACCTTCCTGCTGATGGCCGCCATAATTGCCAACACCATCCCCGCCGCCATGGTCCTGCACAGCCCGCCCTGGAAGAAAAACAACAATCATGCCAAATCCGCCGGCGCCAAGGTGTCCGACTGCGGGAGTGAAGGCAAGGGCAGTGAGTCGGGGAAAGGCTCGGTGTGGAGTTCTTGAGGCATTAGATGGATTTCGTCGTTTGGATGCTGAATATTAAGTGAGTGTGTCCTGGAATTTTGATGTTTCTAACCATATGGGTGGGTGAGAAGCGAAGGTGTAAGTGCCAGTATGAAGTTTCATATACGAAGTGGGTTGGTAAAATTCATACTTCTGTAGATTAGATTACCCGAAATTTTGACATGAATTTTTACTGTTTTCCTTCAAGTTGGTCCCAATATGAGTCAAACTACTTTTATGAGAAAAGGTTCCGAAACTTTTCTTGGGGAGGACCCCCAACCCCCTCAAAATTTTGAAATATAATTGGTTTTCTTGGAAATTCGACAACTTAAAGAGTGGTCCTCTTTGGGTGTAACCTCAGGTCTCACTACTTTGGGGGGTGAATTCCAAATATTTTTCTGGAACAGGATTTCAAACCCCCCCCCCTCTCGAAATTTTTCTTTTTATATGCTATACTGTTTTTCCCCTTGTGAATATTCTACCGCCTAGTAAGAGCTCTTTGGGTGTAATCCAGAGTCTCGAAATAAGCTATAAAACGCTAATTTGAGGGACTAATTTCTTATTTTTATGGTAGAGGACCTCCAGACTCCCAAAATCTACTTAAGATTCGTTTGTTTGCAAGATTTTGAAATTACATGCACCAAAAATAAAATCTTAGTGTATTTGATCTAAAGTTTTATATTTTATAGTACTAAACAAGTCTGCTGGTTACGGCCCTGTCTGAATAACATATAGGATTTGTTGAGCCTCTTGTGTTAGAATTTTGTAAATTCTTGTTTACACAGCTCAACTGATCATGGAAGTAATTGGTGGTTAAAGTTGAACCACAAGTTAATGAAAACTTTAATTAGAATCAATTGTGAAAGTTTTTAAATAGTCTATAACTCAAGTACACTTTCTTTATACAACGTACAAGTTATGTATGGAAATTTGTTCAGATATTGAATAATTAGTTTACAGATCTCTCAAATAAAATTGTTTAACAAGTATCATCCCTATACACGTGTACAATCAGTGTTAGACTAGTAGTTTCTTCCCGATAAGGCACTTTTCGGTAAGTAAATACGGTCTCATTTATTACACCACACTTTTGATTGAAACAGCCTTAAGATAAATGTTCCAATTTATCATTTTGAATTGTAGTTTTATTACTAATTTAGACTACCACAAAAATGAAATTAATGGAGGCTATCGGTGTAATTTTTGATATGAGCTTCGTAAACTTGAGCAAGATTGTTCCTAAACAACTTGACTTTGCTTTAATTTGAATTTTGATAATGGCTATTTCTTAGTCGTGCAGTTTCGTTTTAAGATAACCTCTCCAATCAATAGGTTGTAAGAGACTTGGCCGAGCTGTTTAAAGATTTTTGAGTCTCATTGTTTACGATTCTTTTGGAATCATTTGCGATAAAAATAGTAAAACATACTGAACATTTTCAAGGAGTTATCCTTTTTACCCCCTTAATTTGCTCATGGAGTTGATTTTCCCTTAATTCCATTAATATTTACTTTTCTCCTTGACAAATGCTAGAATAGACAGAAGAAAATTTATAGAATTAACTTCAATCGAGAAATATAGGATAACTTTTTTTTGTACGATTAAAACGGGGGATTATCATTTTTCGGGAGTGCATCTCGAAATCTCCCTTGGACAATCCTGGATGGGTGTAAAAGGGGAATCATAACTAAAACAACAGCGATTCTCAAATAGGAGATGAAAAATTAAGAGTTGACAAGTTTTGGGGGTTAAGAGCAAGGTTCATATCTTCGAACCACCTATGTTAACCAATTTACTCCACCTCATTAATCAGACTTCTTTTTCAGGTGTAGGTTCCGCCTTCACTGTTGTCTTACCCCAGGTGTCCATCGGGGAATACTTCCAGGTTCCCTCCTCGAGCACTTCCTGGAGGGGGCGGGGATCGAGGGGACCTTCCTGCTGATGGCCGCCATAATTGCCAACACCATCCCCGCCGCCATGGTCCTGCACAGCCCGCCCTGGAAGAAAAACAACAATCATGCCAAATCCGCCGGCGCCAAGGTGTCCGACTGCGGGAGTGAAGGCAAGGGCAGTGAGTCGGGGAAAGGCTCGGTGTGGAGTTCTTGAGGCATTAGATGGATTTCGTCGTTTGGATGCTGAATATTAAGTGAGTGTGTCCTGGAATTTTGATGTTTCTAACCATATGGGTGGGTGAGAAGCGAAGGTGTAAGTGCCAGTATGAAGTTTCATATACGAAGTGGGTTGGTAAAATTCATACTTCTGTAGATTAGATTACCCGAAATTTTGACATGAATTTTTACTGTTTTCCTTCAAGTTGGTCCCAATATGAGTCAAACTACTTTTATGAGAAAAGGTTCCGAAACTTTTCTTGGGGAGGACCCCCAACCCCCTCAAAATTTTGAAATATAATTGGTTTTCTTGGAAATTCGACAACTTAAAGAGTGGTCCTCTTTGGGTGTAACCTCAGGTCTCACTACTTTGGGGGGTGAATTCCAAATATTTTTCTGGAACAGGATTTCAAACCCCCCCCCTCGAAAGTTTTCTTTTTATATGCTATACTGTTTTTACCCTTGTGAATAATCTACCGCTTAGTATGAGCTCTTAGGGTGTAATCCAGAGTCTCGAAATAAGCTAAAACGCTAATTTGAGGGACTAATTTCTTATTTTTATGGTAGAGGACCTCCAGACCCCCAAACTCTACTTAAGATTCGTTTGTTTGCAAGATTTTGAAATTACATGCACCAAAATTAAAATCTTTGTGTATTTGATCTAAAATTTAATATTTAAAAGTACGCAAGGAGGTACTTTAGAAATAAATTTTAGTGAACCTCCACCCTAAAACAAGTCTGCTGGTTACTGCCCTGTATGAATAACATAGGATTTGTTGAGCCTCTTGTGTTAGAATTTTGTAAATTCTAAATTTGTAATTTCTTGTTTACACAGCTCAACTGATCATGCAAGTAATTGGTGGTTAAAGTTGAACCACAAGTTAATGAAAACTTTAATTAGAATCAATTGTGAAAGTTTTTAAATAGTCTATAACTCAAGTACACTTTCTTTATACAACGTACAAGTTATGTATGGAAATTTGTTCAGATATTGAATAATTAGTTTACAGATCTCTCAAATAAAATTGTTTAACAAGTATCATCCCTATACACGTGTACAATCAGTGTTAGACTAGTAGTTTCTTCCCGATAAGGCACTTTTCGGTAAGTAAATACGGTCTCATTTATTACACCACACTTTTGATTGAAACAGCCTTAAGATAAATGTTCCAATTTATCATTTTGAATTGTAGTTTTATTACTAATTTAGACTACCACAAAAATGAAATTAATGGAGGCTATCGGTGTAATTTTTGATATGAGCTTCGTAAACTTGAGCAAGATTGTTCCTAAACAACTTGACTTTGCTTTAATTTGAATTTTGATAATGGCTATTTCTTAGTCGTGCAGTTTCGTTTTAAGATAACCTCTCCAATCAATAGGTTGTAAGAGACTTGGCCGAGCTGTTTAAAGATTTTTGAGTCTCATTGTTTACGATTCTTTTGGAATCATTTGCGATAAAAATAGTAAAACATACTGAACATTTTCAAGGAGTTATCCTTTTTACCCCCTTAATTTGCTCATGGAGTTGATTTTCCCTTAATTCCATTAATATTTACTTTTCTCCTTGACAAATGCTAGAATAGACAGAAGAAAATTTATAGAATTAACTTCAATCGAGAAATATAGGATAACTTTTTTTTGTACGATTAAAACGGGGGATTATCATTTTTCGGGAGTGCATCTCGAAATCTCCCTTGGACAATCCTGGATGGGTGTAAAAGGGGAATCATAACTAAAACAACAGCGATTCTCAAATAGGAGATGAAAAATTAAGAGTTGACAAGTTTTGGGGGTTAAGAGCAAGGTTCATATCTTCGAACCACCTATGTTAACCAATTTACTCCACCTCATTAATCAGACTTCTTTTTCAGGTGTAGGTTCCGCCTTCACTGTTGTCTTACCCCAGGTGTCCATCGGGGAATACTTCCAGGTTCCCTCCTCGAGCACTTCCTGGAGGGGGCGGGGATCGAGGGGACCTTCCTGCTGATGGCCGCCATAATTGCCAACACCATCCCCGCCGCCATGGTCCTGCACAGCCCGCCCTGGAAGAAAAACAACAATCATGCCAAATCCGCCGGCGCCAAGGTGTCCGACTGCGGGAGTGAAGGCAAGGGCAGTGAGTCGGGGAAAGGCTCGGTGTGGAGTTCTTGAGGCATTAGATGGATTTCGTCGTTTGGATGCTGAATATTAAGTGAGTGTGTCCTGGAATTTTGATGTTTCTAACCATATGGGTGGGTGAGAAGCGAAGGTGTAAGTGCCAGTATGAAGTTTCATATACGAAGTGGGTTGGTAAAATTCATACTTCTGTAGATTAGATTACCCGAAATTTTGACATGAATTTTTACTGTTTTCCTTCAAGTTGGTCCCAATATGAGTCAAACTACTTTTATGAGAAAAGGTTCCGAAACTTTTCTTGGGGAGGACCCCCAACCCCCTCAAAATTTTGAAATATAATTGGTTTTCTTGGAAATTCGACAACTTAAAGAGTGGTCCTCTTTGGGTGTAACCTCAGGTCTCACTACTTTGGGGGGTGAATTCCAAATATTTTTCTGGAACAGGATTTCAAACCCCCCCCCTCGAAAGTTTTCTTTTTATATGCTATACTGTTTTTACCCTTGTGAATAATCTACCGCTTAGTATGAGCTCTTAGGGTGTAATCCAGAGTCTCGAAATAAGCTAAAACGCTAATTTGAGGGACTAATTTCTTATTTTTATGGTAGAGGACCTCCAGACCCCCAAACTCTACTTAAGATTCGTTTGTTTGCAAGATTTTGAAATTACATGCACCAAAATTAAAATCTTTGTGTATTTGATCTAAAATTTAATATTTAAAAGTACGCAAGGAGGTACTTTAGAAATAAATTTTAGTGAACCTCCACCCTAAAACAAGTCTGCTGGTTACTGCCCTGTATGAATAACATAGGATTTGTTGAGCCTCTTGTGTTAGAATTTTGTAAATTCTAAATTTGTAATTTCTTGTTTACACAGCTCAACTGATCATGCAAGTAATTGGTGGTTAAAGTTGAACCACAAGTTAATGAAAACTTTAATTAGAATCAATTGTGAAAGTTTTTAAATAGTCTATAACTCTTAAGTTCACTTTCTTTACAACGTACAAGTTATGTATGGAAATTTGTTCAGATATTGAATAATTAGTTTACAGATCTCTTAAATAAAATTGTTTAACAAGTATCATCCCTATACACGTGTACAATCAGTGTTAGACTAGTAGCATACATGTGATTCCTCCGCTAATTTGCTTGGCAAAACTATGTTCTGACAATTAGCCATAGGCAAAATAAGTTCTGACAATTCGCTTAGCAAAATAAATTCCCGCTTTTAAATTTCTTTCCGATATCCAGGCCGTGAGTGTTAATATTAGCATTGTCTAGCAATGAATTTTAAGTAAAATCGATAACATAAGAAAAAAAATCGTGAAGTAATTATGTGAAAAGCAGTTAATATTTGAACTTTAAAAAATCGGACTCTAACTTTTGTTTTGTGATCGGATCGTGGATCTCTAGAAGTAGTCAATGGACACCCTCTACTTAAAATAAAGGAAAATCGGTATCTTCGAACTGTGTCGTGCTATGAGCGTACGTGCTCGGAGCGTACAGCTGAAATTCGTGCTCTAAGCGTACATTGATATAAGAAATCGTAAATCAAGATCGAATAGTGAGATCGAAATCGAATTGCCGCCGAGTTTATTGAAAATATGATGTCGCTGTCCGTGATGAATGATCCAGATCTTTTTTTTATCGTTTTAGGCTTCCACCTTCCAATAAGCAGGATACCAATTTTTTAGTTCTCTAAATAGTGCAGAATATGTTTCTGTTCTTTTATCCGGTAGCATAGCAAAAATAGCTGGATAAATATTAGTTTTTAGATCTGTTTCTATCATCATTTTAAAGAAGATATTTTGCATTTTTCCCCACCAAACCAATATTATTTTCTTTTGATCATTTTCAGTGTCAATTAGAAGATAACTATCGTTGTTACGTAACAACAAAGTTACAAGTTATTTTCTAGATCTAGAAAATAACTTGGAAAATCCAATGTTCTTGGAATCCTTTGGGGTTTTTTTTGTGTTCCCAAAGCTTCTCTTCTCTTACACAACGTGCTTTTGATACTCGAATAATTTGGTGTACTGGCTACAAGATCCAAACTTCAACAACCAAATGGTTCGAGTGCGCGTATCATCGATGTACGTTTTAATCTCTTTTTAAAACTCGATTTCGATTTTTCATCAATGTACGCTCAGATCACGAATTTCATATGTAACTTAAACCTTCTCAATTCGCTTGTTCGATCTTCGGTAAGCGAACTTGGTCAATTATTCGTTACAAAGGGAAAATATTTAAAAAGAAACTACTACTAGAGCAACTTTAAATTAAATATTGAAAGATTAATTTTAACCTTGTAAAGGGCTTTATATCAGTTCATTATTAGATTTAGTTTTCAATGTTTGTACTAATGGTATTATGTAGTATAGTTTACGAGACCATTTATTTTTTGACTCAAAATGGGACATTGGTTAATTTAGGTTAATTAACAGGTAGTCAATATAAAAACACTTTTTTAAAGATTAAAGAAATTCAGAAAAAGTTACCTAAAAGTTACGAATTAAAAAATATACTATAAACCCGAAACGTTTAGTTTATTTATATTTGTCAGAGGAACAAATTTGCTTTAATATAGCTGGTGATGATTTTAAGTAAGAATGAAACTCTTGGTACGTTATTTTAATATTCACCTTAATTATCAACATCGCCTTAAGAACTGAAATTTGTAACTGGATCTTCTCAGATGGCCACAATTTGTTCATCATATAAAATACTCTTTCTACTTTAGCATTTGTAGCAGGCAAACATAAAATATATTTAATTAAAATAGAAAAGCTTGTTGGCTTGAAAGTGTTTGAATACTTCCACCCAACGAGTTTCCGTGGAAACATAGATTATTCCATTCGGTTACTTTCTGCGATGTAATGTAGTTACAAATTAACGAAAATTCGTCAAAAACTTCTGCGTATGTATTTACAGTCAATATATTCCTTTTCAATTAATACATCCAGATATTTTTTAACGTCTTCCCATGCGGGGACCTTTTTTATTCGCGCGGTTTCAGAAAACGGGACAATTTTGCGTCCCAGAGTTCATTTCGGGGACACCGGGACTCGTAACTCAATAAACGCCTAAGTTTCAAGGGGAGCCAAAGATCCTCCCTCAGATTTTTTTTTGAAAATTTCCCTTTAAACTAGTTTGTCTCCTTTGCAACCTCATTGGGGAACCGCTTGTTGTAAGCGGCAAAATTTTCAAGGGAAATACACTGTATAACAATGTACATTATATATTTTATTCATTCTTCCACGTTTTAAAGTTTAAACAAAGGCTATTTTCTAAAGAAAGCGTTTATAAAGGTATAAAATCCAAACTGCTTCTTGTAGAAACAAAATTTTAAATTTATATTTAATGTTGGCTCCGACTAGTATTATTGGAACTAATTTAACAAATTTATAGATCGCAAGATATGGGGTTATTTCGTCGGCCTTACCCAGAAAACCTACCGTAATAAATAAAAATTTAATACCATTGTAAAACAAAGTTCAGATTTTTTTAACTGATAAGCAAACGCAGTAACATAATTTTTAAATTATTGCCAGTTTTCAAAAATAAGAAGTAAAAGTTTTGCACTTTATAATCTTTCAACTGCTAATGCCATTGTAGTCTCAATTAAGGCTCCCGAACCAATTTCAATCTTTTCCATGTAAGGAAATTCGACCACTGCTAATAGTCCAAGAAAAATAAGGTTTGCTTCGGAACTAATTGTAAAAGAAAGTTTGATGGTTGATTCTTATAGGAAATTTTCCGTAGAAAACGATGGTGAAAAGTCTACCGAGCTACGACGTGTCCTTTAGCCAATATGGCGGATTTTCCAAAATGGCGGCCGCTTATTTTTCACATTTTTATTTTTTATGTTTTTACATGTAAATACATATTTTTTTTGCATAATATAAATTATTCTCTATTAAATTACCTATAAAATGGTATATTAACCAAGATTGTGCGATATTTATAACCTAATAAAATAATTTTCAAAATGGCGCCCGCATATTTCAAACTTAGTGGAAAATGGATATTTTTGAATTCCTACCCACCTTTAAGAGTATTTACCCTTAAGTATCGGTAAATTATG
Organism: Tetragnatha montana; assembly: GCA_963680715.1. Taxonomy (NCBI): domain Eukaryota; kingdom Metazoa; phylum Arthropoda; class Arachnida; order Araneae; family Tetragnathidae; genus Tetragnatha; species Tetragnatha montana. Next base: position 27,218,383 of record OY796677.1, read on the forward strand.
ATTATTCTGCTCATATTTTACTTAATAACATGTAAAACTTCTAATTTTTAAGAAAATACACAAATTTAAAGCAAATATATATTTTTAATCTTGACTATTTATTCTGATTATTACAACATTTTCCAACATTCCCTTTGATTTTATGCATACAAAACATTATTTTCTTTGAACAAATAATAATATTATAATATATTTCTAAACAATATAATGAATTTTAGGTTAATGGAAATTAAATTTATTCAGTTATTAAAACTTAAATTTAATTATTTTAATATTAATATCGCTAAGTTCTTAATAAAAAGTAACCTTCACTAAGTTTTTTTAAACGTTATAATGTCTAATTATATTTTTAAGAACTATTTTAATCATCTTCCATATCTACATGTCCAGTATTGCAGCAGCTAACACCTCTACAGTCGCTACAAGCACTTGTACATATTGTACCTTGTTTTCTGCATGTACATTGTACGGTAGCAGATTGGCTAATTTTAAATCCACATTTGACAAATTTCAATAGATGGTCTGGAGCTGGTGCGTTTTTCATCTCTATATAGGTCTCAAACCTCCTTCCCGTAATTCCCAACCCCAGTCACATGGGTCCATGGAAATTCCTATCCACTGCTGCTTGATGATAAACTCTTAAACAGTGAAAGTTATTAGAATCTATTGTAGGGGGCAATATTTCTGGTGTTACTTGGACTGATTTTGTAGCTTTTGTTTGAAAGTTTGCAGTCTTACGTCATTTAAAGAGTCTCCCACTCTACCCCCTAGAGAGATGTCATTGCTCTATTATCCAGCAGTCCAGGTATTTTGAAAACATCACATTGATTTTTGAAATCCTCGTTTTTTGAAATTAACTTTAGACAATCACTTTTTCTTAAGCCGAATGGTTTAGAGGTAGTGTCGCATCCAAGCCTAGCGTGACCAAAAAGGATATTGGAACACTCATCCTCATCAAGTTTCTCTTGAATTTCCTTTATGTTGTATATGACTGAATTCTTTGAAGTTTTTTTTTTTTGGTTCAGGTATTAAAAATAAGTCACAGGACTTAGAGTTCATATGATGGATTAGTAACACCAGAAGATCAGTATATCCTCACCAATAACAGATGTCGGTTGATTCAGTGCAGATGTGATGCCTTCAATTACGATCATGACATCTGCATCGTCTTCTGCTTGTTCGTAATACATCCAGATTCAGTTAACTTCTTTGATAGATGATCTATGAAGGCTTGTTTATTATCACTGTTTAAAAGAAAAATGTCCTTCTTTATGGTGATTTCCATTGTAGTAACAAATCCAGACCGCTGGCCAATAGAGCAATGACATCTCTCTAGGGGGTAGAGTGGGAGACTCTTTAAATGACGTAAGACTGCAAACTTTCAACCAAAAGCTACAAAATCAGTCCAAGTAACACCAGAAATATTGCCTCCTACAATAGATTCTAAGAGTTTATCATCAAGCAGCAGTGAATAGGAATTTCCATGGACCCATGTGACTGGGGTTGGGAATTACGGGAAGGAGGTTTGAGACCTATAGAGATGAAAAACGCACCTGCTCCAGACCATCTTTTGAAATGTGGATTTAAAATTAGCCAATCTGCTACCGTACAATGTACATGCAGAAAACAAGGTACAATATGTACAAGTACTTGTAGCGACTGTAGAGGTGTTAGCTGCTGCAATACTGAACATGTAGATATGGAAGATGATTAAAATAGTTCTTAAAAATATAATTAGACATTATAACGTTTATAAAAACTTCGTGAAGGTTACTTTTTATTCAGAACTTAGCGATATTAAAATTAAAATAATTAAATTTAAGTTTTAATAAATGAATAAATTTAATTTTCATTAACCTAAAATTCATTATATTATTTAGAAATATATTATAATATTATTATTTCTTCAAAGAAAATAATGTTTTGTATGCATAAAATCAAAGGGAATGTTGGGAAAATGTTGTAATAATCAGAATAAATAGTCAAGATTAAAAATATGTTTGCTTTAAATTTGTGTATTTTCTTAAAAATTAGAAGTTTTACATGTTATTAAGTAAAATATGAGCAGAATAATCATAATTTACCGATACTTAAGGGTAAATACTCTTAAAGGTGGGTAGGAATTCAAAAATATCCATTTTCCACTAAGTCTGAAATATGCGGGCGCCATTTTGAAAATTATTTTATTAGGTTCTAAATATCGCACAATCTTGGTTAATATACCATTTTATAGGTAATTTAATAGACAATAATTTATATTATGCAAAAAAAATATTATTTACATGTAAAAACATAAAAAATAAAAATGTGAAAAATAAGCGGCCGCCATTTTGGAAAATCCGCCATATTGGCTAAAGGACACGTCGTAGCTCGGTAGACTTTTCACCATCGTTTTCTACGGAAAATTTCCTATAAGAATCAACCATCAAACTTTCTTTTACAATTAGTTCCGAAGGAAACCCTTTTTTGAGCTAACTTTCTTGGACTATAACTGAGGCCTCCGTCCGCAAAATCTCGGTTAACCGCTTTTTATTCCCAATCTCGTCCTATTTGCAAAACCACTGTACGAGATTGTTTGAAAAAGGAAGTTTTGGTTCGTAATTAAAATATGCGATTTTCCAAAAAGAACCCCGGTATACGCATTAAAGTACACCTCCAGAATATTAAATACTGAAGAATAAAGTACTGGTATAGTACTACTTTGGAAATCTATTATCTGTTAGTGAGAAATGCGAGTCTCGTTACTAAAATTAATCGGATTGGTCTATACTTATAATTATTAACTTTGCATTGCATTTTGCTTTGCGTTTTTGGAGTCTTTGCGTGCGATGGTTTGGAGTGGCCTTTTATATTCCTTCGCTTGTATGTTTTCAGATGGAGGAATGTCACTGAAAATTAGAGAAGCTCAAGTTCCCATTGTAGATGACATGGATTGCATGGCAAATGTAACAGGCTCTTGCGAATCCATTCATCCTTCCTGCGAGTAGTTTCTGTGCCGGTGGACATGGTCAACAAGATGCATGTCAGGTGAGGTATTCTTGGTGCTAATCTTGACTAATTTTTGTCTTTGTTCATAGGACGTTGTGAGTCGAGTGTTGATTAGTTTAATTTAAAAAAGTGTCAAAGATATTTATATTTTTTATTCAAAGGTGGCTTTGAATTTTTGCGTTCAGTTATTTTACACAACCTAAAATTTAAAAGATACATTAGAGTTGAAAATTAGCAATGATCCATTAATTTATTAGTTTTCATAATTATATTTATCTTAGAAGAAGGTATTTCCTTGTTTTAAATATATTACTGAGGTTGACTTTTTGAAATAATATTAAGAACATTAGTTGAACTCCATTCAGAATAAAACTTAAGAACTTGACTTCTAATGATTAATTTAGTATAATGATCCACATTATAATATTTGAACTCATATATACTTTTAAAATCACTTTCAATAACTTCATAATTAAAATTTGCTGGGAGAACATCAACAAGAGCCATGACTAAACCGATAGACTAAACAATCGGAACAAACTAACACAATAAGCTACTTGCGCGTGTTGCTAAGTATTGCGTCATGAAGATCAGAGAGAGAGAGAGAGCTATTTCAGTGTTCTGATAGGTCAAAATTCTTAGTACCTCCCCCGGTTGCGAATCGCAGGTGCACTTGTGAATTACGCAACCCGCGTATTCAATATAACAGGCTGAAAATAGGTGGAAACGTAGAGGATAATGTGCTGATTGATATACTAAAATCCCTCTTGGGGAAAATCCACCACTTTGAAAAAAAGAACCGTCATCTTGGACCCGCAATTTTAGCATAGTGATAGTAGTCTAATTTTCTCTTTACACAACAATGAAATTTCCCCCAAACGCATTGCTGTAGCCGAAAAATACTGGAATTTTAAAAGTATATTTCCAAAAGTATTCAAGCGATTAAAGTAAATTTGGGCTTAAAATGTAGTTTATTTATTTAATAAAAATGTGCCATTACGTGTATGGTCAAAAATATCAAAGTTTGGTTGATACATCGTTTGGAGTTTAGTTTGGTTTCTCAATTTGACCATTTTGTTCATTCTATTTGATTAAGTTGCAACCAAACTGATATTTTTGACCATATAAACGTAATGGAATGTTTTTATTGAATAAAAATTCAACATTTTAAATTAGTTTTTTTCGGCTACAATAATGCCTTTAGGGGAAATTTCATTGTTGTGCAACGGAAAAATTGGACAATCACTATGCTTAAACTGCGACTCTAAGATGACGGTTTTTTTTTCAAAGTGGTGGGTTTCCGCAGGAGGGATTTTGAATTTGAAATAAATGTATCGAATACTATTTTTTCTTTTCCTCCTGAGCATTCTCTTCTCCCCTTCAACATTCCTACAGTAGCAATCCCTCCCTGTTTACATTCTCTTTCCTTGTGCCCGAATATCTTACACCTTTTACAACGTACTCTTACATTTTTGGACTTGCAATCCTTCGCCCTAGTCTAAACATTTGTAGCATTTTTTCATGGCGCAAAATAAGTATAATTTGAAATAAATGTATCAAATACTATAGAGATTTTTAATGTTATAGAGTAGAGGTATCGTAAAATAAAATTTATCAAATAAGCCACTTACTCAAAATTCCATTCATTGTCATCATCATTGTTTTCGAATTCAGTAGAAGCTGAATTTTTACATGACTCGCCAAAGCAAGATGTGCAAAAACTAAAACATTGGGGTCCTGCTTTTCTGCACTGGTATCTTGTGTCACAATCCCTTGTAGAATTTATTTTGCAGTTGCAAGAGTTCTTCAGAAGTTGCTGGAAGTGTTGAAGTAACTGGATTCAACTTTCCATCCTTTTTTAACTATCCCCAATCCGTTGGATCCAGGTTGTTCCCCAGCCATTAGCTTCTCAGCATTCACTTCGAGTTTACCTCCAAGTCCAACAATGGCTGGGGAACAACCTGAATTCAACGGATTGGGGATGGTTCAAAAAGGATGGAAAGTTGAATCCAGTTACTTCAACACTTCCAGCAACTTCTGAAGAACTCTTGCAACTGCAAGATAAATTCTACAAGGGATTGTGACACAAGATACCAGTGCAGAAAAGCAGGACCCCAATGTTCCAGTTTTTGCACATCTTGCTTTGGCGAGTCATGTAAAAATTCAGCTTCTACTGAATTCGAAAACAATGATGATGACAATGAATGGAATTTTGAGTAAGTGGCTTATTTGATAAATTTTATTTTACGATACCTCTACTCTATAACATTAAAAATCTCTATAGTATTTGATACATTTATTTCAAATTATACTTATTTTGCGCCATGAAAAAATGCTACAAATGTTTAGACTAGGGCGAAGGACTGCAAGTCCAAAAATGTAAGAGTACGTTGTAAAAGGTGTAAGATATTCGGGCACAAGGAAAGAGAATGTAAACAGGGAGGGATTGCTACTGTAGGAATGTTGAAGGGGAGAAGAGAAGGCTCAGGAGGAAAAGAAAACTCCCTAGAGCAGTGTTCCCCAACCTTTTTACCACCACGGACCGGTCAACGTTTGATAATTTTACCGCGGCCCTTATGCTTGTATTCTACACAAACGTCGTAACTCATTACCATGTGAGTTACCCTGTTTTTTGGACTTTTTCGTATTCTACTCCTCCATAAGACCATGTTTCATGTGGTAAAATGTAACCCTACAAATTTGGGTGGTAAGTCGAACTCAGTGTATTACTCAGTTCTCTTTAAGAATCTTTTTCGAGTTTTCGACTATTCCCCCTTAAAGAGGGTTCAATGATTTTTTTGGATTTTCTTTTTATTAACTTGTAGATGTAACAAAAAAACTCAGACAACTGTCACCATTACTTCCGGGTAGAACAAGTACGCGACAAAAAAGAATATTAAAATTTTTTGGATTTCTAATGAAGCGTTTTTATTCAGTATTCTTGGAAAAATAAGATGATTCTCAATGTCTGCATGATTTATGTCACTACCTTCGGGTCCCTTTTTAAATAAGTAAAATTTGAATGAAACACAGAGGTTTTAATTTTGAGTACAAACCTAGGAATTTAAATTCATTTTCAATGAAATGGTCGGCCCGGTACCATTTGATCCAAGGACCGGTATCGGTCCGCGGGTTGGAGACCACTGCCCTAGAGTATACAAGGTCTTGACCAGGTGGTCTTAAAGAGAGCAAGTTTGAGATGGTATTATAACTAAATGCCAGGAAGGAGATACTGTTTTTTCATTTTTCTTTTCAGAACTGTGCTTTAGTTGACAGCCGAGGACGGAAGCAAGATCAGGATGGCCGAACTGTGGAGTTGGAGTACGGGTGCGAGTACGGAAGAGCAGCCACTGCCTTGTAGAAGAAGAGGAAAAGTATGACGTTCTAGCCAGAAAGGTATAAAAGCTTCGAGGAAGCTTCAGCGTGAGAGGAGATTGCTAACGTCGGCTGTGTGCCCTGCGAAGATAGTTGGCTGAGTGCCTGTGAAGTGCCTAGTGAGATTGGCGGCAGAGTGCCATAGTGAAATCACACTGAACCTTTTATTTGTTCCCACTAACCCATGTTCCATTTTACAATAAATGTTTGTTTTCTACGACAGTGGTCTTCTTTTAGTGATCAAGCATCTTATTGCTAGGATCTCAGTCATTCTACATGATCTATTTTATCTGTATTACAAGGTTGCAATTTTTTTTTGTCATCTAACTTTTATGACATGACTTATATATGGAGTATGTGGCGAATGGGAAAGGGATTAAATACATAAATTAATATTTAATGGAACAAAGTCTCCTTTATTATTATAATTTGCAGAAAGGTATATACATGTACGTGTAGGAGTCATTTACATGGATCCTGCTCCTCGCCCGGACCTGTTCCTCTGACTGAAGATTCGTATGCAGAGCCGTGTTATTCTTCGCCGCACTTCTCTACCGTTGTTGTGGGTTTGGACATGTCACCAAGGACTGTCCGAGCCTGCTTCAGCGTTGTATGAGGTGCGGTGGAGACAATCGTCTTGGAGATGGCCCGCACCAACAAGCAATGGCGTCCACGTGGCTGTCGGGAGGATTAGGGCTGGTAAGCGTATTTGTAAATTGGTGTGTAGAGGCATTCTGCTTGCTCTCTTGGAGCCGCTTACGCCTTCTTCATCCAAAATAAATATAGTTTTTCTTTTCTTGTTCAGTAAATGTTATTTTTTTCTATTATCCCTTCTTTAGCTTTTTTTACTATTATCTAGCCTGCTATTCCCCTAACCACAGAGTACTAGAACAGAGAGTCCACGGCCATAGGCCATAATGGAAATCGAAAAAGCATGACATTTGTTACAGGTTGGGAGAATTTTGGCGCTGGCATCGCACTAAACTCACTAGCGTCTGGATCCAGTCTGGATCGTTCGCTGGCTGCCTATGAGAGATCGAAAACATCTTTTTGCGCTTGCGCAGAGTTCTAATTTGGCGAGAGTTTTAAGCTGCCGGCATACGTTCCAGAAGCTAGTGTGGCGCCCTCACATCAGTAACCCACTTGAAAACAGCCTCGTTGACCCTCTGTTAGGATATTTCTCTGTGCCCCTAACCATCTGCTTCTGTTGATCATTAAGGGAGCCAATTAGTCTATCCAGATATTTCTGTCTCTGTTTTTCTTTTGTACAGAGAGATACTGTGGTGTGGAATCCAAAAACACGTGCTGAAACCGCATTCGAAGCAGGAGAGCTCATAGACCGGGAGCCAGCAACATATTTTGTCAGTCATTTCCTCTCAAGCGTTATTTGGTGGAAAATTTCAGGGAGTTGTATCATAAAGCCTGGTGAGCGTCAGCTGCTTGTCCGTGGGTGGGTTGAGCGGTGGGAGCCCCCCAAACACTCCCCCCCCACACAAAAAAAAATTAAAAAATTTTCAGTCATTTCCTCCCGGTTAAAACTTTGATACATTATAGTAGACCCAATAGCCGCGTTCACAACCGACAACCTGTTTAACCGGAGAAAGAGCTAAAAAAGTAGGGGAAAAAGGATCTCCGAAAACTAACCGTGAGGAAATAGAACGTCTTACGGGTAGAAAGAATCACGTGACAAGCGAGCGAGCTCATAGAAATACATTACGGCGCCCTCTACAGGCGGTTAGTGCAATTAAAACATTTCCTACTGCTATGGCCCAGGGGAGAATTTTTAACGGATGGTCCGGTGAGGTTTTCCCTGCGTAGGGAGAACGGTGGAAGAAGAACCTGTTTTCTCTGCCTTTCCCCGGTTAGAGTGGTGTTTATGACCGCGGCTTATATCTAGAAGAAAAAAATTCGCCAGCTGGCTGTAGGGCGGTGGAATAGACTTCAGCTGGTCGTTTTAACATTTGGAGTTTCTTCCTCAAAGATTCTTATCTATGAAACTAGCGATAACTTGAAGGATTGTGGAAACCCAACCACTTCATTCATTGATAAGAATCTTTGAGGAAGACGCTCCAAATGTTAAAACGACCAGCTGACATCTATTCCACCGCCCTACAGCCAGCCAGTGGCGGATCCAGGGGGGGGGGCCCTGGGGGCCATGGCCCCCCCCGAGAAACCCTAACAAATAGCTTAAAAAACACTTTCTTAATGCTAAAATTCAAAAAATTTTCTGGGGGAGAACCCCCCAACCCCCCTTTAATATTTTGTTATGTGACATCTGTTTTATAGTGTTTTTCCCTTGAAAATTCTTCCTCTTAAAAGAAGCTGTTCTCTTTTGGGAAGTTTTAAAATAGATGAATACTATACTAGTTTGAAAGGGCGCATTTGCAAACATTTTCTGGGAGAGGACCCCCAGTCCTTTTCAAAATTTGGCATCTATTTATAATTTCATCCTTGAAAATTCTGTGGTTCATGCTTTCAAAATGAGCTGAAACTTTATTTTTAGAGGCAAATGTTTAAAATTTTTCTTGGGGGTTACCCCCCAGACACCCTATTAATTTCTCATGGTTACTTATTTACTGTTTTCTACTTGAATTTGTTTCTCTCCTCTCCTTTTAGGAGTACAAGAAGTTGCTCTCTGTAAGTGTTATCCAATGGGTATTAAATGTACCAAAATGAGTAAAAAAAACTTCTATTGGAAGCCAAATTTCACAAAATTTTCTGGGGAAGGACCCCCAGAACGCCCCTTTTGCTTTCGAGCTAGTATTATCTGATGAAACCTTTATAACTTTAACAAAGTTTCGTATTTTACTTATGTTATACTCGGAAAATTGGGAGCCAAGCAAAAATTTCTGAGGCACTGAAAATTTCGAATGTAATACCCTCTGACATGGCCCCCCCAAAAATCTGGTCTGGATCCGCCCTTGCAGCCAGCTGACGAATTTTTTTCTTCTAGATATTGGGTCTACTACAATATATCAAAGTTTTAGCCGGGAGGAAATGACTGAAAATTTTAATTTTTTTTTTGTGGGGGGGGAGTGTTTGGGGGGCTCCCACCGCTCAACCCACCCACGGACAAGCAGCTGACGCTCACCAGGCTTTATGATACAACTCTCTGAAATTTTCCACCAAATATCGCTTGAGAGGAAATGACTGACAAAATCTGTTGCTGGCTCGCGGTCTATCATGGCATTACTCGACTGATTGCTACTAGTTGCGGGTTTTTATAACCATAACTTGGTAACGTTGCCGTTTAGAGCCGTTGCCGTGGTTTTCGGAGATCCCTTTTCCCCTACTTTAGCTCTTCTCCGGTTGAACAGGTTGGCTGTTGTGAACGCGGCTATAATTATCAAAGTTTTATACACGAGGGAGTCAGATTTGGAGGGGTGGAGTTATGGTATAGACAGATATACAGCTAAACTCTACTCTTTTTACCCGGCAGATGCCCCAGCAACGGTTCTGATTGGAGAGCCGGGACTGCGACGTAACCGCGAGACCTACGGCGCATGTGCCAACTGCCAGTTTTGCCGTCCAAATAGACACTTCCTATCGGGAAATTTTTCGAGGGGAGGACCCTCATACCCCCAGTGGTTTTTTCATGACAAGACTTGGGACAATTTTTCGAAATTTAAATCATAGTGATCAAAATTTATGATGCATGTGTAAGGTTATTTATCAATACTAAAATCGAATATTCCATTTAAATTAAAAATATTTGAAATATCCAACGAAAAATAAAATTTTATTTTAAAATTTTTCGTTGGATATTTCAAATATTTTCAATTTAAATGGAATATTCGATTTTAGTATTGAAAAAAAAATCCTTATATCTGCATTAAAAATTTATATTACTATGATTTTTTTTGAAATTTTTTTTAACCGGATGATCTGAGATCTGAGATCTGAGATCTGAGATCTGAGATCTGAGATCTGAGATCTGAGATCTGAGATCTGAGATCTGAGATCTGAGATCTGAGATCTGAGATCTGAGATCTGAGATCTGAGATCTGAGATCTGAGATCTGAGATCTGAGATCTGAGATCTGAGATCTGAGATCTGAGATCTGAGATCTGAGATCTGAGATCTGAGATCTGAGATCTGAGATCTGAGATCTGAGATCTGAGATCTGAGATCTGAGATCTGAGATCTGAGATCTGAGATCTGAGATCTGAGATCTGAGATCTGAGATCTGAGATCTGAGATCTGAGATCTGAGATCTGAGATCTGAGATCTGAGATCTGAGATCTGAGATCTGAGATCTGAGATCTGAGATCTGAGATCTGAGATCTGAGATCTGAGATCTGAGATCTGAGATCTGAGATCTGAGATCTGAGATCTGAGATCTGAGATCTGAGATCTGAGATCTGAGATCTGAGATCGTGTGCACTATGGTAGGTGGAGTCCCGGCGCTGGGGATTCTCGAGGGGGTCGGGGGGCATAAAGTTGGATTTTCGCGCGAAAATCCAACTTTATGCCCCCCGCCCTCCTCTCTCGAACCCAAGGGTGTACGGTGGCAGGTAGAGTCCCGGCGCTGGGGATTCTCGAGGGGGTCGGGGGGCATAAAGTTGGATTTTCGCGCGAAAATCCAACTTTATGCCCCCCGCCCTCCTCTCTCGAACCCAAGGGTGTACGGTGGCAGGTAGAGTCCCGGCGCTGGGGATTCTCGAGGGGGTCGGGGGGCATAAAGTTGGATTTTCGCGCGAAAATCCAACTTTATGCCCCCCGCCCTCCTCTCTCGAACCCAAGGGTGTACGGTGGCAGGTAGAGTCCCGGCGCTGGGGATTCTCGAGGGGGTCGGGGGGCATAAAGTTGGATTTTCGCGCGAAAATCCAACTTTATGCCCCCCGCCCTCCTCTCTCGAACCCAAGGGTGTACGGTGGCAGGTAGAGTCCCGGCGCTGGGGATTCTCGAGGGGGTCGGGGGGCATAAAGTTGGATTTTCGCGCGAAAATCCAACTTTATGCCCCCCGCCCTCCTCTCTCGAACCCAAGGGTGTACGGTGGCAGGTAGAGTCCCGGCGCTGGGGATTCTCGAGGGGGTCGGGGGGCATAAAGTTGGATTTTCGCGCGAAAATCCAACTTTATGCCCCCCGCCCTCCTCTCTCGAACCCAAGGGTGTACGGTGGCAGGTAGAGTCCCGGCGCTGGGGATTCTCGAGGGGGTCGGGGGGCATAAAGTTGGATTTTCGCGCGAAAATCCAACTTTATGCCCCCCGCCCTCCTCTCTCGAACCCAAGGGTGTACGGTGGCAGGTAGAGTCCCGGCGCTGGGGATTCTCGAGGGGGTCGGGGGGCATAAAGTTGGATTTTCGCGCGAAAATCCAACTTTATGCCCCCCGCCCTCCTCTCTCGAACCCAAGGGTGTACGGTGGCAGGTAGAGTCCCGGCGCTGGGGATTCTCGAGGGGGTCGGGGGGCATAAAGTTGGATTTTCGCGCGAAAATCCAACTTTATGCCCCCCGCCCTCCTCTCTCGAACCCAAGGGTGTACGGTGGCAGGTAGAGTCCCGGCGCTGGGGATTCTCGAGGGGGTCGGGGGGCATAAAGTTGGATTTTCGCGCGAAAATCCAACTTTATGCCCCCCGCCCTCCTCTCTCGAACCCAAGGGTGTACGGTGGCAGGTAGAGTCCCGGCGCTGGGGATTCTCGAGGGGGTCGGGGGGCATAAAGTTGGATTTTCGCGCGAAAATCCAACTTTATGCCCCCCGCCCTCCTCTCTCGAACCCAAGGGTGTACGGTGGCAGGTAGAGTCCCGGCGCTGGGGATTCTCGAGGGGGTCGGGGGGCATAAAGTTGGATTTTCGCGCGAAAATCCAACTTTATGCCCCCCGCCCTCCTCTCTCGAACCCAAGGGTGTACGGTGGCAGGTAGAGTCCCGGCGCTGGGGATTCTCGAGGGGGTCGGGGGGCATAAAGTTGGATTTTCGCGCGAAAATCCAACTTTATGCCCCCCGCCCTCCTCTCTCGAACCCAAGGGTGTACGGTGGCAGGTAGAGTCCCGGCGCTGGGGATTCTCGAGGGGGTCGGGGGGCATAAAGTTGGATTTTCGCGCGAAAATCCAACTTTATGCCCCCCGCCCTCCTCTCTCGAACCCAAGGGTGTACGGTGGCAGGTAGAGTCCCGGCGCTGGGGATTCTCGAGGGGGTCGGGGGGCATAAAGTTGGATTTTCGCGCGAAAATCCAACTTTATGCCCCCCGCCCTCCTCTCTCGAACCCAAGGGTGTACGGTGGCAGGTAGAGTCCCGGCGCTGGGGATTCTCGAGGGGGTCGGGGGGCATAAAGTTGGATTTTCGCGCGAAAATCCAACTTTATGCCCCCCGCCCTCCTCTCTCGAACCCAAGGGTGTACGGTGGCAGGTAGAGTCCCGGCGCTGGGGATTCTCGAGGGGGTCGGGGGGCATAAAGTTGGATTTTCGCGCGAAAATCCAACTTTATGCCCCCCGCCCTCCTCTCTCGAACCCAAGGGTGTACGGTGGCAGGTAGAGTCCCGGCGCTGGGGATTCTCGAGGGGGTCGGGGGGCATAAAGTTGGATTTTCGCGCGAAAATCCAACTTTATGCCCCCCGCCCTCCTCTCTCGAACCCAAGGGTGTACGGTGGCAGGTAGAGTCCCGGCGCTGGGGATTCTCGAGGGGGTCGGGGGGCATAAAGTTGGATTTTCGCGCGAAAATCCAACTTTATGCCCCCCGCCCTCCTCTCTCGAACCCAAGGGTGTACGGTGGCAGGTAGAGTCCCGGCGCTGGGGATTCTCGAGGGGGTCGGGGGGCATAAAGTTGGATTTTCGCGCGAAAATCCAACTTTATGCCCCCCGCCCTCCTCTCTCGAACCCAAGGGTGTACGGTGGCAGGTAGAGTCCCGGCGCTGGGGATTCTCGAGGGGGTCGGGGGGCATAAAGTTGGATTTTCGCGCGAAAATCCAACTTTATGCCCCCCGCCCTCCTCTCTCGAACCCAAGGGTGTACGGTGGCAGGTAGAGTCCCGGCGCTGGGGATTCTCGAGGGGGTCGGGGGGCATAAAGTTGGATTTTCGCGCGAAAATCCAACTTTATGCCCCCCGCCCTCCTCTCTCGAACCCAAGGGTGTACGGTGGCAGGTAGAGTCCCGGCGCTGGGGATTCTCGAGGGGGTCGGGGGGCATAAAGTTGGATTTTCGCGCGAAAATCCAACTTTATGCCCCCCGCCCTCCTCTCTCGAACCCAAGGGTGTACGGTGGCAGGTAGAGTCCCGGCGCTGGGGATTCTCGAGGGGGTCGGGGGGCATAAAGTTGGATTTTCGCGCGAAAATCCAACTTTATGCCCCCCGCCCTCCTCTCTCGAACCCAAGGGTGTACGGTGGCAGGTAGAGTCCCGGCGCTGGGGATTCTCGAGGGGGTCGGGGGGCATAAAGTTGGATTTTCGCGCGAAAATCCAACTTTATGCCCCCCGCCCTCCTCTCTCGAACCCAAGGGTGTACGGTGGCAGGTAGAGTCCCGGCGCTGGGGATTCTCGAGGGGGTCGGGGGGCATAAAGTTGGATTTTCGCGCGAAAATCCAACTTTATGCCCCCCGCCCTCCTCTCTCGAACCCAAGGGTGTACGGTGGCAGGTAGAGTCCCGGCGCTGGGGATTCTCGAGGGGGTCGGGGGGCATAAAGTTGGATTTTCGCGCGAAAATCCAACTTTATGCCCCCCGCCCTCCTCTCTCGAACCCAAGGGTGTACGGTGGCAGGTAGAGTCCCGGCGCTGGGGATTCTCGAGGGGGTCGGGGGGCATAAAGTTGGATTTTCGCGCGAAAATCCAACTTTATGCCCCCCGCCCTCCTCTCTCGAACCCAAGGGTGTACGGTGGCAGGTAGAGTCCCGGCGCTGGGGATTCTCGAGGGGGTCGGGGGGCATAAAGTTGGATTTTCGCGCGAAAATCCAACTTTATGCCCCCCGCCCTCCTCTCTCGAACCCAAGGGTGTACGGTGGCAGGTAGAGTCCCGGCGCTGGGGATTCTCGAGGGGGTCGGGGGGCATAAAGTTGGATTTTCGCGCGAAAATCCAACTTTATGCCCCCCGCCCTCCTCTCTCGAACCCAAGGGTGTACGGTGGCAGGTAGAGTCCCGGCGCTGGGGATTCTCGAGGGGGTCGGGGGGCATAAAGTTGGATTTTCGCGCGAAAATCCAACTTTATGCCCCCCGCCCTCCTCTCTCGAACCCAAGGGTGTACGGTGGCAGGTAGAGTCCCGGCGCTGGGGATTCTCGAGGGGGTCGGGGGGCATAAAGTTGGATTTTCGCGCGAAAATCCAACTTTATGCCCCCCGCCCTCCTCTCTCGAACCCAAGGGTGTACGGTGGCAGGTAGAGTCCCGGCGCTGGGGATTCTCGAGGGGGTCGGGGGGCATAAAGTTGGATTTTCGCGCGAAAATCCAACTTTATGCCCCCCGCCCTCCTCTCTCGAACCCAAGGGTGTACGGTGGCAGGTAGAGTCCCGGCGCTGGGGATTCTCGAGGGGGTCGGGGGGCATAAAGTTGGATTTTCGCGCGAAAATCCAACTTTATGCCCCCCGCCCTCCTCTCTCGAACCCAAGGGTGTACGGTGGCAGGTAGAGTCCCGGCGCTGGGGATTCTCGAGGGGGTCGGGGGGCATAAAGTTGGATTTTCGCGCGAAAATCCAACTTTATGCCCCCCGCCCTCCTCTCTCGAACCCAAGGGTGTACGGTGGCAGGTAGAGTCCCGGCGCTGGGGATTCTCGAGGGGGTCGGGGGGCATAAAGTTGGATTTTCGCGCGAAAATCCAACTTTATGCCCCCCGCCCTCCTCTCTCGAACCCAAGGGTGTACGGTGGCAGGTAGAGTCCCGGCGCTGGGGATTCTCGAGGGGGTCGGGGGGCATAAAGTTGGATTTTCGCGCGAAAATCCAACTTTATGCCCCCCGCCCTCCTCTCTCGAACCCAAGGGTGTACGGTGGCAGGTAGAGTCCCGGCGCTGGGGATTCTCGAGGGGGTCGGGGGGCATAAAGTTGGATTTTCGCGCGAAAATCCAACTTTATGCCCCCCGCCCTCCTCTCTCGAACCCAAGGGTGTACGGTGGCAGGTAGAGTCCCGGCGCTGGGGATTCTCGAGGGGGTCGGGGGGCATAAAGTTGGATTTTCGCGCGAAAATCCAACTTTATGCCCCCCGCCCTCCTCTCTCGAACCCAAGGGTGTACGGTGGCAGGTAGAGTCCCGGCGCTGGGGATTCTCGAGGGGGTCGGGGGGCATAAAGTTGGATTTTCGCGCGAAAATCCAACTTTATGCCCCCCGCCCTCCTCTCTCGAACCCAAGGGTGTACGGTGGCAGGTAGAGTCCCGGCGCTGGGGATTCTCGAGGGGGTCGGGGGGCATAAAGTTGGATTTTCGCGCGAAAATCCAACTTTATGCCCCCCGCCCTCCTCTCTCGAACCCAAGGGTGTACGGTGGCAGGTAGAGTCCCGGCGCTGGGGATTCTCGAGGGGGTCGGGGGGCATAAAGTTGGATTTTCGCGCGAAAATCCAACTTTATGCCCCCCGCCCTCCTCTCTCGAACCCAAGGGTGTACGGTGGCAGGTAGAGTCCCGGCGCTGGGGATTCTCGAGGGGGTCGGGGGGCATAAAGTTGGATTTTCGCGCGAAAATCCAACTTTATGCCCCCCGCCCTCCTCTCTCGAACCCAAGGGTGTACGGTGGCAGGTAGAGTCCCGGCGCTGGGGATTCTCGAGGGGGTCGGGGGGCATAAAGTTGGATTTTCGCGCGAAAATCCAACTTTATGCCCCCCGCCCTCCTCTCTCGAACCCAAGGGTGTACGGTGGCAGGTAGAGTCCCGGCGCTGGGGATTCTCGAGGGGGTCGGGGGGCATAAAGTTGGATTTTCGCGCGAAAATCCAACTTTATGCCCCCCGCCCTCCCGCCTTCCCTTCCCCCCGCCCTATGCCCCCCGCCCTCCTCTCTCGAACCCAAGGGGTAATTTTTTTACGTAGTTAATAGGTATGAAGGAGTTTCTGATTTCGGGGCTCCAAGAAATATTTTTTATAATCTTTTCGACAGTGGCGTATAAGAGGGGTAGGGCGAGGGCAGTGGCGTAGCTAGGGGGGGCGGTCCGCCCCGAGTGTCATCCGTCTAGCTATCTTGGGGGGGTGACACCGGAGCTCCACACATTCGAAAAAAATAAACATAGACTGTACTTCGAAGGTTTCCTTTTTATTTGATATGAAGGCGTGGGTCCCGATAAAAACCGGGACGAGTGTCAACATGTCAATCTACTGCGGTTATCCGGGGGGATCTAAAGTCTAAGAAACCATTGACACATAGCAGAGAGAGTCACGGTGACTCCCTCAGTCAGGGAAAGGAAATATTAAACAGAATGTCATCAGTCATCCTACTAGAGGACAATGGGGGTGACACCGGAACATAAAATCTCCGTTCATCTTCACGCTAAAAGTATATTTTTTAAAAATAATAAGAAAACATTAAAAAGGGTGTCACCCTATTAGAAAAAATTTGGGGTGACAAGGGGGGGGGGCATTATTCTTCCGTAAATTTTTACACAAAAAATATAATTTTGAAAAATATTTTAATGAAATAGTAAATAGGGCGTCACCCTACTAGATAACAATGGAATAACTCCGGAACATAAGAACTACGATCTTCCCATAAAAATATTCATAACTTTTTAAACTTATTTTATGAAAGGAAATATTAAACAGATGTCACCCAACTAGAGAACAATGAGGGTGACACCGGAACTTAAAATATCCGTTCATCTTCACGCTAAAAGTTGAATTTTTAAAAATAATATTAAAAAAACATTAAAAAGGGTGTCACCCTATTATAAAAATTAGGGGTGACAAGGGGTTCAGCGACCGAAAATCTATAAGAATGACTATTTTCATCAAAGAATTTTTTCATTGTTGAACAAAAAAATCAAGGGGGGATTTGGAGGGAGTACCTAGGTCGTTGGACCTTCAAACTCCAGTATAAATCAAGGGAACAAAAAATTGGCCATGGCCTCACTAGGTGAGGCCATGAGCTGAACTGTTACAGAACGTGACTTGAAAGTCACAGTCAGCTGAGGAGTGGCTAGCTTCATGCTAACCCCCTCTTGATTTCCTCAAGTAACCTTGGTACTCATTTTATCGACCCCGGAGGGATGAAGTCATTGTTGAACAGTGTAATATGAAATTAGTGTAAAATGCATGGATAGTATTGTATAGTACGTCACATTACATAAATATAGGAGACGACAAACACAGGCCACTTCTATTGTATTTAGAAACTTAAGTACCCTCTCATTTTTATTAAAAAAGGACAAATATAAGAGGGCATGGACGTCATTTAGTGGGGGGAAGGAGAGAGCAATTGACCCCCCAACCCCCAAGGTTTTCAGTGTTATAAGAAAAATATAAAAGTACCTTGAAAATTCTGTAACTTAGAAGGAAGCATCGTGTGTAACCCAAAAAGTCTCAAAAGGAGCTAAAACACTACTTTTAAAGGCAAATTTTCAAAAATTTTCCGGGGGAGGACCCCCAGCCCCCCTTGAAATATCTTAATATCTATTTATATTTTTTTCCCTTGAAAATTGCGTGGTTTATACAAGGAACCGTTATCTTCGGATGTTACCCAAAGGGTTTCAAGAGGAGCTAAAACACTACTTTTAAAGGAAAATTTTCAAAATCTTTCTGGGGGAGGACCCCCAGCCCCCTTGAAATATCTTGATATCTATTTATATTTTTGCCCTCGAAAATTGCGTGGTTTATACAAGGAACCGTTCTCTTCGGATGTAACCAAAAGGGTTTCAAGAGGAGCTAAAACACTACTTTTAAAGGCAAATTTTAAAAAAATTTCTGGGGTTTGACCCTCAGCCCCCCTCAAAATATCTTGATATCTATTTGTAATTTTTTTTCCCTTGAAAATTGTGGGATTTACAAGGAACCGTTCTCTTCGGATGTTACCAAAAGGGTCTCAAAAGGAGCTAAAACACTACTTTTAAAGACAAATTTTCAAAATTTTCCTGGGGGAAGACCCCCAGTCCCCCTTGAAATATTTTGATATCTATTTATAATTTTTTTCCTTGAAAATTGCGTGGTTTACAAGGAACCGTTCTCTTCGGATGTCACCCAAAGGGTCTCAAAATGAGCTAAAACACTACTTATAAAGGCAAATTTTCAAAATTTTTCTGGGGGTAACCCCCACACCCCCCTTTTTACTTGGAGTGATTATAAAATTGTGACATTATATGCACCATAATTCAAATACTACTTTTAAGTGATATAAAACTAGGTATGGTGTTTAGAAATGGTGGCCCCTGGGGGGGGGGTGACACCGCGAACTTCCGCCCCGGGTGACACCCACTCTAGCTACGCCACTGGCCGAGGGGGCCCTGGCCCCTCCCCCGAAATTCGGACTAGGTGTACCAAAACAAGGTAAAACGCTGTATTTTAGGGTGAAATTTCAAAAAAAATTCTGAGGGAGGACCCCAAAATCCCCCTTTTGTACTTGGAATTTTATTATTAACAACTTCATAGTTTAATAATAAGTTCATCCAAATCCTACCAAAAAATATGTCCAAAATTTGGACTAAGTGTTCCAAAAACTAGATAAAACCCTGTTTTTAGGGGTAAAGTTCAAAAAATTTTCTAGGGAAGGACCCCAGATCCCTTTTTGTACTTGGGACTCTATTTTAATAACTTTTTAAATATTAAGTTCATAAAAATGTACATCCAAAATTCGGACTTAGTGTACCAAAACTAGTTAAAAACCTGGGGTTTTTTTAGCCAAACTTCCAAAAATTTTCTGGGGCAAGACCCACAGACCCCCTCTTTAGTACTTGTATTTTTATTACTAACAAGTTTTTATTTACTAACTAAAGAACCTAAGTTTTACTGAGTAACTTAAACTAAGTTTTTAGAATCTAAGTTATCACCTAAAAGGCTACATTGGACCTATTAAATATGTGGGGGAGGTGCTGGGGAGTAATTTTGGGCCCCTCCCGAAATAAATTCCTATATACGCCACTGCTTTTCGATAATTCAAGGTAATTTATAAATAAAATAAAATGTTTGTCAAAAAAATTTTATAAAAGAAAAAATTTTAACTCAGGCACATTCCTGGCTATTACGCAGGCATCGCTGATATGAGTAGCAATGACAGGTATCTGGATTAGCGTAGTTGAGCGAGCTCCACCATGGCTGATTGGAGGAGTTTTTCATGTAGTCCTTGTCAGTGACATCAGTGCTGAAATTGGAGGGGGACGCCGTCCCCCCAAATGATTGAACCGTCCCCCGAAATATTTTTACCGTCCCCTAAAATAGTTCTTTCCAAGAAAAAAAAATATAAATTTAAGGGTAGATTTAAATACGAAAGCAAATTTATTTCTTCTGCCTAAATTCCCATTTGAATGAGTGTTCGGATCCGCCAATCAGCGTGCCAGCAGTCTCCCCGTATTCCGATATGCAAATATATTCGTCTTCGGATTTTTAGGGTAAAATTTCCGAAAACTTTGGGGAGGACCCCAGACCCCCTTTAAGTTTTTAATTTCTATTACTCACGATTTGCTGTACAAAAAATGAGTTAAAACCCTGTTTTAAGAGTCTAATTTCCAAAAATTTTCTGATTATTCACAACTTTTTAACATTAGGTTGAGCAAGATGATTCAATTCGATTAACAAATTTTTAGCCCCCACAAACCATATCCTGGATCCGCCACTTCATGGGAGCACAAAGTTGAATAATCTTTTTTTTTTTTGTTTACTTTCCATCAATATTTGTAAAGAATTAAATGTTACATAGTTTTAAGGTTATAAAAATTATAATAACTGCATTTGTGCTTTTATTCTAGCATTTAAAAAATGTCCCATTAGGCCCCCCTTTCCCCTAACTATGCAATTTTATTTAATCTATATAATTTGATTATCAATTCGAGTAGGTACCAAAAATTAGTCATATTTTACCCTCCATCAATCATCTATTGTGTAAAAAGGTGAGTCCCCCCAAATATTTTTGTCCAATTTCAGCACTGCTTGTCACCTCAAAAAATCTAAGTTTTACGGTAGTTTGGTTTCTAAAATTTTCAACTGTAGTTTTTGGATGGCCCCTATTTTGCAGTAAAAGTGTGTCACTCATAGGTA
Source organism: Tetragnatha montana (assembly GCA_963680715.1). Taxonomy (NCBI): domain Eukaryota; kingdom Metazoa; phylum Arthropoda; class Arachnida; order Araneae; family Tetragnathidae; genus Tetragnatha; species Tetragnatha montana. The sequence goes on from OY796677.1 coordinate 27,238,816, forward strand.
TGATAAACTGGTGTAAGTCACGAATTTTAGCTTTTAATATCTTGGTGAATTTTGAAGATATCGAGATGAAATTTTTTGTACAGTGGAAGCTCTCATAGCGTAATTTATCCGTACCGAGTTTATTGTCGCTATAAGAGCAAACTTCCGAGTGATACACTCGAGTGTAGAATATCACTCGTTTAAAAGCAATAAACTCGTTAAGCTAAACTATCAATTTTGATGCTTTTTGAGAAGGTGGACTTGATTCCCTCAATGATGTATTTTTAGTAGACTAATTTATAAAGTCTGGAGAAAATCTCAACCTGAAAACGATATCATTGGGATTTAGAACACACTTTTTTAGGATTTAGAACTTTCCGCACTTTAAACAATTATTTCTTATTTTATGAAGTCTTGATACTTCCAATTTCATGTTATATTACCTTATTTTTTGCTTTTATTTTAATTTATATAAAGTTTAAGATCAATATTTTACAGAGTATAAGTATTTGCTTTTTAAATTTTGATTTTGATATTAATTTATTGCATAGCTTAGCTTCCTTAGAAAGGTCTGATGCTTAACAAAATTTATTACATCAATTTCACCTGCATCTGCATGCAATTTGAAAAATTTATGCCTTAAATATAGGTCAAAAAATTGGAAATAAAGAAAGATAAAGGAATACGCTAATAAATTTAAAGTCTAAAATCAACAAGGACAATAGGTCTCGAAAGGTTTCGTTTGGGATTGTAGCCGGTTACCCGTTACCCCGGGTGAAAGCAAGCGAGAAGATGCGATCGTTACTTGGTGCTGTTTGTCGTACTCTGATATTTTTTTTATTGGCTAATTCTGGTGTGACGCACACAAACCGATCCAGAAAAGTATTCGATAAGCTGAATCGATTCGAAGATTATAGTCTTTAAGAGCACAAAAGTGCTCTTATAGACTAATTTTTGGGTCTTTATAAGAGAGTATTTTTATAAGCGCAGGTCGCTATAAGAGCTTCCACTGTATCTGATTAAGGAATGAATGCATCTTCTAAAATAGACCCCCCTTGGAGTTGAAACTGCTGTCATAAAATTCTTCACCTCATTGGAAGAAAATCTTCCATTGGAAGTATGGGTCTAGGGGAAATATTTTAGGAAATAGCCTATCGTTACAGGTTTTTTAAAACACCCGGTATACTTGGGAGGGGGGACGCGGACGCCAAAAAAGCCATCCGCCCCAGGAGCGAGTTTCCCACAATAACTGCATATTTTTTTTTTTAAACGGCCCCTTTCTAATAAGGGTTTCGTTTCGTGTTCGAGTCCTACTCTGGAATCGAATATTGTATATCAGGTCACGGGACCGTGAATCATATTCCGCATGCATACAAGATAGGATAAAGGGAAAATCTTTGGGGAAAATCGTTTCTTGCCAAATTTTGGGTTCGATTTCGACCAAGAGGATCCTGGAGAAAATTATATTTCAGGATACTTCATTTTTTTAAGTGAATGATGTTTTCCATGTAATCAGTTTATTAATCATTATTTTTAATGCAATCTGTGGGCCATGCTGCCGGACAGCACCCCGTGGGTTATTTTCGAAATCGAACATGGAACCCCGTGAATTAAGTTAGCGCCATTTACTGACTTCATTTTGAACTAAATTTTTAATTAAAAAATCCGCTGACCAACCAATATCGATATTCAGTTCCGATCGGAACTGATTTGATATAAAGTGTTAGAGTACATCAATAAAGGTTGCAAGTATTTTTTCCCAAGATGTTTTTAATTTCACATTTTTGATAGACAAAAATAAAGGTAGGTATGGGCTCGTATGTGGAAACTTCAGTTTGGGGAACGCTGATTAAACACAAACTAAATAATTTTTACATTAAGTTAATTAGCACACCTTGCCCAATAACCTTTTACTAATTTAGTGTTTTACGAAAATAAGAGCATCCAATTATAATTAAAATGTTACACATGCTTCCTTCAAATTCACTACTTTCCCCTTCTTCACATTCACATTGTAGCCTTATTAATATTATTTACTAATTTTCTTCTTTTGTTTATCTTATAAATTTTAATCATTGAAATTCTCCAATAGAGCCTTTTCAATCACATGACTCGGACCTAACAACGGCCTTAGCAACAGAAAGGTTACAGTTTTTTGCCCTACAGAGGTTAACAGTTACAGAAAATGATTAGCCGTGGAATTCTTCTATTGGAGCATTTGCAATCACGTGATCCCATACCTAAAAACCGCCTTAGCAACAGATAAACAAAGGCCTTAGCAACAGTTAAAAGCCCTACAGAAGGTACACAGTTAAAAGAAAATAACCGGATGTGACGTCACCTGAAAACACTCTATTCTTTTCTTTTTACGCTGTTTCTGCACCAAACACAATGAAAAACCAACTTTTCAGGCAGGTGAAAGCAATAAGGGGACTAGCAGCCTTCTCAAAATTTTTGGGAAGAATTAACTTATACAATCCGCAAATAACGAATTAAAACACGATAATTTTCACAGGCGAACATCTCTGATTAAAATTATTCATTGTGGCTCCTTTCTTCATTTAATTTAAAATCTAAGAGTCGAACATCAACAACAATCAATCAGAAAAATGCGCTAAATTGCTAATTCTACCATAAATTCTAATAATTTTACAAAGAAAATAACAAGAAAAACTTACCAAACAGTTAATTCATTGCAAAAATGAATGCAAATTAAGGTGCCCCGAATTCCTAACATGTTCCGTGTAGCGTATGACATTCGTTTACTCATGATTTCATGGAGGCAAACGGCAATCTCCGCAGTTGGAAATCGCGCTTACTGGGGAAAATGCTGAACGGTTAAATCATGAGTTTAAATCTTGGAAGTACGATTTTATTGGAGAAAAACCTATAACCTTCATTTAACCTCTTGAATAAATTTTCAGTCTTGTCTTCAAGTAGCTGAAGTCATAAAATACATATTTCCCACTGAGTTCAAGAGTGATAAACAATTACCATTCGTTACCATTGATGAAAGTCTGTTGGAAAGAATAAAATGAATAAATAAAAAAGAATCAAATTTATGTCAAAACCCATGTTTATGTGGTTTGTTGATTTTAGATTTTTTGATCCACTCTTCAATCCATTGGGGGTCTATGAGTAATGCGAATAAGCTGTTGTCTGTTGAACCTCGTATTATAAACTAGTAAAAATGTTTTCAACCGTTAAATTTATGATTTCCGCCGAAAGTTCTGGCTCAATGGTTGCCCGTAGTATTCAAGCTGCAGGGAGGCTGCATCCAATATATAGCGAAGATTAAACAGAAACCGGGGGGGGGTAGGAAATTTCAGATTCAGAGTAGGCGAAACGTTCGTGACACCTCCATGCTTGGAGTGAAATCGTCTTTTGGTGGTCTAGTTCAGGCATGGCCGGCCCGCTTAAAGTAGTTTTGCGGCCCTCGAGAATTTTTGTAAGTTAAAAAAACTTTACTCCTTGAGCTATAATTTTCCTTTAAGAACAATGTTTAGTTCCAAAACATCACGAAACCTTTGGTTTTGCGATTTTAAAAATCTATTGTATTAATATTAGACACCCAAAAGCTTAGTGAATGAGTTGTAAAAACAGATAGTTATCTCACCCAGATTCTGCCCCCCCCCCACGAAATTCGGACTAAGTTTACTAAAACAAGTTAAATCCCTGTTTTTTAGGGTCAAATTTCCAAAACCTTTTACGGGGAGGACCTCCAGAACATATGTATGTCCAAATTCCGACAAAGTGTACCTACCAAAAGCAAATTGAAAGCCTGTTTTTAGGGTAAATTTCCGAAAATGTTCTGGTTGACGACTCCCAGATCTCTTTTCGTACTTGGAACTATTATTCACATTTTTTTTCAGTATTAAGTTCAACAAAATGCAAATCCCACATCAAATGTTTCTCCAAAATTCGGACTAGGTGTACCATAACTAGTTAAAAACCTGTGTTTTGAGTCAAATTTCCAAACATTTTCTGGGGGAGGACCCCTAACCCCCCCCTTTGGTACTTGTACCTTGCTCACAACTTGTCTTACATTAAGTTGTTTAGGACTCTAATTCTACCTAAAAGTTTATTAAAAAGCTACATTGGACCAATTAAAAATGCGTGAGGGCTTAGGAGTAATTTTGGGCCCCTCCCGAAATACTTTCTATACAAGCTACTAATCTCACCAATACATATTCAATATCTTAATTATTGTCACTATATCACCTACACTTGAATTAATAAATGTAGTAATTTGGACGAAGAAATGTATTATCAATTAATTTTATTTTTCACTAAAAGTTTGGGTTTTGAGACTTTGTGAGCTTATCAAAATGACAGTAGTGCGTATCCACCTAACTTAGTTTCGAGTAACTCATAATGTTTTTTTAATGGTACCTGTTTAATTCCTATGGAGAAGGCTTTCTTGGGACTGCTCTTAAAGGTTAATTTAAAAAGTAAATATTTTTAACTTAGGAAACTGTTACACTAAGCAAAGGATCTGAAAAACACCCCAATCTATATACTTATTTTATACTTTTCAACTTATGTCACTGTAATTCTGAGCAGCTCATATCCTAAAATTTTATATGCGGCCCGCGGGAGTATTGTGGTTTTCCAAAGTGGCCGTAAAGATAATTTGGGTTGGCCATCCCTGGTCTAGTTGTTAAAATGTTGAAGCAGGTTTCTTTTGAGAACACCGCTCCCTTGTTAACTGGAAATTCTTTTCACGACCCCCTTTTTCCCCTAATTTGCTTTATTAATTTAATATAGTAACATTTCACCGAATTTTACACCAACAAGTAAAAATAAACTTTAGTTTATTTTGTGGAAAAAATCATTTTAAAGCATAGATATGGACAATATACTAAAAAATTAAGTTTCCGATGCCCGTAACATATACATAACTAATTTGCATGATTTAAATCGGGATTTTAATCACAAAGAAATATCGTGTGATTTGAATCAAAAATATTAAAATACCACGAATTAAAACCAATTAACTGTTATACGTTATAAAATTGGATTTCAAGATTTACTTCATATTTTTAATTACGTTGATTAGGAATAGTAAGATATAATATATAGATATTATTTATAGAATATAAGATACCGTAAAACGGGGTGAATCGGATCCCTTTTGAACTTTGAGCTGCTGCCAAAAATTTTCTAACAAAGATTTTAAAATGGATTAAAAAGCATATTTCTAGTCCCAATCTATACTTTTTGAAAAAAATTCGTTACTATATGAACGGTTGTTTTTATATTTATTTTTTAGTGCCGTGATCCGATTTACCCGCAATGCCATTTTAACGTCTTTAGGTGACATAGGATCATAAAATGAGGCTTTTAATAGTTTAATAAGGTGAAAAGGATAACTTTTATTGATATTAATGAATTTTTTTGTTGTTTGTTTCAGTTCAATTGGGGGGTTTCAGTTAACCCCCTTTCCATTGAAAGTGTTCACGTGACCGGTAAATCTCCACAAGCTCTGTTTTGCTGGAAATTTGTTAAGGGAGAAAGAAGGCTGTGACACACTAAAGAGAATTTACTCAAAGTAAGCAGCCAGAAATCAGCTGAAAATTAAAAATCCGAATATCTTTCTTGGTAAGTTTCTCATTTGTTTTACGTATTTTATTGTTATCAATAAATGTTTTTTAAGTAATAAATTTAAATTTATTTAACTATCAAGAATAATTTTTATCAAGTCTACGTTTTGCTCATGAATTTTTGAAAAATTTCTGAACTAACTGAAAATTTATCATCTGGAGCTGGAGGAGATAAAAATTTAATTTTATGGTTCAAATTTTGAAACATTTCTTGGGTGAACCCCCAAGCTCCTCTCCAAAACTGATATATGTATACTTAATTAACTGTGTTTTCTTTTTCTTGGAAAATTATGTTGCTTACAAGGAGCGTTTTTTTTTGGGGGGGTAACCCAAAGGGGTCTCACAATGAGTTAAAAATTTCTTTTAAGAGTCAAATTTTAAAAAATTTCTTGGGGAGGACCCCCAAACCCCCCTCGAATTTTCGAAATCCATTATAAACGTTTTTCCTTGAATATTCTGACTTACAAGGACTCTTTTGGTGTAATCATCCGAAGGGGCTCAAAATGAGCCAACAAAATTCAAATTTCCCAAAAATAAAATATTAAAAATAAAAAACAATCAAACTATCTCAAATAGCAGTATTGCTTTAATTTTTTTTGCATTGAGAAAAGAAATTTGTGAAACGTTGCCAATCTTAACAGAAAAGTAAGATTTTAGGTTTACTAATTATTATTTTGGCAGCGCCCTTTCACCCTTTGTCCACCGCCCTCTGATCGTACCCAGCACGGGCCTACCCAGGGGTTTCCAACTTTCAAGTTTCGCTTCAAAACATGTTCTTTATTTCATTTATATCTGCTCTTTAGTTCCGTGTGTGAAGTTTACCAATCGACTTAAACAATAGTTTCTGCCATTCTCTTTATCTTCAACCCTCTCCTTTGATCCTCTCATTCCTTTCTATTCCATCTTCAACCGTACTCATCCCCTTGATCTTTTCCATCTAATCATGATCCTTCTCATCCCTCTATCTTTTCATTCTCATCCTCAACCAGGGCTTCGAAGGGGGGAAGTTGACTCAACATTATTTCTAAAGTACCCCCTTACGAGCAGGGCCATATCAAAGAGTGGTTAAGGGGTTCAAAACCCCTTCCATCGAAACTTCAATATCAATACTGCTTTTTTGCTTGAAAATTATTGGACTCACAAGGAACATTCCTTTATGTGTGTAACCAAAAGGTCTCAAAATCAGTCAAACACTACTTTTAAGGATAAAAATTTTAAAACCTTTCTGGGGGAAACCCCCATCAAAATTTTAAAATCTATTACATACTATTTTTCTTTTAAAATTATGTGACTTACAAAGAGTGGTCCTCTTTGGATGTAACATAAAGGGTCTTAAAAAAATGTGCTAAACACTATTTTGAGGGGCAAAATTTCTAATTTTTTTTCTCAAGGAGGACCTCTAAACCCTCCCCCCTCAAAATTTTTCCGTTCATTATACTGTTTTTCCCTAAAAATTATGCCATTAACCAGAGGGGTGAATTTGGGGATATATCTCCCAGAAAGTTGGAAATTTACCTTTTTTCACAATAGAAAGGAATAAATTTGCCCCATATCCCCTCCCGAAATTCCAATTTCTATCTCCGAAATTTTTTTCTGGTTAAGCCTAATTCTAATGAGCGATGCTTTTTGGGTGTTAACCAAAGGGTCTTTAAAAGAAGCTTAAAGGGAGATTTTTACAAAACTTAAAATTAAGTGTTACAAAATTTAAATCCGATGTGTAAGTGATCTAAAACTCCATGCCTAAAAGTACTCATACGAAAATACCTCAGAATAATGCCGAATTAACCCCAGAAACAAAAGTCTGGTTAGGGGATGTACTTAAATTAAGTGAAGTGTTTTTTCCTAGTTTTAAACCCCTCCTTCCCCTTGGTGAAATTTTGCTGTACCCGCCCCCTATCAAATTCTCACATGATATTTTCTCTTATAACTTTTAAAAATAAATAAATTTCTTAGATATGTTCTAGCCACCTTTGTGTCATCTTTTGACATGACTCTTAACACACATTGGAAAAGTTTGATACAAATCCAAGTTGAAATGAAAACTAGTGTCATACATTGTAATTATCACGACTGATGGGCTAATGACTCCTTGTTTTGACTAATGTGCACATTTGCCCTAAACTTTTGAAAAAAGAGTTAAAAGAAAAAACATATTCTCTTATCTAAAAGTTAACAGGAGATTTTAGTTGACTCCCCCTCCTTGCTGGCGAGATTTTACTGGATCCCCCCTTTGGATCTCAATTTATGAACATCCCCTTACAGCCCTGCTTACAAGTAAAATGCGTTCAGTATTTTTCCTTGATAATATTCCTTTTTTAAGATAATTTTTGTGCATACTTTAGGAAGGAGGTTGACTAATATTTGTTATTAATGATGGCATATGAACTTTATTTCAGTCAAGTTGAAAGATTGCAAGGAATAATACACATGGTGGTCCGTAAAGGATTCAGTAGAATAGTCCACATAGAATGTACATCTACAAGTTGAGAATTCAGTATCTATTATTTAAGTTGATGAAACAAATTTATAATATCTGTATCCCAAGAAAAATCCTATCATTTTTGTTCTACTTTAGATCACAGATTTTTAAGAAATTTGAATGTTTCTCCACAGGTCCAATTTAAGAACAACACTTTCACCTAACTCCAAAGTTTTAAATCTACTGACAATAAGAGTCAAAACTTAAAAAAATGAAATAAATATTTATTATGCCATAACCAATTAAAAACAGTAAGTAACCAGCACTACCCAAAATGAACTCCAATAGCATAACACAATGGATATATTATCACAGAAACATTGAAGAAAGAAAAAATACCATAACAGAGGTAGATTTGATCAAAAATGCAACACCAAAAATACAATAACTGCGTGAAATATATTATTTCTTTTTGTCCTCCGATTTGTGATTATCGATAACCCTCTGCATCAGCCAGGACATTCTGTACCAAACTGAGGCAGGCATCATCTCATACATGCAGTACTGAAAATAATGCGAGTAATAAGATATTATTATGAGAATATAATACGCATCAATTATCTTTGAGTTTTATCTATTGACCCAAACAGAAATGTTGTATCAGATGATTATCATTTCCATTTCTCCAACCATAGAAATATTTAGTTTTCTTATTTATGCATTATTGATCAACCAAATATTTTAAAAGTAGATCATATCAAAACTTAACTATTCATACCTAATTTCAATCACAAAGGTAACCTATTTTATTATTACTGCATTTAACGCAAAAGGAACTTTTAAACCCTTTTTATATTAGATTCTAGCGGCAAGAGCCTTAATGAAATGTGGAAAGAGAAGCCTGTATACTGGGTTTATAAGACTGAAACTTAATCTAGGGTGGGGTGATGTAAAATGAACAGCTTACATAAAGCATACTAGTATATATTTGTAAAAATCATTGTTTTATTAGCATGTTAAATTTTCTTCAGGTTCTTTGCACCATAAGCAATATTTTTTATCTTTTTCATTTTGCAACTTTTTTTAGAGGTAAAAATCCCTTTTTGATTTTATGTTTGTCTCTATTAATGAAACATAAACTTTACTGAATTTAAGAATTTTAAGTGCAAATAAAATTTTGAATTTTACTTGCACTGCATTTTACAATTGGTTTTCTTAGGGAACAACATCTCATCATTAAATATTCTAAGTACGAATAACAACATCAAGATTAATTACTTTATAGATTTAAAACAGTGTTTATATCTTAAATCACGCTTTTCAGACTTAATACATTACCATAACTATTATTAACAAAATATTAGAAAAACAGTCTATAATGACAGGTTTTCATAAAAAAAATCTGTATCTAATCATTTAACAATTTGGTTCATTATTTCCTAATACACTGCACTTAAAAAAATCCCTTATCTATTTCCATAGTAAAAGTTTGTATCATGTATAAATGACAAGTAAATTTTTTTATAGGTTGGCTAACTTTCACAGCAAGAATAAATTAGTTTTTTAAAACTACATTAAATCAAATGTGTAAATCAAAATGTACCTCCTCATAGATAAAACAAAATAATTCCAAGATTAGTTTTACTTTTTTTTATAACAAAAAAAAGGAATCTAGTGGTAATGAAAAACTTGTTTGTTTATTGAACTATATACATAAAAACTCATTTAATGAGAATTTGATTATAATCTACCTAGCCTAAAATTTAAACACATTATCAAAAAATAAAGAGGCACAAATCCATTTAAAACCACATATTTTAATACTTAAATAAAATTTGTAGAATGTTTTCTACCTATATTATTTGTATTAATTACTTTGGAACCACACAATGGGTATTATTGATATTATCAAGAAAAAAAGTAAATTAAGTTAAAGAATAAAACAATGATTTAGAAATGCTAACCTGAAATCCATGAGACCAGAATCCTGTTGTGCGATTTGAAACTCCAATGGTCTGTATTGCACTGCTTACAAAGCGTTTGGGATCTGGAACAATGAAACTTGGGCGTTGCAAAAAGCTGCTAAATTTCACCAGTTTAGTGGCAATATAGGATGGAATCAAGCTTTGAACAATGATTCCTTGGTCTTTGTATTCATACCATAAAGCTCTTGAAAACCAATCTACAAATACCTGTGCAGAAAGACACAATTTTAAAAAATTAAAATATTAATCAACATTCTTTTTCAATTTAAAAACCAAGTTCAATTAAAAATTTAATAACTAAAAGCTAAAGTTTAACCCTTTGTACATCCAAAGTTCCAGTTTCAGAAATTTATTTTTCATTTAAAACTAGTATAATAAAGATTTAAGGAATAGTTCTGAAAGAAACCTTTCCAATGCAGTAATATTGGAGGGATTTTCAATTTGAAAAAGCAAGAGGACAATTTTAAGAAAATTCTTAAATTAATTAATAACATAGTTGACTGCCTACCAACTAGCCCAATGGACTCTAACCGCCTATCTGGTTCGAGACTTCACAGAACCAACACGTGACCTACAACTGAGCTTGCAATTGGTTACCACAGATATTACACTAGTAGATCTACTAGTGTAGTATCTGTGGTAACCAATCGCAAGCTCAGTAGGTCACGTGTTGGTTCCATGTGACGTCAGACGGATAGAGTCCATTGGATTCTATTACTATTTGTAACACTTTATTTAAATATTTGTTTTGCATTTAATTTTAATACTTTTTCAAATCTCCCAATAACAATAAGACATTTTTTGTAAATGGTCAGTTATCTGTACATTCCAGTTTCCAAGTGGTTAGGATAATTGATGCTAAAATTATAACAATGCACAAAGGACCAAGGGTAAAACCTAGAAAATGTGTGAGGACAGATAGGTATTAAAACTTTTAAATTACATGTTAAGTTTTTTATCATTATCAGTTTATTTAATTTCTTTATCTCTGTAGGAGTTTTTTTTAGCAATTTTTTATATATAGAGTTTTCATACTAAATAGGTCAATAATATAAAATAAAGCAAACATTTTTAAAAACATAAAAATTCAACAAAAATCATACCTTGGATGCTGAATACACAGCCATAAGAGGTAATGGGTGAAATGATGATATAGAAGATATGTTCACTATTATTCCCTTTTTCCTGTTGAGAGGGTAATTCATAAATTAACCAATTTTTAAAAAGTATGTCAGTCCAATTTTACAAAACCATTAATTTTAGAAATTTTTGGTTTCATTATAAGATTTTAAAAATATAGAATGAACAAAAGATAGTGAGTAGGGACTAGGGAAACCTTGGAAGTTATTGGTCCTTGGATGAATAATTCATTTTCACAATTCTGACCCTTGAATAAAACAAGATACAAGATATCTCTAACATATAAACAGCAAAATTGATAGAAATGATAAGAAACATACCTTTGTACCATTTGGGGAAGAACGATGTAAGTCATCATAGTCACAGATGCAATGTTAATGTTTATGAGATCCCATATTTTCTGAAGCAAAATAATAAATTCATAACCATCTTTCAATAAAAAAATGTAAAGTTTTAATACCATCTAAGATATGTCATACATAAATTACTCAGCACAACATCAAACTTTTTTTTGTAATCAAATCTAGGAGGTATATACTAAATTAATTTTTTTTGTTTCATTTAGACAAATAAAAGTAAAAAAGTTGCTCTTTGTAAAGAAAATTGACGTAACAAATTTAAATTAATAAGTGAATGTTATTTTAAACTTACTTGTTCGGGTACTTCATTGAAATACTCAGGATATTCATACATCACTCCAACATTATTAACTAAAAATCACAAGAAAATATCTTCAACATTTTTTAGATTAAATCATTTCAATATCATCAAATGGTTTGAAAGTTATGTAGTATAAGTATTTTATAAACCTTCCTGTCAGATATTAAAACAGATAAGTAATAAGTATTGAAAATTTTACAGTACTTATAAGCATAATAAGCATTTCAGGTAAATAAGAAAATGTTTTTCATTAATTATTTTCATGAGAAATTCTACTATATCTGTAAGTACTACAATAAAACAAGTTCATATGGATTTAAATAAGGTATCAAAGTTCACATTGCCAGGGATAGAAATTTGAAATTGATGATTTCAATTCATACTTAAAAAAAGGATTTTGGAATACTTTCTTAAAAAAACAAATTTAGGCCATGGGTTCCCAACTGGCGACTCGCTGGGTGATTTTGTAAGGCCTGCGAAAATCCCTGAAAACCTCCCAAAAAAATAGCTTCAGAACACTTTTAGCATACTAAATTTTAATAAAATTTCCCCCTATTTACCCATTAGATTATTATAGAGTAGTTTTGGTAATTTTCTATCGTGAAAAATTATAAGTTTGAGGTGTCGAGAGTGTATATCCAGAAATTCCCCTAATCATAGCAAGGCATTATGAAGGCTTATGTCAAGCTTCATCATGAGGTAGACAATATGGAATACCTAAAAATTAGGTGAAACACTCTTTTTAGGGAAATTTTTATATCCTCTGAAATTTGGGAAAATACAGTAGTACCTTCACACTATATAAATTATCTTCATCCCTCTTTTGCTGGAAAAGTTTGATATTAAAGACTCTCCCCCCAAAAATATATCATGGATAAAAAGGAGCCAGATTACTTTGCGACCCACCACTTGACTAGTGATTTCGATTGCATCCCTCGAGTACTTGAAAGTTGGAAACCCCTGATTTAGGCTTAATTCAAATCACTTTACTTAAAGTTTACTATACAACTACAAAGCAGCAACAATATTGAAAGGAATAAAGAAATATTTCATAAATATTAAATTTAGGAAACATTCACTTAAGATTAATACATACCAGTTTTTCTGTAAAAAAATAAAACAAAAGTTAGAAAGTTTAAAATTTTTTAAAAATTAAGAAAATTGTTTGACTTATTTAACCCTGCTGTACTGTTGGGGTCTATTTGACCCAAATTTTTTTTTTGTTCGTTTATTAAAAAATATTGAATAGAGGTATTTTAATGAAACTTCATGACTTTGTTGGTAAGTCATATAACTATGTACTCCTACAAGGAATTTTAATTATTTTAATTTGCAAGGGATATTTTTCAACATAGTCTTAATGTACTGTTCGGGTCAATATGACCCGATTCTAAGATATTTCGTTTTACTCGAACCATTTCATATTTTTGTGTGGAATAATTCTACAGAAAAGAATAAAAACTATTATAACATCCTTTTTTTTGTATTTTGGTTTGCTTTTTTTCCTTGTTTTTTTGTCACGTGACACGAAAGCACGTGTAAGGTCAAAAGGTTGATTCAGTTGGCAAAGGGCGAAAATATTTCCAGATTTTATTTTTTCTTGATGTATTTTAGTTTTATAAAGTATTTTTTTCAGTTAGAATGTAAAATATAACTAATGTGGAACCAAAATTGTGCTATCTAAATGAAAATATTACTCTAAATGAGAAATGTGTGGTGTTTTTCATGGCCACTGTCCTTTGACCAAGTTAACCATTAGCTATGGGGTAAAATGTGGACTTTTTGTGGCAGTAAAACTTCATAACTGAAACACGAATTTATAGCAGAAAAAGAGCGAGGATTAACGCCAGAGAAAATTTTTAGTATTGGAGTAATGAGTAATTCCGCAAGTTCTATAGTGCGTTTTCAATGGAATTTAGTTCAGATAGAATGAAATTAAATGATCAAATGAAGATTATTTTTTAAGAGTTAAAGAAATCACTCTTATTTTCATACATTAGAGCAGATTAAAACCTACCTTGAAGGGAGTTACCATTTAAGAAATGAAAGAATAAATACAAAAAATTGAAATATATTTAGGCCCCTCTGATGAAAAAATTAAAATAAAAGTACTAATATGTTGTGCCACAATTGTTAAAAGCACATTTGTATACATGTAAAATGTAAAAATAGTAAAAAATTAAAATTTTTATTTTCGAATATTTTTTAGTTAATTTTGTTATTTTATTCGTATTTTATTTATTCATAAATTCCACCATTCATTTACTGCTAGAAGTGATATTTTTTGTACTGGGTCATATTGACCCGAACAGTACGTGCGGGGTAAAAGTGGGAACAGAGCAGCAGGGTTAAGTAAGTTTGACAAATTTAAGTGACTAAATACTTCAAATAATTTTTTTAAATTATGGCCAATCTTTATATTTAGAATTTTTATATTTAAAATACATACTTAGCACACCAATTTCTTTGTCTTCCAACTGCTTTGCAATATTGTCATAGATTTCTCTTCCAGCTCCAAAATCTGCTTGAATAGTGAAGGTCTGAACTTTGAAATCCTTTTCTGCAAATATGAAAACAGCAAAACTAGATTTCTTTAAAATATAGACTTGCAAAATACTTAAAAGGCTGAATGGTTCATTTCATTAGCAAAGAATTATTAATATTAAAAATTTTTATGCACAAAATTTATGGGAACATCAGAAGTTTTTGTACTTTATGTTATCTGCATGCTAGTGATCAATCATAAAATTCTTTACTTTATTAACCCTTTTATTTCTTTTGACAGCGTTCTTAATAAAACCTTGACTTAGTTTCAATTGGATGATTTGTGATTTGGGTACTTACGTATTATCGCAACCAGGCCAAAATTTGCATAAATCGCCAATTTCGGCGACTCTACTTACAGCAACCCTACGTGGCCAAAATTCGCATAAATAAATCTGCAATTTTTTCAAATTTGAAATCGCGCGAAATCGCTTACACATCGCGCCAACCTGGTTGCGATAATTCGCAAGTACCGCGATTTGTTGTTTTTACTTTTTGAAAAAGTCATTAAGTGTGACAATGATGTGTAGATAATAAATGCAAGTAGTACCAACATTTCAACTAGCTGATAGCTTAAGAGCTATTTAATACAAATAAGAATGCAAAAGCTTTAAAAGTAATTACCAATTTCTTGAGCAGTCGCTTCCAACTTGTCTTTATTTCTGCTTATGATGATTATGTTCATTCCCCGACGGGCCAGTTCTTGGGCATATGCTTTTCCAATGCCATCTGTTCCACCAGTAACAACTAAAATATAAACACTAATTAGAACAGATTCCTTGAGGTGCCATTTTAGGGGTCAAGGCTATAAAACTAGATTGCCTGGGGGCATATTATGTGCACAAAATATGTTAAAGGCAATTTTTAAAACATTATGATGAAACAATTTTAGCCATGGCAATATTTAAAATTAGTGGATAATGCTGTTATGCCTCAAAGAGAGTTTTTAGATAGTTGAATTAAAAATAGTCTTGTTTTTAGCTGATTACAATAGTTTTAATATAATTCTCATCTCCATAAATGTAGAGAAATATCTTAAAAGGGCAAAGCAAGAAGGGGTGGCATTGGCATGGATTTACTTTTCTTTATAAGCAATTGGGTAAGGAATTGTTTCATTTGCAATGATTTTACATTTTGTTTTAAAACATCAGAATCTTAAATTCTATCTTGTTCATAATCAAGATTTGTCCGACAATTGCCAGTGCATCCCAACAAGTACCACTCATTAGGAATTCAGGCAAAATGTGACAAGGGTGAATGCTGTTCTCATTTAACAGTTAGAAAGGTTTTCTCTGGTCATGAAACCCTTTCAAAAAATGTCTTGACAAAAAAACAGGTGCTTATTTATGAGCTAAGACGAAAAACTTTTAAAATTACATACCCAAACACCCCTATGCACAACTAAATGGTTATCATTACTATTCAAAAGAATAAGTTCTGGTGCAAGATTTATAAAAATTCAAGTATCCTCAGAGGTCAGAGGTTAATAACAGTTTACGTGAAATAAAAATCTATATTAAAACAAGGAAGTTTTACCGATAAAACATAGTAATTTACAATAAAATTCAGTAATTCCACAAAGATTCACTCCTAAAGCAATTGACAGCTAATGTACAACAAAATTCTTCAATGATATAAAAATGAATTATTTAATACTCCCCGTTTTTAGAATGAGAAAAACTTGGGATTTCGTTCAACACTTTAAAGGAAAATGTTAAAATTGCACCATTCTTTAAAAATCTAAGGCAAAAATTGTACTTGCCGGCCCATTTTCCGTATTTTGTCACATCCACTTGTCTGAACCGTGCTAAGACATGAGTTCGAAATCCTTGCAAAACATTCCACGTCAAAGAAAAGGCTGTCTTTCCCACGAAAAATAATCCTATAATAGCCAATACCTCTTCGCACATGCGAAAATTCTTATTGATACCCTGAAACAGGAACGAAAATTGATCTACGCCGGCCATCCTCATGTGTTTACGATCCACACTAAACAATTTCACCACGTCGATCATTTTTATTCTGCTTGCACTGTCGCTCTGGCAACCAGCACGGTTCTTCTTCGGTGGTGTTGGATTTCAAGGTCAAGAAGGAAAACTCGGTAGATTTTTAAGACCGATAAGATTTCAATTCGACAATAAAACAATGGATGTTTCAGAGATAAATTATTGTTTGTCCTAAATAATAATGCTAATAATTATTTTGCTAATAATGTGGGACAGTTTTCCCTACGAGCTATTCTTTCTGGCCGTGCGCTCCGATAAGTTTTAAAATTTTTTAAATCTGCAGGATTCAGGTGTCTGATTCTTAAGAAAATTATTGGATATAAAATCTTTCTTATCGTGTTATAAGTTGAACTTCATCAATAAATGGGTATTAACCAAAATTGTACAAAGTGCGGGTTTACATGCAGCGATTCGAACCACAACGCGACTAGCACGTCGAGGGGGAAAACGGTCGAAAATTTCCAATCACTTTCCTTATCGATTTAGAATCTGGTCCAGCCATTGATTCTTTGCTCTATGACGTAGTAGTTACGTCATCATTAATTTATAGGGAAATTAAATTTCGATCAGTCATGACCAGTGGCGAATCCAGTAGGGGGGGCTGTGGGGCTGCAGCCCCCCCCAGAACCAAGACATCCCAGTTTTGGTATAGTTAAAAATTGCAATAACGTTTCTTTTTTTAAATTTTGGTAGTAAATATGATTACTCCCTGACTTACTTTTACGTGATATTTTTTTAGCAGAATCATTATTCTTCAGGGTCTGTAACTCTAGTCATTAGGTAGGTTTTGAATTTTTTGAAAAAATTTTCGTAGGTAGGTATTTGGAATTTTTTTTCAAAACAATTATATAGAAGGTTTTTCGCCGGTTTTATGTTTTTGAAGGCGCTGATTACGAATATCATATTTGCTCCCATTTGGAAGGTCGTCTTCATATTCAAAAATCACAAAAATTTTCGATTTTTTGCTTATATTTCAAAAACTACAAGTTTAATCTCAATTCACATCATAATCTCAATTCACATAATTTCAAGAAAACAAAATTTCACTACTTAAATTTGATTTTCTGAAGAGTGGTTCTGCCGCTAGAGTGTGCTGAAAAACGGCGATTTTTTGGTCTTTACGCAAAAAAAAGTGAAAAACGTGCGCTTCTAGCGTCTACAAAATGAAAAATATTCACGTTATCAACACAAATTTTATCTAATGTGAAAGAGAATTTAATTGTCTATTCATAATGTACCCTACATTATTATTTTTTGTGAAGGGGGAGAATAAAACTTTCGCGTCTTACATCCAAAACGAACTCTTCCCAGATGTTAATCAATCGGAAATTCAATCATTTTTTTAAATTCATAAATTAAATTATGGAAGTGCGTTAATGACTGAATTTATATGTTTTTTACATTGCTGAATCCGAATTTTAAGTTTAAAAACCCGTAAAAAGGCAAGAATTTAAAATTTATTTTGCATTTTTTGATGTGAAGGTGACCTCTTAAATAAAAATAAACTCGAAATTTCCATAATTTAATTTATAAATTTAAAAATTTATTAAATTTCCGAATATTTTATTATGGTGTTGATAAAAATATTAATGAAGTGCTACATCGGTTCTTAAACTGTGGTCCGCGGACCCCCGGGGGTCCGCAGCGTCTTCCTAGGGGGTCCGCGAGTAACCCTGGGGAACACTCAAGACTCAAGTTACCTTTGATTTGAGTGCTTCCCAAAGATTTTAATATGAGGTAAAACACCACTTGAGTATGTACATCAATCCCCCTGAGAGTTTTGACTTTGATTTAAATTTTTTTCCTTGAAAATTATGTGGTTTACAAGGAGCTGCTTTCTTTAGGTGTAACAAAAAATGTCAAAAATTAATTAAAATAGTAGCTTTTTGAAGCAAATTTTCAAAATTTTTCGGGGGAAGACCCCCGACCCCCCCATTACTACTTCAAGTAGATGTAAAATTTTAATGTGGAACATTAAGGGGTACCTCAGGAATAACGTTGAGTCAACCCCCCCTGAACTCAAATCTGGTTACTGCTCTGGGTGTTTAAATCTTGGGGGGACGTGAGGTCTGACTGTTACATAAAGGGGGGGGGGGGGCGGAGATCGAAAGTTTAAGAACCGCTGAATCGCTAGATAAATTAAGCCAAAAGAGCCGAGAATTACAAATTTTATTGTAATGTTTTCAAATTTAAAATTTAAATAATGATCATGTAAGTAAAAATAAAAAATATTATTTTCAGTTAAAAAATGTGTACCTTATTTGGATAGGTCTTTAAGATCACAGTTTTTTGCAGTGTATTTTAGTACCATATAAAAAGTCTTACATAATAGGAGTTAAGACATTTGAAACTCAGCCCCTCCCAGACAAAAATCCTGGATTCGCCACTGGTCATGACAGTCGCGTCGCTCAAATCGTCGTTGCATATATAAACCGTATAAACCCGCCCTGATAGCATCAGGCTTAAAAAAAAGATCGAAACGATAGTAAATTATTTCGTTTTATATTGAATAAAATCATAGGAATAGTATTTAAAAGATAAAAATATTCCTCAATTCATGTACGTTTATTTTAACTGAGCGTTGATGTGGTGTGTGGTGCGGTTCCACACTACTTAGGGAGCCCAAGGGAAGAACAAATAAAAATAAAATACAGATTGAAAAAGACTTCAAAGGTTAAAAAATAATGTTCTCTCGGATTCTCTTCGGATGATCTTCCACTTCTCTTCTTCATATTCTCTAAAAATATTCTTGCTCTTTTGTACCTCTTTTAAGAATGCTCTTGCTCTCCTACATCCCTTCTAATAATACTCTTCATTCTCTTTAAGGATGCTCTTGCTCTTCTCTAAGGATTCAGATTTCTCTCTTGCTCCTCGGCATCCTTTTTAAGGATCTTGGGCTTCTCTTGTTCCTCTTTATAATCTCTAGAAATTAGAAATTCTTTTGCCTTTTCACTTCCCTCTTCTCCCTCACACTAAAAATATTAAATTAAAACGATTTCCTGGCTTAATTTATAAATAAGTAGTTTTAAAATATCATTAATACCCAAAAATTTCATGATACTCTAATAATTTTTATTTCTGAAATCATCTTTAAATTCACTAATTAATTAATAGTAACGAAGTTTTAAATTTCCTAAATAAAAATTTATACGTGAGAATATGTTAACCTTTGATTTTGAAAACTTATAATGCTAGAATTTCTCATGATGAGTTGCTTGAAATTTGTAGTAAATTTTACGATGATTTCCTGGAGGACGAAGATATTTCCAAGGATCGTCTGGATGAGTTTGACTAAATTTTGTGTCTTCGAAAACTATATCTTTAATTATAAAGATTTTCATAGGCAAAATAAAGGGAAAATTCAATAGTCTTTCAAAAGTTATAAATACGTAAAGAAAACGAGCGCATAAAATCTATTGAACTCGAAAATTTAACCGGTTTCCAGAATCAAAATTCAGAATATTAGCCATCTTACTGTATTAGAGCATAACTGTCTTAGAACTTTTACAATTATTGTAATAAAAGTTCTGCTTATTTAATTAAAAATTTAGAACTACCATCTGAAAACTTCTTCTCTTTTAGCTTGAATCTTTTAGCGAAATTATTAAAAGGATCAATGCAATAAAAAAGGATTTATTTAATCTTTTAATATAAAAAACAAACAAGGCGGCTAGTGCTTAAAAAATTTGCTATTTTCAACAATACAAGTTCAAATCATTGTTGCAACGCAACAATTGAATTCATTTAACAACAATGCGTTTTAGTAACCACTTAGGCATTCAACAAAGGTTTTTTCAGATCTGATTTCGATCTCAAAAGTAAAACAGCTAGAAAAACCAGCACCTTGAAACTAACGTCTAATTCAGCATTTTTAGACAAGATATATCAAGGACGTGTCAGATGACAAATTATGGTACAAGAAACTAACAGCCAATGTATGTTGTATGTAACTAATCTTTATTTTAAGTAATTGTGTCGTTTTAAATTAGTCCATCAATTTTTGCCTTTTAGAAACAAATTTATTGAATAGTTTTTTCAATTAGCATTTGCATCCTATATTTTCTCTTAATTAGGGAACGTACCCATACTACGTGACCTGTTTAGGGGGGGAGGGGGGTCTTCAAAATACCACGCTTGGTCACAGGGGGGAGGGGGGAGCTTAGGGTTTTGTCACGTAGTCAAAAAATAAAGAAAAAAATACTTGTTTTTGTAAATTAAGTTACTGTTACAATAACTTTTACATAAGTTTTTTCTTCTTGATAATATATTTTCCACTTGTATGCACGCACTCTTGGCACCACGAGGTAAGCGCTGTATTAATAAAGACAAATATTAAGCCAAATTAACTTTTTTTAACTTTCTGTTTGCTAAAAATTATTGAAAACCGTATTTATGAACTACTACGTGAAAACTAGAGAGGGAGGGGGGGGGGTTTTGGCATATACTACGGGTGGTCACCATAGGCGTAGCGTGACCTAAAATTTTTGGGGGGGCACAATTTAAAATTTTTCAAGAACCCAATTTGCATTTGAACCTTACTCTCATAACAACGTCCTTTCTTCAAAACAACTTTTTCGTATGTAACATAACTTTAATGCGAAACTTTGTTTAAGTGTGTAAAAGTTTTTTAAGATAATGCTTGCTCAAAAGCAAAAAGGGGGGGGTCTGGGGGTCCTCCCCCAGAAAATGTTGTTAATTTTGGCTTCAAATAGCAGATTTTTTACTCATTTTTGCACAGTTGATACCTTTTGGATTACAACTAAAGAGGATAACGTTGTGTGTGTACTCTTCAGAATTTTTAAGATAAAAACAATATGGTAAGTAACTATGAGAATTTCGGAGGGATTTTTTTGTACTTTAATGATATACTGTAAAAGGGGTGAATCGGATCACTATGAAAATTAGAACTGCTGCCAAAAATTTCTCAATAAAGATTTTGGAGTGCTTTAAAAAGAAAATTTCGAGTCCTAATTAATACTTTTAGATCTTGTTGAAAAAATTCAAGATTGCAAAGAAACTTTCGAGAAAATTGGGAGGCACCAAGAATTGAGGTAAAGAAGTTATTTTCTTGGTGAAATTAACTTAGTTTTGACAGCTAGGTTTTTGTGATTTTTTTTTGCATTCAACTTCAAAGACATGGCGGACCCAAAGTATGATAGTAAAATATTTTTTGATGACTGAAACAATTTCTAAATAATGTGTAGAATTGGCCAGAGTTCATCCTGATTCTATAACTCTAATGCAAGTGGAGTTATGATTTAAAAAACTTTCCCCGACAGTGATCCGATTCACCCCGTTTTACGGTTATAAAGGTTAAGATCTTTTCAAAGTAGCATTCGAATTATGTCCTACGTAATGTAAAGATTTTACATTTAAATGAGAAAAAAGGGGGTCACCTCCAGAAAATTTTTGAAAATTTGTCTCTAAAAGTAAAGTTTCAGCTTATTTTGAAACCTCTAGAATTTAAAAGGGAAGTATCATAAATATACGCTAAATTTTCAAAGGGGGCTGATGGGGATCCTCCCTCAGAATTTTTTTAGATTATTCCTTTTTAAACTATAGTGTTTTATCTATTTTGAAACCTTTTGGAGAACACCCAAAAAAGAACCGTTTCTTCAAAACTTCAAAATTTTCAAGGAAAAACACAATAAAACAAACAGGTGATAAAAGGGGATTATGGAGTTCTCCTCTTTAAAATTATCATTAAAAAAAGTGTTTTTTAAGCTATCTGTTAGGGTTTTTCGAGGGTGGGAACCCCTGGACCCGCCCATGGCTTCTATAACCTTAAACGGCATGAAAATGAATGACAGTTTTATTACCTCAAATAGCTTAAAAGATCTGGTATGAAGAAACTTGAAAATTTACATTTTTAGCTTTCTGATTTTTGGGGGAAAACTCGATTTTTTCGTCGATTTCGGAGAAGAAAAACAATTTGTTCACTGGTTGGGGGGGCACGGGCCCCCCCGTGCCCCCCCCCGACGCTACGCCTATGGTGGTCACCAAGAGGGGGAGAGGGTCAAAAATAGTAAAAAATAGGTCACGTAGTATGGGTACGTTTCCTTAGTCTCAAGAAATAACTGTTTATTAAACATTTGGTAACATTTGATAACCAATACATTTCTCATATAAAATTATAAAGTATAGCAATGTAAAATATAACATGTGTTCTCAGAGTACTTCCTCAAATCAATGCTAGTAGGATTAATAATACTACCACTATAATAATATTCACTTCATTTTTATCAACTCCAATATGAAAGTTTTATGCATTTTCAAGAAATGAAAATAAAATTTTAAAAATTTCCAGCAATAAAACAAGGATACTTTTTTTTCAGGAAAAACAAAAAGATACCAAAATTTTGGCAACTACTTAAGTATTTAAATTTAAAATTTATACCTTTGAACCCATTTCTTAAAAAGATAAATACTAGTAAATCTGTTAAGAATAAAAAAATCCCAGATATTTTGTTTAAAAATTTACGTTTGACTAATTATAAAAAAGAACATTCAACAGTATATGTTTTTGTATCCGAAGGAAAAATAAGAGAAGTAGGACACTCATAAAAAATATTGCTTTGTTTTCAATATTAGGAGCAAGGTTCCAAGAGAAAGAGTATCGCTCTCTTTCAGGGCACATCAGAGGGAGTCGGGGATCTCGCCAGAAGACGACAGATGGAGGAGGGAGTGTCCCTCCCACTTTCTACTCTTTTACTTGGAAACTGTGGATGTAACTCAAAGGGTCACGAAATGAGCTAAAACGCTCTTTTGAAACGCAAACTTAAAATTAACATGTACGTATTTAAGTTTTATTTCTTTTAAGAAGGTTTAAATTTCATAGTTAAAATTATGGTGCTTCAAGTTAACTCTCAGTGCAGGGGCACCGCGGAGAAATTTTATATTGAAATAGGCGCCGCGACTCTAAAAAGTTGGAGAACCACTGGTGTAACCCAAAGGGTCTCAAAAGAAATTATAAAAGCTAAAGCCTCAAAAATTTACTGAACGTAAGTTTACTGACTAAATATGTATCAAAATAATGACAGTCTTTTAGGATACTTTATGATACATGTGTCCATGTGATCATACTTGCTCCCCCTTATACTGTTTCCAACAGGGATAAAAACGCTGCGTACTTTTACCGGACGGCGTACTCTTACCCATCTTTCCCCTATATTAAGAAAGCAGAAACTTTCAATATATTTTTAAAAATATTAGTTGAAACCAGTGGTAAATAAATACAATAAACAGACAAAAAACTAACCAATTGTTTCGTTCTGTATATTTTAAATTTCTGGATGCTGGGGATATAAACCTCAACTTCAAAGCCTTTTAAATTAATTTTTAAAAAAGAAGCACGTTGCGGATATAAATTAGAACGATATTAAGTAAGGATCTAAATCAGTGGTTCCCAAACTATTTTGCTCGTGGAACCCCCCAATTTGTTGCCAATGATCGCGGAACCCTGAATACTTTTTAATCAACGACTTTTCAAAATTTAATATCTGATATTAAATGAAAGAAGCAAACTTAATGTTAAAAAAGTTGTGATTAAGCGAGTTCCAAGAACTATCAGGGGGGGTTGGGGGTCCTCCCCCAGAAAAGTTTTGGAAATTTGACTATAAAAAGAGGGTTTTAACTTTCTTTTGGCACACCTAATCAGAATTTCGGACGTACGTTTTTTAGAATTTAACACATATTTTTGGTAGGATTTGCATTTTGATGAACTTAATATAAAAAAACACCATTCTTATTTTCTTTAAGGAATTAAAATTTGTCACGCGGAACCCCTGAATTTTTTCGTGGAACCCACTTTGGGAACCACTGATCTAAATCAATGTATGGACTTCAAGCTATCAGTGTTATTAAATATTTTAGTCATATTGTTATTTTTCTAACGCGAGTTTTTTATGGTCACTGTGTTTAAATACGTACATAGAAAAATTATTTCAACCACACAAAAATAAGAAAACTGGTAGATTGACTGAAGTGAATCTTTTTGCAGGTGACCCAAAAAACCTGATTTGAAGTCTGAAGCCCCGAATTCAGCCCCTTTACAGGGGCCTTTTCCCCCGCGTAGGAATGCGAGGTCGACCGAATCAGGCCGAAGCGATGACAACGATCGAGCCAATTTCAAGGTCCTGTAGTCTTTGAAGGCCCTTAAAGTACCCCCAAAATTACATAAATAGTAGTACATACCTTTTAAATGTTAATTGCAATCTAAATATAAATTGACCCATTGCCATTGTATTTCGTCAATGAGCTGCCATATTAATAAGAATAGTAATTAAAAACTTTATTTAATTGAAAGTTCGGGATAGTAATAGTAACAATAAGAGGAAACCAAGGGATTCGCGTTTGCTATACCTATAGTCCACTAAAAATAGAGTTGAACTTCGGAAAAATTGCAATAAAAGGTTTCTCAACGGTTTTCACTTACCCAATAATAACATAATAAAATCGGACCATGGAATTTTTTTTTTTAATTTTTAAAAAATGGCCGCGAAAAAAAATTTCACTCCCCCCAATAATATTAGACATGTGATACATGCATACATGTTTAAAGGTTATTTTTGAGTGCTGAAACCGAATATTGCCTTTAAGTTTTGAAAAGGGTTGAAATTTCAATTTTTAAAATTAATTTAAATAATTAGCTATATGATAAAATTAAAACCCCTTTAAAAACTTAAAAAAAACATCAAAAGAGAGAAATCCAACGGATTTCAAACGGATTAAAGTTTATTAAAATTTTAAATTAAAAAAAAATTGAATTGTTTTGAAAAAGGTTTGTTCTTAATAGTTCAGATAATAGGATGATTCAGATAATAGATGATCTTCAGATAGAAGGATGCCAAAGTATTACCCTGTTTTTACTTGTTTGGAAGTTAGTCCTACATTTCACCAATTTATTAAATTAATTAACTAATTAGTTAAGAGTAAATTTCACCGGTTTTCCATTATATAATTATCTGTGGACAATATCCACTGAAATATGACCTTTTAAAAAGCCTCAAAAGTTTACGGCACCAATTTGGAAAAAAATGCATTTTTCGCAATAAAAAAATATGGAAATTTAAAAAGAAAATTAACTTCTTTAGCTTGTAAAATTTTCTAATTTTAGTATGTTAATATTTAGGTAATTTCTAAATGAAAACCGTTGGATTTATCTCTTTTGAAGTTTTTCTTAAGTTTTTAGGGGGTTATTATTTTTTCATATAGTTAATTATTCAAATTAATTTTAAAAATTTAAATTTAATTTTTTTTTTTCAAAACTAAAGCCAATATTCGGTTTTAGCACTCAAAAATAACCTATTAACATATATCACATGTGTTATACATTTTAATAATTTGTTAGTGAAAAAAGTTTTTGAGACTTTTTATTTAGGCAGATTTAGACCTATATTTTCATTCAATTTGTTACACATTCACAAAAATAGTTTTCTATTCTGTATATACATTTTTCAACATAGCTGACTCGGCTCATTTAAGTTCTGTCTGTGCCAGGTCCTCCCTACAAAATCTACCATCGGTTGCGGCTAGGGTTGGCAAAAAAACCTCTCTTTACCTTGAAAAATTTTATGTAATAAAGTTAAAATTATAGTAACAAATTTATGATTTATTTGCTTTTATAAGGGAAAATGGAATTTTAGGAGAACTTAGGAGTATGGCATAAAAAGTTTAATTTACTTTATTAAAATATATGGGTTATTTCCTTTCTACCTTGGTGCATCCACCTTCGCAATAAAATTCCTTCCAGAAGAATTTAGTTTGTTTTCTACTTATAAACTCAGATGATAACCCTCCTTATAAACCGGGATTTTGTCCCAATAAAATAAAGATCCTGTAAAGGGTATCCTGGTTCTTTTGTGATCTTAAACATTGCCTGAATTTTTCCCTTCCTGGATTATTTTCAGACACCATAGAAATCATCACATTTCCTCTTTAGCTGACAAGATGTCAATTAAAGCTCGAGTGAAACCGCGAATTTTACAGCTTTTTAATTAGTTTAGCCCAATTTTTAAGAAATAAAATGCTTCGATGCGCAAGGAAGGAAACTTCTTCGGGAATTCTTCAAAGAGAAACGGTATTTGAGCAAACTGGTCCGGCTGCCACTCAAGGTAAATCCAGTTTTGGACACAAGGAAGTTCGGCTTTCTTTCGTATGTTTACATGTCCAAAACTTTCCGGGCCTTCTCTTTCCAACTTGGTTGAAATTTGGACTAACTTGTTTTTCAAGAGTCAATGATGATTTTGTAACGATGGAACGTTCAGAAACGTAGTTCTGGATAATAGTTGGATTTTTTTTTTCGCTTTTCTAGTATCCTCATTTTATTTTTATTACAGTACCATTGACTTTTTTTGAAGTGGTATTACAAGTCCACTTTTTATTGTTTCAAGGGATAGTGTATTCTCATTTCCTCTTTCTAAAAAGTCGCCTTATATTTCTCTCTCTCTCCTTTTCTATTGTCCCATCAGTAAGGAATTTATAGTGGTTTAAAATAGCAACCAATGGAGTTAAAGCGTTCATGTTAATTCTAATTTATCCACGGGGGGAATTGGGGGCCCCCAATAGATGACAGATCGACTTGGGCGTACGGGTACCACAAAATCCCCAGATGTAAAGGTCCAATTGAAACCGTTGAAACACTTACTTTAAAAAGAGGCAAATTTCAAAATTTTCTATTAGGCAGAGGGCCTATAAATGCAATTGCCATTTAGTGGATAAGAAGGAGTTTAAAGAGCCAAATTTCCAAAAAAAATTTTGGAAATGAACCCCCTGACCCCCTTTTGTGCATGTATGCTTGTCCTCCTCCGAAATAAATTTTATGTCACTACTGCATTACTGTAAGTGTTTTAAAAGGAAAAGGCTACATTTAACCTATAGTGTAAGTTTGAGGGGGCCAGAAAAATAATTTTGTAAGCTGTACCCTAGGGTGTCTCATTTTTTCCGACTTTGGAAATTTTATCGGGCTAAAGGCCAAAAAGTTTCCTAATTGCACAAATAAACTTTCCTGAAATTTTGAGAATTTTGGTGCAATCCTAACTATTGCCTCAAAGCGGTTGAATTTACGAGCAAAGCCTGGTAGGGAGCGCAGCGCTAGTTTTACTACACAACGCATCCTATTACACAACTAATTACTTTTGCTTCCTTTTTTACCAATTTTCGACTGTTTAGGGTTAATATAATGTAAATAACACATACATGCCTTTAATATATCACAGGTTTTCATTGCACTAAAATGCACTTTTTGTTCATGCTCCATGATCATCTTAAAACTCGTGAGCTAAAGTACTTGTCTGTCTTGGAAAACTTTGAGCGATATTTTTTGACTGTTTGTAGAAGTTTTTGCTTCTGGGCTTCAGTCTTCAAGGTTTGGAGGTATTCCTGGGTTAAGGTCACTCTTCGTTCAGCAACATTATTGACGACCGCCAAGTTGTTGAAGAAATGTCGGCACCGCTGAAATTCGTTTAAGCTTTCCCATTCAGCAGTAGACTTTGAAAGGAAACTGATTGGCAATCCAAATCTTTGAAATAAGTTCATCAACTTTTTTTGATGTAAACTCCTCTAACCCCTTTTTGGCGAATGCTGGGGCGTCTTTTGTTTTGAGCATAATTTGTTTTGTAGGTTCAGGAGGACCCTCATCGTATTTTAGACTGATGAATCAAATCGTACTGATGAACCAAAGGGAGACATTGGTACAAATTCTTCTCCCAGGTACCAGAGGTGGCCACAGAATTTGTTTACCACCAGTTCAGATGTTTTATTGTTTACCTTTTCAAAGGCCAGTAGCTCTTGCAAAAAATTTAAATTATGAAAAGGAGCAGCGGTTGCTGAAGGCGCCGTAAACCACGCTTTCACGTACAGCAATACAACGAAGAGACAAACTTGAAGCAAACTTTCTTCTTCCCTTGAAGTAAGATGAAATAGTGTTTTGAACATAGCTATTTTCAGGTTTTGATCTTTAAAATAAATCATGTCTCATTCTCTCAGAAAAGCGACCAACTCCTACTTCCACCTCGTGTTATTATGGAATGTTTACGCTTGAGAAAAGAATAAAATATGAAACCTTTAGAAGAAATAATTTTATCTATCCTACAGTAGATGTCTAATTAAGTGTTTTCTTTCAGAGTTTGTTTTTATTACTATTTTAATGTTTTGTTTGGATCTAAAAATTTAATGGATATAATTGGAATGGGATCCCTGAAATTTCCTTGGTTTTGGTGTATTCCCTTGAAGACTAAACCTTTTTATTTGTTAAGTTTGATGTTTAAAGGGAAATTTGGTCAAAAGTGACAGTTTTTCAATGTCATTGCGTTGCGGTTAGTGTTTTTAGTGTTAGTGGTCGCTTGGCTCTCTTTACAGAGATTTCGCTCCTGTTGAGGCAATAGTTAGAGTGGACAGAAATTGTTCTAATGAAGACATAACCTTTTTATTTGTTAAGTTTAATGTTTTAACGGAAAATTCGGTCAATAGTGACAGCTTTTCAAGGTCATTGCGACGCGTTAGTGTTTTAGTGGTAGAGGTTGCTTTCTTGTCATTATAGAGATTTCGCTGTCGTTGAGGCAATAGTTAGAGTGGACAGAAATGGTTTGAATTTTGCAACTGACCTTCTAACACCAAAAGGAAACTTTTTAGCTTTTAGCCCGATCACTTTTCAAACTTTTACCAAAAAATGCACTTTTTGAGACACCCTACTGTACCCCCCCCCTGAAAAAAAAGAAAATCCCTTGCCCTTACGGGAATGAAGCTAGGGCAGATTCGCTCTTCCCAAATCGAGTCTTTGATCCCCTACTGAGTTTAATACATCTACGAATAATGCATTAAATCTTTACTTTCTGCTAATTTTGCTCTCTGAAAAATATTATTTATCATTAAATTATACTACTTTACAGGACTATTTCCTCATACTATTTGTTCTGAGTGCATTCTCATTTCCAACTATTATTGTTAATTTAATGATACATAGTTCTTCATTGAACAATAATAAACTACATATTTCCTAATAAAAAAAAGAGGGGTGGATGTTCACATTAGCAGATGCACATAGTAAACAACGTATTTTAAAGCAATTAATGAACAATTGTAACTCTCATTAACATGCTTAAAGTTGACTGAAAAAGACTTAAGTGATGCCCAAAATAATGAGGCATCTGCTATTCTAAACTTGCGCTCCTAAATCGTTAAGTTCAAAATCATGAATTGAATATGATTTCAAGAGAAGACGTATTTCCTACACAGCAAGGAAATTTTAGGATCTAACAGCTAAAGGTAAACACATCTTTTTTTTATTCGATGATCCTTTCTCTTTCCTATCATTCATATTCAGAAAGCCTGTATAAGCCCTTTCAATGGATTCGGCATCATGGTCATTTTACTATATGAGTACACCTGAACTTACTTCCTTGACCCCTTTGTTTCAAAATGAAAGCCGCGAAACGGACTTTTGAAACACTCTGTATATTGCGTGACAACGTAACTAAAATATCAGGATGATATTTTAAACATTTTTAAATACTCATTTTGTCTCATTCAAGTTTTCTCTGACCCACTGATCGGCTACCTAGGTATACACATTTTGGAGGTGGGAGATATGGAATACTTTTACATTTTTTGTCAAAAACAGGAAGTCTGACTTTCTTACCTCACCTCTTTCAAAAATCTTTTACAGGCTATAATATCCTCACGGCTTTTATTTCACAATTTCAAAACTTTACTTCAAAGGTATTCAATGCATTCTTATGCACTTGCCACTATAGATCCTACTGCTGCAAGTTGGTTTTCATGAGCCTTATGTATCAGTATCAAGTCTGAGAAAGATGGAATGACATACTTAAATTGCTGAAGCAAATTGAATGAGAAGAACTCGTTATTTTTCCAGGAAATGTAATCTAGTAAAAAAGATAAAAAAAACCTACAAGGTTAAAAATTTCAACATTTTATTACATTTCTAGTTAAAATAATTTTTAACATTAATTCTGAAAGTTTCCATATTCAGTGAACAAAGTGGAAGCACAATTATTGATATGCATTAGATTTAGAGTTTTGTATCAAGAGAAAGTGATTGTCATAAACAATATTACACCTGAGTATGAAATACTATTATGAAAATAATGCTTCAAACATTTACGTTCTTTAAGTTTATTATAATTACAGGGTGTTTCAGAACTCTCGGTCAAAAATGATAGGGTGTTTAGAGGCGACCTAGATAAGCATATTTTTAATAGGAAATGGATGGGGGCCGGGGGGGACTTGTTAAACCGTGGGAGGAGTTATGAAAGTGCAATATTGAGAGTTCACCCAAGGAATGGAGGGGAATGGGAAAATCGCTTTTTGTAACGCCCTCATAGATTATTATAGACATTGATTAGATTAGGTCCTAGCACTTTAACATTGGATCTACCCCTCCCCCAATTTCTATTCAAAATATGCTTATCTAGGTTGCCTCTAAACCACCCTACCATTTTTAGAATCTGAAACACCTTGTATATTTGAGGGTATGGTTTTTCCCCATTCCCTGTGATATATTACCATATATCACTGTCTGCTACAGCAGAAAAGCTGACACAATTCGGGTTGCTGAATATACTCTCCATTAATTAGATTCCAGCACCCATTTAATTCATCCAGCATGCATTTTGAATTCTTTCAGTTCGACTGAATTTAAGGCAGTCTTGCAGAGAATAGTTTCATTAATTTTACCGTTTGATTTAACAATCTTCACATAAATTTCAAACAATCGTAATTTTAAGCAACCTTTTCAAATGACATGATTTTTGTCCTTAATTAAAAAAATTTTAGCAATAAAATTTAGATACGTACATGTATAAGTACAGCCACATTAACTAACACATTTCAATTCAATTTGTTTGAGGTTACTTTAGCCTGATTATTAAAAAAACAGTAATGTATAAAAAGATATAAATTTAAATTAAAAAAAAAACTTAATACGCATCTCTAAAATTTTAACCAACAGCACTTAGAAAATATTTAAAAATTCAAAGTAATAAAAAGTAACAACTTAACCTAAAAACTAAAACTAAAGTAACCTAACAACTTAAATCATAACTCCTATAAGGGAGAGGGGAGCACATTTGAACACGGGGCAGTAAAATCAAAGCTTTTAAAATTGCTTCAGTTTTAATTTATATCAGGGTGGTCCAACCCGCGGGCCGCATGCGGCCCCGAATAGATTTTAATGGCCTCCGCCCGAAAAATATGTTTCTTAAATTCGAATACAACTGCAACTGTCAGATTTTTTTTGTAGAATTTTTCGGTGAGAATCAGCGAACCCCCCTTAGAAATTAAAAAAAAATAACAACATTTAAACGATATATCTGTAGAAAATCTTCCTTACAAGGGATAAATAAGGCTATTGTGATGTAGGTTCACTATAATTAAGTTTATCAAGCTGATGGGCGCAATTGTTCATTCATTTGTAGTTTTGCTTTTGCCCAGTTTTTGCTTTTGGGTTTAATGCTGACTTAAAAGTGTCTTGCTTAAGTAGTATTCATAATAGAAAGAATCAATATCAAATCAGTAAGTGCTACGAGTTAATACAATTATTTTTAAGAAGGTAATTTAAAAATGATTAAAAGCATGGGCGTCATTTAGGGGGGGGCAGGGGGGGGGGGCAATTGCCCCCCCCCCAAGGTTTCCACTCTTCAGTGAAAAATTGTTGCAAGTCCCGTGAAAATTTTGTAACTTCCTTAAAGAGCAAGGAGCGGATTTAAATCAAAAAGTCCCAAAAGGAGTTAAAATACAACTTTTGAGGGTCAAATTTTAAAATTTTCTGGGGGAGAACCCCCATCCCCCTCCTGACCTTTGTTGTCTGTTACACAATATTTCTCCCTTGAAAATTCTGCCCCTCTTACAAGAAGCGGTCCTCTTTGGGAACCAAAGAGTTTGAAACCCCAAGGAGTTTTAAAAGGAGGTAAAAGCACTGGTTTAAAGGGGAATTTTAAAAAATTTTTACTGTGGGAGTATCTCTGCCCCCCTTGAAAATTTGGCGTTTATTTATAACTTTTTCCCTAGAAAATTCTATGCTTTACAAGGAACTGTTCTTTTTGGATGTAACCCAAAGGACCTCAAAATGAGCTAAAACACTACTTTAAGAGGCAAATTTCAAAAAATTTTCTGGGGGAGAACCCCCAGACCCCCCTTTACAATTTTTAAATATGTATGTTACACAGTGTATTTACCTTGAAAATTCTGCCGCTTACAAGAAGCAGTTCCCTCTGGGTGCTCCCCTATGTGGTTGAAAGGGAGATAAAACACTAGTTTAAAGGGAAATTTTCAAAATAAATTCTGAGGGAGGACCTCCCGGCTCCCCTTGAAACTTTGACGTTTATTTGTAACTTTTTTCTCTAGAAAATTATGTGGTTTACAAGGGACTGTTCTCTTCGGATGTAACTTAAATAGCATAAAAATGAGGCAAAATTTCAAAAATTTTCTGGGGGTTACCCCCAGAACCCCCATTTTTAATTTTTACTTAGAGCTCATGATATTGAATAAACCCCCCAAAAAAACAAGTCTGGTTACGGCGTGGTTCAGCCCTACTTAAAGAAAATCCTTGCCCCCCCAACCAAAAACTGAAATGACGCCCCTGATTAAAAGGCTACAATTATCTGCCTATGTAGTATAACCCAATTTCGAAAAGCAAAATTTCTTAAACTATATGATAAAAGACCAACCCTTACCTCTTCTTTTGATATGAACTAATTTAGAATTATTGGTTTATTTAGGGGTTTCAAAATAAAGAATTACTTTTCAAGAAAAAACAGCAGAACTTATTCAATCTCCCAATATATGTTTTATGGATGTGTTTTTCTAAACCATTTTAACGATAATTGTACGATATTTTAAAATTTTACTAACATTTAATAAAATTAGTTTTGTGAGATGTAAGAAAGAAATATATTAGTGGTTCTTACATATAACTTTTCTTTTCACATATCTACTAAAAACATTATTAATAGATTTATTATCTGAATAGGATATGTAATATTTTTTAGAAAAGCTATCTGTGTATTTAGGGATTATGAATGATTTCATTGGTTTGCATTTAAAAAGTATTTTTAGAACAAAGAGGAAAAGACTGAAAGGAAAATAATTTAAAGAACATCCTCATTTCCTCACCATGATATCCTACTAAAGTTATTATTCCAACAATTTATTTCAGGATGTGGGTAGTGAGTTGCTAGCTGGCTCAATTTCCTTAGAGAAACTGAAGAAAGATATGTTTTAACATTTTTCTGGGTTTTTTTAATATTCAATAATAAATACTTTTTTCTGCATCAAAAAACTTTGATCTGCAGTAAAAGTTCATTAAAATTTTGCTAAATGTAAAAAACTCTGAAAAAAAAATTAACTAAGTTTTCAGATTTCTTGTTTCTTAGAATAATTATATAGGTTGAAATTCTTGATTAAATACATCAAAAATTGTTGCCAAAATTTCAGGAAAATTGTAAATTTATATGAGTTAGTTTTTGTGTTTCAATATATCATCATAATATGGAGAAAGTAAAAAAAGTACTTGCTACTTGTTTTACAAATGTGCCCCCTCTCCCCTACCTAAATGTAAAGTAAACAAGAAAAGAGGTATAAGTATAGTTACTAAACAACTAAGCCTTTGTATCTAATGATTAAGTATTATTTATGGAAAGCAAGAGCTTTACAGAAACTAGTTAGCAATATAAAATCTACTAGACTAAAAGCAATAGATATAAATTACTCTATAACATTTACTTTGAATGTAATTTATGACTTTAGAAGCAGGAGGCCTATTGAGACCACCAGAACAACCTTTGATATAATAGTAGTAGTATAAATAGTTGTTCATTATTAGCTGATAATGAACAGTTAATGCATAATGCACCATATTAAGGACATAATAATGAAATTTCACATTATTACAGTGAAATCTACTAATTTTTTAGTAAAGTTTTAAATATATTTGTGTTATTAAGTCATAAGAGTTTTATATTTCGTCTAAAATGTTATGGTAATTCATGATGCACCATATTATGTACATTATAATCAAATTTCACTTATTACAGTGAAATCCACTTATTTCAGTAAACTTCTAAATACAGGGTAGTTATAAAATAAGTTACCCTGTTTCATGGAGCAGGTTCTAGTGGACAGATGTCAATGAAATTTGGTATATATGTAATATGGACCTCGGGAAATAATAATAGTTTATTTTAGATAAAAAAGCTTTTACATATAGGGAATGAAAAAATACATTTTTTACACCTGGGGTGAAATACCCATTTAGATGACTAAAAATACACATAAGAGTAGTACAAATAAAAAAAATAAAGATAAATAATTTTTGAAGATAACTACAGCAAAACCTCACTGAGCAACCAACTATCTCTTCTAATGACCACTTTTTAAAGGCACTGATTTTCCCCCTATTCTCCTAATGTTAAAATACCTCAAAACAACAACCAATAAATTCCCAAAACCTGGTTTTCCCAATTTACCAAACATTTCTCGAACTGTTTTAAAGCTGAGAATGGAAACAAACAGTATCCAATTCAATAGACTTTCAATAAATTCACAACAACTATTCAATTCACTCTCAAAACATTCATTCCACCATTGGATATCATTAAAAGGTTTGATAAGGTATACAGCTTGTTTTATAAGTAAACGGTCTGTATTGTAAGGCTACTTCAGAAGATTTTATTGCTCTGCACCCCTTTATCCCTTTTCCTAACCATATATTGTGGTTTCATTGCTCCCTCCAAAAAAGCAAGACTGCAATGGCAACAAAAGTGACAGTACTCGAGAGAGATTTACTAGTCTGTGGAGATTGGACATTAAACTTTGTTTGGTGTGTATCTCAGAGGCTTGAAAAATTAAGTTATTCATTTGAGTTACTGTACTTCGTTTCGGTTTAAATGGTAGGCAATTACTGAAAATCTTCAACATTCATAAGAGGGTTTTTTAACTCTAGAGCAGAGTGCGGCAGGAAAAAGGGAAACATAATTTTTTATTTTAATTGAACGTGACTATTTTTTAATAGATGACTAGACACCTCTTGTAGCAGTCAAAAATTGAACCAATTTTTCATTGTGTGTTTTGAGTTCCCATAGTCCATTTTACGGAAACACCAAATTTCATCGACACTAGAACCAGCGTTACTAGGGTTCAAACAGGATAACCTATTTTATAAACACCCTGTATTTTTGAGGTATTTGTATTAAGAGATAGTAATTTTAAAATATTTCATCTAAAATATTGGGTTTTCCTCTAAAATATTTTTATCACACCCATGAAATCTACAACTATTTCTAGGCACATAGCTTAAACTTTCATGCATGAATTTAATCATTAAATTTTTGAGGGCTTTAAAAAGTTTCATTAATGAAGTATAAAAAGTATAACTACTTTGTCTCCAAAACTAGTCTTACTTTTAAGCACCAAATAGCATAAAATAAATAATATACAAAATAATAGCATTTACACAAAAAACATATTTCAATTACACATACATGCATTTGGATTTTATTAGTACCTCCATACATCTTGGTACTAATAAAATCCAAAATAACTAAGGATTCACCTTTAAAATGTGTAATTCCTAATTCATTCCTGAGAAGCATAGCTAGCTTGCAGTTACAATTCAAAATAGGCTCTATAAGCATACTATGAGAACACTTTATAGAATGATTTGGAATGCAATTTATAAAAATATAGGCACCTTATAAAGTAGAGGGAATAAATTCAACAAGGCAGAACATTTTTAGACACATTTATGTATTATTATTCTTATCTTCATCATATTTTTGATTAGCAATCACAGGCATGAAGAAATGAATATGGATAACTAACATGAAAACATTAACCAGCTGAAATATGATCAGCAATAACAAGGCCGCTCACAATATAAAAAAACTCAAACATTAAATTTAAAAATATGCATTGACATTTTTAGATTAATAATTTATTTCTGTAAACATTCATAAAATGTAAGGGTAATGATTGTTCACGATTACGGTAATGGCACTTAGATCTTCCACTTACTCCAAAATACTTTTTAAGAAGTTTATTTTATGATATTCTAAAGTGAAAAATAACTTACTTTGACTTCTAAGCTAAATGAAAGCTTGAAAAGGTTAAAACACAGCAGCAATAATAGCAAAATAGTGCATTTAGCAACCTTCTATCCCATAAAAGAACTAACAATACAAGATTTATCTACTTAAATAAAATTCTGTAATGAGATCTTATATTTTTAATGATCAAGTCAAACACATGATGTAGTTGAAACTATAAAAATATTTTTCTCATCAAGAAATTTAAAGTTTCTATGTACCTATAATACCAGCCTCAGAAGCTGTTTCTAAATACATACATGTAAACAAAAGTAAAACAGAACTTAAATTGAGACTAGACTAAAAAGTAAAATATAAGTCTATAACAAATTAACAGAAAATCAACATTAAACAGCACATGCTTTCTTACATTTCTAATGTATGTGTATTATAATGTTGTTTCTTATGCTAATTTGTGCTTTGCACAAAGACCCTATCTACCTTTATATTATGGCATTTAAAAAAATAGTCAACAAAATTTAGGAAAGAAACAGCACTTTTAAAAAATGAAAGCCCACCATAGCTAGTAAAAGACAAGCAAGAGTATCACTCAAAATTACATTTTGAACAATATTTACAAATAAAATACCGGTGTAAATATTTAAACTCTTTAGTATTTACAAATATACTAATGAAAACATCACAAGTATAAGAAAACAAATTTTAACACGTCTGACACTGAATACTGTGCAGGGGCTTATATGTAAGAGGAAGCTGAAGGGTCCAGGCATAATATTGATTAATAACCCTAAAATATTTTAAATTGTTTTACTGATATATCCATATTTAAAAACCATCTTTATATATCTCCTTAATAATTTTAATATCCTCTTTAAAACAAATTTTCACAGATGCCCCACTGAATACTGTACATCACATTCATTTTTCATTCACACATTTTACATTCATTCATTTTAAATTCTTGTATTATGAATATAGTTCAACTCATCTTCTTTATTAAATAGGTACTATATTATATTCAATTAATTTTTAATTGTGAAGAAAACTATTTCTTTCCATTACTTCAGATAAAAAAATCAGAGATAAATAGTTAAAATAATTAACTAAATCAATTTACTTACAACTGAAGTGATAAAGTACTGGTATGTATTTAACATTTATAACCAAGTCGTGTTTAAACTTTCATGTTAAGAAAGTTGGATATTGATGTATGTAATGTGATGCCTATGACTTTTATGTTAGTTGGCATTTGATTAGCTGACATGGAAATTTATTGAAAAGGTTGGTAGATCACTTGATAAGTGCAATATGATTGGTCAATTTTAGTGTTGCCATCAAACCAAAATTAAATTAACTAAAATGTGGTAGGCCACACAATCAATTCTGAAGCTTGATTAAAAAACTTAGTTTAAACAAAAAAGGCTTTAGGTTCATTCAGGGTTCATCTGTTTTTTAATCTTTTTTAATTTATCTGCTCTCCCAGTAGCCAAGCTTGACTCAACAGACTTGGTTAAAACAAAAAAACGGCCCTTGGAATGCATTTAAGTCTGGCCCACAGACTGAGTAAATTTCAAAACTGTTTTACATAGTAAAAAATAAATTAGATTGTGTTTTAAGCTATGAACACCAACATCTCTAATCAAATTCCAAGAAATCATAACTTTAATCGGTCAAAAGAAAACTTTTTAAAGAAATAAATATTTAATGAAACAAAATAAGTAAAACCGTCTATTCATTCCAAGCACTCCAGTCCCACGTATCTGGCACGACAATATCTGTTTCATGCAATTCTGAAGCGACCTTTTTAAACTCTCTAGAGTTAGATTGGCTTAAAAACAAGGGAGACAGCCTGGAATCAGAAGTTTGGAGCCCAGTTGGATTCAAAGAGGCAGTGATGTTAGTGCTGGACCTACTGATTGCACTGTCCAAGGAAAGAGATCTGTCTCTAGAAATAGATTGTGCAAAAGGTGGGAAAGGATCAGAAATCAAGTGCAAGGAGCCCATTGATTTTGACCTGGGTTTGATTTTTCTGTGGGATTGTCGGTGAGTTGAAGGCAAATCTGATCGAGATTTCCTCAGCATGGAATCTTCAGGCACTTCATCGACAGTTCTCACTCCAACCGCTTTCAGAATTATGTCCATTTTACTGGCATAATCCATGTGCCCCGAAACCTTGAAAGAATGAAACGCTTAAATTTTCTTTGTAGAAAATGCTGAGTAATAAGTAATTACAATGAGTGATTTAATATGATCTAACAATGAAAAACAATTACTTTGTTCTGTCCAGATGAGAAAAATAATTTCTCACCTGGAAATTGTTTTGTTTCACAAGTTTTATATATTTGATTTCCTATATCCTGATAACTGACAATTAAAAACATACCACACTGCTTAAATCAACATTACACATTCTTCTATTATTCCATCGAATAGCTTGTAACCCAGCAATTTTCATTGAGGCTGAAGATGTTCTGTATAAAAACTTCAGCAACCAATCACCTCTATAAACAAAAGTTTTCATATAGTAATTCGCCCAAGAAAAATCCCTTAAAAATTGACAGCTCAAATTTTTTAATATCCTATTTTTTTACATAACACAGGAAGACAAATTTTGCATAAGCTATTTACCTGCAATAACCATTGACAATTCTTCCATTTACAACTCTTGCAAATTGTTTCCAGTTATCAGAGTGGGCAGGAACTGGAGCTCCCAGCATAATAGCATCTTCTATTATACCTTCACAATCTGTAAATATAAAATTACATTGAATGAGACATAGAAAAGCAAATGATGGATAAGCAAAGTAAAATTCATAAGTTTAACAAAAAGAGACAGATTAGTTAGAGAGAGTATTGATCAACACTTAATAATTAAAAAAAACCTCTGCTCAAAACATAAAATAAATTTGTAATAGTAGAAATAGTTTAATTTTCCAATTATTTTAAATAAGGTGCTTTTAATACTTTTAAATTAAATACAAATTCAACTTTGTAAATATAGTTATTTCAATTACACAACATGTTTTTACTTACTTTAAAGAATCTTTTTAAAATACAATACTGGTTAGTTGTGTGTTTTAAATAAGAAAATTAAGTATGATTTATGATAAATGTTTCTCAATAAGTGAAAAAATAATACCTTTTCTTTTTGACATTTCTTGCAAGCAATAAAAAATTACTCTAGCACCAAGACTAAAACCAATCAAAGTAATAGGTCTTTTACCCTGAAAAGAGAAGTATGAAATTTAAATACTTTTCCTTAGAATAAAACATTTTAAGTAAGTTATACAGTTCTTAAAGCTGCCTTTAAAAGCAGTATAAAGTTAAAATCAAGAGCTACTGTTCTAGGTATCCAATTATTATTTATTCTGGAGAAAGAAATGTGTCATCCATTGAAGAATAATAGGGTAACAGCTCCACACACACAGTAGCCGAACACACACTAATTTCCAACCAATTTAATTTTAGCAAAATGCTCTAAAATTAAGTCAAGTTTAAAAAATATCAGGTATATTTTTATTACTTGGCTTCTTTGCGGTTGTTATTGGTAACTATCTAGGCCAGAAGTCTCCAAAGTTTTTAGCTCAAGGACTATATTTATTTACTACTCTATAATGTCTCATGGGCCATACTGAAACTCACTTTTAAAATTTGATGGTCAAAACATTATCACATGAGAATAAGTAAAATGATGGAATTTTTTTTGAAAACTTTGATACTCCATGCATTATTTTAATAATTATGACTTCCTAAATTGAGAAAAAATATTTTATTTATACAACTACTTTCGATTTTTTTTTTGCATTGGTTTTATAAATATTTATATATTGGAGGCTGACTGCAAATTTTGTAAGAAAAAAAAAAGACTCTCTTGATACCGGGAAAATCCTGTCAGCTGGCCCCAGCCACATTTTATGAGTTGGAGGGCCAGTTTGGGCCCACGGGTCATAATTTGGATACCTCTGATCTAGATTTTTACAAGAAAAAGGGTTAGCAGTGTAGGTTGAAAATATGCTTTTATAGAATTTTCTTCTCTTAATAATACAAAAAAAGTTTATCCAAATTTTGAATCAAAAAGGGGACTTAAGGTATTACAAAAATAGAATCATACATGTTGCCTTTCAAGGAGAATTTCAGCTAAATGCCTTCCCACTTCAGCAGACCTTCGAATGCACACACCCCATGGATTGTCAATAACTCCAGCAACAGTAATGAGAGTGGCTGGCCAAGCAATGGCAGCAAGAAGACCTTAAAACATTTGGGTGAAATGGGTTAGACACATTGAGAAAAAAGGACTCACATAAAGCAAGGCTGTCAAATAAAGTACTTTTTCTCACAATAAATTAATTTTTATATTTTGAAGCTAATAATAACTAATCCTTGAAAAATCCTCAAACCTGATAAAATAGTGTACTTCAAAGCCTCTTGTGCAGCCATGGTAACAGCAAAGCTGAATAAATAATCCATAGCACGACCCAATTGCAAGAGATAAGTAGATTCATATCTTAAGCAGTACTGCTCTCGGGAATGCATTAAGTTGCACCAGGGTTCTTGGAATGCGTCTGTAAAGTTGCAGAATGAAATTGAGAAATTGCAAAATAATAAATATTACCTAGATGTTTTTTGGAGAAAGTAATATGTTATGTTCTTTAAATAAAAGAATTTGAAATGCTTTATCAAGTTAATTCAATAATAATAATAAAAAATCAATACTAAAATTAAATTAAATAATGTTACTTAAAATGTAGAACTTCATGAGCAGTAAGAAAACTATAGAATAAAATTCTGATTGTTCACCATTACACTCACCTCTATCATCTTCAGACAGCCAACCAGAAATAGCTAGAGTTATGCGAAGCTGTTGTCCATCTGTAAGTGTATCAAAGGCAAATTCCTCTATATCCCCAACTCGCTTTTGCATTTTGTAACCTAATGAGAAAAACCAGATGTAGTAATTATGTTACCTAGAATCTGCAGTTCTAAATATATCCCAAATCACAAAGGGTTCAAATACTAAAAATGGAGAATTGGGATATATATGTTATGAATGTTTTCAAGTAGAAAAGCTAATAGTCAAAAGATGTTGTAAGCAAAGACATCTGTGCTTACAAGTTTCGAATAAGTTTTACAAGAATTTGAGGATTTTAGATTCTTTAAATTATCAATGATCAGTAGTTTAATCCTTTCAAGTCCTAGATGTCTTAAGATTGCCATTGAATCCATATTAAATTGGAGTGGCCAGAACTGAAAGGCTACAAATGATTTTAACTGATGACTACTTGATTTTAAACTAATTTATTAAACTTGGTTTTAAACTAAAATATTTTTGAGCTGCATACCCATGGCCAACACTTGGCAGGGGTACCCTAGGGATATACTTACACCCAGTTGAAAACCAAGGATGTAGAAGAAGTATTTGGAAAAATATTCTCTATTTAATAGTAAAATATAAAATGTTGTTCATTAAAGAATAAACTTATAAACTTTAAAAGTCAGCAAATCTTGTTACTTTTAGTTTGTTTGAATAGTTGAAGTAAATGTTAGGATCAATATAGTTCTGCATAAACATCAAGCTTTCAATAAAAATAAATTCACAATATGCACTATTTCAGTTTAAGTGAACCTTACAAGTTTTTTCTATGCAAGTACTACCACTTTTTTTGTGGTGAAAGGTAAGAACAACCTAAAACTGTTCTCTTAAGAAATTGACCCTCCCAAGTCCCAAGACATTCTACCTTGGCCCTAGATGTTTCACAAACTAACAAAGTGCACTTACCAGTCAACCCAGCTCCTGCAACTCCAAAGAGAGAACCTATAACTGCAACTCCAGCTGCAGATCCTAAGGCAGCGGCCCCAGCTCCACCTATGATTGCTCCAGCTCCGGCAGCCATGAATGGAGCAGCCAAGCCACCAGTCAAACCTGGATAGAATGCACATATGATAATAGGAACCCCTTGCAAATGCATTTACTTTGCTACACAGCTAAACCTGTACACTTAGGAAAATTTGTGAGAGAGGCAGTTTTGAACTAGCAAGATTCTAACCAACATAAAATTTAAAAGTTTTCTTGGAAATTAATCTCATTGCACATACTGAGAAGCGAATAAAAAATCAAATTCACTTGCACAACTTAAATATTCTCTGGCTAAGTAGTTCAATTAGCATTGACTCATTAATTCAAAATATATTTGATCATGTTAATTTTGTTTGTAAGAGTCTCGCAGTTTTCAATCTTAATATAGAATTTTCTATGATGAATATAAAAAATCAGACTTTATCATAACTTCGGTCACACACTTCTAATTATAAAACTCGATGCTTTCTTACAACTATCTGTTTTTTAATATAAGACTTCAAAGAACTAAAACAAACCTAAAACAGCTCCTCCTCCAAGAGTAGCCACACCAACCAACAAATAACGCTTTATTTTCTTATTTCTTTTTCTTTTAGCATTAGCTTTCTGCTCATCTCTACAAACAAAACAAATTAATTACAAGACTTCCAAAATGTAAATAAAATTCCTGAACTTGCTGACATGACTTACTCCGATATTTCTTGAACTTCTCTGGAAAGCATGTCAACAACAGATTCTTCATATATTTCAACTAATGGTAAGGCTACTCTCAGAAGCCAAGCTACATGCTGGATAAGTATTCTCATTCTT
This sequence comes from Tetragnatha montana, assembly GCA_963680715.1. Classification (NCBI taxonomy): domain Eukaryota; kingdom Metazoa; phylum Arthropoda; class Arachnida; order Araneae; family Tetragnathidae; genus Tetragnatha; species Tetragnatha montana. Next base: position 27,281,876 of record OY796677.1, read on the forward strand.
GCATCATAAACACCTGGAAATTTTATAAAATACTTTAAAACAAAAAAAAAAATTAATATGATCTACAGGAATGGTTTGAAACACAAAAGATTAAAAGTAATCCAACAAATCAGAAGAAAGAAAAACATTAGAAATACAACAGGGCTTAAAAACATGGAGTTATACTCTTTTGATGTAAAAACTATTTTCAATTCACATTAAAAGAATCACTGAAAGAAAAATTTAACTTTAAGTTCAAATGTTTTACTTAATGTGAATATGAATGCATTTAAATTCTCTTATCTTTGAACTTTGATAGCAGTGGCGGATCCAGCCTGGACCCACGGGGGGGGCAACCACATTTTTGGGTTAGGATTTTCCACCAGAAAATTTTTGAAAATAAGACCCTAAAAACCCATTTTTGGTTAACTACAGTGACATAACCCCCCAACCAGGGCCGTAACCAGACTTTTGTTTCGGGGGGGGGGGGGGGTTTGACTCAAATATTTTCTGAGGTACCTCCTGACGGGTACTTTTATATGTTAAGTTTTAGATGACAACACTGGATAGAAATTTTGATGCACTAAATTTCAAAATTGTATAAACAATTTAAATTCGAAGTAAAAGGGGGGGGGGTCTGGGGGTCCTCCCCCAGAAAATTTTTGGAAATTTGCCCCTCAAAAGAGTGTTTTAGCTCATTTCTGAGACCCTTTAGATTACACCCATAGAGCACCACTCATTGTAAGCGGCCGAATTTTCAAGGTAAAAAGAAGGTATATTGTAGTAAATGGCGAAATGTTAAGGGGGTTTTTAGGTTCCTACTCCAGAAAATTTTTCCCCTAAAAGTGGCATTTTAACTCATTTTGAGACACTTTAGGTTACATTAAAGAGGACCACTCCTTGTAAATCACACAAGTTTGAAGGAAAAACCGTATACTTAATAGATTTCAAAATTTCGAGGGGGTTTGGGGGTCCTCCCCCAGAAAAATTTTGGAAATTTTACCTTTAAAAGTAGGGTTTTGACTCATTTTGAGACCCTTTGGGGGATACCCGAAGAGGATATCGCTCCTTGTGAGACATAATTTTCAAAAATAGCAGTATAAAAATTGATGTCAAAATTTCGGGGGGGGGGGTTGAACCCTTAAACCTCCCCCCTTCGATACGGCCCTGCCCCCAACCAGACTTATGTTTCCAGAAATGGTTTTGACTCGCAATTTCTTTACTAAGGTTCCTTCCCCCAAGTATTTTATGGATCTAATGTGAACTTTCGCTGAAAAAAATTTGCAAATTTTACTGTCGATCCTTAACCTAAGGAACCGTGGGGGTTCCGGGGGTCCTCCCCCAGAAATTTTTTTGAAAACGTAGACTAAAAAAGTAGTATCTCGACTCATTTTTGAACATTTCAGACGGCATCTGGATCGGAGGATAAGACCTTAATTAAGGTGCCCTAATAGATTCGATGCCCTTAATAGGTTCAATGTAGCTTGTAAATACGTTTTTAGATATTAACCCCGATTTACTGTCTTTCATGGGACCAAGAAAATTGAAGTGAAAACGTTGAATCTGGGTAGGACATTAACATAATACTGGATAAGACAGTGGCGTATATAGGAATTTATTTCGGGAAAGTTTGACTAAAAAAACCCAGGTTTTTAACTAGTTTCCGACTCTAAGTCCGAATTTTGGATGTACATTTTTATGAACTTAATATTTAAAAAGGAATTAAAATAGAGTTCCAAGTACAAAAGGGGATCTGGGGTCCTTCCCCAGAAATTTTTTGGAACTTTACCCCTAAAAACAGGGTTTTATCTTGTTTTTGGAACACTTAGTCCGAATTTTGGACTTATATTTTTTGGTAGGATTTTGATTTTGATGAACTTTTATAATAAAGTTGTTAATAATAAAATTCCAAGTACAAAAGGGGGGCTTGGGGGTCCTCCCCCAGAATTTTTTTTGAAATTTGACCCTAAAATACAGTGTTTTAACTTGTTTTGGTACACCTAGTCCGAATTTCGGGGGGGGGGCAGGGCCCCCTCGCCCCCCCCTTATATACGCCACTGGGATACGATTACAAATAACAGTCCTATCAAATGGAAGAATCTGAGAATTATTATAGATCAACATACTTTGTTATTTATTAGCACTATAGTTCCAGCATTATTTATACCTTGGGAATTTTTTTAAGTTTTAGCATGTTGTAAAGATTTCTAGATTTTCTATCACCGTAATATAAAAATAAAAGGAAATTTATTTATAAATTGTTAAAGTAATTAATTTTAAAAAAAAATTACATTTAACTCTAAATTTAAGGTTACTTAAGATTTTAAAGATAATGGTTTCCTCCTTTCATTATTATCCAATTTTTTAAATAAAACAATTATTTTCATTAGCTAGTTAAAAAAGTATTTCATTGCATTTCCCCTCTCTTTCTTTTGAAATTTAGTTTAAAAATTGAAGCATTTATATTATTAATACTTTTGTCTGAAATGCTTTAATATTTCCACACATATTCTAAATTTTACTGGCCTGATACTGATAATCGCAAAGAGTACTAAAATATAGTCTACTTACACACATGTATCACATGCCTATACTACAAGAATTTAAGAAATAAATAAATTTGTTTAAAATTTAAACTTTAAAAAAGATTTTTTTTGTCTTTGTTAAATTTAAGTATTTTTTAAATGATTTGTTACCAAACATTGTCAAAATATTTTCTGTTTCACTTGATTGGAAAATTTTACCTGTATTTTGAAATTTCACTTTAATAAATTAATTAACTAATGACTTAATCACCAATGGTGGTTTTTTATGTTATATAGCTATATAATTACGATATTCATGGAAAAATGACCTCGGAAAAATGCCTTAAACGTTTATAACAGGAGTTTTAAAAAGGTCGAATTTTAAGGCCAAATAAAATTGAAAAAATTAATTTTTTTTTTACTTGTCCCATTTTTAACAATATTAGTGTGGAATTATTTAGGAAGGGGAAACCGTATGAATTACTTCTTTTGCTGTTAGCTGTTATATTGTGGTTTTGAGCGATGTTTTCAATTTGAGAGACGTTTCTTCAATTATCAAATTTTTTAAATTTATATTTTATCTTTTTTCAATTCAAATGGAATATTCATATTTAGCAGACACATTTTCCGGTCATTTTTAATAATAAAGAAATAATAAAAGTTAAATTTAAGTCTGTAGCTCTTCTATTACTTTTAGTTTTTCTTCAAGAAAGTGATGAAGGAAGAATGTTATAATAAACTTTCAATGAACTTTTTTATAGAATCTTGTAAGAATACTACATGAACGCTTGTATGAGAGTAGCTTGTAGAGAAAAACGGCTTTTAACCCTATGGTCAAAAATGGGAGAATTTTTAAGTCACTTGTCTCACAAAATATCAAATCATAAAAACCAATTGTAATTATTTAGATAAAAATATAAAGAAAACATAAATCCCTTATCCCCTTACTACTTTGAAAAATAAATATAAAACATCTTACCTCTTTTTGGGAAGCTATACTTCTAGCCGTTAGATCCAAGAAACCAGCAGCCTTTCTGGGATCACAACCAACAAGAGACTGAAGGACGTCTTCTGGAAAAATGTGTCACCCCCCAGAAAAAATGTATCCTCCCAACTTCCCATCGGTCATTTGGGGAGTGGGGTGGGAAAACAAGAATCTACAAACAATTAGAGGCCATAAAACCATAAAACGGTGTCCCATCTCCTGCGAGAGGCGGCAGCCCTGAGAAAACACAAGCGCCCGCTCCTGAACCCTCTAAACAAGATAAAAAACAAAAGGAGACCCTTTCAACTACCATCCTCAATACGGGGGGGCTATAAATATGGATTGTCAGCACATGGTATAGAGTTACAATCCCTCTGTCGCCGTCTGTGTGTGGCCGAGGGGTCGAATCAGCCACCGAGGTAGCTTGTGTTTTTCACTCCCTTCTGCGAACGATAGCATATAGCATGGACAATGATAGAGGAAAAAGAAAGTGTTTACAGTGTTTTGACGCCGATCAGGGCCCGACTTACAAGTTTGGGGGCCCAGGGCAAAAGACTCGCTTGGGGGCCCTCGTCATGTCTTAAAGTTAAAATTAAATTTATTTGACTTAAAGTAACAAAATCAATCATTTTCAATCCTTGTGTAAGCATTTCGTAAAAATTCTTTATTTGAAAAGTGCCTAAGCTTAATTGATTTTAAATTCATAAGTCAATACATTTATTTTACATTCTCACATTTTCTTAGCTTTTAAACAGTTTTGGGGGCCTCTTTGAAATATGAAATGAGGGCTTTGGGCAAGTCCGATCCCTCTAGATAACGTCTGGTTTCTCCCAGGGAGTGTTTTTGTGGGTCGAAGATGAAGACTTCGAGTGCCCTGTTTAAGCTAAGGCAGCAAAATCAAAGGGAAGCGTGGTATGTGAAAAAAATTCTACATTTCTCTCGGGACCTCATAGCTTCTGCCCCCATTTCGGTGGCCCTCTCACATTTTGAACTTATTTTTGAAAAATTGTAATTTTGAATAGGGCCCCATCAGGGTGGCGATCGCCACTCGGCCCAGTCTGGCTAATGATTTACATATTCGTAATCTGTGAAAACTCTTCGTCGAAACTCTTCTACTCTTCTGACACGACTTGCCCCACAAAAATGGAGTGTTAAAATATTTCATTTTTTTAGGAACTCAATTAGAAATATGTAATACCTAATTAAGTATTTGAAATAAGTGAAAGAGGCTATTTTTTATAAGCATATAAAAACGTAATCGTCCTGGACTAATATACTACATTTAATTTCCTTTAAAATGTATGTTCTTTAAGGAAAATATGACTCTTAACACTTATAATATTCGAATTTAACGTTTTTGTATTTTCGTTAAAATTTTTCTGCACAAATTATTATAAAAGTACTTTTCATAAAATGGTTGTTCTAAATGTAAGTAGCTCTAGTCTTCTTCTAAAAATCCTGGATGACGTAAAAATCCCCATGGAAACCCGTAATTCTGGAAAAACTTTGCCATTACAATTAGTTACAATAGAAAAAATTAAGAAAAAACTAATAATATTTTCGGATTTATAAGCTTTCTTTGTACTTGTGTTTTTTCGTCGAAATCTGAACTTTTTTCAAAGTCCAATAACTGCCATAATTATCAACCGATTTTCACCAAAATCGAATATGAGGTATATGGTAGGGTATGTTTTAAGGTTGAAAACTGTCGACCCTGGAATACACATTCTTATAACTTGATTTTCTCTTCTCTCTTCTTGCTCGTTTTTTACTTCTTTCTGTATTAAAAAAAAAAAGGCGGCTGAGCCCACGGGGGGGGCAATTGACCAGTTGCCCCCCCCCTGGATCCGCGCTTGTTTGATAGTAATTATAACTAAACATACTCACCAGTTAACAATCCTTTAAGAGAAGAAAAAAGAGAGACAGAGAAGGGAAATAAATCAGATAACCCACTTAAATCCAAAAAGAAATAAAAGTGAAGTTAGAGAGAATGACAAGATAATTACCTCCTTCAACTGCAAATAAAATTAAGTCTTCAAGAATTCTCAAACAGTTTCCATTCAGTCCTGGTTCTTTCTTAAGGGCACTTATGAGGGGTCCTACATCTCCACCTTCTCCAACAAGCAAAGCCTGCAGGGCAGAATTCACCTGGAAATGTGTAAGAAAATAAGCAAGGAAAATAAGGTCATGAAATTAATAGCTTGTTTAAAAAATTTAGGGAAAGTTGCACGATGGCTGTAGTAAAAAATAAGAGTGAGAAATAAATGTCATTATTGTCTTGATGCAGCAATGATTTCTCTAAATGAAACAATGATATGTTTATAGAAGAAAAAAACTGAGTTAAAAACTTAAGATACATAAACTAGCCAAAATTCTGTCAAATAAAACTAAAAAAACATAATTAAAGACATCCTATAAGCTATTTTGTATATGTATATCATGTAAACACGGGTAATAAATTTTTTGCCCTCTCCTCAATGGGGCCGTCCATAAATGATGTCACACTTTTTTTGCCCATTTTTGACCCCCTCCCCCCTATGTCACAAACTGTCACACTTCCCTATACCCCCTTCCCCCTATGTCACATGTCACGCTTCTCGGTAATAATTTTTTGTAGAATATTCTCCTAGAAGCAACTAAAATTAATTTTTTGGATAAAAAATCTTAGGAAAAAAATTCTGTTTTTGTTAGTTTTGGTTGATTTTCAGTTTTGCAGGATGTGACGTCACCAACTTTTGAAACCCCCCCCTCCCCCTTGTCACAAATTGATTAACCCCCTCCCCCCTCTCTGAGCGTGACGTCATTTATGGACGGCCCCTAATCTTAATTATTAAGTGTTTTCTTTTAACTGGAATTTTTGACTAACAGAGGTCAATGAAAGTCAAGGGAAGAATTTAACTTTTCTTTTCCATTTCTTATTATCGATACATATCCAGTGACAATGACAAAGAACAAGTTGAGAGTCCTGAATTTAAAATGATAAAAAATACAATGTTATAATTTTTAGGAATTTTATTTGTCTTGTTCTCAGAAAAGGGAAATGATAATCAAAGCCAATTTTTAATTAGGCAATAAAATATAAAATTTTTTGTAGAGGAATCTGTTTACCTGTTTGGGAAGTCCAACATGGACAATAAGTCTTGAAAGGCATTTGTTGCAAAACTCTCTAAAAAATAAAACAATTTGTAAAACACACAATAGAAATCTAAATTTACACAAAGAATAACACTACTTCTACCATTTAGATATTTAACCCCTTAAAGATGCATTAAATAAGTAATGATATTATGACACATCATAAAAAAACCCTCACAATATGGTCTAAAAACTTGAGAATAACTATATAACTGATGCGTTTGACTCATTTAACATTCTCGTCAAGAAAAATGTTCAGCATTTCAAATTAGGAAACATTGAGAGGCATTCAAGATAATTTTTTAAAAATTTAAATAAATTAATAATTTTTTAAAATAACTGGGACAGTGCATTAAATATTAAATAATTATAATAAAACACTTGGATTTTTTACTTTAAAAGAGTAAAATAAATATTTATTATAGGTATTTTTATGATAACAATAGAAACTGGCTAAAGCTTCATACCTAGAACCCTCAGAAAGGATAATTTTGTTTGACCACAGGGATTTTCTTAGCGAAAATACACTTTTTTGCTAGAAATTGTATGAAATGCTTGTAGATACCATTAAGAACATAAATTATATAATATTAAATTTTTAAAATTTCGAAAATTAATTTTTTATATTTAATAACGCAAAAGATTATTTTACACCATTATCACACACATGTAATTACTGTAGCACAACTCAACTCTAACTTTTCTGCAGAACTGCATCTCCTCCAGTATATAAACTCTTTCGTTTTGTTGTACATTCAGAGCATAGCAAAGGGAGAGAGATTTATATATACTCCTTAAAAGTCAGAATTTTTCCTTTTTTGAAAAGGACTAAATTTACTTCATATCCCCCAAAATTCCCCTCCAAATTCTCTTCTGGCGATGCCATTGCAGACCAGCAATGATATTTCAAAATGAAGAGCTCTGTAGGGTACCTGATTACTATTGAAAGGCAGGCCTGACGAGAGAGGGGGGGCGAGGGGGTTCGATACCCCCGGGCCTGGGCCGGTGGGGGGCCTGGTACCCAAAGCTTTTCATATTGAGTACTAAGACGGATATCATTTTGAATATTTTGGAAATTAATTTGTTCACATAAAGGTCCAAAAATGAGTAAATTCCCAGTTTTCTAGGGCATATTTTCAAAAATTTTATGGGGGAAGATCCCCAGACCCCCTTTATTACTTGTTACACATTGCAGGCCTCATAGTGAACTCATTAAAATTTTTAGGGAGGAATTTTAGGAATTTTTAAAAACAATTGTAGGAATATTTTAGGAACTTGTTTTTGGGTTTTTGCAATTACGATACTGCTTGATTAAAATAAGTTGCTTATAAAAACAGAAAAACTACTGCATAGAACATAAAATTGGAAAACCCTTTGTTTTTTATTTGTTTTTGAACTGATTTTTAAAAACGATCGTATGCTTTTTTCCTTTATGACATGATTTTACTTGATTAAACCCACTGTTTGATACATCAAATGTTTCATTAGAGCTTCTGACTGTGAAGCCATACATTTGGGGTTCGAATCCCCGTTTGGCATGGATGTTAGTTTCTGTCCTTGTGGGATGAATGAATGTGGCCCCCTGTAAAAAGGGGTTGTGTGAGCGAATTTGTGTATGGCGCTGGTAACAGTACCTCGGCTCCGGTCCATAGGTGCCCAATCCCAAAGCAGCAGTCTTGGCCAGATAACAGTTAATTCACAGACGTAGATTCAGACAAATTTTTATCAGCGTTACTATCCTAATCCTAAAAAAGGATTTTTGTCACACTCCTCTTCCGGTAGCCATTCAGAAAAGCCAACAGTGTAAGACCATTTCGCAACAGAAGTAGTTTATTGAACTAAAAAAAGCAGATGCCACGGCTATTTTGGTTCTGCTGACATAAAAATAACGGACAAATTAGAACTTTTTTGGAAACAAAGAGCGTTCAATCAAAAATTTTAGGATGATAATAAAATTTTAGTTATATTTTAGGAATTTTAGGAAAGCCTCAAACTAAAAGGAATTTTAGGAATTTAAGGAACTCTGCGAGGCCTGACATTGTATTATCAAGAAAACGATACTTTTAAGTTGAGTGAAATTCAGATCTTGCCTAGAAATATTCTAAAAATTACATTAAGCCTATGAATGCATGGGTGGAGCTACTTCAGAAAATTTCGCCCCCTACTTCGAAATGAGAATATGTCATTGGGGGCCCACTTCTCAACCTTGTACCCGGGGCCCGACTTGGCTCTCGGCGGCCCTGTTGAAAGGAGTATTCATCCATTTAGTAAGTAAAGAAATACTACCTATTCCATTCTTCTCCAAAAAGATCATGTAAGGATATGGCACATATCGCACAATATGCATAAATTCCTGCATCACTGACTATAGAATTTAAAGGCTTGAAATGAGAATGGGCAGCACTACCTAAAATAGAACATACTTTTAAAATTTTATTTTGCAGTAAATACTGTACTGCAGCGTTTCCCAACCTTTTTACTCCCACGGAACCCTTTCGACAATGCCCAAGTTCCACGGAACCCTAGCGTCCATGTAACAATATTATTCTTACTATTTTTTTAAATTATTACATAAAACGGAAAATAAGTAACGAAGAAATCGTTTATTTAACTATATTTATTTATTAGAATCATTAGAATACAGCTGTAAGGTTTTGAAAATACAATTTTAAGTATTTAAACAATTTTAGCAAGTTTTAAAAGAAAATAAAACAATTATTAAATATTAATTAATGTGATAATTTGAGTCTGTTTTTGGCACATATATTTTCAATTCTGGGTCTTATTTTCGAAAGGCATTCGTCTTCAATAGAAAGAAGACTATTTCTTTCTTTACTTTTATGTTTTTTAAACAAGAAAAGGTTGGTTCACACATATAGGATGTGGAAAACTGCAATAGTATATTAATTGCTTTTCTTTCAATATTTGGATAATCCTTTTTAACGGCCATTGGACATTTTAACCATTGGAAGGCCTTACCCCTGCCCCCCCCCACTGTATCTTAAAACAGGGGTCTCCAAACTTTTCAGCCCGAGGGCCGCATTAACTATCAAACAGCAGGGGGCCAACTACATACTCGAGGTATTTTCAAGAAAAATTTCTTTCGGGAGGGGCCCAAATATCCTGTAAGGAAATTAAGTAATTATCAGGCCCAAAGCTAGATTTTTGCATCGAGGAGGAAGCCTAAAATTATCTCTAAGCCCATCTTTTGCATACTTAATAAGTTTAATGTACCTTTTTAATATATTTTTATGTAGGATTCTCATTTTGCTGAACTTAATATGAAAATAAATTTAACTAACCGAGTTTAAAGTACAAAAAGGGGGGTCCTTTTTCGAATTTCTCGCGGAACCCTTGAGTAGGCCTCGCGGAACCCTAGGGTTCCGCGGAACCCCGGTTGAGAAACGCTGCTGTACTGTACAAGGTTTATACTATTTTAATTTTAAAAATATATATAAAGGGTTTCCTTCTTTAATTAATCCTTTCTTCATTTTTTGCAATGATTTCAAATCATCTAAATTATTGATTCAGATTCAGTACAGTTCAGAAATATAAGATTTTAAAAAATATATATACTAATTTAGGTATATAGCCTAAATTAGTATTTTTCTTGACAACCTATTTTAAAAATTTTAATCTTGAATTAAAGCACGAAACCCATATTTTAGGAGGCTAATTCAAAAGATAAGAGACAAGAGACAGTTACCAAAAGTTTCCAAATCAACCAAGGGTTCAACTTTGTTACCTGTCCAGTTAAATACCACTAACATATTTTGGATGACAAATATTCAAATTTTAAGAATTTTTTATTGCTGTTATCCGTATAATTGTATATTTTCATCAATTAATTCAAAATTTAAGGCTATATTTCTCATCTTTGGCATAAAAACAGCTTAGCAATATTTAATGGAACAGATAACAAGACTGAACTTATCCAGAGCTTGAATTTTTTCACTGTGCCTAAATCATGCAATCTGATGTGTTTTTATATTTATCTATGTATTATATTAGACATTTGATGTATAATTGAAAGAAAATAACTTAGTTTCATCAAGAGCACAGATATATATAACTAATATACAATCCCAAGCCCCTTGCAAGACCTCCCTTCTCATGGCACACACCTCAGGAACCCCTGGTCTATGACATACATCAGTTCTAAACGAAAATATATTTTAATCTTGGAGAAGGTTGAATATGCATTTTTAATTTCTTTACATCAGGTCTGTAACTAGACTTTTGTTTAAGAGAGGGGGTATTAACACTATTTGTTATTTCGGTATCCCCTTATGCATACATTATGGGCCCTACTTGACTTTCCCATTTGATTGAATGCGCTTGTTTGTAAGTGTTGCTTATGATTCTACATCTACTGAACACAAGAGAACAGAATCATGCAACCAAATTCCATCTAGCCGACTAGATTGCATCAAGGTAACCGGTTCAATGGTTTTTGCTAAACTGTGATTGCGTTTGTTCAATTTATGTGGTAGATGAATCCCTATACCTTATATGTTAAATGTAGTCTTTTAGAAACTTAACAGACACGATTTGAATCTTGGTGTCCAACCAAGGATTTATAAGGTTTTTTAATAAAATTTTGCATGCTATAATTAGTTCCAATCAAAGATTGAGGATCTAAGGATTTTTCCTTCACAAAAATTCTTGAAATTTGACCCTTAAAAGTTTTGTTTTAACCTTTTTAACTCATTTTGAGACTATTTGGGTGACTGGACACTGGAAGAGGACTGCTGACCAAAGAACTTTTATAATTTGGTATAGTTTAAATAGACATTAAAATTTCAGAGTGGGGTTGAACCCCCAACCACTTGACATCCATTGATGAAATTTAGTTTTTACAATTTGATATTTTTAGTTTTGTTAATATGACATGGTATAAATGACTCTTCATTAATCTAAGACATAGAAATTAGGAATTATTGTTAGAAATATCTTTCTTTGATTCATTTATTAATCATTAATCTGAATGGAGACATATTATCCAAATCCATTGATTTACTATATTTCTCTTTCATTCTATATTTTACTTCTGATAATCTTTACAGCAGGATTACGATTGTTTTGGTAACTTATCCACGGACCTAACTAATCATAAAATTTTTAATGTTTAAAATTCCTTTTAAATCTGGTAATCATAGAATTTATTACAGTAAAGAGGACATCCTTTTACTATTTATAATTATAACCAGAATATATAGATACAATAATGAGTTTCAATGCACGTCTCAAATGTAGCTATGCATTTAAAGTAGTTTGAGAAACTTGTTTACATTCTCCTGGTTGATTTGAGAACTTTTTTTATATTGCTGTTTTTTTTTTGTTCTGATTAGACAGCTGGTAAAGAAGAAGTTAACACCTCAAATAGTACCAGGGTAACTAAATAAGTATTAAGAAAATTTACACCCCAACATACTTTCAGTCGAAAAACTCATTTAATTATCAATATAAACAAGCTTATTTTCAAAACAAACCAGTTTCAGTTATTGCATCACATGATTTGTCATCTGCTCTTGAGTTCGTGGCCATGACGACGGCATGGCATTGTGTTTGGATAGTAGAAGTAAGAGTTTTTTTCCATTTTAGGTGTGTTGTTTTTTTCCGAAAACGGTAATAAAAATAAAAGAGAAAGCCAGGCGAGGCGATAAGAATGCATAGGATAATCAAACTGCATGAAAAACATAGCTTTAAAAAAACAGTTGTCATTTTTCTATAGGAGGGAGGTGTATCTAAAAAACGTAGAGAGAAATGATAAATCTATTTCTTAATAGTTGATTACCATAAAACTGGTCTTTCTCATTCATTTTCTTATAATTATGCAAGAGACCTTCACCTAATCTTTAGTTCATCCTCCTCACGTTCTACTTGATCCTTGATCGTGTCATTTCTTCGAAGAAAAAAAATGAATCAGCGTGAATCATGATGAAATTCTAAAACTCCTGATTTGGCAACACCTTTGCTTTGTTTTTATTTCGCTCCGAGATAGTCATGGGTAACTCAGAAAATTTAAGTGAGTTGAGTGAGGTACTCATTTTGTCATAGTGAGGTGTGACGTTGTACCACCTCAATTTGTCCCATACAAACAAACTACGTCCCAACACCTCAATTTGTCCCATACAAACAAACTACAATGTCATGTCATGCACGTCACGGTGTGTGTTTTCATCCCAACAGTCCCAATCCAATGGGACGTCCCAGAGCTTATTTTTGAGTAGAGGACCCACGGGATCTTTTGTTCATATCTCATTTTTAGGATGGAGTGCACATACTTAAAAAATTATAGGGATTTTATATTCTTAGGATCCTTAGCTTCAAGTAAACCCAAATTATTCCGAAATTCTATTTAATATTTCGACGATTAAAAAAGATTGCAATATTGAGAATTTCGTTTAACGATTAGCCAGGATCCAGGATCGAAAGTACGTGATTTGAGGGGGCTTTTTATATTATTTCATATTGTTTGATAATATGAAATACTTGATCTAAAGCAAAATTTATGTTGTTATGATTTATATTTTATTGGTTAATCAGTGTTTTGCATAATTAATGAAGCGATTGATTTGGATCTAAAAAGTACTGTTTTGAGGATCGAAACGCCAGTCCTCTAGTACTATTAGTATTTGCTGTTGGAATATTTGATAAAAATTCTTAATCCACTTTAAAAATCATACTGTACTTATGTTGTTACAGCCTTTATTTTCAATTATGCCTAAAAAAGTTGCAACTCACATTACAAATTTCGACGATTAATTAAGATTGCTAAAACGTAAAATAAATTCCGAATGCCTCCCCTGATGGTCGGCCAGAGGAGGGAGAGACGAAAAGAAAGGAGATCACATGACCATCACCATCTCCTCACTCCTCCCTGCTACTCCGGGCCGATGGCCGATGGAGTAATGGCATGGAGGGTATTGTATTCATTGCACTGCGCATGGGACAGTGCGCAGTCCCATGGGACGTTTTGTCACACAGGGCGCCTTCACCTCAGTTTGTCACACTACTCCAAATGAAGTGTGTGAGTGGTTTGAGGTGTGTGAGTGGTTTGAGGTGTGTGAGGTGGTACAATGTTTGGTTCTGAGGTGTCATGACAAAACGAGGAGGTGAGGTACTCAAGTGAGGTACCTCACACCTCATTTACCCAACACTACTCCGAGATTTATGATTGACTGGGCGAGGAAGTGATGGTATGGCGGTGAAGCTCTTTTATAAAATTAACTGCTTATCCAATCTAATTTAAACTTTGATGAGCGATGCGCAAGGAAATGGCCTTCCGGTATCGTTCATTGCAGTTAGTACCTGTTTAGATTATCGCATTTCGTCGGAGAAGACTGTGATTCAAATTCTTTTACCATAAGCCGCTCCTAAGTTGGCACTTCTACCGTACGCTCGCCTTACTTCGCAGAAGTTAAAAGTTTATTGTATTTCATTATGGATACTTCAGCTATCCGCCGTGTAGGATATTGGTGGAGTGAAAAAAAGAGTAAGAAATTGAACGCTAATGAGCTTGCAGATGTCTGTCGGTATGTTTTATTTCATTTTTGTACAATATGTAGTTTAACCTTTAACATTTTTACGCTTCCTCGATCGTTAAAGTGCTTTTATGGACCAATTTTTCCTATTTAGCAAGATTAATATTCTTTAAGTGTTTTGAAACGTTGATCCCTGCTTATTATTGTAGTATAAATAAATAAGGGCGAGTGGAGATACTTGAGTCACTGTTTACAGTTTAATTTTTTATAATTTTTAAAATTAATGTACAGCAAAAGTAAATATTATGTTTGAAAGTTTGATATTTTTTTTCTTCAAATTTAAGTGGTAATCTATTTACACTGTGGCTCAAGTATCCCCATGAGGAGGATACATGAGCCATGGTGGAAAGATGCTTGAAACAGCTCTAAATACGCCACTAAAGAAAACTTTCTAAAAAATTTTTAAAGATAACATGTAAAAAATTATAAATTGATAATTTAACACCATCATATTAATAAGTTGAAAATATTGCATCAGTTTTAAATAATGCATGATTTTATTTAAACTTTGAAATAGTAGTCTTAAATAGTAAAATGACAAGTAAATAGCCTTTCATAGTAAAGTAATTATTTATTTGCATATAATTTTTACCATAACATTTGCTATGGCTCAAGTATCCCCACCAGCTCCATTTTCATTTAAGGAGCTTTTACTATGTAATGCACATATATTTTTTAATGAACTTTTAAACTCAAAATTAACCTGATATTGTGACAATGGCACAGCTGGAATTAATTCTACCATAACATTTGCTATGGCTCAAGTAGTACTATCCCCACCAGCTCCATTTTCATTTAAGGAGCTTTTACTATGAAATGCACATATATTTTTTAATGAACTTTTAAACTCAAAATTAACCTGATATTGTGACAATGGCACAGCTGGAATAAGAGTCCTCCATTTGGCGACTCGCGTTGCGGTCGCCAAATGGAGGACTCTTATTCCAGCTGATCCGTAGCAATTAATTCTATCTATGTTGATCCAGCTTAAAACAGAACTTTGATTGCAAAAAATGTAAAAAGCACACTTCTAAATAATTACTTTAGATGGGTAAATAGCAACTATTGGTCATCACTATACTATCAAAATATTACTGAGATATGTGATTTTCTTAAATCACATGTGGAAAACTTTAAATATGTCACCAGTTTCACCAGTTTACATGTCACCAGTTTTGACACAGAAAATTATCATAGTGAAGAAAATACGGGTGGCTTAAGTATCCCCACTCTCCACTATTTCAAATGTACCCCTCTACTGGGGCACCTCTTTTACAATTTCATTAATGATTTTGAATAAAATCTTAGGCATAATAAACTTCATGTGGGCCAAATCTCTTTACAGGTGCAGAAAAAGTAGTAGTACGTATATCCATTATTCTAATTTTCTTATTAATTTAGAACCAGCTTTATTAGGTAGCTTAAAATTTTTTATGGTTCCTATTAAGTGTCTACTTTTAGGTATGTAGGTAAGTTTTCTTGGGTTTTGGAATATTTTTCTGTAGTATTGATTCTAGTTATTTTTAAAACACTTAGTGTTCAAAATGTGAAAAAGCATGGCTCCCTCCCTTAGAGCAAAGTTGCCATGACTTTATAAATACCTACATATCTTTGGCCAACATCCTGGGTGCCAAAAAAGTTGTTGCATGCTACATCATTATTACAGAATTTCTGAATTATTTTTTTTTAGTTCTGGAAAGAAAGATATCCTTTCTGGTTTGTTTCTCCTTGATTCAAGAATTTAATTATCTGCATCTTACTTTCAATGTATGAACTAAATCTGCATTTAATTGTTTAACATGATCAGTTTTATCAAACCTAAATGTTATATTAATTTATATTTTTTTACAGGTCTTTTGGCTTAGAATTAGTGAAGGTGAGTTTTAATTAATGATAAATGATAGTATTATTTGTATCACATTTTCCCATTCAATTATAATAGTGATTTAAAGAAATCTTGTTATGTTCTTATGTATTATCCCGTTGACCATCAGTTTCAGCAGCGTAGTTAATGGGCTTTGGCTCTACATTCTCATTTTCATAAGCACAGTTGGATTATGGAAGTACCTTTCATTGTTAAAAATTTTTTTTTAACCTAATTTAATCTTTACTTTGATTATTCAAATTATCATTTAACATAAAATAAACTGCTGGTAGAAGGTAAGAAAACTGGTCAGTTTTCAATATCTATTTTTAACTAGATTAAATAATTCAACAAGAACCAAAAATCTGTGTAGCTTAATTTAAATCTCTTGGAGTGTTTTAAGGTTGTGTGTAGAATCAATAAGTGACTGAAATCCTTGACATGATTACCATGGAATACTTCCTCCCAAGGCTTTTGACTGTAAGAAATGTTCTGGAATGTGGATGTTTTTAAATAGCAAGTCTCTACCTTAAATATTTTTCCTCTAAACATTTAGTTATCTTTTTAAATTGAAAATTTGATGTTAATTTTCTGTCTAATTATATAGCATACCTACTATTTTGACCATATTGTCTTCCTACTTCTTAGTTGAGGAATAACTTTTGAATTTAGAATTTTTTTTTTTAAATAGTATTAAAACTAGATTTTTCAAAGGAGTCTTTTTTTTTAAAGAAATGCAGGTGCAACTTTGATAATTCAAAGCTAAAGGAACCTTCTCAAAAGTTCAAATTATCCAAAACTTTGAATTAGAAAAGTAAAATTCAATGATAGAAAATTAGAGAAACCTATAGAAATCTTCGAATTAAAGATATGTATTTGATTTGGACTATGATTTCAGGTTTGGAGGAAAAACAGTTTTCTTCATTTATAAAATACATGCATAAATACAGAATATAAATTAATTTACTGTTTTGCCTTATTAACTAATAATGCTAAAAGTTATGCTAAAAAAAGGTTTAAATCCAGTTGTGTGCAGTGTTTTAAATAAATATACAACTGTTTCCTTACTAAAACCTCAAAATTTGCCTCAATTTTTAAAAGAATTTCCTCCAAATTTATAACAATCTGATTTAGCTATTTGAACAATCTTATGTTACTATAATAAGTTACATCAAATTCAATCTTCTGTTGAATTCAAAATTTATGACATTCTTGTGAATATGTTTCGTGATTTTCTCCTAAACTGTACAGTCTTGTTTTCTACTATCAATAGTTTGCTATTTAAATACTGTTATTTGAACAGCTTGATGAATACCAAATTATGTGTAAAATCCCCTCTTTATTTATTCAATTACATGTATGCATGGCTTAACTAAAGCGAATTGCATCATAAGAAAGATAGTTCTTTCTACTTTTAATTGTTTAATGTCTTAATTTCTTTGAAAGCAGTTGATGGCATGTGACTCTAAATGTGATATATATAATAACAGTTTTTAAATAAAAATGTCTCCATTTAGGTTGATCTGGATAAACCCTTAGAAGAACAGGGACCATTTGCTGCCATTGTTCATAAAATGTCAGATGTTCTAGTTAAAGCTAAGTGTGGGGATTCTCAATCCCAAGCCATATGTGAATCATTCCAGGTAGTCTTCAACCCTTTCACATGTATACTAAATCTACTTTCAGTAGATTGTAGTTATTAGTTCTAAACAGACTTGGAAAAGTAAAAACACAGAGAAAAAAAATTTATTGTTTCTCAAAATTTTCCACATAACCTCCTTCATACTTGATGACACTTTAAATGCGGAAAATGATTAATGAAATGGGGATTAGTGATGAAGCTTGTGTGTGTAATAACAATAAAAGTTTAGCCCCTAGTTCTTAATAACTGTGTTTACTTTTCTAAGTCTGCTTAGAACCAAGGACTAAAATCTACTGCTGAGCTCCATAGCTGTTTTGATGTTTTATCACTTCAGAGATTACATTATGAGAAAAAAAAGGTGTTGCTAGTTCAAATTAAAAAAAAAAAATGCTACCTTGATAGTTTAACTGCTCTACTCCATATCATTCTCTTCAGCATCCCTAAAAAAAATTTCTACCAAAAATTCAATCTGTTCTAATGAATGGTATGGTAGCTAGATGCTCTGAAATTGATGATGTTTTTTTATAATACCCCTGTATTTAGCAGTATATAGTAGATTAATAAAAATAAAGGCAAATAAATTATTGATCATATAAAATGTATCTTAGTTCAGAAGTTAGCAAATGCTATAGTTTCTTTCAGTATTTTAATGATAGATTATGTATTGAGTTAAAAGAAGATCAATTTAAATTTACTAATTCCTTCAACGTGAATTATATTTGCAGAAATATGCAGATTCTCATCCAAAAATGGCAGTTATTGATTCGCTTTCTAACATTACCAAGTTGCTGGATCGTTATGGGCAGTATAAAATGGTAGAGGAATGTGAAATTTGTAAAGAAGGTATGTGTAATGATAAATAAGTTTAAAAGATATTTAAAGTTTTCTTTTAATATCCAATTTACGTAATTTAATTCTGTCTTCATAAGTGACTTATTTTTTTCAGGTGATATTTTTATTCCTGCTTTTGTTGAATTAACTTCCATGAATTGGCCTGAAAATGTGGCCAAACTCAGGGCAGCTAATATAGATTTCCCAATTGGTAATAAGTTAATGTGTTTCTTTCAATATTCCATTATACAGTAAAACTAAACTACTCTGATAGACTGCAACTCTATAATGAATAGTAGTACTTACTATATAATAGTAATGGTGTTTCAAAAGTCCATTTTGCAGCTTTTATTTGGAAACAACATCACTTAGGGTCATGGAAGTAAGGTTTACCATACCCCTATGTAAGTAACCATGCTAAAACCATTGGAACCGCTTACAGCCCCTAGTGGCCAAATATGAAAGTTAAAAAATTTAATTGAAAAACAAAAGATAGAACAAAAACTTAAATAAGAAAATTGTTTGCAATATCATGAAAAACACACGGGAAAAAGTTTCATTAAAATATCTTAAATATTCAAGGTTCATAAATAAAGTACTTTTGAAACACCCTGTATAATAAATAACCTTTAAGACCACATCCTATTTTTTCTTTTATTCACTTAATATTACTGTGCTATTTTAATTTTGTTATATAAACTTTAGCCTGGATTGCTCAATAATTCTGAATATTCTTTTCCAGTTTGTAAACCAGCTATGGCCCATGGCCCAACTCGCTCACACCAGGTAATTTCATCCACACTAGTACTCATTTGTCATTACTTTTAGAAATTTTTTTCTTTGTCATATTCTGAAGAAAATTTGCATAATAGCTCATTTAGACAAGTTTATTTTTGATGTTGATAAATAAATCATTCTTGATTTCCTTAATAGATACCCAAGTGTAGGTAATTATTCAGATAACCAATTCAATATTATAATACAACTTATTATATTATAATTATGTATAAAGTCAGGATTTTTTGTGGTAAAATTTATTGACATATAGGGTTCTCAACAAGTTGCTCAAATTCAGTACAGCCAGATTCTTTGCATGGAGTTCATAAAAAGTACCCAAACCAGTTAAGGAACCATAGAATGAAAAAAGTTTTTATAAGATATGACTTCACATTTTTCGAAAAGTAAAAGTCATTACAGAGGTATAATTCTTTGGCAAATTTTATCTATTTCACGCTAGAAATCTTATTGTGCATGGGTGCCCATATGTTTGAATTCAGGGGGGACTGGAAAATTTTTTGGAAATTAGCCAGTCAAGCCCATAAATAGACTTTTGTATTGAGGGGGGTTGGTTTTAAATGATATGGGAGTGAAGTGTTAATTAACACTTTTCAAGTTATAATCTTGAAGAATCTTTTACACTTAAAGTAGAAATTTTCTTTACAATACTATATAACAGCGCCCTCTCTCTCCTAACTCTAAAACTGATACGAGCGCCCCCTAGTCGCGGTTCTGTACGTTTGATAGTAGACTCCAGACTCTTGGAGGGGAAGGACGTACCTTCCAATCCGTCCGTCACCGAACGATAACAATGATATCCTTTTTATGTGTAGCATTCGTATTTTGTGTGCTGTTTGTCTTGTACTATTAATTGTCCTTTAAGTGTTTTCATTAAATTAAATGTTATATTATATTAGCTATTTTCCTTGATTCTTTGTTTTGTGGCTTTATTGACAACAATAAGCTACAAGTGGCGCCCTGTACGTGGGCCCTTCTTCAATCCCCGAGATCGGCTCAGTGTTCTGATAAGTATTTGATTTGTTTAATGCCATCTAGGAATGGTTTTATATTTTTATGGTTTTGAAAGCAAAAAGAGTTTATATTTTGAAGTGTTCTGTTAATGGTGCTTCCCTATTTTGAAATTGTGATTTCATGTTTTCATTTCGATAGCAGATAAAGTATTATTATTGTCAAGGAAATATTAATGAGTGCAGTGAATTTATACTTATTATATGTGTTTGAAGAATACTTTCGGTTTTGTAAATGCTGAAATCGTTATCAGTAACGCCATTTTTATGGGTGTGGTGCTTCTAAAAATAGATAACCTTGAATACTTCGAGTCAATCTGCCATCTGCAGTTTCGTTTGGTTTTTCACAAGTAGCATTGGAGATTTATTTGTTTTTCTAGCGAGTGTGATTCTTGCTGTGTAAAAAAAAAAGGGAAAAGAGTTTGAAGTTGATCTGTTCATTTATTATTTTTTTCGTTGAATGTTTTTGATCTTCGCAGCTGCATTGCTTTTTGAAAAGATTGTTTTATATATGTTGATGGTCATAATTAATTTTCTATTTTGTGCATTTGAGTGGTATTATTTTATGGATAAGACTAATCCTTCTTTTTTAGGAAAAGGTATTATTGATTACTTTACATGTGGTATAAAATTATAATGCTGAAGGGTTGAAAGAGTTTAATAATTTTATCGCATAATTATTACTGAAGCTATTTTCATACTAGTTCATTAAGTTTTTGGACATTTTTTTTTCTCATTTAAGACTTTGACAGTTAAAGTCATTATGGCTTATTTGGGACTAGCAAAGAAAAAAGATTTACAGGCGTTAGCTGCGGAACTTGGTCTGCCCATCTCAGAGGATTTAAAAGTGATTCAACTTAAAGAGCTAATCATGAGTGATAAGAAATATGATGAAAGTTTCGCAAAGAACTTGCTATCCAGTATAATAGAAGAAAGAAAACTGGCTGAACAAACTGAATTGGAAATAGAAAAACGTTTGCGTGAGGAAGAACAACTTAAACGTGTTGCCGAGGAAGAACAACTTAAACGTGTTGCGGACGAAGAACGAAAAGAAAAAGAACGTCTATATGAGTTGGAAAAATTAAAATTACAGCTGGAATTACAGAAACTTTCTCAAAACGGGGCTACAGTTCAAGAAGCTGACCAACCTAAAGTGGATATTGCTAAAGTGGTCCCTAGATTCGACCAAAAAGAAGATGAAATAGGACTCTATTTGATAACATTTGAGCGACAATTGAAGTTTTTAAGTGTTCCAGAATCGCAATGGATTCCATACCTGATGAGCTCATTACCAACCGAGATAGCACAGCTTATTGCTAGAGAAAATGAAGAAGATGCTCAGGATTACCGAAAAGTCAAGGAAATGCTCCTCAAGAGGTACAGATTAACAGCGGACCGTTTCAGGCAGTTATTTTGGGACCATAAGAAAAGCTCAGATACAACGTGGAGAGATTTCTACTTTGAAATCGCATCGTATTTTGAAGGCTGGATAACAGAGCTTAATGTTAAGAATTTTGAACAGCTCAAGGATTTAATTATTTGTGACCAAATAAAGAGGAAAACACCATTCGATCTAAAAGAGCACTTCATTGATTCTTGGTCAGAATGGAACCAGCCATTAGAGTTAGTAGAGAAAATGGATGCATACGATAATGTTCGTCAAGGTTTAAAGAAAAATAATTCAACGACTTACAACAAGCAAAGTTTTAGAAATAGTTCTAGTCAACACTTGGATTATACCTTTCCTAATGACCGAAGCTATAAAAGAACGACGGGTCCAAATGATAGACAGTTTCTGTCCGGAGTCCCCAATAAAAGTAGGCGGGATCCCGGGGTTCCCAGTAAAAGTAGGCGGGACCCTTATATGGACAGAGGCAGGGATACTTATATGGACAGAAGAAAATTCCAGAACCCTTACATGAACAGTGGCCATTCTGCCGTAAATGAAGACCTACTTCCGAGACTTGGAGTAAGATGCTATGGATGCGGAGCTCCAGGAATCATCAAGTCAAAATGTCCTACCTGCACAAGGACCGAAGAAAAACAAACAACAGTGAACTGTATGACATTGTCAAACTTGAATTCACCATCGTATCCCTCTAGCATGATAGTACTAAAACTTTTTGGAGAAACGATTGCCGCTTGTGCAGATACCGGGGCTTCCCACACCATCGCGGGTGAAAAGCTGTATAAATTCCTACAAAGGCACAACGTCACTTTTGTAAACAAAATAATTTCATTTATGATGGCTGATGGAATTCGACAGACCATCACTGCTCTGCATACTTCCGTCAACCTGCACGTAGAAGGAAAAGTTGTACCGACAGAATTTCTAGTATTGCCCGAAGCTAAAAGAAATAAGACACTTTTGGGAAGGGACTTTCTTCTCGCAGCCGGAATCGTTCTTGATGTCCAAGGGGGAAAATGGCATTTTTCCGAAAATCCTCGAATTCAGTTTAAGTTCTTCAAGGAACCCATTGAAGATATTTCCATTAGATCATTGGAACTTCGAGAAGAGGAGGGGAAAAATCTGTCACTAGAACAGGTTCAAGAACTCAACGCGCTTCTGAAAAAGCACGAGACATGTTTTCAGCCAGGGGGAGAAACAACACCCTTTGTAGAACATCATATCCACACTGGAGACCACCCTCCTGTAGCTGTACCTCCGTACCGTATGCCTCCTGCAAAAAAGGAAATTTTAAGAGAAGAGTTGAATAATCTTTTGGAGACTGGCGTGATAGAGGAGTGCGAATCCCCTTATGCTGCCCCAGTTGTGTTGGTCCCCAAACCTAATGGAAAAATGAGACTTTGTATTGACTATAGGGGACTTAATGCAATTACCATTGCCGACTCCTACCCTCTACCTAGGATGGATGACTTACTCCATGAGGCAAAATCCACGCCGTTTATGACCACCATTGATTTAACATCCGGATATCATCAGGTGGCTGTTTCCAGACAAGATAGAGACAAAACAGCTTTCGTCTGCCCATTTGGAACTTTCAGGTTCAATAGAATGCCTTTCGGATTGAAGACAGCCCCAGCTACTTTCCAAAGACTGATTGACAGATTTCGCAGTGGATTAAAAGATATCCTGATATTGTCTTATCTAGATGACATCATAGTTTTATCCGAGACATTTGATGATCACATCAGGGATTTAGAAAAAGTGCTGGAGCGGTTGACACTGTTTAAGTTGCATGCCAACCGAGATAAATGCCGTTTTGCCTGTGACCGTGTGAAATATTTGGGTTTCTGGATAACGAAAGATGGAATTGAAGCTGATCAGGAAAAGATAGCAGCTATCCAGAAAATAACCGTACCTACCAATGTGAAGGAGGTTCAATCGTTCCTACAAACCTGCTCATGGTTTCGTCGGTATGTTAACAACTTCGCTGATAAAGCGCGTCCGCTTAGCAACCTCACCAAGAAGAAAGTGAATTGGCACTGGGGCCCAGAACAACAAGAATCTTTTGAGACATTGAAGATGTGCTTAATGTCTTCTCCTATATTGAGGCAAGCAGACGGATCAAAGCCTTTCACTATCCGTACTGATGCAAGTAACTTTGCACTTGGTGCAGTACTTCTTCAGGGAAGTGGATCTGATGAATACGTCATCGAATACGCAAGTCGTCTTCTGAATCCAGCGGAGCGAAATTACTCCACAACTGAACGTGAGGCTCTAGCAGTGGTATGGGCTTTAGAAAAATTCCGTGGTTATGTTGAGCATCAACAAATACTTATCGCATCAGATCATCAACCTCTTAAATGGCTATTGAGTATGAAGTCACCGTCTCGCCGACTGGCCCGGTGGGCCCTGAAAATTCAGTCCTTCAATCTGAAGATCGATTATACCCCAGGGAAAGTCAATGTAGTTGCTGATATGCTCTCAAGGCCGTCGTATGTTGAGGACAGTACTACGAATGCAAATGCTATCACCGTTGATATGCCATCCCGGAGACCCAGTGACATTCGAAAGGGTCAGCTGGAAGACGAGCAATTGAAGAAAATTATTGACTGTTTTGAGAGAATGGATAAAGATGAAGATTTTGCAAATTACACTAGTCGCGGATACCTAATGGATCAAGGTATCTTGTATAGGTACTCACCTGAAAATGACGAAGAAGGAGCTCAATTAGTAGTCCCTGTTCAAGAGCGAGAAAGAATACTTCAGCAATACCATGATGATTCCACAGCTGGACACTATGGAGCCGAAGGTACTTACCATAAGGTTGCCTCAAGATACTATTTTACAGGGATGAGAAAATTTATTGCTGATTATGTCAAAAATTGTCCAGACTGCAATCGTTATAAACCAAGCAACCAGAAGCCAAGTGGTCTTCTTAGAACTCCAGTTTATGCCCAAAGGTTCGAAACCCTTGCAATTGACTTATTTGGACCTCTTCCAGAAACCCCGTCTGGTAAGAAGTGGGTTTTTCTAGTTGAAGACACCAGCACAAAGTGGGTTGAACTGTTTGCGCTCGAAGAAGCTACGGCTGCAACCTGTGCAAAGACTCTAGTAGAGGAAATTTTTCTAAGATATGGACTTCCACGTAGACTCATAAGTGACAATGGACCACAGTTTGTTAGTGCTGTGATGCAACAAACTTGTAATTTTCTTGGAATTAAGCAAGACCTTAATCCTGTTTACCATCCCCAAGCTAACCCAGCTGAACGTAAAAACAGAGATCTGAAGCCAAGACTCGCCATATTAGTCCGAAATGAACATGATGCCTGGGAAGAAAAATTACCCCTGATACGTTTCGCTATGAACACAGCTAAGTGTGATACTACCAACCACACAGCAGCTTTCTTGCAGTTTGGAAGAGAGTTACGAACTCCAGATGATGTTACCCACGACTTGAGAACTCTGATTCATAATGACAATTTTGTCGCAGAAATAACCCCATACCTCAAACGATTTGTAGAACGAATGACGGATGTTAAAGACCACGTCGAAAAGAAACAAGATCAACGAAAAACATATTATGATCGTCGACGACGTCAATATTTCTTCCAACCCGGTGACAAAGTATGGGTTACCCTGCACCCTGTCAGCAAAGCTCATAACAAGAAAACCAAAAAGTTCATGCCAAAACGCGAAGGTCCATATGTGGTGATCACCAATCGT
This sequence comes from Tetragnatha montana, assembly GCA_963680715.1. Classification (NCBI taxonomy): domain Eukaryota; kingdom Metazoa; phylum Arthropoda; class Arachnida; order Araneae; family Tetragnathidae; genus Tetragnatha; species Tetragnatha montana. The sequence goes on from OY796677.1 coordinate 27,307,320, forward strand.
TCACCGACCACTTACGTGATCGCTGACCCAGTGAAGCCCTCTGAAATTTTAGGAGTTTATCATTGTTCAGCTATGAGACCTTATCATATTTCAGACTTCAGAGACGCTGGAACTTTTGTGGCTCCTCTCCGTAGACGTGGCAGACCAAAGAACTCCTGACTACCTGACTCCTCGCCGGAACTTCTTCGGAGTCAGAGGGGGAGTCTGTAACAGCGCCCTCTCTCTCCTAACTCTAAAACTGATACGAGCGCCCCCTAGTCGCGGTTCTGTACGTTTGACAGTAGACTCCAGACTCTTGGAGGGGAAGGACGTACCTTCCAATCCGTCCGTCACCGAACGATAACAATGATATCCTTTTTATGTGTAGCATTCGTATTTTGTGTGCTGTTTGTCTTGTACTATTAATTGTCCTTTAAGTGTTTTCATTAAATTAAATGTTATATTATATTAGCTATTTTCCTTGATTCTTTGTTTTGTGGCTTTATTGACAACAATAAGCTACAACTAGAGTTTCAACTAAAAAGAGGCGTTTAAATGAAATAATTAGAACGAAATTATTGGAAAAATTTACTTAATTGGAATCAGATTAAAATCATGATAAAAGGATTAATATAGTGCAAAATTTAATATTTTAATATGGAACGTAGATAAAAGAATATTTATTATGGTCAAATGAAGATTTTACGCAAAATTTCAGATTCCAAGAGGGACCTGGACCCTCCTTGCCCTTATGTATGGGTAGAGTTTGAATGAACTTGTTGAAACACCCTGAATTTGCTGAAAGAGATTTAAATTTATCTGCCGTGACTAATGAAACTGCTCTATCATATTTCAAATCAAGACAATATTTTTATTTTAATCCAAAACAATATCTGAATGAGAAATTTCCCCTCCATTTTTAGAAATTTCAAGGTATATTTAAGAGAAAAGTTTTAAATAAGGAATGAGTTCTGACACAATGCTGGATCTCGAATAAAATTGCTAAATTGTGTTTTTGAATTTCTCAATCATAGCTGCCATTTTCTTGTTCATGGGGTAAATGTAAAATTAATTTGAAAATCTATCAACTGATTTTAACTTGCTATTTTCTTTTCAGATGTGCATTATTTTCAATGAAAAAGGCCTCAATGACATAACAGTACCATGTATTGTTCAGAAACTCATAAACCACAATGCAGTTTTGTACAAGCTTTTTGTAATAGGAAATAAGTATTTTATCACAGAGAGACCATCACTGAAAAATTTTTCTGCTGGTGGTAAGTCTTTTTATTTCAAACTAATGTAACTTTTGTTTAATGTTTTTAAGTATTTATAAAGAATTTAACTGTGGCTGCTATAAAGACCTTATTTGATTATTGATGTAAATCACTAATTAATATTAATTCATCTACCTCACAGCACTAATAAAGTTACAAATAATAATTTTATGCAAATGGTAAAGCAAAACTATTTGCTTTAGAAAATGCAAAGCAAACAGTGAAATTAATGTTCTTTACTTTGTTTATAAACAATCGATTTTGTTACAGATCAGGAAACTATTTACTTTGAAAGTAACGATGTCTCTAAACCCAATTCTGCATCTGAATTGACTGAGGTAAGAATTTCTCTCCCTATATTTGAGCACTAATGGTTTTAAAGTAAAAAATAGTAGGGAAAGTTAAAAGTTTATTACGTTTTTTATCCCATTTTATTAGAGATGTAAAATTCTCGGTAATAATCTTTTGGAGAATATTCTCCAGGGGCGAGAATTTTCGAGAATATTCTCCTAGAAGCTACTAAAATAAATTTTTTTGAAAAAAACATTTTTTATAAGGTATATATTAACTTCAAATTCGAAGAATATTAAAGGTTTTACAGTGAGAAGTCGTCATAAATAAAAGACAGACAAATTAAATTGAAAAAAATTTTAAAATCACTACTTAATTGATAAGACTACATGTTTGATAGGTAAGCCAGAGTTACATTCTATTAATTTAAGATTTTCCAACTTTTAAATAGCTTTTTTGAAATAAATTATGTATATAAGAAATGCTTTTCTGGAATTTATTTTGTGGAATCTTAATGAGAATATTATCTTAAGGAAAAAATGATGAGATGCACTTAAAATTATAAGACATCTATCTAGTGAATGAAAATTTGAAGATTTAATTATTTCACGAACACAAGATGAGTAAGATATAATTTTAATTGTAACTTTGAGAATATTCTCATAAAGGAAAATATTAATGAATCTGAATTAAAATGAGGTATTTTCACGATTTGAGATTAAATTTTATTAAAATAGTAGATAAAAAACCCATGAAGAATGACGTTTAAATGAAGTTCCTGAGTTTCCCAGTTTCTGAGATATAAATTTTTGAAATTTCGTTTTGGCAAAAAAACAGAAACAGTGTTGTTTACAAGCGCTATGACGACACATCCATATCCAGTTTTCCGATCATTGAAAAATAATAAAACACTAGTTTCGAGGTCGCTGTGATGTCAAATCCCGTTTTTTGATCACGTGACTTTACTAGTGTTTTGGCAAAAATAAAATTGAATTTTGAATTATTTAAAACATATTTTTGAACTTAAAAATCTGATATTTGAGAGTTTTAAACTATAACGTATCAAAAAAGTGTAAAATTAAGCAAACAAAAAGTTAAGACAAACTATTCATTCACAAATATTTTTAAGTAGACAGTAAGTAAATTAAACTGCATCTGAAGTAGTAATTTAGAGTTCTTTGAGAATATTCTCCCGATAAATTATTCTCTGTAAATGTAAAATAAATATTATAAAATTATTTCAAATATCTTTCTCAACAGATAATTCTAATGTGATATCCCCTTCTTTTAAGAATATTCTTCTAATTTTACAAAGTTCTATCATAATTTTAGCTAAATGTCAGATTTTAAAGGTCCTTCAGTTTGACAACTATTGGTATTACCTTTGCTTTTAACAACTATATAAAAAGAATGAAGACTCTTTTAATTGTATGAGTTTATTTTTTCCCAATAAAACTTGCTTTGAATATTTTAAAAAATATTTTATTTTGTATTAAATAAAATTTACTTATTTTTAAAAAAAAAAATCTTGCGAAATAATGAAATTATAGTTCAGAGAATATTCTCTGAACTGTAGGGTGACTTTTAAATGGTAAATTTCATTGAATTTGTTATTTTTTTCAGGTTTCCAACACTAATACTACATGACCATTTCATATTATCAAACATTTTTACATTTATTAATCAAAAAATAGAATATTCTCGATTATTCTCAAAATTCTCGCCCCTGGAGAATATTCTCAGAATATTCTCTTTCTCCGAGAATATTCTTGACTCACATCTCTACATTTTATATTGTATTCCTCAATTATATTGATTATAGAAGGAAGCAATTTTCACAAAATATTTTTAGTTGCCATTCTTGCTCTTTCATTGGAGTTATTCTCTTAACTTTACCTTGAAATTTGAACCTATTATTTTTCAGCTTGACGATGATGAATCTTACGTACCTGCTATATGGCCAGAAAAAGAAAAAATGGACAAAATTGTTAAAGTTTTGCATGAGCAGTGTGGATTAAACCTTTTGGGCATAGATGTGATAGTAGACAACTTAACAGGGCATTATGGAATCATAGATATCAATGTTTTCCCAGGTAGGTTAGGTATTCTTTATGCAATAATTTCCTCATATGGGTAGAGATAAAGAAGTTTCCCTTAAATTGTTTTCATGTTGGCAAAGTAATTATCTCTAATGTGTATTCTGAGTGTTTTCCTGTTTACTTATTAGATTACTCTTGCCTTGTTTTGTTACATTTTATCTGACTACTAACCTCAATCATTTGTCCCAAATAATTTAGTTTTTCCTATAAAAACAAATTCTTTATAGCATTATTGTGTAAAGAGATAAAAGTTGGGATTGCTATGTTTGGTATAAGTGTGTTTGTATCTGTGTCAATTAAATTATGATAGATGTTTTTAAAAGTTAGTTAGCTAACAAAAGTTAGTAAGTTTTGGAAATGTATCTGTGCAAAATTGTTACGCATAAAATATTAATATTTCATAATTTACTGCTATTAGTTCAATAAAAACTTTGGTTTTTATATTAATGATACTTGATTAGTTTTTAGCTTTTACATCATGTTAATAAGTAATGGGGTTCACTTAGAAAATTTGTTTCTATATTTTAAAGCTCAGTAAAACAATATGTACATAGTAGTTCTTTAGCAGTCCGTTGTGATTTGAACCCACAGTATTAGTCCTGCATGCTCCCACTGCCAGATCACAGCTTACTAGATACCATACAGGCTAGCCAAGATATGGAAATCATTAAAAATATAGATGGCAATAGCTGACATCTAGCAAAGCAAATCCACAAAGTTGAAGGCGGGGTTTAATGGCTCAAAAATTTGTCTTTGGCAAAAAGTGGAATAGGAGATCTGCTAAAAAAGTATTTACTGTTACCCAGATGTAATAGGTTGCCATGGTAACAAAGTTTGCCAAGATAAGCTCAAGATCGCCAATAATAAGCTGTTACGTCATGAAAACATGTCTTTGTTTTTCCTTAATTGTCAGTGTGTTATCCTATTGGTTCCTAGAGGGAAAAGTTGTCAAATATTTTTCATAATTCAAAACTGGGCTAGCTTATATAGTATTTAGTAAGCCGTGGCCAGATTAACTGTTTTTAACTAGTTTCTCCAGGTTGAAACAAAGCAACTACTACTGCCATTGTTTTTTAAACTTTTTTCTGGGCATTATTATAAAGCTAAAAACTATTAGGTGTAAAATAGATATATATAGCAAGAAGATTTAAATTATTAGTAATTTTAAATTAAAAGTTAATTTTACACACCTCAGTGATATTATTAGTTAGGGTGGTCATAAAATGGTAAGGTTTGTGAATAATAAAGCAGTCTGATTTTTAGGTGTTCTGATTCTGTACACAAATTAAGTACGCTGTTGATCAGTGTGGTAAAACCTTTAGATACCTGAGTGCCCATTAAACTTTTTATAGGGAGGTGAGGGGCAGATACAGTAAAGAGAGAAAATTACATTTTACTATTTTAATACAGGCAAGTCAACCTTATTTCAACACTGGAACATTTGTTTCGACTATGAAGATTCACTAATACACATTTCAATTAAGAACTTTATTACATTGATGACCCAATGCATAAATAATGGCTTGATAATTATAACACTACTTATTTCTTCAAGGTGATATATATTGTTTCAAAATTAAACACTATTTTACTTCATGTGTTATTTATTAAATTAAAATTTTAAAAGTTATTTTTTTTTCATATTGAAGATTTGTTGTTAAAAGGAAAATGAATCCCTAGTAAAGAGAAAACCTTTCTTAGAAATTCACAGCATTTTAAAAATGAAAGAGCAAGAGAAGTGTTAGTTCATATTGAAAGAAGAGTTTGAGGGTTTCTTAAAATTTGAGTTCTAAAAACATACTCGCAATTGCTGCCTTGTAGTGTACATTTCTGAAATTACACTTGTAGATAAAATGTTATTTACAACTATTAGTATCTACTGATGGGATAACTCCTTTCATTTTGATGGATACTTTTTTTAGCAAAACTCTTTAAGTTGCAGAAACGATAAAGCTATAATAGTAATACAATAAACTTTACTTTTTTTTTCAACTTTGATGCTTTCTGGTAGCTCTGTATCCTCCACTTAGTCTTCTGACAATAATTTTCCTGACTTTCACTCACATTCTTCTATACTTATGCCAATGTACAGCCTTGCACCTTGTAAGTTATTTTTCACGAAAAATTTGCACGTTTGACCCTTCCCCCACGCTTGAAGCTTTCACTTAGCCTTCTGACTCTCGGTTTGATAGCTAAATATTTCTTTTCCAGGTTACTACGAAGCATGCAACTTCTACAGCATGTTGACTAGCCTGGTCTTGCATAAAATCCACCTCAAGGAGTCCAACTCCGAAGAGGAGGAGCCCTACAAGCCCATTCTTTTGGAACACCTCTCCACCCCAGCCATTCGCATGAAGGAAGCGAGCCAGGAGCCAGACCCCGAGAACGTAGTCCAGTTTTCCAAAACGGCCACCCCTTCCTCAAACCTGCCATGCCTCGGATTTCAGTGCTTCTGCTGCCCGATTTCTGGAGCCAGCTGTGCCTCTTTTTCCTCCGAGAGTCAGAAATGCACTGGCCCTCCGATGGAAGAGCGGGTCGCCGGACCCTCTGATAACTTACTGGCGATTCAAAAACAGACTGGGGTTGCTGAGGATTCGGGAGTTGAGACCTCCGATTCTTGTGATGAGAAGAAAAAGAAGTATTGCCATAGGACTGTGAAGCACCAGCATTCCAAAGTTTCTGATGCTGTCTAGCGCAGGTTTTCTTTTTCTTTTTGAGGTTCGGTGAAGTGTGAATCAAAATCTGTTACGTTTTAAGTGTTCTTGAGCTGTGAGTTTAAAGTGGCTTTTTCAGTGTACTTTTATATGGAACTTTTAAAGGTGTTTTTGTGTCTGGTGTGTACAGTTGACCATCCATTCTGAAGCAAATGGGATTTATCATGTTCCTGAATTTTAAGTGCTAGATACATAATAAAGTCAGAAATGATTCTCGGCTTACATTTTAAAATGTATAGTAACTTTTTTTAACTCTAAATTTTCTTCTTGGTTAATCTTTAAGGGATAAAGTCATACATTTATTAATTCCTATAACTTAACAATACTTCCAGTTTATGTAAAAAATTTAATATATACTAATTTTATGTTTATCTTCTGGTGGTGCAATCAGTCACCTATCACTTGAACAGGTTGTAAAACCTTAAAGCATTAGTTTTGGCAATATTTTATATTAAAATATAAAAATGGAGAAAGTATACTTACTTTAGCCTAAAGTAAACCCCTATCTTTTCAATGATGGCCAACAAGCACTCAGTGATATGCATGCTTGTGTATGAATTATCTTGTTGTAATTTGAAATTTGTTTGAAAAGTCTTTGTAAATACTTTACTAAATATAAAAGTATATCTTTCAGCCTTATAGTTTTTTAAAATTTAATCTGTAAATATTTTTACTAATAGTAAAAGCAACTTCTCTTGAAAGTTTTATAGCAGGCTGAAAATGCTACAAGATTACTCTAGTCTGCTGTGGTTTATGCTAAGTTTTTGAGTTGTGATTCTACACTTTTTACTCTTATTTCTCTCCTTTATGCTTTTATACTTACTCTATCTTAAAAGCTTGACTTTGTCTTTCATATTTTTGTATGTTAATTGCTGGACTAACTTTGTGGAACAAGGGTTGTATTAAAATAAAATATTAATATTTTCTTAATTTACATTGACAATACTAAATATTCTTTAAAGAAAAACTACTAGTGTAATTATTTATCTTCTTTCTAGTCTAAGAGATTAGGTTTCACTATCCAAGTTTAAATTTTAATTTTTATAAAAGTATAAATATTTTTTTTGTAACACACTGTCTACTTAAATGAATGCATTGAAATGGGTATTTGGCTGTTTACTTTTTTTTTATTTGGATTTTAACAAGCCTCACTGATTAAGAAGTATAATATTTTAATGAAACCATCAATAACTAAACACTAACATGCAAATAACTCATTGTTTCTCTACATTTAATATTCTTAAGAATATGTAATTATTTTTACCATTCTGACAATACATAAATGTTATCCAATTCATAATTACCTACTGAAATTAATTAATTGCAGATTATGAACTTAGTACTAATAAACTTAACCTTAATGAATACATAGTAGGGTGGCCCTTATTTACGAACTTTCGAAATGTTTAGCTCCCACCCCCTAACTTTGTACCAATGGACAAAATAATGATAATTGCAAAATTTTAGCCAAATCCGATAATATTAAGGCGACCCTCAAACGCCTTAAAGTTTTGAGTTTTTAGCCATTTTTTTGAAAAACAGACAAAAAACCAAAGATAAAATCTTCACAATTTTTTACCAATTTTTATATGATGAACTACTATTGTTAGAGATATAATGGCACAGGTTTGGTTTTTTTGTCAAGTCTTAGTTTGGAGTAGTATTTTTTTTAGTGTTTTGCAATTATTGTAAAGTTGTTTTTTCTGCATTTTGAAAACAACTGCTACTCAACAACCACTTAACTTAAACACATAAAATTGGGCTCATTTTGTTCGTAATTTTATTCTCTTCATATTTAGGGGCATTATGACCAACTTCCTTTTATTTAAAATTAAAAATTTTTGGAAAAAAGTGCGAAAAAAATCAAAAAATTTAAAAAAATAAAAATTTTGGGAAATTTTTGAAACAAAAAATTTTATTGCTTTTTACCTTCTAATATATACATTTTTACCAAATATCAAGACAGAAATTGAATTTGATCACATTGGAAAAAAATGAAACTCGCCGTACATTTGGTAGGTCCCTTACTAACCCCCGATAATCAATAGTAAAATAATGGTAAACTCAAGAAAAGTTGGTAAGATCTTTGAAAGGGTTCATATGATTCAAATACATGCAAAAAATTTGACACACATTATCTAAAGCACATTTTTAAGCTAATATTCCATAAAAATATTAGAACCTCAATAGAGATGGGACCTTATTAAAGGAATTATTTCTATCTAAAATTCCAAAGTGATAATTATTTTCATATAACTCTTCTTATCATTTAAAACCTTAATCCTACTTATTAATTTATGTTTAATACTAAATTAGTTGTTTTTATAGAATATTTTTGATCCTTAAAATATTAATACAAAATGAACGAAAATTAGTTTTTCTAAAAAATAGTGTTGTTATTGAATGAAGTATTTTAATTTCAAGTTTGTATTTTTTAGAAGATTTTCGAATAATTCAAGTGATTTTAATTTATATTTCTTTAAAAAATTCTCATAGCTAATACTAAGTTGACGGTTAAGGCAATTAAGATACTATTTCTCTAAAGGCCGTTTCTTTAATCAATTCTACTTTTAGGGTTGCTTTTTAAGGGCGGCCTTTAGCTACGTGAGATTTTCAAAAAGTTAAAAATATGTCGCACACTTACCTTTAATATTGTTCCAATCAGCGAAAGACTGATTAGGCAAAATTTCAGTTGAATAGGAGAATTACAAGGCGATCCTAAAACGCCTTGAAGTTTCAGTAACAAACTATTTTTATGAAAATTTAATTTTTTTTCCGAAAATGAATATCCATAAGTTTTAAAACATTCTGTGAAACAACGAATCTATTTCGCATTACTATTTTCTTAGATAGGATTTAGTTGCCGATGGATATATTTTTCTGTCTTAAACAACAATTTGCAAAACAAACTGTTTATCAATTTCATTTTTTGTAAGAATGTCATTATTAAAATCATGAAGTAATATCCAGTAAGAAAGGTTATCAAGGTTGAAGAAACTAAAATTTTCAACAAAAATGCTCTATTAATAGAAATAAGATCATAACAACACAGATCTACCAGAGAAAAATATTGTAAATAGTTTTTTTTTAACCCAAAAGAATGAATTTTCGATCAAAATCACAACATTTCAAGTCTTTTGAACCTTTAAATTGTCTGATTATACTGCAATTTTGCACTTGCCATTTTTTAATGATTGTAACAAAATAAGAGTTGAAAATTTGAGAACAATATTTAGGAATTTTAAATAGAAATAGTAATTCCTTTAATAAGGTCCCATCTCTATTCTGGAGGTTCTATTTTTTTTATGGAAAATTAGCTTAAAAATGTGCTTTAGATAATGTGTGTCAAATTTTTTGCATGCCTTTGAATCATATGAACCCTTTCAAAGATCTTACGAACTTTTCTTGAGTTTTTCATTATTTTTTACTATTGATTAGGGGGTTAGTAAGGGACCTACCAAATGTACGGTGAGTTTCATTTTTTTCCAATGTGATCAAATTCAAATTATGTCTTGATATTTGGTAAAAATGTATATATTAGAAGGTAAAAAGCAGTAAAATTTTTTGTTTCAATAATTTCCCAAAAGTTTTATTTTTTTAAATTTTTTGATTTTTTTGCACTTTTTTCCAAAATTTTTTAATTTTAAATAAAAGGAAGTTGGTCATAATGCCCCTAAATATGAAGAGAATAAAATAACGAAAAAAATGAGCCCTATTTTATGTGTTTAAGTTAAGTGGTTGTAGAGTAGCAGTGTTTTTTCAAAATGCAGGAAAAACAACTTTACAGCAATTGCAAAACACTAAAAAAATTACTACTCCAAAATGAGACGTGACAAAAAAACCAAACCTGTGTCATTATATCTCTAATAATAGTAGTTCATCATATAAAAATTAGTAAAAAATTGTGAAGATTTTATATTTGTTTTTTTGTCTGTTTTTCAAAAAAATGGCTAAAAACTCAAAACTTTAAGGCGTTTGAGGGTCGCCTTAATATTATCGGATTTGGCTAAAATTTTGCAATTATCATTATTTTGTCCATTGGCACAAAGTTAGGGGGTGGGAGCAGCATATTTTTAACTTTTAAAAATCCCCATACTGTTAAGGGCCACCCTAATACAGTTTACTCATTTGTTAAATATTGCTTTGTTTTACAACTTACCATTAGTTACAATGCTATTTGCTATTACAAGCAATATTGATTAGATATTAACATTTCCCCTTTATTAAAATGTCTTCCATTACCTTGATTTGTCTTTGTAAACACTGACTTAAATGCTTAAGAAACTTTAAACTGGTACTGTTTCAAATGTTTTCTATAATATAACTTGCTGAAGAATCTTTACTGATCATTACTTGTCTTATCCATGTATATACACTGTTATTTACTGCAATTTTTGCATTTTTAATCAATGTTTCCTTCAATACTTTAATTGTTATTCCAGTATCCTATTTGTAACAAAACATTGTAGTTTATGTAATCTATACTAAAAAGTGGCAAATTCCTTATTATTAAATTCTGTTTTCATATTAAAGTTGGTTGAAGCCACAAGGAAATAATATTTCTTAAACTGCTGAATCCAAAAATGAAGAATAGCTTAATCCTTGTTTCAATTATCCTAATTTAATTTTATTCACATGGTGCAATAGACTAAATGTTTCACAATTCTCTCTGTTGTATTTTTTATAAATATTTTTTGAGAAAAGATAACCAAATTATTTTTCTTAATTTGACAGCACATGAACACTGGATTGTAACATTCCTTCTTGATAAATTTAACTTGAATTCTCATTTTGGGACTCAGTTCCAAGCTTTTTTGTGTGATAGCATTGCCATTAACATTAGACACAGAAAAGCACTGCATTGTAAAATATTTTTAATACTTTGTAATGTTTTACAAATCAGAAATTTTGTATTATTTGAATAAATTGTAATCTTTCTGTCTATCCTGTTTTTCATTATTACGTCTAAGGTTAGTATTTTTGGTATTCTTGAAGTTTTCTTTAAACTTAATTTGTAACTGATTTTATCCTTTAACCACTTTTATGTTGCACGTCATACGTCATGTGATGGGCAGAAATCTTGCTGTGCAATGGGTTATTTCGTTGTAGTTGTCCCAATACACTTTCCTAGCTCTTTCCCCACTCAATAACTGAAGCAAAGATGTAAGGGGTGGGGGACACTGGTCTGGAGATTTACTATTCATAAAAAAACTGTCATGAGCTTTCTATTGAAAGTTCTTGCACCTGTTTCTTCCTTTGCTTATCCCCTGAAATTCAATAAACCCCTTTAGCAGTTCTTGAAATTTTGTAGACAGATGTTCTGGACCCCTATCAATGGTTAATGAAGCATGAAGGTCAAGGACGATTTCTAATGCAGGTGTATTGCAGGAAAAACTAGAGAACAGAAAGTGGAGCATAAGTTCTACTTAAATTTTCTTTTTTAAGGTAGATAATTGTCTTACACACTTCAGAGTCAAATACATGATTTCATACGAAATCTTTACATTTTATTAAAAGGAAAATGTAGATTTTAGAAAGGTGCATTGCAGGGAAAACTGGATATAAGTAAGCAAATTGTGAAATGTTTGAACACTTGTAAAGTGGACACAAATTTTTTGCATTTTTCTGTACAAAATTGAACTATATTTGAAATTTAGGTCATAATAGAAATTGAAATTTTTAGGTTGGACATTAAAAAAATAAAACATCAAAAGGGGTTCATATAGGGGTTTCAGGAAGTCAGTTCACCTGTTCATCACAATGAGAAATGTTTTTACCTTTTAGAGATACAAATTAAGTCTTCAATATTCAAAATGTGGTGTAGAGGAGAGGACTGTCCTCCCTTAAAGAGTATGGTTGGTCACTTCATCAAACTTTTAAGTTATTTGAAAGGCCCCATAGCCGATTACTAACTACCTAAAATATCTAGAGCAGGGATTTTCAACTGGCAGCCTTCAAAGCTCCCTGAACCCCCCCCCCCCAAAAAGTACCTTTAGAACACTTTTTAGTATGCTAAAATTCAAAACTTTTTTGGGGAAGGACCCCTGAACCCCCTATTAACATCTTTAGTTATGGAGTAGTAGTTTTCTATGTATAAAACTCATTAGTTTGAGGTTTCAGGGAGGGGGTATAAGACTGAAATTCCCTTGGGTGTAAAAGGGATTATAAGACTTAGGTCAACATTTATCACAAGGAGGGCCAGTATCCAAAAATAAGGCATAACACTATTTTTGGAGAAATGTACAAATATTTTTCTGGAAGGAGACCACCATATTTAAATAATCAGTATTAAAAGATGTAGAGCCAAAAATCTACATATCTTCTGAAATTTGTGAAAATATAGTACGAGGGTTGTTTTTTTTTCAACTTCCGTTTTGCTCCTGAAAAAAAAGTAGTTGGAATTTCGAAATAATTTTGGTACTGGTAGTTAGGTACATCCTTCAGGATCAATTTGCATCTTTACTGCATAAAAATCGGACATTTTTTCTGTTAGTTATCGAATTTACAAGCGCGCTCCTCGAACTTTTTTCCCGCCAACCCATAGAGAATTTCGCTTTCTTCTTCGCGCGACCGCTCCGTTCGCCCAGCATTTAACATTAAACAATGGGTGAGCAGGTGAAAATTGCAGGAGGTGAAAGCGAAATTCTCTATGGACTAGCGGGAAATAAGTTCGAGGAGCGCGCTTGTAAATTCGATAACTAACTGAAAAAATGTCCGATTTTTATGCAGTAAAGATGTAAATTGATCCTGAAGGATGTACCTAACTACCAGTACCAAAATTATTTTGAAATTCCTACTACTTTTTTTTCAGGAGCAAAACGGAAGTTGAAAAAAAAACAACCCTCGTACCTTTCACACCATGTAAATAACCTTTGTCCTTCTATATCATAGATAAAAAAAAGCACCAGATTTCTATGCAATGCAGCCCACCACTAAACTTATGCTTTTGATTGTGGCTTTTGAGCACTTCCAAAGTAGGAAACCGAGTTAGAAGTACTTTTAAATAGAGCCATATAAACAATGACTGTTACATTGAACTGTGAATATTAATTAAAATAATTTTAAAAGAATCTTAAAAACAACCTCCTTATACACATCATGATGTGGATTGGGAAACAAGTCCCCTTATGAGAGGAATATCCTGGTGCAGTTTTCTACATTTAAGTTTTCATTTAAAATGTGGTGTCTGTAATCAAATTCAGGAAGCTAAAAAATTCATGGAAACAAAAAGAAATAAAGGACTACATCTTTCAAAACCACTGAACAGTTTATTGGCTGGCAATGAGTCATGCTCAGTGGCACATGATACATTTTCCCTAACATAGGAATGAACATGCTAAACTATTTACAATGCTAGAGCCACTCTAACAGCTACAGCAGAAACATTGCTGCATACTTTTTTTTGTGGTCGATGTAAAATTGCAGCAAATCATAAAACATTTCCCTAAATAAACATAAACATTACAAAAACTGTCTACTCTTGCTTTTAACTACCAAGATTAAAAAGCAGATTTCTAAAAAATGACTACAGAAATTAGGTAAAGAAATAAGTCACTCTTTAAAATTCTGCAATCTAGAAAACAGTAAACCATTCGCTTCCAAGTTGGCTATTTCCAATTAAAGTCATGTAGCCTCATACAACTGTAAAATTTTCTTTTGACACAAAAATGAAGACAAGACCAGTAAGTAACTTATGACGCACACACATGATGAAGAAAATGCAAAAGTAAATTTTACAGTCTTAATGATACAACTTCAAGGACTTCAATTTTTGCATACAAAGCAACTAAAACTAATTACTAACCACTTCCTCAGAGGCAACTAAGATGTGAAGAGAATCAATTACATGACACCTCTTTACAGCAAATAGAGGCTTTGAGTTATATTAGTTTTATGGTACATAATAGTGTCAGTAGCCTGTCATGATCAAAACTGAAAAGTCTTAGTTTTTCAATTAGTCAGTTGATTAACAGAATTTTCATTCATATAATTATACATCTAATATAATGCATATATTTAAAAAAATTAAATGTATTTCTTTAGCTACATTACTTAAAAATTAAGAATGACTAATGTGATTACTATTTAATAAAAAATATGGAAGAACACTATTATACCCATTCTGATAAGTAAAAATTTTTATCCTTCTGACAGGTCGTTCCTGATAGGTTTTCCATAAAGTTTTGAGGATGAGTAAAAAATACTTTTTAACATATTTTTTAAAAATATTTCTTTAGTTGCCAAGCTGAGAAAGGCTAACTGAGAAAGTAAAGCAAAAAATAATTTAAACATGAACCTTATGAGATGAACACAGTATTCCAATTAATAATTATTTTCAACATCACAGAGCATGAATGGACAAATTATTTTCTTAAAAATGTACAATCTTTGGATTTCCCACATGATAAAATCTAGATTAAAACAATATTTCAACATTTTCATTTACAAAATAATTTTCTGTATGGCATGTTTGTACTCTGCAGGTTCTACGAGTAGAAACAGAATTCACTTGAATTTAGATTTGTGCTTGTATTTCCAAAGTCGTTAGTATTCAATAATTCATGCTTAAATCTGCTGTACAAAGATATTTTCTAGACAGATTATCAGCAATATAAAAATAGACACAAGTTGAAATCTTTTTGGAATCCATTTTAGTAATTTTAAAACATTTCATCAAGTATGTCCAGAAAAAAATCCAATCCCAAAATTTGTATAAGAAAATAATTTCTTGAGGTCTGGGTATAGCTTCATATCAGTAAAAAAGTTTTCATTTCATACAATTATTTACAATATCAGTCATACATTAGAGCAAAAGTCTTTGAAATTTTTTTTCCTTGGGTTGATTAATTTCCTCAGAAATATAGAACTTTTTAATTATATTATTACCTTTTTTTAAATAATTCTTCAAATTGCTTTTCAAACAAACTATTGGAAGCTAAGTAAAAAGTAAAGTTGATAAAAAATATAAAAGGTAAAGTACAACTTATGAAGAGAATGGTTATAATTTTGATTGGAAAAACTAATCAAATATTGATCTTAATATAGAAAGAGTTTCTTCTTAGCTTTAAGTTTAAGACCAGACAAACTATTATCACGTAAGAGTAAGAAATAGGAAATATTATGTTCACTATATATCTTTGCTTAACAGTTACTCCATAATTTGTGGACACCCAGTTTGATGTTTAGAAAATGCCAAAAAAAATTAATTTCTGCATGATGAAATTTTTGAGATAGCCTATATTAAATACACAACAAGCACAAACCTAAATATACTTAAGTTTTTAGCACAGTTTAGTGGATAACAGAAACTTATTCTGCAAATTCCAACATCACATGCATAGGAATTCCTTTCCACTTACCACCAAATGACTAAGCTCTTGCTTCCAGAAAACACGTTTAAATTATTATGAACCCAAAGGGATGCAGCATTTCTTAAATTTATACAAAACAATTTCTTTTACATTAAAAGTAAGTTAGAAAACACCCAAGACTTCTTAATTAAAGTCTAGAACACTAAATACATACACAAGTTTAAAAGGAAGAGTTCCCTTGTAAAAGCAGCAATATTGTGGAAATCAACAAAATAAAATGCAAAATGGAACAGGATACTTTTTTTAGTACAGGAAAAAGAGAATTTTTGCAAGCGGAAAATGAGTAAATAAGTATCAAAATAAAATTTGCCATATGCAATTTCTATTCACTTCATAAATATTCCATGATTCTTTAATTCAAATTATAGGATTGTGAACAGATAAAATTTCATCTGAGTTCAAACAGGACAACTCGTTGAATTTATGAGAACATAATATGAAAAGCAATACAAGCCATATTACTTCAAGAAACAATCAATAAGTTACATCAGTAGCTGCTTATAATGGGAACTTAAAGTCGTTGCTTAGCTATGTTTTTTTAACAATAAATGATTCAACATGCCATCTATACTTTCAAATATATATATTGATTTAAGATTTTCTAACCTCCAACATTAGTTGTAACAGATTTAAACATTCTATACATCAACAAGCTAATATTAACTAATATTTTTAGTTTTGACTAAACGTTCTTCAGAGGACCTACGTACAGTGAAATGCATCATCTAGATAACATTGAAAGAGGATTTTTTGCTTTCTTTTTAACACATACTCTATTCTGAAGCTAACTCTATAATTGCAATGATTTCAATTCTTCCAACTCTGATGCTAAGATTTACTATTCTTTGTGGAATCTATATTCAAGCTTTTTTTTAGTAGTTAACACTGCATGACAACATCCATTACCTGCACATATCTTGATCTATTTCATAGCTTGTTGAACTAAGGTTTCAATTATGTCCTAATTCAAACTGCTATGACCAACTCTAGAAAATTATCCCACTCTTATTTCAGATAAAATGAAGAGTTAAATTAAGTCTATTTCAAACAGTGCATGAATTAAGTATTTTGTCTCAACACTATATGATTTTAGAATCATACTTAAAAATAAAACAATTTTGATTCACTTACAGCTGTTTAAAACTCAAACCATGCACATTATCAAAACAAACGCTACCCCTACAAAAACTATTAACGATCTTTTAAATAATTGAACGTCAAACTAGCACACTCATTAACACATTTTACTTCCTACTCATCTAGCTACAATTTGAACTTGGTACATTTTGGCAGAAGACAGGTATCAAATGACTCCCAAGTTTGAGTAAATTGTGAGACTAAACTAAGTCTTAAAACACAAGAACCCCAAAATCTATAGGTGAAGCACCAATTTTATTTTCCTAATACTTTCTTCCAATCGATTTAAAAGGTTCTCCTAGTCAAAAGTTAAATAACCGAAAAACCTAAATCTATCAGCAAACCGATAAATGACAAGCAATGCATAAGCACACAGAATCGTTACCCTTTCAGTCAGCCAAGACGGATGGATTTTTCAACAGTTGTAAGCCACCATTCATCATTTCTAGTAAATCTAATTATTTAATACGTACTAGAAATAGATCATAATCTGATTTGAGTTGTGTATGAGAAACCACCACAAAAAATAGTAGAGCATTCACTGTTTACACATTTTCACAAATAATGAATTCAGTACAAATATGTGAATCATGGATTGTCTGAAAGTTTCATAAGGATTCACATTCTTGGCTTTCGATTGGTGAGAATACATATTTAAGCTTTCAAGGGAAACATATCAAAAGATTTCTTAGAAACAAACATACCCATACGATAAACAAGATCCACAGTGGAATATTTTGTACTATAAATACACATGTATTTAAATATGCTACATTGTAGATCAGACACTTAGAAAGCGAGGAACAAATAACTATAGTAAAGCCTGCCTGCTCCCTTAAAATGAAATATTGCTCGGTTTTCATCATGAAATGGAACTATCATGACACTGGAAGAAAGTAATCGGTGGGTAATGATCAAATTGAATTCAATTTAGGGACTATAAACTTAAAAGAAAATATTTTCACAGTAGATTAGTAGGGAGTGGTTTTAGTTCAACTGATCACACTAAAGTGTATGTTAGTAGGATGATGCTAGGAGGCCAAGTAATATTACTTGCTTTTAAAAAAAAAGTATTTTTCCAGTTTCGTTTGAAAGTAAGCCCACTTTTAAAATGCACAAATAAATTTATTTTCATGCATTTTTTCACAACAGCCAAGAAAAAGATTTTTCTATACATAATGACCATAAATTGCCTCAAAACTATACAAAAAATACACCTCAAGAACTGTGCGTTATTAATAGTGGGAAAGAAAAGAAATTTCACATAAGAAACGCCTCTCTACTATCTCAGATTTTTCTTTGGACAAAGTAACTGCTACATGTTGTCTGCAAATTTTATACTGTGTATCACAACACAACAAATAATTATGCTAAAATCAATGTTATGATAGTATCTACAATTATTTGCTTAAAGTTCTGGGATAATAGAGAGCAAGGAAATCATTATTAACATTTTGCAGATTTCTGCAATCCTATAGGACCTTAAATCAAACAATAAATAAATACTGGAATGATACAATATCTACAATTTTCATATTTCGAAGGGACTTCATTTAAAGCACCTAATATAAACCTTAATCCGATTCACACATTTTTTATATACCCCTTGAATTGCCCACCTGAAGAAAATCAAGGATCAAGAACTAAAAGCCGGTAATAAAACGATATATCACAGCAACTATCAGTATATCTCTTTCTAAAGTGCTGAACGGACGGGACAACACTGCCCTAGCAACAAAAATAATCAGTTGATGATAGTACAGCTTTGATAAAGGTTCTTTAGTAATAGTAGAAAATTAATATTCATATTAAAATAATTTCCAGCAGGAGTAACAGCTGCTGTATCGTTTTTAGAACTTTATTTTTTTCTGCATAATACACTTGAATGGTTATGTAAAACAAGTTATATTATTAAACTAAACAGTTAAAACAAAAAGTTTTTCTTGAGCCCAACTTAGAGAGCAAATTTATAAAGCATATAAATTTATAGTTTGTAATTTATTTATTTTAATAAAAACTGACCTATCCGTTAAATCAGGTTTTTTATTATTATCTAAAGGATGCAATTGAATAAATCCTCAAAAAAACAAAAAATCTCTACAAATGATGGAAGTTATCTAAAGATCAACACTTATGAATTTGTCTGCATAAAAATTATTTAAATTTAAAATTGATACTTAAATTTGACTTTTAAAAGCATTAGATATTAAAACATATGACAAAGGAGTCACAATTTCACAAAGCTTTAACAAGTTGCTTATTTAAAATAAACTATTTTGGTAAAATTATAAACAGATGCACCATACATTCAAAATTATGAGGCAAGACCAGATAGTCAAACATGTAAGGATTAATTAGATTTACACAAATATATTTCTTCCTTTCACAAATTCCAACAATACTTTAAAACCTTTACATTCAACAATTTTGCATAGCATATTTTTTAAGCAAATTTCAAATATTTTTATGACTCCAAGAATAGATACCCAAGGAGCCAATAAAGCTGAAAACCTAACAGAAACTACCAAATTACTTCAAAAAAGCAAGAACAGCACAGAAAACCTTACCCTTTTCAAAATAAATTTGAATGAATTCAAAATAAAAGTTATATAATTAATAATATAATATTATTCAAAATAATAGATCAATGACTCAATAATCTACATACTTCCAAATTTAACTGATATTAAAAATGTCTGAAATAATGCATCTACAAGAAATATTGAAGACGGAATTTCTAAAATTAAAAATTCTAACCAAGGAAGACTATAATTCACATAAATATTTTCCATAACACAATAATGAGGGGAAACGATATTTCTACTTTCTTTAGTTCCGATAGCTGCCTTGAATGATGTTAGAGGAACTAAAGTCTACTTGATGCCTAATGGGTAAATATTTCCTTTCTTCACACAAACAGATTGAATTTATTCAGCAGTAGAATGCTTCAATAAATATTGGTATTTCATCCCATTGCATGGAATGAAAGAACTGAATAAAACAGTGAAAAATTATTGCTTGGATGTCTAAGGCATTTTAGGTCAAGCAAGTCTATGAAAGAATATACAATTTGTATTGCAGAATAATAAGTTTTTAGGCAAATTCTATTTTTGTGCACAAAAGATTCAAAGCAAATTCTTACAATCTTAACAGATTATTTTAAAAACATACATAAATTTCAATCTGTAAAATATAATTATGATTGATGAAATAAAAAAAAATCAACCTTGTCCTATAAACTGGTAATTTTAGAAAAGGGATATACTAGCATAGTAATTAAGCAAAAATACTGCCTTTGATACTCTAATTGTTTTATTGAATTAAAATATTTTTGGAAATGTGATAGATTACTTACATTTTTTAAAAAATATATTTAAAGTTATACATGCACTTGTACATTACAAATTTAATCGCACAAGTACCTTACATTAAACGGATTTCGTAAGCCAATTTGTACATAAATTAATACATTAGTATTATTTGATTTAAAAAAAAATCGTTTGAAATCTAGAGAAAAGGGTATGTCTTCATAATCCAAAGTAAAAACTCCAATACTTTGAAAAGTTCTCATTTTGACTACTTATCTCCTAAGTAAAAAAAAAAGGGGTTGAGAAAACTATGGAATTTTCAATAAAGATAAATTAATTACGCATTGTATATTCTTCCATTAAAATGAGACAGATACCAAGGCAATCTAAAACACAGCAGCTTGTGCTCTCAAACAAATAATATAGTAAGTTTTTAGACAGTTTTATCGCAAATCAAAGCTGTCCTCTGTTTTCAATAAACAACAAGTTCTAGTGTGATCTGATAATTTACATTTAAATTATATGTACAGGAAATATTATATGAACATCAATAGAAGATCAGCAGAAAGTTCCTTTCAATAAACGGCTCCCAATATTATTTTGAATTTCCAAATAACGGCACAAGCACCAAACAGGACGCTTGCCAATGAATGCTGTTGCTCAAGAGGTGGCAGTAACGGTGAGACCACATTTAACATTTTGAATGGCAGGACATGTGAACAGTGTATAACAATGAGTTATGATTCACCTCGAGGTTGATAAAAGTTCATGAAGGAGGTCTGTGCAGAAACTATTGCTTAAAAACACAGTAAAGGATCAATCAGAGTAACCACAGTCCTTCAAAAGCCGAGCACAATTAAATTGCAAAAAATGTTTGATCATAACCAGCTGTACAACGAAACCAAAACAGATCCATCATCCTCGCCAAACAATCGGTCTAACAGAAAAAAAAAAACGAACCAGCCGCGTGATTCCGAGTCTAAAATTTCCTTAAAAAACTAGCCGCTCCTCTTCTTCTATCACAAAAGGGTAGAAACACCGTTTTTGGCCATGCAACAAGAACCTATTGATTGAATTTGATCAGCTGCAGCAGACCCTCCCGATGTGTTTTACAGCATGTGGCCGTTGGAGTTGGACTCGAGCATCTCGACAAAGAGTTTGTTCATGGGCACCTTGCCTTCCTTGCGGACGGCGCTCCAGAAGGCACGCACCTCGGCATCCAGCTGCCGCAGCAGGGGCAGGCAGAGCAGCAGCTGCGTCAGGTGCTCCATGGAGCCCGAGCTGCGGAACAGCGCCACGCAGTTCTGCAGCGCCGTCAGGATGCTATCACGAAGTTTGTACACGATGTGGGGCTCTTCCAGCTGAATATCTGTCAAAGAGTGAGGAAACAGTGAGAAAGGAACAATAGCAAGAAAAGATATCCAAAAAAACAATTAGCATTTATTTCCGTTTTCTGCCCAGAATTAAATCATCATGAAAAATGAAATTTTGAAAACGAAATTAGAATAGAATAGAATTTATTTGGACATGGACAAGAATGAAAAAAAAAATACAACAGGGTTCCCACTCAATTTCAGAAATAAAATTCCCTGACTTTTCCCAGGCTATTTACGGCATTTTTCAGATATTTCTTGCTCTTATGAACACATATTTTTAATAAATGGTCTATTTTTTCCACTTTCTAAAGCCGAAATTGACACCCAAACATTAAAAATTATTCATTTCCCATATGAATGTAGTATTTCTATATGTAGGTATTCTGTATGATTTTCCAGGTTTTTGGCCAAAATGAGCAATTTTCCCTGACCATCACCTGGCTTTTTAGGTGAAATTAAAATTCCTTGACTTTTCCAGGTTTTTCAGGTATTCTCTGACCGGTGGGAACCCTGTACAAAGATAGAAACAGAAAACAGTACAGATCGTACATAAACACAAAAATAAACACTAAATCACATTAATTTAGCTATGTAGTACCAAAAGAGCCAGGGGCTCATCCTAGGTACCTAAAAAGCCAGCTAATTACTTATAGTGGCAAAAGCTGCGCTTAAATTACTTTTGAATTTTGAATAAAGTTTCAATATCTGGTTGTCCTGAAATAAAATCTAGAATTCCAGATTCAAATTCCATACCTGCCAACTTTTCAAAAACAGAAATAGGAACAACACGCGCAACACATTTTGAATGAGTTCAAAGGGGGATTGTTAAAAAAAGTTTGTAAGAAAATATGATTCAAAGTTATATAAAAGGGGTAAAAAAGTATACTAAATGTGAAATTAGAGTATCAAAAAAATTCATGAATCAAAAAATTTGCAATTAAGTTGAAAATAAACAAATGCTTTAATTTCAGGGATGTGATTGGCAAAAAGGCAAAAAAGAGGAAACCCAATCTCTCTATATATAATGAAGGTGTGCCTGCCTGCCTGCCTGCCTGGGTTTGTCCGGAACAGATTTGCCTCAATTTCTCCAAAACTATCCGTCCGAATCGAACCAAACTTGGTACACATACGTATGGGGACGGGGGAAAGACAATGACATCATTTCCAAATTTCTAAAACCACCCCTTCACCCCCTTTTAGACCTTTTTGTAAAAATCGCCTTACTTCTCCACTAAAGAAGATCTGTTTAACTCGCATTGTTGCAAATAATACAACAAAAACAATTTTAAACATAAAACAAAGTATTTAAAGATAAAAATTGGCTAAAATTGTTTTAAAAAGGTTATTAATAATTTAAAAAATTAAAAACGGCCCTTATAAAAAACTTTATAACAGTATTTTCTTATTAAAAACTTCATTTTCCATGAAACTTTAAGTTGAAATAGAAAGTTTTAAGAATTAGACTGGTTAAAGTAAAGATTACATCATGCAGTTTTTTTAGAAAGTTGATGATAGAAACACTAGATGAATTTGTTATTTAACCTTATATAATTTGTTTCTTTAGTGTAGTTTAACGGGATTTTTTTTTTCAATTTAAACAGGGGGTATTTACAAATTTTGGGATTTCAAAAGTCTGTAATAATTTTAATGGATTTTTTTCACTTAGAATGGATAATTGGGTAACTGTCGTAATTAAATGTGCAACACCGGAACTGGATGGTTAGGTTAGATTTACACAGTTGGAACCGGGAGGGAAAAGGCACAGGGAGCACGGTGATGAAAATGCACCGGGAACACCGAGATGAAAAGGCACCGGGGACACCAAGATGAAAAAGGCACCGGGATATGAAGAAATACTGGGAACACCGGATATGAAAAACTACCAGGATGATTGGTAATTATGGTTACAGAAAATTAGGCATGTAACTTGAGAAAATTTTAATAAATTGATACACTCCACCCGTGCAAGGCCGGGCATATCAGCTAGTATCTCAATAAAATGAATGTGCAAAGCACAAATTCATACAAAAGGCAACTTACAGAATAGACAATTAAACTACAGCATAATTAAATTGACTCTATTTTTATTCATTTGTGAAAGAAAAGTAAATAATTTTACTATAAAGACAAAAAAGTAAACTATCTAAACAAAATTTCCATGCTGCGAGGACAATATTATGAGGAAACAATTATACCAAATCATTTAATAGTTGTATCGCCTATATTAAAATTATTTTCTCTACATTGAAAGGTTTTCTTGACTGAATAGTTACCAAGGTGTCAATAATTTAAATTACATGTATGACTTTTACTTTTAATATATTTTGAATATAAGAGGTAATGGTGCCTCAGTGTTGATTGGGTATCAAGGTCCACTTATAATTTATATTTATTATAAAAAATTTAAATAATGCTTAAATAATATTATTTACCTTAAACTTTTCATACACCCTATTATCTGCACACCTTGTAATTCTTTGTTTGAACCCTCAAGTTCAAACCATAAATTTCTATTTGCCTTCTTGCAAACAACAAGAAATTCCTCTAATATTTTTTTCAATTTGCCAGCTAAATATTGGACACATTTGAACTGCAAAAAGTGAACACTTTCTCCCAAAACAAGCATTTATAGCCTAGGATATTGACCCAAAGTAAGAAAAACGCGATCGCGAACCGTCTGTAAAGTTGTTTTTTCTGTCCGCGTCCACGCCGTCAAAAAGCCAACTTTACAGGCAAAAGTCCGGAAGAACGCGTAAAAATTATTTTTTCTTCGAAAATTTTCGGAAATGCGTAAAAATTAAGCTGCATCCGTAATTCCGTAGCACAAACCGAATTTCCGTAATAGTTGGCAAGTATGGAAAAGACAATTCTCGTTCGTTGGTTGATTGATTATTGCACAATTTGAGTAGGTCGAAAATGGCAGGACGGGGCAGGGGGGACGAAAAATCGGAACATTTGGTACTGAAATCGTATTTTCGGAACAAAAGTGAAAAATCGGTACAAATACGAATTAATCGGAACGGTTGGCAGGTATGAAATTCATGAATATAATTGGTCAGTTTAAGTGTTTCGTTTAATTTATTGTAAAGGATTTATTAGCAGACTTTTCCAAGTATAATCAGGAACTTTTCATGTTGAAAAACTAGATATCCACAGCAATTTTTAGGACATTTCTTGCTCTTTAGAACATGTTTATAAAAAAAAACTTCCCTGTTTATTTCTAATTTTAAAAAAATGTCATAAAATTGCCTGACAATTTCAGGTTTCCAAGGTATTTTCTGATCTGTGGGGACCCTTGGTAATAAATAGTGCAGGTTGAAGGTTAAATTTTATATTTTTTTTCTTAACAAATTTCTTTTCTAAAGCAGTGGATACTGACCAGCATTTGTCAAAAGCAGAGCTTTCAGAGCTAGGTATTCTTCTTTAGCAATATTTAGAGCTTCCAATCGTTTGACTAGTCGTACTGAACGAGTATACAATTCAACAGCTTGACAATCAGCTGCCTGCTGTTCGTCCATTGTAAAATCTTGAGTAAACAACAATTTGACTGGGCCATTGTTGTTTGAAGGATTGTAAGACCTGAAAAGAGAAATTGGCGCTTTCATGAACATGTATTACAAATATTAATAAGGTGTTCTAGACAGTGCAGGGTTAAAGTAAAATGACAGAATTTTCTACATTAGCAGATTTGGGTTGTACAGTACAGCTAAACACTTTAGATTTTATTATAACTGAGAATATTCAATAACAAGCACGATATCAGCAATTTAAAAGTGTAATGAAGTAAAAAAACAAAAAAGAAAAATCTCAAATAAGTATTCCTATCTCATCCAAGTTATAAGAGTATCATTCAAGTATCTTTGTTTAAAATTAATAGAAAACCCTAATTCTACAATAATATTGTTAAGAAATACTTCATTCCAATTTGACTTAACATTATTTAACACATGACTTGTTAACTTTTAACATGGTTGTTTGTTTTAACACGACTTTTAAGAGAACATGAATGAGCACCCATTTGCTTTAAATAGACAAGTCTAGAATAGTTTAAATGGAAAATGGTGTTTTTTTAAGCATTATACAGCCATAATAGCAGACCAAATAATTTAAAAGTGCTGGAATGAATTAATTCTGACCTATATGCAAGTGAGAGTGAAAGAATTTCTGCCCATGTAGTCTGTAGAAGCTTCATCTGGTCATTCAAGGAGAGATCTGTGAAACCTGAAAGTATGAAGTTTTAATTTTCAAGAGCAGGTTAAAACCCATAGTGAGATCTCCAGGGTTCATACTCTATCTAACAAGCAAAATTCAGGAGTCTTTAAGGAGTTTTTCAGGAGTAAATTACAATAAAATCAGGAGGTAAGGTGAATAATTATTAACCTTAATCTACTTTACATGTTAGAAGCAAAATGAGTTCAGAATGAAGTATGGAACAAAGAAGTGCAAAAGATGTAAGAATTTATCATTTCAACATAATTATATCAATTTAAAAAACTATTACTTTCACAAAATTGATGATAAAACTTTGTTTTGCTTTTCAATACATGTTTTTCAGGAGTTAGAGGGAAAATTCAGGAGGTAAAACACAATTTTCAGGAGTTTTAAGTGCCCTCAGAGAAATAAAGCAAATTTCAGGAGTTTTTCAGGAATTCCAGGAGGCGTACGAACCCTGGATCTCTATAAGAGGAGTGCAAAACATTTTGGTACTATATAAATTCTCCATCTCCAACATGAAATTCAAATAGAGATATCTTACCAGGTATTTGTTTAGCCCAGCCAATTGTTGCCACAAGCTCTCTGTCCACCAAATCACTCAGCGTGCTCACTGTTTTGAAATGGGAATCAGGCATAGTTGGGTTTTCTTGTGCTTGAAGTGGTTCAGGTTCACAAGAGAGTAGTGCAGTTATGATTTTGTTTTCTGCAAAATAATTTCTTGTTTATGTTGGTGTTTTATCGCCAGAATCTCTCCGACTCCTCGAAAGCAGCCACCCTTGGCAGTAAAATTGTTTTGTTTCAATTATTAAACAGTCCACTTATTCTAACCTCTAAAATCATCACTGAGCCAACAATGCTCCTATGACAGTTCAGAAGGGAAAAGGCTTGCTCACCGGTCGGTGAGAACAGCTTATTTTAAGATTAGAAGGCTGCTAAAAGCTATAGATGAGTATGCACTGTCTACCTGCAAGGAAAAACTCTAATGCAGTAGTTAAAACATCTACTGGAAGAGCTGCTATAGCATTTATTCAGCCGTCAGAGGAGACAAACTTTGGAGATGTCCTCATAAAGGACAACGAGCTGGAAAAACTAGGTGAGGATGTCAGTCCTATTTCTAAAGCTAAACAAAAAGTCCAAAATCATTCAAGGACTAGTAGCATTTATTATCAGTAGCTAAAGCTCCTATTGTCTCAATTTTCAGAGAAAATTGAATAATTTACTGCAGGAATGAAGAATTACTAGGCCTTTACTGCAAATTTGTTCTTTATTAAGGGAATAAAAAGTATGTAAACTTTGATCGAATTCCACCAACCAAAAAGTTTTGATAACCTAAGTTAATAATAAGTTACTTTCCCTACTCAAGAAGATTTTGCAGTTCAATTTCACACATTTCCAGGTTGCATTTTGCCAATATATAGTTGCAGAAAGTGGAGAGAACCATTTAGTAGTGACTTACTTCCAGACCTGTATTTAGGCTTTTTACTGCATTATGCTACAACTTCCTTGCTGCCCCCTTACTCTTCCTTCCTTTTAAGAAAAGCTACATTTGTGCCTTACTCTCGTCAGAAAGTCAATATTCTTGATTGTACTGATTTTAGGCCAAAAAGTCATGTTTTCTACAATTTATAATTTTTCATAGATCCCAAATTTTCTGTTTTAAATACCATCCTTTCATAAACAAATTAAAAAATACATAGTGCTGGACTAAAACAAAATCTTCCTCTACATGATTATACCAGAGAAACCCTTGACAAGATTGTGAAATGAATTATTATTGGAAATGTGTGATATAGATTTCTCCAAATTGTTGTAATTTTGCCGCAGTGTGCTGTGGCACATGCCTAATTTTAACACATTACTTAAAATCTCTATAAGCAATCCTTTGTAACCTTCCCTCTTTTATGGACTACTTCTCAAGAAATTCAGACCCCATTTAGGCTCTAAAACAGGGTGGCTACAGAATCTGTGGAAAAAATTTCCCTGACTATAATTTTAAAATTTCCCTGATATACCTAAATCAAAATTTTTAACGATAAATATTAATAAATTGTAATTTGTAAACTAGAAGTTATATAAACTAAGAAATACTTGAACGTAATAAGCATATTAAAATATTAATTACAATAATATAATATAATATTTCTTATGTAGAAATAATACATAGAATATTTTAAAATTTTAATCAAAAGACATATTGATTAAATATGAATATTCTTTTTATTCAAATCTTCAGCTACATACAAGTAGGAAATATAATGTATTATTTTCAATTATTCTATGTATTTAATGCTTATAATATCAGGGTTCATACAATTTTTAAGGAAAAAAAAACTCAACAAGGATTTTCAAGGACTTTTCCAGGCTACCAGATGAAAATTTCAAGGCTGACCAATATTGTTTGCAATAATTTTTTTAAGGAACATGTGTGTTTCATTTCGTACAACTATATCTATTAAATAGTTTAATAAAAGAAAATTTTCATATAAGTTCCTAGCTACACAAAAGGGTTTGATTAAAAATGTAATTACGCTATAGTATATTAACAAAATATTTTCATGTAATTTTGAAATAAATGAACCTATTTAGACAGCAGTGGCATATACAGGAATTTATTTTGGGAAGGGCCCAAAAATACTCCTCAGCCCCTCCCAAACATACTTAATAGGTCCAATGTAGCTTTTAATACATTTTAGGTGATTATTTAGGCCCTAAAAAACTTAATGTAAGAAAAGTTGTGAGGAGCATAATTATACAAGTACCAAAGGGGGGGGGGGGGTCTGGGGGTCCTCCCCCAGAAAATTTTTGGAAATTTGACTCAAAAAACAGGTTTTTAACTAGTTTTGGTACATCTCTTAGCCCAAATTTTAGATATACATTTTTATATAGGATTTGAATTTTGATGAACTTAATATTAAAAGTTATGAGTAACAGAGTTTCAAGTACTAAAGGAGATCTGGGGGCCCTCCCCAGAAAAATTTAGTTCGAATTTTGGACACACATTTTTAGGTAGGATTTGGATGAACTTATTATAATAAAGTCGTTAATAATACGTTCCATGTACAAAAGGGGGGGTTGGGGGTCCTCCCCCAGAAAATTTTTGTAATTTGACCCTAAAAGCAGGATTTTAACTTGTTTGGTACAC
The DNA here is from genome assembly GCA_963680715.1 of Tetragnatha montana. Classification (NCBI taxonomy): domain Eukaryota; kingdom Metazoa; phylum Arthropoda; class Arachnida; order Araneae; family Tetragnathidae; genus Tetragnatha; species Tetragnatha montana. Next base: position 27,336,229 of record OY796677.1, read on the forward strand.
CTAGTTTGAATTTCGGGGGGGGGGAGGCAAGGCCCCCCTTATATACGCCACTGTTAGACAGATTTAATTTCAAAAAATTAAAAACTATCTTATACTTTTAATAAAACTATAAATAATGATCAATAGTTATTCTAATGCATTGACTCAAAATGTATAAATTTGCAGAAAATGAAAAACTAAAACAATCTGAAAGGAATAAAAAAACTTAAGTCCGAAAAGTTTAATTTCAACCCCAAAAAATTACCCGTATGGAAGATTTTGCAAGATTTCCTTTCTGATACTTTAAAATATTCATATATCCTATTATCAATACACCTTGTAATTCTTTGATATTAAAACTCTAAAGTTCAAACTACAAATTTCTATTTGCCTTCTTGCAAACAACAGGAAATTCCTCTAAAAAACCTCTTAATTTGCCAGCTAAATATTCATCACATTTGAACTACCAATCTCCAAAATTTCTCCAAAAACAAGCATTTAAAGCCAAGGATATTAACGCGAAGTTTGAAAAACGCGATCGCAAACCTACCGTGAAGTTGTTTTTTCCGCCTGGGTTCACGCCGTAAACTTTACAGGCAAACGTCCGGAAGCATTCGAATTTCCGGCAGAAATCCGGAATTTTTCATTGAAATTCCAGATTTTTATAGGAATTCCAGACTTTCCCAGCCACTGAAATGAGTGAAGGATGCGATCGCGGATCGCGCGTATTTGCGGCGTGAATTACTAAAATCTTCCCTGATTTTTTAACTTTTTTCTGAATTTCCCTGAGTTTTCCAGATGAATGAAATTCCCTGACTTTTCCCTGATCTGTCGCCACCCTGTAAAATCATAACTGATCCAGCTCTATTCATATCGTAAAAAAATATGTAGTTTCATAAATCTTTTGTACAGCATGCAACAAGTTACATGCTTATTTTTAATCTCTTAGCAATTCTCTAGCAGCCTAGCAACTTAAAATAATCCTTAAAAAAAGTATTAACTCTCGTTTATAAACTTTAATAACATAAAAATCTTGATAAATCAAACTTTAATGCCCAGAAAACCTTGGTGATTCAAAAGTTATCTTTTTCTCTCTGGACATTTTAAATAACTTTTTTGTGTTTTAAAAATTCAAGCACCTCTTAAGAAACATTAAAAGTACACTATATTTTTTTAATAATTGTCTTTAATGGTCAGCAAAACAAATTTTCAATCACAAGTTATAAATTTTGTAATATTACTACATCAAACATGAAGCAAAAGTAAGAATTAAACACATTTAACCAAAACAATTATTGGACATTATTTTTTTGACAACCATAGAAATGCTTCTATCTTTAATGTCTAGATATATGTAATCTAGAAATCATACCTTCTAAAGATGTCTTTTTACAGGGAATAGAATGAACCTGGTATGGACTTTCTTGGCATCGTCTGTATTTTTGACGACCACCGCGAACTCTGTCTAACCGAACACCTAAAAAATTCACACATATCGAAAAATTAAAAAAATGTGAGAAAGGCTCTCAACAACTAATAACAGTTTTGGCTTATTGTGGTTTGTTTTTGTAAAGTGTCGGAGGAAAACCATAGACCTAAACCTTACCTTCTTTTAGCATTCCCATAGTTAGACATTTTTGAAACCTACAAGCTTGACATGCTTTTCTTCTTCTTTTGTTAATTTCACAGTCATTTGAAGCAGGACAGGTGTATTCAATATTACCTGAGAAGAGAAAATATGTCATAAATATCAAGTGGTAATATCCAATGCAATGAAGTTTTGGAGGAGATTGCTGAAGCTGTGTGTTCCATATAAAATCTTTCACAAAAGGACAAATAAAAGTCTAGATACCTTTTAAAAAAATTAAAATTTAATCATAATATTTTTAAAAATAATTTCTGTATATTAGCTGAAAGTTTTTGGAAAATTTTTCAACACTAAAGTATATGCAGATCTGAAGCTTTCTTCCCTTGCTGTCACGGGGAATCTTTTAAGTGTCCTTTCAGCAGTGGTCATCAGTCGTTAATTTATTACGTAAGCAGAAAGAGTGGAATGGGTTTTCTTTTTGCCTGGAAGTCAGATGTTGAGTTTTTGGGGTAGCATTTTAAAGGAGTCTTATTGTCCTGTCATAATAAGGATCACCCATAAAGAACACATTAACTAACAGGGGCTTTTTCTTAACGGTGGAAAACTGCACTTTGGGGACAAGGTTTGGAACATAATTGGATTTTTTCGAGGCCACAGTGTTAGTTATTCATGTGAGCGATGGTGAAAAATATTTTTAACACTACTTATACACAGGTTTACTTATACATAGAAAAACCATACTCTCATCTTATATGCAGAAATATATATTCAAAAAGAAATTACACCAGAGCATGAGATTTCAATGCTAAAGGTACTAGCCAGACCAAAATGTTTACTTGCAATTCAATTGAGGCTCTAATTTAGATTAATATTAATTTAATTTGAAACAACATTTTTAAAGATAAAATTACCTCAACAGCCTTAAATATTTTTTTTTGCAGAAATTTTATGCACCAAATTACTGAATTTATAAATATCCCTATCTAAAAGTTTTAGGTTCATCTTGCAGCAGAATTTTCCATGGTAAATCTTATTAACGAATAAATTTTAAAAATTGGCATATCTTTGGTAAGGAAACAATTTTCTTTAGTGGTCCCTAAGTTGATTTGCCAGTGGCCCTTGAAATAGCACTAAAGAAATCAGTGGGACCCTTTTTACCAAAGCTGACTGAGAAAATTTTTGCATGTAATTTTAGAGTTTTAGTAAAAGTAATAGTCGCAGTTGTAAAGTTTGTCTGTCCTCGCTTGGGGTCTGTCCTCGCTTGGTCTCGTTTGTCTGTCCTCGCGGGGAAATCCAAGTTTGAGTAGGGGAGCGGGATATATGGGTAGCTGGCTTGGCTACTTAAGCACCCCATTGTCGATAAGATCTCCGACTCCTTCGAAGGAGAAGTAAGGGAGGTGGAGTAGTTCTTGGCGAGAAGTAACCTGTTTGGCGCTCTCTCCATATCTATCCGACCCCCAGGGAGAGAATGGCCTTCCCCGTTCAGGTTTACCATTACCGCCCAGCCAGGGCAGACAGACTTTACCTATACTCTTGTGTAAAAACTAAAATTACTTAGGATCGCAAGGTATGACTAAAAGCAAATTTTCAGTACATTTTAAATTTGAGTGCATTATCACCCGAAATACTGTTAAAACTCCCCTCACCTTGAATAGTCCTTTTGAAAAATGCTTTACAAGCTTCACAGGATGCCACACCATAATGGTACCCCGAAGCAACGTCACCACACACCAAGCACAGGCGCTTGGGAGAGTCTCCGGACTTCCCCTCCGAATTGGAGACTACCACGCTGCCCACACCGTCACCAGGCATTGTGCTGGAACAGTACATGTCTTGGTGGTGACTCTCCGGACTGCCAGGCGAGGAAGGGGACTGGTCTGCCATTCCAGGATAGATTTCCTGAAAGGTCAATTAGTCTGAATACAAGACAGTACATAGTCAAGAAAAGAACAGTTAGTCTGTGAATTTTTAGAGATATTGCACCTACCAGCTTTGAGAAAAGACTAATTTTTGAATAGATTTCAAAAAACTAAACACAGATTGGTTTAAAACTTAATTAGTTAGCTCATCAATTTAATAAATAACCTCAACAATGGAAAATTGATGTTTTTTTCTTCAATTATACTATTATGGTTTTTGACCTTTTATCTATATATTATATCCTATTTTTGAAGAAATTTTTTAAATGATTTCTGGTAGTACAAAACTTTCAAAATACACAACAAAAAATTCCAGGTTCCTGAGCTTATGATTTTGAAAATTATTAACCTTGATACTTCACCTAAATTTGTGTGATTCAAGGTCTCTTCATTAAAGCACAAAGCACAAAGAGAGAATTCATTAGCGCAAAGAGAAAAATGCTTTGAATTTTCTTGATTTAAATTTTTTTACTAATATCAAACCTTTTATTGCAACGAAAAAAATTCTTTGGAAATTGTCCTTAATTACTTAAATCCAGAATTAAATACCAAATACCTGTTACACTCAATTTTCTATTAATAAATGCAAAAAATGTTATTTTCCTTGGTCACAAAAGTAAAAGTAGGTGTTACAAAACACTGATGCACAAAAAATATAGCAAATTAGTAATGGAAAACATGCAGACATGCTTTTCAAGTTTTTTTAAATACCTTTACTTTAAAAAAATACCTATGAAGATTGATAGGTTCAAAAAAGTTACTACTATAAGTAAAAAGTTATATTGATAAGTAAAGGTGCAATGCAAAACCTTGAGTAATGCTCAGGGCTAGAAGAGAAAGACTTATCTTTTAAATTATCCATGACAATTCTGTTAATGTTAAGGGTTAGTATAAGGTAGAATAAATTGGACTCAAGACCTTGACAAAAATGCTTTTGCCATTTTCCTCTATTTCCACCTCCATCAGTCAGAATCTCAGTGACAAAATTTAGTACCAACAATTAGTTACTCCAAACATTTGGATAGTGGGGGTGGGAAATAGAACACCTCTTACTGTGGGCAACCCAGTGCACGTTAGCAATACAACATGGTGTTGATACAAGTGATGGTTTTTGTGACAGGCAGAAACGTTTAAAAATGATTCATATTTATTATGGGAGGTTTATCTGTGTATTTACCCTTTTCAAATATCAAATTTAGAGAGAAAAATATTAATTTGGAGCTAAACTTAAAAGGATGACACTGAATATAAATGCAAAGTTTTTACATAATGAATTTAAGTTGTTAACCTTGAAAACAATAGGTTGACCTCCTATGCACTATAGGTGTCCTACTACCTCCACTATTGTACCTTCAAATTGGAACTTATTAAGATCACACAAATTCGGGGAAATGTTTTATCAGAAACATTTTGGCACTTAAGATAATATATTATCAAGTATTTAGTAAGGTCTGGTCACATTTTGGGATAAATATTATTGGAATTCCCCCCTTTTAGCTTAAAACAGCAATGATTTTCCACCACCAAGTATCAAGTTGATTTAAAGACTAATGTACCTTAAGTACAAAGACAGGGCTCCCAGCAGACTTTTGGTTTGTCTTTAGGGAAAAAAGGGACCTCATGTCTTGAAAAAAGGGACCAAAATTTTTTCAAGTTGATTAAAATTAGCCAATGAATGAAAATAAAATAGAAAAATATTCAAAATGGTGGTTTTAATTTGATATTGTTTTATTTTTACATTATTTACATTAATTAGATCTAGGTCTTTTAGGAAAGAAATTTGCTATGACTGAGTCTTTTTTCTTGTCTATCTTCTTTCCTAAACTTTCAATCGCTTTCCTTTTTAAGTTGCATTGGTCATCAGGGACGTCATTTCAGTGTTTGGTTGGGGGGGCAAGGATTTTTTAAGTAGGGCTGGGCCACGCTGTAACCAGACTTGCTTTTTCTCTCGGGGGGTTGACTCAACGTCATGAGCTCTAAGTAGAAATGGGGGGGGGGTCTGGGGGTCACCCCCAGAAAAATTTTGCCTCATTTTTACAACAGTAAAGTTACATCCGGAAAGAACAGTTCCCAGTAAACCACAGAATTTTCTAGAGAAAAAAAAATTATAAATAAACGTCAAAGTGTCAAGGGGAGCCGGAAGGCCTCCCACAGAATTTTGTTTTGAAAATTTCCCTTTTAACTTGTGTTTTATCTGCATTGCAACTGGGGAGCACCCAGAGGGAACCGCTTCTTGTATGCAGTAAAATTTTCAAGGGAAATACACTGTATAACACATATGTTAAAATTTTAAAGGGGGGTCTGGGGTTTCTCCTCCAGAAAATTTTTTGAAATTTGCCTCTTAGAGTAGTGTTTTAGCACAATTTGAAGCCCTTTGGGTACATCCAAAAAGAACAGTTCCTTGTAAAGCATCGAATTTTCTAGGTAAAGGAGTTATAAGTAAACGTTAAATTTTCTAGGGGGGGGTGGAGATCCTCCCACAGTAGAAATTTTTGAAAATTCCCCTTAAAACCAGTGTTCAAATTCTTTAGGGTTTCAAACTCTTTGGTTCCGAAAGGAGACCACTTCTTGTAAGTGGCAGAATTTTCAAGGGAGAAACATTGTATAACAGGCATCAAAGGTCACAGGAGGGGGTTTGGAGGTTCTCCCCCAGAAAATTTTGAAATTTGATCCTCAAAAGTAGTGTTTTAACTTCTTTTGGGACTTTTTGAGTTAAATTCGATGTTCCTTCGATCTCTAGTGGAGATGGAAGATTTTTTTTACAAAACGGAATTTTTAATATTTAAAAACAGAAATTATTTTTTTTTCGAAATTTTCAAAGTAAAAACCAAAATTGATAAAAAAAAAAGGGGAAAAAGGGACCAAAAGTGTGAAAAAAGTACTTTTAGGGACTTGGGTTGAAAAAAGGGACTTTTAGGGAAAAAAGGGACCTGCTGGGAGCCCTGCAAAGATGAACAAACAATGAATTAGTTGTATATATTAAAAATAGTTTGAGAATACACAGTTGGAGGAGAAATGTTAGTTTTTAGATAATGTTACTTAAGGGCAAAGGTGTAGCCAGAGGGCAATATTGAGATAGGGGGGCAAAATAAAAGCAAATACATGAGAGTGAAATCTTACAAAATAAATGACAAAGGAAAATATTCAACATTGAACAACAAGCAGTCCCGTGTCATTTAACAAATTAAAACAATCACACAACAGTGTGGTTTTCCACATCACTGATTTCTTAATTGAAGGCTTTGTGTAACCTTTTAGAGAGCTTCTTATTTTGCTGCTACTTATTCAGCTTACATCACTTTACCCAGGGCTTAAATTCTAACCAAAGAAGTACCGGAGCGCTACTATTTCAGCATTACAAATATTTACTGATTAATAAATAAATATCAGTAAATATTTACTGAAAACCAAGAAGTACCGGAGCTCCGCTCCTGTGCACTCCGGTGCAATTTAAGCCCTGACTTTACCATAGTTATGCATTTACTCTCACTTCCCATGATTTTATTAGGTGTTGCCTCATTTCTAAAGCCATTTAAGTTTCAAAAATTCTTTACCAGAACACTAGAATTAAATTGTAAGAACTCCTAATGATTAACTTAATTCTCCAATTGTTTCAATTTGTTGGGAGAATTAATAAAAAAAATAGGCTATGCTGTGGTTGTTCAATGAAGAAAATTTTAACACTAAATGTTACTTAATTTCTTAACCTGCCAATGTAAATCTCCCTTAACTATATTCAACTGACCCAGAAACCCTTGCCTTAACCTAAAATTTTAGTCTGTCCCTTATTGAAGATCAACGATCAGACCAGGAAATGTCTATTGCCATGGTTATATAATTACACCATTAAACAAACAACTATTACCAGTGTCATTTGGTCAGGGGACTGACAATGTGATTTGGAGCTGCCAACTACAGGACCCATTATCCTACTGAAATCAGTCTGACTGTTGGAGAGGCCAGAGTTGGAAGGAGAGTATAGATGTGGAGATGAGGGACACAGAGATCCACTACTGACATCACTCGGATCTTCGGTTTTTATCTGGGAAACTATCACACTACTGTGGTTAGCCATTAGACCATTCTAAAGAAAAAATCCAGAATTAGTGAACTAAGATTAAAAGAGAATAGGAGGAAATATAATTTGAAGGGATTCTTAATTCATACCAGATGCTGTGGAATTTTTAAGGAAATGAAATGTTACTTTATAGTTGTATGTAATTGCCAATTTAATATCGACAATGACACTTTACCCATTACACCTGAAGTTCTTTTATTCACAAATACAGTAGAACCCTCACTATAGTGAACTATCATTACAGTCCCACTTCTAGTCCAGCAGACTATACTCCTGTTTTTCCCAACTTTTATCCTAAATACTTTACAAGGCTTCTATGCTCTTTCGTGGAAGAAACATTCACATACTTTTCAAGGCAAATTTTAAGTTTTTCAAAGACTTAAGAAAAAAAGGGGGAAAAAAGCAAAATAAAATTTGAAACAAACAAACAAAAAAAAACCAGTCCATATATTAACTCTTTGTGATGTGTGTACTTTTTAGCTTACTAGGGAAAATTACTGATTAAGTGCATTTCAACACTTAATAGTAGATTAAGTCAACTATACTTTTCAACTGATAAATTACACATTAATAACATCATCCTTAAGTGTAAGTAGCTATTAATGCAGTTTGCAGTTGAACTTTAAGCCATCGATTCATCAATCATAAGTAGCAACCCTATTTCAAAGTTAAAATGACAGGTTAGAATTACTACCGAAAGTTATTTCTTCATAATCGTTCATTTATTTAGCAATCACATGCTTTAAGCCTGTATTTTTTATTTCTACAACCACAAATTACCCACCCTCAAATATTGAGAAAAAAAACCTATAATAGATACTCGGCATTAACAGTCACACTAAATGAAAAAATGGTTGGTAGTGATAGTTCTCCATAAAGGGTTAAACTGTATTTTTTAAGTATTGAATTTAGCTTCTAAACATGCACTAACTGCAAGCAAAAAATCGTAAAATCTCAGGCATAGATGAGTAAACTACATAAATAGGTACATTGTCAATATGTGCCGCTAGAAATAGAAAAGAATGCTGAAAAAAGTGAATTATGTGCTGTGTTGAACCAACTCTGTACCGATCCAATTTTACAAAATAAAAAACTAGTATACAATCATGTTATGCAAATTAGCAAATTCTTTTAGGGGGTAACACATCACTTCCCAATATTGTCCGATGGCTTCAACTATTGTTATTTACTAAAACACAAAATTAAGGCAAAAAAAAAAAAATGTTCTCAAATTCATTTTTGATGGGCAGATAGACTACTGTACTATCTTAAAAAATCAGAATCACACTCAATTCAACTCTATCTGTCCCGCTAAAAATCACCAATTTATTTTAAATGCCAAGTATTTTATTCTTTTCATTATCATGTAAATTTTATTCTGTTAGTTTGCGATTTTTAGTCATATTTCTAATATTTGGCATTCAAAACAGCTTGGTCATATTTAACAGGAGGGATAACGGAATTGAACCCAAAACTAGATTGCTGTTACCAAGTAGCCTAAAATATTTAAAACAACAAATTACTTTATTTTAACAGTACAGGAGATCTCAAAACAGATCTCCCTTTCAGTTCTAAGTGGCATATCCAAACAGCTCTAAACAACATTAATTCTGTCAAATTTTTATCAAATTTTAAATACTTTTCCATATCTACCTATACTAACGTTTGCTTACTATACTATACCACCCATACTAACGTTGCAGGACACTGCATCGTTTCCTGACCCTATGACATTACTACGGGGAAGGAAAAACTGCATTATTAACAGAAGCCTGTTGGGTTGTTACAAGGAGTTTTGGTACACAAATCATGGTAAAAAGAGCTATATATACATGGGTTTAACAAACTAATCATATTTTTAAATTGAAGTGCTTAATTTCATTCAAAATTCAGACACTGTGCTTGGAACTACTTTGTTTTGTTTCTCCAGGGTCAAGTAACGTTGCAGTCTAGTATAGATGAAAATTTTTAATACTTTCAATGTCAAATTAAAGTATTGACAAATTTACATTGTTTTCATACTCCCAACTTGTTGGTTCACTATTTTAGGCAACTAATCTTTCTCCTCGTGAAATAGCTTGTCATTTTGAACAAGATAGTTAATGGGATGGAGAAGTACTATATTTCACTGTCCTTTTCATTGTAACAAAGGCATAGTTTCATTAACATAGAAAATGCTTGGAATTTAAGAGAACATTCCCCCCCCCCTTTTAACAATTTCCCCACATTAAACCTAAAGAATGAATTAAATCATCTTGCATAGATTAAGGCATAGCTTTGTGAGCAAGTTTTAAGACAAATGGGCAAATATAGATAATTCTGTTCATTTCATAATTTTATCAATTTATACAGTGGATTTAACAAGGTTCTCCCTTGACAGAACCTTGTCAAACTAACAATGTAAAAAAAAAACAGGAAAAAAGTAAAGCCTATTGTATTTTTTTAAATCTTAACATATTGAGTTTTAAGGATTTACATTGACTTATAAATAAAGAACAGCATGTCTGCATTATACCAAACTATCTAATAATGTTAGTAGTATTGTCAAACTGTGCAATGAACAAGGGGTTGTGCAAATGGAAATGACATGGGTATGGATGAAAGTTACAAGATTTTCCAGAACAGAACTTTCACCCATGAACAAAGGGAACAGAACTTTCCTCTGTCGTTGACAAGGTACCACTAGGTGTGGATCCAGGTTTGACCGATGGGGGCACCAAGACTTGCCACCCTTTAGGTCCACCCAGTGGCGTAGCCAGAAAATAAATTTTGGAAGGGGATATTGGAATTTTGGGAGGGGATATGGGGTAAATGTATTCCTTTTCTATGGTCAAAAAAAGGTAAGTTTCTGAATTTCAGGGGGGATATATATTCCCAAATCCCTCCCCCTCTGGCTACACAAGTGGATCCACCCGAGATAACACTATAACATTCTCGATAATCAAGGACGAGCATCCATCAGTAAAAATGTGAATAAAATTGGAAAAGAAAGAAATCATTAAATATTTAGGTTCTTACGTATTATCCTGTCGACCGTGCCACAGAATCCGAAAACGTTATCAAAGCCCATTTGAGTATTCTTTAGCTGTGCTCCTGAATTTGATGGTCACTGAACGGTTGACGGGATAATATGCAAGTACAATTATTTAATTAAGTTATTTTTCAAAAGAAAAAGGATTGAAGATTTAGCTTTTAGAGGCAAGAGGCAAATTTTGTTACACCCCCCATGAATTCGGGCTTTGAAAGAATGTAATAAGCAACATAAAAGGTTCATTAAATACACAAAGAATGTATGACTGGGTTTGTGATTTAGTTTATCTGCCTCTTTGGGATGTAACATATCAAAGTGATAGTTACAAGCCTTCGCTATAACTATAAACAATCTCTCCTTAGCCCTCGGCTTGTAAATTTTAACCAATTTTACAAAGGATTTCATACTCCTTACACTACAATACTTGACCATACAATCAAATCAGAAACACTGAAATGTGAAATAACAACATACCATAGTTAATAATCCAACATAGGTGCAAGGTATCCAGACATGGCACAAATCAACAAACCAAGATCAAGAGCAACAGATCACACCGGGGCAAGGTTAGGAACGAAAGTGAAAATCACCACAATGCTTTTGAGAAGGGGGGTCGCAAAAAAAGGGGGTTATCCCCCGAAGGGTCCTGATAGGTTGGAACTATAAAAACGAGGGTAAGAAAAAAGTCTGTAGAAAAGTATGGTGGGAACAGCGCGAGGTTCGAACGAGTAAATAATAAAAAAAATAGGTGGGGGCCCAGAGCCGGGCTTTGTAGCACCGTGGCCTACATCAGAGAGATGTGTGCTTATATGAAGCCGGTAAGGACAGGTGGCACTTTTCTGCGGCTACGAGAACTAAACTCTAGGAGAAAACTTACCCCATGAGCCCCGCACACTTTACCGGCAAAGAGAGAACGAAGAATGGAGCTTTCCACATTTGGCTGATGTTCGCCGAGAGAGGATTTCTAGGTTACGGCCATGCGAAGAGGGAGCGTCTCGGTAGTAAATACAGGGGATAATAGAGTGTTTTCTGGGTCAGTCAGTAAAAAAAACGTTTGGCTGGGGGGGGGAGGGCAGGCAAACAAACACGAGCGTGAGATCAGGTTGGGAATTCATTCATGGTTGGATTATAATTTGAGATCGATATTAGTATTTTCCTTAAGTTATCTTTGCTGAGGTAAACACCATTTATACCTCTCTCAGTGCGTATATCATCCGTTTTAAGACCAGAACGATCGTTTGATTCCCGAGTTTATTATCTGAACATCGATAGAAATATCTAATCTAATTTGCTCGCATAATACAGTAAAAATGTGTTTCGCCAGCGTAAAAATATAACATTTGAGTTCAGGATATGTAATGTGCATGAGATTTAAATAAGCTTAAAATCTTGTATATGAAAATACAAGCATAGTGTACTACTCTTAAACCAAGAATGAAATGTTAGGATTGAGATGAGGCTGGCACTGAATGTGAACTTCATTTTCATAACCAAATACGGTTATATTAATTAAAATCAATGACAATGTATTTTCACCTGTTCATTGAAATTAACTGTAAATCTCCCCCCTCATATAATAAGATTTGTTAAATTTCAAGTTCCCATTAGTGAAGCAGCCATTATCCTTCAGTCACGACTGGACAAGATGGACGCAAGCTATGGCCATTTTCCGGACGGCCAAACAAAATGTAACTTGTACCAAAATAAACAGATCACCCTCGTAAATAAATATCGCTATATCACAGTGGAAAGATCAAACTTAGAGTCATGATTAAAAGAAAATAACATTATGCACTCACAAAAACACTGGACAAGATGGAAGCAAGCTATGGCCATTTTCCGAAAGACCCAACAAAATGTAACTTGTACCAAAATAAACAGATCACCCTCGAAAATAAATATCGCCATATCATAGTGGAACGATCAAACTCAGAATCATAATTAAGAGAAAATGACATCTACGTTCTTGCAAAATCACAACTAAGGGTACAATATTGAACTTGATGCACAACATTGCACGAATACAATAATTTTACATACCACATGTGAGAGCCCTGTTAACAAATTACGACGACGTCTTTCCTCAATATCCGTGCTCGAACTGATACCTTCTTCATCAGAGCCTTTATTGTAGTTACTACGAGTCCCAAAATGGTCATTAACTCCCTGGTGATCAGGGGAAGGGATAAGTGAACAACACATGTCTTGCCAGCCGATTGGAACACCTCGGCCAACATCGATAAAAGCACGAAATTCATCCCAGGTATGCTTACATCGTAGCGGTGTTAACATACTCAAACTCGGGAAGCGATGAAAAAGGAAAAACTACCCAGTACACAACTGAGTATACCGTATTTTACAGTACTCAAATGAATGCGGAAGCGAACAGCGAAATGGCCGCTATGTTTATACTATTCCTCTAACGGGCGCGAAACTGCTAACCAATAGGGGTCGAGACTGACCATCCCACGGGGGGAAGAGATTTGAACCCTTGTCCCCCTGTGGTTCTCCAATGGAACTCCACGAACACTTTCGAGCATCGCGCGGCGATGTTCTTCCGCAAAAGCTTATTCACTTCCTTAAGAAAAACCGAATCACAGCTAATGATGGTCTATACTTTTTTTTCTGTCAGTTTTTCTAAAATTGTTAATAAACTATTGTGGTTGATTAAAGAGAAAATATATGCGCTCAATTAAGCTTACGCGACAAGAGCTTTCGGTCTTTAAACACGGAATGAAACAGATGCAGTTGTAGGGAGTTTTCCAGAAATTTGGAGGAATCCAAAAGATGTTTAATAGCATTATTAAGCGGTACAAATCAGTGAGTTTCAATCACTATTTGTAAGAAATTCAATATCAATTGTTTCATAACATGGATTCTAAGCTTTTTAGATACTCTTAAGATTTTTCTTACTCTTTTTAGATAAGCTTTTAAGATTTTCGGTCAAATATTTTGTCGAGAATAGTAATGTTATTTTTTTTTAAAAAAAATCTATCTACAATAGTTATGTTAACTCATAGCAATCACCCGAAACCTATTGAAAAACGTAATTATACATCACAAGTAATAAAACCAATGATTTGATACCGTTTAAATAGTTTTACAAATACGTATATCACAATTAATTTATTAAAACAGAAAGGCTTTCACGGCCGGATGTATTCGAAGTAAGTATTCCTATTTTTTTTTCCTGCTTTTCGCAACCCCTCCTTCGCTTCGACCCCCAAGGGGTCGCACGCAATTATGTACCCCTACTCAAATTTTATCAATAATACTACATTATTAACGTTTGCAATTTTTTCGATAATTTCATATTTTATCACAATAATAGTTTTAAAGTACGCTTTCAAAAATTGTTTTGAGAGAAAAAAAAAGTTCATTTTAAGAAGTAACATGGATTCAATTAAATTTTCTGATAGAATTTTAATAGTAACATTATTCAAGTAGTCGAAAATCATGAAAATCTAGGATAGGTACTATCTAACCAAAGAAATATTACACCATCATTGATGGTTTTAGAAATTAACACATTTATTTGCATACATTTTAAAACAGTTTTCAATTTATTTATTTGACTTAAATTTTAAAACGATTTATTTAAAATTATTATAAAATTAGTTCGTTCATTAAATGCAATTGCAATGAAGTTGTTTAGTGCCATGAAGTTTTATTACAACAGCTTTACGTAGCATCTGAATTAACTTTCAATTAAACTTCAATGATAAAAAATTACAATTAAAGGATTTTAAATGCATTATTCTTCACTTGTTGATAAAATTACTAAGATTAATCCCAAATAACGTGTTTTACGACACTTCCACTAATTCATACCTTGGTGTGGTGGAAACTTAATCTGTAAAGGAATTTTTCTTTAACTAATTAACTGAAATAAGGGATTGAATTTTTAATGTATTGAACAAGTGGGAATATCATAGTAGGCATAGAAGTGTGATCAGGGATTCTCAAAGAAGCCCTTCCAAGAGGGTCAAAATGAACACTCATAATTTTTTTTTTTTTTTTTTTTGTTTTTTTTTTTTTTTTTTTTTTTTTTTTTTGGCGGGCCACATTTATAAGACAACTATTTTAACTGGGCCGCAACCAAAGTTAGATTTTGTAGGGAGGGCCTGGAACAGACAGACGTTGAAAAAGAGTTAGCAATAGAGAGATATTTTGGGGAATCTTAAACTGAATAAAAACTTGCTCTCCTAAATCCTTAAATAAAGGAAGGAAAACCATTTTGATTAACAGATTGTTTAAATTTAAGAGGGATTTTAACAGGTTGTTTAAAAGTAAAAAGTAGGAAAAATGAGGGAGTTCGGGGGCTCTTTATTGCAAACTTGGGAAAATTACTGTCATTTAACCACTTTCACATATTTATTGATTTGATTATGCTCGCCCTCTCGCCTCAAAAACTGAGGGGTTGAAAACCTCTTTACCTGGTAAAACAGTCCCGGTTGAGATGAAAAGGATGTAAAATGTCAAGATAGTATATGAATCATGAATTTTGAAAAAGGGAATAAGTCCAAAAACCAAGTTTTGAGAAAAATCGGAAGAAACTGTATAAGTGATGGAATTTTCATTGTATAATCACCAAATTTTTACTGGAAATTTAAGACCCTATTCAGTGGCGGATCTAGAACATGAGCAAGGGGGGGCTAACAATCTGATTGAGGATGATAATGAAGTAACAAGCCGTGCTTTTTACAATATTCATTAATGTCTTAAGTATTGAGGGCAGTGTTGATTGTAAATGACTAGTATTGTTAAATATAACTAATTAATTAATAATTAAATTAGTTAATCATTAAATATATCAAAATAATAAGGGTGTGTCAACCGGGAGGGTTTTTTTTTACGATGATTTGAGTCAAATATTTTTTTCCAAGAATATAGATCAAATGTGAATTTTCGTGCACTTAATTTCAATGTTTAGTGAATAATACATCCATCCCGAGGCATAAGGGGGGTTTGGGGGAACCTCCCCCAAGAAAATTTTTGAAAATTTGACCCTAAAAAGTTGTGTTTTGACTCATTTTTGGTCATTTGGGATTCTTTGAGTGTCACACGAAAAAGATGATTTCTTGTACTCGTTTTCAAAGGAAAAAACTGTAATACATAAGAATTTCATGGTGGTGGTTTGAACCCCGTAACCCCGTCTCTATTTTAACAGAGTAAATGTTTTGTAAGAGTGAATCTTATAAAAACCAGGGAGTTAGAGATCTTGCAGAGAGGCTAAAGCTCATAACCTTTAAGATGTGAAACAAATCTATAAAACTGTAAGGGGCTAAGTATTTTGGAGGTTATGCTTTGTAAGGCTTAGAAAGCTCATTGGAATCTGCAAGTTCTTAATCGCATTTATATTAAAGTGCTGAAAGCTAAAGATCTTGGAGGGGGCTAACGCTTTTAGGCTAAAGCTCATTAAATTGCGAACTAAATACTATAAAACATCGCAAGGAGGCTAATTCTTTATGGGGGCTAAAACTCATTGGCCCCTTTAAATTGTGAATTGAATCTACAAAAACTCAGGGCTAAAAGCCTTGTAGGAGCTAAAGATCATGGAAGGATAAAGCTCATTAAATAGTGAACCAAATATATTTAAAAATGCAAGAGGGTTAAAGCTTTGTAAAGGCTATTAAAGAGCATGGAGGGGGCTAATGTTTCATAGGGCTAAAGCTCATTAATTTGTGTAACAAACATAAAAACGCAAGGAGGCTAATGCTTTTAGGGGCTAAGCTCATTGGATAGACCCTTTAAATTACGAATCAAACCTTCAAACATGCAGGGGGCTAATAATTTGTAAGGGCTAAAACCTCTAGAAATCCTTAAATAGTGAATGGAGTTTATAAAAATGCAGGGGGCTAAAGATCTTGGAAGGGGCTTAATGCTTTGTAGACCCTTTGAATTGTGAAAAAGGCTACAAAAAAGAAAATTAGTTTAAAATTTTGAAAATTTAAACAAAATTTTCTAAAAACTTTATTTTTTTTTCGAAAAAGTTCAATTTTATGTAGTGTAAACTTAAGTCCCAAGGGGGGGGCTATAGCCCCTATAGCCCCCCCCATAGATCCGCCACTGACCCTATTTAGAATACAGGACAATCATCGAAAAAATATAAGTATACGTATTCACGAAAATATTGTACAGTTGAAAAAAAAAATGATGTTGAAAGTGGATAAAATCTTAAAAACCACTTAAAATTGACAAGTAAATTATATTTCTCTTTAGTTCACAGCACATAAGTGAAAAACAGAAAGACGATGACAAAATTCAAATTTATTATGAAACTAAATCATTAAGGCAATTTAATGAGTATCTATGGAGTCCAACATTTACTGGATAAAAAAGGTACAACACTTTTTTAATTGAAAACAAATTTTATTTTTGCTTAGTTTTCAGCACACAGAAAAAAAAAAACAAATTAACTTAAAAATTTCAAATTAAATATTTTTTGAGCACAAAAAGTCTATTTGCAATTTTTTGGACTCATTCCCTATTTCAAACTGACGATTCATATTGTGACTAATAATTCAGAAACTCTAACAAAAAAGGGATTTCAGGGGGCCTCACCCTGTAAAAAAATTTTGTAAATCTCACCCTTAAAAACAGTTTTCAACAGATTTTTTATTACATTAAGCCTTTTTTTTTCACTACTCAACACACTACTCAACTCGACTTTAACTTGGCCGCACTCAAAAGCTTGCAGCTCGCAGAACGAGTATAATAAATTTAAGAACACATATTTCTATTCCATATGCTATAATTTTTAAGGTGATAGAAAAATACGGATATTTTCACAAAATTTTTTTTTTAAACTTCTATGTCAGATCTCAATTGTCACCCATCAAAAATCCAAATATAATTTAATAACCTAATAGTGATATTCTACACTGAAAAATTACTTATGTTTTTGGCTTTTTATATTATTTTATTAGTTGAAAAAATCGGAAGTGGCACGCATAATTTTTTTCCTTCAAATAGTGGCACTCTTTCCAAAAAGATTGGCCGCTCCTGGTCTAAAAATTGGCTGAATCAATGGGTTCCCAAACTTTTCCAAAACTCATTTGGAGAACTAAGAATTTCTCCTTCTAGGGACATACACAGTCGTCGATCCACGGGAGACGCATTCCTAAATATTTCTGAGAGTTTTTTTTTATAAAAATATCATCTTTCCCAATTGAATCGATTGTTTCAATGATGAAGATAATGAGTTTATGTCTATTGATGTTCACCTGTAACAGTTTCAAACCCAAAACACAAGTTTTTACGCTACAGTGTCCTGTGTTCCTAAACAACTGTGTTTTTAACAGACATGAAAGCGTGAAAACCACCTGTGGACATTTGAGTTGATTAGCTTCATAAATCATGGAGTCAGATGTACTGGGGCTTCTTTAAATTACGTACGTATTGGTTGAAAATAAATTTTTAGGTTTTTATCATCAATATTATTTTTTTTATTGAAAAAAAAATCATAAATTGAGATAGAAAACCCAGAATTTACCCATAAAAGATTTCACTGACAATGGGTATTGATAGAGCCGAGGCCCGGTGTTAACCCAGATTCCACACCTGACCATTTTACCTGCTCTTTCTTTGGCTTGTTTTGCTCTCCTCCAAATCCAAAACACCTTCGAGATGATGCTACTGACCCACAGAACAGCTTTCCATAACTCACCCCCTCTCTTCCCCCCCCCAACATCCGGGAACGCATCAACAAATCGCACTTTCGCCTTCGCAGACGGAAAACCGGCTCTTTGGCGACCGCCAAACCTGAAACGAACAACACCAAAAAAAAAACAAAATGGCGATCCCCCTTTTCCACTTCGTGACGAAGCAACCCTGCGGGCTCGGTTAAAAAAAAAGAACGATAATAGAAGAGAGGAAAGAGGGAATGAATGCGCCACGCACTGTTGTTTTCCTGGCCTTGAACTTGATTTCGACTTTGGTCGCCAAACCTACGCTGCTTTCAGAGAGCTGAAAAATGCTTCACTATTCCTATTTTTCTAACTTCTTCAAATTACATAGTTAGTTACCAGCTAAAATCCAGTTTTGGTTGCATAGCTTGACGATGTAAATCAAAGTCCCTTAACTTTTAAAAAGAGCCAGAAAAATTCAAGTCAAAATAAAGTAAACATTTATCATAGAGATGAAAAGTAGATTTATTTTCCCATCGAAGACTAAAATTAAACTAAATTTTGCACAGAATATTTGTTTTAAATAAGGCTTTCTAAACAGAACCGAAGCGTGAAAAGGTATGAGTGGTGCTGGGGACGGAAATGTATATTTTGTTTTCCATTTTCCTGCAAAGTAATGCAGATTGGAAGTTGGGGTGCCGGATGAGAAAAATCAGACCCGTAAACCCGCCCTAACTTTGGGGACCTTTGGTGTAAACAGTGATTTTTTAAGGAACACGAGATCTGGCCTAGGACCAAGTTTCTGTCATCATCAAAGGTCTTGGGGCAAAGCTGCAAATCAAATGGCTCTATCAATCAGTAAAAACACCATCCTACATAGTACATAATGATGTTGTAAAAATTGTGGATCGCTGGAAGGAAGGCCTTAACAAAGAGCACGCAAAATTTGATCATTTTCAAGTTAATCTAAAAATCAGTAGTTTTCAGAAACTTTTAAATTCATGGAGCACATGACAGGGGCGTAACTAAAGGGGTGATGGAGATTTCGGGATATGCATAGAGGATACATGTCCTGGAAGTCAGAATTTTTCCTTTATTGACTATTATTATAGGTCTTAATTTACCCTTACCTCCTTTCCTACGCAACTGACACATATAATAAGGAGAAACTACCAAAATTAGGGTTTATAGGAAGTTAACAATAATGAGTTACAATTTAGAGAACAAGGGAATATTTGTGTCAATTCAGAAAACATTATTGTGTTAAAAAATGGTTTAGTTGAAATCTGTTTTAAGATTTGAAAAATTAAGGTAAATTTTCTTGGTGCCAAGCCAGATAACACTGTGGTGGTGCCAGATTACACAGTTTCTTCACGAAAAAGTATGGTAAACATGGTAAAATTATGATAGATCTCTTTTAGGTTAAAATTGAGCTATTTTACTTTAATCCTAAAAATTTTACAATTTCACCAATACAAGAATATGGGTGAAAGAATCAAATCTATAGGTAATTATGAAATTACAAATTTACAGAATCTATTTACACAAAAATCTGGTTTGTCAACAAATTGCTTAGACCTATAGTACATATATAAAGGTTGTTAATTGTTGTAAATTATAAATTTATTAAGGTCCAAGCATTTAAAGACCCAACACAATTTAAAGGCATTTCAGAGCCATAGCCAAAAAATTCGAAAGGGAGGTTTCTTGTGGGCAGATTTTTTTTTAAAATTTCGCTTATGTCCTTGGCCACATTGTTTTACTCTATTTTGATATCTCTAATTAGAAAACGCGCTTTTATAATGAACTTAACGATTGTGAGTTTTCCAAAGTGGAAGCTTTTCCAAAATTTAGTTCCCTACGTTGCAGGTTAAAAGCAGACCAACTTGCAACAAGAATTTTTCAGGCTAGAAATGTCGACATTATTTGAAAAAACAATTCAACTACTGCTTCCAGAGACACCAACACGATCTAGTTTTACCGTTTGAGTAGTTGAAAATGACATTCTCTAAATAAGAACTAGCTTCTGGAGCCAAAAATCCAGTATTGTGAGAAACTGGAATCAAGCAAAGCCAAATAAAATAAGAAGCTTTAGGTGCTATTGTCATCAATCAGTGTTTTCACTTCTTGGCATACCTACTCACTCGTCTGCTTACACAGAAACATCTTTGTTTCTATACTCTATTCGTCCCGTTTATAAATCCAAATCCTTCAACGAGTTTCAATCTCCATGACCTTAACTTGTCCTTACTATAACTTCAAAATAACACCCCCCGAATCACTTCTTCAACTACTACGACCCCATTACAAACAAAGGGGCAATCTAAAAAAAAAAACTAATTCCCCCAGATATCGAACAGATAAATGAACCACCAGCAATAAAAAGCATATCACAAAAAATGAATACCATCCACGAATCCTTTAAAACAGCGATGGGAAAGTAGGGAAGAAGCAAGACCTCTAAGCCCTAACTAAAAAAAATTGGGCAAAAAATTATCTCCAAAGGAGGGGAAAAGGTTTTTAGGTCGAAGGACCCTTTTCTTCCCCCCATGAACTGGGTCCTTTTTATATTTGTTAGGTTCTTTCTTCCCTTCCCTTCAAAAGGAGTCCCGCCCCCTACCTATGGTAGCCCAATGCTCCTGGAAGACGGAACCAACCATCCTGGAGGAGCGTAGAAAGTGTTTTCTCAGATGGTTTTTAAAACCGTGAGAAGATGAAAAAGTAGGTAGAGAGAGGTGCAACGAGTGGAGGAAAAAAAAGTGGATGGAAGGAAGTGGGACATAGTTCGGGGAGGGTAAGAATGAGGGAAAGTTGGTACCCTGAATTTTTTGGGGGGTGAAGAAAGACATCGTGTGCACCTCACCTGGTAAGAACAGGTATGAAGGGAGTCTCAGATTGTTGGGGGTTGGAAATGGATCAACGAATTTTTTCGGCAAAAAAGAGGTATTCGGTTGAAAAGGGCATTGAGAGGACATCAGCCACTTGCCACTTGCTTATACTTAATGACGTTTTGAGTTGTTGTTAATGCACGGTTTTAAAAGAAAGATTGACTGAATGAAAGGTTTTTCTAATTTTCTCTATAGAGAAGATGAACCAATGTAGGACTCTTAACTACAAATTTAAAGATCCAAACAAAATCGCGTTTGGATTTTCACTGTTTGAAATGGGGAAGGTCATTTGCCCACATGCTGTCCTGTCCTCGGTACACTTTTGTTTGTGGGGCCACAAAGCCTTCTAAAGAACTAACTTGCTTAAAGCGGTTCTAAGGAGGGGGCTATTCCCCCAAAAGTAGCATCAGAACATTTTTGGTATGCTAAAATTCAAAAAACAATTTCGTGGTAGGACCCCGGCTCCCATTTATCTCATGTTGAGTAGTTTTAGCTGCTTTCTAAGGAGAAAGCGGGAATCTCACATATTTGGATAGGAAATCGGAGGAGTGAAGGGTGAAACGACAATTTACACTTGTCATTTTGAATGATCGAAAGTAAAAAGCATAAATGAGCATATATAGGATATAGATATAGAATAATATATAGGAGTTCCATCGGGGCAACTCTATGGCTGAGTAGGGGAAAGACAAGAGTTCACAATATATCTTCAAACGCTTTTTCTGAAATTGGGCGGGAAGATAAACGATAAACCTTTGAATTACGGGTCAACGGAAGTCGGGTATAATTTGTACAGTTCAGTGGATCGCTGGGCCACCCTTTCTTTCAAGCAACACCCCAGCACAACGGTAACCAGATGGACGTTGTACGTGATACCCGCGGGTGTAGCGATGACCCACAAACTGCGATACATCCTGCAAAAGCTACCTTCCGGTGGCCCAGTGTGACAATACGATCCACTGCCCCCCGTAATGACTGTCGGAAGTCGTTACACTATTAATTAAACTCTATATTATAACAAAAACACCTGGTATGTAGGAACATGCATTAAGCAACTTGAGTGGTCGTGGCCATATGGTTGTAGACTTCGACTGTTCTTAAGTGCCTGCCGGGCACTAATGTGGAGTGGAGAAGACAGGCCATCTGGTCTTTTATCTTTTTTAAAGCAAGAAAAAATTCAAAAATTTATCACTTTGGCCGAAATACGCGGGCATTATTAATAATGCCCAGAAGATTCATCATATCACCGTTACATAACTATTAATAACTGAGTGAAAATCAATTTGTCCTTTGTCTTGGAGACAAAGGGAGAAAAGTATTTAACTAAAAAGAAATTAACACATGCTTTTATATTTGTTTAGTTTTAAATAGTATTGTAAAAGAGAAGAGTAATGACTCTAAAGTAAACACCCCAAGCTAGCAAAATGTATGATTTACAATTTCTCTATTGTTTTTCAAGAATCATCAAAAAATCTATTAATTAAATTCTTCCCACAGGCCTAGAGGCCCGGCGGTGCCTATCTCTGTTTTATTAGCCTTCGGGTGTGGAGTGGTAATTACTTAGTTTGTGTCCAGGCTATCCCCAAGCTGGAACCCCAGTTGATTCTCAAAGCGAAATAGGTACTCATTTATTGATCCCGGAAGAATTAAGGACTCTATCTAAAAATACCAGCAAACTTCAAGATACAATTTCGTGAAAAATCTAACGTCTTACCAATATCGCAACTGCATTATTTGATTACTTAAACTTTAGGTAATATGATTTAGTCGAAATGCAATGAAAGAGATTCACTAAAAAATATCAGGCTCCCTAATCCAAAACTGGAAGGACTGGTTCAAACCGCTACCTACACTACCACATATGTAATACATTTCCCAATAAATTCGTTTTAAAGCAGTGCTCCGACAAGGTTTGTTATGTAAAGACATAAACAATAGTCTCTTTTTATAATAGAACAAAATTAAAAGATTTGCATAATTTCCTACCTACTAAACTAGACATCCAATACTATAATGAATACTACATTCAGAATCAAACAATGAAAGAACTCTTCTAAACCTTAAGCAAATTTCAAGTAGATTCGAGCTTTAACATTAGCTTCAACAAATAGAAAAAACTTCAAATACTTTACACTTTTACAGTACAGACTAAAAATTATAAATTTGAAACAAAATTTGTGAAGTTTTAGTATGAAATAGCATATCTGTAAGTTTTTAGAATACTTTTATCAGTCTTTGAATGATATTTTATTTAGAAAGTACTTTTTTAAAACGTGAAAAAAAACCTTGTTTCATCAAAAAAATGGCGTCAATTGGTCATTGTGATTGGTTGCATAATAAGTTGTTTGATAGTACTTGCTTTGAAACTGCGACCTTATCCGTAACTAAAAAAAATAAATTAAAATTTAGATTTTTTTTTTAGAAATTTTAATTGCCTTTTGCATATCCATCCTCAAAAGATTCCGAACAGTTTATTACCAAAAAAGTGTTGTACGGATCAGTAATTGAAAAAGTTTTTACCTGGAAACCGTCCACCAAATTTTTTTTATGGATAGAAATAATCCCTCTAAAACCGGCTACGTTTACCAGACACAATTAATTTACGTACGAAGACGAAGTAAAAAATGGTAAGATAATGCAGCAAGTCGAGATATTTCAAGCGTTTAGAAAAAAAGTCAACTTCTTGAAAATTAATCTTTATGGTAAGTAAAACTTTGTGTTTTGAAAACTCTAAGCTGACGTCTACCCTATTTGGGCCGGTTAGAAAGGAATATTGAAGACTTATATTGTATTTCAATTCTAAAGGTACTAGACCAATGTTTCCCAACGTGGGGCGCACGCCCCACCAGGGGGCAATATGATTTTCTATAGGGGGGAATTTGAAAATTTTTATACAAATTGCCCCTCAGGTGGAGCAGGAACCACCAGGTTTTATTTACTTCCCAAGAAGTATTTTCGAGAAATAAAAAAAGACAAGGGGGGCATGGAAAATTTAGAAGGGATTTGGTGGGGCATGGACCGAAAAAGGTTGGGAAACACTGTACTAGACAAACCAAATTTTTCATTCGCACTTATTTGAGCGTATACACTTAAAGGGTATCCCAAAAGATTGTCATTGTTCCAGAAAACTAATTAATTCGAACCATATTTGCTACCTTTCGATGCAGGGAGAGCTACAAACCCCCCAAACTGAAGTCACATCAGCTGATAATTCGCCATAAATACGGATAGTTTCAAACCCAAAAATAACTACCGTTTTACGTAACCAAGAAGTCACTACACATTACGATTCCCACAGCGCGCAACTGGTCAAACAAAAAGACCAACCGTAGAATAAAAAAAAACAGACTCCAGTCAACCAACAGAAAATAGCCCGCGAGAGAACGAGCGAAAAACAAACAAACCAGCAGAAAACGAGCAAAGCAGTGAGCGTACACAAAAACAAGATCGGGCTGGGAATGGAAAGGGAGAGTGGCAGGGAAAATTTCAAGGCCAAGGCCACTTTCAAACGCTATGGAAGAAGGGAGAGTTTGCCGCCAAGGCCAATAAAGGGTTACTGGAATCAAAGGGGAGATCTCCATATGGAGAAGGCGGTGTGGCGAGGCCTCTTTCGAGGGAGACCGGAATAAGGGGCCCTCGACATCCGGCGGGGAAAGGGGTGAATGGGAGTTTTTACAAGAAAAACCTTAACCCGTTCGTTTCGTTTGTAAGAAAAATAAATACCCAAAATAATCCCCGAAAATGCATCGCGTGAAGATAGCGAACAAGAGAAGCTGATGGTTTTCAAGCTAGTAGAAATGTAGCACGAAATGAACTCAATAGTATAGAAAGAATATTTATTTACTCACATACACAGATGCCATACACTTGAAAAAACACTAAAATAACCATAACCATATTAAACCATAAGAAAATGTAAGTGTATTGAGGTAAGATCATATGGCTAAGAGGGAGGGGAAGTGAATTCAGTTTTGAGGGAGTAGAAATAATTTTCTACTAAAAATCGAAAATGTGGTTAACATGAGCTTAAAAAGAACTAACAAAAATTATCACAATCCTCCAATTTCAATGATGTTGTTTTTTTTTGCAGAAAGCCCTGTTTTCGAGTAGGAAAGAGATTTTGAGGAGTGTCCTCGTCATATTTTGTTCATGTTATTTCCCCCTTTCAAGAATAAAGGTAAGATTTTAGTTACCTACAAAAGATTCAACATTAGGATGCAAAACGTCGTTTAGCATTATCTTAATTTGAAGAAATTTAGGAAGTTGAAATTAGACAATTCACATGGACGAAGACTAGAAATATCAATTCGATGAAAAAATCCAAGTCTTTGCGGGCAAATGCAAAAAGACCCACAAGCTAATTTATATCTGTAACACTGTAACGCTTCAGGATTAAAAATACTCAATTCATTCCACTGCATTTCCAACCTTTCCCCATCGATATTTTATTCCGAAGCACAAATCGAAGAATGTAGCAGACGGAAACTGCATAAGGAAAGGCATTCAATCACCACGAAAACCCATCAAAGAGCGTGTCAAGAGAAACCAGATCTGAAAATAACACTTTCCCTGTCCTCCTTTTCACCTGGTCCTTCCGTGGTCGCAAATTAATGTGCCGGAAATAAAGTGGCATGAAAGCCTAACAAATCGGGTTCGAAATGCCACGGGCAACCAACGAGTGAAAGGAATGCTTGGCTTTTCGGATTTATTCTAAGTTATTTCAGCCCAGTTTTCCACAGACCTCAATGACTTACTTTTCAGCTGTGATAAACCGATAAACGTAGTAGGGTTTCTCAGTGGGATATCAATGATGTTAGAAAATAAAAAACAAATTAACATGCAAACAGTCAACTATTTTTTTTTTTTTTTAGTTTCATACATAACTAGTATACAAAAGGAGACTGGGGTAAAAAAACATGCAAAAAGAATCCGGGTGAAAGGAATGTAGTAAAGGAAGTAGTAGTAGTATTTTGTAGTCGACAGGTTAGGATGGTAGTTCTTGAAGAAAATACCAACAAAATAGGTCAAGACCCAACTGTACTCCTTTAAAGACAGTATGTAAAATCTGAAGAAGAGAAAACTTTTTCCAGTCACCTAGGAAATGATTGAAACCCTCATTATGTAAGTGGTCAAGATTGGACCGCCACGCCGGATAAATTGGAAAATTACGGACATATTAAACGGACACTACAAATGACCAGCTGGAGACGCCGCAAAAATTTTTACATAGGATTTTACACACGTTTGCTTGCACAAAATAACTAAATGTGATGTTTTAAAGAGTATTTTATAAACTATAAACACACTAAATTTATTTATTATGTAACAGAATTCGTAAAATGCAATATCTAATCGAGGGTCAACAGAACTGAACTTATTCTGCGAAAATAAATAAGCTTAATTTTTGTACTTTTCCTCTTGCGAAACATTGACTTTTAATGAAAGATAATAAGAAAAGAAAACAACCTAATCAAGTGGGCAAACACACTATCTCTCCAGTCCAGTGGGAGTGGTTGTGTTCGGTTCTGAACATGAAAGAAGTGTCAATCTACAAATCCTTGAATGCCAGTCAAAAACATCCCCCTACTACTCACCTGAATTCACCACCCATCATCCCGAAAAAGCATGATGAATCCACAACACTGGCAAACCCGAGCATTTCCGAGACAAGTTTCCATCCAGTCTGTTCCATTACGAGATTGATAGGATCAAAACAAACGCCTATCTAATGACGGTGACGTAAAGATAAGGGCAGCGAGATATTTTTTTCCATCGCTCTGGCCATTCAAAGCACTTGAGAAAGAAGCGAAGCAGTTGAAAAACACGCGGTCGAAAGAGATGAGAATGTAAACACGGCTTTTACTACATTATAATCAGAACGCTTTTTGGAGAGGATCACAATGGAGGGCGAGGAAAAGTTCAAGACCAACCTAGAGTCCATTGTTTGGCTTAGAAACTTGTCAGTTTGAGTGCGAACAAAAGTTGATTGCTAAGTGATAAGTGTAAAAAATAACCCCCCCCCCTAAAATCACAGAGTACGTAAAAACGGAACATAATAACAGAGTGTCAAATTATTAATAAGTCGCACTTTCCTTACAAAAATAGATTTTAATTCATAAACAATAATTATTACTAACATTACAAGAGCAAACTTAGAAACGATACCAAACTCCAAAATTTTTAGTCCAAAAATCCCATTTTGTACTCTTAAGTTCAAGAACTACACTCGACTTCTGAACTCCCCCAAGAACAAGTCCTAAACATTTCATTATTACACTAATATTTTGCTTTTGCGAACTACGCCCGAATTTTAGTTTCAAAATTGTCTTTTCTATTCTAAACATTCTCCGACATTTCAAACGAACCGTCTTATTATACCGACGAAAAACTATAATTATCGAAAATTAAACAAGGCTAAGACAAACGAATTCATCAGCTCCATTTCAAACCGATATAGCCAAACAAGAGTCCAACTTTTATTACTTATTCTCTTTCTGCAAGGAGGATTAATTCAAAAGCAAAAAAAAAATCTTGTTTTAATGTCACGTTCCTTCACCACCAACACTTGGCTCTCGTTCTCTCGGAAGTAGTGGATACGGTCCAATAACCACGACTGCCAACAGGCTACATTTTTCGGTGGGACAAATTAATTACCATTTCGAAAAATAACAGAATGAACCCAAGGGAAAACAGACGGCCCAAGGAAAACATGCAAGACGGCTAAATCCGGAAACATTGTTTTTGCCACACGAAAAAGTTAAAAATTGGCATGCTTGCATAGTCCTTCACTCATTGGAGGGACCAGATTAAGATTTAACTCACTCATTAGACTTTCAGGCTAAGTTTTAAAACTGATTTATAGAGATAACTGAATCAATTAGAAAATTTGGAATTCCTTTTAATTCCAATCGTGTTTAAAGTCTTCAAAATGTCAAAGGTAAGCTAAAAGGACCTAAAATAAGGATGCATCAGCTTTATTTTAATTTTAGGTACAAGATCTTGAAATCAAAAGAAATGTCAGTTTTTATTAGCCACTATAGTTTTTATTAAAAGAGATAACCATAAGCATTTAGGGATTTAGGCATATCTCTACGAGCATATCAGCTAGCCAAGGAGGTAGTATACAGAATTTAGCTTAATGTAATCAATCTGGAGATCTAAAGCTAATCTGCTAAAGACCTACTGACCTAGTCTAATCCGATTCACCTCCAATTAAGCAATAATAGTCACTTTCACAAAACTATCTCAGAATCACAAATATAAAAGCGTTTTTCGAGTTAATGGTGGGTGTCAGCATACTGCACAACTACTCTAGTTCTAGTAGAACAGCTCATACCAAATACGACAAGCTTACGTAACTGCAACTAGAAGTAAACGAAATTTGCCCATACATGTCAAAAATTGGACGAATCTTGAACGTTTGTGGTGTTCGGGTACTCTGCACATAAACTAAGGCAGGCCTAAGAAAAAGAGGGTGTTCGAGCTCTCCCACTTCATACCAGAAATCCGATAATTTCCGAAATTTTTCTACATCATTTCCCCCCAAAAAAACTCCATTTAAAACCCACCCTCAAGTGGCATTTATCTACTCTGTTTCCGCCAAAAAAAAAAAAACCCTAAAAGATCCAGCACAAAAAGCACCCTGTTATTACCCCGCTTCTCCCAATCCCTTTTCATCTCCCTCAATTAGTAAACATTATCCCGGTTCTCATCCCGCGTCCGTTCAGCCTTTGTTTCGCCGTTGCTTTTACGCAACGTTACACAATAAGAATTAGAAGAGCTATTTTTTTCCCCCAGCCTCTTCCGCGAAATTCATGAATGGATTCATTCCTCTTTTCCCCCCTTCTGCCCTTGGACCAGTGCCCATCCCTGCCGGTGGTTTAATTCCGAAATCGCTTTCCCAAGCACCGGGGAGGATTTCGGAGCGAACCAACCTGATACCTACCCTGTGATCTTTTGGGGGAACAGTCGGTATTGTTACCTCAGGGGAGGAGTGACTTGATGTATCACGGGATTACGTATTGTTCTGCCGGTGTTCTTGACATTTACTAGTCTGGAGATGCGTCTCCCGAAACTTTTTTTTCCCAAGGCTGTGTTCCAACTAAACTTTACTAGTATCGATAATGCCCCTCGTTCTATTTTAGAAATTTAAACTTTTAACTAGGGGAAGCCAAAATGTCAGCTTGTTCACACGGTGAAAAAAGTAATAGTTATGTCCCATGGATTTGATTTAGTTAAGGTTTTATAGGGCAAGAATAAAGTTTGATTACATTGCGCCAAGAAAGTATGTCCCATGGGAAGTAGAATGCAAACAGGAAAAAGAGGAAAATTGGAAGAAAAAGTACTATTTTTCATGGAACAATTGATCCTACTCCAAAGAAATTTTACCACTTTTTTTGTCTCGATTACGAGTGGAATTTATATAATGAATTTAAATATTGATAAAAGATAAGCCAATAAATTTCTCTAAGACTTTTATAAAAAAAACTATGCTGTAAGCAAAACTAGGCACGATCGAAATAAGATAAATAAAATTGACAAATTCAACGGCATAGGTTAGGATACGTGCTAAGCATAACAGTCTTCCTAAGCAGACTAAGTATAATTTATTCATCATATGTCAGATAGCAGAAGGGATAAACAGTTTTACACCCGTTTTTAGCAATGACATTTGCCAAAAAGGACGAATGTTATAAAAAGATTTATTTCGAAAGGCTCACATAACTATTATTTCGAAGCTAGACGAACGGAATATATAAACTAAAATAATTTAAAAGTCTCAAAAATAACACAAAGCTCTTCAAAAATTGAAAAGACCGGTGTTCCTTTCGGAATACACTACACATCTACATAGGTTATTTAAAATGTAATAAAAAAATACTGGTCAGTTCACATACTCCTCAGTTTTGAATTAATTCCAAAGAACCGATTCCATTCAATTTTCCTATTCTCCTCCCATGTTTCTCAAACGAAATAATTCACAAGGAAATATTCCAACAAGTTTTTAAGGAGAAAGAAAAGTATCAAGCGAAGTATCTACTCCAAGCTCTCAGCATGAGGTTCTACCACAAAAGAAAAAAAAACATTAGCTCATTAATGGTCCGAACTCAAACGACCGTGACACCTCGTTTAAAAAAAATGTGTCCTATCCGAAGGCCGCACATGAAGAATCACATACACGTCAAAATACCAGATATACCACTCCCTAACGGGATACGTGCATCTTCCCACTCAATCACACAGCTTAAAAATGCAGGTGCGGTTACCTGTATGCATTTTCAGCTCCACTGCATCAAGATATCCCCGATAATAAGGCTCGCTCACTCCTCCTGAGCAGCGCCGGATCCATCTCGAACGCACATCACATCCGAGTAAAACACATTAACGTCCCTCCAACCGAAGATCGAAAGTTTCAAGGACACAATACTACACCTTGCCAGCGTCTTCTTAACTTATTTCGCTCACGACTCTCTCTCTTTTCTCACAGGTAATTGACGAGCGACTGGCAAGGCAGTCACTCGAAGAGGCAAGTTGATGCTCGCACACAAGAAATCGATCTGAGAGGCTAGTAGTGACAGTTGCTGCTTCGATGCAAGTTCGTTTACCGGCGTCTACTCGTAACTAGTGATTTTGGAAAAGAAGTTACCACTGCACTCAACTGCGAGTTGCTGCTGGAGCAACTCCAAACAACTCAAATGGAATAGTAGACAGTTGATGACTGAATGAAAGAGGGACAATCTAGCTCCCCTATCTAGCAATCCGGTAGCTGGCGTGTAACAGTCCAAATAAAGCTCACAATAAAGACAAGATCCAGTTGCTGTAAATGTTCATCTATCGCAGATTCGGCATCTTACTAGCACTCGCCAGTATCAAGCGAGCATGGGACATAAAGCTCACTCGAAGACAGTTGTTGTCTCGTCACAAGCACACTTGCACCACTGGCAGGTTACTAGCAGGCGAGTAACTGGACGAATCAGCTACAGAAAAGCAGCAGTAGCTCGTACAACGGCCGCGCTTCAACTTATCTCACAGAATGCTCAAGATCGGGAGCCAGAAGAACAATTGGAGAGAAGAAGGCAGCAGGCGCGATCAGGTGAGCAGGGAGAAGCTGCAGAAGTTGAGCCGTGGCCAAAAAAGAAGCGCTACAGGTCTTCCCGTCGTGGTGGTGGTGGTGATTCGAACGATCTGGAAACTCGCCGGCAATTTATTTTCATTATGGCGTCTCGCATGAGCGGCTTTCAAATTGCGCTTCGGAACCGATTGTCATCTTTTTCGGTAGAGAACAACAACGGTCGTAGATGGGGCAGCGGGCCCGAGAGAGGCAGCCAAGCCTTTCATTGCGAGCGCAAGGAAATGACCCACGGCTATTACGTAAGGACTCGTGCACGCATAGGGAACCAGGTTCAAGGTGGGAGATATGTTTGGAATTATCCTTATTATCAGGACTCGAGATACACAATACATGAACTACTATTTGTAAATAAATGTTAGAAGGAAAATTCAACACGAAATGCAAATGTCGATTTAATTTCCTAAAACATCAACAAATTATAACAATTTTACATAACCAAGTTATTTTTTTTTGATTGAACAAATTTGCCTTTTAATTTTAAATAAAAATCAATCATACATAATACCATTCCAGATTCCAGCCATGAGAATGTAATAATAATGCCTATAATGCCTTCACGTTTATCTAAACTAAACAGAAAGTCCGATAGATTGAAAAAGATAAAGCATATACTTTCATTAGCAGTACTGTTCGACTAGCGATAAACTAATTATACTGATAAATTTACAAAAACAGTTTTCTCTTTAAATGCGTATATTAATCTAGGTAGAAAATTCCTTTAGCAAAAAAAAGCTAAAATGGAGAAAAAAAGCTTTAGCAAAATGCTAAATAAAACAACAAAGCGGTTATATATCAGTTTTTTTAGTAGGAAAAATTTAATTGATAGAAATTCCTACACAAAAAAAAACCCAATATTAAATATTATTTTAAAATATTTTTCTTATATTTTAACTTCAAGTATTTAAAACGTTCCGATTTTCTGCAAATTATACTGCTTAAGTTTACCGAATCACTCTTCATACATGCTCAGGAGCAAATTAACTGAATAATGAACAAAGCTTAACAGTAACGAAGACTTGTCATAGCTCGTAACAAAACCCACGATAAAAACCAGCTTTATGTCCTTGAATGACGGAATTCTTCAGCAAAAGGTAACGAGTCCAACAACCCTCACTGGATTGACACAAGTCACAACAAGAAATGGAACAACACTGCAACAAAGAAAATCCTTGAAGAAGTCACATAACGGAGATGACCAAACCCAAGTGTAGAAATTCAAGTTTTTTTCTTGAAACGGCCTTCCATGGACAGACAGAACTAGGAAAGTCTACCCTCGGTGAGACGTGATTTGATGGTGTGATCACTGGTATATAGACAAGGACGGAGAGTAAGAAACCTAAGAAAGAAAAATTATATCACCCTACACTAAGCCAGTTGAAGATTAAGATACACTTTATAATCACCTCATGTTTTAAAGTTTAAAGGATAATTATTAAGGCAATCGAATACATGAAGACAATCTATCTACTAAATTGGAGTTCCAAACCATTTCAGTTTCCTTTACCCAATTTTTCCACGGAATTACTAAACCAAATAATTTGCTATTCAAGGTAAACGGCATTCATCCACCAGCATTATTTGAAATTATTCAAGTTAAAAGCCTAAATTTAGAAAATTATTTCTTGAAATCTTAATTTACATACAAATGATAATACTACTCTGAATGTCGGACTCTCTCCGGCACTGGACATTGTCCACCAAACACATGCCGCATACAAGGGCTTCAAAATAATTATTTCCTGAAACATCAGAATAAAATATCCCCAAATTTATGGATACTCTACAACAAACGGCACATCATTTGATAATGTAATTTCGCGAAACAAAAATATATCATCCACCATACGGCAAGACTCGAACCACTAAAGAACACCATAGGTTCAAAAGAAAAAAATAATTGCGAAGTTGTACCTACATACACCACCCCACATGTCCTTGAGTGAGTGGCAAGATTCTCTCCGGCAATAAATTTTTATTGGAGTCCGACAACCCCCAGTAACACCATAGTGTGGGACATACTGCAACAAAGAAAATCCTTGAAGCCACCGAATGGATGACACGATTAGTGGAAGGCCAAGACAATAATTTTCAAGCGCTTTATGTTTTCGAAGCAAAGAAAAAAGCTAATAATAATTCCGTTCGGATTGGGTTAACGTAGGAGCTGATTAGAGGATGCATACATCGGAACGCCACACCTCCTTGAACTGCTAATAGCAAGAAGATGGACAACGTTGTATCATCATCTTGATAACTTTATTCTGTCTTGGATGAAGAGGAGAGTTATTCCCTGAGACAAGTCGGATCTCACAGGTTAGAGTAGTTGAATTTAAAAGAAATTAAAACCTTAAGTAAAAACTTCCATAGAATATTAAAAAC
This sequence comes from Tetragnatha montana, assembly GCA_963680715.1. Classification (NCBI taxonomy): domain Eukaryota; kingdom Metazoa; phylum Arthropoda; class Arachnida; order Araneae; family Tetragnathidae; genus Tetragnatha; species Tetragnatha montana. The sequence continues at coordinate 27,369,848 of OY796677.1, forward strand.
TGCCACGGCGGAGTTTGGAGTCAATGGAAAACCATAGTGAAAATAAAGGGACAGTGGGGAAGCCTGGAAAAATTTTTGATGGTGAGTATTCAAATTTCGGGAGAATATAGGGTCAAAAGAGGAAAACTTCTTGCTTTCGGGGGAATAGAGTATCCTGAAATCCCCTCTTGACTACGCTCAGGGGTGAGCTCTTGAGTTCGAGAAGTTTTCCTTTTAATCGAGATGTTTTGTTGTAATCGCACCGCACCCAAATCGAGGGTATAGAAAATAACATGAACGCGAGTTAGATAACAAATGGGAAAATAATCACGACAGGTCAAAGATTTACGTCATATCAACAAAGTTTTCCCAAATTTTAGAAAGCTTGTTTTTTTAAGTTGAAAATATTGAACCAATGCAAAGCTAATTTTCCAAGACAGCCCAGCACCATCTAATCTAATTGATTGAATGACCGCACATGGACAAAAGGAAATTAACTATGTACTCATTAGAAACTCGGTTTTAAACAAATTATTCACGGACTCGTACTTTATCGAATACGTATCCAGCTATAAATCTACACTCAAATTCATATCTACCATAAAACAACCTGACTAGATTTCTGATTTCTTCAAAGAGAATCAAAATTGACCATGATTTGTAACATCCATTAATTACGGTACCAAAAAAAAAGTAATTAGAAGCTTAGCAGCATACTCCATGTCCCTCATACTTCAAAAGAAAAGCTCCTTTTCCAATAAAATCCCTTCCGAGAAAGGCAGTGAACCACGAGAATCTCGGTGGAAATCAATGGCGCCGGATACATACCATTGGCTACAGAATAACCTAATCTCGGCCCAACTATAATTTATAAAAGATCGGACGCTATATAAGTGGCTTTAAAGAACCTAATAACGAATCGGCATCGTTGAGAAAAAAACGCCGATGAGATAGATGAATGTTGTCATCGCTTTTTCTCTCTCCTGTGAGAAAAAAAAACCCCGGCCGGTTTTATATCCCTGCAAGTAGGCGATGCAGCAGCAGCAAGCCAGCTTTCCTTTATCTCTTGGAAAACGGCCTTGATCTATGAAAAGGTTATTTACTTCGGAGGAGATAATTTTTCCCAAAGACATATCGTTGCGATGTAGCTTCTCTATTCAGTTCGTTGGTATAAATTTGAGATTTGATTCTCTTCATATAGTACGAGTCTTCAAAATACAACCAATGGGCACTCCGAAGGTTTTCATTCGGCCCGCAGACTTCATTTTTGAACAATTTGCAGAAACATTCCGTTAATTATGCTAATATGCCAAATATATAATAATATGAAGAAAAATATTTCTATCGGCGTATTGCGAGACATTATCTCTTACGCATAATTGTATGATTATTTCAAAAATATGTGTCTTTCATTGATATTTATTATCTTGTAAATTTCTGAAGAATTTTCATTTTGTTGATGCTGTTTTTTTAATACTAGATTTAATTTGGAAATTAAAAAACTGATTGCAACTTACAACAGAAAACATTGTTATGACAAAAAACTGAATTTGAGCCATTTCAGTACAAAAACAATTTAAATATAAAGCTGTTCTGTGAAGTGTCCTTTAAAGCAGTGAAGTCACTAATGAATTCATATTAAAGAGGGCAATCAAGTTGCTTTTGATCATGTTTCACTGAAGCAGTAGAAAAGCATATGAAGCCCCGAATTTTTCCAATTAGCAGATAAGGGGGATAAATTATTAACCAGGGGTGCATCCAGGTTTTTTTCCCAGGGGCCTGTTTTGGGAATTTTGTGAAAAACGGAATTGAATTTTGTGAAAATAATGTCCTATTTCTAAAATAAGGTCCTATTTCTGTAAATATATAATTTTTTCCTTTATAAAATTACACTATAGCGAATGCATATAGCTTGATATGCAAGTCGGCGTGGTATACGTGGCCTGTCTACACCCCGCGTTCTACCGCGGCTCCGGTTCTACGCGCTACGAAGTGTTCCGATCTTTATAAAATTTAGAAAAGTCCAGAAAACGCAAAAATTTGAATAAAAATTTCTTCAATTATATAATTATTTGTTCAGCCGGACGGGAATGTCCGGCAGTCCTTCCACCAACGTTCACCATAAAGTCGCTTGTGCACAAAGAATCCGTGCACGATCCGTGACCTTTCGCTATAATTCAGATCTGTTAACAATCGGATTTTCTTTTTCTTAGATTTCGGTTCCGCAAACAAAAATTTTACGCGAAAAAGCAAAGGAAAAAGATCGGAATAGTTCAGAAGGGTGAAAATAAAAATACAAAAAGAATAATGAAAAAGCGATTCCGATAAGTTACGAAACGAAACTTAACGTAAACAAAATCTTAGCGAAGAAAAGAAAAACCTTTGCATTGCCTTATTTTCGCTGATGAATCATCCCCGCGAATTTGAGTATTCCGATTCCCCCAAAAATATACTTATTGAAAGGATTGAAGCTAAAAACAGAGGATTGAGAGGAAATTTTTAAATACATTTTCTTTAAAATACAATAGCGTAGTTTCCGTAGTTTTTCTAGCTCTATTCGCAATTCCGGAATTTAGGGCCGAACTGCGGAATGATTCCGCAAAATGCGTATAATGGTTATAGGTATGCGCGAAACGAAAAGACAAAAGGTACGTGAGAATTTCTGTCTTAGGAATTTTGTGAAAAGTCCGTTTTTGGGAACCGGAATTTTGTGAAGGGGCCGTTTTTGAGGGTCGGAATTTTGTGAAGGGGCCGTTTTTGCAGATCCGAATTTTGTGAAGGGACCGTTTTCGGCCCCAATTTCTTTCTAGATGCACCCCTGTTAACAGAGAACTATTAAAATCGCAGCATGATTATTTTTGGAAAGCTATAAGTATAAATACTGGTTTTGAGTTAGCTTTTATTTTTAGTCATGTTCGAAGCAGTTTGAGAAACATTGGATAACTTATATAACTACTAAGAACAGCTATTATAAGAATACTTCAGAAACAGTAGTAATAGAGTTAATAAATAATCGTCAACTTAAGCAGTAGTATAATACGCCGTGAGGGGCAAGGTCGATGAAGAAAAATTCTCACAAGAAACAATATCCAACAAAGAATTTCAATTTATTAATTTTTAAAACAGGTTCAGTTTAAAAAAAAAAACACTTTTGATCTGAAATGGTGGAGGTTTTTATTCTGTTCTTTTTTTATTTTGATAAAATTATCAATGAGGAGGGAGTTGGGAAACTCAAGATCAGAAAGAAGTTTTAAGTGCTTAATTGTATTCATACAGTGAAACAATATTTACATAAACGATAACAGAAGATTTACGACTGAAAGATCCTTAGGTTGGACTAGGGGAGTTATAAATAAATTAACAGTCACATTTCCCCAAACCGCCACATGAAAATTGCAACAAGAAATTCGCATTAATAACTCAATTTTATACAAACGCTGTTTCCCCTCGAAGCCAACCCAAAACTGGTTAGTCCTGTATTTCGTTGCACTAAAATTAAATTTTACAGGAAGCAAAAGCGTTAAAATCAACCATACAACGCTGCCTCAAAAGCCTACACCGGGATTATGTCGGATTTTTGTTTTCAGAAACTTTCATCTCAACACAATAGACTTTACTGTTTGCGAATTAATTTACAGACCCAAAGAATGTAAACAACACTTATGAGCTAGTGCACGAATCCTAGTCCAGTGTATGGGTATTTCCACTATTTATTACGAAAAGTTCAATCAATATCAAACTTTTCCTTCATGTGAATTTTTTACTGGTTTTCACTTCTATCTTTGCTTTCCCTTAACAAAAGGAAACTTCGAGTTTTGTGGTAATACTACGACCTGGGTTTTAATTCATTCTCGATGCACCTGTGGTTGCAGGAAACTTATTTAGAAAGCTATAGCTCAGGTAACTAAATTCAAATAAAATATCGCATTTCAGTGAGTCAAATATGACACAATAGCTGTAAATGAGACTATGTTAAGTAAAAAAAATGTGAATGAACTATTTCACATATCCTTCAAACAATAAAGGAATAGTGGAAGTTGTATTAGACAAGTTGGACTGTTGAGGGAAATGGTTACTAATTTAGTCTCTTAAATAGGGAGGAAAGGATATACAAAAGACGACGACCCTAATTGAATCGTCAGTTTGAAAAGGAATTAGTACAAAAACCAAGTTTTGAAAAAATCGAAGGAAATACAACTGTTTTATAAGTAAGATAATTTTGGTTGTATAACCACCAAATATTTACTGGATATTTAGGACCATATTTAAAATACAGAACAATCATCGAAAAAATATAAGTATAGCATTCAAAAATATTTTACAGTTGAGAAAAGTTGGACATCCCTTTTTCAACCTTATCAATTTTCAGCTGAAGAATAAAACCACTTAAATCGACATTTAAATTATATTTCTGCTTAGTTCACAGCACAAAAGTGAGAAATAAAAAGACTAAAACAAATAAAATTAAAAAGTATTACGATATTGAGTCATTAAGGCAGTTTAATGAATATCAACGGAGTCCAACGTTAACTGGATAAAAAAGGCAAAAACACTTTTAAATTAAAAAAAAATTGAGCTTAGTTTACAGCACAAAGAATAAGAAAATGACACATTAACTTAAATTTCAAACAAATTCTAGGGACGTATAGGGGTAGTTATTTTTTCTCTGTAGTGCGAAGCTTGAAGATATTTTGAGCATAAAAAGTCAGTCTGCCATTTTTTGGACGACTAATTCCCTTTTTCAAACTGACGATTTAATTTAACTAAAACTTCAAAGTTTAAAATTGTAATCAAACAATGATTTAACTCAAACAAGTCGCAAGGTGCTACAGAAGTATGACAGAGGACAGCAAATGGGTTTTGATATATAAAAGTAGCGAATTCAATGCAGAAATTAACAGAAAGAGGGGGAAACAGGCCATCAAAATTTTAAAGATGAAACAGGAGTATTTTTGAAAGGTACATATTTAAACAATACTGAACGAATCCTACAGAATTGTGAATGTCTGTAGTAGGAGAAACGAGTAGTTGGACAAAAAAGGAAAGCTAGCTTTATAAAATATGCCCTGTAGTAAAGTTTGCACTGCATTAATGATTTCTTGAAGGTTAATAGCCACCCAGGTTTGGTCTCGCCTTCCTTTGAGTAGACTAAATGAAATAAGCTAAAAATATCAAAGAACAATCTTCTCACGCCCTCTTTATCGGGAAGTGTCCCACACCCTAACATAGTGTATCAGTTTTTGGTATGGATAGTTTTCGACACTTCATAACTAGGTTTGAGCAATAATCACGACGAAACTTTTTCAAGTAAGATCAGAAGTTATTTTGCCCAACCGTTACAATGGGAATGTGAATCCATAAAACTTAACTTCAAATGTGAATTTAGTTGCCTAAACGGTGCAACAAAGCATAAGAAACGAGACTTCGTTTAATGAGTAAACAAACACGTCCGTCCAAGAGGGAAACGGCCTAAAAATGTGTTTTCTGAACAAAGTTTTTTGGAGGGGGAGTTCAGCAACCTCCGCTGGAATGGCGCCAAAAAATTGCATTTTTCCACACATTTCCTCCTCTTAAGTAGAGCCAAGGAGAGCTCTCTCCTTGACATTAAAAACCGATACCTTTGCTACTCCGGTGAATAGAGGCGCTGCGCGGCGTACCTGAGGGAATTCAATGCGGCCGCTATTGAAAGCACGCTACCGGCACGTTTCCGTCATTCAAGGTGAGAATGCACGCAGTAAGCCAATGCCAATGGCAAGAATGGTGGATTTTGATATCAGACGCTGACGGCACTGCAAGACGAGAACTAAGAGAAAACAACATTAAGAAGAGGAAAACGAATCAATCGAAAGACCACTTCAATAACTAACAGATTTTTCAGTTTCTCCCGCCATGGGAAGAATGAAATTCTGCTGGCCCATTGTTATAACAAGAGGCTATTAAGATTGAAAAATATTGAAAATTCATTAGAAGGGGCTGAAATCGCTCTTTTCGATCGTACGGGTTTGTTTGTGAACTGATAAATGGCATTTATGCTCGTAACTTTTCCCTAATCGAACTGAGGTTCACAGAAACAGTCAGAGGTATTCAGTCGAAATTCACGTACCAACCTAACCACAGTCTTGAAAAATTCTTATAGAAGCCTCTGTCTGATTTTCTTAGTCTTGAAGTTCGATACTGAGATAATTTCGCTGAATGCGACTAGCAGCACCACGTTGTTTTCTATTTGCATAAATGAAAACAAAATTTGGGATTGGTATTTCAATTAATACCACCAAACGTAAGAAAAGTTTGGAGCAAAGAACAGGCCGTATAACAAGTGCTTTTTCAAATTCTGTGTCACGTCGCAAGGGTCAAAAGATGGTTGCAGAAAAATCTTACAAGCTAAAGATAATCTGAAATCGGTGGTCTATGACCAAGAGAGGCTGATACTGATTGAGTTGGTTATACCCGACCAATAATTTTTTTTAGAGTCTAACTAGGTTGAAAGAATTTAAAATTATTGAAAAAAATATATAATTTTTCCTTTACCAAAACTAAGACTTGCAAGATGTTAATTAAGTGCTTTAAGGGCACAAACACCTTCCCCATCACTCCAAACCTATTTAACTCGCTGGTTACGATTTCAAGTTCATTCACGACTCTCAATAATAAAAAAAACTCAGACTAATTTACACGTCCATCACCAGACGGCGTGTCGTCTCGCAAAACAAAGGGCCTCCCGTTACATGAACTTGAGCAATCTCTCTCGCTAATCCAACCGGCAATTAAACACAAGCCGCCCTCGCCGCCAAGAAACACACAAAAGGCTGGTTAAAAGCCCTCTTGCCAAGAGCTTCATCGCCAGCCAAAATAACTCGCGAGCGTTGTTAAAGGGCAGGAATCGGAAGTTATTTTCGGACCAGTAGGTACACCTTTCGTATTCAGAGCGGTCCGCCCTCCCCAATAAACCTTGGGACGCTTTGGGAAATACGCCTGCCTTGATTTTTAACGGCTCCCCCATCCTCAGAGGATCCGATTGGATCGAACTTGCACGCCCTCCCTCCGTCATAATCGTACCTGTCACCAAAATTGGCTCAAGGTACCTTCCTTGAGCCAATTTTCCTGTTGAGTTGACTGATATTTCAAGACAGGTATGTGACATTTTCAAGAAATGGGAGTTATTATAGAAGATGAATATAGGGTACGTCCAGGCTTAAATTTTAATACAGACAGCATCTCTCCAGGACCATTATTAACAGAGATATCGGTGTCATGAAGTAGGCAAGTAGATATTTGATCACCAAAGATACGAACAAAAACTTACAAGACAAAATACCTCGAAACAAAGCTTTTTGTATACCTCCTTCAAATACTCACCCCTTCATTTATTTGCCAAAAGATCAGCATGTATCGTACCGCTTTGTTCAATTAGAAATGGTACATTATATCAGAAAAGGAAAAACCCTTTGTCTTGCAAGATAAAAAAAAGAAAAAATTAAGAGAATATTTTTAAACAAACTTTTTTATTTTTGCCCCATTTGATGCAAATAACTAAACAATTTTAAATTTTAACGCAACGCTTAATTTTTTTCAATTGATAAGCAATTTAGTCAAGGTTAAATGAGTATGGAGCAAGTGTCCAATCAGGTAGCTCGAAATTAACCACAAAAAAAAGACAATAACACTCGGATCTCCCTCAAAAAGGTCATGAAAATTTACAAAATTTTCTCCAGAAATGCTTCCAAACTCCCGATCTGAGGATAACCGGCGTTTCAGATGTATCAATAACCAAATCTAAACCAGATCACAAACATGGAAAATGTGAATGATAACATCAAAAATATTTACTTGCTATCTAAACATATCTTACTATCAGTAGTAATCTAACTTCATGAATGGGTAATGGGTTTCCGATCAAATGATCAATTTACCAACTGAAACAAATGACACTAGAGTAACTATCTCACAAAAGCTTCAACTAGTTTTTAACTCCCACACTGCTGGCTCTTAACTATTTAAAAAAAAAACATGTAAATTAGATTTACAAATTGACAGAATTTTAAAAACCTGCTAAATTCGAAATAGATTCCATGGAAGAGAGCCGGTATACAAAGAATTGGGTATGGAAAAAAGGAACTTATCAGACACGATTCGGGTCTCCAAGTTAACAAGGGAATGAGTTACAACCACACAATTAAAAGCTTGAGAGAAAATAAGTAATGAGGCAAGGAAGAATCAGATGATGAATGAGTTTATTTCTAGCCGTGAATAAATAAGAAGTCCATGAGGTCTGACCTAATTGTGTTCAGGGAGAACGGTGCTTTTTCTGAGCCAAGAGTCATATAATCAATGAACTTAACTGATTGAGAGCAAAGAAAAGATAAAACTGCAATTCTTAGGGTTCGAAACATTTATATTCTAATCACCAGCACTCTTCAGTCTAGTCACTAGTGCAGTGGCATAAAATTAGTCAAAACAGCGAATCATTAGTGATTGAGAAAATCTCACGCGAGAATTTAAGGGGGAGGGGGGTCCAGCAAAATCTCCCCAAAAGGGAGAAAGAGGTCCAATATTTGGAAAAAACACCGCACGTAATTTATGTACGTTCCCTTGGGGTTTTTTAATCAGCAATGTTTTACCTTATGAGAGATTTTTAAAATCCAAGAAAATTTTTATCAAGTTGGATTTTTCAATTTCTTTTTATACAGTTTATTCCTCATTGTTGCACTTTCAATATGTCATATTAATAAAAGGGATTTTTTTTTTATAAAACTAGGGGGCCTGCCCCCTGCTCGCTATCGCTCACCAACCCCCGTAACTGCTTCGCAGTTCTTTTCAGATCGCTTCGCGATCTTAGCGAGCAGAGCTCGCTTGTTCATCTCAACAATCCAGCCTAATCCTCTTCTCGACTTAATTCAGCCTCTTGTAATACCGAAAATACCTCTCTTTTGCTTATAAATAATTTAATTCGTATCATTCCCCTAAATTAACAACAAAAATGTTGCTGAAATATATTCCTTTTTTAGCTTATCAATAATTTAATCAAAATGTTAAAAAATATCCAGCAAGTCTACTAATAATCATAAACAATTTTGTAGAAAAAACATTGTTGAAAATAAAAGAAATCAGACTCATCATAAAACTCGTCTGTTTCTCTAGTGAACGGCCACAGAAAGAGAAGAAAAAATTAAAACTTTGAATCTTAATAACTCCAAAACTAATTAGAATTTTTTGAAAAACAAAACGCCAATATTTTTATAAAAAATAATTGTATATGTGTTTAAAATATCATAGTTCTACTGTGATTAGTTTTTCTTTTATAACGAAAAAAACGAAAATCCGTCAAAAATTTCGAAACTTTAAAACTTAATTACTCCAAAACTAATTCGAAATTCGAAAAAAGGGCGACGAGGTGCAAAACTTCACATCTAAGAGAATGCGGCTGCAAAAAAATCATATTTCTGCTGCGAATAGATTTTGCTGGGGGCGAACTCGCAGCAGAAAAAAATAATTTTCGACTTTGACATAAAATAATTCCAGAACTAATTATCTCATTAATTAGTTATTGGAACGAAAAGGACCCTCATACATTTGTCTACAAATGGTCAAAATTTCAATAATTTCCGTTCCATAGTTTTTGCATAGTGACAGTTCGAAATTGTCAAAGTTAAGATTTTCTGAAACAGCGGCGGCAGCGGCGGCGGCGGCGGCGACTGTTACTTTTTTTTAATATAGAGAGACTTCCTTATCCTATGGGATGAAAGATAGGCACAGGCAGAACAATCAACAACTATATTTAAAACCAAGGACATCAAATCCATAAAGGGGGGGGGGGGGCGTGCTCTTGAGAATGAGATATTTTACCATGAATTTTATTTTTGCCAGTTTTATAACTTTCTTACATTTTGTGATGTTTAACAAACACACACGTTATCTTGTTTCTTCGTCAAAATCTGGAGGATTAAAACTAAACAGGAAAAAGCTAAAAGAGCTTACCTCAGGGCAGGGGAGTGCGTATATAAGGGGGAGACGAATGGGACCCCCCCCCCCGAAATTCGGACTAGGTGTACCAAACCGAGTTAAAACCTTGTTTTCTTAGGGTCAAATTTCCAAAATTTCTCGGGGGACGCCCCCAGACCCCATTTTTGTATTTGGAACTTGAGAATAATTTTGGGCCTGCTCCCCAAGTGAAAAAATTTAGCTTTGAGCCCCTGATAATGACTAGATATTTGGTTCCGTATAGAAATAAATTTCTAGATACGCCACTAGCTTACCTATTGTTTTTTGTCATTTTTTCTCAAAAAACCTTTAATGTCATTGGTAGGTACTATCCTGTCATCCTCATAGCCTGATTTCTGGGAGGGCATTCGGAGCCCAGGCCCCCAAAAATGCTTAAAAAGCTAAAAATATGTGAGTAAAATAAATTTATTAACTAATGAATTTAAAATCAATATATTAAGCTTTTAAAGCTTTCAAATAAATATTTTCGAGCAGAGTTGAAGCTGGGATTCAAAATTATTGGTTTTTAAGTAAAAAAAAACAGTTTATTTTGTGTCGGGGGCCTCAAATGGATCTTGGGCGCCCAAACTAGCAAGTCTCTCTCTGGTCATCCTAAGCCAAAGTGCACATATTCAAAACTTTTTTCAGAAATACAACAAAGTATATTTAAAAATTGTATAATATGGATTTAGCTGAAATATTTTTTTCCTAGAGATTATTCTATTCTTTTCTTTCAATGCTGATAGTTTAATGCAGTTTTTCAGAGCCAGGATTTCACAGAACACATTGTTACATGAGGTATTTCGCTAGAAATATGAAACACCAAATGCTGGTTTCAGTTAGGTTAATCCTCAACCCATGGGCGTCATTTAGGGGAGGCAGGGGGGGGCAATTGCCCCCCCCCCCCGAGGTTTCCATTCTTAAGTGAAAAATTGCTGAGAGTCCCTTGAAAATTTTGTAACTTCCACAAGGAGCATCAGATTTAACTCAAGTCCCAAAAGGAGTTAAAACACTACTTTTGAGGATCAAATATCAAAATTTTCTGTGGGAGAACCCCCAAACCCCCTCCTGACCTTTGATGTCTGTTATACAATGCTTCTCCCTTGAAAATTTTGCCGCTTACAAGAAGCAGTTCGCTTTGGGAACCAAAGAGTTTGAAGCCCCAAGGAGTCTGGTTTAAAGGGGAATTTTCAAAAATTTTTATTGAGGGAGGATCTCTGCCCCCCCCTTGAAATTTTGACATTTATTTATAACTTTTTTTCCCTTGAAAATTCCATACTTTACAAGGAATTTCTTTTCTTTTTGGATGTAACCCAAAGCGCCTCAAAATGAGCTGAAACACTACTTCCAGAGGCAAATTTGAAAAAAAATTTCTGGGGGAGAACCCCCAGACCCCCCTTTCAAATTTTTAAATATATATGCTATACAGTATATTTACCTTGAAAATTCTGCGCTTACAAGAAGCGGGGCCCTCTGGGTGCTCCCCAATGAGGTTGCAAAGATGATAAAACACTAGTTTAAAGGGAAATTTTCAAAAAAAATTATGAGGGTGGACCTCCGGCTCCCCTTGAAACTTTGACGTTTATTTGTAACTTTTTTTCTCTAGAAAATTATGTGGTTTACAAGGGGCTGTTCTCTTCGGATGTAACTTAAATGTTGTAGAAATGAGGCAAATTTTCTAAATTTTTCTGGGGGTGACCCCCAGACCCCCTTTTTACTTAGAGCTCATGATGTTGAGTCACTCACCCCCCAAAAAAAACAAGTCTGGGTTACGGCGCGGCTCAGCCCCGCTTAGAAAAAATCCTTGCCCCCCCCCAACCAAAAACTGAAATGATGCCCCTGCCTCAACCCCTCCATAAGTATACAAAGAAAACTTTTTGGTAAGCTAAAATTCGAAATTTTTCTGGAGGAAGAACCCCATGCCCCCCATTTACCTCAAGGGCTTATGATATGGGGTAAGTACCAGTCGTTTGCCAAAACAAAAATTACTTCAAACAAAATTATGTCAAAAGCAAAATTTAAGAGAGTGAAGTTAATTTTTTACTGATGTCCAATTGTTTTGCAAAATGCATTGTAAAATGATTGGGCTATTGAGCAATTGTAAACTATTAAGAAAGTTGTATTTCATAAGGAGTTAGCAAGCAAACTTATCAAAATACTGTTTTTATTGATGAAAACAGTACAAATTTTGCAATTACTAATTATATATTTGCCATTCATAATATTTTGGAGATTTTTTATTGTATATTTTAATTTTATTTTTAAATGTAAGAGCACAAAAGATTAAGTAGAAAAATGCTGATTAAATTAAAATTTGATGAAGTTAATTCAGATTTAAAATGCATTTTAAATTGCTCTGACGTCATGATCAATGAAAAATGGCAGTACATGAAGATTCAGGACTATGACGTCATAATTCAGGACTCATGGCATGGATCCATTGATGTTAATGTTAGGATGTTTTTGGTAGTCTTATTTCAGTAGCTATGGAAGATTCAAAACCAGTGAAAAAGTACTAATACCTATTGTTATGTTCTCTTGTGCAGAAATACATGAATTAGAATACCAAATAAGCTATTTTTCGAGCTACAAAAATGAGAAAGTTAGACGATAATGGTGTAGAGTCATTAAATGAGATACGAAGAAAAACCAAATGCAAAAAAAGTGAATAATAAAATATGTTTAACGAGAAAAAGACTGATTGCAACACGAAACTTGGATAATTTGAAGTTTTCATGGTCTCTTAAGCTTTGAATAATCCAATACTTCAAATTAGAAACTCAGTTCAATCTACCTGTTATATTAGATTCACCGAAAAATTGAAAACATTACTTTCTTACCTTACTGTTAGCAACCTCTGCTGTTCAAGAATCTAAATTCTGATCTGAACTCGGTTCTCATGATTTAAAGATGTTTAATATTATGACATGTATAAGATGTTTGACTAATCCAAATTGCACTGTATTATAATTTCTCAATAAATTATTATTCACTTAGAATACACTACAGTAGATATATTTACCTCTTTGGTTTTAAAGATTTTGACTAAAATAAAATCTGAATGTTTTCACAAGGAAAAAAATATAGCAATCAACTAGGGCAAGTTATCAGATTGGCTTTCTTACAATGCCTTGCTCTATGCCTAATGCCTATAGTTGACATAATCAAATATTTATATTATACATAAAGACAAGAATTTAACATAGTACTATAATTAAAATTAAATTAGTGTGCTATGACAAATATAATTAATCAGACTATATCTTTCCCTGCGTCTTCTTTGTTTTGTTGTTTCGATGAACAAAAAAGAACTGAAAGTAGAAAGTGAATTGTTTATTTTTGTTTTGTTGTTTGAGTAGATTTGTTATTGTTTATTAAGAAGAATTGTTTTTATTCTAAAAATAATCTTTGGGTTGGAGATTAGAGGATATTCTTAGTTGTATATTTTTTTTGTAGTTTGGAATCAGCACGTGTCATTGGGGCAATGTTTTATACTCTGCTCTGCCTATAATTACTGCTTTTAAATCGCTACAAATTGTAAATAGAGATCTTAAATAACTTTTTTTTTAATATTAAAGAAATATCATTCATGTATAAACATAAAAATTTGGCTTAATATATTATTCAGTAGTTTCCCAACACGGAATGTGGATTCCTATTAAAATGAGTTCGTAATAAATCTAACATGCAAGCCAGCAAGCGATCTCCTGAATTAAGACGTCACACGAGGTTACACCCCATTTTAAGTCAGGTGACTTAAGCTCTTGTTTTACACACTTAATTACGCCTTTTGTGTTTATTAAAGTTTATTTTCGGGTTATTCATGATCAAATTAGTAAATTGAATGTTTTAGGATACTTCGTGACATAGTGCATATTGTTCATTGACTGTTGGTTTGTTTTCCCAGTGATACATGAAGGAAAAGTTCCTTATAAATGGATTTGCCATGAACTCAACAAATGTAACCAAACAAAATAAACACAGAATCTTAATTTTAAAATTAACAATAACAAATGCTTTTTTTTTCAATAATATTAACCAACTTTTACTTAAATAAAATACATGACTCTTCTGATCCATACCATAAATATTGTAGAAATACTTTATTAGACACCAAAGATTCAAACAAATCAGTGGTGTATATAATGGGGGGGGGGCGAAGGGGCTCTGCCCCCCCCCCCCCCCGAAATTCGGACTAGGTGTACCAAAACAAGTTAAAACCCTGTTTTTTAGGGTCAAATTTCAAAAATATTTCTGGGGGAGGACCCCAAACCCCCCTTTTGTACTTGGAATTTTATTATTAACAACTTTATTATAATAAGTTAATCAAAATATAAATCCTTCCAAAAAAATATATCTAAAATTCGGACTAAGTGTACCAAAATCAAGTTAAAACCCTGTTTTTAGGGGTAAAGTTCCAAAAATTTTCTGGGGAAGGACCCACAGATCCCCTTTTGTACTTGGAACTCTATTTTTAATTACTTTTAAAACATTAATTTCATAAAAATGTACATCCAAAATTCGGACTTAGTGTACCAAAATTAGTAAAAAATCTGGGTTTTTTTTTTAGTCAAACTTCCGAAAATTTTCTGGGGGAGGACCCCCAGACCCCCCCTTTAGTACTTGTATTTTTATTGCTAACAACCTTTCCTATGTTAAGTTTTTAAGGCCTAAATTGTAAATTATCACCTAAAAAGCTACATTGGACCTATTAAATATGTGTGGGAGGGGCTGGGGTGTAATTTTGGGCCCCTCCCGAAATAAATTTCTATAAACGCCACTGAAACAAATATTGCTCTATTAATTATTTCCATCAATATTTATGGTTCTTATGTATTATCTGTCATTGACTATCAGTTTCAACAGCAATGTTAATGGGCTTTGATTAGGCATTTTTGTTTTCAGCAGCAAGGACAGGATTTTATTACATACAGTAGATTTGTGTTTTAAGCAATATTTCTAATCTTGCATTCGAAATAGCTAGACATTTGAATAGTGTTTTATGGATAGGAAAAATACCAAAATTGCACATTATGAATATTGTAATTTGATCAGATGATATTATATTACCTTGGTAACAGAAAAACTAAAAATTTAATATAGTTATAAAATGAAATTAAGTTTACATGAGCTCATTAAATTTCAATCAAAATAGCTGCAGTAGTTGAAAATATTCTTCAAAAAGTATGCCTAATGATGAAAAACAATTACAATGTTTATAATTATTTCCCCTTTTAAAGAAACAAACAATAGGAAATTAATATAAGTAAGACACAATTACAAAGGGAAATTATGACTACAGTACACACTATAAATCAAAAGATTTTATCCCAAAATAAATTTGGATGCATATGATTTCTGTAAGACTGATTTCCAAGTAGTTGATTTTCATGTGTACATACAAGCTTCATGAACCATTTAAATGGTTTCCTTTCTAAATCTTCCAATTCTAGTTATTCTAGAATTAGTTATATTTTGATTAATACAAGAAGCTGCAGTAAACCTGATATAACAATTATTTACATGAACTTGCAAACCAATTAGCAGCTGTATATTAACCTAAAATAACGATAACTAATATTCTTAGGGTTGATACTTTCCCATTAGAATCATAAACAAAGAGAAAATTATGAAATTGTTTATTTTGCGATCACTGATTGATTAACAAACACTTGCTTGGCGATCGATATTGAAATTGTTCGGCGATGTAGCTGTAAATTAATAAATCTAGATAAGAAGACATATTTAGTAGGTTGTGGTTTTTAAGAACTTAACTTAAAAATATTATTTCTTAAAAATTTCTTCATTTCAAGGCCTACCTTCAGAGGTAAGCTAACTTCGAAAACAACCATCCCCTCTACCACATGATATATACCTAAAATAAGAGATCATTTCAAATCTTCGTTGCACTTTAATGAAGCTATTTGAAAACATAGAAATTTCCTGTAAATTAATTATCATTAATGGATCGAGGGTATGGATATAAACATTTTTTTAAATCAGTAAATCTCCGGTACATGGTAATCGACAATTTCAAGGTAACACGATAATTGTGCTCATGTATATTAAATGGACTCACTGTGATTATTTCAGTCCTTTCGATCCATCCAAGAACCCTTGGGTTAAGGTTTCATTACTTAAGAAACTGCTTTAAAATATATTTTTAAAATTTAAGAAATAAACACACATTTACAGCAGCATCACTACTGACCCACATTCGCTTAGTCAAATACATTTCACTTGTTGCCAGATTATGAAATTGACGCCGATTATTCTAAAAATTTATATTCTAAATTTCTTTAGAACATTAATTTCTTGAGAAAATATAACTATTGTCTTTAAAATCTTTCCATGGTACCAGTTTTTAGAGTTAGAAGTAGTAATGGTGTGAAGAAAACCAAGGTTCTATAAGTTAAGCCCTTGAATTATAATTTCCTTCACAAGACCGAAGAAGAGAATGTCGAAATACTCCTGAAACCAGATACTGAAATTTTTTCAGAGTCAGAGGTCGACTCGAAGCATAATTTGTTCCTGTTACTTATTATTTGACGAATTCAAAGCGTGAATAATAGTTTGTCTTAGTGCAACGTGATTTTTTGGAGATTGTTCGGTCACACCAACAAACTGGAGGTAGAGGGCGACGAAAACGTGAGCACGCATGGGGAAAGAGGCGGAAAAGAACTCAAACGGTCTGCTGACCACTTTGAAGAAGACAACGATGTAGAGTTTAGCAAAGACAAAAGGGCCAAGGAAGACAGAATTTACACAAATAAGCTACCGATTGAAGAAAAAGTTAGAATTGCCTTTGAAAATGGCGCCACGTGTATAAAGCTGGGCTTGAAGAGTGCCAACTCCGAAGAGCTTCCTATTAAGAATGAGGACCTAAACAAAGAGTTTGCTGACTTATTAAACCCAGATGATGAAGTCTTTCTTACAAGAAATAAAACAATTATTGTAACTGCAAACAGCTTGAAATCGGCAATCAACGTACTAAACAAAAGAGAAATAGTGGGAAGAGACATTGCAAGCTTCGTATTCGAAAGCTCAATCACAGTACAGTATATCATAAACGGAATAGATCCGAAAGCTTCTGTAAGCCATATAAACGAAAGGCTCCAGGCACACGGAGTAAGAGTGAACAAAATAGTTCGTTTCACCAAAAAAGGTGACAATGCGGCTTCTCCCACGATCTTATTACAAGAACTTGGAAGAACACAAAGGGATCAAGTCAAGTATGAATACGTAATTTACAACGCCCAAAAATTTATAGAGAAACCTAAAATCTGCCACAAGTGTCTGCAATTCGGACACTTTAAAGGTAATTGCAAAGAGCGAAACATAAAGTGCTCAAGATGTGGAGAAAACCACGAAGCTTCCGACTGTGATAAAGCAAGCCAACGTTGCTTCAGATGTGGGAGTAGTGACCACGCAGCACTAGATATAAGATGTCCGATCGTAAAGAGAGAAGGTGAAATCATAAACAAAGCAAAATCCGAAAATATTTCCATTAGGGAAGCCAAGAAATCCTTGCCTCCAAGGAAAAGTTATTCCGAAATCGTGAAGTCAAACGAAAATTCAAACCAAAGGAAAGCACCTACGATCGCGGGAAGGGAGCAAGGACACATAGAAAGCCTAAATAGAAGAATCGATCGACTAGAAGAGGCGGTTGAAAACCTCACAAAAATCATATCTGAGCTGCTACCTGGAAAGGTGTCTGATCAGTCAAAAGTTCAAGCTGATCACGCAAAGCTATTCGAAGAACTAGAAATAAGACTAATTAAAACGATATCTACCAAAGTAGAAGAAATTTTAGATCGGGCATTAGCTCAAACTCTGATTAAAGCCTCAAATGTAGGAAATCCATCCGATCCGGAAGAACATAGGAAAGAAAACCATAAGGAAGGAAAAGGCAGTGCAGTAAGACTAGAACAATTGAATGAAAAAATTGCTAATGTAGTATACCTACATAAAATTAAGGACTCGACCAAAAGTGAATCTAGCTTGAAGAGCTCACTCAGAAGGGATGAAAATCCAGGGAATATAAGTCAAGATGAAGACGATCTACACAAAATCAAAGACTCAACCAAAAGTGAATCTAGTTTGAGTGGCCCATCCCGGGGGGATGAAGACCCAGAGTACATAAGCCAAGACGAAGATGAAGAGGAATTAGTCCCAGAATCATTGGAATCGAGATTGGAAAAGCTGGATAGGAACTGCCGGAACATAATCAATACCTATGGCCAAAAATTGGAAGACATCATGGAAAAAACTATCTCGGAAAAGCTTTACGGGAAACAATATTAAACCAAAGACAAAAAGCTTACACTTGTTGAGTTTTCACGCCTGAGAAAGAAGAAAACTATAATAAAATAAAAATCGGAAGAAAAAGACACGGACAAATCACAGAGTAGAGACAAACCTGCTCGGTAACAAAAACTAAAAACAACAAATTACAAAAAAAAGGATACCTGGTATAAGCGCATAGCAAAAACCAGAGCAACTAAACCAACCAACCAACCAACCAACTACTCCTGAAACCAGAACCAAATAGGTTTCGGTTCTTTGAGGGGTGTTGCGAATTTCGGTGTTTCAATCGTTCATTCGTGTTATTCATCCTCGAAATACACCTTTCTCCCAATTAATAGTTAATTTTAAGCTAACTAATTGTTAATTTTAAATTAATTTATTAGTAATTTTAAGTCAATTGTCCATTTTAAATTTTAAATAAATTAATCAGGGGCGTATTTCAGTTTTTGGTTGGGGGGGCAAAGAATTTTTTTATGTGGGACTGGGCCACGCCGTAACCAGACTGTTTTTTTTTTGGGGGGGGTGACTCAACGTTATGGGCTTTAAATGGGGGGTCTGGGGTCACCCCCAGAAATATTTTGAAATTTTGCCTCATGTTTTTTACACCATTTAAGTTACATACGAAGAGAACAGTCCCTGGTAAACTACATAATTTTCTAGAGAAAAAAGTTACAAATAAACGTCTAAGTTTCAAGGGGAGCCAAAGGTCCTCCATCAGAATTTTTTTTTGAAAATTTCCCTTAAACTATTTTGTTATCTCCTTTGCAACCTCATTGGGGATCCGCTTGTTGTAAGCGGCAGAATTTTCAAGGGAAATACACTGTATAACATATACATGCAAAAATTTGAAAGGGGGGTATGGGGGATCCAAAATAGAACAGTTCTTTGTAAAGCATAGAATTTTCTAGGGGAAAAAAGTTATAAAAAAATATCATCGGTGTATCATCAATATATCATCGATGTTTCAATCGTTCATTCGTGTTATTCATCCTCGAAATACACCTTTCTCCCAATTAATAGTTAATTTTAAGCTAACTAATTGTTAATTTTAAATTAATTTATTAGTAATTTTAAGTCAATTGTCCATTTTAAATTTTAAATAAATTAATCAGGGGCGTATTTCAGTTTTTGGTTGGGGGGGCAAAGAATTTTTTTATGTGGGACTGGGCCACGCCGTAACCAGACTGTTTTTTTTTGGGGGGGTGACTCAACGTTATGGGCTTTAAATGGGGGGTCTGGGGTCACCCCCAGAAATATTTTGAAATTTTGCCTCATGTTTTTTACACCATTTAAGTTACATACGAAGAGAACAGTCCCTGGTAAACTACATAATTTTCTAGAGAAAAAAGTTACAAATAAACGTCTAAGTTTCAAGGGGAGCCAAAGGTCCTCCATCAGAATTTTTTTTTGAAAATTTCCCTTAAACTATTTTGTTATCTCCTTTGCAACCTCATTGGGGATCCGCTTGTTGTAAGCGGCAGAATTTTCAAGGGAAATACACTGTATAACATATACATGCAAAAATTTGAAAGGGGGGTATGGGGGATCCAAAATAGAACAGTTCTTTGTAAAGCATAGAATTTTCTAGGGGAAAAAAGTTATAAAAAAACGTCAAATTTTCAAGGGGGCGGAGATCGTCCCCCAGTAAAATTTTTGAAAATTCCTCTTTAAACTAGTGCTTTACCTCCTTTTCTAACTCTCTGGGGTTTCAAACTCTTTGGTTCCCAAAGGGAACCGCTTCTTGTAATCGGCAGAATTTTCAAGGGAGAAACATTGTATAACAGACATCAAAGGTCAGGAGGGGGTTTGGGGGTTCTCCTCCAGAAAATTTTAAAATTTAACCCTCAAAAGTAGTGTTAATTCCTTTGAGACTTTTTGAGTTGAATACGATACTTCTTGTGGAAGTTACAGAATTTTCAAGGGACTTGCAGCAATTTTTCACTTAAGAGTGGAAATCTTGGGGGGGGGGGCACTTGCCCCCCCCCCCTTAATGACGCCCATGAAATTAATGGTTATTAATTAATATTTAGCAAGATCCGTTGTCCAGGACCGTAGGGAATGGCGACGCAAACTGATGGCCTTATGTTCCATTCGGCACGAAGCAGAATAATGATGAATTAATCATTAATTTAAAATTAATTTGGCATAACTTAATAATTTAATGATATTAACAAGTAAAAAAATAATATCGGCATTACTTATTTAATTAAAATTAGTTTTCAGTCGAAATAAATTAAAAGCATTAATTTTTAAAAATAATTTTGAATTATAAACAGTTTATAAAGACAGTTTAAATGTTTTTTATGAAGTAATCCAATTATTTAATGATGTAAAAAGTTATTTAATTGAAAGGATGAAATAAAAGTTTTAGTTAAAGTATTGTATCTTGAGAAATGTATCAAAATTTCCGTACTTATGTTACATAAATTAAATTTCAAATTCTTATACGAAGATTAATAGCAAGGGGCTGGGGGATTTTTTCCAGAAAATATTTGAAATTTATCATTTTAAAACAGGTTTCTCTTTGTTTTAGGATTATTTGGATGGGTCTACTGCGCTTTTCGGAGCCGGCCGTTTCGGCGCCAGAAAAAAATGAATGGAAATAAAAATCCAAAACTCCAAAAAGATCCAAAAACTAAAAAAAAATTTGGTTTCGTCCCAAAACGGCCGCGACTAATTGTCCCATTCCGTATTTGGGTGGACTATTGAACCAATGAGTATAACCCTGATATTTTTAAAGCTTTTTACTAAACATTTTGAGTTGAACTTATGTTAAAATTAGGGGAGAAAACATAACCGTTAATTTTTATCAATGCAAAGCTTGAAAATCATGGAAAAACAAATTAAAAACATTAATTAATGAAGAAAGAGATTAAGCTATTTTTTTTTCAATATACTGTGAGGATTATTTTACACTTTTTAAGGTACTAATGAAAAACGTATTTTTTAATTTGAAGAATGAAATTAATAAAATAAAGACAAAATAAAGGCAAAAACAGGCTAAATATTATTTTCAGAAAAAGGTTCAAGAGACTAAATCTTGAAAAATCTTTTCAAAAATCTATTCTATCGCAGAGTTGATTCAATGGTCGTCAATATTTGTATTTGTATAAAATTTGAAATTTACTAGGGAAAATCTGAATTAAATTTATAACTTGGATGACTTAGTTCAGTGTGGTCCAAGCTTTAGTTAACCCGAGGGCCAAATAGACTTTTTTAAAAGTGAAGGCCAAAGTCAACATAAAAGGAAAATTACATTCAACTTACTATTTTAATACATGCATGTCAAACCAAACATATTATTTCAACAGCTTAGCGTACCGTTTATTTATATAGCATCTATGTAAATTCAGTCAAACGTAGTGTACTTACATAATTTCTAAAAATTTGAGTATCGGCACTTGACAACATTTTGAAAATGAAAGATGGTATAAGTTTTTTAAGATTTTAATATTCTCGTATTCTCAGGTAAAAGTGTTACTATTGGTGTTATTGCTGAATTAGTTCATATAAAAAGAGGAGAATGGATTCTTTTCTCAATAATTCATTTCAAATTGGGTTTG
Source organism: Tetragnatha montana (assembly GCA_963680715.1). Lineage (NCBI taxonomy): Eukaryota > Metazoa > Arthropoda > Arachnida > Araneae > Tetragnathidae > Tetragnatha > Tetragnatha montana. The sequence goes on from OY796677.1 coordinate 27,391,675, forward strand.
AATACATATAGACAAAGAACTATAGCTCTTGAAGAAATATTAATGATATTATCGCAGGTAAAATAATTTTAATAACTGATAGCGCTATACTGATTTGTGATTTGATATTTCTCCATCAATGAGTCGGTGTTTTCCAGTTAATACCCTTAAACTTTTTCAGGATATTCCATTTTTAAAATGTTAATTCATGTCTTCATTGCAATCAGGGACAGCATGTTCAAACATCAATCAAAGAGACCAAGAGATTCAGTCGACAAAGGTTGGAAAAAAAATGGGTTATTCTTGGGAATAAACGAGTAAACTGGGTTTACGGTAAGATAATCTTGAAGTTCCCCCTAATTATGGGGAAAATATTATAGACTAAATCACATTTCATCAAATTATTTATAAATTATGTGTTAAAAATTTAATCCCAAAATTAACTCTTTTGAAAATTTGACTTTTTTTCATTTTGAGGTTCTAATTTTAGAGAAAATACTGCAATAGGGAAGTTACATATGACGTCACGAGCTCAAACTTGGAGAATGATCACGTGACCATCCTCGATTCTTCCACCCGCTGGAAGTAAACAAACCCAGTCCCTACCCTATGAAGTTTTGCATGGCGTTTTAAGATATTTTTTTAAAAATATTATTCCTCATCTGATAACATATAGACCTCTTTCCCTTAAAGTTAAAGGTATGGTAATCATTAAGAAATAATCAAAGTTTTGATTTTTTGCTCCACTTTTTAAGATTTTAACGAAAACTTTTCAGGTCCATTGGTTTAAAATGCGAGTGTGAAACGATGTAAATAGTACCTGTATTTTAAATATCAATCATTAATTATTAGCTAAAACTACTTTTCTGCATAGTTAGAGGTACGTTGATCATAAAAAAATAAAACAGTGTGATTTCGTGCTCCCTTTTTTTAAGATTTAAAGACAAAAATATTCAGCTCCCATTCATAACACATGTGTAGAGAGAAACCAAATAAAAACTGACACTGAACATAAACAAACTAAAGTGTCTATTTATTTTAACACAAAATATTAAAGTATTTTCTTTGAATTAGCCATTGCTTTTAAGCATTTTTCGGAACAGCTAAAGGTTTGTTTTTTTTATCAAGATATCATCAAATGTTTGATTTTAGGCTTCATATTTTGTGTTATGATTTATCTACTCAAACTGCCTATAATTCATGGGAGAGCAAGGGCTTGTTTACACTATATTAAGAAGCTTTTAATTTATAAGAAATCTGGTATTTTAGTTTAAATATTGTTACACTTCAATTCCTATACATTTTATACCTATTTGAATTGAAATAGAAACATTTGAGCAACAATGAGTATCAATTAGCTTAAAATTGTTTATAATAGACAAATAAGAGTGAACAAGTTTTTCCCATTCTGTTTTAGGTTCTATTTATTTAAATCAGAGAATTGCATCACATCCAAGTTCCAGCTCACAGGACGTTTTACAAATGTAATGAGAATGGACCAAATGGCGTTTGGTTTTGGTGACCACTTTTGTGGCATCAATTCTAACCGTTTTTTGGTTGATCATTTAATTTGTACATCTATTTCTTTTTCTGTCTATGGTTTAATAGCTGAATTAACCCAGTCTACCAGATGTTTTTGGGAATGGCGACTTACAATGGAGTTAAGGTAAGCATCTTATTAAACATCCTGTGCTCTTTCAAGGATCTGCTTTTGCATTCCTTCTTTACCTATCTGTAATCCTCTAAAATAAGCAATCATATTTTCTTTTTTAATATCTAGGATGTGGGAGTTTAGTGTATTTTATCCAGATAAGTTAGATACCCACAAGCTCCTAAGGTGTAGCCCCCAGTAGCTGACTGGATCTTCTCAGTATCTGGCTGACATTTAAAACTGATTACTATCCATAATGACAGATATTTATTACTTATAGTTGAAAATATTCCCAATTCCGTATTTTGGAAACTTCTAAACACACAAAGGAAATACTGTTGTTCCTTTAACACTTTCTATCTGAAGCCTCCCAAGGCTAGCATTGAATCCAATAACAAACCACTTACTTAAAACCAATCTATGGATTTACTCTCACCTTTGGCAGAATCCACTTTGGTTTCTTACTTCAAATTAGCAATAAATATTCATTAACATGTAGATCCTATAACATTCATTTAAACTAAAACAAGGACACTTTTAGAATCATCAGTAATGTTTCAAAACTGAACCTGTTGAATTGAAAAGTTCAAATATCCTGTCAAAAAATCCTTATCCTATACCGACCCCAAATAATATGTAATTGCTGAGTCAAGCAAGAAAGAAGCTGGGAATGATGCAGAATTACATAGTCGGCTGGAAGAAGCAGACGTCACTTGCATGGGCGTAGCCAGGTTTCATGTTAGGGGGGGGCAAGGATTCTTACCTGTACTCTTGATGTTGCGATTGCGAATACTAGTGACTAGGGGTTGACTCAATATTTCCAAGGCCCCCCCATACCCCATGGCGAGTACTTTTACACCCTACATTTTAGGATACTTATACTTGAACTTTAAACTTTTTGATTTGAACTTTTGCCCACCTAACGTAAAAATATGGGTAATGAATGTGAGCTTAAAAATGGGGGGTCTGGGGGTCCTCCCCCATAAATTTTTTTTTAAAATTCGCCCCTCTAAGTAGTGTTTTAGCTCATTTTGAGACTCTTTGGCCGAACAGAACCGCTTCTTGTAAGCCACACAGTTTTCAAGGATAATTATGTACTATTGCTTTAATAAAGTTTTTCAAAAAATTGAATTTTCAGTCCTAAAATTTTCATTAAAATGCAAGACACAATTTTAATTATTGGATAACTTTAATGTTTAGTCAATTACAATAATAGCTTGATGCAGGGGCGTTGCCAGAGGGGGGGATTTGGGGATATATCCCCTTCGAAACTTTCCTTTCTTGACCATAGAAAATCACTAAAACTACCTCATATCCCCTCCCAAAATATCAATATACCCCTCTAAAAATTTTTTTCTGGCTACACCACTGGTCCCATGTGATACCTTAGTATTGGAAATATATATTTGTGGAATGGCATATATGTATCATGCTTTATTTTTATAATTTTAATTAAAACATTCTGCAAACGGACTGGCCTAGTATCTGAGAGAGAGAATCTATATCTAGAGCATCCCATTGGTTGGTTGGCTCGTTAGTGTTTTATGGCGCATGATCCACTTTAGGATATTATGCGCCAGACAATACAAAATAAAACTACTAGAGCATCCGACTCTGACTGCAAAGCCGTACATCTGGGGTTCGAATCCCCGTTTGGCATGGATGTTAGTTTCTGTCATTGTGTGTGATGAATGAATGTGACCCCCCTGTAAAAAGGGGCTGTGGCTGTGAATGTGTGGCGTGGGCAACAGTACTTCACCTCTGTGGCTTCGGTCCACAGGTAACGCAAAGTAAGTATGCTTCCAGCATTACTTGGGTTAATGAACTTAGTTCAGCTGTAACTGTTCAAAATTACCTGCCATTAGAAAAAAAAATTAAAACTTCTATATTGATTGAGAAAATATTAAAAATTTTCATGATAAATATAATCGAGAGGTTGACAAAAAATCTCGTTGAAAAGGATGGGCAGTTACCGAGAAAATTCAGTCAGCTAATTGGGGCCACATTTTAAGAGTTTGTGGGTATCTAACTTATCTGATTAATTAAAGTACACAAAACTCCCATATCATAGATATTAAAAAAGAAAATATGATTGCTTATTTTAGAGGATTACAGATAGGTAAAGAAGGAATCCAAAAGCAGATCCTTGAAAGAGCACAGGATGTTTAATAAGATGCTTACCTTAACTCCATTGTAAGTCGCCATTCCCAAAAACATCTGGTAGACTGGGTTAATTCAGCTATTAAACCATAGACAGAAAAAGAAATAGATGTACAAATTAAATGATCAACCAAAAAACGGTTAGAATTGATGCCACAAAAGTGGTCACCAAAACCAAACGCCATTTGGTCATTCTCATTACATTTGTAAAACGTCCTGTGAGCTGGAACTTGGATGTGATGCAATTCTCTGATTTAAATAAATAGAACCTAAAACAGAATGGGAAAAACTTGTTCACTCTTATTTGTCTATTATAAACAATTTTGAGCTAATTGATACTCATTGTTGCTAAAATATTTCTATTTCAAATATAAAATTTATACAAAGCATGGAAACCAATATTTTTTAACAAAAACTATTTTTAAGATTGTGCAAAAAAAGAAGTGGTATTAACCAATTGGTAATAAAAATTAAGTGTGTCAGCCATGATATATATGTAAAATAAGCAAATGTCTAAAACTTAGAATTTTACTAACTTGCCAAAACTAACACAATGTAAATGCTAATTTGTTTAAACTACATAAATAGTAAATTGTTCAGAACTATCCTGATAATATTTACACGGGTTGTATGTATTTCATTCCCTATTCATGTTGAGTTTCAATTCTAACTAAATTATACACTTTCCAATTAGTGCCTCAATCCAATAATAGAAAGAATTTCAGTTTGCGAAGTATTCTTGGAACCAAAATTTCCCTGGTATGGGTATCAAATTTTACATGACTATAGTCACAAAATTACATATTTGTGGAACAGCATTTTGAATATTAAATAAATACTTTGATCTAGCATAAAGACTGAATGGTAATAAAATATTTCTAACAATGAAGTTAACAATATTAAGATGAAACTAAAATAACAGATTTCTCATAAAAGCTTCTTCAAATAAAGTGTAAACAGGCTCTTGCTAGCCTCTTATCACAAAATATGAAGCAGAAAATCAAACATTTGCTGATATCTTGATAAAACAAACCATACCTTTATCTATTCAGAAAAATGCTTTAAACCAATAGTTAAGTATTCAAAGAAAAATACTTTAATATTCTGTGATGAAATAAATAGGCACTTTAGTTTGTTTATGTCCAGTGTCTCAGTTTTTATTTGATTAAGAAAGCGAAAAACAATCAAAATTTTGAATCAGATAACTTCATTAGAACAAGAATTCACTTATGCATAAAAGTGCTGTGTAAGCTTTAAATTCAGATGTATAACAACCGATTAATATACGAGGTAGTTCACCGTATCTATGTATGCAAGATCTGGAAAACGGTCCTTTACAGTGGATAATATTCCGCTTTCGGCACTGTATATGGATCAAATCCATTAAGAATCTTATCTTGTCGATATAACGGGCCTTAGCATGAAAATTTATGACATTAAAGTATTCAGAATACATCTTTAATCAACTTCGAACGCAAATCGCAATACTAACTCTATGGAGAAATCCATGTTGTTTGTCTTCCAAGAAATTTTCTCAGTTACGGTTTACAGGAAAATCAGCTGATTGTAACTGCCCTATACTTCAAAATTTCAATAGGGGTTTGGGGAATTTTCCCCTGGAAAATTGCCTGAAGATGGGATTTAATTTTAATAACCATTTTCTTCTCTTCGATGGACGCATGCGGCCTGAGAAATTTTTACTGCGGGCGGTTCTAATGATATACTTCGGCAATATTTCGATAATCAAAAGAGAAAAATCCAAATTAAATTTATCGAAATAAGTGAACATTGAAGTTTTGAAATGAGTACGAAACTCCATGTTAAAATGCTACTCTCCATGCTCGTGCTAAACATTGTAGTTAGTTTTCAAAGCGTCACCTATAAGTACTTTAAGTCGCGACTTCACTAAATACTTCTAAAACGCACTTCCATAAATTGTTACTTCCACAATGTTTGTTATTGTTTTGGTTTGTTTCCAAAAATGACGTCATCATGGCGGCGACGAACGACTCGGTGAAAGATGATGAGGACGATATAATATTACAACGTGGCGAAACTCCAGCTTTTAGAAGTTATTTTCAAGTTATGCATTCGTATGGACGTGAAATTTTTTTCCTACTGACAGTAATATTTACTGGTATTGCTGCCCTTCAAAGTGGGTATGTCCAATTGATTTTATGGACAGGCTGAAACCAAACCGGCATAGTATGTAAACAAATACAAAAAAGTTTCGGTATATTCCGCATGAAACTGTTGCATGAGTTCTCAAATGAGACCAGTTATTTCCAATATTATCGTGCATAAAGCTATTATGTTGATGATCAAGGTCAGCATGTTTGAAAAGGCTTACTCAAAGAACATTTAAGAGAGTTTATAAATGCACTATCATTTTAAATGCTGTTTTTAATATTAAAAATGTGTCTCTTTAGCTATGCATCAAAAACCTTTTATAAAATCTTAATAGATCTGATTTTACTTAAATTATAAAACGAAACATTTATATTACTTCCTAGATTTTGGGTATATTTTATTTCAGATTTGCATTCTGTGATAAACCTGCAAAAACTGGTACAACTTTAGAAAGAGTCCTCTAGCCGCCATGTTTACCCATAGCTCAAATTATGACTGACAACCATAGATATTTAATTATTATTAGATCCTAAAGTAATAGTTACCTATTACTTAGTATGTTGATTATTGAGTTCTTCTGTATTAACGCCACCACAGCTATTTTGAAAATGTCCATAAAACAGCTGGAAATTTTTCTGTGATTTATTTAATTTATAAAATATTATTTATAATTATTTTAATATAATTCATTTATTTAATTCAGTAAAAGTAATATTCATTATTTGATGTTATTGCTTTCTTTTAATACTATTTAATTGTATATTTTCCAGTCCTTTGAAAACGAGAAAAGTAAATCCACCAGAAATATTTTTTGAACCCCCATCTTTAGTGACAGATTTTTACACTGGAAATACTCGACATCTTTCATCACTCATCTCAGAAAAAGATGTTTCCCTTGTCATGTACTATGCTCCTTGGGACGCCTCTTCAATGCAGGCAAGACATGAAATTGAGACAGTTGCCAAATTTTATCACAATGAGGTGAGAAATAATTTTTTCTTTTGAAAAATTTGTCTTGATTGTTATGACTTTTTAGAACATTGCAAGAATAAAATACCCTTATAATGCAGAGTCAAATTCTGAAAATTTATATTTTTTTCCTGAAGTAAGAAAATTTTTAATTGCATTGAAAACTACAGTTGACTGCTAAATGTGATCATATTTAATATTATCAATCAAATAAAGTTATCAAAATCAACATTAAAACAGGTAATAGTATTAAATTTTTCTGAAAGAGAAGTATAATCATTATGGAAAATTCTGAAACAGCTTGGATTTAAATACCAAAAATATGATGATGGGAAAAAATTTCTAATGGAACAAAATGACATTGTTGCTGCATGCCTTGCCTAACAATCGGTTTCTTCCATAAAGGCCATTGTACTTTTACAGAAGTAAGGTTAAAAAAATAGTGAGCCTTCTTTGTCACTTTGACATTGATTGTTGCCACGATTACGGATTCAGTGGTGGGGATAGAAATATTTTTAGCAGCCTAGATATATATATATAAAATGAATAGAGTATAAATGGAGTTGGCATTATAATTTAACTTTCAAATTTGTAAGTTTCACAAAATCTTATTTGCATCTTATTGTTACAAAATGCATGTTATTTTTCTGAAGAAATGTATTCATATAAAATTTATAGTGCTGATTCATAAATTTAATAAAAGCATTTAAATTTATACTTTAGGTGTTTTTTGCTGCAATCAACTGCTGGTGGCCAGAGGGTGAATGCAGAAAGAAATACACTGTTCCATCCTATCCTCTCGTTCTTTCTTTTGTGCATGAAATGGGGATAATTCGTTATGATGGCCCCATTGTATCTTCTTACCTCATATCCTTTTTAGATTCCATTTTAAGTCCCATAGTGCCATTACATCATTCCGGTGAAATGCTTGACCTGCTTTCAAAGCATGAGGTTTGTTTTGTCTCTTAAGAAATCTCTCTTTACTACATTTTAAAAAAAAATTGTATGTGGGATTTTTTTATGATATTTTGTAAGGTCCTAGCTTATTCAACTTTTAAGGGGCTAACAAAATTAATCTATTCTAAATTTCCATACATACCTAGCTCTTAAATTCTGATGCTACGATAGAGAGGGTGAAACAAAGTATTACCTTCACATAAAAGGGCTTTAATATCTGAATAAAAAAGGATACAATAGAGAGAGAGTAGGAACTTAAAAAAATGGGTTTAGTGCCGATTCATCCGTTCTCAACTGATCCGGTGATAAAATATTCTCCCAACTCACCCGGTGAGGGTTATATGAATTTTTATCTTGTGTCAACTCATCCGGTGGGTTCCCAGGTTACCCCAATTTACTTAAAAGCGCGCTCGACGGCGATTTAATCACACTAAAAGATCATATGTTTATTTCAAAAGTCGTAATTCATTGGGCTACAGCTACTTACCATTTTGAAATAATTCAATCAGGATTAAAAAGTTGAATTCCCCGGGAGAGATGCAGGAAAACAGAAGTTTTTTTTAACTATAGGTATCTTATAATTAATAATAAATTTTGTCAGTAAATTTATGATAATATTTGACAAAAAGAGAGATGTTATTATATTACACTCAGAGAGATTCTCACAGATGTTATTCTGATATTTTAAATTTTAAATTACGAACAATATTAGAACAATTAGTGATTAAGGCTACATTAATATGAACTCACCAGGTAGCTTAAGGACATTGGACAATGATGTACAAATACTGGCTAGTATCACAAATGGAAGAATATTGGACATCGAAATCACGATATCTGAAAGTATTAATGTATAATCTATAGTTTATTAAAATAGAGGGAGATAGATACATTAAAAAACCATTGCTAATACCATTGTATTAAAATTAAGTGAAAATAAGACCTATTTACCCCTTTTTTGGTAAAATTTCTACAAAAATATCCTAGAAATGATTTTGACTAATAATGGACAATGCTAAATTTAATATAGCTTTCTCCATTTTCTCTATAGACCAATTAGAAAAATTAATATAGGGAATCAATCATAAATTTGTAAAGTCAGGGATAAGGATTTTATTTTTAACAGTAAAATAAGTCTATTAAACGTAAAATAAAGGAACCTAAAGGTTAAAATCTTAAAAATAAAGGTATTTGATGAACAGTTTTTTCAGCGAAATTGGTTGGTATTGGTATACCCGACTAAGAGCCAACAAATTTATTTTAACGCCAAACTTAGTTTGTATCTCCAAACAATAAGTCACCGGATCAGTTGGGAGTAACAAACCATCATAAATTATCACACCGGATGAGTTAGCACAATTTTTGACAACCGGATCAGTTGACACCGGATGAGTTGGCACATCACCAAAAAATGTTACTAAATCTTTTAAAAAAGACAGAATTTATACAGTTCGTTTTGTTACTTATGAGGATGATTCTTCCTTGAAAGTGTTTTTGGTAGATTTTTTCAAAAAGTTTACCATTAGAAATTTTTTTTTTCTACCTTAAGCAACTTCCTCCATACTACTGCTTTCGAATGTTATAAAATAATAAATAATCCAACAACTATTATTTTAAATTATGAAGGATTCTATTAGATCTTTTCTTTTTTCCAGGGTGTTTTAGTAGCTTACTTTGAATTTAAAGATGGGTCTCCACCAAAAGAGTATGCTCAATATTATACAGCTTCATTAAAAGCTCTTAGTACAGGTACAGTTATGATTAATTGTTATTCATAAAATTCTTATCTTGAGGGGAAAAACAATATATAATTATTTAATTTAAATATTTTTTAAATCTGATGCACCTATCTTTTTTCTGTTATTTTAGATTTGTGTTTTGACAGTCCTAGATGAAATTCAATAAATTTTCTACTTGATTACTCTTTATGCATTGTAAAATATTAAGGTACTTGATTATTTGCTCATCAACCTTTCAGCAACCATCAGATTCAGTGGTACAGTTAATACGATTTGCCGATGTTTTGGATAAAACGTCACACAGTCAATAGGCTAATACCAATATTACATTAAATTTCTGTGTGATAAGAAAACATTACATTGCAGGGGAATGCTTATATATATGTAATGCTTTAATGTAAAAGGATATACCTTATTTCAGATCCATTTAGAAGAATATGCTTTGCCATTATAACCAATAAAATTGATGCTCAGAACTTCAAGTTGAAATCTAACTATACTTTGTTTTTGTGGAACTCAACAGAAGTAAGTTTTTTCATATTAAGGCATACAAAATTTTTTAAGGTCCAACCCAGGACATATTTTTTAAAAAGTCGCTAAAACATTGTGACAGTTTGTTAAAACATTAAACTTTTTTCTGTTGGCAGTTGGCACTTATCACTAGGCCCTATTTTTTACTAAAACTATTTGTTTGATTACATCTTAAAATTGAACAATAATAATTTATATTAATTTTAACATTTAGCATATATTTAAATGTTGAAAGTCAACCCCCTTCTGAAATCTAAATGTTTTCAATTTCAATAATAGAAAATAATCTTATTTGAAGCAGATGTCCCAGGCAAAAAGTTTTTGAACAATAGAGGATCTGATCAGTGATAAATTTTTAAAAATTCTCCCCAGTTATAAAGTTTTTAAGCTCTGGACATTAACTTGTACAGATTTTATAAAACAAGACTGTCCAACAAATCTTGGATGTTTGGTATGCTTATTGATATTGCTAGAATGTTATGAAATGTTTAAATTCAATACTAAAAACACTGAATTTTCTTTAGACTTATTTTGGGAATTCAACTGCTTATTTTGACATTTTATCATGGACATATAAGCATCTACAACAGGTAAGTAAAATTTCTCTTGAGTTTTTTTTAAGGTAGTGGCAGAATAGAATAAGGAAGCTAACCAATGTCCTAATTGGTTTTACTTTGTATTAGCTATTAAACTTCTTTGTTTTGTATGTTTTTTGTTTTGACACCTCACTTTTGAACATTCTACTGCTAGATATTTTTGAAGCATATACATGTGTACTGTTAAAACTAACTATTCGGTTCCTGAAATGTTTGCTGAGACTGACTAAAAATCATTTAGAGTTAGCATTATAAGAAACAATTTAAATTAAGTTTGTAAGTTATAAAAAAATAAAAAATAATGAAACTAAAGCCTTAAAAATGTGAGCAAGCTTCTTAGTACTCTTCAAATACAATTGGGCTCCTTTAAAATGGCTTTTAAGATAACTTAATCTTTAAGAAATAAAATGCTAACTGTCTATACATTTATTATTCATTAGAAAACTTTCTTATTGTTTAGTTAAGGGTTGGTATTATTGACAGTGGCGTATATAAGGGGGGGGCCCTGGCCCACCAAGAAATTTGGACTAGATGTACCAAACTAAACTAAAAAAAAAACTAAACTCATCGGCGCAACAGCCCTATAGTGGGCCGAGTCCTACGATGCCCATCTTCGTTTTCTTGACCGTGGGGCCCTGGGGTGCAAGGCATATGTCCCGGTTAGGTGGTCAGTCTAACGCAAGACCCCCAGTGTTTAGTTCCCAAGCACGCTTGGTCCTCAATTTATCGACCCACTCAAGGGATGAAAGGTTGAGTGGACCTTGCCCAGCCCGGGAGCCGGGAATCGAACCCCGGACCTGTGGCACGGAAGAGCTATGCACTACCACTGCGCCACCGGGCTTCAGATGTACCAAAACAAGTTAAAACCCTGTATTTTAGGGTCAAATTTCAAAAATTTTCTGAGGGAGGACCCCCAGATCCACACTTTTGTACTTGGAACTCTATTTTAATAACTTTTAAAATATTAATTTCATAAAAATGTACTACCAAAATTCTGACTGTATCAAAACTAGTATAGTTAAAAACCTGTTTTTTTCCCGTCAAACTTCCAAAAAATTTTCTGGGGGAGGACCCCCAGGCCCCCCTTTAGTACTTATATTTTTATTACTAACAACTTTTCCTATATTAAGTTTTTAGGACCCAAAATATCAACTAAAAAGCTACATTGGATCTATTAAATGTGTGGGGGAGGGGTTGGGGAGTAATTTTGGGCCCCTCCCGAAATAAATTCCTATATACGCCACTGATTATTGATCTAATTATATCATTTTATAATTAATTCATAGGTGTCTGAGTGGATAACTCCTCCTGGATCTAAAAGTAGCATTTTATCAGAAAGTATTGAAAACAACCCTACATTGATATTGTTTACACCTCGTAATTTATTACTGGATCATTCTCCTTATTACAGCTTAGTAAGTATTAGCATTTTACTCATTGTTTAGTTTCTGAAAAATTTTTTCATTTTATTTAATTTTTTCTCTTAACACTAGAAGCTCCGGGTAGTACCTCATTCCTTAACCCTCAAAGACGGTCATTTTGACGTTACGCTTTTCTATGCATAAAATGTTCTTTTTGACTTTGCTATTGCTTTTGATACATTGAGAAAACATTAACTACAACAATTATGTAATTTATAAAATTTTTTTAAATTTTATATTTTGAAATCGGTTGTTAAAAACGAAAAGTGATTATTCATTTACATCATTCTCACAACCAATGCGTTATTTCTTCAGTAACTATTTTAGCGCATTTTCCACCCACACATATATTTTACAATTACTGCACATATCAGATGTTTTATTCTGACCGCACTTTGTGACTTGGCATTTGCGACGTTTTTTTGACATTATTAATCCACTAACGTCAAGCTCGCGCAAAAGGGGTCGTTTAGAAAATATATTACATACCTGTAGGATTCTGAACATTGTTTATCATATTAGTTGCTTGAGGACTAGCATTTTCATTCTCACTACTTTCACTTACTAGGGGGTTTTGATTTTGGGGAGGATCTATTACTTCATTCTCTATGGATGCATCTGAGATACTACCCTCAGATTCATTTTCAGAAATTCTATTTAATTCTGCTAAAATTTCCTCTTGTGTAAGATATCTCCTTCTACGAGACATTTCGAACAATTCTGTAGTCCAAATGAACTCAAAATTTAATCTGAGTGCGTTTCAATGAATCGACTATCATATATTATCATCAAAAGAAGTATCTTGACTGAATTATTGCGTAAATAATAATAATAAAATAACCGATAAATCATAGTAGTTTGGATTGAAATGAATTTTATTTTTTCTCTGAAAGAAGGAAATAATAAATCTTTCCTGGTAATAATGGTAAAAAAAGCCTGGGAAACATCAAGCTTTTAGTCAGGAGTAGGCCTGGGCCTTAAATCGATATATAAAGATAAATCGGTTTAACCCCAACATCGGAATACCGGTTTCAGGCTTATATCGGATTCCTTATATCGGAACCGATATATAATTCCGGAATCCGAAAGATAAATCGGTTTTCCAGAATATCGGTTTACGGCTTATATCGAATCTCTAAAATCGAATACCGATATATAATTCCGGAATCAGAAATTCGATTCAACTTGATTATTTGAATTTTCCTTAAACCGATATTACTGTGTTCTGATTCATAGATCGGCCGCGATAACCGATACAATTCCGGGTTCCGGAATCATTTTCGTTGATGCGCGCCGGGGGCCGCGCCTCCCTGGCGCCGGCCGAATTCGAGTTCCGTTCCTAGTGTTCCGACAATGAATCGAATCGCTCTCGACTTGAAATGGAATGATTTTTTTAAAGTTGCGGTCGGTTAAGTGTACGCAACGCAATCATTCATAGAACGAATGAATCGAACTAGAGATCGATCTTTCCATCGATACGATATACGGTAAGTTTTAGTTTTTTCGTTCACTTGCATTACAGTAGATATATTTCTGACTTAGAACGCGTTTGAATTCCTGAATCGTCATTTATTCTAATATATTGAAGGGAAATTCTCCTTTTTTAGAAAATTAAGGATCCAAGAAATAAGTTAAGGAAATATTTTCCCCCATTTCTTTAAAAATTAAATTAAAAGTTTGTAAATAAAATTTTTCATCAATGTTATTTTGATTTGATTTAATAAATTTATTGACATTGTTTCATTCACAATAAATGTAAGATAGATTGCTTTGAAATTTTAAAATTGTGAAAACCAAAATTCTTGTATTGATAGGTTTATAATTTTTCCAAGAGTTAAGAATATTCCTAACCAATATTTTAAGAATTGTTCAACTGACCACTCTCCATTTAAATTAGTACCTTTAATTTTAACTCTTTCAGTCCTAGCCACTCCAAATTTTTACACAATGTATGTAATAAGGTAAAATTAATTTTATTTAAAATAATTTAGAAAGACAGTAAAGAAAAATATTACAGAAGCTAGTACGAAAACTCAAACAATATGCAGTGATAATTCTTGCAGAGCATGATTGAAATTATAGTGTTACTTCAGAAGAATTTCCATAAGAGCAAGCAAATAAATTGCTGTGAATGGAAACTAAGTAAGTCCCTAGATTTGTACGGTTTTCATTCTCACCAATTTCTTCGATCACTTAGTAAAAAATTGGTTAAAAATCAACTGAAAAATAGTTACTTTGTGTTAAAGGAAATGTTTTTATTTCTAGAATACTTGATATATGACAAAAAACAAGTATTTTAAATGATACATGTGTATTGTATTTATTTCAGCTTAAAATATGGATTTATATTACCCGAATTATATCGATTTATAGCTAAATCGGATTTTAAGATGAAATATAAATCGATTTAAGAAATTTATATATCGCCCAGCCCTAGTCAGGAGGTTATAAGTTTCTTTGAAATACGAAGATATATTAATCGTTTACATCTGCCAAACCATGAAAAATAATATGAATTTGTTCAAGGACTCGTGATATAAATCTAAGAAAAACCATAATTTAATATAATAATTATAGAAACCATAATTTAAGCGATTACTGAAGAAAGAAACGCGCAAAACGCCTGAACGTCAAAATGACGTTTTTGAGAGTTCTAGGTAGTTCTCTTAATATCTCTGGAACGCGTCATGCGAACTGAACCAAATTTGAACGACATGAATAACAGCATAAGTTAGGAAGAGTCATAAAAGCACAGGTGCGTATCTCAAATACTTTTGAAAATATTTAGATTTAAAAATGTAAAACCGTCAAAATGACCGCTCCAGAGCTTCTAGTGTTAAATCATGATCTAAATTACTCATCTTTTAAGCATCTTTACGACATCGGTGTAAATCAGCTTAGATTGTAGAATATTAGTATGTTAAAATTCTGAAAGTATTATAAAGCTTTTGAAATATCTAAATTTGTGGAAAGAATTTTAAAGTTGAAAATCGGAATCTGGTGAATGGTATAATTGCAAATAAAAAAAAGCTTTAGATTAACTAACAAATTGAAGGGTCAGTTAAAACTTGGTTAGATGATTCAAGTCTGATGATTGGATATTAGTTATTTAAAAAGTTCTGTGTTAAATGCAGAAGTAAACTATCTTTTTGATTTATTCAAATTGCTATGCTTTAGGTATTTTCTATCTGGGTCCAAAATATAATAAAAAAAAGTTTCACAGTTTAGCAGTGTTGTTAATGCAAAGTTCCTTGTCATAGAAACTCCATTTAAGGTCATCAAGTGTATAGTAAATATTGCATTTTTACTTTTTAAAAAATTTGGTTTTCAGCATATAATTTTAGATTTTTCCAAGACTAAAATAAAATTGACCTTAAATAACCAAAGTTTGGAAATGCATTTAAATAAATATGAAAGTATTTGTTTTAAGGTGTTTAAGTTGTTAACATTTTTCCCAAAATATAAAAAAATGTACATTTATGTTTCAGTTTAAAGAAATAGCTTTGGATTACAATAATTGCAAAGACTCTAGTTTTGTTGAATCAATTATCCACAGAATGGTTCTCAAACGCCATGTCATCCAAGAAGATTTTTCAAAGACAATTGAAAAATGCCACAAGAGCGATACTCACCACAATCCCGATGTTTGCCAAAGACGACCCGACCTCTGTGATCTTACCTGTTGCCAAACCAAGAACTTAGTGTTGAAACTGAGCCAAGCTTGCTCTTGCCGAGCTTGCCTGCACCACATGGTGAAGAATATCGAAGACATGAAGCTCTCTGAATGTGAAAACACTCTGAGTCTTGTGTTAAAAAGCTTCAATATTAAGGAGCTGGGAAACTTCAAACGGTGCAGTGACATAGAGGTTTCGTTTCCAGTTAAATTTGGACAGTACAAACAACTCAGCTTTCATTGCGAAGCAGAGTCCTCTGGTACTGATAAATATGATCACAAACGTCTCACCGAGGAAGAAATTTCCCAGCTGAAAGACGATTTGATTTTAACCATGATAGAAAACAATGAAAAGAGGCTGTGCCATCGCTTACGCTATGCTTTAAACTACTCTGAGCTTAATTTTCCCGAATTTCCAGTTCCAGCTGATACTGCTTGGTTAAGTAATTTTACTGGCCTAAAATGCAATTCCAACAGAACATTGACTTTCATTGCATTGGATGTGGTTTTGTATCATAGTTTCGCTGAAAGCCTGGGGATTGATGTTTCTAAGAACCATCATCAAACTTCTGCTGTCATTGTTGAAACTGCAGTAAGTTTTAAAACTGCTTTTCTTGAATTTTTTAGATTGTTTTTAGAGGTTAAATCAGTGAATAACTAAAAAATTGTGATTGAGGCTGATAGGGCAAGAACCTGGTAGTATCTTCACGTTCAAACCAAACTTATTCACAGTTATATTCGCCAATTTCATGATACACTTTCAATCATTGTTGCCTTAAAATGCATATCTTTGCCTGTTGCCAGATATGGGCAGGGGTGCAGAAAATGTTCCAGGGCCCAATATTTCCCCAGAACACTATTAACTTTGTCCAAAATTTCCCCAAAAAATGTCTCCATATTTTCATTAAAATTTACCCAAAAATGTCCTTTATTCCAGTTTATGTTACTACTGAAGTACAATGAGTTTTTATTATAAAATATAGTTTTCTTAATTACTGAACTTCTGTGAGGTTCAATAATTACCAAATAATCCATAAGTTTTAATTTTTATGGACTTTATATCTTCTTATATACATGTCACCTTAGCTCAAAAATGTCTTAAAATATTAATTATAAACTCCCAATTTTGAGCTACAGTAAAACACTTCTGTCTTTAACTTAACTTTTTAAGTCAGAAACATTGATGTGATTAAACAAGAACGCAATTTTTAGTGCGAATCACCGATCCTATTACAAATACGTTGTTTTTCTTGCATAATAATCAAAACACAAGGAAAAGCCAATTTTCAGGTATTTACCAAGGAATCTTGGTTTTTTGGCGTAGTTCCGTAGTTTTCCGCTGTACATCCGTAATTCCGTAGTTTTCACCTAATTTCCGTAGAATTTGGAGGGTATGGTATTGTCACCAGCCAAAATATTTGTTTCTAATAACAATTTAGAGTTGTAGACATTTTTCCTAATAAACTTGGGCAAAAATTTCCCCAGAACTGCCTGAATTTCCCCCGAACCATGTTCGTGCGTTCGGACATATTCTGCAACCCTGGATATGGGTTCTTAAACTGCAAGTCTGGCGAAAAATCCTAGGCCTCATTTCAACTTTCTTAGATACTTAAGTGAGTGAACACAACAGTGTGGTATTAGATCTTTAAGGTCGAGGGTAATCAATAAGTAGCTACGTTTTTAAAAAATCTAAGGAGGTTGTTATCCTATACTAGTGTTCCTAGTATAAATAAAAGGTTTGATATCCTAACTTATATGAAGTTCATACAGCAACCATAAAACATGCCAAGATATCTCCAAAAATCATCTAAAGTAAATTTGAATTGAAAGTGGAGATACCTGGTTCTTGACCAAGGGTCTCAATTAAAGGTTAAAACTATTTGCAATAATTATTTTTTATGTTTAAGTGGACAAGGAAATATTGCCAGCTTACAGTCGAAAGGCACTAAGTCACTTTATGCTCAACTACTCCATATGAGGTTATGCCAAATTTGGCGATCACCTTACCGTTGCCATTCTAGTTATAGTGTATGAAAAAGAAAATATTATTGTAAAACCTTTGAAAAATCAAATTATAAAATCTTTTATAATCCCTAAAATAATTCAATTACATGATCAAATTTCAATTTAATAAATACTTAATCGCAAACCAACATTTAAGCTTTTTACTGTATGAAATCTTTCTGGTTTAAAAAAAATCGAAATCTATTTTAAACCAACATTTAAGCTTTTTACTGTATGAAATCTTTCTGGTTTAAAACAAAATCGCAATCTATTTTATTTACGACAAGCAACTCTGGCAACATTTGGCGACGTTCCACCGCTTTCAAAATATCTTCCAAAAGTGACTTAGTGCCTTTCGATTGTAAGCCGACGATATAATCTGAATATTCTGTTTAGTTATAAAATATTTGAAATCATGCTTGAATTTTGACTAATGTGGAATATCATATCCTGATAAACTATACATTTATCAATCCTGCTTGCATGGAGGACTGAAGATGTTAAATAATCAGTAATATTTGCTGCGAAAAGGTCTACTTTTTAAAAATTGACATGTCTTGTACTTTAAATATCTTCATATATATTTAATATATATGCTTTAAATATCTTCATGATTATTTTTTTTATTTTTTAGCAAGAAAGTCAATTCGTCTTAAAAGAGCAAGTGACCAAAAAAGCACTGGGTATGCATGTTAAATTGTGTTAAACTTGTTTTTTAATGAAGAGTCTTAGTTTTAGTGATTGAACATTTTAAATTTTTCAGTGGAATTCATTAAGAACTATACTGCTGGAAGCTTAAATCGCCATCTTAGAATGCCTGTGAGAAAACTCAGTTTGTGCAAAAAAGATGAGGATGCCAATGTTTGCGTTGAAGAAGTTACAACTGCATCCTTTTTTGATGTTGTCATGGAGGAAAAAGTAAGCTAATAAAAGTTTGATAAGTTTGATCTGTAGCATTAAGTAACACATGATCTCTTTAGCATGTCATTTAATCGTAGTTAAAGGTACTTGACTATGGAAAGTGTTTGAAGAACTAAAGAATGTTTTTATTCATATATCTCTTGATTGTATTAAAATGTTTTTATTTATTTCCTCTAGGATGTTGTGCTTATGTATTATGCACCTTGGTGTGGACCTTGCCAATCCATATCTCATATTTACTTAAGTGTTGCAGATTATTTTTCAAATGTTGAAGGCATAAAATTTTGTAGGTATGTGGTTAATCAGTTTATTTTCTTAGTGAAAATATATTTTTAAAATAATTTTTTTACTTAACCATACTGCAAACTGTGATTATTCTTTACATAATGTGTATATTTCATAATGAGTTTTCAGTGTATTATATAAGTTTAAATTTTAAATACTAATTCAAAAGCAAAAAGAGAAGCATATCTCCATAAGTGTCAGAACCAGTTCCAGTCATTAAAACTTCTCTGGCTAAATGAATTTCATGCAAAAGAAGATCTGCCTTTTTAAAATTTAAATTATGGGTTCTTAGTATTATTCCATAGACCATGCTGCCGAATCCGAAAACGTTATAGAAACCAATTGACTTTTCTATAGCTGTGTTGCTGAATGATCGATGAGATAATACTACTTAAATTCCAAATTAAGTAACATTTTGTCTTTTATTCCAGAATAAATGGTGAGGAAAATGACTTGCCTTGGGAGTACACTGTAGAAAAATATCCTACAATTATTTTCTTCCCTGCCCTCAGGTAATTTTTATATCATTCCTTTTCTTATATTTCTATCCCAAATATTAAAAGCAAGAAATAAAAATTATCTAATAAGATAAAATTCCCTTTGTGTCAAGAGCAATAATAGATTAAAAGACGACGAGAAAAAGACACAAATAAAATTGTAAAAACACAACCTTACAACTGTTTCTGAAGCAAAATGGCCTCCTTCCTCAGGTAAACAAAGCATGGACTGAGAGAACATCTATTCATAGTTGGATAAAACAAAAAACTCTGCACACAAAAATTCCATCAAATATTATCTGCAAACTAATTAGTGCCCCTTTTCGTTTGAATTTTGACTTCAAAACATAATGACAGTCTTATTGTTTACCTAAATACTGTAATAATGCTTCATAAGCAACAACAGCAAGAAAAAATCAATTTATTTACCAAAAATGTTAATTATTTGAAAAGATTTTCTGCAAAATTCTAAAACTAGCTGCGCTTGGCGTGCATGTGTGCTCCTATATTATCCAAGTATGCATCTATTCAAAAATTATCTATTATTACTACAAATTATTTATTCAAAAATTAAACTTAAGTGTTTAAACACTGACAATAAAAATCCCAATACAATCCAAAGTAGTTTTCTAATAAATGCTTATAAATCTAATTTCCAGGAAGTCTGAAAGCGTCGAGTTCCCAGCCCACCTCTCCATCACCACGACCAACCTCCTCCACTTCGTGCTGGTCCACACCCAGCCCAAAGTGCGCTGGACCGTTTCCATGGAGATGTGCAACCGGGACTGCATCGCCCACAATCTCATCATGTCCGCCAAGGAGATGCGGCGGCTGTACCGCGAGCAACGGCTCCTGACCAACGACCTGCACTTTGCCCAACAGCTCATCTACAAGCCTGCCAGGCTCAAGGCGGACAAGAAAGGGGTCCGGCCCCCCAGCATCAACTACCTGAGGTCGGTGTACTTGGGGAGCGTCATTGAGCGAATACATAAGAAGAGGAGGCAGATTGAGCAGGCCTTGCAGCTGCAGGGTATTCTCAGGAGGAAGAGGAATGCGTATTTTAAGCACCTGAGCCGGACTGAAGGGACGGCTGGAAATGTATCTGAACAGCGGGATGATAAGATGGTGAAGGATGAACTATGATAGGGTTGTTATTTATTTAGGTTTCTAATTTAGTGGAAGTTATTTATTGTTTTGTTGAACTCGGCAGACTTTTGGAAGTTGGTTGTTATGTATTTATTTACTAGTTATTATTTCTATCTACTAGTTATGCTAGTTATGTATTTATTCACTTGTTATTATTCATATCTACTAGTCTGTTTGAATGTTACAGCTCAGCTCTTGACATGCTTTGTTCAGTGGTATTGAGTTATTCACTCCAGTTTATTTTACCAGTTTATTCTGGTACCTTGATGGTCAAGACACAATCTATAAAAAAGCTGTGTGTTTATTATAGAAGTTAAGCCAAAAATATACAAAGATACAATGGACTCTAACCACCTATCTGGTTCAAGACTATTAAAAGTCATGTAGCGGTGGTAAAAAAACTCACTATCAACTCGACTACAAACTCTATCACTACGACTACAAACTCTACTAGTGTAGTGTCTGTGGTAACCAATTGCAAGCTCAGTAGGTCACGTGTTGGTTCTGAGTGACGTCAGACGGTTTGAGTCCATTCTAAAGATTTTAAACAAAGCTTGTCAAGAGCTGAGTTGTAACATTCAAACGTGACTAGTAGATATGAATAATAACAAGTGAATAAATACATAAAATTGGTCAGTAGTGAATGTTGTAAAAATGTTTCTCTTACAACCAATAGGAATTTGTTTCTCTTGTTCTGTTAGAGGAGGGTTTAAAGTTATACCCTTAATTGCTTTGAGTTGTAAAACTTGCATTGCATTTACTTTCTTCAGATGCTTTAGAATTTTATTTGGTAATTTGTTTTAAGTCTAGGCCAGGGTATCTCAACCGGTGGGAGGTGAAATATGGAGAAAAATAAGTAAAAGGGGGGGGGGGAAAGTTTCAAGTTAGAATATTATATTTATAAAATTAATATTCTAACTTGTTTAATTTCAGGATTTCTCAGTATTTTATGTAAAATGCATTTAATGTAGGAATCCATTTTATGCTTCATAAGTTTCTATCTTGAATTCTTCCAGTATGCTGAGTTCAACAAAACTTACACTTAGTCATTGTTAAAATTGTATACCGTCCAAAGTACCTTCAACTGCTCAGAGCTTTCAAATGTTGGTATTCAATTCTAACAGTAGAAATATAATACTGTGATATAAATAGTCAATTAAAAATTATTTGTTTGTTAAAATCTTTTTTAGATTTCAAATTTTTGATGATATAACAAACATAGTTTTTCATGAATCATAAATATTTGACAATAATTGTTTGATTTATCTGCATTTTCAATGATAAAGGAAGTGTCTAAAACCAAGTTCTTAGCTAGTGTGAATTTATCTTAGGTAACTAAAATGTGTGAAAGCTTGGCTATAACAAATTGCTTTTTTAAAGCATGCTATTGCTTTTGCATAGGATAGTTCCACATTTGTGTTCAGGATGACTAGCTTAGACAAAAACATGTAAAACTAAAAATAATAAAAGTACATAAATTGTATTTAAAGCTTTACTGCTATTATTTTAAAAAGAAAATTCATACCATATCACTAAAATAAATTTAGTATGGCTTTGCATTTTAAGTAAAAAGAGCCAATTATTTTTGAGCTAAAATTTAAACTGTAAACAGCTTTTAATTAATTTCTATTAAAAATTGTGTTTACGATTGTATTAAAGAATATTGATAATATTTAAAAGTATGTGCAAGTTTATTTGAAGTATTTTCTTATAAAATGCAGCAAGACAAAAAAAAAACTTAATTTTAATTTTTCTCCAAATATAATTTATTTAGCTTCAGTATAACTTCCTATTTTTTTTTAATTTTAGTATAATTTGTCATAGATATTAGTTAATAGTTAACTTTTATTACTTGTATTCATTAATTCAGAGAATAATTTAAAACTTAAGGTAAATTTTGACAAAAACAAATTGAGATCTGGGGCAATATTGGGCCCTAAAACATTTCTGCACCCCTGGATCATAGTTATTTAATATTTTTAAATTTATAGGATTCTTAGTTTTGTATTATGACAATTAAATAACATAATATTAAATAAAATTTATGTTAAATAATTAAATGGTTTTTTTTATCAAATATATTTTAAGGGTGCAATTGTTAATGCTATCTTTTTTTAGCCATTGTAAACACTCTTTTTGAACTGACACACTACTAGACTGCAACGTTTCTTGACCCTATATGATGTCACTATGCGGAAGGAAAACTGAGTTAATAGAAAGCCTGTTGAGTTGCTTGGAGGATTTTTGGTACACAAAATCTGATAAAAAGACACTTAATATAGGGGTTTAACAAGCTAATCATATTTTCTAAATTGAAGTTCTTAATTTCACTCAAAATTCAGACACTGCTGGGAACTACTTTCTTTGTTTGCTCTCAGCTTGTTTCTCCAGGGTCAAGCAATGTTGCAGTCTAGTGTAGCATGAATTGGTGACACTTTTGATTTTACTTATGGGCTAACCTTCAATATAAAGATGATTTTCTATTGGCAGCAAAATACTGAATTTTACATCTACTCCTTTTTATATCAAGAAGTTGGGAATTACTGTCACCATGTAGAATCAGAACTAAAACTTTGCCAAAACATTGGGAAGTTGCATAAGTGGCAGCATGAAAAGGGGCACTTTAAACGGTGTCAAGGACGTGGGGTCCCTTAGACAATGTCTAAGCAAAACTCCAAGAGTTCATCATTCTTAATAACTATATTCATTAATCAAAGTTCATATTATGTTGCCAATAGAAAGGCACCTAAATCATACCAAGGTTTTATAATTAATGCAATTTGTATTTAGTGTATTTATTTGTATAAATTGTAAAATAGAAAGAGTGTATAGATTAGTGTTATTATAGCTTCTTACTCCAACTATGGTGTTATTTCCAAGTTCATTTTCTAACCATAAAAATTAATTTAAAATGCAAAATTTGTACTTAAACTGATATTTGCTTTGTCTATTTTTTTAACATTAATCCTTTCAGTCCTAGCCGCCCCAAATTTTCTATAAAATCCAATTGCAATCTCGAGTGGTCTAGAACTGAAAGAGCATGGGTGCCACTCTTCCGTCCCCAGGACGGAATTCCGTCTTTTTTAAATTTCAATGAACGGAATTCCGTCCCAGGTATATTACGAAATGCAAAATTAGTACTAAATTCCAATATCTACATTGCACATTTGGTTCAATTCCGTTAACATTCCTTCCTGCTAAATATTGCCATACTTTTGAGAATGCCATACATTCATATATCAACATTTTTTTTTATTGAAAATATGAATAGTTTTTAATCTAACTAGATCTAACCAAACATTTTAATCTGAGTCTAAAATTGTTTTAGCAATATATTACTACTTTTTTGGTATCCAAAAGAGCATAGCGGTATTTAGCGGGAACATTATAATGTTCCCGCTAAATAAACTGGATGAAAATGATTAATACGATACTTTAAAGTTCCGTCTTGCAAATTTTGAAAAGTGGCACCCATGTGAAAGAGTTATAAGAGTCAATTTTTTCAAAATGTGAGATACTTGAGATTAATTCACTACTATTATGTAAAAAAGGATAATTTGATTTAATTTAAATACTTGTTAAAAAGTAATGTTGATGATCAGATTCTAGTCCTTAATATTCTACTTAAAGAAAACGTGGACCATTCAAGAATTTAGGCTGTATAGTGATTTGTATTTTGTGAATAAAGGGTTTGTGTGTAAGTATTGATGGCTTTGTTCTCTGGATATCTTTCCATATTTGAGATTACTTAGGTTGTTTAAGTTATAGTTGTTGCGGTACAGTTGGGCATTTATTACTTTTCAATCTCTGCTAATTTTCCTGAAGCATTTTTAATCAAAGGGTTTTTTGGAGGTGAGATTCCATATATTTGTAATTATGTTTTAAGAATAGGTTGTTAATTTAATTATTAAAATATTTCCCATATCTGAGAGTTTGAAGAATGTTATTTAACATTAAAAAGTGGCATCAATTAAAATCCATTAATATTGTTTAAAAAACAAAATAAATCTATTTAAAATATTATTATGATGGGAGTAAATGTAAAATAAAATCATGTGCTTCTTTCTGCTTTGTATAAATACCATCATTCTGCATTCTCTGAATATACAATGCAAATATTTGTTAAGGGGGCAGTAGAAAAATTTCAGTGATGCCTGATGCCCAAACGTTTGGTTTGACTTACTGTATTTTGTATATATTTATTGTAAAGGTACTCCGTTTCAAAGTTGAATCCAGTTATGCGTATTTCAAGAAAAACCTCCTTCAAATGATGAAGAAATTCATAATTAACCCATTATCTACAGTTTCTAGGAGTCCTTACTTATTTCTGGGGTTGGGCTGTATTCGTCGTTCTATTCATAGCTGTATCCAAGAGTTAAAACACTGCTTTATGGGGTCAAATTTCAAACAATATTCTGGTGTAGGACCCACAAACCCCCTCTTTCTTAGGGCTAAATATTATCTCCTAAATTTTTGACATTACGTATACGAAGGATGATTTTGGACCTATATATACTCAGTGACGGATCCACAGGTGGACACTCTGGAGAGTACCCCCCCCCTCTTGGACCCAAAAAATTACTCATTAGTACGAAGAAAAAAATCACCAAAAGTACTCAAAATGAACTGAACCTTACTTTCACAGGTCAAATTTCAAAATATTTTCTGGGGAAAACCCCCATACCCCCCAGCAGTTCCAAAAGGGGATCTTGAGTGATACTTTTTAGAAAATCCCCAACATTTTGACATTTTTCTCAAAAGGTAAAGGGGATTGTCTGGAAAAGTGCCGAAGTGGGGCCGAATCCCGAAACAAGTCTGATGGATACGGCTGGTTCTATTTATCCTGTGTCAACCAGCTAACCATGTTGAAGCACTGTCTCTTGTCCATTGTCATGGAAATTAAAACGTATGCCCATGCCGTCGTTGCAGCTTCCGTGCTTTTGAGGGGCCTATTGTGGCACGTGACGAGGGCCCCTGCAGGAGCCCCTCTGCGGGCGGGGCGGAAGGCAGCCGACCGCGAGGCGCAGTTGGAATCGCTGTTCAAAAAGCGTTTTTTATGTGTCTGCAAAAAGGTGCAAAATTGGGATTTTTTCAGATTGTACTGATAGCTAATAGGACGTTTGGGAGTATATCGGAATTCTATTAGTGCACGAAGTGGCAAATTTAAAATATATAAATCGACTCATCTTTTCCTGGAAATTGTTTTCTATTTTCTCCACTGGCTTTTAGCAATAAATTACTATTTTACATTATTTGTAATAATTTTCTTTGGTAATAGGAACTGAATAATAATAAATTGGCAATTGGAATAATAATTGGAATTTGACAATAGGATCCAATTTGGCAATAGGATCCAATTTGGCAATCCTACTCGGCAAATATTCCGATTCAGGGTATTTCCCCCAATTTACGGGGGATATCCAGTATCCACCCTTTAAGTCGGGGTTGCTGAGGTTTGTAAAAATTTTGTATCGTTGTCGCATACTACAGTAAAATCTCGATATCTAGAAACCGAAGGGAACCGAGAATAAATTCGAGATACATGGAGTTTTCGAGATAACAAGGTTACTCCAAATATAAAATTAATTAGTACTTTATTTCAAGAGGGGAAATATTTATGGAGGTATAAAGGTTTTCAAGATATTAAAGTTCGAGATAACGAAGGTATACTGTGATTTATACTGATACTGTATTTTTTATTTATAAACTAACTAATCTCCCAGAATGACCAGGTCATTGTTCCCACAAACTTCCTCTCAAGAACAGCAAAACAACGATTCTGAACGGCACAAAAGTTCCATTTCCGCATATAATATCATCCTTCTCGCGGCCCCTTTCCCCGCACCTAATGGCTGCAGATGACCACTAAGGTCAACTTCCTGAAAAGATGATTCCGAAAAACAAGGGTGGGCCTGTAGTAGAAATTGGATCAACGGGTCATCGAGATTGTCTAATGGCGTATATGAACAATTGCTTTGCATCTTTTCAACCAAGCAACAATGAATGCTCTGGGGGAAATGGTGTTTTTGGGGTGATTTATTTGAGAGCCTGACAAGTGGTGGTTCAATTATTCGAAAATGTTTATCATTTTAGGTTGCTTTTAGGATTTACGATGTGTTTCGGGGAGAAAAATAGAGATGAAAACGTTGTTATGGAAGTGACCACTAAAATGGTCCAGTGGTTTAAGTTTATTTTGTACACAGGTTTGAGTTTTATTAAATGAATGAGCCGAAGACAGAATCAGAAATATGATCAGATGGTTTGTTGCTTGAGCTTGAACACAGTGAGTGAATAAAGAATAACACTTACATTTCCCCCCCCCACAAATTGGGAAAATAAATACGACTTCAAAACCCATTCCTTTTGACTTGCTAGTTCCAAAAAATTCATTATCATGGGGCATTTTTGTCACTATTTTCTATTATAGTGCAATAATTTTAATTAAATGGGGGATATAGGAGGATGACACAGACGGCAATCTGGAAACTTTGGGGGTATGGTGTCCTTGATTGAATATAAAGTATCGATTTTTTACTAGGGATATTGTGAAAAGTTATTGACATTACTCCCCCATGACCCGCCCACATATTCGTACAGTATTTAATCCAAACCCTGTATTCAAAAGAGGTGGGTAAGGGAAAATAAATAGATGTCCAAAAAAAGGGGGGAAAATAAAATCTTGATCTTATTGTTTCAGAAAAAATTATTTGACGGTCATGAGAAAATATTTGTTTATCAATAGCATTGTTTTTTGAATCATTGGGTCTTTGCAATCAAAACCTAAGGGGCTCAGATCTCTTATTGAGTTGGGTTGAGAGTCCTGAAAAAATTTAAATATATTACTGTCCAAGTTAAATAATATATTCTCCCAAACATTGAATGTACTATCGTTCCCCTTGTTTCAACGTCGGTGCCCATTTGGAAATATACCTAAATACTAAATATACTAAAATAAAGATCTTAACTCTAAATTTCTAAGAGCGCATGCGCGAGCATTGATTTCCATTATATCTGATCCGAATACCATTCATTCCGCAGCACTGTGAATGGGTTTCCATTTCAAGCAGGGGCGTCCGGTCCCCCCCCTTTTGGCCTGACCTGAAAAACACTTTCTTGCACTCTTAAAATTTACCGGGTTAAAAATGCTGTTTTTAAGGGTCAAATTTCCAAAAATTTTCTGAGGGAGGAACCCCATCCCCCCTTTTGTACTTGGATTTCTATAACAGCTACGAATTTTTTACAGCTAATAATATTTTTAAAGAAACTTTTTACATTAAGAAAAATTATTTATTTTGATGAAAACTTAGAATCGAATTAGAGATTTAAAATTAGTACTTAATCTTAACTATTATACTAATTACTAATAAATTATTAACCATTAATTAATGTATAGGTGTGATTATAATAATTTGAGAATAATTAATTCCTCTAATTAGGGAAAAACTATTCATATTCAATAAATTTTTCACACTGGACCCCCTCCTGGCTGATTTCAAGGTTCACTTCCATTCCATGCCATATCACATGCAAATATTGCATGAATTAAATTTTATTACCAATACATAGGTAAAATTAAACAACATTTAAAGCAGATAATCAGAGGTTTTCAAACGTTTAACCTAAGTTCTTTTAATATATAGGTACGACTCTAAGAAAACTTTTTATTTAATTATAGTTTCGCCTTCAAACAAGAGAAAATAATACTTTTGATTTTGAAAGTAATCAATAATCATGCGATGAGTATTTCTGTCGCCTTTCTGCACACGGCCCGCGGGGTGCTAAAGTGGCCCGCCAGTGGGTCGGCAAATTTTGAATAATTTTCAAACGAATGAGGAAAATTTTAAAAGGAATAGGAATGAATTTATAGATTTGGTAATTATATCCTTTTTGCCTTTTCTTTTTACAAAAAAACTAATTCATTCATTATAGATTGTAGGTCAAAAAAGACTAATTACTAAAAAAATACAAATTTTTAAGAATTTATTTTAAATACTTCTTGGTTCATATTTTTAGCAATGAGTGTACAATAGTTTATTTTGTCGACCCAAGTGGTTAAAACTAGTTAAAACAAGTCCCTGTAATTCCGAGTTTCAGGGCATGCGCACTAGACTAGTAATTTCTTTTGTACGTGCAGGCGGAGCGGAAAACTTGTTTTTCTAGTTTTTTTTATTAGTTATTGTGGAAAAAATTTAAACAATTTTACTGATAGCAAGCCCGGCTAGCTCAGTCGGTAGAGCACGAGACTCTTAATCTCGGGGTCGTGGGTTCGAGCCCCACGTTGGGCGAGTGTTTTTTTTCTTTCTTTTCTTTAAAATTTTATTTTGTGACACTGGTTTGAAAACTTAAACTGTGGGTTATTTAAAAATACTGTGTAAAAAAATACTATTACCTAATTCTTCTACTTTCTACTGATAAAATTTGTTGGTTTTATAGAACATTTTCCATATCCTACTTAATTCTAAATTTCTTTCTGTAAATTTTATGCGAATGAGGATTTTGTTGTTTCTAATACTTAGAAAGTGACATTTCAGAACCTTGAAATTTATAGGGACAAGAGAATTTGTATCTTCCAGTTCACATTTATTCGGTAAAGTTTCCATGAACAAGAAAATCAATGCCGGAGAAACAACGTATTATATCATTATTATGTTTTACCTTGATATTTCGAAAGTAATAATTTTTTAATTTAAACAAGGAAATGGGTTAAAATTTTCCATCCTCTCATTTCTAGTTTCTGGTAAATTTGATAATTCTTGTAATATTTGACACATTAGAGTTTAATTCTTAAGCGTCACCATAAGTAGAAATCAATTATTTACATATTTTTTATTAAAACTAACAAAAACTCTCCGTGTACCATCATTGTATCACAAGGAGCTTACAGGAGTAAGGTACTGAAGTTTCCCAGGAGAAATATTATTTAATGACAGTCAGAGAAATATTTAATTAGCAGAGAATGGGAGAAAAGTAAGAGAAAAGTAACTGACTAGAAATATGGAATATGATTATGAAGGAGAGAAAAGGAAGAAAAGTGATAGAGAGAAACCCGAACGGGGGGGGCATCTCATCTGTTTACAGAAATTTTTTTTTAAAAAATCTAGGGGTTTAATCAGGGGTTGGAGAGGTGAGGGCTCCACTAAAATCCCAAAATGTTTGTATCACCATGACTTTTAATACTTTAAAAGGGTTTTTACCAGAGTTAATTTCTTCAATCAACATCTCTTTTTTGAAAATAAGGAGAAAACTAAAGAAAATCTGAGGATTTATGTTATTATGGATAAGGAAATCAGAAAAACTGTTTTAACTCTAGGAGGGAAGATCATCTGGGGAGGGAGGGGAATTTGTTTAAAAACTATTATTTAAATATTAATTCCTTGTGTGCATAATAGGAAAATGTAGCTTTCTTAAACATTAAAAAAAATATTAGGACCTTAGCTTTTAAAATATTTTTTAGATAATTATACAGTTTTTCGCCCTAAAAGAAGGTCTGGAAAAATTTAGAAAATTTTCTTACATAATAGAGAGTTTCAACGCATTTCTTGATACCTCACCAATTATGAACAACTCGTTTATAACAAAAAAAATTTTAATTTTAGCATGCCAGAGAATTTTTACGCCACTTTTGGAGGGTTTTCGTGAGGGCCACACACAGGCCCTGCCGTCATTACAAAAGCAAAAATTCTTGAATAAAAATTGTGAAACGAATTATTATTTTAGCAAATGTGCAGTACGGATTTCTTCCACTTTCTGAAATTTTGACGTTATAAAAATTACTACCGTCCTGTACTATGTTGCATATACTACCTAATACCGCCCTGGTTGAGACCTTGAAACCCTTTCAAATTACATAACTTTCATGCATGTATTTCACTTCGTTTCTGCAACAACCTTATCGTCCACCTTTCTCGTTCCGCTTCAGAGACTCGGTCCGTTTTCTCAAAAGGATCCCCTTTCTCACAGCCCTGTCTCAGGAGAACGGGGAACTAACAGTTTGGGAAGATCTCAACTCTTGATAGAATAGATTCGTTTCTTAGGCCTGGCGATGATTCTCTTTATAATGAGAATCGAAAAGTAACTAACTACTAACAATAATTAGTATAGTAAACTAACTATTGTTTGTAGTTAGTTACTTTGAGTATGAATATTGGGAATTCTAAAGTAATGACTTAAAAATGAACCTTCTGAACTTTTACTTTCCTTTTAGAGACAAAAACTTCCTAAGGTAGAATACTCAAATTCAAGTTTTTTACCTTCAGGGGACATCCATAAATTACGTGGTCAAAAAAAAAAGGGGGGGGGGAGGGGTTTGGAAAAATCTCACCAAGGGGGTCGATTAAAATCTCACTTCAACTTTTTCAGTTAGAAATTATTAGAGATTACTTCTGTTTACTGCCGTCATTTTACAAATTTTGAACGGATGATAACATAATGTCCTTTCCCCCCACATTATTAATAATGTAAAGGTTTTAGGTGCTATGAAGCACTAAATGCAAATGAATAGGAGAGAAAATCATTTTTAAATGTTGTTGGTAAATCTCACGTGGGGGGGAGGGGGGTCCAGCAAAAATCTCACTAAATCTCACCAAGGGGGGAGGGGGGGTCCAGATTTTTGAAAAAACACCTCACGTAATTTATGGATGTCCCCTAATGAGGTCGCCAGGAACCAGGAATGATAATGTTCACCATTCCTTTCTTTACGTGTTCAATGTGTTTGTGAACGAGTTTGAACATAACAAAATAATTAAATAATTTAGAAAAGTAACACACGAATTAATTTTTTTTCAAAATGAAACTATGAACTAAAAATGGAATTGGTGAATTTCACGAACACAACAAAACAACACTTAAAAGGGAATTCATTCGTAAACTTTTTAATTGAGGTTTAATGATGGGTAACTTCAATAGCATTTTAGTCCGAATTTGAAATAACACGACGCAATTAGGAATACGATCACTTTTAGAAACTTATTTTATGGATTTCTATAAAACGCCTTTATAACATAAAAAAAAATATTTTAAATTTGATTTCAATGCAAAATAAATCTTTCGAAATAAAAAAATATTCTCCCCGGCGGGGAATCGAACCCCGGTCTCCTGCGTGACAGGCAGGGATACTGACCACTATACTACCGAGGATAAATTACCTTGCCGAAACCCGGGATCGAACCAGGGACCTTTAGATCTTCAGTCTAACGCTCTCCCAACTGAGCTATTTCGGCACACAGGTGAGTCACAATTGTAAAGACTGCTCGAGCAAGGCTCGAGTCGTACCTCGTTTTCATTTCTTAGTATGAGCATTTTACATTTTAAGAAAAGGTTTCCGCATAATAAAAGATACCATAAGTTCTTTTAATATTCTTCTGCACAAATATTTCGATATATTTAGTTTTTTTTCCACATAATACTTAATCAGTTGTGATTTAAAAAACAGTGGTGGGTTAAAACTAACCGAAAAAAAAAGACACAAATAGTGATATTCTTATAATCTCCCTATCCGTTAGCCTCAATCAAGGTCAATATAAAAAAAAAAGAACAAGAAGAATTCCTTGAAAAAAAAATATTTCGCCCAACGTGGGGCTCGAACCCACGACCCCGAGATTAAGAGTCTCGTGCTCTACCGACTGAGCTAGCCGGGCTTATTTAAAATACTACAATAATACAAAAATAAGGGATTATCCCCAAACAAAATAATCCCAAACTACGATTTATTTTTAGGTCAAAATTCAAATTATATTTTCACTAAATCGATCATTCTTGAGCTTTTCTGTTCGGCTGATATCTAAATAATTAGAATGTAAAAAAACATACTCTTGTTTTGAAAATGATGAAAACTACTTTTTGTTCTCTTTGATTGTCTGCCGAAATTAGTATTGCTCGATTAGGGGGCATTCACAAATTAGAGGAAGTTTTTCAATTAGACACAAACAATATGAATAATCAAGACCGTCCTCGTTTATGGGACAAGTCCAAGAAAATCGTGAGGGGAAAAATTCAGGACCCTATTTAGGATACAAAACAATCATAAAAAAATACAAATATATTTAAAAATATTGAATAGTTCAAAAAAGCTGACAAATTTTCTATTCCTTTTTTTTCAAACTTGGAGAATTTCAGCTGAAAAATAACTTAAATTGACAACTAAATTCTACTTAGTTCACAGCACAAAAGTGAGAAATAGAAAGACTAAAACAAATAAAATTCAAAAGTGTATTACGAAACTGAGTCATTAAAGCAGTTTAATGAATATCGAAAGAGTCCAACATTCACTGGATAAAAAACTCTTAAATTAAAAAAAAAAATTTGAGCTTAGTTTACAGCACAAAGAATAAGAAAAAGACGAACTTAAATTTCAAATTAAATACGAAATTATAATGAATGGACATCAATTTTTCCAATTTAAGGTGCCAAGTTATTTTTTTCCCTCTATTCTCACTCATGTGTAGCTTGATTTTTTTTCAACATAAAAGTCCATTTGCCTTTTTTGTACCATTCTCCCTATTAAACGGCTGATGCAATAAAAAAAATGCAATATTTTCACTTAAAGAAACCTTTGAAATCCCACAGATATTTTAAATCACTCTGGTAGAAATTAATTTTTTCAGCCTTTGATGCCTTGAAACTAAAAGAATTTAATCGATTAACCTTCAAGATTGATTTTATTTAATGCCAATGAAGGGTTAGCTTCGAAAAATACTAATTCATTTTCAATTACCTTTCCGTGATTCTAAGGAAATTGCTTGGAATTATGAGCAAGGTTAAGTCTGAAAAACTAAGTTTAAAATTAAATAGAATAGGAAGTCCAGCTTTGATACCATTATTGTAGAAAAAGAGCAACCATTAGCACATTCATCTAAAATAAATTTAAAGCTAATAAAATAACAAGTCAAATTTTATAAATGACACAGATACACAAGGATTTTTTTGTTTCCCATTTAACTATAAAAATACTATTACTTATACTATTTCTCTTAACTCTCTAAGAAATTATAAAATCTATGAAATTTAAATGACATCTATAAAGTATCTTCCAAATAAAAATGCCTAGGTATGGTATGGTAAGTGTTTAATGGCACAAAACCCCCATTGGGGCATACAGCGCCAACAAGACTAGATGCTTAAAAGTTTAGGCTAAAATGCCGTCTAACGCAGTCTATGCGTTGTGGTAATAAAATATTTGTCTTATATATATAAATCTTTAAACACAATATAGATGATTAAAATTATATTTGCTTCATAAAATTAATGTCCTTTAAAAACATAAATACATTTCTATGATAGTTATCTCCAAGGAGTTCGACTAATGATGGATAAAAAGCTCCAAATCTCTGCTGTCTTACTATTTTGAATCGAGGACATTCTGACATTATAAATGTTTAACTGATATTATCACATTGCATGTTGGACAGGGTTGTGGTTGTTCTCCGCAAAAATGCCTAGATTTGATTTTAGTAAGACTTTGTTACTTATAGAAATGACTGAATAATAAATGGGTAACATGTTTTAAACTAGTGGATCAAAGGTTTGTTTTTTTATAGAAAAGGTTTCTTTAACCCTTTCAGACTTGGACTGGAATTGAATTCTATGGTAAATTTGGGGCTGTCGGGATTGATAAGGTTAAAGAGTAATATTAACTACTATACTCGACAGCAACGTTTCCTGTCTAAATGACGTCACTACGCGGAAGCAGAAACTGCATAAATAAACAGAAAGCCAGTTGGGTTAAGAGGAATTTTGGTACACAAATCTTTATAAAAAGACACTATATAAACATGGGTTTAACCACGGCTTACTAGATACTATACAGGCTAGCCGAATACGGAAATCATTAAAAATCCAGATGGCAATACTTGACACACTGGCAAAGCATATCCACAGTGTTGAAGGCTGTGGGTGATATAGGTAGGACTTGTGGCGATCCAAGCGGGAAAAGTTGTCAAATGGTTTTCATTGTTCAAAACTCGGCTGGCCTGTATAGTATCTAGTAAGCAGTGGTTTAACAAAATAATAATTCTTAAATTGACATTCTTAATTTCTCCCAAAACCGCACCGGGAACTACTTTGCTTGTTAGTGACGTCATAGGGTCAGGAAACGTTGCAGATGCAGTCTATAGTTCGTACTTGTATTTGTTTACTAGTTTTTATGTAACTTATGTTTAGAGACCCAGAATCTCATACATACATCAACCTGCATTTTTCTACATCTAGAGAAAATGAGATGTTTTATCAACTCTGAAAAAAGCTGTGAAATTTCCCACACAGCTCATACACAAAAGATAAAACTGCCCTTTTATAAGTTTAACAAAAGTAAAAGTGGACCCAATTTTACCTCAAAGAATATCTATTGGATGCAAATCAGCCTTAACCCATTCCTAATCACAAGATGAAAAAATAAATACTCCAAGAAAAAAAAAACAATCTTTCAAATAAAAACTTTATTGTGTATTTGAATCCATATATTCAAGCACTCATGCCC
The DNA here is from genome assembly GCA_963680715.1 of Tetragnatha montana. Taxonomy (NCBI): domain Eukaryota; kingdom Metazoa; phylum Arthropoda; class Arachnida; order Araneae; family Tetragnathidae; genus Tetragnatha; species Tetragnatha montana. The sequence continues at coordinate 27,426,807 of OY796677.1, forward strand.
AGAGGCTGCACTTACACAACCTCTGAAAATACCACAATAAAAAACTATTCTTAAAGAAAAATAACAGTTGCTTGGCACCAACACTGGTCGACAGTGCCCATCCAGATCAACAAAAACAGATGCACTTGCTCGAGTGTCTATTAGTCAATGCTGCACCAGTTGGAAGTCACATCTGTACCAGGCAAGTGGAATGAAGCTGTGTGCTGAGCAGATAAAATTAACATTATTTGTTTATTTTGATACCACCACACTACATAAAAATTGTAGTTCATAATAGTTGGTGATCAAGTAATCCTTTGGCTTTAGCGAGAGTTCATTGTAGGAAAACAGGACTGTTTATAATGACAAGAAAAACCCTTAAAAATGCTCATTGTTGTTTTAACGCTTGTATTCAAGGTTAAATTGGAATGCTAAGAGATTTCATATGTTAAGAAATTGAAATACCAATCAATGCTTTTCCGTTCCCAAATTTGTTGGTGCCTGAGGCTGAAATTAGAAAACCACTTTAAATTTAATCCCATTTGAACATGAGGTTTTTAACTAAATTAATTTATATACCAAGTATTATGATATTGAATAATATTTTGATTGTAACTTTTTGAAAGGGAAACTGGAAGATTCAATGGAAATTTCTGTCTCTCAACTCATAGAAGTTTAATACAGCAATTCAGATAAAAAAGATGGTTTAGTACAAGAAATGAATTTAACTCAATTAGGATAACTGGTATTTCATAGTAGTATTTAAAATAAATTTTTTAAATAATTAAAAACAGAATCATTTTAAAATACTTTTCCATTAGTTTAAAACCAAATAAATATGTTCATAAAATAAGTATTCTGATTTTCAAGTATATACGAATACAATAAATAATTTTATTCCTACCAGGAAAAAATACTAAAGTACTTCTATACCCCAGGCCTGGTAAATATTATTTTTGTGTTCAGATTTCCTGCTCTTTCAAGAAATAGAATATAACTTGTAAATATACAAAGAAGATAATACCGAATGATATTTTAATGCATTTCCATGGAATGCTCGAAATAATTTTGTGCGCATTCTGAATCCAAACACCATGGCAAACAAATCGAAGATATCATTACCTAAAAATTTTGCCCAGCAAAATGCCTGTAAGCCCTTAACGAACATCTCCCTAAAAATGCCCAAAAACACGCCATCCTCAATCAGAGTCCTTCACAAAATGTACAAAGTCTTTTCACTGATGAAACCGTCACCACACACCAAATGCCTCAACAACTCTGGCGGTCCCGGAAGAAGCCGGCGCTGGTCTGGCACTCCCTCACCGTGATCGTGAGGCTCCGCGACGTGACATCCGTGATCAGGATCTGGTCGAAGACGTCGCTCTGCTTGCGCCACGTCTCGGGCAGCGGCCGGTGGTTGTCGTGCTTGGGGCGCAGGAGACCCAGGGTTGGGGGGCGGACCTCGGCTGCTTTCGGGGGTGGGGCGGCCGCTTCGACATTGTTCTCCTGGTCCGAGTGGTTGGCCGGAGACTCGACACAGTTGCTTGCCGGAGGAGGTGGCGGGGGTTGTCGCGAAGGGGACTTGGCTGTCGTCGTCGTTGCGGACTTCTTTGCCTCGGCTTTCTTCGGCGTCTTTTCGGCAGGTTTCGTCAGCCGGGGGACCTTTGCAGGTGGTGTGGGTTCCTCCTCTGGGGGTTCGGCAGGCGTCTCTTCGGACTTTGGCGGCGGCTGTTGCTCTGGTGGTGCCTCGTCTTCCGAACGTTTTCGCTTTAGAGTGGCAAGTTCCTGTAGGGGTAAAATATATTTTTTTAAAGAGAAAACAATTTTTATTTGTTTAAACACAAATGTACATGGAAATACTAGGAAAACAAGGAACAATGACTCATATGGGAACTCACATTCTAAATAAGAAATGCTAAAAAATAAAATTTAAAAAATGTCTTAAAATGAAGGACTATTTATATATTCTTTACAGCATATTTCAATCAGTTGGTCTGCTATTTTTTACACACATTTACAAAGGTTAGCCAAAAAGGTTCTGTGGCATGTAAATATGTTCGACAAATACAGGCACGGATCCAAGGGGGGCACTCTAGACAGAGTGCCCCCCTAAGATCCAAAAAAAGTACTCAAAATGAGTTAAAACCCTACTTTCACAAGTCAAAATTTTTTTTCTGGGGGAGGTCCCCCATACACCCCAGAGGTACCAAAAGGGGATCGAATGATACTTTTTCGAAAATCCCCAACATTTTGACATTTTCTTCAAAAGGTAAAGGTCTGGAAAAGAGCCCCTTCTTTGGAGCCGTGCAGTCACACAGCCCCTCCTCTGGATTTGCTCTAACTAAGTATCCCCAGAATTCACAACACCCTTTCTACAATCTAATCTTATATTGCTAATTTTTCATTAAAGCACAATTAATGCTTACAAATTAGAGTAGAAAATCAAATAACTTCGATTACTTCTGGAGTGTGGGGTTCCAAACTATTTCCGTACTCATTATTAATATAAAAAAAACAACTGGAAAAACCACTGAAGTAACCATACCGGCTCCTCTGGCTCTTGCTGAGGCGGCGGCTGTTGTTGCTTCTCCTCTTGCTCGTCAGATGGCGCTGCTGCGGGCTCCCCTTCCTCCTCCTCGGGCTTGCCGCCATCTGCCGTTGCCGCGGCGGCCGGCTGCGGGGCTTCACTGCTGCTGCTGCGGTTCTGCTGTAAATAAATAACGGAATCAAAAATCGGGGACACCGGGCGGAAGCAAAAGAGGGGGAGGCAGCGAACAACATGAACTCTCGGCATTGACAGTTCATTTCGGGGCAGAATGGAGGCACGCGAGCGGGGGGAAAGTAAAAGGAGAGACTTTCAGCTGTGGTAAACGATCGTGCGGGGAAATTCAATGAAACGGTTCGGCTTCTTTCTAATTGATAAGCAGATCTCGAGAGGGGGGTTGGCAAAACAAGGCCTTCTTTTGAAAGAAGCGAACCCAGGTTTACCGAAAGACCCGAGTTCAAAACATCGCGGTTTAATCCAATCATGAATAAGTAGAGTAGAGGGGGAGGGCAGTTGGTCCGGAAAAACTAATTCAGACTGATTTTTTTTTTTAATTTGAAAGGGGAAAGTCACACATGGTGTTTTCATCAAAACACTTTAGTAAAGGAATACATTTTTTAAAAGAAATTATTGTTTTACTTTATTTCTGATAAGTTCTTATCAATTGAATTATAAAAAATGAAACAATGCTTAGCTTCAATCCAAATAATCAGAAAATAATACTAAATGTATGTTCCCCGTACAATACACGAATCCGCTACGCGACGCAGTTTTCAGAGGGGCAACTCCTCAATTTATCCAACAATATTTCCCTGGGGAGTAGGTGTTTCATTATCTATAACTAATCACCGCGGCAAAAGAATTTTTATGCAAAAGATACGACTGGAAGAAGTTTGGGAACCACTGCACTGTTAATAAAATTGATAATAAGTAATACATAACCAATAGCCACAAAAAGTAAAAAAAAAATAGGTGGTTCCCATAGCATGAAAGTTGGCTAGTTTTTTCTGAGGATTCAAGGTTCCCACTCTACTTCGGAAATAAAATTTCTCCCTGACCCGTGGGACCGCTGATGTATTTATTTCTAACACTTTAATAAAAATATAAAAGCTCAAATTCATTACTCATTTTTAAAAAATCAGGAATGTTTATGGAAAAATCCATATGAAAAAAATACTTCAAGAGGACTTCAAAGATTTTGAATAATTGTTTTTTAATTTTCAACTCTAAGATTAATATTGCTATATGATAAAACATAGATGAAGAGAGTCAGGGGCAGATCCGGGATTTTCTTCTGGGGGGGGGGCACCATTTAGATTATTAGCCCTACATGGAACAGGCCGTAACCAGACTTTTGTATTGGGGTTGACTTAACACACCCCCTACCGAGTACATTTATACGTTAAGGTATAGATCACTTAAAAGTAGTATATTGAATTAAGTTGCACACAATAATGTGAGCTTCAAGTAAAAATGGGGGTTCTAGGGGTCACCTCAGAAAATTTTTGAAAATTTTGTGTTGTAAAAGTAGTGTTTCAGCTGGTACCCTTTGGATTACATAGAAAGAGAACAACCCCATGTAAACCACATAATTTTTAAGGAAAAACATTTTTAATAGATATCTAAATTTCTAGGGGGAATGGGGGTCCTCCCCTAAAATTTTTGTGAAATTTCCCTTTTTAAACTAGTGTTTTAATATCATTTTGGGAATCTCTTTGGGAAACACCCGAAGGGTACCGCTTCTTGAAAGCAGCAAAACTTTCAGGGGAAAAACACTGTAAACAGACATCTAAGTTTTGGAGGGGGTCTGGGGGTTTTCTCCCACGATATTTTTTTTAAATTTGACCCTAAAAAGTATTGTTTTTACTCCTTTTGAGACCCTTTGGGTTGCACCCAAAGAAAGAGGATTTCTCCTTAAAAGTTGCAGAACTTTCAAAGGAAAAACAATATAAAAATTGAAGTCAAAATTACGGCCCTCATCTGGGAAGCCATGATACCCTCAAAAAACTATTTAACTTATTCTTCTTCACTATGAATGATTTAAATTTCATTTTAAAAAATGGTAGTTACTAAATAAAAAACACTGTTGACAGACGTCAAAGTTTTAGAGGGGGTTTAGGGGTTCTCCCCCAGGAAAATTTTTGAAATTTGACTCGTATGAGCTAGTGTATTTTTTATTCCTCTTGGGGGGGGGGGGCACGTGCCCCACTTGGATCCCCTACTGAACAGAGTATATAACTCAAACTTACCTTATTTTTAGGCTTTGGACCTCTTCTAGCAGGTACTCCAGGTTTGTTTTGGCTACAATAAAAATAATCAATGAAACCAACAGTCAAACTAATGATAATTTGATTTACTTTATGAAATATTTGAACAAATTTCACTGAAATTCAAGTGTTAATATATTAGATAGATTGTTTGATTACCAGGTCTTATGCCACTGATATACATATATATATGATATATACGCCACTGAAAAGGCTGTTGAGCTTTTGAAGAAGAAGAAGAAGAAGAATTTTCACAAAGGTTTATTAAAAAATGCACCACATAGGGGACCCCACCGAAATAATAAAATAATATTTTTCTACTCAAAACACCAACTGATCTCAGCGGAGACATTTTCGCCCTACTTCTGGCCAAAGCCAATTGCCAAAAGCCACGACACCCTAATCATTATACTTTTTAATTGTGTTTTCATACAGCTATAGTAATTTTTCTTCATTTATTGTTCTGATGCTTAGGGAGTTTGATTGCGGTTTTCGGGTCTCTTTATATGTAGTTCATGCCATTTTCGTATTTCACTCCTCATAATTGAATTTCACTCCTCCTAAAAAAAGTCGAGTATTTTTACTCCCCCAAAAAAATCCTGGGAATAACACTGCCCCCAGGCAATAAATCTGTTGATTGTTTTACAAGCACGGCACGTTGCAGTATTACTGGTATTTGGAATCAGGAGCGTATATAGGGGGGGCCAAGGGGACCCTGCCCCCCTGAAATTCGGACTAGGTGTACCAAAACAAGTTTAAACCCTGTTTTTAAGGGTCAAAATTCAAAAAATTTTCTGGGGGAGGACCTCCAAACCCCCCTTTTGTACTTGGAATTTTATTAACAACTTTATTATAATAGTTCATCAAAAACCAAATCCTACCAAAAAATATATGTCCAAAATTTTGACTAAGTTTACCAAAAACAAGTTAAAACCCTGTTTTTAGGGGTAAGGTTCAAAAATTTTTTCTGGGGAAGGACCTCCAAATCCTCTTTTGTCTCTATGTTTTTGGAACTCTATTTTTAATAACTGTTTAAATATTAAGTTCATAAAAATGTACATCCAAATTTCGGACTTATTGTACTAAAACTAGTTGAAAACCTGTTTTTTAAATCAAACTTCCAAAAATTTTCCCAGACCCCCCTTTGGTACTTGTATTTTTCTTACTATATTAATTTTTAGGGACTAAATTATCTCCTAAAAAGCTACATTGGACCTATTAAGTATGTGTGGGAGGGGATGGGGAGTAAATTTGGGCCCCTCCCGAAATAAATTTCTGCCTACGACACTGTTTGGAATTTATTAAAAATTAACTTGTCTACTTTAGGTAATAAAATAATTTAGAATAGAGTAGACAAAATTACATGAATGGGTAGACTTAATCGAAATTTCTGTTAGAATTAAAGTATTTCCAAGATACCAAATTATAAGAAACTTGTAGCTTGTAGATTGTGTAAACTAAAAATATTCCTTAAATTTCATGAAAAAGATTTTAAAAGCAATTATTATTATCCTCCTAAATATTTACTATTGTAATAATTTTTATAAATTATCATAATATTTGATAAACTAAATGCATGTATATAAATTAACCAAATATAAGTAAAAATAAAATTTACATAAATCTAGGAGTAAGAAACAATTATTTAACTTGCCCCCCCCCCCTGAAAAAGTGCCCCCCCCCTAGGGAAAATTCCTGGCTACGGGCCTGATGGGAAGACACTCTAAGAAAAGGTACTTTCTTGACTATAAATTTCAGAGTATACGTACAAAGGCAAAACAATCCTATATACCAGTGGTTCCCAAACTATTTTGCTCGTGGAACCCCCCAATTTGTTGCCAATGATCGCGGAACCCTGAATATGTTTTAATCAACGACTTTTCAAAATCTAATATCTGATATTAAATGAAACAAGCTAACTTAATGTTAAAAAAGTTGTGATTAAGCGAGTTCCAAGAACCATCAGGGTGGTCTGGAGAAAATGTTTGGAATGAAGAAAATAATGTTTGAATGAAAGAAAATGTTTGGAAATTTGACTATTAAAAGAGGGTTTTAGCTTGTTTTGGTACACATTTCGGATATGCGTTTTTAAGAATTTAATATACATATTTTTGGTAGGATTTGCATTTTGATGAACTTAAAGAAAATAAGAATGGTGATTTTTTTATATTAAGGAAATCAAATTTGTCTCGCGGAACCCCTAAATTTTTTCGTGGAACCCACTTTGGGAACCACTGCTATAACACCCCACCTGTTAGGGGTTTCAATGGGGTCTTTAAGTAAGAAGTTTCATAAAAGTAACTTTATTAACAGGAGAGAAAACAGTATTAAAACCAAACTTTTTAAGAATACTGGAAATTTGTAAGCTTGTAACCAGCTCCTCAGCTCCTGTACTAGTACTCATTACCAAGAGCGCGAGCTAACGTATTATTGTCCCGTGCTCGCGTGTTTTCAGTGAGTTTTTTCAAAATGTTTTAGAAAAAGAGAGATCAAAATTTGTATCAATAAAGTTTGTCCGCCTTTTTACTGGTCTGTAGTATTTATTTCCGAAAATAACCCCAAGAACCTGAGGTTAAGAGAGACGGGAGAGTTCAGGACGGAAAACTCCCGTTACAAGCTTACTTTGTTAAAATATTTACATGTATGAACTCATTTCATTGCAAAGCAGTAAATTAATTTAACATTCATATGATAGCATCAACACAATTTTTTAAATTTATATTATTAGTTTATAATTTTATCCTAGAGATTAAAATGCTCTCAAAATAAATAAGAAAATATTGTATCAAAAATCAAGGGGGATATTTGAGGGAGTACCTAGGTCGTTGGACCTTCAAACTCCAGTATAACTAGTCCCACTGGGTGAGGCTTGAGCTGAACTGTTACAGAACATGTGACTGAAAGTCACGGTCAGCTGAGGAGTGGCTAGCTTGACGCTAACCCCCTCTTGATTTCCCCAAGTAATCTTGGTACTCATTTTATCGACCCCGTAGGGATGAAGGGCTGAGTCTGCCTTGCCCGTGGACCGGGATTTGAACCCCGGGCCTGTGGTGTGGGAGCGCAAAGCGCTTCCTCTACGCCACCGGGCTTACGAAAATTTGATACTACTAAATTCAATATCTTTATTTTTACTATTAAAGAAGTATTTGAACATCATTTCAAGTCAATTTATATTACTTGCTTCATTTTAAAATTTAATTGATAAACACTGCATTTGTAGCGACGCTAGCGAGTTAGTTGAGTAGCCTTTTACAATTTATATATTTTTAAATAAACAAATTTGGAGAACCAAAATCATTAACTTAAAAAATCAAAATTTCAATATATTCTTAGGAAAAAAAACTAATGTTATATTGAATTAGACCCACACATAGAACTTTAATGGTACATTTCAATTTATATTACCATGAAAAGTTGAAATTTATAACTGATTCATATTATATGTTACGGGCAATGTGATAAATTCAGTGGAATTTATGAATGAAACTTATCACTTTGCCCGCCTCCACTTCGGGCATAATAATAATGCCCGATTAATCACTTTGCCCATAACATATATATTTATATTTATGAATCACAATGACATACCAACAATAACTGCTGGAATATTACTTTTAAAACAACTAAAGTGCAACTTATAACCACAACAGTATAACTGGGATTTTTGGAGTAATCGAGAGCCTACAAAAGTAGTGGTTATTTTTCAACGTGTGAAGCAGCTACATCGTTTTTTCTTCTGTAGCAGCTATTTTGCAACTGAATTTTTTTTTTGCCATCTCTAATAAACAATAAATACCATATAGATAAATTCTAACCAATAGCACATGAAAATAAAGCAGTTTTCATTAATACAAGTTGAAATTAGAAGATAGTTCTTGTTTTTGACATGCATAATTTAAAACAAAATTAATTCATGCATTACATTTTCACCAATCAAAGGAAGTAATTTTGGTAATAATGTAGTGTGCAGGGTACTTAAGGTTTATTAGAGCACAAATCTTACCAATTTAACTTTATTAGACAGGATTTTACAAATTATGATCAGATCATGCCTATTATACTCTCGATCATCAGTTTCAGTGGCACAGTTAATGGGCTTTGGCAATGTATATTTGTTTTTGATGGGATAATACAGAAGTACCACCATTTATACTTAGAGAATAAAACACAACAGTGTTAATAGCTGAGATATTACCAGCGATAAGATCATAAGCAGATCCTTTCATTAGACACAATGTGCTTGTGCGGCAGGCGGCACTAAGTCACAGCCATTTTTTATTTTCAAAATAAACCCTCCTGCACCCGGCATTCAGAGGGTTTTTCCATAGTTTTTCTAATATTTCCATAATCTGTAGTAGGAAAACCATAGAAACTACAGGGAACCCATAGTACTTGGAGTCTCTAAGAAGGGGTGCAGATGCAGAATATGTCCAAACATTGTTCAGGGGAAATTCAAGCAGTTGCGGGGAAATTTTTTCCTAGGTTTACAAAGAATAAACCCTATAAATCCAAGTTGTTATTAGTTAGAAATATTTTGGCTAGTGACAATATTATACCCTCCAAATTCTAAGGAATTACCGATTTATAGAGGACCTATAGAAAACTATAGATCAATGCTGAAAAAACGAGCTTCCTTTGTAAACATATGAAAGTTGGCTTTTCCTTGAGTTTTTAATGGCATGCATGAAAAAGAACGTATTATGTGACGGGATTGGTGATTTTCACTAAAAATTGGGTTTTTGTTAAACATGACGATGTTTTTGTGACCAAGTAAGTTAGTTCAAGAAAAGTTCAAATTTGTGAAAAACAGTTTATAATTCATATTTTAAGAATAGTAATTTTTCAGTTAAGGTGACATGTATATATAAGAAAGAATAAAAGAAGGTATTTAAGTCCATAAGAATAAAAACTTATGGATTATTTGGAAATTATTAGATTTTATCGAAGTTCAGTATAATTAAAAAAAAACTGTATTTTATTATAAACTCTTTGTACTTTTAAGTAGTAATGTAAACTAGAAGGAAAATATGGAGACAATTTTGAGGAAATTTTGAAAAAATATGGAGACATTTTTGGGGAAATTTTGATAAAATATGGAGACATTTTTGGGGGAAATTTTGGACAAAACTGGGTTCTGGGGAAATATTGGGCCCTAAAACATTTTCTGCACCCCTGTCTCTAAGTTTAGTAGAATGAAAATAATTTTCAGTAAAAAATAATAGGAAACTTGTCGTGCACCCTGGACAAGTCTCTTAAATAATCAACTCTTCTTCACAGCACAAATATTTATTCAAAGAAACGCATAAGAAACACAATCACACACCGACAATAGCGGCCACTACCGAACTCTCTCAGCCCTGAATGAATATAAAAACAAACTTGTTTCTCCCTGCGGTGCATGCTTATTGCTGTGCCAACTAGTACTGAGCTAGGATTTTTACACTACAAAACTGAACCACATTTTAGGATTGTGTTTCTATGTAATAAATTTGGTACAGATTTGAAAAGAGATCCTCCCTCACTCGACTGGCCACCATAGAGGACCTGTTCTAAATTTGTTCCATAAATTTAGAAAATTAGGTTCTTAAATGGGTGAGTTCTTAGGTTCGAAAATGTTATCAAAGCCCATTGACTGTTATATGGCTATGCCGCTGAACGGTCGACGGGATAGTACGAAGTAAGGGGCCATTCATTAATTACGTAAGGATGATTTTGGCAATTTTTTACCCCTTTCCTACCCCCATGTAAGGGTACGTAAGATTTTTCAAACCCCTCCCCCCTATTCTTACGTAAGATTCCATTTTGTTTTTCAAAATAATAAAATGTTAGAAAAGGAACAGTTACACTAAAACTCTCAGTTTGACGTAAATCACAGATTTTTATCTTTCAACAGATAGGTACCTAAGTAATATTCTTGCTGTCAACTACATACTACCATTATATTATCGGTTCAATTCCGTTAGAGTCCCCGCTAAATATCAACCGGTTCTTTTAGACAACAAAAAGTAGAAATATTCATAAATAATTTTAAACTCCTGAATTAAAATGTTTAATTAGATCAATAACTATTCAGTTTATTAATAAAAGTCAGAAAAATTTGTTATTATTTGGATATATTTAGCGATTTGGATGTTGGCGATATTTAGCAGGGACTCTAATGGAATTGAACCATATTATCTCTAGTCTTTGGAATACCATTTATCAGTATTATTAACTTGGAAAATCTTACGTAAGAATGGGTTTGACCCCCCACCCCCCAAGTAAGGGTATGTAGAGATTTTTCCAACCGCAAGACGCGGAATGACGGCCCCGTTCTCTGGACTACGACCTCCTAAATATCTATATACTTAATTATCAGTTAAATATTTTAAAAGTACTATTTATATTCTGTATTTTCTTCTCGAAAATAAATTTTTTATTCACCTTAATAGGTGCAATGTAATTTTCATGCCAAAACAATCTTTTCTACATGTAGGTACTGGAATAGCAAATAAATTTTTTTATTAGATGGTCTTCTCCTGACACCAATATCAATTAATTTTTTTATAACACTTACTCTGTTAAATTTATTACAACTTTTTGCTAATAATTTCATGTGTATTATTTACCCATCTTTTATCAAAAGTCAAAGTAACAAAAAATTAATAAGTATAAATACAGTCAAATACCATAAAACCCCTCTAAAATATCCCTTTCGGATAAATACCACCGGTTATTTACCCACAAAAATTAAGGCTCAAGTTCCGAAACGCTACTGATTTCGCCAATGAGCCAATAGTAGCAATCAGTAGCGTTTCGGAACTTGAGCCAAAATTTATACCCCCGGGTATTTTATATCATTGGTTATGTTTGTTTACTTTTGTAACTTAACATTTCATTAACTTTAAAATTCTACATAAACATTCACTAACATATGAAAATCGGAAAATTTAATTATAGTTAAAAATTCTATAGAAATAAATATTGATCAAATAGTATTCACACAATTTCAAGAAAATAATGCACATAGAAAACAATTCATTTGCGCATGCCCACCGGCAGCCATATTGATATTAAGCTTAATAAACTCACCTTGCTTCAAATGCATCTATAAGAAGCTTGTCGTATATATTTTCCTCAGGCTCCCAGGTATTGTGCCTGCGAGAACAAATAATCCTTATGAGCACATAGCACTAATAATCCAATTTGGTAATCCATGTTTACAAACACAAATAGCGTAGTAATCCAAATCATATACGTACTTTTGACCCCAACCTTTCCATTTAACAAAGTATTCCACACTACCCTAAAATGAAAAATCACTTAATTAAGTAAACCTGTCAGCAAAATAAACAAACAAATCTTTCCAAAACCACAGCAAAGAACACGCGATCTGATTTGTTTACCTTGCGGTACCGTTTTTTCTGAATGCACTCCACGGTGAAAACACCGTCTTCGCCCAAATTTGATTCTTCCATGGTCGAATAAAGACCGAAATTTTTAAAAAATCACGTCACAATTACATACGATTCTTGGCGTAAACACTAATTGAGAAAACAATTCATCACAAACAGATAGTATCACAAAACACCGGGTTTTTGGCGCGGACTTTCTCGCGATCTCTCGTTCGTTCGGTGATTTTGTTGTCAAAAGCGTATCTGAGGAGAGGGGAGGTGGGAGGAGGAATTCAAGATCTATGGTTGCTGCAATTGGCGTGAATATGGTCGCCAATATTTTTATTTGGCGCCGTTTTACTCATTGACTATTCCGGAAGGTTCGAAAGGAGGGGAGAAAAGGGGGGTGGGTGGATTACTCATATAATTTTTTGGATTTTCCCCAAGAGGGTCAAACAAAAAAAAACTTTTTTTCCCCAAAATAAAAGGTGCTCAGTTCAGTCCTTTAAAATTTATTCTTCCTTTTTCCATAGTGTAAATAAAGCCAGAGGCAATTTTATAGAGAATTATTGCCAATGCAATCAATAAAACTATTTATTTCTTTAATAATCATTCTAAATTTTAATAATTTAACAATATGTCCACTTATTTACAACCAAATCTCCATATGAGTGTTTCCAAGTATTTCGGGTGTAAGGTCCCTATTAAAATATATAATTTTCCACAGCACCCTACTTGAAAGACGTATGTTAAATCAAAAACATTTCAGAAAAATTCCAATACATTTATAAACAAATCGAGTAGGGTCACTTGGGGTAAGTAGGTCGCTGGGGTAAGTGGGTCACCCCCCTCAAACTAAACTATGTAAAGGACATTTCACACTTATTCACATTGATCATGTTACATTTTGTCACACTGATGGGTTTTGCAGGTATTAGTTTTGTGTCATTTCTTTTTAAGATTATAGAACTATTGTAAAAAAATTTCCATAATTTTTTTTTTGGAGAGTTCGAGATGCATTTTTCCAAGAAGAGTTTCCAAGAAAGTTTTCACTATATTTTAATGTTTTTTCAACTGTTGTGCCAGGTTCGACTTAAAATATACATACTGCAATTTGAATTTTCACAAAATCTCTTATTTAAAAATTTTTAAGAGGGGGGTCCCACTTACCCCGTAATTTAAGCATAGTAGGGGTAAGTGAGTCCCCTCATTATGGGGTAAGTGGGACACCCTAGACTCACCATTTTAATGTTTATTGAAACATTTATAAGTAATTTATTGAAATTTTATATTAATTTTGCGTTTTAATATAAGCTGTGGTAAGTAAAGTAAACTATTAAGTTGGGTTTTTTTTATTCACGTTGCCGAGAAATTAATTAAAACACACAGTGGGGGTGGGGGAATAGTTTCGAGGGTTTCTTTATAAGGCTCCCGAACCATTCGAACATGAAGAAAACATTCTGTAATTGTAGTGTTCCAAAAAGGGGTCCCACTTATCCCAACCAACCCTATTAATTTAAATGTGAGTAGATATCTCGAACATGGATTAAGTTACAATAAAATATTTTGTACCTAAAACTTCTATACTTTATCAAGTAAGACCCCCTTACTCCCTCTTAAGTTTTGCTTGCTTTCAATCAAAATAAAGAGGGGGTGACCCACTTTCCCCTTCCTATGGGGTAAGTGGGACACCCGTCTCATTTTTTACAAAAAGACCAGTTAAGAAAAATGTAGAACATTATTTTAGAACCTAATTATAAATTTTTGTTTATTAATAGTGTCTTAAATAAAATATGTCATTAAGTTCAAATTGAACCTCTTCAAAAAAATTTTATGAAGCTTCAAAAATGTACTGTTCCAAAAAGGGGCCCCACTTACCCCAAGTGACCCTAAAAAGCAAGAAGCAGGCAGAAACAACTATTTTGTTTATTTTACAAAACTATTTTGTTTGTTATTAAAAAAAATTATCTTAATACCAAAATATTTTTCTAAGGGGTGCAGGAGCAGGTGCATATATTTTTATAAAACGCTAATTAAATTGTACCGTCAGTTTTTAGTTTCCAAACATTTATTCACTTCATTAAAAAAAGTTTTTGAAGTTGCACAATAAAATGAAATAACGACCATGGCGCACGTTTTTGAAAACACTGGAAGTAGATTACTGGATCGAATTGATTTGATAATTAGCTATAAATCAGCCCCGTAACTATACTTTTTTTGGGAGGGGTTTTGGCCCCCTTAAATATTTCAAAAACCTCTTTGCAGTCGAGTATTTTACATTAGTTAAAATGTAAAGTACTACTCTCCAAGCAAAGAGGAGGTCTTGGGGTCCTCCTCCTTACATTTTTTTGAAATTTAACCCTGAAGGGAAGTGTTTTGATTTATTTTTGGACATTTGTGATCCGAAGTCGATTTTGGTGACATCCGAAAAGGCTTTCTTCTTGTTTGTTGCAGAATTTTTTTTTGAAGAAATAAGAAGTCATAAAAATTTCGGGACGGGGGGGGGGGGTGAAGCCCCTAAACCCCCTAGGAGTTGACCCTTCTGTAAACTAATATTTTAAAAACTGTTTAACTAGGCTTACCATATTTTCTTGAGCTCATCCCAGGACACTTTGTCGACCTATCGGTCCATCAAAGATTAAAAACTAAATAAACACCCAAAACTAAAAAAAATTAAACATTTAAACTTAAATAACATACTTTATTTAATCATTTGTACTTTTCACTTGACATCACTTTTTTCAAAAATTCTTTGTTATATTTAATTAAATCATAAAATTCACAGCAATTAAGTTCACAGAGTTAATTTTCACATGTAAAAGGTGTTTGATAGAGAGTCTGCCCCCTTTCAGCAGTCTAAATATGAGTAAAGTGAAGCCGTAGGAGTAAGGTAAAAAAATGCAGTTCGAAAATTTTTATCGAAATTATGAAAACCCAGGACATTTGGGACCCAGGACATTTCCCAGGACAGCCTCCGAAACCCAGGACTGTCCTGGGTAAACCAAGACGTATGGTAAGCCTAGTTTGGCGTAAATTTAAGTACAACGTGTATTTTTTCCTTTCCACATATTTATTTTACGAATCCTCATTCTTTCGTGCGTTTCTAGGGAAAATAGTTATGAAACACACTTGCAATGCTTTTTAACGAGCTTGTATTGGGCTCTAACATGTCCCATGTCGGGGAAATATATGCGAAATTATTTGCGGAAAGCCTTAAATATTTATTAGTATATCCAAATTAAGTATAAAATACAACTTTCAGATGCTTTGCCAACTTTCATAGGTATTTATTAAGACCTCATAAATGGGCAAAAATGTATAAATACATACGTATAAATAGGTTTGGAAAATGCCACCCCGTGAGAAATCAAATAGCATCACTATTTATATGAAAACTTTTTCTCTCTGGAGGAGAAATAGTTTTAATCATGTGGAATAAAAATAAATCACACAATAAAAATGCTTAAGTATTTTTAATTACAAAATTACTTTCTTTCCTTTCGATTTAAAAAACACATTTATCTACCAATGTGTCAAAATAATATAAGTACTATGTGTCAAAAAATTCCTCACAAGAGCATAAAATCTAATCTAAAACTTTGATTTTTTGATTATCTCTCCTTCTCGACGGAAATGAGATAAGCGTAGAACCAAGTTATTTCCAGAATTTAGTTGAAAATTATGTAGCTTTTCCGTTTTTTACTGAGTTTTAAAAGGAACTAAAAAAGCTTTACTATTAAAGTCCTTGATTAGTAATTACACTGGGCAACAGTTTTTGACGAAGTTCGTGTAAAAATAATAAAAGTATAATTTCTGTGTAATAAAGTGTATAATAATAAAAGTAGTAATTTCCTATTATTGATTTTGACGTGCTAAATATGACCATAAAAACTCTGGATTGGTTCTTGTTTCACAAATACAGAGGGGTCATGATATTCTGTGCTTAGTGCAGAAGTATTGCAATTTTTATAACATTCTTCATGATAAATTTATAATTCAGGCATGAATATGAGTAATATTTATTTAGAATGCCTTGAAGCACCACACATGCTGAAACATGCTATAATACAAATTTTTTGTCGCTGTCATACAAAATTTTATAGTTATTTTGATGGAAATTATATAGCACTGTGTTTCGCATGTATACAGAAGGTTTGATAGTATATAAAAATGGACTCGGACCATGGAAACAAGTAGCATATTTGCAAAAAAAAAATCTTCAAAATTAAGTCTTTTAATGGTTTGGTTCGTAATAGTCGTAAACTGCCTTCTAGCAAACGAACCATGCAATTATATTTTGGCAAGACTATTTTATGTTTTTATGTGGTTATTTCTTTAGGAATTAAAGCGATAAACATCACTTAAAAAGCAATTTAAATGAGTTCTTGTGCTCCTATCATAAATAGTAAAATCTCAACTTAACAAAAAATCCGGAACCAATATCGAATTTTTATTGCCATATTCGTGTTTAGCAGGCTGAAATTATATACTTTGACATTTTAGTCAATTTTACATTTTCCATGTTTTGCAGTGTTATTATTAATTGAATCTTTTATTTCAGAAACAAGTTAGAGCCCACAGAGAAATATCCTAACAGAGGGTCCACGAGGCTATTTTCAAATGCGTTACTGATGTGAGGGCGCCACACTAGAGTCTGGAACGTATGCCGGCCGCTTAAATCTCTCGCCAAATTAGAACTCAGCGCATGCGCAAAAAGTTGTCTTCGATATCCCATAGGCAGCCGGTGAACGATTCAGACTGGATCCAGACGCTAGTGAATTTACTGCGATCCCAGCGCCACAATGCTCCCAACCTGTAACAAGATGTCATGATTTTCGATTTCCATTATGGCCTATGGCCGTGGACTCTCTGTTCTAGTATACTCTGTGTTAGAGCCCATTGGATTAACACAGCGTTTAACTTGTTTCTGAAATAAACGATTCAATTATGATTCAATATTACATGCCAAAAGAACATTTGACAAGAGTAGGTCTCTTAAATTATTAAATTACATTATTAAAATATCATGGAAGCTTTGTTACTCACTTTTGAATTATTGAATAGAAAAACTTGATGTTATTTTAGTAAGTTAAACTGTATCGAACTTGTTAAAGATTTAAAAATATCCCCTATGTTAAAGATAGTTTGGTTGGAAAAAAAACAGATATAGGTGTTTTTTAAACTTCTTATAAATGTTGGCAATCTCTAAATATCTTCTAATGCACTTGTGTAATCCTCAAAATATCATCAACTAAAAACGATACTTTTGCTGCACGTTTGTTTTACCATGATTTATTAACTTCAAAAAATAAAGTTTTTTTCTTAAAGTAACATCATAAATTCCTTAGTTATATCTTTTCCTTCTATTTTTCTAAAAAATAACTGGATATACAATTCAAATTTATGCAGGATTTTTTTTAATCGGAAGAATTTTGTTAATTTTAAGAAATAGGGGTGTACTGTACAGCCCCATAATAGCTGCTCCCCCCTGCATTCGCTATACTGTGCTTTATGGCTTCACGATTGCAATTTATACCCTTACTTTTAATTTGCAGAATATGAAGTTCCACAGAAACTGGGTTGATTGTTGATTCCCATGACTCACGCTCTTGCACAGCGTTGCGCAAGTTGCTGGGATTTTCTGCAAGATGAGTTGATTCATGGATCGATGTAGAGCAGGAAATTTTCTGAGGAAGCCAAAGGGAGATTGTTGAAAGCAATGTTTCATTGTTATTTGTTATTATAATAAAGAAAGCAGCATCGTTTTAACCCCTTCAGTCGGAATTTTGAAATTTTAGTATGAAAATATTTTCTTTTGGTACATAGTATGCTATGATGATAAATATATCTGTCACAAATTTTGAAGTGTCTGGTATAATATTTAAAGAAATTACAGACAGAAAAAAGTAGCATTTAAAATATCAAAAATCACTTATATAAATTATTTTTTAAATATAATAAAGCAATAAAATGAAAAAACTTGCATTAATACAGGTGTAAGTAAGTTTAAAACATGTTTCGTCCATGTAAACAAACTACACGATCACAAGTAGCTTTTACTTACGTCCAGTACGATGTCCGGTATAGCGGACATCCATTTTAAAAAAACATTCAGCGCCTTAAAAAGAACTTATTGGTAATCAAATTTTATGTTTAAATAAACCTTGTACAATAGTACAGATGTGGAGCATCAACTAAAACAAAATCGGTGTTATTCTTAAGTATTTTAATGAAGTTAGTAGAGTTTAAAGTTGATGTCCGGTATACCGCACATCAGGTCCGAAGGGGTTAAGTTTTGCTTATTTATTTAGATCTTTTAAGCATTCTTGTTGGGTTGGTCTTGCTCGTTAGTCTTCGACCATTTGATGGTACTAGACTAGATGGAACAATGCTTTCAAGTTTCAAACAATCGAATTACGGACTAAAACATTTCTTGATAGGTCATAAAATAGCTGGAATTCCACAAAATTCAGAAAAATGCACAACATTAAATGAACGAAATTCTTTAGAAATGACTCAATTTAACCAAAAGTAAATTAAAAATAAATTATGAATAGAATTCAACTCTAGTATGGTTTGGTGGGTTTTAAGGACATTTTAAGATGGTTTTACCCTTTTTAATTCAGCTTCGCACAAGTACATATTTCGCTTTTTTACAAATGTAACATTGATTAAAGTTATTTTACCTTCTGTTTCTAATTTAGAACTAACTGACTGATTTAAAATTTTCTAGCGTTAGACTCGTTAGAGCTTTCATTTGGCTATGTCTATATTGAAATATTGATCAGTATAATAGTTTGATATAGGGATAATACTTGCCTTTTCTTAACAGCGCTAGATCATCAACTAAAAAAATTAAAACGGATAAGATGCAAAAATGACTAACTAAAAGTCCAAACAGTATGTAAAGGTTATTTTTTCAGACAATTTCAGTTCATGTTTGGCTTTCAGTTATAATTTGGATTATTAATCTCATATTTAGGGTGTATGTATATTTTTCATACTTTACTAGAAATTTTCTAGATGAATCCATGTTTTGTCGGTTGTAAAGAATATCAAAGTGTATAATTTAATAAAGTTCCTATAGATGTGTCTTGATGAGCTTACGTCATTTATTTTCTATACAGCGCAATTTTCCCCTTCTGGTAAATATGTGTATATATATTTCTACTATAATTTTCATTTTCATAAATGATAATAAAAATCTGTATCAAATCTAAAATTTTAAAAAATATGCATATATTCAATACTTAATATGATTATTATGATTGTTAGCTCTGTGCTTGAGGCAATCTCCTTTTATATTATACATTTCAAAAATTTTAATAAATTACATTTTTGCGACAAAAACTTTTGTTCCATTGTCAACTTCCCTCGACTAATTTTCAGAGTTGAATGTGACAAATTCAACCACAATCTTTTGTCCCCAAATAGAAATGCACGAAACCACAGAGCCCCGGATGTTTTGATGATCCCTAGCTCTCCCGAAAATATCTTTCCCGAGAACTCTCCTCCTGTTCAAATCAGACGGAAATACTATAGCTTCCGTTGTCTTCATTCATTCGATACTTCTGGAGCAATCGATGGACTCAGGTGCGGTGGGGGAATCGAGCCTGCTGTTTTGAGAAGCTAATTTAACTCATTTATAAAGTATACCATGCATCAGGCGGACACCATGTGGGGAGCAACTATGACTGCAGTTTTTCCTAATCATTTATCAACCAACTTGTAGATTTTAATAAACAAACTTTTACTAGTTTGAACTCAATAAGGAATTAATGCTAATTAAAGAAAGCAACATTGCTTACCTTTTAAAAGTTGAAAAGCCATTCATACATACTCTTTGTGACCTCACTCAAACTATTTACGCTTATCGAAGTTATTTTTCTAGAATTCAAAATTCAGAGTTTCACAATTTTCTTTTCTTTAAAACAAAATAATTCTATGAATAAAAGTACACTATGCAGGGTGATTTAGAACTCATGGGCAAAAATGTTAGAGGTTGTAGAGTATCCAAAGAACAATTCAGAAGAGACCTTGGAAAGATTAGCTTCGAAGCAATTCCAAGGCGCTAAAGTGCGGATTTAAGTTGCCAAAAGCAATATGAAAGATGGGTTACAGGGGCAAACTGTTGGAGGTAGAAATAAAATTTCAGCGCCAATTATATATATTGTATTTTAACTTACCAATAAAAAATGTGTTAAGTTTTTGTCCTAAAGATGTCATCTTCAACACCAGACATTAAAAATGTGTTAGTAAAAGATTTGTTGTCGCATTTTGAGAACGACCTCTCAAGGACTTAACTTAACACGTGTTTTATAAATAGTTCAAAACGCATAACTTGGCACTGTAACTATTAATACCCCCAACCATTTGTCCACAATAACTCACTTTCATTGCTTTTGGCAACCTTTGTCCGCACTCCAGCGTTAGGGATTGCTTCAAAGCCCCTATTGTCAAGGGATCTTCTGAATTTTCTTTGGATACTCTACAACTTCTAAGATTTTTACCATGAGTTCTGAATCTCCCTGTATATCTTTTCATTACAAAGGCACAGATAATTTACCAGAAATTTTAAATTTATTATGAAATTTTAAAATTAAACTATGGAGACTCATGAGTTTTATGACACTAATTTTAAATATTGTAAAATTAGAGATTCAGAATCTACATTTCTAAGGACTTTCCCTCTACCTCAGTAACTGCTCGTCCTTGCCCAATTTCATACGCAATACTTTTAAGTAGCTAAATAGTAAGTTTAGAATCAATTTTCATACATTCAGGATAATGCAATGCATCCAAAAAATATTTTTATTAAGAGCCATTTAAAAGATAAAAGCATTTTTTAAAACCATAAATGTACATAAGTATTTTTCTTTTGGACTATAACTTAAAAAAATTGCTTTAAAATTACACTTTTTTATTTAGGAATGTAAAATTTCAGTAGTTCACTAGTTGTCCATCATAGACACTTCTGGGTCTGAATGATAACTTTTGAGGGGCTCAACCTTTCTTGAAACGTCCAGTTCACTGTCCGATACATCTCTCCGCAAATTCTTTCTCCCTTTTACCTTGACAATCATCTTCGGTAACAGTTCTTTCTTCTTCGATTTCTTTTCCTTCATATTCAAATTTTTAAGAGAAGGCCCATCAGCCCCAACCTCGGGTTGCTTCTCTGTATCAGTTTCATTCGTCTGCAGCTTTTTAGAGGCTAATGTCTGAGCTACACCTTTAGGTTGCTTCTTAGCGGGTACTACGACTTTCTGCTGGTTACCTTCTTCATCGGGAGTTTCAGTCTTCATCTGTTTCTTATTAGGGACTCCACTGGGTGACTTCTGTGCTTTTATCTTTGGCTGCCGCTTAGCCAAAGGTACAGTTTCATCTGGTGGTACAGTCTTCATCTTCTTAGTAGTAGAGACTTCAGCTTCATCAGATAATGTAGTACTCATCTCCTTGGTATAGGTATCACATAGTTCTTTTGTCTTGAGATTCTTTTTAGATGGAACTTTAGTTTTTGGCTGCTGTTTAGCAGGGGCTTCAGTTTCATCTGATGATGCAGTCTTCATCTGTTTACTAGTAGATTCTTCAGCTTCATCCGATGATGTAATATTCATCTCCTTAGTGGTGACTTGAGTATCACCAAGTGCTTTTGTCTCGAACTTGTTTTTAGATTGAGCTTTAGTTTTTGGCTGCTTTTCAGTAGGAGGGGCTTTAGTTTTTTCTGATGAAGCAGTCTTCATATGTTTACTAGTAGATGCTTCAGCTTCATCTGATGATGTAGTACTCATCTCCTTAGTAGAGACTTTAGTTTCATCTGGTGTTTTTCTCTTGAGATTCTTTTTAG
The DNA here is from genome assembly GCA_963680715.1 of Tetragnatha montana. NCBI lineage: Eukaryota > Metazoa > Arthropoda > Arachnida > Araneae > Tetragnathidae > Tetragnatha > Tetragnatha montana. Next base: position 27,448,815 of record OY796677.1, read on the forward strand.
ATGCAGCTTTAGTGTTTGGTTGTTTTCCAGCAGGGGCTTCAGTTTCATCGTATGTCACAGTCTTCATCTGTTTTCTTTTAGGGGCTTCCGCTTCATCTGATGACGCAGTCTTTGGTTTCCTTTTAGGTGCTTCAGTTTTACCTTCAGGCTCCTTCCTTGATGGAGCTTTAGTCATCGCCGGTTTTTTAGAACTAGCTTTTGATTGGTTTTTAGCTGGATCGTCTGTTTTCGGTTGCTTTTTTTTGACCACTTCAGTCTTCTGCAGTTGCTGATTCTCATTGCTGGCTTCGGCTTTTGTCTGTTTTTTACCGCGGGTTGCAGCTTTCGCCTGCTTTTCAGCAGAAAGCTTCGGTTCCTTTTTGGACGCTTTAGCTGTTGGTGGCTTCTTAGACGGCCCGGGTTTCTTTTCAGGAGAATCTTCAGATTTTGAATTCTTGACCTTCTTCGCTTTGCCAGAATTGGTTGGTGTTTTAACCTTATTTAGCAGAAGTGATTTTCTCTGTAGAATCAATGAACCGTTCATAATTGCCTTATTCTTTTTCTTTCTTGCCATCAAAACGACACTGGAGACACGTTTCTGGGGGCGGGGTTTGGCAACTTGCTTAGGTGGAGGAGTCTTTTTTTCTTTCTCTTTGAGTTCTTTTCCTAGTACAAAATAACCACGAAGTCCAGTATCTTGAGAAGAAGCGGTCCTAACTAACAATTTCGCCTCCATTCCACTAACAAAGGCCCTTTTGAAATGCGTCAGGAATAGTTTTCCAGATTTCTCCTTCTGGCCACGTTCTAAAAAGAACAAATTTAGCATTAAAATATGCGACTATAGGAGACTGTTCAAAAGATGGTCCCAATTGGGCAATTCCATATAAATATTTCCCCAAGACTCATTCCCGATTAATGAGAAAATTGTTTAATCTAAAATTTAACCCAAAAGGAAGTTGCATATGATTTTTGCATTTTCACTAATTTATCCTCACCACAAGAGTTAGATTAAAAGATATATATATATTTTTTTTTGATAATTTTTTAAACATCACCTAGTCCTAACATCCCAAAACGGGGTTGTAGAGGCCCTCTTAAAAAGTGTGTGCTAATTCGACGTAAAATTGCTTTGAAAATTCATACATGCAAACTAGGGAGTTTTTGGTGATGCCCGAAGTTACGCCAAAGAATTTTCAAGGAGAAGAGCCAGTACATAAGTAATCAAAATTTCGGGGGGAAGTAAACCCTGTAAACCTCCCCATGGATGCCTTGCGACATGCCTTATGGTTTTTAGCCAAAACCGAAAAATCTTCGACATAAAAGAGACGTTAGCCAATAGACGAACACGTAATGTATCAAGGGGGTAAATATAGAAACATATGCAAAGCTGTTCGAGTTGGCTTGTTGTTACTGTAAGAACCTCAATTATTTCAAAACATGGATAAAATCCGACAAAACATCCCAAGATTAAATAGCCAAAAAGAAACAGAGGCATAAACTGCCAAAAAAGTAAAAGAACACATCAATGTTCCTATTCGTACTTAATGCACTTTTACGATTCGAATACTACATTTAGGTTTTCGAGATCGTTGGATCCTTTAAAAATGCAGTTAAGATACACATTTCTAATCTAAAAACTCCGAGAATGCCGGTGTCGAACTTAAAAGTTTGGAACATAAATACAACCTTTTTAAAACTAGTAAAACTACTGACATTTTAATTACATTCATAAAATATTTAACAGTTGAACTAGAAATCTATCAAGGGTCTTACCAATCACCCATTTCTTTATGGCATTATAAGAAGCTCCTTTTCTAGCCACTCCTACAAAAAGATACGAACTTATTCACACCACGCATAATCAAAATTTAATTCAAACAAGTACTCGGGTGATAATTCAAGATTTGCATTTTTAAAAGAGTGGGAATATCGTTATTATTAAATTGGGAGATTATGTTACTTTTTATGCAATTGGAAAAATGAATTTGAAACTATTATGTCAAATATGTGCCAAAAACATGAAAAAAATTCAAATTTTATTCGTAGACCGATTATGGTAATTTTAAGCATATAAAACATTTTTTTTTTGCATAGAGGATATTTTAAAGTAATAAAGGGGGTATTCCCACGAAAAATGTTTGAAATTGTCCCATAAACGGGACTTTTAACGCATTTTGCAACACTAGTTTTAAAAATAACTACTTCAGAAAATTTATTATCATACAATCATAAAGAAACATACAGAGATAAGAGAATCATGGACGTATATAAGGGGGGCTTTAGGGGGTCCAGACCCACATTTAGCCCAAACCTTATGTCAGCCAAACAGAAAGGTTCCTGCCCCAAATATCCAAAAAATGCGTGAAAATACAACTTTTTCGGATCAAATTTCACAAAATTTTCTGGGGTAGGACCCCCAGACCCCCTATTCTGCTTGAGAGCATGTAATAACCGCAAAAATTCACATTATTTGGCCTACATTTTACTCGAAAAGGGGAAAACTGTTAGAAACATTCGCAGGCCCAGAACCCCTTCGAAACAGTCTAGTAACGGCTCCCTAGGTCCTGAGGTCTTACAGGAACTACTCTTTGAAATTACGCATACTCAAGTTTGGCCCTCCTCGTGATAAAGGTTAACCTAAGCCTTTATAACCCCTTGTTACGCTCAGGGGGAATTTAGAGGTATATAACCTCCCTTTCGAAACCTCAAACTTTTACTTTTTCTCCATAGAAAACTACAGACTAAAGCTACTCCTTAATGTAATAGGGGGTTTTCAGGGGTCCTCCCCCAAAAATGTTTAAATTTTAGTATGCTAAAAAGTCTTCTAAAGCTACTTTATAGGGGGGTTTTATGGAGCTTTGCGGGCCGCACAAAATGACCCGGTGGGCCACCAGTTGGAAAACCCTGTTTTAGCTACACTTTCTGTGTCCCCTGAATGAAGTTTCTTGGACCCCCCCTTGTAAGAGCTATAGCTACGTCAGTGAAGAGAATCATACATAATCATCTAAACTAATTTAAATAATTAGAAATAATCGGTGTAGATAAGCTACTATCTTTCAGACCCCTAAAGAGATTTGACCCACATGAATTCGTAAGATTCTATTCAAAATCATTTAAAAATGAAATCCGTCAAAAAGGAATTAAGATCTCAGAAAACTAAATTAAAAGATGGATGGAGCACTGAAACCTTATTAATGATGACGTCACATTATTTTCCCAAATTTTTCAATATCTTCGCGTGCCACTATTTTAACTCAGTCGTGCCACTTTGTGGCACTCGTGCCGCGGGTAGGCCATCCCTGTTCTATACGATTGATTTATTGTATTGAAAATAAATTCATTTTTTATGATAATAAAAAAGTGTCGAGTGTGAATCCATAGAGGTTGTGCTATGGAACTGCAGCCCCTCTAATATTCAACTTTTTGTAGAATTTATTAAAAATTCCGTAGCATATTAGAGAATTTAATTTATGCATTCAAAATTTAAAAAATCATGGAGATACAAAGTGTTTTGGAACTTAGACCCTCCCACACATATTACAAATTTTATTAGCATAACGTGTTCTCATGTTGTTTGTCCCCCTCAATTGAAACCTTCACATCCAAGAACCTGAATAGGAAAAATTAAGATTTTTAAACTGTGGTCCGATTGACCCCTATCTTCGGGGTGAATTTGAATACCATTAAAATTTATAAAAATCAGTAGAAAAACTAAAAATTGTTTTGGCTCGAAATCGCAAAAGCAAAGCAATATCGAATATTCCAATATAAAAAATTATTAAAAATATTTGTGTTAGTTTAGGTAATTTTTTAACGTTGAAAGTTCAAAAATGTTCCGATTCACCCCGGGTTTACGGTTTTTCAACCTTCGGAAATAAAACCTGTATCACACAGTGAAATCAACATTCCTTGTACTCCGATTTAACACTGAATACAAAGTATAATATTAAAGACTTTAAAAAACTTTTTTTCCTTACCAACTTCCTTAATAGCTTCGCAAATTAAATCCAACATTTTCGAATTTTTCTTCCTTTTAACCTTTTCTTTAGGACTAACTGATGGTGATTTACGACTACTCTCTGGTGCAGTGACATCAGAGACGACACTAGATGACAAATCAAACATCTGGGCACCGAGTGGCCTTGGAGTAGATGTATGTGTTAACTTATTCATGGGGTCACGTTTTAAAACCACTCTGAAAAGAAAAGTTATGCTATAATACTAACCCTAGTAGGAAAAAATATGAGTACGAGTCAAACACAACCAAGCTTATATGAATATGATAGCTAGTGAAGTGCACTAACATCGAAACTTGAAAGCCTTTCATCTTTAGTTAGTTGTTCTTTGAGTCAGGGCCGTAAACAGACTTTTGTTTCTGGGGGATTTGACTCAACGCTACATCTAAGGCACCTACCTCCTAAACGAGTACATTTTTACATTAAGTTTTAGATTACTTAAGTAGCCTGAATTATGTTGCCTGTAATGTCGAAATTTCACAATGTGAGGTTCAAGTAAAAATGGGGGTTGCCCCAAGAAATATTTTGTCTCTAAAAGTAGTGTTTCAACTATATTTTGAGACTCTTTGGGTTACATCAAAAGAGGACAGTCAGTTAAAAACACTAAATTCAACAAACCAAAACGCCTTATAGTTCAATTAAAACCAGACAGCTCCAAATTAAAATTACACGAGGCATCCCTATAATGATGATTTAAAATTTTCAGGTTGTGATGTTATTGTATAAAATCAGCAATATATAATTTTTTTCATAAACTAAAAACCCGATAGTCAAGATATTTCGGCGTTTCATTAAGTTTCCGAAATGTTTTCTAGTATTTTGACACGCCCTGAAATTTCTTTCAGACCATGAATTTTTTAAGTTGAATAAAATTAATGTCCTACTATTAAATCAGTGAATGCACTTTAGAGTGTGAAATGACAAATATCATCTTATTTAGACAACTTTTAAAAGTTTATAAAAATTTCCATAAAAAATATCATGGTTTTGGATAAATTCTTTGAATTTAACTCTGAAAATTGTAACTCTAAAGTTTCGATGGAAATTTTTTGCAGCAATACCCTTTACAACATTTTCTAAAACATGGAATAAAACTGGTAAACTATATAAAAGCAGGTATATAAAAAAAGCTTTACACAATAAAAGAGTATTTGAAAAATATTGAAAAAATACTTTTAAAAACTATTTTTAACGTAGAAATATTCCATACTCTAAAAATAAAAACACATCTTCCCTTCTTTTTACATAGTTATATTATAAAGCATCCGATTAATCATTATCAACAAAGATCATAGACAAAATAAGTCCAAAAGTTTGAGAAAACTGAAAATCAAGAAAAAAAAAATGAACACAAATCAAATTTGAGCTGAATAAAAATATTTAAATTGAACATAAAATTATATTTCCGATAAGTTAACAGTGAAAATGTGAGTGTATTAACATCTCAATCCAAATTAAGTTTTTAAAAATTGCCATTAAGACACTTTAATGAGTGTTAAGTTATTTTCTGGATATAATTTAAAAATTAAATAGTTATTTGATTTTCTTTCCAGTTTTCATCAAAAATGGGAAAAATAGAAAATTAAAACTACATACAAGTTAGAGTGTACAATACGTAAACTTTGTGCAATATTTAGGGTCTAATGAGTAGAGGTAAATCGCGTTCGATGTAAGGGGCTTTTTCTTGTTTTATATAAAGGGTTTTGCAATCTGTTATCAAATACTTTATTTGTTTTTCCCAATAGAAGAATATCGCCATATATAAGTATATACCTGGTAAGAATATACCAGGTATATAGGTACAGTAATTACATTAAAATCTCAAAATCTTAAAGAACTCCAGTATAGCTGTACGGAGACATCCATTAATTACGCGAGGTTGAAAAGGGGGGATGCAGCAAAATCTCATCAGAGGAGGGGGAGTCAATTAAACTATCACGAAACTTTTAGTTTAGAAAATATACGTTTCTTCTCTTCTCTTTTTTTTGCACAAGTTTAGGAAAAATGTGCAGATTGGTCAAAACAGTGAATCATTAGCTAGTTAATCATGGTAATTACTAGTGTTCGGCACTAGTTAACTAGAACTAGTTGCAACTAGTAGTTAACTACCGATCAACTAGTAGTTAACTAGTAGTTTAACTACTTTTGGTTTAAACTAGTTTAACTAGTAGTTGAACTACTTTTTTTAATAACTACTAGTTGAAACTACTTTAAAATTTTCAACTACTTTAAAAAAAATTTTTGTTTAAAATTTTAAAAATATTTAAAATTTTTATCAAAATATACAAAAATTACACTGCTATTTATAACTACAATGTCATGGTAGAGTACTCAAATACCATAACCAGAAATAAAGCACCGTTTTGAGCGAAGCATTAAGTTTTTTGTGATATAGATAAGAAAGATGTATTAGAATTTGGGCAAAAAATAGGTTATGAAATTAAATAGACTAGTTAACTAGTAGTTAACTACTTTGGGAAATAGTTAACTACTAGTTGCAACTAGTCCCAGGAAAAAATAGTTTACTAGTTGAAACTAGATTTTCCCAGACTAGTTAGTAGTTGGTAGTTAACTACTTTTTGACCACTAGTTGCCGAACACTAGTAATTACAAGTTAAGACCATGTTTTGGATTTTAACATGGATTTGTATCAAAGCTTTTGTAATGTTTATGTTAAGTGTGATGCTGATAGGACGAAACAAATGTGGCTAGACTAGAACATGCCAAAAAAAATTATTTACTAAAAAAATATTGAAAAAATCTCATGTTAGAATTTTAGGGCGAAGGGGGTCCAGCAAAATCTCACAAAGGGGGAGAAAGGGGTCCAAAATTTTGAAAAAACACCTCACGTAATCTATGGACGTCCCCTTTAGCTCTTTCTAAGAATTAATAAAATTGATTAAATAGAATTTATGATTACCGTTAACTTAGTTAGATATGTTATTTTTTTATTGCCCGCTTTGAATATTTGTTTCACAGTTTGAGAAACTCCGCGCGGAAGATGCGATGAGAAAGTATAAGAACTCTAAAGTAAAAGAAAAAACACAAGTTCATGCATAACACAAAGGTTGTGAAAAACTTACGAATACAGCTGGAGTTGCCTTTCATGAATTCAAACTTACCAACAATGCAGAGCTGTAACTAAAAAAAAAAAATGCCCAATGCTGAACTATTTATTCAAAATTGAAAGACGTTGCCAATTAGGACTCAGAAAAAAAGAATATCATAATATAATATAAATGTTACAGTTAAATTATAGTCTCGTCTAAGCCACATAAAGAATTAGCAGTGGGAATATAGCTCAAATAACTGAAGATGAACATAATGATGAACCTACCATCATCATGTACGGACACATCGGGATTACCAGACGTCCCAATTTTGAGGAGAGTCCCGCTTTTTTTATTGAGTTCCACCAAACGAGAAAATTACAAAGAATAACCAAAATTTTTTCCAACACTTTTTTTGGGTGAAGAGTCATTTTTCAAAAGTTATCTTGGAATTGGTATTAGTTACATATATTTTCCGGTCTATGTGCTTGATTCAGACTTCAAGGATCTGAAAAGTTATCTTAATGGGTAAGCTGAATTATTACTCATTTTTATTTTTATTTTATTTTATTTCATTTAGACAAAAACAGACCTTTTGGTCCAATTACAAATTTATTAGGAAAACGGGGAAGTTTTGTCGCTTGTCGCTTAAGGGATCGTCTGTACGCATTGCTTTTTTTTTTTTTGGTAATTTTCCATTAAAGTAAACCAGTATGATAACTCACCTTCTATCTAAAGCCAAATTGGTGAAATTTGGTTCCTTTTAAGGGGGCTCACTTTTCGAGCTTTCCTAAATTCTACGATTAATCTGGATTTTTCCTAATGGAGGGTGAGGGGTAGTAATCCTACTATTTGATATGGATGGTTGTGATCGAACTATCCGGATGACTCAGAAAAAATATTTAAATTTAAATTAAATTTTCCACATGATATGTTAAAATGACAAATGACTTTAAAATCTAATTTGTTTTAAGGAACTAGCCAGTTAATTGCAATTTAAAAATCATAAGTTTTAGAAAAATACAAAATTTTGCAGCTGAAAAGAAACGAAGTAACAAGTTATCATAGATTAAAGGAAACCCCTGAAGGAATCAAAAGGGAGACTGATAAATACGGACATGCAAAAATCAGTAAAAACCACCCAACCAACCCCAGAAGGAGATAAATCCTCAAAACAAGCCAAGATGCCAATATGACTGTAGATAAAGTTTCAGTTTATATTGGTCTCACATAATGGAAAGTGGTAAAAAATATAACTTATAAATAAAAAATATAAATTTCGTTTTACCTAATTTTAATTGTTATATTTCAAAATTTAAAAACCATTGATTTCATAAAATATTATATACTGCAGGAGGATGTGCAGTGCATCTTATGGTCTTATCCACGGTATGAAACTTTAGGCAATACCCTAAAACTTTAGAACTGAATAAGAAACTTAAATAGCTTCTTTTTAGGATCTAAAAAGTTACGTTTACCTTATTAGGTGATGTATGTGGGATCAGTGCTTTTAAAAATGAATTTGGTTAACACCCACATCGAAACAAAAGTTTAGTCATGAGTGTGTTTCATCTCATGCAAAATTTATTTCTAGTGTAAGGTGTAAGATAGAAAAAATTTCCGTTTCAGTGAACTAATGGACAACTGGAAAAAATACGCTCTCGCCCAGAGATATTTTTAACTCCTCTGAGGGAGTATATATAGTATATATTTCACTCCTTGAAAATCAGAAATACTCTTTAAAAAACTAGCCAGAAGTATTTTCACTCTTTGAATTTTCACAAAGGTTTAGCTTAAAAAATCCATGCTTGCTTTCGTTGCCCTTCTGAGTCGTTTCGAGGAGTGTAGGATATAGGATATAATGAAATGAACTGTAAAAATATGTAAATTTTAATTGTTAGCTTCGATTATAAACGTATTATAAGTGAGAAGTAAGTGGTATAGTCATTGGTCTTGGCCTTTGAGTGAATTTTAGTCGTCGGAGTACCCAAAACAGGAGGCCAGTGGCCAAAACACTGTTCTGTCTCTATTTGTGAACCCCTTTTTGGTTTCAGCCTCGGCACCCTAATTATCATCCATAATATTTTTTTTCATTCATTGTTCTGATGCTTAGGGAGTTTGATTGCGGTTTTCGTGTCTCTGTATATGTAGTTTATGCTATTTCCGTATTTCACTCTTCATAATTGAATTTCACTCCTCCTAAAAAAAGTTAAGGAGTATTTTTACTCCCCCAAAAAAACTAGGAATAACACTGCTCTCGCCCTTGTCAGAGAAATATCCCGATCTTTAGAAGTAAAAACCTTAAGATTTTAGTAGCTTTGATACCTTGCTTAAATTATCTTTCTGACTCAAAGACGGGGAAAGAAGATCATGGTACTTAATTAAAATCAAACCCCTCTCAAACAATGGGCCGATTCCAAAGCATGCTCCGTTCACGCAAGATTAAACAACCGATATTTTTCGCTCTCTTCTTCTTCTAGCAGTAGTAATTAGATTCGCCCGGTTCCTTTCTCCGGGCGAAAGATTTCGACCTTGACTTTGACATTTCAGTTTGCATTGTAAAAGAGATGATAGCGAAACTGGAAAAACACCCGTGAAAGGGTTGAGTCGTTTTCGGTTGTTTTCTCTTTTTGTTGTGATGCCTTTTCTGAAAGTCGGTGGGATGCTTTTACTGACTTGAACCACAATTGGACCATTGGACTCCAAAAGTTGTCCATGGATCCCATGAGGTCCACAGCGACTTCCTGGGGATCCATCAGCTTGAAAATGTAAATTGGTAGTCCGCAGACTCAATCTCATAAAAATGAAGAGAAATTTTAAGAATTTGTTATTTTTTTACCTCCTCTATAGTACAACAGTCTTCCATAGAATTTGTTTTGTTAAAAAAAAACTTTTAGTATGGATGTCACCCCCAAGATAGCCAGAGGCAGAGGGGTGACACTTCCTCTCACTCAGTTTGATATCTTATTTGATATTTGCATGAATTTTTCACCGTTCAAGGAATACATGTTTATAGTTTGAACAATTGAGGAAATTCGTAGGATTCTGTGTTACTAGCTCAATGGGTGACACCTAAGCTCATATCCCCAAACACAGTTGATAATTTAAATCAGTGGTACCCAAAGTAGGTGGTACCACCCCCAGGAGGAGTTGAAGCATTTTAGGGGGTCGGTAAATGAAATTGGGGGAGTTAAAAGAGTAAAAGGGGCATTGACTACTTTTAAACTACTGCTTAATGTCATTTTTATGCATAAGAACATTCAAAAATCTCGTTCAAAAATCAAAGCTAATCAAAAATTTTCACTGGGGAGGACCCCTTTTACCTATTGATTGAGATATCAATACTTTAAGTAACTTTTAAGATGAAAACAGGAAATTTTCAGGTGCGGATACCTTCCTTTGGATGTAGCAAAGGTGGTATACGCCTTCACACAAGTATAAACAATTCAGTTATGAACAATTATTTTTGAATCATACTTTATAAAAAGGTAAATTCGAAGTATTACCTTTTATTATTTCAAATTAAATTTTACGGTGAATATAAAACTATTACTATTGAATAATGTCCATATACTAGCTTTATAAAATTTTATTTTGCAAAGTTATAATTACTATTACTGTTAGTTATAAATTAAAGTATTTTTATAAAAAAAACGTTGGTATTAAATTCTAAGAAATATAAGCAAATTAGGGGAAAAATTGTAAGAGGGCGTTAAAAAAACGTCTTCTTGAAAAGGGGAGGTGGTCCCAAAGAGTTTGGGAACCTATGATTTAAATAAATTATTATTTATGTTTAAGCAAAACATTTGCATCGAAAACTACATCCAAAATTTGTAGGCTTTAGGATGTCTCCTCACTTAGGTAGCCAAAGATGTGTCTTCCCGTTTGAAACCATTTTTTTCGGTCAAGGAAAACATATTTAGTATGAACGCATGATGAAATTTGTCCCCTAGTTAGTCCGATGGGTGGCACTCGGGCTGTTAACTTCTTTTTATTTGAATGAATATTGAATACTTATTTTTTTAAAAGAAAAATATTAAACTTATACAAATATGCTAAATTTGCTGACTTAGGTAGGGGTCAAACCGCCCCCTACCTACGTCACTGGACCACGTGAAAGGGTATTTATTTTGTCAAAAACATATGATTATGTTTTGACATGTTTTGATAACACCCTCCTGACCTTTGATGTCTGTTATACAATGTTTCTCCCTTGAAAATTCTGCCGCTTACAAGAAGAGTTTGAAACCCCAAAGAGTTAAAAAGGAGGTAAAGCAAATTAAAGAGAAATTTTCAAAAATTTTTAATGGGGGATGATTTCCGCCCCCCCCCCTTGAAAATCTGACGTTTACTTACAACTTTTTCCCCTAGAAAATTCCATGCTTTACATTGAACTGTTCTATTTTGGATGTAACCAAAAGGGCCTCAAAATGAGCTGAAACACTACTTTAAGAGGCAAATTTCAAAAGATTTTCTGGGGGAAAATCCCCAGACCCCCCTTTCAAATTTTTACATGTATAAGTTATACAGTGTATTTTCCCTTCAAAATTCTGCCGCTTACAACAAACGGTTCCCCAATGAGGTTGCAAAGGGGATAACAAACTAGTTTAAAGGGAAATTTTCAAAAAAAAATTCTGAGGGAGGACCATTGGCTCCCCTTGAAACTTTGACATTTATTTGTAACTTTTTCTCTAGAAAATTATGTGGTTTACAAGGAACTGTTCTCTTTGTATGTAACTTAAATGGTGTAAAAAATGAGGCAAAATTTCAAAATATTTCTTGGGGTGACCCCCTGACCCCCCATTTAGAGCTCATGACGTTGAGTCACCTCCCTTCCCCCCCAAAAAAAAATAAAACAGTATGGTTACGGCGTGGCCCAGTCCCACTTAAAAAAAATTCTTTGCCCCCCCCAACCAAAGACTGAAATGACGCCCCTGTCACGCAGTATAACTTAACCCATTCAATTAATTTTTTTCTCAAAAGCTAAAAGATTCCATAAAAAATTGGGCTTTTATTTTGATAAACTAAATAAACCTATCCATCAAGTATTATTACGAACGATCGAAATATATACATATGTATTTAAAGTAAATTAAATAATGTTTTAAGTATTTTACTTAAAAGACAATAAATAAAAAGTAACGTGTGAATTAAAACATATTTTGAGACTTAAAAGAGGGTGTTTCAATCTTCTTGATATTTTATGTGAAGCTGGGGGGGGGTGTCTAGTGTTAACAAAGAAGTGGAAAGGAAAACTATTACTTGTGTTTTTCCCTGAATTCTCCGGAGTTTCCCAGAATGCCCTAGGAATTTCCCAGAATCTGAGTCATCGGGATTTGCTTACTTCGTTCTTCGATTGTGTTGAACTTCCCCGTTATGCAGAGTGTAAAATCGCACTTTTCTGTCCCAACAATACTTAAGTTTATCGAGATTGATTTAAAATGATTTTGGCAAATGAAGAGTCGTATATTTATTAAATGCTTTTAATATTTTTTTTACCTTTTCTTTGTGAATTTTGCGATGATAGCTAGCTTTAAGCTTTAAGTTTTTGGAATACATAAATTACAGCATTAGAATTGTTGACTTGTGAATTTTATTTTAATCAGGAGCTGTTAGCCATCAATAGTTTCTCTTCCATTCTGACGTTTTAGGAATGCTTCAGCGACCCCACTTTCTCGTTCCGAATCTTTTGTGAACTACATAGTACTCCAGAAGTTTAAATGCAGTATTCATTTGAAAATACCCAGTAAAATCATAGCCAGTTGCGTAGCCAGAAAACAATTTTGATATACTAGTATTGATATCGAAATTTTCTATCATTCACCTGATTTTAATGGGGATATATACTGTAATTTCCCAAGAATGTAACCCTGATCAGAGCCACTTCAATTTCCTCTCCTAACCGAAAGAACGTGGTTATTAATACATAGAGTTTTCCATTCTAAATTTGAAGCGTAGTAATTGAATCGTCAGTTAGAAGAAGGGAATAAGTCCAAAAACGAAGTTTTGAGAAAATCGAAAAAACTGTTTAAGAGTAATGGAATTTTTATCCTATAGCCACCAAATTTTGACAGGAAATTCATGACACTGTTAAGAATACAGAACAATCATCGAAACAATTATAAGTATATTTAAAAATGTTTTACAGTTTAAAAAAAGAGGATGGACCTATTCCCTTCTTCAATCTTATGAAATTTCAGTCGAACAAAAATCTTAAAAACCACTTAAATTGACAATTAAATTGTATTTCTGCTTGGTTCACAGTATAAAAGTGAAAGATAGAAAGACTAAGACGAATAAAATTAAAAATTATTATGAAACTGCGTCATTAAGGCGCTATCAATGGAGTAAGTGAATATCAATGGAGTCAAACATTCATTGGTTAAAAAAAAAAGAAAAAACGCTTTTAAATTCAAATCAAATATTATTTTGGATAAGTTTACAGGCCAAAGAATAAGAAAAGAAAGACAAATTTAGTTAAATTTCAAATTTAATCAAAAAATACAATGAATGGACATCAATTTCGCAAATTCAAGGGGCTATATCTGCCGATAGGGGGTAGATATTTTTTCCTCTTTCCACTCATGCGTAGAGCGAAGCTCGAAGATTTTTTTTCGCATAAAAAGTCAAATTGCCATTTTTTGGACTTATTCCTCTAACTGACGATTCAATTTTACTTTGAGTTGGGAGTTTAATGGAAAAATCTTAGTAAGAGAAAATGCACTGATACACACATTAAGAGTGTTTGGAAATTATTGAAAATAAATTCATTCATAGACTTCTGGGGAAAAATAATTTAAATTATTAAACTAATTTCAAATGTTTTTTTTCGTAAATTTGATGCTTCAATTATAAGAAAACCTTCACCACGATGTTCAAATGAAGCATATAAGCATTATGGATATTTTTAAAATTTTTTACCCAGTTAAATGCTTTTTATGATAGAAATTCTTAAAAGTATTTATTTCATATTTTCTTTTTATCTATAAAAATATTTATTTGGTTCTTACTTATTATCCCGTCGACCGTGTAGCTGTGCCGCTGAATTTGACGTTAACTGCGGTCGACAGGATAATAGGCAAATACCATATATTTTTCTATGGGCAAACTCCTTTATTGCCTTGACTAAAATTAGCTTTAATTGCCGCCGGCCAAAAATATTTAGCTTTACTTTAAATTAAGAACTAAACTACTTAAAATGAAATGTTTCCATTTCTAAAACCCCCAATAATTGAAATAGCATTTAATATAATTATTATTTATTTTATCAAAATGTAGTGGGACGCAATCCTTTTGAGGTCGGCGCCCCTGAAGAAAATCGATGAATAGAAAACTTTCCCTTTTTAGTAATCGACTGTAATGTTTAACTGTCGCGCTACAACGCCAAATCTAGCAACCCCTTTCTGCATGACGCGAACCTTCTTTTTCATTGGCGGCTGATGATGTCCCTGCTCCGAAGATGTGGGATCGGGACCAATCACGAGCCGTTTTTGCCCTTGTGACGAAGTGATCTCAGGCAGATGTTTTCTTATTATTTGTTTCCTGACGTCACCTGGTGAACACCGGATCCCGCTTTGCCATTGGCCGAATCTTCCCAAAAGTGTTCGTTTTCTGTTTACTTCCACAGGAAAGGTTAAAGGCTAGCTGTTCACATTTCGGCCGAGCGATTGAAATCGGCTTCGTTCTCTCTTCTGCGCTTATTAACTTATTTTTTCGTTCTTTTGTTAAATGAAACGACCGGTTTTCGTCGTCGTTTTGTAGCGCTAAATAAGCGAGAGTGTTCAAAGGGATGCTGGGATTGTTTGTGATCTCGGACGGACGGAGCGGAGTAAAGTAAATGGAAAGGACGGAATACAAAAAAGAATAAAAAGCGATGAAATACAGTTTCTGACAGGGGACCTTAAACCCCCCTCCTCGAAAATTTCTCGACTAGTAATTTTTTTTAAAGGAAGCGGTCCTTTACGTTACGAGTTCCAGTGGTTAAGGCATCGGCTTCGGGATCGGAGGGTCCCGGGTTCGATTCCCAACATCGCTGAAGACCCACCGAGTATATGCGGAGTACGTGCTCGTTAAATCTGTGGGTCCGAAAGTCCTGTGGTCCGTCATGGCGCAGTTTACCACGGGTCCAGGTGTCTGGAGACTATTTCCCTCCCCTTCAGAGACATGGCAAAATTGAGGAGGTGATTATAGATGGTGGCGACATCTATCATCCGAGGCTTAAGTCGGACTCCTGCCATTTCATGGGCCTCACTTTCTCAGGAGCCGCACCCCCTTTGCCTTAATTCCTATCCGCTTTGCGGATGGAGCTTGGGTATTCCAAGTGGCATAAGACAACAACAACAACAACAACCACGTCCCAACTCCCTAATATCCAAAAATAAGTTGAGACACTACTTTTAAGGATAAGATTTTGAAAAGAATATCCTCGGGGAAGTCCCCCCAAACTTCATCCTATCTTGGGACGTCCCCCAGCGCCCCCAGCCCCAAAACTTCATCTTTGCTTGTAGTCCAGTAACCAGGTAGTTTTTTCAGGAAAAAAATCCGGAAGTTTTTTTCTCAACGGTTTTATATGTTTTCGAGGGTGCTGAATCCGAATCTGAACTTTGCATACAAAATATCGAATGGCATTTTGGTGAAAATTCGAAAAAACCCTAAAATTTCACCCCATTTTTTTATTTTCTACTTGTAGAACGGAAAGTATGGGTTTCTCATGAAAATGTCAATTATAGAAAATAAAGAAGATAAAAAAATATGCAAAATTGTCAATTACAACTTTTTTGTCAGACCAATAGTTAGACCACTAGAGCGCGCTGAAAAACAGACATTTTTTGGCCTTTCCGCGAAAAAATGGAAAACGCTCGCTTCCACCCTCTACAAAAGGAAAAATATTCACTTTATCAAAAAAAAAATTACACCACATGAAAGAGCATTTAATTCTCTACAAATAACGTGCCTTACATTATTATTTTTTTGAGAAGGGGGAGGGAGCGAGGCAAAGATCAAGAATTAAATTTTTGCGCCTTACAGCCAAAACGAACTTTTGCAGTAGTTAATCTCCAATCTGCGCTTTACTTCCGGTATATTACCAATAAAATAGGTTGTTTTGAATAAATTGATGACTAAGCATGCCTAAAAAAAATAATTTTTAAAATTTATTTATGAAATCTTAGGTAATTTAGGCGGAAATTCAATCAAATTTTTAAATTCATATAATAAAATATGGGAATATTTTAATGAACAAATTTATATGGATTTTGCATTGCTGAATCCAAATTTCAAGTTTATTTTCATTTAAAAAGTCAACTTCACATGAAAAAAATTTAAAAAATCTCAAATTTTCGCTTTTTTGTTCGATTTTCACAGATTTTCTCAAAAAATATTTGTTTCTCCAAAAAAAAAGTACACCAAATTAAAGTACATAAAATTTCCTATAAGATGCACTGGTTCTTTTTTATTTTGCGAGAAACAGTGTACGCTTTAGAGCGTTTTGAAGGAAAGGAATTTTCATGTTTCTGTGTAAAGTCAAGAAACAGATGTAATTCAGCGCGCTCTAGCGACAATACCTCACATTATAAAGTAAAAGTTGACTAGTGTATTTTGTAGGAAATTTAATGTACTTTCATGTGGTATAAACTATTTGTCTGTAACGTGTATATATTTGGAGCTGTAGAGGGGGAAAGGGAACGTTCTTCACTTTTTTTGTTGAAAGTCAAAAAAATCGCTGCGCTTCAAAACGCTTTAAAGTGTACACCGCTCCTCACAAAATAGAAACGAGTCAGTGCATCTTATAGGAAATTTTACGTACTTTAATTTGGTGTACTTCTTTTTTTCGAGAAACGAATAGTTTCTGAGAAAATCGGTGAAAATCGAACAAAAAAGCGAAAATTTGAGATTTTTTCCGATTTTCGATGTGAAGCCGAGTTCCCACGCGGGCACAATTTTGATATTCGTAATCAGCGCCTTCGAAAACATATAAAACCGTCGAAAAAAACCTTCTATGTAAATATTTAAAAAAAAGTACCGATTGCCTATGTTAAAAGGTAATATAGTCCAGTAACCAGGTAGTTTTTTCAGGAAAAAAATCCGGAAGTTTTTTTCTCAACGGTTTTATATGTTTTCGAGGGTGCTGAATCCGAATCTGAACTTTGCATACAAAATTTCGAATGGCATTTTGGTGAAAATTCGAAAAAACCCTAAAATTTCACCCCATTTTTTAATTTTCTGCTTGTAGAACGGAAAGTATGGGTTTCTGATGAAAATGTTAAATATAGAAAATAAAGAAGGTAAAACAATCTACAAAATTGTTAATTACAACTTTTTTGTCAGACCAATAGTTTAGCCTTTAAAGCGCACTAAAAATCTGGCAATATTCATCCCTGAGGCGGAAAATTCACCATATCTTCTGTAAAAAAGTAACATTTGATTTAAATAAATAGGAAACACTACTTTAATAATTTCTTGTATGATTTAATCTTAATTTTTATCCCAATGATTATTAATTAAATTAATTATTCTTCAGTATTTTCCCCCAGAAACGTTTTTTTTTTGGCAATGAAAAATTCATTTGCTTGTGCAAGGAACCAACTTCCACTGAAAGTCTTTTGTTAAGTATTAACTACTTTACTTTCGATCTTTGCTACGCTCCCTCCTCCTTCTCAAAAATATAATTTAAGGAAAGTTATTTATAGAAAATTAAATGCTCTTTCACGGGGTGTAAAATTTTTGTTGATAAAGTGAATATTTTTCATTTTGTAGAGGGTAGAAGAGCGCGTTTTCCATTTTTTTGCGGAAAGGCCAAAAAATGGCTGTTTTTCAGCGCGATCTCGCGGCCAAACTATTCGTCTGACAAAAAAGTTGTAATTGGCAACTTTTTAGATTGTTTTATTTTCTTTATTTTCTATAATTAACATTTTCATGAGAAACCCATACTTTCCGTTCTACAAGTAGAAAATCAAAAAATGGGGTGAAATTTTAGGGTTTTTTCGAATTTTCACTAAAATGCCATTCGAAATTTTGTATGCAAAGTTCATATTCGGATTCAGCACCCTCGAAAACATATAAAACCGTTGAGAAAAAAACTTCCGGATTTTTTTTCCTGAAACACCCCTTTTTTGACACCTGGTTACTGGACTATTGGGATTCATTACTATCCACATAATTTTAAAGTTAGGTTAGTGCTGCGAGATCGGAGGGGGATGCCTTCCCCGGCAATATTTGGGCCTTCGCCCAATGGGTTTTAGAAAAAAAAAGTAAAAACCAGAGGTGGGCTCCAGGCAGTGGCGGATTAATGCAATTTTGTGGGTGGGGGAGGTTAAATGGAATATTCAATTTTTAGTGGGTCCACCCTGGGATATAATTTTTTTTAAATACTATCTTTAAAACTAATATACTGTTAAGTGTTTTGAGACTTAAAAAATAGTGGAGAAGGGGTACATTAATTTTAAAACCTTTGGACGTAAAAATTCAGTGGGCAGTTTAGAAATCCAAGTAAAAAGGGGGTCTGGGGGTCCTCCCCAGAAAATTTTTGGAAATTTGACCCTTAATAACAGCATTTTAACTCGTTTTTATCCACTTAGTCTGACTTTCGAAAGGGAGGCCGGGGCCCTTTAACCCCCCCCCTATATACGCCTCTGGCCCATGGCAGGGTACTGGTGATTTCACCCTAAATTTTTTAAGGTTTAACAAGCCCAAAAGTATTTTTCAGACACTTTTGACGGGTATAGACGTTTTCTGTCGAGTGGCTCATAATTATAATACCCAAATTAGGGTCTTAAAAGTTTTAGGTCAGGTCCAATGGGGGGTCCGGACCAGGGGAACTCCTTTCAGATACGCTCCTGAATAAGAATTTCTATCCGAACATCATAGAAAACGACTTAAACCACTCTATAGGCAAAGAAAGAAGCGGGGGGTCCGGGGTCCCCCCCCCCGTGAAATTTTTGAATTTTAGCAATTTTAGCATGTCCAAAAGTGTTCTGAAACTGCTTTTAGGGGAATTTTCTCGGGGGGGGGGCGGTCGCCCCCTCCGCCCCCCTTTAATCCGCCCCTGGCTCTAGGTATTTTTTTCTAATAGACCCCTGCTTTAGATACATAAAAATATAAATTCCACCTCTCATATGTAAGTGTTCTAAAAAGCTACATTCAATCTATGATGCACACATGACCCCCCCCCCTTCCGAAACAAAAATATGTTCTGATCTATGAGAATTCTATTGACTTGGGGGGGGGGGGATTCAAGCCAACATCTCTAGCGTAAACTTTTAACGAATGTAATTTGGAAACACTATTTTGAAATTTCGTAATTTAAAGCAAGAAAAATAACTAAAGTATATCAAAAGTGGTGCTGTTAAACTGCTTGTACAAAATATATTAGATTATGAAATAAAATTGATATTTAACACTTTATTAAAAAAAATTGAGTGATGAATTAACTTCTTAATGTAAACTTTAGGAATTTGAATCTACGAAAACAAATTCTACTCATTCCCTGATTTTAAAATTTTCCAATTTTAGCATTTTACTCTAAAAACAATCACAAGATTCTGAATAAACCGGAATTAAATGATCCTTGTTGATAATTTTATACTTTTTATGTTGAGGTGATAAGAGAAATTAATTCGCAGAACTATCTCATGAGATAGTCCTGTGATATGTGCACATATCACACCACTGAAGATACAGCTTAAGAGATAAATGAACTGGAATTTAAAAAGGTAACTGTGATTTTGAGAGATTGTTTTAAAAATTATTTACAGACAGTACTTATAGTAAGCACTGGATAAAAGCATCAAATAATTTTATAACTTTTTGAAAAATCTGTTTCATCGTATTTCACACACACATTCACTATCTTCATTAAAACTAAAAAGTTCAAGACATGTTTATAATAAATTAAAATTTTAAGTTGTTTATAATTTTAAACATTGAAATTGATTTTTTTTTAGATTTCTTTTAGTTAGCCCCATCAAAAGCAGGTATATATAAATATATAATAAAGTTCTAAACAGTATTTTTTTAAATTAATTCATAGAGTGTTAATAAAAGTTCAGATTTGTTCATCGACAAAATAATTCTTAATATTGAAGGGTATAGGTTATATCAAATTGAGAAGAACCAAGATGATACGCAGACCGTGGTTCCCAAAGTGCGGGTTGTTAGGATATTTTTGATGGGTTGAAACAAAACCTTAATTAAAAGAATAATTTGCCTATAACTTCGTAAGATACAACACTCACGTCTAAAATTTAAGGTAAGTTTGTAATTTTCAGAATAATGATACAAATGTCAGTTCCTTATCAATGGCATTTATAGAATCTTCCAAAAGTGGGAATATATGCCCAGATATCAAATTACCCTAACAGTAGTTTAAGGTGGTAGAAAGGCCCTCCTTTTATAATGGAGTTCCAGACACACTCGGAAAAATAATATTTACAGGTTTTCCCACATGAAATCCATTCAGAGGTATCAGAAATATCATATCCTTCAGAAATAACAGAAAAATTTTGCTTAATGTCTCTAACATGCACGTTTATGTTACTGTTCCAAATTGTCTGTATTATCAATGAAGGCCTCTGTACCCCCTAAATTATTGTTAGAGTAACTTGAACTCGAGGCATATATTCCAACTCCTAGAAAATTTTATGACATGAATGCAACTTATGTCGAACTGAGATTTATGTGATTATTCATTCATAAAATTATGAACTATCCTTAATTTTTGGACACGAGTGTAAATAAAGGGCTTAAAATCTTACGTCATTTACCTATTCCTTTTATGACTTCTAATGTTGAAAGAGTTTTTAAATTTTTTCACATCTCAAAATTTTTATTAACAGATAATTTGGTTGATATGCAAATTTTATGTTTCCATGTACATAAAAGAAATACGTTTTTCAAATATATAATTGCGTGCTTTTTTTGTGTGGAATCTAATATAGTAAAAGTCCAAGTATGTTTGTCTTTTTATACAAATCTACAGTTTCCTTCCGATCTGCACCAAACTTGGTATGCAAACGTAAAAACATCCCATTTAAACTTAGGCTATGTTTCGAAGTTCTAGAACAGTGGTTCCCAACTCAAATATGTCTACGGACCACTTCACTTAAATTTGAACCTCCTGCGGACCATCGCTATCCCCAACTTTATCTTTAAAAATTTAATCTTTTTTTTTCAATGCATTCATTCTCCCACAGAGGGTCTGAAGTTTTACTTTTAGGTAAGGGAAACCGAGTCTTAAATATATGTTTCATAATGGAACTTAAAATCAAATAAATAATCTATTAAACTTAAAAGATAAATTAACATTACTTTAATCATAACAGCATTTTATATCCAATTATTAAAAAATATACATTTTATAAGACATATCTCTGTTCAAAAACTTTCGAACTTCAGGCAATAAATGTTTCTTATATAGATAGTTTTTTTTACATCTATGTTTTTGTGACTACTTATTAGATTGTGTGATAAGATAAGAAAAACTTTTTTTTAATTTCCGCATATTTCTTTTGGATAAGTTTATATACCTTCTCACGGACCACCACCGATGGTCTCACGGACCAGAAGTGGTCCGCGGACCACCTGTTGGGAACCACTGTTCTAGAACGACCCCTTGATCCTCTTTTGACATTTTTTACAGTCATTTTGCTGAAATAGCTTTATTTCTGCTCTAAAAGAGACCTGCTTACCCCATTGTTACAAAAATAACAAAATGCAAAATAACAAGCTTTTAAAAGAAAAATTAAATATAATTCTATTTAAAAATCATACAATAATCTAAAAATATATTTCAACGAAATTAGAAATTTTGAAACTGGTAAATATAGTTTTCAAATTTTTTTTGAGAGTTTAATTTTTAGTTGGTCAACAAACCAAAAACTATTAATATTCAAAACCCTTTCAAGTGAAAGTATTTGCTTCTTTCTTAAATTGCAGGAATATGTTTTATTTATTAAATTTTACCAAAGATATAATAAAATGCTTAAGATATGATTAATTAAGGGTTCTAATTGAGCATTTTAAAGGGGCCCACAGACGAGCAACTTGGTCGTCAACCCGGTTGTCAACCAGGTTGATGCTTTTCCCACAGACGGCCAACCTGGTCGTCAACCAGAATGTAAACAATGAAGAAAAAATTAATCAGATTGTAACAAATTAATATATTTTGATACTTTAAATGCAAAATTATATTTTATTTAATTATTCTCTCGAGTTAGAATTATATTATTTTAATTTTTAATGCTTAGTTTTTTTTATTTTCCTAATAACATGTTCCGATTAAGCTCCGCCCACCAAGTTGACGATCAGATCATCAACTTGAAATTCAATCATCAACTTCCCCACAGACGGCCAACTTGGTTGAAAACTTGTTCAAATTGACAACCCGGTTGACGACCAAGTTGCTCGTCTGTGGGCCCCTTAAGTGATTTTTGGAAGAATAATTTTCTAATATTTTGTTATTTTTTATGGGAATCATGTAGTAAATGCAGAAATCGTTCAGAATTTACAATGCTTTGATTCGAAACCTTTCACTCATCAAAATAAGGTAGGAAATGTATTAAAAATTTAAAAGAAAACAAATTTCCATCTCCACCCGTGCAAGGCCGGACATATCAGCTAGTACCAAATAAAGTTTTTCGACTATTTTAAGAAAGCATTTATCCTTTGGTCCTTTGATGTTTAAGTAGCACTTTTAAGAAAAATAAATAAAATCTATGTCTTTTATAGGAGTCTATTTTCACACTTTAAATAATAGATAGGTAGTATGGATACAACAATTAAGGGGCCCACAGACGAGCAACTTGGTCGTCAACCGGGTTGTCAATGGACTCTAACCGTCTGACGTCACACGGAACCAACACGTGACCTACTGAACTTGCGATTGGTTACCACAGATACTACACTAGTAGATCTACTAGTGTAGTATCTGTGGTAACCAATTGCAAGCTCAGTTGTAGGTCACGTGTTGGTTCCGTGAAGTCTCGAACCAGATAGGCGGTTAGAGTCCATTTGCGAAGTTTGCAACCAAGTTGGCCGTCTGTAGGGAAGTTGATGGTTGAAATTTCAAGTTGATGATTTGGTCGTCAACTTGGTGGGCGGAGCTTCAGATTGACAACCAAGTTGCTCGTCTGTAGTGAAATGGACTCTAACCGTCTGACGTCACACGGAACCAACACGTGACCTACTGAGCTTGCGATTGGTTACCACAGATACTACCCAAGTAGATCTACTAGTGTAGTATCTGTGGTAACCAATGGACTCTAACCGTCTGACGTCACACGGAACCAACACGTGACCTACTGAGCTTGCGATTGGTTACCACAGATACTACACTAGTAGATCTACTAGTGTAGTATCTGTGGTAACCAATCGCAAGCTCAGTTGTAGGTCACGTGTTGGTTCCGTGAAGTCTCGAACCAGATAGGCGGTTAGAGTCCATTGCAAGCTCAGTTGTAGGTCACGTGTTGGTTCCGTGAAGTCTCGAACCAGATAGGCGGTTAGAGTCCATTGACGATCTGGTAGCCAACTTGATGGGCGGAGCTTCATGTTGGCAACCGAGTTGATGGTCTGTAGGGAAGTTTACAACAAAGTCTTCAACTTGAATCGTAAATTTTATTTCAGTCGCTTTATTAATCTGATCAACTGATGTTGATTAATTAAAATGAGTTCAAAAGAATAAAGAATCATAATAGAATGAATGGATTTAAGTTAAATGAGTTCAAACCAATAAAAAATATTATAAGAATGAATGAATTTATATTTTTTTAATGGTTTTTTTTTTTTTTAATTTGGGAGTTGCAGATTTTGCTAATAATATTTTAAAGTAAAATATCCCCTTATTAAGTTTTAAGAATCATGATTTGAGAAGTTAATTTTAAGTTTGTGATTTAAAAGGGGTTGAATTAATTAATAAAGTTCACAAAACTAATTAAGCTATGAATCCTTTTAACTTTGATAAAAATATGCCAAGACAAAACTATCAGAATTTTTTAATTGATTCAATGAGAAACCGCATGTTTTGACGTGGAGTAAGAATAATTATATAAACAGATTGATTTCTGATTTTACCCAAAGCATAATTATTTTCCACAAAATTCTGAATTATAAAATTTATCCCTTTGTTTCATGCGTTTTATTGCTTCATTTTTCAAACTTTATAAGTGTTAATTCTTGATTTATTTTATTTCCTTTCATGGAAAGAATATCTGCCAATATTCTTTTTTTATCAAATAAAAAAATTTTAAGAATTAAGAATTCAAGCTGCAATAGAAGTTAATTTACTGAAATAAAAGGATAGAAATATACGCTTAATATTTTTAAATCAAAAGAAAAAGTCCGTTGTTTTCTTTTCTAATCGGAACATGCTAATGAGAAATAAAATTTATTAATTTAAAATTGTATGTAATTCTCAAATATTTGTCATTGGATCAAAAACAAACAAATTTAAGATAAAAAATAAATTTAGAAATCCTTTTATTATTCTTTGTGTAGTTAAAATAGTGTTATTAATTAAAATAACTTGAGATGTTTAAAAGAAGCTGCAACATAAACAGCCGACATTTTTCCAACTGAAGCAATTTTTCTCCATTGTTTACATTCTGGTTGACGACCAGGTTGGCCGTCTGTGGGAAAAGCATCAACCTGGTTGCCAACCGGGTTGACGACCAAGTTGCTCGTCTGTGGGCCCCTTTAGAAATAAAGAAAAAATGTTTGGTAAATTTTGGATAATGTTTGCGAAAAGTTTTATTCGTCTCAATAAAACGTGCACCGTTAAAACTTTTTTCAGTCTGAAGCTGAAACCTGAAATAGTACATACATTCAAATACGGACTTTTTATGAAATGCGAAAAATTTTGCTTTCGTATTCTATTTATAGTGTCACTGTCACATGATTCTGTTATACAATTATTTGCCTTTATTACCCTTTAAGAAAATAAATTACCTACTTTTTATAGTTTGAATTTTGACAGAAAAACATTTCTTCTTTAGGTTTGTGGCAGAATATTCTGTTTCTTTTTAAAGAATAAAAATAATCTTAGTTTCATTCTTTGAAACTATGATTATTTTATACCTGATAATAGTATTAGATATAAATAATTACCCTTAAATCAATGAGATTAAAAAATAAGCTCTTTTTGCTCGAACTAAGGTGGCTACTTCTTTTGTCACCGAAACAGATGCTATTACCGTTTTAACGTTTATTTAGTGCTTTAATACGTTGATTTTATAATTTGTGACAATTACCCAATTACCCCTTAATTTGAGATCTATCAATAGTGTAAAGTGCGTTTAATATACGTAAGTTGAGTTCACTTTGTGCTTTCTTTACTTCCTGACTTTCTTCTTATTGTACAGTACTGGAAAAAAAAATCGACTCAGATTTTTTATCTCCGGAACGGCTCGAGATACAAAGACAAATAAGGTACCATTTTTCATCATTTGAAGTACTCTTTAAACAAAAAAAATTCGAGTCCTTAAGGGGTCGTCTTCATATCGAACAAAGCACCAACTTTCTTTTTTCCTATGGAAGACCTCGAATATTATATTTTATTCTGAAAGATCACCCTCCATAACCCCTAAATACCAAGTTTCATATCTCTGTGTCAATAAATAGACCCCTCAAAAATTCTTAAAATTTGGAAAAAATCCAGTAAGTTATCTCTTGATAGCAAAAGATTTGTATCGGTCAGAGCTCAAAATTGAATTTGGCTTAAATACATTTGGCGACTTATCTCTGAATTGGCACATTTTTTTTTCAAATACTTATGTGTTTAATTGTTTGCTTTGTTTAGGGGATTTTCTAACTATACATTTCGTGCGCTTTTTAGTGAAGAAGCTTAGTGAAACCATTAGGAACAATTTTGCTCCTTAGAATCTGTAGATTCCGAATTACAATGATGGACACTTCTGGTCTGGGTCAGGGGATGGTAAGAGGCTCAGAAGAGGAAAATTTACGAGTTTTGATGATGTGTTTTAAAGTCAAAATGGTTCCTTTTATTCATTTAATTTGCTCAAATGCACCATAATACAAGAGAGGTGAGAGAGGACTAAGAGAATATAGAGTTTGGAAAGGATCAGTTCCCTCCAGTCAAAGGGGTGAAAGGATGAAGTCGAATGTAAAAATTTGTATGCTTATTTTCTCTGAGGATCATATTTATAGTCTTTTAAATTAACTTAATGAGAGGTAACATTATTTTCCTTACTCTCAGGCGAGAAAGTATTGCGATGGTAGAAGTCTGGCAACACTTACTAGGCACAGGGGAGGGGCAGGAAAAAACTCGAAATTCTGTGATAACTAAATAAAAACAATTTCTTTTTGGCACCAAACTGCGGTTGAATGTTTTGTAAATTGACACCAAAGATGGGAAAAATCCATAAAACCGATTTTCGAATGTTTCTTTACTTCAAATAGGGGCGAAATGGTGTAGAAAACAATAAAGTCAAATTCTTAACTTTTAGGCCGTTAAAAACTTATTTTTCTTCATGAAGGAGCACACATTTCAAACTAATTTTTCCCTTTATACACTTAACATTACGAAATACTATGGTAGATATCTGGAACCTGCGATTAGGGAGGTTGAGAGGGACAGAAAAAATATTCCAGTTTTGATACTGTTAGTGGAAGAAGAAATTCAAAATTTTCTGCTTTTAGTAGAGTCAAATGTGGTGCAAATAAAGAAGACCGATGGTTGACATGCAGAACACTCATTTAGAAAAGCGTTCCTTACATTGGAAGGTGGGATAGAAGGGTTATATGGAATAATTGAAGTTCTTTCCAATATTTTTAGGCAAAATAGTGTCTATTTTAGTGAAATAACATGGAAATCAATGTGAGTTGGTTCCATGTATAAGTATAGAACTGGAAATGTGAAAGTAAATATCTTTCACCATCGACCGGGGATAATGAGTGGGGCAGAAAAAAGTTGAAATTATATTTTAATGAGAGAAAGAGTAATTATCCAGTTTATAAGCTTTTCAGAACTAAAAAAAATTGTGATTGGGGACACTCTCGACTTCTATCTTGAGAAGCATAACTCAGCTTTGGGAGTTGGAAGGATGAAAGAGAACATTATTTTTTGAATAATGGCGTGAAAAGGTTTTAAGGAGTTAGATTAAACAATGACAGTTTTCCTTCAAATACTCCCCAGAATGGGTCAACCGATGGTGTGATTTGGGACCCGAGACTGGGGAAGGTGGACGGCGCAGAAAAATGTGAAACATTTTAATTTAGTTTAATTAATAATCTTATTAAGATTATATATTCCTAAATTGAGAAAAATGTATAGCGGCCATGCATGAGACCCATTTTGAAAAGCGTTTATTGGAGGGTAGAAGGATGAAATAGAATATTAGGGAGTAATACATATTTTGCTTTTTCTCAAAAGAGTGGGAATTTTTTCGGAAAATTTTATTAAAAAGAGTTGTTTTTCCCTTTTAACTCCATGTAATATGACATGTATAGGCGGAATCTGTATTCTGACTTAGGGGAAGGTGTGTGGAGCAGAATAAAAATATTTCCTTATTATTATTTTCGTCTATTTGATAGTTCGTCTTTAATTAATAGTTTCGTATGTAGATATTTTTAAAGTAGAGTAGTTATTTTATGACCACCCTGAATCTCCCGACGGTATCACGGACGTTTCGCCAACTCTAAAATTTCCTACCCCCTGGTTTCCTGTAAATCTTCACTTTAGAAATGTGTATGGGCCCAACAAGTGGGGGTAAGAAAATTATGAGTTGGCGAAACGTCCGTAGAGCACCCCCCGACTGCCCTCGGGCAGCATGATTCAGAAACCAATCAGAACACTATTTTCAGATGACATCCTTTTCCCATGTGCTTTCATTCTTTGAAAGATTTTTTATTCTTATTTTAATTAAAAAATTTTATTGAGAATATTTTAACAAACTTTAAACAAAAATAATTTAGTATTTTAATAGAAGTTTTGAACGTTATCATTCAAATTTATTCATCTTTTAAAAATCAATTCATCAACTTACTTTCAGAATTATATTCCTGTCATTTTAAGTAATAAAACTAATTAATTTTGCAGTAAAAAGTTTTGAATTCTGATTTTTTTTTTGCTATTGAAATTTAAGAAATTTGGAACTAAATTCTTAAGACATCTATCAAGATTTTTATTAGTATGTATCATTTTAATAAATAGTATAATTTATTTCATTATTTCGGTTACAAACTGAAATAGTGAAATAAAAAAGTAATATTCAGAACCCCCCATTTGAACAATATATTAAGATTCTTTTGTAATAAAATTTAAATCATGAAGGAAACAAGGAAGTCTACGTGTAATTTGATGTAATTAAACACCGAGCACAAACAAGAAAAGACTGAAGAGACTGGGCTTTTAGCCTGTAGTTGATCGACTATATTTGTATTTGTATTTGTAAATCTGGTAAAAAGAGACTGTAAGACAGAGAAATAACCTCCATTACTGAAAATATCAACAAATCCGTCACGATTCAAGAACTGTAGAAAGCTTATTAGAAAATAATGCAACAAATATAAAATTATAAGCAAACTGGAATATAAATTAAAAACATGGAAGGTAATTTGTTGATCCCTGCTAGTAGTTTCATTAATGCATCGGCAAGTAGCTCGGGATGGCTCTCTCACTTTCACCAGTCATATGAGTTTGGCTCGATGGTTGGCGACCGTTTAAGACATAGTTGTTTCCTGCAGAGTGCACAGAAATATCCTGGCCTACTAGGGAAGATTCAAAAAAAGTTTAAATAGGAAATTTAACATGGGCTGTTTCAAATTTTAAAATTTTTTGGGGGGTCTGTTTCTTGACGCAGAGATGTTAAACTTGGTATTTAGGGGTTATGGAGGGTGATCTTTCAGAATAAAATATAATATTCGAGGTCTTCCATTGGAAAAAAGAAAGTTGGTGCTTCGTTCGATATGAAGACGACCCCTTAAGGACTCGAATTTTTTTTGTTTAAAGAGTACTTCAAATGATGAAAAATGGTACCTTATTTGTCTTTGTATCTCGAGCCGTTCCGGAGATAAAAAATCTGAGTCGATTTTTTTTCCAGTACTGTACCTTTTTTATGATATAATCCTTTGAATTTCATATCACTGTAATTTTATAACAACGAAAAAAGAGAAAAAAGTATGGAGATTTACTGTTTACATAATACATAGAATAGGTACATCCTTCTTTTTCCAAACCCTTGGAGAGGATTAGAATACAACTGAGGTTCCCTACTTGTAGAACCTTAACCCTTATCTAAAAATAGATAAATGATAGGTTACCGAAAATCTCTTTTGAGATAATTTTAAAAATTTATATTTATACTAAGATTGGTTCATTTTATTGAACAAAAATATAAATACTGTTTTGTTAAATTTTTAACTCGTTTATAAGAACCATAACCATAATGTAACCCTATTGTACACAGAAAAAAAACCTAATTTTAGTAATTAGTTTATTACTATTATTATTATTATTATTATTATTATTAAATATAATTTTTACATGCCTAGAGAAATGAGCATGCCATGAAATATAATAGTCGAATCCTTCAACTGAGTAACCTACTTTTCATATTATTCTTTAGAAGTAAAATTTCTCCTCTGGAAACTACGAGACAGTTCATGGTCACAGTTTGAATAAGGGGATCGAATTCCAAAGAGACCAAAGGTTCAACTGAAATCGGACACTCCAAAAACCAACCATCAACCTTCAGAACAAAACATCTTTACTTCATCTCGCATCTAAGTACGTAACAGTATTTTAGACAAAGTTGATTAAGATACTCGTATTTTATAGAAGGAATATAGCTAGTGAAGTTTTAAACTCTATAGCCTCATAAATATTATAAAAAAAATTATAACTTATTTCCCTCTTATCAAGTGGAGGTCATGATCCTACTAAAAAATAACTCTGCATCTTCAAACTCGAATAATGCAGTCGTCCTTGTGCCGGATTTATGAGCAAACATGATCCTCTAGGTAAGGGGGCGTAGTCTGCCGGAAGTGGAAAAAGAGAGGAGGGATCGGGGCACTCAACCGTACCAAAACAACTAATTCGTTCGTTTTGATGAGAGGGATTCAGACTAGATTCACTGGGGGTTATTCGGTAATTAGTTTTGTGGTTGGCCTTGGGAAATGCAGAAATGGGGGCGTGCCACTGTCTTATGACGACGTAAAGAATGTATTTTATTAAGTTGCAAATTGAAATAGAATTGTAAGATTAAGAAAGGAAGACAAAGAGAGAGAGGCTGAGAAAGAATATAATTGAGCTTATTTTTTATTTTTATTGCAGTTAAATAAATGATATTTTTGATAAATAAAAAAGTTAAACTATTTTTTTAGATTTTAATACATAATAGTCCCTAGTAGCACAGCTCATACCAAATATGTTAAGTTTATGTAACTGCCACTAGAAGTAAACGAAATTTGGCCATATATGACAAAAATTGGACGAATCCTGAACGTTTGTACTGCTAGGGGTATTTTTACTCATTTGAGGCTCTTAGGGTAACATCAGAAGAGGACCACTCCTTGAAAGCTGCAGAATTTTCAAGGGAAAAGACAATTTATAAATAGAAGTCTAATTTTCGGGAGTAAGGGGTTATTTTGAAATTATTAACCTTAGAAGTAATGTTTTTATTCACTTTGAGAGCTATTAGGATACACTCAAAGAGGACCCTTGGTAAACCTAATAATTTTCATGGGGGGAAAAACAGTTTATAGTCATCAAACTTCAAGAGGGGGGGGGGTTGTGATTCATACCCATTTATTTCTTAAATTTGACGCTTTGAAAAGTGTATTAACAGACCCTTTGGCTTACATCTGAAGTGGACCACTCCTTGTAAGCCGCAGAATTAAAAAAAAACAGCATACAAATAGACGTCCAAATTTTGTCAATGGGGGTTTACCCCCCTTGGATACGGCCCTAGGAATAGGGCCCTTATTCCAACTATTATAAGTACAGGGTCAGATTTTCAGGTTTTTTACCCAATAGTTTCGTCTGAAGATATTATTATATATTATCGTTAATTTATGACCATCCTGTCCTGTATAACACCCCCTGTTCCTGAAACTGTAATAGATTCCCTTTCTCCCCCCGGTGCTGAACCATCCTTCCCCTTTCCAGTTACTACACTTCGTCGCAATCGGCCTGCCAGAAAGAAGCACATTGACGTCACAGCTGTATATCGGCTGCTTTCCTCCATAGCCTTCTAGAACGAGACAGGCCTGGCCACTTGCGCATCTCCGGAGCGATGAGTCATCCTAGCCGTCGATTGATTCTCAAGGTCTGAGCTGTGTGCGTACGCGGGAACTTGGAGCAAGCGCCTTTGTCTCTGCTTTACTGAACTTTACTTCACTTGAACTTTACTGAACTTACTCTGCTTTCTTTTGTCTCTGCTTTTTTGTTTTACTGAATCAAGACAATTTTTTGACATTTAAAAATATAGTTTGATTTAAAAAAATATTGAGGTTAACATCTTTTACAGATCACGTGAAAGCTTTTAACTTATTTATTAATACACATAGTAAGACAAATATGTTTTTCTAAAATAAAAGTTTGTGGGGTATTATCTTGCCTCCCAAAAATAAAATTTTTTTAATAGATATTAATAATTTAATTAAATGTTATGCTTATAACTTATTGGATCAGTTATTTGCGTTTCATGTTTTTACCTTTTAAAAGTTTATAAATAAGTACACTTTATTGACTGAAAATGGAAATCCTATTTATTCATTTCAAATATTAGATTATTCATATATAAAGGAAAAAGGAAATAAACCTCAAGATATATTATAGTACCAGAAAGAGAGAGAGCGGCTGATTTTGAATACTCACTTGATATTTAAATCCTACTTAAAGTTACAAGGCGGGGGTTAATATGGTTAATATTTATCTGTGTAAGGATTAAAAATATTAAGATAGGACATGATCTATTAGTTGTTAAAATAAAGACAGGATTTTTGTTATTATAAAACAGAAATATTTTATTTAAAACGTCGCCCGGTTCAGCTAGCTTCGAATCTCAACTAAACAGCAAATTTTCGAATGTTAATATTGGTTTGAATGACTCAAAAACGAATACAATCTAACCAAAAATGTTGATTTTATAATGCAAGTAGTAATTTAACTGAAATTATGCCGAATCTAATCTAATAAAGCTTGTGAAAGTCGATCGTACTCGGAACAAGGTTTTTTTAAAAATCCCATCTATCAAAATATTTCCCCGATAATGTAAACATTTTCACTCAGAATCATTAGTATTGGTTTCCTACATCACACACAGGTCTTTTTTTCTTTTTCCGATCATTTGTTTATGATTTATAGCGATTTTTCCCCTCCAAAATCGACGCGTCAATGGAAACTCAATGGTAGCGTTCGTCGGAAAGGATGACTCATCATTCTTCTGTCCCGGCCTTCTCGCTCTCGAAGGCTATGTTTCCTCCCAGCGCAGGTGTGAAAAGAAAAGGAGAAAGGGTTTTCCTTTTGTTGCGAAAACGC
This sequence comes from Tetragnatha montana, assembly GCA_963680715.1. Classification (NCBI taxonomy): domain Eukaryota; kingdom Metazoa; phylum Arthropoda; class Arachnida; order Araneae; family Tetragnathidae; genus Tetragnatha; species Tetragnatha montana. The sequence goes on from OY796677.1 coordinate 27,481,349, forward strand.
CGATCCCATTCGCGAAGGCATTATCCATGGGGTCATCGTCACGTTTAGGACCTCCGAAGTCAAACAATTACCATTAAGAGAGCAGGATATTTTTTTTTATGTGAATGTGTGTAAGGAACAAGTCAGTTTGTTGGAGTTTTTGATCACCACTAAAACAGTTTTGCAAAATATAACTTGACCTCGGTTTCGCCTCTATAGTACGATGCAGTTTTATCTTCGTGTGTAGCTTATCTGGTAAAACACGCATTGACTCTGGAATTCAGGGCAATTAGCGGTGTTAATAACAAGGGCGGTTCCAGACCAGATTTTCGGGGGGGGCCATGTCAAAGTCGGAGGGTATTACATTCGAAATTTTCAGTGCCTCAGAAAATTTTTTGAAGAGTGCTTGCTTTTAAGCAGCTTTTTAGGGGTTTATAGTAACTTAGAGGATATCCAGGGCCCGTGCCATTGTTTTAGAAAGTGGGGGGGGGTGAAACATTTTTGTACGGCCATAATAATACTTGTGTTCGCGAGGTGTTTGGCTCCCAATTTTCCGAGTATATCATAAATAAAATGCGAAACTTTGTTTAAGTTATAAAGGTTTCTTCAGATAATGCTAGCTCGAAAGCAAATGTGGGGGGGTCTGGGGGTCCTCCCCCAGAAATTTTTGTGAAATTTGGCTTCAAATAGAAGTTTTTCTACTCATTTTTGTACATTTGGTATCCATTGGATAACACCTAAAGAGGGTAACTTCTTACACTCCTAAAATGAGAGGAGAGAAACAAGTTCAAGGAGAAAACAGTAAATAAGTAACCATGAGAAATTAATAGGGGGTCTGGGGGGTGCCCCCAAGAAAATTTTTGAAAATTTGCCTCTAAAAATAAAGTTTCAGCTCATTTTAAAAGCATGTAAACCACAGAATTTTCAGGGATGAAATTATAAATAGATGCCCAATTTTGAAAAGGGCCGGGGGTCCTCTCCTGAAAATTTTTGCAAATACGCGTATTTAAACTATAGTATTACCGGTTTGAGAGGGCTTGAGCCCCATCCAATGTTAGCTGAAGGGGGGCTAAGCCCCCCCCCAATATTTTGTGATGTTTGGATATTTTCTGGTTTGGAATCCCCTTCAAGAGCGGTTATTTTGGGAGAGGGTAACCCACAAAAGGTCTCAGAATGTGTTAAAAATTTCTTTTAAGGGTCAAATTTTAAAAATTTTCTTGGGGAGAGACCCCAAACTTTCGAATTAAGCTGAAATGCTACTTTTAACAGAGAAATTTCTAAAATTTTTCTGGGAGAGATCCCCCAGACCCCCATCTTATTTCGAGCTCGCAATAATTACACAAAACTTTAACATTAATTGCACCTCAAAATATTACACCTTTGCGATATTTAAAGGGACAAGTAACGAAATTTAATCTATACATCTGATACAAAATTAGGTAATTAGGCACGTAAACTTAATGGTTGTTTCTTTTAATTTTATGTTTTTTAATGTCTTGTACTGGCCCTCCCCCCCAATATTTTATAAAAGTTGGCGCCTATGGATGTCAAAATATTTAAGGGGGGTTTGGGGGTTCTCCCCCAGAAAATTTTTTGAATTTTAACATTAAGAAAGTGTTTTTTAAGCTATTTGTTAGGGTTTCTCGGGGGGGGCCATGGCCCCCAGGCCCCCCCCCTGGACCCGCCCCTGGTTAATAAACTAAAGAAAATTTCTTAGAAAAAACTCAAAGAGTGATGGGAAAATTTTATCATTGCTAGGCGGTAACCAGACTTTTGTTTCGGAACTCAAGCCCTGACTGCAACTTTGTTTCTACGGCCTCTTACCTTCCTTCCTTCTCGGCTCGTGGGGTCTCTCGTGTAAATCACTAAAAAGTTCGTGTAAATTTTTGGCACCAAGGTTATTTTGGTTCTATAGGTTAAGGAGAATAAGAAAAAGTTTGGTGCCAATTTTTCTTTTCACTTTTGTGGTCTAGGGGTCAAATCAAAGGTCAAATTTCGTATTTCAATTATTTGAATTTTGGGCATGTTAATAAAAAAAAATAATCAAAGTAAATAGTCAGAAAAAGTGAAGAAATGTGTATATATGTTTGTAAGCAATTTTGATTTTCATTTTATAAAACCAAATTTCAAAAAAAAATTAAAAAACTTAAAATTTAGAAATTTTTTCCATTTTTCATAACTTTTTTAAAATAATCTTTTTTTTTGCATAGTAAATTCTATTGATATATTGAGTAATGATATAAAAAGTCTTGGAGTTAATTTTGCAGTCTTGTCTTCCTTAGAACGGCGAAAATTAAAACGCAGAAAACGCGAAACCAGCGAACCGCCACTATTCGTTCCAATGCCCATAATACCTACCAGACAGGGCCTTTGTAAACCAAGAGTTTATTTTGTAAACATAGGTATACACTTTTATGATACTAAGTTGATTGATATGGACCAACTTGTAGTACAAACGTGTGGGCTAAAATGATGAAGATTAAATTGGAAATCAGCTGGAAAAGTATTTGTTACGGAAATCAACAAAAAAGTATCTGTCACGGAAATCAACAAAAAAGTTTTGGAGTTAAAGGAGAACAGGTCGTTATTCGCTAGAATGGCTCTTGCTGCTAAATACAGACCAGACCAGACATCAGTAAGAGCTGCTATTGGAATATATGAATTCTCTACAATAAGTTGAGCATTTTTTGCAACTGACTGATCATTATTACCTTGTAATGATAAGAGTAAACTTCTGCCCCTCCTGGAAGAAGTAAATCCTTTTTTAAGTAAGAATGAACATTCTGAAATATCTGGCCAAACTGCACTTATTATAGATTGAATAGTTTTAGTCCAACAAATGAGTGGAAATATTTATACACGCAATGACTTGCAACTTTTAAACTTGCAGATTTTAAATAATGTAACAAAGAATTATAATACCATTCACTTAGATTTTGACCACTATTCAGTGGAAATGTCATTGAAGGCAGCAACTGTAGGGGACGCATGGGACATGTAGACAGTAGAGCATTTATTTGCACTGCTACAACTCCTATTAAAACAGGACTATCTAATTTTTTGAGTAATACTAAAACCAAAGCATGATGATGAATGATGATGTCGTGTTCAAGACGAGTCTAGTCTGTAACTAAATAGTGCCATGGGCAGAAACCCCAGCCCTAGTAATTTCTACTATATTGTCCTCGTACAGGTTGAAGCATGTTTAACTGAATACTCCTATCAATGAAGGTAATTGATTTTTATAAAGCTTTAAAAAATAAATAATCGTATCAACAGAAACAGCAGTTAGGTCTAATATCACAAATCTCAATAACTTAAAAACCAATCATGAAGAAGCAGACACAATAATCATTTACCATGAAATGTATGCTTCACAATTGGGATATCAGGTCCATATTTTGTCTCCAGACACTGATGTATTTACACTAGCTTTTAGACGGTATCCGTTTTTGGGTGAAATCATGCGTCATTACTGGGATAGGTGCAAATAAGCTCATTTTTGCTGTTAAACCTATTTATGACAATCTTGAAGCACAACAGTGGTTGAGGCACTTCCTGGCTTTCATAGTTTTACTGGCTGTGTTACTACTTGAAGATTTAATGGCAAAGGAAAGCTAACTTGTTGGAAAGTTTTCCAGAAAGTTGAAACACATATTATTCAAGCATTTGCCTCCCTAGAGAAAGAATCGGATATGCACATGAGTTCCCTCCTAGAGGAATTCGTTTGTAAGTTTTACAGATCACCCATAGAAATAACAAATACTAAAGATTTGAGTTGGTACCTTTTTAAGAAATGGCAAGATGAATCTGAGAGCCTACCTCCAACCCAGGCCGCTCTTAAGTACCATATTTTAAGAGCTCATTATTAAGCGTTAGTATGGAACACAGATATTTATCCAATGCCAGCTCACCCCTCACCAGAAATGTATGGTTTTGGATAAAAGAAAACGATTCATATACTCTCTAAAGAGGTAACTGATTTGCCCCCTGCACTAGCTATAACAGAACTAACAGCCTGTGAATGTGGTACAAGTAAATGCAAGAATGGAAAAGGTTCCTCTGTGTTATTGCACAGCTACCATGTACTGAAATGTGTAGGTGTGAAGGGGATGAAGAGAAATGCATGAATTCCATTTAATCTCAGTGGATTTATCCGATAGTGATTCCTCATTGTGATGAAGAGTAACGTTCAAATTTAGTTATAGTAATATCTTCAAATTTGAAGATATTACTAGAGATTTAAGATTACTGCCCTTAACAAATATACTGTAAAACGTAATATTTTTAAAAATTTAATTTTTTAAATAAAAAATTTTAAACTTAAAAAAACTTGATCCTTTTTTAAATATCTATACATTTTTACTTATAAAATATATTATGTTTCTTTTCTCCCATTGAATATGTAAAACTGCTAATGTATGAAATTATCCAAGCACTGAAGTTTATGAGAAATTATTTAAAACTCATTAATTGAATTTATAGATTTCATATGTGTTACAAACTGATTAGATAATTGTTCCTACCTAAGCATAATAGAACTAACTATAAGGTATTCTAAAGAGTATTAGTACTATATTTTAGATATAAGTATATATCTTTTAAAATTTTAAATTAAAAAAAAATTCAATTTAAACTTAAAACAATTCAATTTAAACTTTTAATTATATCATAAAACACATGAAAAATGTTTTACTTAAACATACTTAAATATCCTTGTTTCCTTTCTCCCATTTAATGTAGAAAACTGTTCATTACCTAAAATTTTCAGTGCACCGAGATTTTGAAAAATCATATAAAAACAACTATTTTAGTTTATAGGCATAATATGTTTTAATTTTGTTAAAACAGTGTTTTTGAACATATATTAATAAGGCATAGTAAAAAATAAGAATATATATTTAAAAAAAATATGCTTTTTAAAAAATTAAATTTTTTAAATTAAATTTTTTTAAAAAGTTTTTTATAAAAAAAAATTAATATTTTTCAAATACCTATACATTTTTACTTATATGTGCCAAATTTTATCATTATATGATTATAAATAAGTGTGTAACGTTAAAAAATCAATTATCCTTAAAAGTTAAAATTTTACCTTTAAACCTGCATATTTAGTCATAAAAGTGAAATAAAAAATTGGCACCAAACTTTTTTATGCTCCTTGTACCCTAAGCTAACAGAAAAACATTAGTGTACACAATTTACAAAAAATTTTTACAAGAGCCTTTTTTTCGACACGAGAGACTCCACTACACCCTCTCCGATCCCTGGCCCTCGTCCAATTTCTCACCCTTAATTTCCTCAAATCTTCTTCAACCTCGTCCAGCCATCTCTTTCTAGGACGTCCGATCTTCCTCTTACCCTCTATTTTTCCTCTGTAGATTTTCTTTGTAGCTCTCTCGTCACTCATTCTCTCCAGATGTCCAAGCCATTGTATTCTTTTAGATTTTATTATACTGAAAATATATGTGTGTTTCTTTATATAGTACACTTAACTCTAAATTGCTCCTAATTCTCCAAACCTCTCCATCTTTGGCTGGTCCATATATTTTCCTTAATATCTTTCTTTCAAATGTAATAAGTGTTTTCTCTTCATTCTGAGTGGTTGTCCAAGTTTCTGCTCCATATGTAACGATAGGTCTGACTATTGTTTTATATTATTTTAGTTTTAACTTTCTTGACAGCAGAGAGGATTTAAACAACTTTATCATTGAAAAATAACATCTGTTTCCAGCCGCCAGTCTAGCCTTTATCTCTGGGTTTAATTCATTTTTGTCAGTGATAATTGAACCAAGGTATTTAAATTATGGCCTCTTACCACGTGTATATTTTATAAGTCAAATGTTAACCATCGTGTACTTAATGTCAAAGTTTTGAAGATAATATACTTAGCTCAAGCAATGAGGAAAGAGGGAGGTCTAGGGGTCCTCCCCCAAAACATTTTTGAACTTTGTCCCTAAGTAGTGTTTTGACTCAATTCTAGACACTTGGGACCCTTTGGATGACACCCGAAGAGCTCCTTGTACTCTGTAGAATTTTTATGGAAATAAAAATAGCATATGGATAGTTATGAGAATTTCGGAGGGGGGATTTGAGCCCACTAATCACCCATAATCTATATCTCCCTTGGATAATTTCTTTATTGCTAAGTATAACCTAAGGTTGATTATAAAGAATCTGGATATATCAACTATGTTTCTTGAAATTTGGAAAGAGTAGTAGCATTTTCCAGACCTCACAAGGAATAGGGGAGAGTGGGGTAATAAGAGACATGCAAAATTCCACAGGATTTTCTTTTAGGTTTATACAGCTGTTTTTTACAGAATATATACAGCTTGTTAATATACTAATTAAAACAATTAAAAATCAAATGAAAGTATTAATATAATATCTAAAGTGTATTTTATAACCCCAGTAACTTTCAGAAATTTTCATTGAAAATCTTTTGAGATAAAGAGCATTTTCAATCACACGACTCGGACCTTAGCAACGTTGTTGCCTGTCCTCCAAGCCTATCCACGTCGTCAAGTGTGTGCGAATGCTTCTATTGGAGCATTTACGATCACAAGACTCCGCCCCTAACAACCTCTGTAGCAACGGGTGAACAACAACAGCCTTAGCAACGTTGTTGCCTGTCCTCCAAGCCTATCCCCGTTGTCAAGTGTGACGTCAAGTGCGAATGCTCTATGCTCAGTTAAAAATTAGGTTAAAACGTTACGAGGTGAAAGTTTTACACAACTCTATATATCTTTAAATATAACACTTTAAAATCATGACAAAACAAGGAAAATGATGTTTCTCTCATTTCATTTTGTGACACTAAAAAATCCCCTCCCCCCCAATTTTTTTCTGCAAACTCAGTTTTTTAAGGTCGGTTCCTCTTCCATCACTTGAAAAACTCAGAGCTTCCCCTTTCCTTCAGGTTTGTGGGATGATTTAGGATGCTTATGAAGAAAGCCTGAAAACTATTATATTCCCATAACTATCCTTCCCCACACTGTTTCAATATTTACAGTTTGAACAAAATAGTATATTAATTGTAAAATATTATTTCGAGTCAAATCATTCATCAATTAAAGCACAAGTTTGTTAGTGGTTTGGTAATAACATTGAGTTCCAGCACACAATATTAACACTCTCTCTTCTCTCTTCACAGCTTCATTCATCGGTTTTAATTAATTTCTCGGCAACTGGAATAAAACAAATTAAAAAAACAAACAAATTAATTACAAATTACTCACCTTAACTTAAATTAAAATGAAAAATTTATATGAAATTTTAATATACAATAATATTCATTAAAGTGGTGAGTAAAGTAAAAGTGTTTCTTCCTACTTACCGTTTTCAGGAAATTGAAGTAATGAGAAACTTATAGTTTAATTTAACACTTGATAAATAAAATAAAAACAATAAAATATTGATCAACATGTAAAGGTGCAGTAGGTATTGTAAGTAATTTAAGCGCACTGTAGGTGATAAATAAATCTGATATTTGTGTTTATTAGGAATCTTGATTGTTGGTGAGGTGTTAATAATGTTACCAGATTTATCGAACTAAAAAATATAAAAAAAACGCAGATATTTTTTTTAAATAACCGTAGCACTCATAAGTTTTTTGAGTTCTGACAAATACATTTTTCTGGGTTCTGTTTTAATAAAACTCTTCCTATAAGAAGTTAGTAAATGAACGCAGTAACTATAAAAACTAGTTCTTTAAAATTTAAATCAAGTATTTATTTTAAATTGGACTTGCTCGTAAAATTGTACTTCATTGCGTTCGAAGATATTTTGAAAAAGAATGTTTTTGGCTGTACAAAAACAAATTTTGATACGAATTTCTTCTTTTTTCGTGTATTTCTAATGCTTCCCTCTCAAATTAGTTTATAATCTATAGTTGAAATTAGATTTCAAAGCCTTACTTCCTTATTTATTGTGGTTTTATTGGAAACTTTATTGGTTTTATTATGGAAACTTATTGTGGTTTTGTGGAGCAATAAGTGTAGCACCGGAAGAAAAATCAAATTTTCAACTTTAAGATAAAAATTTTAAGGAATAAATCTGTAATTTGTAATTCCGGGGACCTACCGCATGTTTTTATATTCAAAATAGCTCTTAAAATGCCTTATACTATCGATTAATTTACTCAATGGAGTCCTTTTACAAGCATACCGCTTCACAGAAACTGTTTGCAAAATGTACAATTTTTTATTGTTATTAAATAAAGGTAAAAGTACATAGATTCCTATAGATATCAATGATTCCACAAACAAAACAGGAAATATTTTGAAATTATTTAAAACTTTTTTAAAGCTTCTTTTCTGCATGACAGAAGTATTTTTCAAGAATGTCAATTTTGTTTGAAATGGTGGATGTGATTTTGTGTCAAATATAAAAAAAAGAATGTTCAATATATATTTTCAAGCACTAGTTTGAGTTATTGCGTTTATTTACCAACTTCTCATTTGAAAAGTTTTTGTAAGAGTTAAAATTCCCCTGAAAATGGGTTTGTCAAAATACTTATGAGCCCTACTATATTTCAACCTTTAATAAATATTTACGAAATCTAAATATTAAAAAATAAGAGTTGGTCCTCCAAAAAAACTAAAAACTGTGGTATTACTTTCCTCTTAACCTGTTTATTTTTTTAATAATTTCTAGCGTAAAAGGTCATAATTATGACGTAATTTCCGGTTGGTTCGCTTTTGAATACACCTCGTTCAATGAGTGCCTTATGTTGGTTTGGAAAGTTGAAGTGTCTTAAAATAAACCCCTTTACACGGTGTTGCTATGGTAACCATACTCCTACGTCCATTTCATATTGTAAATCATATTTTGTTACTCAATGCATCACTTATGATGAAAAGGTTTAGAAAGTGTTTAGATTCATTCATGATTTTTACTTTTTTTGTAGAATTGCATGGTTTAACTAGACTTCAGGAATAAGTTATGTTTAAATACTATAAAAATTGCTTAAAAGTTAAGATTAGGGGCTACACGGTCTTGGCTACACTCCCAAATTGTTTCACATGTTTAAGGGAAGGAGGTTTCCTGTATGAGTCTTTAATGCACGTTTGGATAGAAACTCGATCCTGTTATTAAATTCCCCATTAAAATTATATTGGGAAATAAAATTAGTATAATAACATGAGGTATACAAGATAGAGGTTATATTATTTGAATATAATAAAAATACTAAATAGATAAACTATAATTAATAACATAAAATAATATAAAGTGTGCAGTATTACATTTCATTAGAGCACCTGCACCTTTATAATACAAAATACGCAAATATCTTTGAAACAACATAGATCCAATCAGCTTTTTCAGCATAATATTCATGTTCAGTAAATCAAATTCATTCAGGATCGGGTACTTTCATCTCAGAAACAATTTCCTTGTTGTTCAGTGTAATATGATCCAATAATAATCCCTTTTCATTTAGACTTAATAATTATTTTTAGCGTTTTTATATAACTTAATAACAAAATAACTCGAAACATTAATATATAGAAACTAACAAAAAGAAACATGCTTTCTTATGTTAGCCTTAATTAAAAGTTAGGTTTCTAATTTGTAAAGTAGTCATTACTGTTTTTACATGATTCAGTTAACTTTTTTTATTCTAATAAACTGAAAAGGAATTGTATGTGTTTGGAAGAATAGATAAATGGGTATGTTACGGGAAAAGTGTTAAACCGAGCATTATTAATATAATTAATTATGTAATAATATTAACGTTAAGCGGAAAATGTAATAAATTCAATGACATTTATAAATGAGTCATTTTCACTTTGCCCGAAATAATCGGGCATTATTAATATTGCCTGGGATTTATCACATTGCCCATAACAGATATTCTCAATTAGTAGATAAATTATTCCCAAATTTAGTTCAACTACATATATTTACTATTACAAAATACTATATGTCATCACTATCGTAATTATACATCGAAAAGGAATATGTATGTATTTGGAAGAATAGATAAATGGGTATGTTTCGGGAAAAGTGTTAAACAGAGCATTATTAATATAATAATAATGTTAAGCGGAAAATGTGATAAATTCAATGACATTTACCTATCAATGAGTATTTATCACTTTACCCGAAATACTCGGGCATTATTAATATTGCCTGGATTTATCACATTGCCCGTAACAGATATACTACATTATAAGTAGATAAATTATTTACAATTTTAGTTCAACTGTATTTATTTATAGTTACAAAATATACAATATGACATTGATATTGGAATTATACACACTTAAGTAGTAAATGAAAATTAACAGCTAATGTTTGATTTTTCTGTTTCAAAATGTTTTGGTAACTTAATTTTAACTGTACTGTGCGTTAAGAGATGACTATATTACAATAGTGATCCAAGCTTTATTGTCTATCTATATTTATAAGTTTCAAAAGAAATTTTAATAACATGATTTGCAAATTCAGTAGGTACGTTAGGATTATGCAGCCGTGCGCAAATCTCGCCAATCAGATATTAATGGTTCAGTTTTCCAAATAACACACTAAAACGCAATTAAAATTAAAAAAAAAACACTATTAGTTGAGATATTTTGATTCTTTATCTAGATATTTGTTTATTTTTGGAGTTTTATGAAAACACTTGAATCTTGCACCCGGCTAATCCTAAAGAACCGCTAATTCTAAAGTGCAAAAAATCCAAATCTAAAAAAGAATATGCATAATTTATAGTGTCACTTCTATTTTATTAATTTTTTCTCTATTTTTTTACTTGAAAATGAAAACTATTTCAAGATTAATACTGATTAAAATGCACTTAACTTTCTTTGGAATAAAATTCCAAACAAAATTGGGAGCATACAAGATTTGAATTGTAAATCTCATAAAAAATCCTTTTTGTATTCAAAGAAGTGATGAAATAAGTTCGTATAAAATATATTGGAAAAAAAAACCTAGTTCGTGAAAGGAAAAGTTTCAATTCCGTGTGCAATTTAATGAACACGAACTTCTCTTTGCATAATCAAATATTTCTCTTGGTCGCTTGAACTTCCTATTAAATCCCTGTTTTTTTTATTAATTTCAAACTTTTCCCGTGCTTTTATTTTAACCTTTGAGCTATCAAAGTCCCAAGTTTCACTGAAGTGCATTCATTATTTTTTTTCATCTGAATCAGATAAGGATAAAAAATTCATACCTCATAAATTACGATTTAATGGTCCCTAATTGTAAGTCGGGGTTTTTACCTTAACTAGTTCATTACTCACTAACTTTTCGAACAGAGAAATTATGGATAATTTTATCAGGATCAATCCGTAAGCCAACATAAAAGAGAACCGTTGATGGTTCCTTTGCCCCCTGATCTGCTGAGGGGGGCTGAGAGAGCTTCATCCCCCCCCATCAGAGAATTCAGGGTCGGATCAATATTTTCTGTCTAGTGCGGCGGCTGGCGAATTTTGTCCGTTGAAAATGTAAACAACACTCTCATGCTAATCGGATTGTCCATTAGAGGTTTTGTCCTCGACCACAAATGGCTTTTCTTCTCCAGACACTTATTTTGTTTTCTGAGAAATAAACGCAGCTTGAACTAGACAACTGCTATTGTGTTTTATAAAACTTAAAACTCATTCAGACTTATCACTTTTAATAATCATTTTGGTGGACTCATTCATAAAGAAAAGTGTAACTTGGTGTTTCACTCTTTACGCCTTAACTTTTCTATGCAAAATAGCGATTCACAGGAGTGAATCACTCAGGATGAATAATGAAATTGAGACAATTTGAATGAGCCTTTAAGATAATTAGCTTACTGACTTTTAACACGAAACATTAATTATTTTATAAATTGATGAAAACTTCCACGACCTGAAGAATAACTATTTATTCCATTTTCCGGGATGGATGTCCGTGTTTGTTGGAATTTATTTCTAGACGTCTGGATATAAATTCCAACAAACACGGCCATCCATCCAGGAAAATGGAATAAATAATTAATTACTTTATTTATATGAAAAGAAAAAAAATGAATATATCATACGTCCCCTCCTTTTACAGATTGGAGAAATACAGTGGATTTTCATGCTTTTCATCAGTTAAAACTTTTAACAGATAAAAAGCAACAAACCATCCAAAAAAATTTTTTCTTCAAATTAAAACTATTTTTAGTTTAGTTTTTTATATGATTTTTGTTAATTTATAATAAAAAAAAATCTTAAATGAATCAAATTAATGCTAAAAAAGAAGCCTTAGAATTTCAACTACAAATTTAGAGATTAGATTATAATAAAAATTATAAAAATATTGAGATTCCTATAAACTGTTTCCCTGAAACTTAGAACTTTTTTTAGTCAATAAAAACAACTTAAACTAAACTAAACCAAACTACACTCTTTAAAAATTCCAACACACCATTTTCTACTTTATATATTAGTATTCCCTGTATTTTTATATATTATATATATTATAAATTTCAAGAGTTTATATTTCTATTTTTGCTGCCTTATTGAATTAAGCGTTGCAACCTTAAGTAACTTATTAAAGTTCATGCTCTAGTTCTTACATAATGGTTAAGCAGACCCCAGTAACATAATTTAGCATGAGAAAGTAACAAAGCTTTATTAATATTGGTTCCTTAGCAAGTTCAGGTGTAAATTTTCTTATACAAATAATTATTTAGTGAACTCCAAATAATAAATTTTGTTTCCCAAACGACTTGACCGACCATTATCAGATTATAGGAACGAAAGCGGAACTTAATGAAGCTTTCCCTATTTTAGTGTAACTTTATGTTTTCGAAGGTGTTTCCGTAGGTAGGTGTAATCTAGAATAGTTGTTAACTCTAACAGGAAGTGATTTGCGTAAGCTGTAGTTAGTGACGTGTTCATTAATAGGCTATTATGAAATCATAATGAAAGCTTCTTAACTTAAAAAAACTTTCGCGATACAAACTTCTACTTCCTGTGCAAGTATACTTAAAAAGTAATATACTTGTATGGGTTAAAAACAATTTTTTTGCCTAATGCCATCACAATATATTATTTTATAAACGATAATAATGTTGTCATCTATGAAATAATAATTAAAAGTTCTAATTATTTTTATTTCTAGTTTCATGATTGTTAACAAAAAATACTTATGTAAAGTAGGAAACAAAGCAACGTTTTCGTTTCAAAGCAACGTTTTCCTAATGTTGCTCCTTAAATACTGATTATATCTCTTTCTAACTCTTTAAGCACTGACGAAGATGACGATCCCCGTTTTAAATTCATTGTGCAATAGAAAACGTTGTTTTGTTTTCTACTTTGCATTATCTTGCTAAAATTACCTATCTAAAATAAAAATGTAAGTTTCGTCAATTTAAGTCTTCCACTTTAAGAAAAATAGAATCGGAAATTTTTTTGATTCTAAAAAGTTTGTGGGATTTTTATTGACTCCATCCTGCTCACTTTTGGAATCTTTGCCGCCAGGCTTTCTACGCCAGGCCAGACTCTCTCTACTCTCTCCTACTCTCTCCCTGTTTTGATCGTGTGTAATTTAAGGAACGCCCCCTAACAGAAACCTAAAGTGTTGTGACTGCTTGTGCCGCCATCTAACAGTAAGAAAATAAAACAGTTGATCCCCTTGTAAAACTGTCATGGGACTCCAAAAAAGAGTTAAGTAAGAGTTTATTAAATTTGAAAGTTTTCACAGCAACTGATATTTTTTATAATATATTGATATTTAAATAGAGAGGCGAGAGGCGTAGTAAATGATGAGTTATATATCATTTAGGGTTCACTAGAGCAGGGTTCAACAGAATAATATATTTCCAAAGTTTCTTGTTATTCATTTTAGATAATCATTATTTTAATATTCTTCATACAAAAATTATTTCTTCATTAAGTTCCCTTTTTTTCAATCTTTGGTTCCATTTTATTGTATTTGGCTATCTTTCTAACTCGTGGTGCCATCTTTAGATTGGCGTCTATTGTGTCACAGACAGAAGGGGATGAGTTCCGGCGGGGCACCTAGACCCGAAGGGCCTTCAATCTCCGATACCGATATAGCTGACACAATGGTTGTGGCAGGTTAGTTTAGCCTGAAATACAAAATGGTTAGTAGCATAAATATATATATTAACTAACTGAAATAAAGAGGGGAGGATCAAAAGTTAGTTAACTCCATCTCGCTTTTATGGAGGCATAAAAGGACTAAGTAAGCCACCGAGCAGTAGGCAGTAGGTTCTCTTGGGTAACTTCGACAACCTACTGTCCCACATGTAAAAAAAGTTAATTGTATACATTTACACAACTTGAAAGTAAATACCTAAAAAGTGAATTGAAAATTTGAAGAGAAAAAAAAGGAGCTGGTTTTTAGTAAACTGCAAAAAAAAATTGTGTCCTTTAAAGACATTATAAAAGGGATAATTTTCAACCTTTTGAAGGCCTGAAATCAGACCCTGGTTTACCATTGGGCCAGTGAGTGAGGCCCGGGCCTAAGGGCTTTATAATTTAAAGGCTCCCAAAATCTCAAAATTGTCTAAAAATTTAAGTATAAAAGTAGCTTTTCATATTTTTTGGAATATAATTCCAATACTCTTTCAAAATGTAAGATAAAAATATAAACTTACGATTTTAAGGAACTTTTTGGCGGCATCTTTGAAAAACTCAGCAAGCTAATATGAAGCTACAAATAATGGTGCCTGAAATATCGCTTATAAGAACAAAATGTTCTTTAATGTTTCTCTAAACATTGAACATTCAAGTAAACAATTAAGTATGAGAAATCATCTTATTTACCTGAAATTATATTTGGAAATTAAAAAGTTTTGAATCTTAAATTATCTAAATCAGGACTGCACAACTTTATAAACCATGGGGGCCAAATTTTGCCGTCTTAACTTGTGCATTATCTTGCCGCGAGTGAAAAAATCGAGCTGAAGTGAACTTTGAGGACCAAAATATCAATCTATCTAAACTTTCTATCGCTTGTTTATCTAATTTTAGGTTTTTCTCTATTTTCTTACATTAGTTAAATAAAGAAATTAGGATAATGTATATGTAAAATGTGTTATACTTACGTGTTTATGTTGTAATTTATTGAAATGTCTATATTTTTGACAATAACAGGGCAGGTTTTTATTAATTCTTTCTCTATTCATTTGTAAATTGTCAGAAAAACAGTTCAACATTTTCCTTATGGAGAATTCTTTTTGGAAACCTTACAAAAATACATACGTTTAATTAAATCTTTAAATTCTTTTAATTAAAAAATAATTAAATCTTTAAAATTCCAGAATCATGCAAAACTTGCCGGGTCGCAAAAAGAAAACTGGCGGGCCACATGCGGCCCGTGTGCCGTAAGTTGTGCAGGCCTGATCTAAATTAATCAAAGAAGGAAAAGTTATTATTCTACTTCAGTATCTCTATTCATATTTTCATTTTAAATATATTGCAAAATGTTTCACTCCCGAAACTCAACTTTTTAATTAACATTAACATTTTACTAAGCAATTAAATATGCAATGAAAATTTATGAAATTCTGTAATTAAATTCCGTTTTCTATTTCAAAACTTTACGTATTTTAATTTTGTCTCTCCTCTTAACAAAGGGTGTTTTTAAAGATCGTTGCCTAACTTCGAAGGGGTATTTTTACATTACCCAAAGACATTCAGAATCACCAAAGAAACTATCTGGATACTTTTTTAAAAAAACTATGTTAGTTTTACATGGATATTCATTTTGCTCAATTATCACATTATGTTAATTTAAATTGGTTTTGTTTATGAATATTTTTCAACAAGAGCAGACTATTTTAAAATCTCGTTCTTTTGGTTAAGTTTTTTCCCATAGCCTACAGTTTTTTAAATTTCAATTACAGTTTCTTTAAATTTTTTGCTGGGTAAGTATTTTTCCTCATTATTTTATTTTATAACCACTATGTTAGTTTCAATTAATTTACCCAAAGGCATGTTTTTTTTCAACAAGAAATATTCTGTTTGTACCGGGGGTTCTTAATCTGTGTTAAAAACTCACTGTCAAGCCGAATTCATTCTCATTGCTAAATTATAACAAGAGTTTTCTAAAGAAAAAACCTATTATAAACAAAACAAATTTGATATTTATTATATTTCTTACATAATACACTTTAAAATTTTACCTGCATGTATCCATTAAATGGTACTTTTCATCAACTAAATGAAGTATGGAAGGAATTACTATTTTAGGAAATTGTGGTGCTAAGGCCAAATGTTGATATTTTAAAGGGAAGTCCAAAAAGGATTTGAAGGAATTGTGTTTCAAAATGTTTCTACATCACATATTGTGGATCCTTCCCTATTGGAAAATTTTTCTCAGTGTTCCATAAACCAGTATCATTTATACTGGTTCCAGTATCATTTATACTGGATAGTATCATTTATACTGGATACAGTATCATTTATACTGGATCCAGTATAATTTGATACTAGTTTATGGAACACTGGGAAAATTTTTCCAATAGGGTTAGAAAGGACCATTATTAATAATGCCCGAAGTGGAGGCGGGCAATGTGGTAAATTCAATGACATTTATCAACGAATATTTATCTTTTTGTGCGAAATATTCGGGTATTATTAATAATGCTCGGATTTATCACATTGCCCGTAACATAACCACCAATAAGGCAGGACCACTGACAAAGTGTAGAAACATCACTGCTCTTTTCTTCCGTGTGAATCAATGCTCTCCTCCTCTCCCGCCTCCCAAAGTCTGGCACGGAAGCCCTCTTTAAAGGCATCGATCGGACACTATCGCTTCGTTCAAAACACGCGCATGCGCACGAGGTGCTTGAGGAGAAACTAGCCACACAGGCGTAGTAATGTAGTATCTATGCGGAGGCTTATGAATTACTGCTACGCTGTCGAGGTTATGTTTACGATGCTGTAGAAGTGTGTTTACAACCCAAAGTACTAGGCGATTTCGGAGAATTTCACAAATACTACCCCCAAAAGAAGCTGTGATGAATTGCTGATAGTGCGAGGTGAAAAATGGAACATTCAAAGAACGCCAAATTTCAATCTTGACGATCGTTTGAAAACCGACAGTAATTCTTCTAGCATGGTTCATTTGATCAACATTATATTATATTTCGGTGGATTCTGTAAGTTATTTCATTAGTATCGTACGACGTGTTTCGGTGGAGGAACAATTATTGTTTTCATGAATAATTATAGTAGTGAACCATTTGAATCCAAATTGAGAAGTTTCTCTTGAGTAGAAAATCAGATTGATCAGTAAGCTTTTGTTCTAAACGTGTAGCTAAGTAGAAAGTAATTTATGTTCGCCTGATTGCCTTACGATACAAAACTCATATCTGTACATCAAATGAAGAGATGAAGTGCAATAAATAATTTAGTATTTTTCTATTCGATTTACATAAAAAAAGCTCTGTGTTAATCCTAAAAATCCACATATCTTCCCTTATTCAACATCAAAGTACGTCAACTCAAAGTTTAAACAATACTTATTTTGCATATTGATTACCCAGTCGGTATTTACTCATTTAACAATTATCATTTACAAGAACATTGACTGATGAAAATAAATGATTGTTCCATTATGATCACGTGTGAAAAAAGATGATTTTCTGAGTAAAGGAGCTCTTTCTCCTGCGTTCTAAAGCTACCATATCCTAGTGTAAACAAAGTCGTGTACTAATTGGCACTGCCATTCGACAATCAGCTGATCGGTTGACGCTCAATATGGCTGACTATGGATTAGAAGACGACAGAACTTACTTAACTTTAACCGGAACTAGAGATGCTTTGAGAGCTTCAAGTCGTTCTCTAAATAGTTATTATGAACCTGAAGTGGAAGAGACCATACACAAGGTAAATGATATTTTACATAATAACTGGTTACGTGTACCATGTGTTTACCAATGGTTGCTCTAATGACCCTCATTGCATGTGTTTCCATTGAGCCCATGTCTCCCATGTGTTTGTTTATCGACATGATTGTGGTATTCTGTTTTATGGTAAAAATGTATAGGAGCGTTTTCTAGAAAAAATTATTTCTGGGTTTATAATGTAAAACAGATTTTTAGGAATGTTATGATGTATCATAAGAGTTAACTCCAAGTTAAAGGGGTTGCTCTTATTGTAGAAAAAATGGATTGGTAAAAATATTAAAATAATTGATTTTTCAAAATAAATTACAATTTTCTTCCTGGGGTGTTACATAGTCATACTTTTTAAGGCGCACTAATTCAACCCGTTCAAGAAAATTGGTGTATTTGTGACAATTTATGTAAAACTTTTTATAAAACTGATTGTAAAAAAATTCAAACAAGGTTTTTACCATTATGGTGAAAAAGTTTATTGGTATTTAATTTAAAGTTCGGATTTTTTATGACTAAATTAAAGAATATTTAAATGGAGTAGGATTACATTTTTCCTTTGACTTCTAAATCAATTTACTTTTTAGTAACATACATTAAGTAGCATATGAATTAAATTATTTTTTCGTGCTAAAGTGGACTGAATTATGCTTCAAGGAGAATTATTGAAGTAGTTTTGAATTTTTGATTTTCGAACAATTTGAATTTTTGAACAATTTGAAATAGAATCGTATAATTAAAGAATTCGAAAAAGTTGTTTGTTTGAAAAAAGTTAGTATTTGGACTATTATTTAAAAGTTTAGGTGACGGTGACAATATCATTAAACTACACTTTTTGAGTTGTCTAAAAATTAAACTATTCAGAAATTTATGAGTCTTTGGTTTGTGTAAAAAATTGTGCTAATAAAATAATAGGAGAGAGTGGAGCCATCGTGGAACACTTTTAATTAAATTATTTTTCTAATTGTTATAAAATCATATTTTATGAAAAAACAATACAGATATGAAATATAAGAAATTACGAATCAAATAAAATTTGTCTGACCAATTATTTCCTTTAGGGAATTTATAATGACAAATTTAAAAAACCTCTTAACCTCAAATAATTACATAAAAGTTATGTTATTTTAAAAATTACCATAATAATAGGTATACATTAATTGATGGCAAAGCAACATAGGAATGTTTAAATATCATAAATTGGAAGTGAACTATATTTAACATTTAAAATTTTTAACTGAATTCATCACTTATGATATGACACAAACAACTTAATAATTTTTAAATTCAGCAAATATTATTTTCGGCTTTCTTTCAAATATTTTTTGCTCTAAATTCTTAACTTATCTATTTTTAAAATAAAAGCTAATTTTTACTTTTGCTCATAAGAGGGGCGAGGCATCTTTGGGACATGTCCAAGGTGTTCTTTTTCCTTCTACTAAAATATTTTAATCTCAACATGATAACAATAGCATAAATATACACTTCTCTTACTTAAAAAAACGCTTTTTAAACTACACGTAATAGTATCTACTATAATAGAAGCTTTGTACCACGCAAAGCAAAGAAACTGATATAAATAATTATCTAGACATAGCAAAGACTCCTAAAAACGTTGAAGAGTATATTTAAATGTCATTTATTGGTACCTATAAGCACGAATTCATAATTGCAAAATTGCGTCTTTAAAATATTCAGCTCAACATTTTTGTATTTATAAATATTACTTTATGAATACAAGTGGGATGTGATGTTTTTTAGAGAATATATTTAGAAACTTCATTATAGGTGAAAACGCTTTTGAAACTAATAATATTAAATATTATTAAGAACAAATTTGGTTTTATATTGAATCGGTTTTAATAAACAGATTTTTACCATACATCTATAAAAATGTCGAATATTTTCAATTGAGATGCACTATGATGCACTATGGGATGGAATAAATCATCATTAGATATTTAGAAGGTCATCCGGAGATTTCAAACAAACGGAGTTTTGATTTAGGTAATATCACCAGAACTACCAAAATCATACACTATATTCATAAATACCTAACCAACGTATACCTAAATCAAAACTCCCTTTGTTTGAAATCTCCACCTATTAACAGGTTTTCATAAGTTAATTTCAAACACGAATCTTTACAAAACCTAACAAAAGTTTCTGGATGACCTTATATTTTAAAATTTCAAAATAATTAGTACAAGGTAAAAAATCTATTTACTCGTAATAGAATTTTAATGAAAATAAACATGTATTTATACAATTGCTATGAAGGATTTTTATGATTATTTTTTTATTTATAAAGTTTAAAGAGTTTTTTAGGTACAGAATGTATCTAAGATTAAAAAATTATGAATAATTATATGAATTATGCAGAAGGTATGAAAAGTTAATGAAAATACATATATTTTAAGCACTAACTTTAATATAAACACAAATATATAGTAAATTAATCATCTGAGTTTAGTTTTCATGTCTTACATTTGTTAAAATCAATCCAAAAACTAAATTACGACTTTTATAAATATTTGAAATTATGAAAAATACCTACAGACATTTCTCTTGAATTTACTCACAAGAATGTATACTTTTACTAACTACTTAATACCCCCACTAAGGTTTTAGTAGGCTAATAAAATTGTACTAAAAGTGTATCTTTATTTCATAGAAGTCATATCTTGGGAGCAACATTAATAATTTCGTATCATATTGCAGTTGGGGGGATATAAAATAAATGTCATTAGAAAGATTTTATTTTGAATTTAATTAAAAACTTCCAACTACTACAAATTCGAGTATTTAGTATTAAGGTTCTTTTAGAACAAGTTTGAAACAATAAATAAATATTTAAAAAGTTTAATATTTAATATTAAAAGTTTAATAAATAAATAAAAATAAAGTTTTAAAAATTTAAATAAATATCAAAAGTAAATATTTTAAACGTTTCTATAAAAAATGTTCTATCAAAAAACAAGTAGGATCTAGGAAAGTGATTATGAGTCTAGTAGAAAAAAGTAGCAATATTCTTTTAGGTGTTTTTACGCATACCTGTAATAAAAATGCTTCTTTTTTATCATAATTTGTCAAAAAGCCATCTTACACAGTTAAAGGCAAATCCAAATATCCTTGAAACAAATTTCCAAACCCTTTTTTCTTAAAACTTCGTTTCCGAGTTTAAAAATAGAGAGATGTACTATTACTTATACAAGCGGTGGAGTAGAATTTTTTGTGCTGAAATGTAGGTAACAAAATTTCAACACCTGAAATTTTTTGAAAGTTTAACTATTTTATGTGATGTAATTTTATTTTAGTGTATTTTCCATTTTGTATGAAAAAGAAAGCTTTTAGGTGAAAGTGGTTGAAAGTGAACAACAAATTCGATTAGCTTTTTTCAGTCAGCCCATTCATTTTATTTAAAAGTGTAACTAATGAAAAAATTCACACAGACTCTTGAGAAGAATTCCCTGGAAAAACTATTTTAGTTTTAGTTTAAATTGGGGTGCGTGTTAAATTTACCGAAAAATAAACTTCTTTTCATACTTATCGTTAAATTTTGTATATTTAAAATTGAAAGCTTATTGTTTGGCAACTTTATTACAAAAACGCACAGTTATGTTAGTGTTTTTAGAACAGGTACTGGTCAATACAAAAAACAATTTAATACTCATAAAAAGCAGATAGAACTACAAATAAATAAGATGGAGAAATAGCTAACAGTATACTGTTACATTTAAAGATGAAGATATTAAATTTAATTGTTATCAAAATTGACACAATCAAAGGAAACGCAATAAAAATAGAGATTTCATTGATGTAAAAACTTTTGCATATTACCTACTTCAAAAACAGTTGATACTGCTGAAATCAATGTAACTCTCAAAATAGAGTTGATCACAATTTTATAAACATTTTTATACCATGTTATACAACTTTAAAATTTTTTTATTCATATATTAGTAAAATTTTTATTTGTGATTTTTTTTTATTAAATAGTATTTAACTACTATATGGGTCATTTTCAAAATTGTCTTACATTTGCTGTCCTGAAGGTAAAACATGGAAATTAAACAATTAATCATTATTAAAATTTCTGTTTGAACTTTGATTTAAGTAAAGTAAACTAAATTAAATTTTCCTAGTTTTTAATTAGTAAAAAAAGCTGTGAAATTATGTAAATAAAGATCCTTAAATATACGAAACTAGCCCAAAACGAGTTTCATGGTCGTTTCATTGTGATTTAATTATACTTTTTGAAAGAAATAACGATAAATATCAAAACTATCAAACAATAAAATCTTTTGTCCTTCACTTTATGTCAAATCCCGTTACGTTCGAATTAATTTAAAAAAAAATACAAAATTGGTAACATAATAATTATGCTTTAAAAATGGCAACGATTGTTTATTTACTTTAGAATATTTTTCAACCGTTTTTTTATTCTTCAGAGTGAAAACTATCGTGTTTTCAACGAAATAATCTGTCTTCCAGGTAAGGTGTTTTTATTAATGTCAACTCCCGTTACGGTAATTTTTAATACTAAGTAAACTTTTTTTTTTTGAAAATTTTAATCCCAGAAATATAGTTATCTACTATATAAGATATACGGAGCTTTGTTTCAGTTTCCAACAACACAAATATGTTTTATTCTGAATTTTATTAAAATGTCAACTTCCGTTACATCCATACAATATCTATCTATGATAAGAGATTCGACAGTTGCTGAGCCGCTGATTTGGAAAGTGATATTAATTTGCTTTATTCTATGTTCGCTATTTAGGTTTATTTTGATTAATTTATCGTTTTTTTGTGCTTAAAATTGATAAACAAAGGACAAATGTGAGTTCTTTAAAAATGCATCGGATTATAATAATTTAAGTAAATTATTTTAGTTTTGTGTGATACCAGGGACACGATGTTTTGTTATTAGAGTATCATCATTTTATCCTTAATTTTAGGAAAACGTGTATGACCCATTGTTTTTCTATATACTTTTCACATATTTGAAAACACCTGAGTTCATTTCATTAAGAACATTTCATTTCCCACAAACACATTACCTACACATATTATCCATAGTACTATTTTAGGTTTTTTTCCAGTTTACTTTGTAAACGTTATAATGTGTATTTGGTGTTAATAATGATTGATTTTTTATTTACAGACTATCCTTGTAGGAGACAGCGGAGTGGGGAAGACTAGTCTTTTGGTTCAGTTCGATCAAGGGAAGTTCCACACGGGTTCATTTTCAGCAACAGTTGGTATAGGCTTCACGGTAAGAAACCCTTTTAGAAAACCATAAAAAGCAGTTGCTTTATTAACATGGTAAATTATCGTATTTAAAACTGAAATCAACATTACTAGCTTTTCATTCAGAAGGTTTTTTTACCCGATATCAATTAAAACCTTATGGATATTTTCATTATTTTAAGTTATAGATATAGGTTTAACCTTTTGAGTAAAATTCAAGCCTACCTTTCTACTGCTAAAATTTTGTGAACAAGGCTCTATCTACTTTTATTGTTAATACGTGATCACAAGGCATAAAGTGAAGATTTAATACTCATTAGTGATTTCATGTAAACACCCTAAAGTACTTTTACGTAAGACTACGGAAAAGTACAATGTTTCCCCAACAAAAAAATTTTTTTGGCTCAAATTTCAAAATGCAATTTAAGATCAGAAAGTTTTGGTCCTTTAGGCAAGAAAAGCTAAATTACAATTAATTAATCACTGCTTAAGTAATATAAAGCCTGTTATGATAAAATTGTCGACTCATAATAATACTACATCACTTTATTGCCCTTTTCACTGAGCATCAGCCTACTAAGTGCAAACTCAAAAGCCACATGGATTAGCATGCGACCTTTCGTGCTTGAATGTGATGAACATCACGTTTTGACACAGGACAAGAGAAAGGTGGAAAATTGCGTGTGTTAAGCCGAAAAGGGAGCTTTGGTTTCTAGTGGTTTATTTACTCTTTTGTGGTTTGATATTTAAAGGTAGATATATTTGAGCAAGAGAAATAAGGATTGCTATTTGATCGTTAGGAAATTAGGAATCCTTTATTTATAAAAATGTAATGAAAAGTTATTCTTGAATATTTTCATTGTTTCTCTTCTTATAAATTTATAGAAAACGTTAAAGAACTTTTGTGGAAACTTTTTTTTTCATATCACGATCGACAAATGTGACATCATAACATGGAAGGGGGTCTTATAAACTAGCAAATTTTTATGGTATTCGCAAAAATCCTCCATAAACAGGAATCTAGATGTCTCTTCTAGAAAATACTATATTTCTTTAACCTTATTCTCTAAAGCAGGGGTTCCTAAAATTTTAAAAGTCTCGACCCTCTTATTATTTATAGTTTCCAATTAAATATTAAAATATAAGGGTGCCATAGTTTAAATTGAACTCTTTTCAAGTATTACATAAAGGTGATCAGCACTTTCGCATTTTTTTCTCTTCCTTTGTATCGTTTAGCTAAAATTCTGTTGAAACCTATCCTATATAGACTCTTCGTGACATCCATAATATCCCTTCAGTGCGGAACCCCTGATCTAATGTTAAAATAAATACAAAAAGAAAAAAAGGACCGAATGTAGCTTTAGAAAAACGAGTCAAAATCATGCATTAACTAAATAAACGGTTTAATATTTTGGTAAAAATACCTCTAAACCAAAATCTGGTTGTGAGCAAAATGAAACCAAATCGCTTGAGTTTAACTCCTCCTTGTGTATTAAAATGATACCACTGGACCACTCGTTCACGTTTGTTTCATAGACACGCTTTCTATTTGGTTGACATGTTTTTTGAATATAATAAGTATAATCTTTAAAGAGTTTGTCTATTCTTAAAATAAGTTTATTTAACAACAAATTGTGATCTTGTATCCCCTAAACGGGTTTCCCCCTTGGTGATTTATAAGTTTATTTTTCTCCACTGTCTGCTCTGTTTGCATGCATAAAAAACGATTGATTGATTGACTGAAGCTGAATTTATATGAGCCGAATGCAGCTCCAGGAAAACGAGTCAACCAAGTACCAAAGTAAAACGTATCAACCAAGTGAGTGTTCCAGACGTGTTTTATTACACACTGAGAAGTCAACCTCGAATAATTTGTTTACATTTTGTTACAACTTTTTTTCAAAATCACGCTCTGATTCAAAGCAATTGTAAAGAAAATATAAATGCGTTTATTTGGTTGCCAAGTTTTCATTCGTTTTTCCAAAGCTACATCCCCTCACCGCACTCAAACTCCCAAAAAACGAAACTCTCACCCGCCAGAAAAAAAAAAAAAAAGAATCTCCGCTCTCCATCTTCCCAACTCCATCCGAAATCAACAAGTGCCTCCCACCAGATGGCGCCCCGACTGCCCGCGCAACAGTTGTCAGCAGCAGCAGACGATAGCAAATCCGTCACGTGCGCGGCTGAGCACACACTACACACTTCGCGATCTCAGTGCTCCTCAGTACGCGCGAGCGAGGCATGGCGGACGGTCAACGGGTCATCCACAGGCGACTGTCCAGGGACTACAGCGACTCTTCGGACGAGTCAGACGAGGGGGACCACCCCCCGAAAGAGCCGGTCAAGCCCCCCTCTGGCCCCCCAAAAAAGAACGGATTAGTGCTCAAGCCGTCGCTGAGTTTGGAGCCGTACGATATCGCTTTTAAGGTGAGTTTTTTTTTAAAAGTTTGTGTTGATGTCAGTGGTTTTGTTTGTTGGAAAATATTTTATAATGGAATGCATTTCGTATGTTTGGGAGAGTTGGTTGGCATTTTATGTTTTCATTAGTATTCCTTTGGAACATCTCCTTAAAACATACTTTGGAACGAGAAAGAAAGTAGGAGGGTTATTCTATCAGAAATGTACATTTTGAGGGAAAGTTTTCTGTCAAGAAGCAATCACGATGTGTGGAATTTTTAATGCGAATTAATATTTGGATATCGGAGGTGAGCATTTGTACGACACTATTACCATTCTTCAAAAGCAAGTAAAGATATCTTGAAAGCCTTACAAATGCCTAAGTATACAGCATTTAAATTAGTGGTATAGGAGAATAACTTTTAAGAACTTTTTTCAATTAAATTATTAATAAAACATTCAATCTTTAGAGTTATTTAGGGACTGGGAAAAAGCACGGAGGTGAGATATCATTAATTTGTTTGAGAAATTAAAAATATCAAACAAGCAAGAAAAATGTATGAGAGTTAGGCTTTTTTTATTAGCGATATAAATTTATTTAAAAAAACGCATTAAATATTGAAAAATGCTTTGGAACTTAAAATTAAAACTTTCTGTAGAATGAATGCCCTAAAGAGACGAAACAGGGGGAAAGAGAGAGGGAGAAAAGAAGAATGGAAAAGAGGATCAGAAAAAGAGAATAGTTGAGAGAGAGAAATTTCTCAATTTCGAATTAGATCCAGGATAATACTTATCTCTCTGCTAAATCGGGAAGAAACTTTGCATTGATTAAAACTTACAAAAATGCTAACTTTCCACATTCTTAATAACTGCAGTAGAAAAAAATGTCCTGATAATATTGTCGTACACACATAGTACGAACAGCATTTCCAAAATGCATTCCATAAAACATTTTTCAACTAAATCATTGAATTTCTATGACTTAAATGCAATTCAAGAGAGTCCAACCTGTAGATCTCTGCATTGTTTAAATTGTCCTTTAGGTATTGATAATTTTTCTGAAGATTTTAACTGAAGGATTTAATGTAGATTAGGCAGTACAAAAATTCTAATATTCAATCTGGATTTCTCGATTTTAATTTATAGTTGAAATTCCTAAGAAAAATATGCGTTCCCCAATAGTTCCCTGATAGAAAACTTTCGTTATTGTTTGCAATAAGAGATTTTTAATTTGAAAACACCCCTTTAATCCATCTGTCCCTCATCTCTTATCACTGACAACGCCACCGACTCTACTCAATGTATGAAATAATGTATTCACATTTAGCAGAAAAGAATTTGATGCTGTTTGTAGGATTTGTAGAAAATTTGAAGTCACTTAAATAGAGTGCATTAATCTTTATGAAGCCAAAAAGCTTCTTGTCTTTCAAAGGGGTTTTGAATAAGTGATACATGGTATCATAAGTTAAACTGGGTACCAAATTTTTCTTCGTACGTATATTTTTTAATATATAAGTAATTAATAGGTCATTATTATAGGTATATTACTACTAATTAATAGGTCAACAATAACCAAAATTATGTTTTTCATTACTTGATCTGTCTTAAAGAAATGTAATTGAAATTGTATTCTTAACAAACAGACCCGCTTGATAATTTAATGAAAACTAAAATCCAAATAGTCGATTCAAATATTTTTTCGTGTCATGCAAAAGTTCCTTGTAAGCATGCTATGAATTTTCTTCCTACCTTTTCGTAGAAGATATGATGTTTTCGTTAACCTCCTATGTTGTTGAAAACCATTTTTAGTTTTGAGTTGAAATCTTAATCTTGTTAAATTTATAACCATCATTTAATATTTTAATATAACTGGGCTGATAATTTGATTAATTATATTGTTTAATGTCTGTTTTACGCTCTCATATGTTTATCAATTACTATTATTTTTCCTGATTGTAAGAACCCCAATTCTTGAAACATTTGACAGAAACATGATTCATTTCATGATGCATGCTACTATTTTTAAGAACTTTCATTTAATTTGTAATTTTAGCGTTTATTTTTATTAGTACTTCTAAAAAAATATTTTTAAATTGGGTGAATTTTTTTGAACACATGAAGAATTTTAAAGCACAGAATTCAATTCCGAAACTTGTAGCTTATCTAACTAGTGGATGTTAAAACTGAACAATTCAAATTTCTTCTCCCATATGTGATCGAAAAGTTATTATGAAGTTACAAATTTAAAACTTTTAAGCTTTTATCTCCATGTTTAGTACAAAAGTGTTAAAGTTCATCCCAAGAAAGGATTGGGACACTTTATATACAATTTTAAAAATATTCTATACTAATTCTTAAATGCATTTCCGAAGCAGAAAAAGTGCCACGAGAAGAGATAGGCCCGACACGTGGGAAACCGCTCGTCTGTGCATCGCGATGCGGGAAACGTGTGGGAAAACGAATGAAAAATTACTCCGCCGGACAGCAGTAACAACTCAAATATATATTATGTGACAGACGATAATGTCGAGATAAGTGGGGGTGATAAAAGCGGTAATCACCCTTTCTCAGGGGCAATAAAGAGAAAGTTAACGTGGCGCATCACGGACAAACAGTCCTCTTCGCTTTTGAGTTGACAATCATATAATAATACTATCTCTTCGAGAAACGCTTTCGCAATATGGTGCAGTATATTAAAATTGTCGTTGAAAAATGTTATTTCAGAGTTCTGGCCGTTTGTTTGTTTTTCGAGGATATTGCGTACTAGCAGTTCCTTTTTGGCGGGGGTTAGGAGATAATATCTCGTTTTCGTGACGGGAGATGGATTTGAGAGCCACCTGTGAATGAGTAAGTGGCAATGCTGACTTTATATTGTGTCAAATCTCTCTTGGTGTAGTAATATCTGAACTGGGGTATTCATGGAAAAGCCCGTGTAGGTCTAGTTATTCTTATTCAGATAACAATAAGAGAATCTGACATTTTATTGTAAAACGTTATTTTTGAATTCAAAGAGAAAATATCTTTAATATTCGGGGTATCTAGAATAAATACAGACTTATGCTTCCAAGGGTAGTTATATGCACTAATATTTTTCAGACTTACTTCTTAGAAAACTGCTTATTTAATAAAGGATATAGAAACACTACGTTTAATAATAATTAGAATCTCTACTAACTATTGGATATACTGAAAAGGATAGATTTAAATCCGTTGGAAAATGAACTAAAATAAGTCACATATTTGATTCAGAGTTATTTAAAAAGTCATTCTGTGAAGAAATTTTCTTTTCTTCTTGGTGTCTCACAAAATTTCACAAATTTATGAAGACGAGTTTCATTTTTAGGCACCTTTGAAATGAAAATCTTAGATACTCTTTGTGCTTCGTGATTTTAGGATGGAAACCTTACAGAAAAATTTCATCACACAACCCACACAAATCTATACAAAATATACATTGCATAAGATGCGTCGTGCCACTAGTTCTTTGGATAAAGCACGTGTCGGTTCATTGATAAAAACATCCGGACGACTGCATCTTATCCTTTTAAAGTACTTCTTTTCGTTTTACTGAAGAAGAATTATCAATAAGAAAGGAGTAGTGAACATTATCTCTATGCAAGAATAAAGCTTTCAAAGTTGTGTAAAGGAAGTGACCGAAACTTTAACTTCCTCTTATTTTATCATACATTCCTTTTGATATTGTTTTTTAGTTTGACCTTTAGCGCTTCATAAAATGTAAGAATTTTCCTTGTAGGATTATTTTATTTAAACAAAATTATAAAAATACTAGATTATTTGCTTTTCGCGAAAGAACAGCTGAATAGATTTAATTATTTTCATTGCTTAATTTACATTTAAGATACCAAAACAAAATTTTAAATGTAGTAAATTTCATAATAAAATAGGGAAGAGTAAAGGGTGTAGGGTAAGTATGTGTATGCCGTCATTAACCGAACACTCCCGAGTTTTGATCAACTCCGATAGAACTGGGCAGAGTGGATTTTTTATGAGTTTTTGATTTCAGTAATAAATCCTTTTTTGGCACAATTCGACACTATCGTATATTTTTATCTTTTGTTCGATTACTCACCTATTATATAAAATCAAATTTGCAATTACAATCAAACAATAACTGATATTTTTAAGCCTTCATAATTAGCATACCAGCATAGGGCAACCCTACCCTACTTACGGTTTTTGCAGGCTGCAGTTGTTTTAGGCAGGTTTTTTTTTACCTATTAAGTTTGTTACAAAACTTAAAATTCACTTGCTCTAATTTTAGGATTACTCTGAAAAAGTTCTTATTCACATTTATCAACAAATTAAAAAAAAAAATCAATTTTTTTATAGTACTTACATATTATTTCCTATTGAAAATCTGTCTTTTCGTGTTCATAAGATACGATAAAGTATTCTTATTTAAACAGAAACGTAAAACAAATAAACGTATGACGTGTAGTCTGTCTTGTCTGTCTTTGTAATCAGCCAAATGCTGAGAGATATATACATCAACCTTATTTTACAAAAACCGCACATAGTTTTTGTATTATTACAGTTCTTACTCATTGGAAAATGTCTTAAAAAAATTTTCATAAAATTCATAGAAAGAAGATTTTTTTACTAAATTTCTTCACATTTTTTTTAAACTTTAGCGAAAGTTAATTTCGAATCTTATCCACAGTGCTTTTAACACCCACTAAGCCCTAATGTGTTAAAATGAAGCAAAATTCTTAAGCTTTAAACGTAAACGAACCTTATTAGTTATTCTTGGTTTTTAATATTCCCAAGTTTAACTCTCGAAAAAAGGAAGAAGAATATTAAATTTTGGTGAAATACTGCGGTTTTGTTTTATCCTTTTAAGAAAATGTTTTTCCCTCTCAACTAAAGTAATAATTCTATTGCATGTTTCCCTATAAATAAGAATATTTTTAAGTGAAAGTGTTTCAAAGTGGCAACTAACAGTGCTCAGAAATACGTAAATGATAAAATATTAGTTTAAGATTAATGAAAAGCAAAGAAAATAATGTCCTGTAAGAAAAAATATGTAAACCAATTTCTCCTAAGTCATAGAAATGATTTGTAGAAACACGAAAAATATACGAAGCTAAATTAAGTTGTTGTGAATAAGTGTTTTAAATGGATCATTAAATTTCAAAAGGACAATTTTCTATGATACCAAAAATATTTTATATTTTACTAATAAATAGAAACTTAAGGTGCAACCCATGGAACTAGAAGGTGCAACCTAACTTTTTGCTACTCATGTTTTAGAACTTGTCAAAGGGTGGCATTAAGCGAAGATGCAATATGCTTCTAATTTAAATGCTTCAAACAATTTTTTTCAAGGATACCAACTTTTTTAAAGATTTTTATTTAAAACAGTAGAGATAAATTTTTCATACACATGGTCAAATTTAGTATCAAATTAAATCCTCTTTAAAGAAGGAGTGATAATTTTTCTAGGCGTAATAGAACTGGAGTAATTTAAGATTAAAAATAAAAAAAAATCAATAATCTTCAAATTAAGAAATATAAAAACAATTCCAGGGATATTAAAGTTCAAAAACATTTTCTCATTTGTATCATATAGCAAAAAACAATTCCTGAAAGCTTCATCGAAATCCGAAAGGGTCAGGTTGAAAATCGAGATATTTTGTTGAGATGATGGAATGGCCCATTTACCTATCGGTTTTGATTATGTTATAATATTTCCTGCAGTGGCACATTTCTGGTATAAGCCATCGTTTAAAAGAGAGAAAACTGCGGAACGATCAAGAATAAATGTTTTATGTGTACCTTGGGAAGAGAGCTCTCATCGCCGGTCTTTTACTACCGGAATGGCATATCACGACGCTGTTAATAAATGTCATGGAATGGAGATTAGAACTACAACTACAAAAATCCGATCGAGGAAAAAATCCCATTATTCGGCGAGTTGGAGTTGATCAGTGTTTCTCAACCTTATTAATGTCCTGCCTCCGCTTAACTCCTTCCAAAATTTCCATGCACCCCGAAGGATCAGTTTAGTTTCGTGAGGGGGGGTTATGTTTCTCTCTAACAATTTTTTTTAATTCCTAGTGCATGTTAGGTGTAAAATGTCGTTTTTTTTTATTTGAATCTCTACAAATCAAGTTTTTAAATTTTGTGTGTAATAAATTAACTCCCACGTCAGAAAAGGTTTTAAATTTCTGACTCTTAAAAACAGCGTTCCAACTTCAACTAGTGTTTTAGTAGTGTGGTGTGGTGCAATTTGCACAGTGCAAACATTTCCTTTAATAATTCCCATAATTTGCGTGGGCCCCACGTCGTGAAACACTGAAATAGAAGGACATATAGAAATAAATGTGGGAGAGAGAAGAATTTTTTGAATTTTGACGTTTTGTGTCATAATTTTGCATCAATGCATGTACTTTAAATAGGGGGTGGAACCTTTTTCTCCAAATTATTCTCATGTTGGAATACAATAATACTAATCTTTATTAAAGAAATTTTAAAGAAAACATAAGAATGAACATAGGAAGAATTTATTTTACACCAAGGGGAAACAAAAAATCCTGTCCAGGCGTAATAGAAATTAATACATTAACTGACTTAACAATATGAACTACAAAAATAATAATAAAAAAAACCAGTTGGAACAATATGGAAGGATTATGGAACTTAATAGGTAGGTACACAGGTAGCACAGCTATATCATTTTATATCAATTTATATCAACTGATGACTTAAGTCATCGGTTAATATCGTAGGGATATAATATATATTGATATAGCGTGCTACCTGGTTTACGTATAAAAATAGGTAAAAATAGGTAAAAATAAAATAGGTAAAAATAGGTAAATAAAAACAGGAGGTAATTTACTGATGCTTAAAATACCGAATTCAGGAAGCTGACATTCATTTCCTACCTTTTCATTCGAAATCCACTTCCAAAATGATCAATCTGAACAAAATGAAGTGCAAGAAATTACTTCTCTTTTAATATTTTTTCGGTTGAACGTAAAAAAAAAGTCTGAACCTGGGTGCAAAGAAAAGAGCCCATTGAGCTTGGAATATTTTTTGTCCTCTTGTGTGTTTATTCATTTTGGGGAACCAACTTCATTGTTGCAGAGGAAATTAGCAGAATGTCGTTTCCGGCGGTAATGTCGGAAGGAAGATTATAGGGGAAAGAAATTAGAGGGGGTGGGCGAAGAAAAAAAATCGATGCAGAAATGCGATTTTGAAAGATTTTTTTGGCCATCCGACTGAAGGGTAACGCAAATGAAGGTAATTGTTTAAACATCGTGGTTACTTTGTGTCGCCGTTATTATATGGTCGTTAGCGACTGCACTTGAAAGGAGTAGGCTTTACTGTGGAATTAATTTTATTACTGTGGTGTGGTTATTGAAGTGTCGATGTGTAAAATATAAATTGAATGGTTTTATGATTGGTTTAGTTTTTTTTAAAGAATAGCATAAGACACAGGTTTTTTTTTTTTAAAAAAAAGGGAAATGGTATCAAGAAAGATAATTAAAGAATGATAGAAGAAAGAAGATAATTAAGAAAGGTATTAAAGAAAGATAATTTTGTACTGAGAGAGTGAGTTGTATGTAACTAAATGAATCCCTGGTTAAAGAGGATCTGGTCTTTTTATGTGATGTTAAAGTTAAACTACCTTATATTGTTTCAATACAGAAATAAGATTGTAATACACGTGTTGACTTTATACGCCGTTTATAAAAGTACTAATAAAGTATATAAAAATTGATAAAAAAAATTGATAGTGTAACTGCGAGTCATTACTCCAGAATGCATGGTAGGTGGTAGTTCATTATTCACTCACAAAAATCCTTTAAGTATAATGCTTCAAACGAAAATTCTCTCTAAAGGCTCTTCAAAAAGTACAGTTCACTTAAGAGTGTGACAAACTTAAGTTATAATTCAAACAATAGGATTTGGATGATGTTAGTTGAACCAACAAGTTGTATGTACAATTGGATAGATAAAATAACGGTATCTATAACTTTAACTTCGATCTTATAGTTCAATATAGCTTGCCTCTTGGTAATGGTTTGAAACCATCTTGCAAAATATAGCTAATGAATATTGGATCCTGTAGTTGTAACTGTAATTGTCTTCTCTCAATACTGTTGCTCTCTTTTGGAGGACTCTAAAACTTTGTCTCCCCTTGTGGGGCTGCCTTCTGCTGGCGTGTGGGGGAAC
This sequence comes from Tetragnatha montana, assembly GCA_963680715.1. Taxonomy (NCBI): domain Eukaryota; kingdom Metazoa; phylum Arthropoda; class Arachnida; order Araneae; family Tetragnathidae; genus Tetragnatha; species Tetragnatha montana. Next base: position 27,515,022 of record OY796677.1, read on the forward strand.
TATGTTCTCTCTTTGTAGTGCTGCTTCGGTGGCATCTCTATGGGCGGCAAATCTCTATGAACGGAATTAGGATGTAGTAGATCTGAGAAATACTGCTGAAAGTATCATATCAATAACTATTCATATTCGATCTCCATAACTTTTTATAAAATAGTTATAGTTTTGAAATTGTAGGTTTAAAAAATAGTGATATAGGTTATCAGGATAACATGAATGTAGTTATTTATGTAGAGAATGTAAAGAAAGAAAATTTTAAATATTCTTCCAATAAATTTATTAAGTTATGGAAATGGTTTGAAGGTCAAAGGAACTCTAAAACTATTAATTTTATTTACTGCATAAATAAAAAAATAATCAAAATATGCATGTTTTAAAGAATCACGGATGTTCAGCGAAAGATAGAGAAGTCTTCTGATGCTACTAGGCAGGGAAACATGGTTCTAAACCCCTTTTGACATTTTTTATGGCTTTTCTTAATAGTATCAAAATGTTATCTATCAATGTATGCCTGGTGAGTTTGCTTTATGCATGGTAAGCGTTTGAAGAAGCAACTGATTTTGTTGCAATTGAACAAATAAAAAGCGCTTAATTATTCTTCAATGGTCAAATAAAATAAACTTTCACTTTTTTTTCAAAAGAAGGAGCACAAATTTAATTTTTTATGATTAAGAACCCGAATATTTAACGCTTTAAACCATGGGTGGGTGAACATGGATTCAACAATTCTCTTATTCGGAAAACTGTTTTTTTTTTCTAGAAATTATCAAAAATGTTTAGTAAAAGCTGCAAAACCCGGTAAAGAATATTAACTTTTTCATAAACCTTTTCCAACCATCTCAGACATACATACCAAAGATCGGAGCAGCATGAAATAATTTGCATTTTTTTTTCTGTTAAGAAATTTCCTTTATTCTTTTTCCAACGGAACACAAAAATTTCATTAATTTTCACTTCAGTCCAGTTCCTAATTCCTCCCGCGTGAGGCTCTGAAATGTTGCCAAAGACTTAAAAGCTAATAAAACTTCTTAATTGGTTCCGTCTCCAAAAGGTTTTTTCTTCTGCAAAGGGCGCGTATTTCCACCTGCATGCAACTCATTAAAATCAATGGTCTTTCATGACGTAACAAGCAGGCATAAAAATAACAATGCACCCAGTTTCTTCTGTACGTTTAACGTGAAGCAGGTAATTATGTCTTCATGTGTAATGTTAATGATCTCATGTCACATAAAAGTAAGGGGATTTTGAGTTTCGATATCAAGTTCTTTGTTCCGCTGGATACACCTCCGTCGTAGCGATGATAATACTAAAAATGAAATTAAGATGCCAGTTTTTAAAATAATATGAATATTATATTACTTTATTTTATTCTTTGAATGAAAAAGGTTTCATAAAATATGCTTTCAAAGTAATTATCAGTTTTAGTTACAGAAGACTGACTTCATAATCTTCTAGGTTTCAACTGAAAGTCTGGTTTCTGAGAGTCTGAAGTTTCTCTGTTTTATTATACTTTAAAAGGGAAGTTAGTAGCTGTTTTCTGTGAACTTTATAAGTTGGACAGGTTTTTGGAAAAAACATTAATATTAAATTATGGATAAGAGCTATACTATATAAAGTTTTTTAGGTTGTAGAAGTGTATTAAATATGTTATTGTAGTTGCTAAGGTGCGACGAACTAAGTCTCGCCCGCTCAGATTTGGAAAAACAGTCCCGAACTTTATTTACTCGAAACTGCATTTATTAGTAGGACTAACACTACACCATTGTCATACTGAACAGATCATGTGATCATTACCATGGAGGTAAAGCGGATGACATGGATTCTAGGAAATTGCGGACATTGGCATTAATGAACTCTTCAAGTCATCAGATAAATTTTCACGGATAATTAACATCCTTATCATCGTCATCCACTCTCATCTCTTATCTCCAACTCTATAGTGATTTCAAGTGCCGATTTGATGTCAAATCTACGTGTTGAGTATTTGAACATTTACTTTGTTGTTTGTCGCAAAAATTAACACTTTAATAACTTTCCGATTGAGAACAAGTTGGTTTCGGATAATGCATTCAGTAGAGAATAAAGAGTAAACCGAAAAAAAAAAGGACTTTCTGGATTTAGACAGAAAGTTTGATGACCATCTACAACGAAATATAGGACACTATCCACAAAAGCTGAGGAATTAAAAATTTTTCGATAAAGCGGCTCATAGAAATGATTATTAGTAACTCAAGTCGTACCATAAGACCACAACGAATGAAAATAAGTATGAGAAATGATTAAATGTACCACAAAAAATTTTAGGGGGTACAGAGACACTTCGCCCCAGTAGTGTTATTCCTAGGATTGTTTTTGGAGGAGTAAAAATATTCCTTGACTTTTTTAGGAGGAATTGAGGAAAATTGAATTGTGAGGAGTGAAATACGAAAATAGCATGAACTACATATACAGAGACACGAAAACCGCAATCAAACTCACTAATCATCAGGTCAATAAATGAAAAAAAAAGTACTATGACTATAAAAACACAATTAAAAAGTATGATAATTAGAGTGCCGTGGCTTTTGGCAGTTGGCTTTGGCCAGAAAGTCGGGCGAAAATGTCTCCGCTGAGTAGAAAAATATTATTTGTTGATTTCGGTGGGGCCACAGTGCATTTTTAAACGCTTTTATTAGACTTGCTCTGGGCCAAGGTCACGGGTGAAATCTTACAACTCGATTTTCGGGCACTTCCTGATATGTCAGGGCCCTGAAACTTTACACAACGATGTAACCCTCATGACACTCCAATATCCAATTATTATCTAATCAATAACCAAAAAATTAAGTTAATTATCGAGTATTTTTAATTATCAGAAAAACTGACATTTGAGACCCTTCCAAAGAGATTTTAGCTCCCAAAAAAAGAACAATACTGTAATGGGCATAGTACTATTATATTCATTCATCAAAACGACAATTCTCAAGTAATTAAATTAATTAACGGCAAATTATCGCAAAAAATTTAGATTCTTGCACATAAAATTTCAGGTACTTCTAAACGTGATTAAGCCTTGAAACTTTGCAGCATAGTGTAATATTCATGACAATGCAATATTCAATTGTCAGCTAGTCAAAATCTCCGTAATTAGGGTAATTAAAGAGTATTTTCGATTATCCGATTAACTCGATTTTGAGACCCTTAAAAAATATTTTAGCTCCCAAAAAAAGGAACAATAGTGTAATAGGCATAGTACTACTATATTCAATCATCAAAACGGCAATTTTAAAATAATTAAAGAAATTAAAGACAAATTTATGCAAATTTTAAGGTTGTCATTTAGATTCTTGCACATAAAATTTCAGGTACTTCTAAATGATATTAAGCCTTGAAACTTTGCAGCATAGTGTAATATTCATGACAATGCAATATTCAATTGTCAGCAAGTCAAAATCTCCGTAATTAGGGTAATTAAAGAGTATTTTCGATTATCCGATTAACTCGATTTTTAGACCCTTAAAAAATATTTTAGCTCCCAAAAAAAGGAACAATAGTGTAATAGGCATAGTACTACTATATTCAATCATCAAAACGGCAATTTTAAAATAATTAAAGAAATTAAAGACAAATTTATGCAAATTTTATGGTTGTCATTTAGATTCTTGCACATAAAATTTCAGGTACTTCTAAATGATATTAAGCCTTGAAACTTTGCAGCATAGTGTAATATTCATGACAATGCAATATTCAATTGTCAGCTAGTCAAAATCTCCGTAATTAGGGTAATTAAAGAGTATTTTCGATTATCCGATTAACTCGAATTTAAGACGCTCTAAAAGGAATATGACCCCCAAAACTTATACAAAGGCGTATTACATATATTTGAACTATATTCAATCTTTAAACCTTGAATTATTACCTTTTAATTAAGATAATTAACGAAGATAGTAATGTGAATTTAAACCTATACCACTTGTTCTAAAAGCTTGGAAATACTTTTTATTTTCATTTGATGGATAAATGGGAGTTTCGATGCTTTTATTATGACAGTTATTGCTATTCATTTCTTTTAGATTTCGCTTTCGTTCAGATGGAATTATTTATAGCTTAAAGAAATACTGAATATGTTTGCATGGGGTGTTGCGCTTTTTCAGTAAAAAAGAAATTATAAAATCTCTTTCATTTGGAATATTTTTTTTGTAAATTCTTCACTGGTGTTTGGAAAAGTTTATTTCTTACAAATGACTTGCTTTGAAAAATTTTATAAGTACCTAAATAGAGGGGTAATGTTTTAAATTTTTAGCATTAAATTCTAAAGGGTTTTACTAATTACATACCAACAATTGGAATAAAAATAAAGATTTTAGGCAAAATTCTAAGACTAAAAAGTAGAAAATAAAATAAGTAAAAAAAAGCTTTTTTAAAAAAACACTTTTATTAAGATGTCCTAAAAATTCAAAAATAATTTTTTGGGTTTTGTGAAATAATTTATTGGGGAGTAGAAAATAACCTTCCGGTAAGTAAAAATTAACTAATTTTCTGATCACTAAAAATAAAAGCGTGGGAGCTAGTAATTATCTATTCACTATTTATTCTAAGTTCTCTTTTCTCATTTTCTTTTAAGTAAAATTATAAATTACTAGCGCCCACGCTTTTATTTTTAGTGATCAGAAAATTAGTTAATTTTTACTTACCGGAAGGTTATTTTCTACTCCCCAATAAATTATTTCACAAAACCCAAAAAATTATTTTTGAATTTTTAGGACATCTTAATAAAAGTGTTTTTTTAAAAAAGCTTTTTTTTTTTAAGCTTAACATTTGTGAAAAATTCAAAGAGTGAAAATACTCCTGGCTAGTTTTTTAAAGAGTATTTCCGATTTTCAAGGAGTGAGATACTCTCTCAGAGGAGTTAAAAATATCTCTGCTTCACCCATTTGGAAGGTCAAAGAAATCTCCTCACGAGAGTCATTAAACAAATATTTTCCATTTATAATTGGATAATTAAATAGTAATTGAGGACGAATATGGTTATCACTGACCTCAATGCATTATTTTTAGAATGTTTATTTCCTATAAAGGAGATTGTTTAGAAGCCATCGAGAGATACTAGCCCTATCTTGATTAGTATGCTATACGACATGATTGCAATACATGGATATTCCGTATAAGAATATTGCAGTTTTGCTTTAAGCGACTTTTTTAAAAATAAAAACTAAAACACACTTTCAAATCACACAGTACCTCTCTAAACCGAATCGACCTTATGTCTGACAACCCCTGACTAGGATTCGAATAGATACATTGTCGTAATGAAGGTGTATTTCGCAAGCAATATGACCCCAAGTGTTAATGGTCCAGATGCTCTCCGATATACCAGTCCCGAAGGGGTTTTCTGCAGGAAGTTAATCAGTTTAGGGCTCGAATTAATCCTAGAGAGGGGTTCCGGGTTCAGGTTCTGGTTTAATTGTGCGAGGAGGGTACAGTTTTGCCTACAGGGCACTGGTGGGACTGGTGGAATTTAATGACTTTCATTAAAGTCCGTTTGCCGTTATTCGATCTTGAGGGATGCTAGAGAAGTTGAGAGTTCATCGAGAGTTGGACATTCCTTTTTTTTTTAATTAATTCTAAGGTAACTCTTGGATCTAGGTTTTAATAGACCTTTTCACCCGTCCAACTAAACAAGCAACCTTTTCAATAATGTTAGTCATAGGGGACATCCATAAATTACGTGAGGTCAAAAAGGGGGGAGGGGTTTGGAAAAATCTCATCAAGGGGGGAGAGGGGGGTCGATTAAAATCTCACGTCAACTTTTTAAGTTAGAAATTATACGATTTTCTTTTCGTTTTAAGTATGAGAAAGGAAAATCATTGTTTAAAAGTTGTAGGTAAAGGGTCATTCCATTTTAATGTTCGTTAGTTACACTAAACTTTAATAGATTTTTTGCTTAAAACACAAAAAAATTAAGACAATATTTTGTACTAAATGGCTTTTTAAGTGTGTGATTTTTTATGATAATTTAGCATTTTAAGTTTAAAAGGTGTGTGACTAACGTAACATAGGTTGACATTAAAATGGAATGACCCTAAATCTCACGTAGGAGGGAGGGGGGGGGTCCAGCAAAATCTCACTAAATCTCACCAAGGGGGGTCCAAATTTTGGAAGAAACACCTCACGTAATTTATGGATGTCCCCATAGGGAATGAAAATACAGTCAAACCTGGATAAGTGGAATTCATCGATAAGTGGAACGAAAGTCGATCCCGACCCCTGGAGCACCAAAAACCTATTTAAGTGGAATTGAAAATGTCTTCATTAAAGTTCAAAATTAGCATTTTTAGGGCGATTTCTACCGTTTGAATATCTTGAGATTTGTGGTTTTGGAATAAATAAGTTCATGCAGTGATAAAAACATTTCACTAAAGGACCCATCAAAGAAAGATAAAACCCATTATTTTTGTATATCTGTTAGATATCGATACTAGCTTTCCGATGGTCAATATAGATCTGAGGAGGGACAAATGTGTAAATCCATAGAAATCATCGATTCTCTAGAAATCTCATAATATCTCATAATCTCATAATTTCTCATAATATATTATCCAATTATATCCAATTTTCCAAATTATAAATAATGTAGGTATGATTAGCTGCATCTAAAATGCTTACATTAAACTTTTTCTTCAAGTACAAACAAATTTCAGAACTTGATCGTTTCTTTGGAACTTCCTGGGGGAAGCAAGAAAACCCTGACCTAAACCAATAAAAAAATAAAATGCTTACGTAAACTGGAAACAGATTATGCAACGCAGACAAACACTAAAAATAAAAGAAACTGCGCACGAAATTTGCTGAAGCAATGGAATAATTAGGAGCAATCATTTTTGTTCGTCAAAACTACTCTGTGACCGGGACTGATTAACAAAGAAGAAGAAGAAGACTAAAGTATCTCTAATTAAATCTCAAAGAAATTTAATTTCGTGGTCCGATATTAAGCAGTCCGTGATTTGGAGGTATTAAATCTCCCCCATCAAAGCCTGGCTTAATGCCATTTGCATAAACCTTTTAATTAAAACACTTGGGATGAACAGAGAGTCGGTTTCCCCTCTTTCCATCCGTTTTCAGAAACGATAGTTTTATCAGCTCGCAGGAAGAGCTGTTGCATCTGGCAACGGAAGTGGAAGGGATGACGTCACGGCAGGCCTCTTGATTATCGCCGTGATTTCCCAGACACCGGAATGGTTGTCATCGAAAACGGAGGTAGGTCGTCGTCTCTTTGAAGATGATATTGTACTAATCGAGATTCAGGTTGTTAATAGGAAACTGAGCTGGCAGATCAATGCATCGAGTACTTTGTTCTGATTGCTTTCGAAAAACGAAAGACGAGAGTAAGATAAAAGAAAAGCAAAAAACAAAAAAAAAAACCATGAAAGAATTGGGGCATGATATCAATGATTTAGTTGGAATTAATAGTTTCTGGAGAACTAGTCTATAGTGTGTAGACTGTAGACGTTTCCTTTAATACTAACTTGTTTGCTTCCTTTTATACTCTCTTCTATATTACTTTATATACTTATTAGTACGTTAATGTAGATAATAGAGATGGAAGTATCCGTGAAAAAGAAGTGTCAAAGAAAAAAATATACAGAATGAGAGAGAGGATGATAAAGAAGAAGATGGAAGGCAAGAGTAGATGTAAGAATAGAGAATGTGAGATAAAGGATAATAGAGACTGGAGAAAGTGAGATAAAGGATTAGAGAAAGAAGATGAGTGAGAATGAGAGGATAATGATGAAGAAGAATTAAAATGAGAATAAGAAATGAGAGGATGAGAGAGAGATAGAAAAAAAATGATAAAGGATGAAAATGATGCAAAAATTTAAAAATGGTAGAAGGGGATAAAATGGAGTTAGAGGAAGAACTTTTTGAGGGAAAGGTTATGACGGGGAGAAGGTAATGAGAAATTAAATTTTATTTATTTAAAATTGCCACTCATTGTGGTAAACCTAAAAATTTTCTCATTAACTTCTCAATTCATAGAAATTAAGATTAAGAAACTAAAGATTAAGATAAGGATTAAGAAACTAAAAACCTACTGTTCAGCATCTCACTCATTGCGTTTTATACATTTGGAAAAATTGAAAATGTTTTGTTTCTTCTAAGGACATAATGAAAGCAATAAAACATAGCTTTATGAGATAAATATATTATTTCCGTAGCTATTCCGTATAAGATTTTATAATAAGATTTAATATTTTTTTATATCAGAGCGGAGATTTCCATCTCGCATGTTCTTGAGACGACATTTTTGAAATTCAGACTAGGGTAAATATTTATACCCTCCTCGTGCAAAATCATGTTTTCATTTCTAAGATCATCACGAGCATAAGAATTCGAAATTTCTTACGAATAAAACCCAAGAAATGGGATTACTTTTCGAGTGAGATTTCGTAATTGTTATTTCGTGTCTGGAAATGCTGTATTAGGGAAATTTCCACATGAATGAAAGCTAGGTAGCATAAGGAATGATTTTAATACAGTTGTAAATTGTTTTTATGTTTATGTACGGCGCGAAATTTGTAATACTTTAACGCTTTAACCGTTATGAGGGTGTAGCAAAACATATTGCGAAATTGGAGTATTTGATATATTATTTTACTTTTATAAAGTTACACATGATTAAGCAATGCCTAGGTTCCTCCTATATAAATTTATTAACTCACACGTCTTCACTTCCAGTTTCATACCAATTTAATCATATCTTGCAATACGCTTTTCTCAAGTCTCATTTTCACAAAGTATACACTTTGCGCATTATAAACTTAAAAAGATGTATGAATAGCACGAAAAGAATTTGCCAATTTCAAAGGGAGACCATAAAGAATGCCTGTTTTTATTAAATTACCTTACTATAGTTAAATTTAATTTGATACCAGAAAGTTTTGTATAACGTCGTTAATAAGACATAATATAATGATCCCAAGAGACTCTATTTACAAGAATTCCATACAAAGGCTCAGGAGGGAAGATATTCGGGATTTGATCAGAATACTCAAATAGTATATCACTCGGATTACGAAAGCTGCAATTTTGAACTAATTCAATTAAAAATAGTTCCTCAGATATTCATAGGAATTCTGTGTAACATTTGCCCTTATTACACAATATTTCAATTTGAAGTCATTCAAAACCAACGTATATTTTTATTTTCATTAAGAATTATGCGTTCAATAAGTATTTACTAACATGCCCTATGTGTAAACAGTTGTAATGACGTTTTTGAAAAGTGTAAATGCAGGTATTCAAAAACATTATTTCTATGTTTTCAACCATGCACAATTGTAAGATACACATAAGAGTAAAATAATTTTCCTTATCCACACACTCCAAAGGATTATGAGAAAAATAAGCTTTATGTTTTAGAGAAGAACAAAGTAGAATTTTTAAAAAATTAGTTTATTAAACCACCAGGTACTTTCAGTAAACACTAACAGAAATCATTCAAAGGAAGAGAGCTTGATGTTAAGGAGAAAAGTTTTACCCAGTTTTTGTAACTTAAATATTGATTGTTTAACTTTCAAATTTACTTTTCCACTGAGCTAAACGGTACTTAGAGCAATGCAGAAAACTCTTTCTAAGAGAAAAATTGACTACTTTTAAAGTATTGGTTGTTTGCAGTGTTTTGAGAAGTGGGAAAGTGAATTCTAAAGTTTATTTGATAAATTCGCAGAATGATTTTGTTTTACCTATAGCATATGTATTTTCTGCTGAAGAATTTTGTATTTTCTGAGCATAATGATTCTACTAACTACCTTAACCACAAACTAATGTCTTTTCGATATAAAATTAAATACACATTATCTCCAGTTACCTCAAAACAATGGTTTTAAGAATCCCATGAGACACATAAGAACATAAACGAAACTACCCAATTTTACAGGAACTACTTAATGTTATACCACAGAAAACTATTTTTGAAGTCCTTTCCGTACAGCTGAAAAGGCAAGGAACTAAAACTGATTTTTCTGTCGAATGTGAGCATTGATCAAGATGGTTTGCCCTTCACCCATATCTTCCAACTACGCCCTGTTCGTAGTAAAGTTTTAATTATGATCATAAATCAAATTTGTCCGCATAAAAGAATCTGTTTTTGCTCTCAAGCAGTAACTTTTCAGGTGTCACCGGTTTCTTCTGACATTTTAATCTATTAATAGACCCACGCTATAGGTCAAGATAATCCTCTATTTGATTATGTCATTGTTGATTTATGACTTTGATTTGAGATCATTTTGGCTATAATCTAATATTCAAATTTTTGCGATTCAGTGAGTCTGACCACTAATTTTACTTCCAAACTTATTTATAGTCAAGAAATATCCATGCATATGCAAAAAATTTCAAAACTGCATACAGAATTTTTTTTTAAGAATTCCGTTTCTCTGCATGGAAGAAATCTCACTTAGATAATAATTAGTCTTCCCCCTCAAAAAAAATCAAGCGGATTAAAATGCTTATCTAATTTTAACCTATAGGTTAAAAAGTGAATGGACAATATAATTAATGACTAACTATAGTTAGTCATTAATTATTGTCCATCCACCCCTAAACCTTCATAGACTCTATTAAAAACCTATCAGTTTAAAGAGAGGAAAATATCACCCCCTTGGGAATCATTGCTTTGAACTTTAGTTGCTCTTGTTCTAAAAAATTATACTTGTGCTAAATATACTTTAACTCTTTAACTGAAAGGGAAATACTGTTGCTCCTAAACACAAAATCTTAACACACACACCAATGATTTAACTTGTAATCCATGTAATCAAAATTTCAACAATGTTTTCACGATTTATTAACACGCAACCTTCTAAAATTCTTTTATTTAAGCACTAATTAAAAATTAACTTAAAAATCATTAAAACTGTTATAAAGCACAGCCTTCACCATTATGTCCACAAATATCGACCTAACACAGCTACTAGATACGAGAAGTTACGAACAGCCAGTGAAAACAAAAGAGGTAATCTACTCTCGTAACAAAACATCAAAACCCAGACTCCTGCATAGAAAACTCGCAAAACCATTAAAGCAACTCACCAGATGCGTCTCCTCACAGAAAACCGTACAAAAAACACCCACATCTTCAGCCAACAGATAATGACGAATGAATGCACCTGAGAAGGTGTCGACGCTTAATCTCAATCTACTACGGAGCTTCGTCTTCCTATAAGGTTGAATCGATTAATTATGGCTCTCTGAATGTGAATAGGTAAAGAGTCTGTTTTTAGCTCTTGTCAATGGATGGAGCGCTTCTATTCCTGAATCGGGAATTCTTTTTGTTTAGTTGTTCGGGCTTAAACATTTCTCGTAATTAGTAGTTAAGGGATATCATACGAGGAATTATGGGATGCGTTTGTGCTAATTGGGAAGCATGTTGTTAATTATAGTTTTGCGTGGGTGTGATGGGATTAGGTAACTGTCCGGAATTCGGAGGTAAAGGAATTTATTTTGGGGTTTCAGAGTTCAGTGCATTGTGAAAGTCAACTTGCGTTTATAAATATAACATGAAAATAAGTGGAATATAAATTTATTGGAGAAACTCATCGTAACTCGGTTATTAAATGGTTGATTTTTGAAAATACTCAATTTCACTATTAAAAATATTAAACTTAAGTTTTCTAACATTCAGGTAGTAATTATTCTGATTCTGTATCAGCTGGAGTATTGATGCTAATATATCATTATTTCATGGAATTTAAAGCTAGGGTATAAAACTTAAGCCGCTTATTTAGGGCATATTGGGTGACGATAAGTTTAAACAAAGGGCCTCAAATACAATGAAGTCATTTAAAGAAGTTCTTGAGAAATTGACTTAAAGGCACATAGAATACCATTTCTATTTGGAGAGAAAATAATTTTTACCGAGTGTGTGAAACTTAACAGACTCAAATGTGAACTGTCATGTGAACTGTTGTAAACAAATGTGAACTGTTTTTAAAGTCTACACTGTAGACTTTAAAAACATGAGTTGTAGACGTTTTTAGGTAATAAACTTCGGGACATTTGCTCAAACCTAATTACAAATGAATTTTATACCTAGAAACAAATTAAAAACAATACATAACTGTAACAGATTATGTCGGTTTTAGACTTTTTTTTATTTATAAAAAATAAATTGTATCAAAGAATACCAGATCGCTGTGTGCTCCGCATCTTTTTGTTATAGAATCAGTTAAGTGGGAAAAAATATTTTTTATAAAAACGTCCATTTATAAAAGAAAACATTGAATATAAAATTTAAGATCAATATTTCAATGGTTGACTTAGAATATTGCAACCTATTGTTTGAATGTGAGTTATATAATCTATCTTCATAATCTGCACAAGTTTAGTTTTTTTTTATCATCTTAACTTTGGTTTGGTTGAAAAGAGGGTTTTCTTTTATTCATCTCAATTTTAAAATCCTTAAGGAGAAAGTTCCTACATTTTCTGTAACGATAAATAATTCTATACTCAAAGTACTATAAAGATAGCATTTAAGCTTCTTATTTATAATAATTTCATGTACGTAATAGACTTAGAAACCTTAAAGCAACACCAACACAAGTTTAATCTCACCTAAAATTTTCAGATTATCTATTAAATGCACTTAAGCCTCATACTGCACATTCCCATTCCATTTATACTGCATTAGTGTAGTGATTTCATCGTGTGGTTCTCCCTCTGGTACTACAACCTACTCAAGCATTCTGATGTGAATATATTAACTCTCCCTGTCTCTCTATCTCTATATTTCTTGTCTAAGATCGTGACACCTGCATTAGACTTTAATGGACGTACTTGTCTCTTCATTTCTCATGTCACTTTATGTTTGGGAAAGTCTTTAATTTTTTTTTGTCGTGTGGCGTTTGCCTCGAATCCCGTAAGCTGTGCAGCGCCTTTGGAATTTATGATTACCGAAGTTGCTGCTTCTCGTAATAGAAATACAGGGATGAATGTTAGAGTGGCAATAAATACTGTAAAATCTACTGTCAGGGGGTTTAAGTGTTGTTTTGGGAGGCATGAACATAGAAAGGAATTTATTATTTTCTCACTAATGATTGTGAAGCATTTAAGGATTTATTTTTCTCATTGATTACCTTAAAATAACCAACCTATCAAGTTGACAAATAGAAATTTTTAGGAAGACAAGTTGTTGGAATGCAATATTGTAGTTAATAAAATCAAACTGTCTTCAGATGAGCGATTCCTCAACGTTCCTACCTCGTCGAGTACACTATCTTAACTTGAATTAGAGTTCTCTTTTTAGTTCAAGACACTATATACACTAACTGTTCTTTTAAGTAATTATACCAATTTAACACAGCTAAAATTTAAAATTTTTTTCTACACTAAACTCTTTTTCAAAATTTAAATAAATTTTTCTGTGGAATTTTTTAAAACTTGATACCATATAGTTTACAACCTTCAGAGATTTATTGTTTGTTTTCAAAATTCATTAATGTTTTCAAAATTATGTAATACTTTCCTATTTTTTTCATGTTATTCAAATGAAATATTTTACGCTTTTCAATGCATATTTACCTAAAAATAACTATGTATTATAAGTAAACGTTTTTAATTACATACAAATCACAATCCCAACATAAATATATTTGTAAATTCCAGTTTGAAAATAGTTACGGGGGATGCCTGAGTTTATTTTTGAAACAAGCTCTAAAAGGATGGATTCTTACAAAAGTACTTTATATTGAAGCACTATCTACTCAACTAAGAAGTGCTTTCTAAAGTTTTCAGCTTAAATGCTTTCAGTAGAACGTTTCACGGACCTCCACCTGGCTATTCGTCTTGGAAGAGAAGTTGACATCCCCCTTGTTTCAAGAAGTCTTCCAGGGTTTGCAGAAAAGGCCAGATCGCTGCTTACTTCCAAAAGCACCGTTTTATTTTTCACTTACTCGCCTTTTTCGCGTTGTTCTAAAAAACCACTGCTTATGCTTTGGCAAAAGGAAAGAGAAAGATACTCTCGAGGAATAAAATATCCAAGAGGTTCTTTCTGATTCATCTTTAAGCTGCGTTTTCGGGTTCTGTCCGGAGCACAAAGCAAAGCTCGAAAAATCTATTTAAATCTCGAACATTTGACTTGTGTTGTCTACATCTAGAAATTTCCCCCCCGTTTTTTGTTTTAGACCTTAAAAACAGCGCGGAAATCCTCTTTTGGTAACGAGATTGCGAAATTTTTCCGTATCCTTTGTCTCTTCGTTTTAAAGTTATTTTTTTTTTCGTCTTCAGCATCAAGCTCTGCTTAAAACTTCCCATCGATCTTTTATCTATTTTATCTCACGAGTAAAATGTCATTATTAAATGGAAGGAAGTTGCATACGTAACAGTTCTTTGTTGCATGCGTAATACTATTTAGAATGCTTAGGTTTTTTGCTCTCTTGAAAGTTCCTCTTAACGCTTTTTTACTCCTCGGAAAATAACAAGATCACTAGTCCTTCCTCTTAACGGTATAATCTGCGTTTAGACCGAAATTCTCCCCCTTTATTCTCTGGTGATTTTAAACAGTCCTTTGATCTTTCACCGGTGAGATGTAAGTGTAATGATATTAATACGAGAAAGGTCAGAAGTTTTGAGTTTAAAAATCAAAATATAAGAATTATAAGAAGTTGTTAGATAGTTTAGTTTTTGAGCTTATCCGGCCTTTTGATATTTTATGTCTTCAATCGCTCCCCCAGTTAAAAGTTTGGGGAACTCTGGGTTTTATTCATAAGAGGCATTACACCAGGAATGAAAAAAAATACTTCAGGTTCTATTAAGCACAAAACCTTATTTACTTTTTTAAAGTTCATTATTTTATATAAATTTTTTATCAACTTAACACGTTATCATAGCCTATAAACTCTTTCGAGAAGGTGTATTAAAAAAGGAGATAATTTTCTAAAGAATTTTGTTCTTATACCGTTCTTATAATACGTTTAATACCAAGTAAAAAATAAAAAAAATCGAATCTTTATCAAACGTTAAAAATCCGTTTGTAAAGCGAGTATTTGATAAGATCAACATTGTTAATATCTCAGTTAAACACTTTTGATGATTAAAAATACAGTTAGCATATAAAGTATTCGTACACCTAGTAGTTTCATAAGAATATCCCTGATAGATAAGTGCAGTGAATAAGAAAAAACTCCAGGCTTTCTCGAATGGATAGTTATCTGGGTGAAAAGGGTTCGTATTTTCAGATGAAGGTAAGTTAAACCTTTTTGAGCTTTAACGATAAGTAGAAAGTGGGGTGGGGAAAAAGTCGAATTTGAACCCAAGAGGAATATGAGTGCCTCTGAAGAAAACAATCTGCACTTTATTGATGGCATCATGGAGTACAAGAAAAAATTTGCAGGCAAATGCTGTCAAACTAGGATAAGGAACAAAATATATTTTCCAGCAATATAATGATCACATGCAAAGTCTATGGCTATTCGAATACTTGTTTGGGTTTTCAAATCGTTTTATTTTTTCTGTTTAATAGTTCCCACCATCTTTGATATTTTTGTGGGAATTAAAAATGAATGCCATGCTATACTACTAATTTTTGTTCGGATCTTACATGCGGAATTTGCCATACTACGAGTAAATATGTTTGTGTAAATTTTTTGGCGTACGAATACTTTATGGGCTAACTGTATGCTATCAATGTTAAATTGTTCATTCCGTTATTCCAATAACCTAAAATAAAAGTTAACAGAAGTTAAATGTTTTTTTTAATATATATATTTAATTTGGTTAAAATATATTTTTTCGTTATAGAGAAGTGTAAATCTTTATAGAGTATTTTCAATCACATGACTCTGCCTAACAACGGCCTTAGCAACGTTGTTTATTCGCCAAGTGACGTCATGTGCGAATGCTGCTATTGGATACTTCTATATCCCGCCCCTAACAACAGTCTTAGCAACGTTGATTTTGTCCTCCAAGTGACGTCATGTGCGAATGCTCTATAGTGAACAATGATCTGATTTACTAGTAGAAGTCAATAGCGAAAACAAACACACTAACTACAAAGAAAGACAGTGGGTCTCCTTTTAAGGTACCGAAAATGGTCTATTTTTGTTTGTATTTATTGATTGTTTTTAATAGGATTACCCACCTGAATTCTTTCGCGTATTGGGTCGCTTTTTCGGAAAATCCTCGGGGCTTTCAAAGTACACCAAAGATTTTGCTTGGAGAAGAACTACTGCTTGTAATTGATTTAAAAGTTATGCGTGGAAAATTTTAACGGGAGTGTTTACCAGGAGGTTTTTAACCTTTATTAGATACGAACTAATTTTTTTTGGAGTTCTCTGGAGGTGCTTAAAGACATTAAAAGTTTTTTTTTACTACGAGAGCGCTCTATCTCATTTAGTCCTATATTCTGTTGGTAAAGGGTTTTTATGGACCCTCCATTCAATAGGCAGTTTGTGCATGTTCCGCTTGGAGTATATTTTCCCCAAAAGAATGTTTTTTAAGTATTTTGAGGATTGGAGAAAGAAAGAAACAAAATTGTTTTCGAAAATTCCTTAAAAATACATTATATTTTATTCCTCTGAGATAATGTGACTAACACTCTCAGTATCCAGTTTTTAAAAAAAATCAAAAACTCTTAATTCTTTTTTAGATTGTACATCTATTATTATACTATCTGATATACCCGGCCTTGCACGGGTTAAGATGGTGATTTTTTTCTTTATCATTATCTATACATTTCCTACCTTATTTTGACGAGTAAAAGGTGTAGATGTAGAATCATGCATTTTAAATTCTGAATATCTGAATTTACCATATGAATCCCATAAAAAACAACAAAATATTAGGTATTAGGCGGGCATTATTAATAATGCCCGGTTTATCACTTTGCCCGTAACACATACACACTAAAGGTGGATATCCATCTGAAGCTAAATACCGGAACTATGAATGCACCAGTTTATTCTTAAGAAAGATGAATGTAAAAGAGAGAATGAATATAAAAGGCAAAATACACAAACAGCATCAAATGCATTATATAATCTAATCTAAGACCAAGACAGGGTTTTGTATAGCCTCACTTTACTTTATATATAAAAATCCCCCTATCAACAAAAAAAAAACCCTCCAAAGCCAGATAGTTTTCCAGTCTTTCATTTCTGTATTATATTTCTTCTAAAACAAAGACATTTCCCGAAAAAGTAAAACCCGAAATAATCCAGATTTCCTCTTCCATACAGATAAAGAGACGAATTTATTTTATTCCGAGTAGTAGACGATTCTAACAGCAGAGAGAGAGAAAAAAAAACTCCACTGAAATCGGTTCAGTGTTGCCACAAATTCCTTCTGTCACGAGTAATGTTGTCTTTTTATTCTTCTGCAGGTGATGCTGGTAGGCGATTCCGGAGTCGGAAAAACCTGCCTGTTGGTGCGATATAAGGACGGAGCGTTCCTGTCAGGAGTCTTTATTTCCACAGTAGGAATAGATTACAGGGTGAGAATTGGAGGTTTTGTACTTATGGCTGTGTGGGATTGTGTAACACTGCACTTTACTTCTTTATACAGTGGTTTTTGAATAAAGTACTTCCGTAGTAGTGCGTTTGAACGTTGATTCAAAAGGTATCTCCACCTAACGTATATCGTAGCTATGCTTGAAATGGTTTGGGAAACACGGGGTTATATTGCATTTATATCACAGTTGTGGTAGTGTTTGGGTTCTTCATGGTCAGAGGAATAATTCCATGTTATGATGTCACACGGGAATATTACTGCTTTATAACACAATTTTCATTGTATTTGAGTTTTTCACTGGCGACGGAATGATTCCATATTGTGATGTCACATTCACAATAAAAAATGAAGGTTGTGTGAGCTGTTTAAAATTATGGAGAGCATTTTGTGAAAACTAACGAACAGTTACTCTATTTGTTATTTGTGTTTAGTAAAACTATATACTAAATATCATCTTAATTTTGTGCTATGCTCTCCTAACTATTTTTTCAATTCCCTTAACACATTCAAATGCTCTTCTATTATACTTTACCAACTTTCTAACTGGTTGAGTTCCTAATGTACTATTAGAACTTATTTGTACTTTCTTGCTTTATAACACGTATTATTGAATGTTTAAGCTATGATTTTTTAAGTACTTTATAAATAATTTGAATAGTTCTATTCGCATTTATAAAACAGCTAAATTTTTAATACTTCCCAGTAATTAACAATTTTAGGGGATATTGATAACCCTTTTTCTCCCTCTTTCCTTCATCAATAAGCTCTTCTTCTCCTGTTATTTATACCAAAACACAATTTTATTGCTGAGGAAGTAATTAAAATTAAAATACAATACATCGCTCGATAAATTCCGTAATGTTATTCAACATTTTAAAGAAAGGAATTTCATTAGTTTAACTTTATAGTCATGAAGAAATTACTCTTCGAAAGAAGAAAGATTTTAATGAAAAACTTTTCTTTGGAATTGTACTTTTAAACTAAATGGTAAAAACCATATTTTTATTTCCTTTTAATGGGAAATTCGCGATTTAATTCGAAACAAACACTTTAAATATTCTTTTTACTGATCTAAAATATTTTTATTCTGCGGTAGAAGAGGTTTTTTACAATATCTTAAATGAATTAATGATTTTTTTACATAACACGGTTGTGAACTTATTTATAAAATACAAAAAGAATTTACATTAAAATTTTAAAAGGAGGAACATATCCTATTATCTAAACATAAAATGCATTGTATTTGTTAATTTACCTTAATAGATTCAGCCCATTAATTTAATCTTGAAAATATTCTTATTAGCACGAAATATTAAACTCGTCACTGTCCGAAACATCTTTTTTTTTGCTCAAGCAGTAAAGTTTAACTGTCTGGTTTCGATCGCAACTTCGTTAAACGGATTAGAAAACCCATTAATGTCATGACCAGAGGTCTCTTTCACTGTTAAGTTAAATTAGAAGTTTGTTTTTACTACACGGATCCCCTGTTAATCAAAAGCTTATTGTGTTCGTGGGGGGTTGTGCTCGCCGAGATAGCTGTTATTTCTCTTCGTTTAGTGTCTAGCTTGGCTGGTCTTTTACGAATAAATGTGGGGTGTAATAGGCAACCGATAAATAAATAAAATTCTACTTTGTTTAGGATGTGGTTTCAAATGCTTATTTGTCGGTTTAATATTAGCATCATATAAATCAATAATTTTTTTTATATATATTTTTAGGGGTTTTCTTTCGAAGGTATTCACAGTTTTGCCCGTTTTTAAAATCCAAGTGATAATAGTAGTTGAATCTTCCGTTTGGGATTACTAATTAAATGAATAATTACTGACGTTTTAATATGTTAGACAGCTTTTTCTATTGGATCATTTTTTTTCTTTATAAAATTTTTATGTAGGTTCCTTCAGGTTTAAAATAATAATCAAAAAACTCGACCCCTTTTGGGGGAAAAAAATAAGTTTTTACAACACTGATAATCTTGAATTCTACGCATGTATTGAGGTCGGAGAATCAGAAGTGTGTTTGAAACTCCTCTTTCGTATGTTATTTTGAATTGTCTTACAGCCATATTCACAGCCATCAGCGTCGGTGTTAACAGTCAGCTAAAGATCGAAAAATTAGCTTTTCGCTGACTCTGATTGGTGGAATTCTTTTTTGACTTGGGATTTAACACCGACGCTGATGACTGTGAATATGACTGTTAGGGTAGTAAGTCTACACCCCCTAAAAGTTTGGTAAAGCATTTCAGACACACCCTGTATACGATATTTTTTTAGAGAGGATCTTCCATACTTGAGACCAATATTGGGAGGACTTATTCAACTATTATTATCATTATCATCATGTGGGATCTAGATCTAATAGAATCCCAATACCCTATATCCGGAAAACAGAAAATTCAATATCATTCCAATATTATTGAAAAATGAAAATGGAAAGTTGGGCATATTAATCATGTCTGTGTCTCTTGTCGTATTTATAAACGAATCCATTTATCCCAATCTTCCATCTAACCGTAACACCGTCACCAAATTGCTCCAAAACTACAAATACCTCCGCTTGGGGGCAGAGATAAAGTAATTACGCTTATCAGAGGGTTCCTCTCTGTGCTTTATTATTAGAAGTATTTTAACTAATTTGCCCCATTAGTAGGAGAGAGCATTCATTTACGGGTTGCTGGGGGAAATTTTTCAGTTTTACGACGTTGAGGATCTGCCCCCGGGTTTTGTTTGTTTTTACCGGTCCGGGCATTTTCATCGATATCCCGAAAATGATATCTCGGGAGCTTTTGGGGATGGTTGATGTATTTGCTGTGTCATTAGGGTTTTATTGATGCTCGATAATTGATAATGGATAACAGAAAGTGGAGGATATTTTTAGAAGGGAGGGTTTGTGTGTGTGGGCTGTTTAAGGGGATTTGCTTAAAGTTGGGAATATATCGTTTTTCAACAGGTTGTATTACAGAGAGAATGTTTAATTATGATTTTTGGAGTAATGGAGTGGTTATGTTTATCCGGTTTGATTCAGAAATAAGTACATTTCGCTCTGTTTTAAAAGCTGAAATTTCAAATACAGGATATACTGTTCTTTAGGGGGAAAAAGATAGTCGCTCTATTTAAGGCGTGGTTAAAGACATTATAATTTTACATACTGATGCTAATTAATCGTTGTTTGTAATATTTTTTGAAATTTTTTATTTTCAAACTTCTATTTTGATATAATACTAATAATTAAATATAAATGTTATACGAATTTAGTGGTATTCAGATGATCAAATCAAATTGAATGATTCGGGATTAATACATTTAATTTTCTAGAAAAGTATACAATAATTAAAAAAAATCGGAAAGAGGCCAAGACAAGGTAGTTAATGTCATCATTAATTTAAAAGCTTCCTTAATACGATTGAGTAAATAGTCTCCTTCACAACATTTCGACAGGTTCTTTTATTAAACCAAATCAGGTTCAGTTACTATTTGTATGAACTGTCAATACTCAAAAAGAAGTGGGCGAGGGAGTAAAGTTCGAGTAACTTTGAGTCAAGTGAACCGAAAAATCGTTTCCCAAACTGCATTACAGTTTCACCACAGATTTTACCGACATTGCTACATGAAAATATTAAAAGAAAACAGGTAAAAAATAATAATTTCCAATATAGTGGGCGTTAAAGGAAACCTTACGCCCACCTGTACTAGTAAAACCCCGACCATTTCAACCCAACAACGTCTTTACCGAACACTATTGTTGGAGGCGTTGGCGTTTTTCCGCTTGCACAGAGTACTTCCAATTGATTTCATAAGTCTTCATCTCTATACCTAGAGGTTCAATTCTTATGTCAAGGCAAACAAATGGTTATATTTATGTAACTTTATGGCCTACACCCACTCTTCGGCGCGATGTTTCCAAATATAGAACGCGTTCCGTAAGAAACGTTTACGACGTGGAAGTTCGATTCTTTAGTGCTGAGCATCTCTGCTGTCGTTCGTAAAACCTGCGTCGGCACGTGCAATTTGTTTTTGAGGGGATGTGCAACGTAACGTGGGCTGGTGTTTTTCCTTAGAGAATAATGTGGATTTATTTTTGAGGGTAAATAAAACGCAAATTGGTAGCAACGTTTTAAGGATTGTTTTTCAAATAGAAGGTATTTGTTAGAATAACTTTTATTTGAAGTAGATAATTTTTTTTAATAAAACCGTAAATGAAAGGATCAGTGGAAGATGGCGGTACTATACGATCTGCAAAAAACGAGTTATTACAGTGTATGAATAGGGCATGTTTTGGGGGTATTACATTTTATTACAGACGCCATGAACTTACCATCTTGATTTACATTGTGAACTGTGTATATGTTACGGGCAAAGTGATTTATCGGGCATTATTAATAATGCCCGAAGTGGAGGTGGGCAAAGTGATAAATTTCATTGTTTTTTTCACATTGCCCGGGCATTATTAATAATGCCCGATTTTTCACATTGCCCGTAACATATACATACATAACATATCTTCTTCCATTCCATTACTTCTACTGAAAACTAGTTAGTTAGTGAAATAAGGTTGTTGATAAGATGATAAGTTTGTGTTTGAAAAAAGGTATATGAACGAAACAAATATTCTATAAATACTTTTCTTCTTTTTACTTCAAGGGAAAAATGATATCTTTCGTAGCAGTTTTATTTACTCTATACTTTTAAAAGTTAATTAACTTAAAGATATCAGCAAAAAACAAACTTTCAGGTCAAATACCACGAAACAAACTTTTTGTTACTTATACCTCCTTCTCTTTTTTTTTTTACTCACACCTTCAATTGATCAATTGATAGTGACACCTTTTTACTTTCCTTTATTGAAGTATCAGCAACTATCCACACACTCACTGAAAATGTTCGTAATAAAAGTGAAAAGTACATTTTCTCCACACATCTTGAGATAGATTTAAGATATTATACAATTTTATATCACAAACAATTACAAGATATTACAATTTTTTTATCTGATGAAGGGAAAGTATTTACCACCGCTTTCTTTAGAGTAGGAAAGGGAGAATAAAAAAGTATTGATTGAAAAAAAGAGAATGAAGATAAGAGAGGAGAAGATGAGAGAGAACTATGCACTAGAGGAATTCGTAGATAATTTTTATTTCAATAAAATTTGCATGTGAATTTCGGGAGTTGAAATCTCCAATTATTCTGCCTACGAAATTACTTACAGACGAAAGGCTTTGGAAGATACTTTCCGATCAAAAGCACCAAAAGAAAACCATCCCACACTAGTAGACTCATTCAACTCAGCAGAAACTCGCAGACTGACTACGCGAGAGGATTCAGAGTTACTAGTTCTTTGTATTATACTACCAACCTTTTAGAAAAGGTTTCGTCTCACTTAGGACAAAGTCCTGTGGGATGATGCCAAAGCCAGCCCAACGTTACG
The DNA here is from genome assembly GCA_963680715.1 of Tetragnatha montana. NCBI lineage: Eukaryota > Metazoa > Arthropoda > Arachnida > Araneae > Tetragnathidae > Tetragnatha > Tetragnatha montana. Next base: position 27,537,921 of record OY796677.1, read on the forward strand.
CCGCGATTAGGCTGGTACAAAAGATGGCGAAGGCGGTGTTGGTATTTCATTAGAGGAAATTTCTTTGGTTTTCAGGAGTGTAAATGCTGGAGGAGGAATACTGGGGAAAGGAAAACTAAAAGAAAGAAATTACTGTAGAGAATACAGTCCTGAAAGAGGAATTCTGTGCAGATCCGAATTGGAATAAATTTAAGGCAATCGAATTTATTTAAAATAGGTTCCAAATGAAAGTTTGCATTTAATTACTCCTTAGTTAGCTTGGGTATCTTAATTAAAAGCTGATTTCACCCAAGTTTTCGTGACAATGCAGCTTTATTTGTCAATTTAACAAAGTTTGAAATTTGTCAGTTGATAAATTTTTTATAGATTTTTAATACAGTTACAGTTGGAGAAGCAGTTTTTAATTATACTTTTCCTTTAATATGCTGAGTAAAATTCAGGCACACTGCTCGCAAGTTTAGATGATGTTCAATTTTATCACAAAAATATAGATCCCATGAGTTACTTTCTCTGTCTATGGTGACTGACCTAGATTCCATGCGACCCTTGAAAAACGTTAGGGAATCTCCTCGACTCCACTTCTTGAGTGAATTATTATAAATCAAACTTGCAAAAGAAAGAGCTAAAAAGCTCCCATACGTTTCTTCAACTTCCCTCAATTTGGGTAACACACTACAAATATTTCAGCTATAAATGACTGGCACAAGTTAACTGAAGCACATATCCAAGCTTTCTTTTGTCAATAGATTGATACTCAAGTACCTTTTTTTGATAAGAACCAACTCCATCCTCTTATTCTATATCCGTATCATCCGCCATTTTTGCAGCCACGTTATTGAATTCTCAAGTTATATGAAATTTTTCTGGCGAGGTCATATGCCATCATGGAGAAATTCAAGTCTCCGGGAGATCACAAAATGGCCATTTTTGCGTACGAACGACGGATTTTATTAAAAATAAAAATTCTCATTTGTCTCTCGGAAACCTTTATTCAATTGTCCCTCAGATTCAATAAAGGTAATCGATTTATTATAATAAACAATTCCTACAAAATGGCGCCTGTTTCAACGTCGAATCTTCTATTTGCCGAGTGAATCTACTACTCTGTCCGCCATTTTTCTCATTTTTACAATTCGTTGGATTCCCGAAAGTTGTGTTTCGTGTCTTTGAAGTAAACGGTAAATATTTGACAGTGGTTGTGAGATGGAGAAACGCTCCAAGGGGCATTAAAGCTACCAGACTTGGGCAAGTATGTTCCGCTATAAATTTCTTTTCGATTATCGGGGTACTTGTTAAAGTTGGGATCTTTTTATTTGAAAATTTTGTGGTGTTTGCGGTACGGACGACATATTTTTTTAGAGTTTGCATTCTGGGGACAGGAAATTGACGGCTTGGTACTAGAGAGCCTACTTGATACCAAACCAACTTTCTATTTATAGCGCTTTTGTGTTTTTATGCTCATCAGACAAATTACTTTAATATGTTGTTTAGTATGATTCTCAGGGGATATGAATGTTGTGAAATTGTTTGAAAGTTGTTGCTTGCTCTGAATGATTTTTATGCTTACTGAACACCTCAACGACTTACGGGTGTATTCACCATTAACCTGACTTAAAGTTAACCTTCATCTTCTTGCTTGTTTGGGCTGGATGAGACTGATTTAAAAGAGAATCCAGTCCAGGTCATGGAATTTTTGAGGGTGTGGAATCTTTTGGACCTGGTCTAGCCTGTACTAGATCAAGAAGAATAAGGAACAACAACACAACAACAAACTTAACCTGGAATCAAGATTTTCCGCCAACTCTGATTGACTTACAGCTTGTTTTCTTTTTCCAACTACCAATTAGAAGTTTTGATTCCAGGATTAGCTTTGGTAAGGTTAATGGTGAATACGGCCGTTGGAGATTTTGATTCTATGTTAATCTTATTAGATTAGGTAAGTGATGAATACGGCCGCGGTAAAAGAGATCGTGATGGATTAACTGAAGATTAAAATCTAAAATTAGTTTCATAACTTGCAATAAAACAAAAAATATGCCATATGATGATTGTAACTGGAAATGATTGGGGGTTGGGGGTCAAATATAGATACTTTTAGACTCTATGCGCACTTATAGAATTTCGATAGAGTGACCAACAACTTATGGTCGTTTCAATGAAAGGACGTTATAAACGAGTAAAATGAGTGCTATGATAAAAAATTTATTTGTTCAACTAGATTAAATGTGGCTATGTATATAGAATGTTAAAATGGAGGTTTTAAACCTTATCTTATTCAAATTTTATTTTCTGGGGTAAATCTGAGTTTTATGCCGAAAAGCGGATCTTAAGATCGAGGTATTTAAAGGGCTTAATATTTTTAAGTATGTTATTTCATATTAAGGAATAGGAATAAGAAACTTAATCATAATAGTATTAACTGGAGTTAGGAGGAGGATTTTGGCAGAGAGAGAACATCTTAATCTTAATGCTATCTAAACAATTAAGAGTTAAGGAAGAAATTAGTCTCTATGAACTGCAAAACATGGAACTTAGCTCCATTACATATTTTTAAGAACCTCAAAGGTAAACTTCATTTCTCTTTGACCACCAAGGAAGATTTCCCAAACCACTCAAACCTAGGTAAACTTTCCATCCTCAAAATCTATGATTCCAGCCAGGTTATTATCAATATTAACCCAAAAGAGACCGTTAACATTATCATAATTAAACAAAAGACCCCGCTAAATCACTAACGATGAACTTCCTCTCAAATGTGATTTATTACTTTTTATCTAGATAAAAATGTGTTCCCCTTCCTAATGATTTAGCGTGCTTCATTTCATAACGATGTCTCTTCGCGGTATTTAATTACTGACTCATTTGTTAAACGTTCTTCTAGACATGATCCATTTTTTTGTCTTAATCTTAAGACTTTTCAACGGCTATTATTTTTTACAGACGTTAAGGAATGCTTGAGAGATAGCAAAATGAATTCCGAATGTTCATTAAAGTGTGATTTTTAGTTTCGTTTTTTTTTCTAGATGGGGATCAAATTAAAGTTTCGTTTTTAATCGTAGTTTGAGTTACCAAGAATTTTGCGCAGTATTGTGAATGTTTTGAACAAGTCTTGGAAATCTTTGTCTTGGCAGTTAAGAATGTAGGTACTTGTATGTATATGTAGGTATAATTCTATAATTAGTGAAAAATGCCGTTATCCATATAAAACAATAATTTAAAGCATCGGGATAAAACTTTTAACATCCTGAATAAAACATGGATGTGACGCGGATAATACCCAATAGAGTGTTTTCAGGTGACGTCACAACCGGTTATTTTCTTTTAACTGTGTACCTTCTGTAGGGCTTTTAACTGTTGCTAAGGCCGTTGTTTATCTGTTGCTAAGGCGGGTTTTAGGTATGGGATCACGTGATTGCAAATGCTCCAATAGAAGAATTCCACGGCTAGTCATTTTCTGTAACTGTTAACCTCTGTAGGGCAAAAAACTGTAACATCTTTTGTTGCTAAGGCCGTTGTTAGGTCCGAGTCATGTGATTGAAAATGCTCTATAGAGGTATTTTTCTTTTTTAAAAAAAAATTACTTTTGTGTTGCAATGTCTAGTAAATAAAATTCTACATTAAAAAGTTGAAAGTTTCGGAATACTTGAATTGTCAAATATGGGTGGATGATTTGCCAAAAACAATTCACATCTCCTAGCAATATAGTTCGATACGTATAAACGAAATTAGATAATAACACTAGTTCCATTTTATATTAAAAATTCAAAAATGCCAAAAAAAAATTTGCCGATCACAATGCAAAATGTGAAATTTATAGGAAAACCCCAATTTATGAAAACATAAAGGCCCTGGTAGAGCCCTGAAGGTTTTTCAAAATTCATAAAATTTTACAGGTGTATTTTTGGTACTAAAAGGCAACTTTTTGGAGGTGCCCAAAATTGAAATCCGAACTTTCGTGTTTTTCGCTCCACCCTGTAATTCCACCTCTCATTCTCTCTTTACACTCTAGTTTTCTCGGGAGTAAACGAGAGAGAGAGGATGGAGGTGCGAATGGGAAAACAAGCAGGGGGAGTGAGAATGAGAGAAAATGTAAGTATTAAGAGAGCGTGCGAGAATGAGAAAGAATTTGGGAAAGAGAGAATGTAAGTATAAGAGAGAATGGGAATGAGAGAGAATGTGAAAATGAGACAGAGAATGTGAGAATAAGGGAGGGTGTGGGAATGAGAGAGAGAGTGTGGAAATGAGAGAGAAAGTGAGAATGAGAGAGAATGTAAGAATGAGATAGAGAATATGAGAATGAGAGAGAATGTAAGTATAAGAGAGGAAGTGAGAATTATAGAGAGAATGTGGGAATGAGAGAATGTATAAGAGAGAATGTAAGAATGAGATAGAGAATATGAGAATGAGAGAGAATGTAAGTATAAGAGAGGAAGTGAGAATTATAGAGAGAATGTGGGAATGAGAGAATGTATAAGAGAGAATATGAGAATGAGAGAGAAAAATGGGGGTTGGTTGGTTGGTTTTTTATGGCACGAGGCCCACAACAGGGCAAAGAGAGCCAGAGAGAATGTGGGAATGAGATAGAGAATGTGAGAAGAAGAAGGAACAGATACGTCGATTTAGAAAGTTGAGAGAGGGAAACATTCCCAATTTTTCCCCCAACTGCCAAACTATGTATTAAAAACGCCCTCACCTGTTGCCCATAATCCCCTCGTAACTCAGCATCCCTACACCTCACACCAATCAGGCGTATTACAATCCCTCTCTATCCTCGAGTCTCGGTGTCATAACGTATGTGCCGGTTATGAGGCGCGGGTGTCCCATTTCGCGACAGAGGTGTAATTGAAGCTCCGCCGAGATGGAGAGTTATGTCGATTAAGGAGGCTGTTTATGAGGCGCTTCGGTGCCTGCATTGTCGCGATCAATTCGAATCGGCTTTGGGAAGGAGGCTCTTGAATTGAGTGCTTTGATGGGGGATTGGCGCGGGGTTTTTAGTGACTTATAGATGAATGTTTTGGTGACTGGGATGTAGAATGATGGTTTTAGTCTGCAGGTTTAGGCGCATGCTGATGTAGCATTATGTTGGGTTTTGCATGGCTTTTCTCAACTGAAATGGCATTTTTGGAATAAGAAAAACTTACTTTTTATCGTGTTTTAGATAAAATAGCTGAAACAAAATAATGTTAGCTATTTTAATTTGTAATTAAAAATTTATTTTTTGTTTGCGAAAATAAATCAAGTTTGTTATTAAACTGTACTCCAGGAGCCCTTTCGAATACTATTGAGCATGTTTATGGTAATTTATGCCCCTCTCCCCTTTTTCAGGAATAAGCTTATAGCAAACCCCCTTCTTATAATTACACTAGCTGAAATGCCCGGCCTTGCACGGGTGGAGTGTATCAATTTATTTTTAAGTTTTCTCAAGTATATGTCTAATTTTCTGTAACCGAAATTACCAATCATCCCAAATGTTCCCAGTAGTTTTTCATATCCCGATGTTCCCGGTGGTCCCGGTATTTTTTCTATCCTGGTTCTCCCGGTATTTTTTTTATCCCGGTTCTCCCGGTAATAATTTTTCAAATCCCTGTGTTCCCGGTAACTTTTTTTTATCTTGGTGTTCCTAATGCCTTTTTCATCCCGGTTCCAACTGTGTAATCCAACTAAACCTATCCTGTTTCGATGTTGTACGTATAGGTTGACGGTAGCCATGTTTGACCAGAAAAAAATAGGGAAGTAAACAGTTGTCAAATCTAACAGTTTTGACCATTAGGAAACATAAATAAAGGTCATAAACAACGATTTTTGATATTTTGAAATTTTTTAAACCATTAATTACTTTTTAATTAATTTTTAAACGTTGCACTCTCAAAAAACGGGGCGGGGCTTCGTGTGACGTCAGGAGTGTCTATGCCGCTCGTCGCCGGTAGATCGCAGTAGAGTATACCATAGGATTTGTATGTAAACAAAAGCTGCCGTTCTGTAATTTACTTCGTTTTTTAATTAGAATTTTTAATTAAAACATGGAACCAGGCTTTGTTAAAGCCCAATCGGACAATCTTCCTGCTGTCACAGTTTTTATGGTGACGGATTGTATTCGGAAATGGTATGATGAGATACCCGAAAGTACAGGATCAAAGCAATTGAGGTGAGTGTATACGTTACATATCTATTTGTTTACACAATCTCTAGTCTTTATTTAAGGTTGCCTTTTCACTCATAATTTTTTAAAAGGATTTGAGTTTGAAAAGGATTGATTTATAAACTGATTTCATTTGCTTATTGTATATAATACCTACCTAAAATGCAGGCTACTAAGGGTTGATACTTACATCAAAATGATCTTCGCAACAGAAAAACACAGTTGTTGGGGATCCCGATTGTTCTCTGCGGCAGACTGACAACCATTTCTTTCTAAGTTTATTTTTGGGTACGCAAAAGAAACTTTTATTAGGAGTGCTAATTGATGTAGAGTTACAATCAGGAACGAAACAATAATAAAAGCGTTTCTTCTTTTTCTGATTGTTATCGGACATTTTAGGAAATTTTAGTCGAAATTTAACGGTGAACGAATATTGATGATACGTAATACGCAAACACGTGAGCTCCGGAGCGGTGAGTGAGTTGCGATGGACAGTCGGTAGACACCCGTGACGTATTGCGCAGTACTGCGTTTTACGCGTTAGCTTCTGCGCACGGGTTTTTTTAATTTTTTAAAAATTAACTAATGATCGGATTTCAAAAATTTCTTCGCTGATGACCTTCGTTTATTAGCGTCTATCCATCAAAATTAAAATTGAAAAATCGTTTACTACTCTATTGAAACTTTGAATCTTAATAATTCTAAAACTAATTCGAATTTTTTAAAAAACGAAACGACAATCTTTTTGTAAAAAATAATTGTATGTGTGTGTAAAATATTGTACTTTTACCATGATTAGTTTTTTCTTTTATAACGAAAAAAGTGTTTCGATTATTTCATTGGCTGCCGCGACACGAGTTAGATCATGAAATAAATTTTTTTGATTTGGCTTCGGGCCAAAAGTTTAAAAATGGAGAAAGCGTTTTTGGCAATAAAAACGGTCAAAAGGGGTCAAGGGGTCGTTCTAGAACTTCGAAATATCGCCTAAATTTCAAATGGGGTGTTTTTACGTATGTATACCAAGTTTGGTGCAGATCGGAAGGAAACTGTAGATTTGTATAAAGGACAAACACACCCAGCCAGCCACAAGATTTGACTTTTATTATATTAGATTAACATACTGCCCACAACCTCCTCACGATTCTTTTTTTATACAAAACTTATATCCAAAATATAAAAAGTGTTTTATTCAAACATTCTTACTATGTATCTTTCGTGCTTTTCTTAAATAATCCAAAGACTAAACCTCAGATCATTGCATCTTTTTCAAGTTACAAGAAATTTTCGAAAATAAAGAGTTTTTAGTGTTTTACGCAAGCATCACTCATATCCCTCCTACCCATAGTCAATTAAAATAAGTAAATTGTTTAAAAGTTTTAACCTAATACAAAATTAACTGTTGAATAATGCTGAGAATTTTTTAACATATGTGCATTCAAAAATTGTTTGTAATTTTCAATTCGTATTTATTAAGAGTTGAATTCTAAAGCACCGTCTCAAGTCGAAGCTGTATAGTTTATGCTCTGTATTTCCTGCAACTAAAATATTATTTGTATTCGTGTAGAGATATATTGGTCGAGTGGTTTTGAAAACAGAATGTGTGTCCCCAACTAGCCATGCGAGGTCGGAATACTTTATAAACCAGCCAACCAGTACACCCTTGTATTTTAACATCTAGTCCATATTGTAGGGTAAAATATAAAGTCGAATACCCTGTCATATTTCCATCGCACAAATTCGTTCAGGGCAGAAGATCCTGCCCCTGAGGAATGTAATAGAAGCAAGCTTTCGGCTTTCCTATGACAAATTGACAGTTTCTGGCGATCTCAAAATTTCCCATCTCTTTCTTTTGAGTTCCAGAACGTTTACGGCATAAGTGAAGGGGCTGGGGTCTTATCATACAATTTTTTCTAGGTACCTGTTTTTAAGGAATATCTTTAGTGTTTTGTTGAGCTTTTTGTTTATAATCAGAAAAAGTATAAAATATTCACAATGGTCGGGTTGAGGTCATTGAGGTTTGAGGACTTTTGCTTTCTCAAAAGTTAAACAAAGTTTTTTTTTATCGTTAGAGAAGTGTATTCGGAGAGAAATGTCAAGCTTAGGGAGCACTGAAAGCATACTAATGATGTCAAAGACCTACTGGGGGAATTCTTTTTTGGATGGTGATCTAATCCTTATTTTTCATCACTTGTTTTATTGACTGATTCTCTAACTTAAAAGGGAAATTTTGTGCACTCAAATTTTTAAGATGAAAAGTATATATTCATAGATTATCCATCAATAATTCTTTGAGTACAAAATAATAAAAAATATTTTGAACATGAATATATTGATAGATTTGTAAGAGACATCAGGCGTTACTTAAATATCAATTAGAGTTAAAAGTACATTTAAAGTGTAAAATACTAGTTCAGAAAAATATACCATTGTGAATTGCCCTTCTGTGGGTATTTTATAATACGCTATTAACAGTATTTAGAACGTCAAGATTAAAATGCTTTTAGTTCAAAAGTACTTATCCTTAACATAAGTTCGGTACCTAGAAATGTTCTATATCTAAATAAATCACTTTTAGAACTCAATACCTAAAATTATGCACTCTGTCAATCAACTGTTATATAGTATGACATTTTAAAACGTTATTGTTCACTTTTCTAATCATCCTAAGATATCACTCTGACACCACTCAGACATCCAAAGTGTTTATCATTTCTCGTTTAAATTAAAATGTTCAGCTCTCATGGAAGATAATCCTAACGCACAGCTTTTACAGAAGAGAGGAAGTGTCAGCTGAGGCTATTATTTCAGCATTTGCATGTCTGCCTTAATCGTCTTAGTCCGGAGCGGTTTGAATTATATTGACCTACTGGCTTGGGGAATTGTTTTGAAGGTTTCAATGGGATTATACTATTGGAAATGTAGATGCTTGAACCAATTCGGAAGAAATTATCATATTTTCAGCATTTTAAATTTCGTAGCATCAAGTGTAAAACAAACCTTTAAATTCCAACTAACCACGACAAAGTTATATGAAAATAAAAAATTAATGAAGTTTAAAGCATGGTTTGAAAGTTTTTGAACTTGAACCAAACTTTTTCTGTAAATAAGAGTATTGATAAAGCGTAATCTTTGGGATTTTTTTTTGTCAATGTTGTCAATGTTTGCAAATTAGTGCTATCAGTAAAGGATTTCAGTTTAACGTACATTTCAAATTACCGTTACGAATGGTTCGGTAATTTGGATTATAACACTCTATAGAGTATTTTCAATCACATGACTCTGCCTAACAACGGCCTTAGCAACGTTGTTTATTCGCCAAGTGACGTCATATGCGAATGCTGCTATTGGATACTTCTATGTCCCGCCCCTAACAACAGCCTTAGCAACGTTGATTTTGTCCTCCAAGTGACGTCATGTGCGAATGCTCTATTAAGGATAATGATCCAGAGCATGTAAAGTTTGTTTAATAGCTAAAAATAGGTAAGAAAAAAGATTTATAAAGTTTTAAGTTTAATTTTTTGTTGTAATTTATATCAAAAGATTGAAAGAAACTTTTCCAAAACATCTATATATATATATAATTCTCTTACGTACGTACGTGGCTCACGAATTTGGCGGTATTTGTTTTCTCCCGTTGGCAACGGTTGGTTTGTTGGGGTTTTGTGTTTTGTTTACGTTTTGGCGAGTGTATGTACAATGTTCGTAATCACGAAACGCTCAATATCCTGGGTTCAAATCAAGGTAGTACACAATCTCAGCTAGGCTGTACCAGCGTATGGCGAGCGAGCGTAGCGAGCACAGGATTGCGAAGCAATCCTAGGGGAACTGCGTCAGCAGTTCCCGGGGGTTGGCGAGCGATAGCAAGCAGGGGGCGAAGCCCCCTAGTTATTGATAATTCACAATTTCAATTGCGTGTTTATCAAGTGTTTTCTGTCAAATTATATTTGACTTTGGGGCTTTAGTACTTGTTTGAATTTCATCTATCATGATGGAAACTGTTAAGTTAAACGATATTAAATTTTGCAAGATTTAAATGATTACACTGGTCTACAAAAAAAAACTTTTTTTTTGGTGGCTGGAATATTAAAGCTGATTTTGTATATATTTGACCTCCTGATTAAGAATATGGTATCCATTTTTGCTCATCAGCTCTAGTTTTTGATATATTTCACTATAAAGTTTTTAAGACTTTTGCTCTACCTTTTATACAATATGGTGATATAAAGATGTCTTAAAATATAAAAAACCAAACTCTCTAAGGCTTTTTCTATTCCTTAGGGTCCCAATAGATAGTGTATACAGTTTCATCCCCCTGAGTTAGTTCTAAGGGGTACCTATAGGGCCCTAAAGTTGAAAAAAAGTGGAAAAAATTGTCTTTTTTTCAGAATTTTTTAAAAAATATTTTTGAGTTTTCAAATGTGATAAAACTGGGTAATATATGTTATTTAGAACTTATTTAGACAGAATAAAATAATTTTTACTTTTTAAGTACACCGGAAAAGACCAATTTTCTAATTTTTAGGCGAGAAGTAGGGTCATTTCGCTCAAAAACGCTTAATACCAATAATGATGGTTGAAACGAATAAATTCCGAATTTTTCAGACGTAAGTCCTCAAAAAAGATGTCCTTTGAAGTAAAACTGAAATTTCATTTGATAAAGATCAGTAAAACAATAGAAGCTGCTCCCGAGCTTTCATGCCCTACAATTTGAAAAAAATTGGAAAAAAATTATTTAAAAAAAAAAGGCATTTTTTAATTTGCTAATTGGACAAAATTGACTAATATGTGTTTTAGAAGTTATTCAGGTAGATTAATTGGAGCGACATCCCTGAAACTTTCCCATTTGGCATAGTTTAATCCGTAGAGATAGTAGAGTAGACTTGTCTGAAGCGAGCCAAACTTCGCACGCTCTGCTCTTTCTGGAGAGGCGATATTTACGTTCAATAAACTAACTCACTGATCTTTATCATATGAAATTTTTAGTTTTACATCAAAGGACATCTTTTTTGAGAACTTACTTCTGAAAAATTCGAAAATTATTCGTTTCAACCACCATTATTGGTATTGAGCGTTTTTGAGCGAAATGACCCTACTTCTCTCCTTAAAATTAGAAAATAGGTCTTTTCCGGTGCACTTAAAAAGTAAAAATTATTTTATCCTGTCTAAATAAGTTCTAAATAACATATATTACCCAGTTTTAACACATGTGAAAACTCAAAAATATTTTTTAAAAAATTCTGAAAAAAAGACAATTTTTTCCACTTTTTTTCAACTTTAGGGCCCTATAGGTACCCCTTAAAACTAACTCAGGGGAATGAAACTGTATACACTATCTATTGGGACCCTATGGAATAGGAAAAGCCTTAGAGAGTTTGGTTTTTTATATTTTAAGACATCTTTATATCGCCATATTGTATAAAAGGTAGAGCAAAAGTCTTAAAAACTTAATTGTGAAATATATCAAAAACTAGAGCTGATGAGCAAAAATGGATGCCATATTCGTAATCAGGAGGTCAAATATATACAAAATCAGCTTTAATATTCCAGCCACCAAAATGAGTGTTGACCAGTGTTATTTACACTTATATATTATATTTACTGAAGCTTATACTTCGAGATTCATACAAATTATATTTAGACTACCATGTTTGCATAACACCGTTATTAAATCTACAAAAAGTAATTTCATGGATCATTACAGAGATATATGGTAATATTTTCCTTACTATGTTGATTAAAAAAACTAAAACCATAATAAGGGTAAAAGTTGAATTTGATAATTATTTTCTTTAACATAAGGTTTTATGGTACGGATATCGGATATATTACAGTGGTAGCTGAAAAATATTGTTATTGTGATTTTACTATACATAGTATAATTAGTTATGTGGTATTCCTTTTGTGGTTAAATATTTGGTGTTTTATCAAGTAGCATTGAGAAAGATACATTAATTTTTTCTTCCCTTTTCTCAGTGTTTGTCAAGAAACACGGAAAAATAAGTTTTATTATTAAAGAACTATAAGTTTAAACATTTTTTATGTTTTGCAATTAACATGCTTAAATCGGAAAATTCGTTGCAATTGTTTCTTCTACCTACTTAAAGGGTTTTTCACTTCTTGTTAAGTATCCAGTACAGATATAAAAAAGGTACAAATTGCAAGGGTATAAATAATTGATCAGGTAAGATATAAAAAGTACCCGTTTATTCGAATTCGAATTAAAATGTTAGAAAATATATTACTATTAAATCAGTATAAAGTTAGACGCCTTTTTAATAAGACCATTAAATTACAATTACCTTCTCTTGTGCTTTGTGATGTAATCACAGCTCACTTATCATTAGTTGAGAGTTCTACCCTTTCAAATAATTCAACTCCCTTTTGAAATATCCATCCATAGGTATAAATCTTTTTAACGAGAAAAACTATATTGGCTTTGTAAAAACGCATAGAATCTTCCTTTTCTTTATATGACTTTAAGTATAGAGCATTTTTCTTCATGCTCATAAAAATTGATTAAGTACACATTTTCAAGAGAAGACAAATTTATCATAAAAAGTAACATTGAATTTACTTGTTAAAAATTAATTCAATCTTTTATGAAGCTGATAATCAACTTAACAAAAAAGGAATTCCTTAATACGATGCTTTCTTTACGTTAAGTGTCGCGTTATGCAAAAGGACTTTTTGCTACTTTTTTGCGCGTAGCCCTTAAGGAATTCTTATCAAGTTTTTTGACTTCTGATATTTTTTTCTTGGATATTTTTGTATCCTAACGTAATGTAATTTTTGTCTACTTTTATTTGCTGATACCATACTTGAGTACAGTCTCATATAGATAGTACCTATAGATAGTCATATATCTCATACATACTCTCTACATATACACATAAGCAGTCTCATGTAGAATGTAGATAGTACCTATAAAGATTTTGAAGTTCCTGCACTACACCACATTATGTTAAGGATTAATAATATCAAACAAATTTGTGCATGTTTTGCTGTATTAATTTAAAATATCATGTTTTATTGTGTATTTTAACTACATGTGTTTTACTGGAATAGATGTACTTTTATTCAAAATACTTTTATTAGAAATTAATAAAGGTAAAATCCTCAGTATTTCTATTCTTTGAGTTGAACATTTGTAATTACTTGCCTGAAGTACTAAAATATTCTTATTTTCTTATTGCTAAACATAATAACATATGGAAAGAAAATAAATAAGCTGATAAAATTCATTTGGAAATTTCAATACAATAAAATGGTTAGTACTTAGAAATCAGAAGTATCGAAATCTGAAATGCCTTAATAGAAATTTAATTCTACAAAGTGTATAAAAGGATTATGAAAATAACACATTAGTAATAGAGAGATGGTTGATAAAAAGTATGACATGTGACATAAATAGAGATAGTTAGTATTTAAGAAAATGAGCCATTTATTAAATCTTTTAAGAATAAGAGGAAGCTCCTAAAGTGGTTTTAATACATTCCACAACTTTGGTCTTATAAGGGGAAACTTCATGTTAAATAATGTTAGAAAATATCCCTCGTTTAAAAAGAGTGCTTTTTAGTTAACTGTAACAGTTAATTTGTATAACTTTTAAAATAAACAGGCAACATAGCTTTTGATTTGTGGTTACTTCATCCTCTAACATACTTATTTTCTTTTGCAGAATAAAGTTGTAAATGTAGACGACACAAAAGTTAAATTACAGGTAAGAACATGTCTATCTTCTTTTGAATACTGAAACTTAAAAAATTAACTAATTATCATGATTCATCAGGTACTCAATCTTGTTTTAGGAAGAGTAAATAATAATAATAGAGATCATCCTTTTCTGTATATTTACTCAGTTTATGCTCTAAACTTTACAAATTTTATGAAAAAAGTATTTCTCTTAGAAAACTTTTAAACCAAAAACTACTTTTTAAAATTGATAATTTGTTGGAAATTCTTACAAACACCTATGTATGGGAAAATAAATTTCAATTTGAGAATAAGTAATCTAACCTTATCTAAAATATTCAAAATATAGAATTTCCATGGCAGATTCTCTTGTTTCTTTTCTTTATATTATTCTTTATATTCTCAAATACATTCAAATTTGCACTAAATATTTATGTATTATGAGCCCCTTAGGCATGAAACCTATCTTCTAGGTTGTGTTAACACCTAACAAATTTGCAAAAAAATCAATGATTATTATTATTTTCGTTGTATTATTTTTAGATTAGAAATCACATGATAAAGAATCTTACGTTTTTCGCTTCATACTCTCAAAATTATCTCTAAAGTATCATATAGTTTTAAAGTAATCAGATCTATCAATACAAAGACGGTTTTCTCTAAGTTTTAGTCACTCCTTTTTTGTTTAAACTATTCGCATAATAGCACACAAGAAAACATAATAGAAAGAATGCAACAATCATAATTTCAGTCAATCTATAAAGTTTTCTAAACAATTTTCCAACGAAATCGCTTTTAATCTTCATGTATTGACAAATATTCGTGCTATTTTAATTTAACGAAACTCTGGTTATCCCATCCTCGATCATCCAAGTTTCCGCCGCCTATAACCGATCTATCAAATATCTCTAGTTGTTTTATTTTTTCTACATTTTCTATTTTTAAACCTACCGATCTCCCAAACCCTCGGAAAAACGAAATCCACACAACATCAATACCTCTTTTACTTTTCATTGCATCACGCGCGTACCTATACACCTCTTATCTTTTGAATGGAGAGTATTTTGTAACGTTTAAGATCAGGGCTCCGAAAGAGAAGCATGCAATAAAAGAGAATTCGCAATTAAGGACTTATGAGGAAAATATTTAATGACTTTCTTGAAATAAAATAACTGTTTAATAGCCTTAACAATATGAACTGCATGTAGTGTACCTTATACTTAAATACTTAAAATATACCGTTTAAACCAGGGATGGCCAACCTACTTGGAGAAAGGGCCCCTATTTGGGAAACTAAATTTAGGC
Source organism: Tetragnatha montana (assembly GCA_963680715.1). Classification (NCBI taxonomy): domain Eukaryota; kingdom Metazoa; phylum Arthropoda; class Arachnida; order Araneae; family Tetragnathidae; genus Tetragnatha; species Tetragnatha montana. The sequence continues at coordinate 27,553,057 of OY796677.1, forward strand.
GTGCCACTTCAACTTTCTCCAATCTATAAAAAGTGAAAAATATTATTCATAGTCTTATTATGAGAATTTTACGCAAAAGGCATCTTTTATCATATAAGTTTGAGTATTGGAGGTATAAAAATTTTATAGGGATTACTCACCGAAACATTTTAGGAGTTCTTTATCAAGACGGACTTATACCTAACGCATTTTGGAACACTAGGTAATTTGAAAATCATCAGAATCAATCTTCAAAAAATATTCACGAAATACAGTGAAAAAAGAATGTTACAAGGTTTTAGTTTATCTAATAAAGTGTTCTAAATTAACTGCAACAATATGGTGATGGTTAGGGTTAGGCCTACTGTCATTCAGGCATATAAAAAGAGATTTGACCTTCAGAAATTGTACTACAACTTACGATATTTTAAGCCAAACTTATTAATGAAATCGTAAAAAAAAAAGAAGAATTAGATCTGAATGGACGGAGGGTTGGCCATCTCTGATTTAAACCTATACAATTTGTTTTATTTACATTTTTTGCTTTAACCGAATTTTTCAGTCATCCAAGTTAGTCTTGGTTCACATTAACTTGGATATCTAATATCTATAGTATATTTCAAGTAAAGACTTAAATGTGCATGGAAATTAAAAACCTTACTGAGAACTTAACCAATTTATTTTCCACCCGTTTGCTTTTAAAGTTGAACAACAAGTAATAAAAATATATGCAACGAACACTTACCGTTGTATAAACATAAATCTTTCATAGATATTCCCTCTTTTCCCTTGAGTTATGTTCACTTATCATTAGGTTAGTGAAACAACTACCGTTAATTAGGTAACATGACCAAGTACTACTTTTCGTCAATATCTTAGATGTTGCTACTTAATTTGGTTTTATGATGGATACTTCTGCTGAGAAAATTATGTTAAGGAGTTAATTCTGTATAATTAATGATCAGACTCCCATTATTTGTGTAGCATATAGTATAAACTTATTATCTACCTTACCTTTTATGATGGTTTTTTCTTTTTTTTTTCTTCTTTTAAAGTAGAGTTTTTAGTTTAAATAATAACTGAGCACGTTTAGAGGTTGTTACAAAACTAGAAAAGTAATAATGCGGGAGATATTTTATAGGCTTTGGATTCGACACCTTAACGATTAATTGGAACATGGATTTTGAAGTTTGTAGTTATCTTAGACTCTTAAACTATAAGTATGACGTTTTAAGGCTATTTCATAAGCGTTAATTTCCTTTAAAAAGACACTGTTAACTTACATTTTTCTTGATACTATTAGTAAGTTTTTATAGATCAAAAGTTTTTTATAGTACTTGGATTTTACTATTTTTGCGCATATTAAATAACGACAGCTGAATAGAAGATTTTTGATATTTTTTATAACACAATGATTTTAAGGAGTTAAGCTATCATAATAATTGAAATATCAGAAAAGTTTTAAGCTCTAAAGTACTGTATTAATTAGCATCACAACCTTATTAATTAGTAATATGTTTCATTTTTAAAACTTAAAATCATTGTGGTATTCATTTTAAGCTGCTTCAATAGTTTAAACTTTATAACTGCCACTAGAGATTATAATACTTGTTTATGTCAAAAAACTCTTTAGGAAAGAAAATTTGTTGCATGTGTATGTATTTCACACATTCAAAATTTGATGCTCTCGTATCATAAAAAATATTAAAATTTTTATCATTTTTGGGTATTTCTTTAACTATCAATGCAAGTTCAAAGCATTAAAATCTTTAAAATATAGTTTTGATCGAAAATTCTTATACTATATTTTATTTTTATACATTAAATTTAAGATTCAAAAACTTTCCCTCATTAATTTTCATGGATTTTACTGAAAAACAATACCTCTTTAATGATAATCAGACAGGATTTGCATATTTAAATAACAGACTAATAAATATTAAATTGACATTTTTTTCTTCTCTCATAACAAAAATCAAATCCTCTATCTCATATTCAGCAAGAAAAGGTTTTGTTAACCGGACTTTTTTTGATAGTGATTTCTGTTCTGTATTTAGGAACTACTAAGTGAAAATAAGGGTAATTTCATGTTAGTTAATACAGATTTTTACTTCGCATTTTTGAGGTTTCAGGAAAAACTAGAAACTTGAGCTCTATTTAACAATTTGTTCAACGATTTTAGTTAACTGCAGCAACTGCATTTTAAAATGACGGATTCATAGCTTAAATATTTTCAAATTTTAAATTTTTTTGCTCCATTGGAATGTGAAAAAGAAATTTTATTTAATGATCAAATTTTATACTACCTAAATTTTCTGTTAAGTTTCATTTTCTAACTATTATTAGTACCACTTATTATTCCAATTAAGATGGTATATTCTTATCGGTTTTTTGTTACATGCTTCAATTTCTCCTTAAAGAGGAATTTTTGGCAGTACCTATCGTTAATTACTGTGTAAATAGAAGTTCGACTACAAAACTAAAATTCGAAATTAAGTAAAATTCTCCCTCACTCTATTATTACACCAGATTAACAAGCTTTTATACATTTGATCTGCATTTGTTTCAATTTGGAAAACGTTAATAATATGGTAACTAGGATGAAAAAAAGCGAATAAAAACTTCAATTTGGTGTACTGATTTTTTATATTTTTCACTCTAATTTTAATAAATTGATTTAAACACTATCTTGATGGGAAAAACTCTTCCATTAATTTCATCAAGGCTGTAATTAAAATGCTATAATATAAAATCATACAAACTGTCATTTTGCAAAAATAATGTATTGCTTTATTTTAAAAATACTCTCCATAAAATCCCTAATATCAGTTTTCAAGTACTCATTGATTTAATATTATTCTATAAAACTTTTCTGTTGCATTATTAAAACTCTCAATGAAACCAACCACTTTTACTTTTTGTTATCCTTAACTTTAAATTTGCAATAAGTAGAAGAAACTAAATAGTAACTTTTTTTTAGATTTGGGACACAGCAGGCCAAGAAAGATTTAGAAGTGTTACGCATGCCTATTATAGAGATGCTCACGGTAAGAAATTTTCTTGAATAAAATATTTGTAATATAAATCCAGTTATCACCCGAAAAGTAGAATTTAATTTAAAGAATTTAAGACAAAAAAATATAAATTACTTACACAAACACGTTTTGAAAAAATCTGTAAATAGTGCTAAGAAATATTGCGTTTCAAAGTTTTTATGTACGATTAGCTACATGTTTAGAATCCTCGTTTTTCATTGATGGAATGCATTTGATATGTAGTCTCGGTCTATTTGATTTCATCTCTACTTTGGACACTATTTCGTTTTTCTGAAAGTAACATTGAAATAGCGTTTATTCCTTTTTAGTAAAAAGATGGAAGTATTAAAACGTCATATTTTCATACATTCTTGTGTAAAAAATTTCAACTTACATCTTTGAACAACCTCTTTCTTACTTTTCGTTTTAAGGAAAACGTTTTAAAAAGACGTTTTCTATTTGACCTGTAGAACTACTTTCCCAGTTTGCTTTGTCTATGTGTAAGAAAAACAACATTAAGATAACGCTTGTTCTTATTGTTTATTTACGTTAACGCTTCATATCTTGCTGTTTCGATTTTCAATTAAAATTATTTTAATTTAATTATTTAATTAATATTGGTTTACTATTATTTTAAAAACTCTAATTTCCCTGTAAGTAGGTTCGACTGCGCTGCTACCTAATCTGTAAAACTGTATTCCCCGCTAGCTATGTTCTAATGCTAAAAAACAATCTAAAAGATTAACCGAAAAATTCCATGCCATTAAAATTAAACAAATGGGATAAATGCTGATAATATGAGTCAATAAGTATTGTGTGTTTGTAATTAACTTTTAGAATAATGGATTAAGGTGCATTTTCACATGTTTTTAAAATTGAAATTACTCAATAACCTCAAATTTCAAACAACAAAATTAGCAAATGCACATGGTTTTAAACTATCTACAATTTAAAAGATTTTATCAACTCAACAAACTCCATAAACCTCTAATTAGCTCTTAAAAACATTTACTCAATGGAAAATTTAAGGAACTAAGTAAAAGAACTAGCTAAGGAGAAGGATTATATAAAGGAACGTATTTGTTCGGTGCTTAATAAATATGTATTTTTTAAATTTTCTGAAAGGATTCGTGAAATTTCATCATCATCAAAACATTTTTTCCTCAATTTCCATATGACTGAATAAGTTCATTAAGGCGTTTAAAATTCGATTTCGATTATTCCATGATTTTGAACTGACTAAATGGATATAAAACAAATTGAATCACTAGTTTCGTAATACCCTTGGCGTTATTAAAACATTAATTGTATTTTTTTACTTTATGGTTCAGACAACTTTGACTCATCAAGGGATCTAATTCCGTCCAAAGGAGAGTTAATGAGTAGAGATAAGATGAGTTTTCTGGTCATTTGTATGAAGCGGATTGAAAAATTTCTTCTTTTTCCTAAATTAATAATGGTTGGTTGAATTAATAACTCTGGTAATCACTTAAATTTAACAAATAGTTTCAAAAGCAATTTTTAAATTTTAAAGCAATTGTAAAGGCTCAACTATAAACATAAATTTTCTTAAGTTATTGAAAAAATCAATTTGAATTTGGATCTATTTCTTTCTATTTCTCTATATCTTTAAAATCCAGTTATAGTAGAAAATTATATAGTGTGTCCTAGATTTTTTTTTAAATTTAATAAACTCAAAATTAACATTATTAAATATATGTGTCTTTATGTAATTTATATTTTCGTTCTTCTCTGTCTTACATTTATTTTTCTTTCAAACTCATGTTAATTTATTACTTTATACCAGAACAAATTAGAGTTTAAAAAAAACTATTATGGCATGGTGGGCTTAGGTGTTTTTAAGAAAATAGGTGTATTCCGTGGCATTTAGAAAGTTTATGTTCATGGTATTTAGAAAGTTCGTTTATGCTTCCAAGTAGCTGTAGCTTCACTGTGTACCTTGAAAATAGTGAATATTTCTGAAAATCCGGATAATTTTGCGTTTTGCTTGTTTTGGGGTATATACTTAAAAGTAATAAAACTTATTTTTGAAAAGCTTGTTGTACAAATATTCGATACATGCATCGGTTGCTTTATGTTTATTGTAATATGAAAAATATATACCAGTAAGAAACTCTAGGGGGGGGGGTTCCGGATGGGTAAGTACTATATTCCCCCTCCAAGATCAAAACTTGTTCCTTATGATTTTAAACTTTCCCATCCTTTAGTATCTGTCTTTTTAATTAAAAGGAAACACAAAATAATTGTGTTAATTTATTTTCAATCAATTACATAATTACTATAGTCTGTTCATTTTGAATTGGAGCCTGAAACAGGATCAAAAACGCTCAATAATGCTTCATAACGGTCATCACACAATTTCAGTGACCGATTTTTTTTACAGTATTTTAACTACTTCTGTTTCAGCTGCCTTGTCATTGCAGAAGAAAAGGCTTTTGATGATAATTACAATAGTAACTGCTTCTAATACATTTCGTCTCAGGCGCCAGTTCTAAATGAACAGTCTATAAGAATGGATATTGTTCCTTCATTTCACATAATTCTCGTTAAGCTTTAAAACCAAGCTAAAGCTTTAAAATGGAAGTTATACTATGTTCAACTCTTCATTGTCTCTAATTTCAATTGTATTGTTTTGCAACTCAAATATAAACTACAACCTTATTCTATAAGCAATTTAATTAAATTTCAAAACCAATATTAGGTGTTTAAAATCTCTTATCACCAACATTTGTTCATAATTTTACTCAAGTCAAACATTCAACCAACCGATACAGAAATTTCCCCACAAACGGCATTAATTTACCCGTAACTCAACCGCTAAATACCTTCAATTCCTACAAAACTCAACTTCCGTGAATCAAACTGACCCTCTGATTGGTGGACGTTATTATTTGGTTTGCGAGGGAGGAACTTTTGTACCTGGAAGCGTGGCAGCACCTCGAACCGTTTCCATGGCGACCGGAGGTGTTTGTATACGTCAATTATCTCTCGCAGAAGGGTTCGGGGGTCGCTCATGGACGTGCTGTCAGTAGTTATTCCGGCACTTTGACAGGGCGGGGAAAATTGTAAATGCTGTGATCGGTCTGTTTGATGTCGTGTCCGGGTTGGTTAAGCGTAGTTGAAAGCTTTGCTGTGTGGAGTCTGTGACGGGTGGAAAGTGATTCGAGTGAGTTGGTGAAAATGGTATTGAATCTTGAGTTTTAATCAGTTTATACTGAGTTATTTAAGTAAATAATTGCAGTGTGGGAGATAAACTAATATGAATGTTATTAACAAAAGTCTACATATCAAAGCCACAAGCATTTACATTCTGAAAGGAGTGTAAGGAATAGATAAATTAATCTGAATGTTATTAACAAAAGTCTACATATCATATCAAAGCCACAAACATTTACACTCTGAAATTATTACTATACGAGGCTTTTGTCTGGTGAGTCTTGTCATAGACTCGTGCTTTTGTTACAAAAATTAAATCTCTTAAATTGTGTAGATGCCAACTTGGGTGGTTATAAAAGATTTATAAAGGATGCTGTACCTGATTTCATTGAAAACATTTTATCTAATTAATAAATGGAATATCCTGAGAAAGTTGGGGGGGGGGCATTTCCCCCATTACTCTCTGTTAGTCCGCACGTGGAGGTGAAAGAATATTTTCTCTGAAATAATTCTTGCAGCATTGTAACTAAGCCATTGTTTGATTCTTTGCACTACTTTTACTCAAATTAGATTTGCGTGTGATATGTACTGTCCTCCCCTCAACAAGACATTTAGTCTCTCATTGGCCGTAAGGAAATTCATACAATAAAAAAATCAAGAAACTACCTACAAAGAAAAAACCTGCATTACATTTTAAGAATTAAGGTTATTTATTCCCAAGGGTCATTACTGGTGTTATTTTCATTATTTTCATAACTACCTGTACATTTTTCTTTAATAGTTTCTTTTTTTTAAGTTAACCAACAAATTGACAGGACTGTTGTCTTTAGTAACCTATTTTGAAAGGGCCCCCTTTCCCTTCTTATTTACTCTCTCCTGAATTTCAAAAGTACTTCATCCGGTATTTTTACACATAATCTCCTAAAATAAACAACTCTATTTTGTATCTGACTACTGTGAAACATTTCAACATACAAAACTCCCCATAATCCAGCTTTTACCCTCGCCGAATCATCATCAAAACTTGCATAATCAACTCATAATTGAGCGTTAGAACGAAATCATTTTATTTCGTCTGGGAAAATCCGGCTTCCTGGTCTTTTTTCAGGGCACATCTCATTAAACTCTTGCTCAAAAGTTCCTACTCCCTTGGAAACAAGGTCCCTTGTGGTTTCCTATTCCTTCCCATCAGTTTTTCTCATTTGCCGAATCGATTTTCTTAAAGAGATTTCATCCAATTTGATACCATTGTTATCTTTTAAGGAAGTGGATGCTTCGGGGAAAGAAAAGAGATTGGACTTATGTATATATATCCCAGACTATCTCAATTATGAGAATCGATCTTTTTTTGTTAATAGAATGTGCGTAACAATTTAAATTCGATTTTGGAGTATCTGTTTACATTAAATTGCTCTGCAAAATATCATCAACATTCTACTGATTCAGTTGAGAACGATACGTTGTGAAGGAAACGTAGAGTTAATCTAGTCATGATAAAAGAGACTAAATTAATTTTTAACCGTATTAATCTTATGAGTAGAAAAAATATAAGTTCCCCAGATTCTGTGAAACTTTCAATTAGATAACTTTTTTTTTCTCCACTCAGTAGTAAAGATTAAAATGAGATGAGTATCTGTACTAAAATACATTTTGAGTTTTGAAAATTCTGGAACCCTCCTCAAATATCCAAATTGCAATCTTTAAGAAGGGAATTTAAAAATTAAGTTTTACATAAAGTGTAGAATCTTCATACTATAATACACAAATTTTAATAGATATCTAAAATCTTATTTGGAGTTATTTGGCTTAGTAATTGTAAACCCGATTAATTAAAAGTTTGATAAAGTTGTTCGATTTATTTCCTTCTTAAAACCCCTAATGAAGTTTCAGCTAAGTGAAAATAGTAAAAAATTATAAATGTAATTAATATTAAAATTAATTAATTGAAATTTAAATTACATTTTCTGTAATGGGAAAAAATAGTAAAAAATTATAAATAGGATAATTAATATTAAAATGAATTAATTGAAATGTAAATTACATTGTCGGTAATGGAAAAAATTGCAAAACCAAAATAAATCAAGTTTAAGTTTTTACCTCCATTTTTTAAATTTTGTGAAGAAAATTATCTTCGAAAAAACGTTCAATTTAAGAAGCTGCTATAGAGATCATAAATTTTTTCATAATATTTCTCACTTTCAGAGCAAAGCTTTAAACCATAAAAGCTATTTTGTAATTAATTGTCTCTATTACCTTCTTTAAACCGACTGTTTTTATGTGAGAAAGTTTTATTTTAATTACTCAAACTTGAATAATTAACCGCCTGAAGATAATTTGTTGAGCTTTAAGTGCTCCAGGGATCGCACATTAAAAAACCAAGCCATAAACTTATTTTTCTACAAAGTTTCTCACGACCAAAAAACTTTATGAAACAACCGTTTAACCCTCATCTTGCATCTTTTCTACCCGACATTCCATCATTTGTCCGTCTTTTAAAACTATTCCGTTAACTATATCCCCAACAGCAGCGAGCGAAATGAATAGAAACTCTCATCCTCGGCGCCCAGGAGCCCCCAGGAAGTTTCCGGGAGCAGAGAAAGAAGAGTAGAGAAACGCGCTGTGTTTTTTTCCGGAACGAAACGGGATAGCCGAGAGTGGGAATCGTTTCCTGTTTTCCTTCGATCGGAATTGATATCCCGGTCGATTGCGTTGGTTGTAGGATGTAATTATAGCATTTTAAACGAGGAAAATCAAGCTGTGCTGTTGTGAGTGTCAGTTTATTTACATTAAACTCTATTTAAACACATTCCCGAATGTAGACGTTGTGGTAATTTTAATTGACGTATGAAAACGTTTAAAGAACTAATTATAACACTCTCGGTTTTATCTGACAACCCAAAAAAATTCACGAGTGAATGCAATCACTAGACTTTAAAATTAAACAATGTTAAACGGGGAAATGGGAGCTTTTGGTTGAAATGCGTTTGTCCAATTTTATCTAAATTGGGCACTCTATTAAGTCGAATTTTTCTCAATGATGCTCGAATTTTTTAATTATTTTTAATTTTTTTTTATGCACGCAACTTGGCCTTAATCTCTGGAATCTTAAAAAATGCATACTATATGGTTTTAAATCGTTATGTATAAACTTGAAATGCTTTCCTTTCATTTTAAGACCATTCTAGTGAAAAATATTCTCAAAACAATTTTTATTCATGTATGTATGTTTTTTTATGTTTTTTTTTCTACATTACAAACTATGTAAATGAGTAAAGAGTTCGTAAAAAGGAGGGTTAACCGTTTAATTTAATCAAGTTAATCTAATTAAATATCGACATTGCATTTTTTTAATGCCAGATTCCTGCGAATAACCATATCACACAATATCGTCTTTTTCCCTTTAACCTGACGTTTTACATTTAAGAAGAATGTAATACATGCTTATAATTTAACGAATCTCTCATGCAGGTTTCAATATCTAACATCCATGGCTAATTTCTAAACCTTTTGTAACAGATTATTTGAATAAAAAAATTGTTTAAAGAAAAGGGTAAAGAATAAGTTGAAACTTCAGCATAGAGTCGCGTTAAAAAATTTCCTCCCAGTACACTTAACAATAATTTTGTTTTTCTAAATCTTAAAAACGAAAAGGAATTCCTTCAATAAAAGTCATTAAACAAAAAAATATGGATGAAAAAGCTTCCCTCTTAAAAATTATCCTTTTAGGAAATTTCATTTATAAAAATCTTTACTGATTATTTTAAATGGCTTTTAATTACCCATTGCTTATTTTGTAAGCTTTTTCCAAAAACTAATCTCAGAAGCTCAATTTTTATTGTTTTTTCAACCTTAAAATCGATAATCTTTCTTGCTGAGATTAAATTAATCACATCCTTGAAGTGCTGTAAAATCATTTAATCCCATAAGTCTGCACGTCAATCCTTGCTACAAGTTTTTTATACGACAAGCAGGAAACATTATTGGCACTGTAGGCTTAGGGAAATGAGATTGAAATTTTTTAATGGTTGAAACATTAAAGTTACAAACTAAATGGGTATTTTTCAACATTTTCAACATTTATTACTTAAATTACAGCAATGGTGCTTCAAAGCTGTACACAGAAAACAAGAATATATTAAAGATCCACAAAATTCAAACTTACAACTCCGTCCATGTCTCTTCATCAGGGGGCTTGGACACAGACAGAGGGGGTGTTTCTGAATATCATCCGCCAAAATCGGCAGATAACATCAAGCCCCAACACCCAGATGGAAACAAAACCAATCCAATATATAAAATACTAGAAAGGTTGCAATCACAGTTGGACTAGAAAAATAAACATACGACAAGTGGGATTGCGCGAATGCAAGTTTGAATTTTGTGGATCTTTATTAATGGAATTTTTGCTTACTTGCAGCATTTTGCGCAGTTTGCACTATTCTATGGTATTTTCTGGTATGTTTAAACTTAAAATTCAAAATTAAAGTTGAGATTTCTTGGCTTGAGAGTATATTAAAGATGGTTTAAATTATATTGAACACCATACCTGATCTACCCATTAGTATTAAAAAGTATTACTTAGTGGTTAATTGTATTTGGTTTTTAACATGTTTTCTAGAATACGATCTCGTTTTTACGAACCTATTTTTATGAACACACAAAACTTATGAATTTAAATTTGTCCCCAAACTTAGCACCATAGACATAAATGATAATTTCACTCAATTTCTTTATTGCATTCCCATAAAAAATTTAAAACCTCATTTTTACACTTCACGTGTCAGAAAAAGGCAGTTAATTTTTTTTCAAAAATACACAAGAAATTGGGGTATGAGCAATGTAGGTAGAAGAGATTCTTAAAGACTTGGCTAGGCTTAATACTGAACAGGAAAGGGTTGTGTTGGTTCAAAGATAGTTCAGTTATCATTTTATTCGGAACTTAATGTATAACTTTCCTTCGTAAATTATTCAAATTATCTATAATAATAAAAGAGCTTTACCACTCACTCACTCATCAACGCACAGCAAAATCTACCGGGGCTAAGGACTCGAAACTTGGTAGAGTTAAAGACCTTACGGTGTATACGCGCACTAAGAAGGGATTTTTCGAAATATCTTTTTTCTGACCCACAGGGGGGTTTGGAGCGTTTTTGACGTTTTGGAGCCCAGCGGCGTCCCAAATGACCCCAGATCTTTGTTATTTCGCAGGAAGGTACCTAGCAACAATTTCTAGAAAGGCATTTTTCAGATTTTGGATATTCGAATTTTAAGAGGTCTTAATATTCCAAAAACCCATTTTTGCTGAGCATAAACCAAGTTTTATATTTTCGAAGAAAACAATACCAAGAAATCAATATTACGAATTGAACTGTTGGTAATACCTTCTTGAGAGAATTTCAAAGAAAGTAATTTCTGGATTTTTCGATATTCCATTTTGGAGGGGGTGCACAGAGGTTTGAATATTCCACTCCCGTTTTTAGTTTTTGGATCCTAGCACCCACATTATTAATGTGATTGTTATGAAATTTTAGTATGTTGTTCCTTACACAACCAGGAAGGTTTGCGAAAAAGAATTTTCTGAATCAAAACATTCCAAGGAGCCTTTTTTGTCCCTTTTCTAAATTCTTATGCTTAGCCTTCAATGTTAAATTTATTGCGGTTATTGCTCTTTCCAGGACACGCAAAACCTCTATTGTTGGAAATATTTATTTTGAAATGTTTTATAACAGGTGAATTTTTAAAAAATGTGATAAAGAAACAGTTTTTAATGATTAAATAATTTTTTTTATGATAACCAAAAACCGTTCCACTGAAAAATTTTATTCTTTTTTCTATTTAATCAAATTTAAGTATTTCCAGCAAAGTTCAAATTAAACAATATTTTATCACAGGCATTTTCAGTGTCGATTCAAATGATGTTTACTTTCTTTCAATGAATCAGTTGGTGATAAATCAGCAAAGGGGGGGGGGTTCAGGGGGTCTCCCCCTGATTTTTAAAAAACATTATCGTTATTAAAAAATGGTTAGAAACACTAATTCTAAACCGGTTTTTTAAGATCTTAAAAAGTATAAAAGTATGTAGTATATTTAATTGTTTTGTATTTATAAAAATTTAGCGGGATGAGGGGGAAATAAGTTTTATCTATAAACATTGCTGTTCAATCATATATCTTTATTGTGAGCGAAGGCGGAGAAATTTGCCTGAAATATACATTTATACCAATTTCAGAAATGGATGGAGGGAGAAAAGGACAAAAGAGAAAAAAATAATGGGGTTCAGAAGGTCCCCTGACTTTTTTTCTATTTTGAAAAATTACTCTTTAAAAACGGGGATGGGGATTTCACAGATTAAATCTAAACTGGTGGTATTTTTAAAGGGTTTTTTTACATCTTAACGAAGTGGTATGACATCAAAAAAGAATCCTAGCGGGAAGACTGTTGACTTTATTGCATCTAAACGATAATTCTTCTTAATTTTAACACACAGTTTGATAAACCTTTTATCCCCCGAGCAACGGAGGGCATGTCAGCTAGTAATCTATAATAATAAAAGAGCTTTACCACTCACTCACTCACTCACTCACTTACCAACGCACAGCAAAATCTACCGGGGCTATAGACTCGAAACTTGGTAGGGTCGAAGACCTTACGGCGTATACGCGCACTAAGAAGGGATTTTTCGAAATATCTTTTTTCTGACCCACAGGGGGGTTTGGAGCGTTTTCGACGTTTTTGAGCCCAGCGGCGTCCCAAATGACCCCAGATCTTTGTTATTTCGCAGGAAGGTACCTAGCAACAATTTCTAGAAAGGCATTTTTCAGATTTTGGATATTCGAATTTTAAGAGGTCTGAATATTCCAAAAACCCGTTTTTGCTGAGCATAAACCAAGTTTTATATTTTCGAAGAAAACAATACCGAGAAATCGATATTACGAATTGAACTGTTGGTAATACCTTCTTGAGAGAATTTCAAAGAAAGTAATTTCTGGATTTTTCGATATTCCATTCTGGAGGGGGTGCACAGGGGTTTGAATATTCACTCCCGTTTTTAGTTTTTGGATCCAAGCACCCACATTATTAATGTGATTGTTATGAAATTTTAGCATGTTGTTCCTCACACAACCAGGAAGGTTTGCGAAAAAGAATTTTCTGAATCAAAACATTCCAAGGAGCCTTTTTTGTCCCTTTTCTAAATTCTTATGCTTAGCCTTTAATGTTAAATTTATTGTGGTTATTGCTCTTTCCAGGACACGCAAAACCTCTATTGTTGGAAATATTTATTTTGAAATGTTTTATAACAGGTGAATTTTTAAAAAATATGATAAAGAAACAATTTTTAATGATTAAATAATTTTTTTATAATAACCAAAAACCATTCCACTGAAAAATTTGATTCTTTTTTCTATTTAATCAAATTTATGTATTTCCAGCAAGTTCAAATTAAACAATATTTTATCAGTTCCCACAGACATTTTCAGTGTCGATTCAAATGATGTTTACTTTTATTTCATGTTTGAAATTTATTTCAATGAATGAGTTGGTGATAAATCAGCAAAGGGGGGTTCAGGGGGTCTCCCCCTGATTTTTTAAAAAAATTATCGTTATTAAAAAATGGTAATAAACACTAATTCTAAACCGGTTTTTTAAGATCTTAAAAAAGTATAAAAGTATGTAGTATATTTAATTGTTTTGTATTTCATAAAAATTTAGCGGGATGAGGGGGAAATAAGTTTTATCTATAAACATTGCTGTTCAATAATATATCTTTATTGTGAGCGAAGGCGGAGAAATTTGTCTCAAATATACATTTATACCAATTGCAGAAATGGATGGAGGGAGAAAAGGACAAAAGAGAAAAAAATAATGGGGTTCAGAAGGTCCCCTGACTTTTTTTCTATTTTGAAAAATTACTCTTTAAAAACGGGGATGGGGATTTCACACATTAAATCTAAACAGGTGGTATTTTTAAAGGGTTTTTTTACATCTTAACGAAGTGGTATGACATCAAAAAAGAATTCTAGCGGGAAGAATGTTGACTTTATTGCATCTAAACGATAATTCTTATTTATTTTAACACACAGTTTGATAAGCCTTTTATCCCCCGAGCAACGACGGGCATATCAGCTAGTCTCTAAATAAAACCATAATTTTGTCTAAGTATTATGAAGTTTTATGTTAAACATGTACATAAAATTTTACAAATTTTTTAACGTTTTACGATTTTACAAACTATATTTAAACACTACAAGTTCTAAAAAAACGAGCATCTACTGTATCTGGGTGAATTCCCTGTCTGAAATAAAGGTGAAAGATTCGCAACCACGAAAATGATTTTCGCTGACAGCAATCGCGATTGAATTTCCTTCGGGAAAGAGTGAGATAGATAAAATACAGAGAAAGGTATTGATGAGTGCGGGACCTCCTCGAAAAACGACTTAGACAGTTGGATTTTTCCGCTGATGCCGCGTTTCCAATCATCAGGTTTCTTGCCGGATTGATACTTTTCTGTCTTTAGTCGCTCCACTGAGCTCAAAAGTAATCGTCGGGTGTCAGTGGGTGGTTTGCAACTTTTTGGTGACAGAAAAGTAAATGATGCGTGATGAAATGATGAATGGGGTGAATTTCAGGGTGGTCGAAATTATGCACGATATCATGGAAGATTGGTTGGTCTGCATTACTAAGAAAATCATTACAATGTTGTCTTGATAATTATTTGAGGGCCTTCCTCAAACTTTTGATCGAATATTAAATCATAAAATTTACTTAACTAATTTATTAATTGAAATTAAACAATTTCTAAGTTTCAAGCGTGTGGATATTTAAGTAAAAAATATAATGAGTGTTCATTGAAATAAAACTTTTGTCCAACATGAGCACTAAAAAAATAAATTCTTTCACGTGTTATGCATGTTTTGGTCATTATTTGGAAACTAAACGGATTCTTTCCATTAGCTCGAATTTTAACCAGAACAATAGAAACTTTTGTATTTAATTTGAATTTTTTATGGCTGAAATCCTCTTTAAAAATCGATTTCCCTGTATTACAAAAACAACTGTGTTGAAAGAATATCCTACCTGTTAGTGTCACTCAGAAATTACGTTACACATTTTACAGGGGATTAATAAATTAAAAACTAAAAATTCATATTTAAATATTAAAAATTTAAATGAGCTGAAACGCCCAATACTATCCAACCTTACCACATCCCATATCCCATGGATCCAAATCCACTCGTTGAATTTTTCGAACTTTTTTAGTCCTTTTCTCTATGTTGAAGGGGCTTCATTCAGACTCCTCAACGTGCGTAAATTTATCTTTAATAAATTTGCGAAAATTGCTTGGGTATAGTACAGAAAATTCAGTTCAAAAACTTTAAAATGGTTCTTCTAACGTACCCAATAACATTATTTCAAGTATCAGTGACACAGAGGGATACTTAATTCCATTTTCTCGGGCTTTCCCGGAATAATAGTGCTTAGGGAGAGAAATAATGATGGAAAATTGTTGCTCGGGTGGATGAAAATGCCCAAGTTCTGCTAAAAATAGAGAAGAAGAAGAAGGTAAAAAATATTTTCCTTGTCTGGAAGATGATACAATATATCCATTGATGTTACTAAGCTAGCAAAGAAAATATTCTTCTATAAATTTCTTCAACATCTAAAGCTTCAAATTTCTTGAATAGGGCATTGTTGTAGGAACAGAGTTATTGCTTTATACGTATAGAAATTATTCGTATAAAAGTAATTTTTGAAGCTTTCAACAATTTTGATTACAAGAATGCATTTAGAACCTAAAAATTATGTTTAATCGCGGAATTTGTATACCATATGGTACTTGAATTTGTACTATTTTAAAGCGATGAAACCGAAATCATACATTTTTAGTACGACTCTTGGCCCTATATTCCCTTTTTATTGATTTATGAATAATTTCAATTACGATTTGACATTAAATAAGAGTGAGGGTAAAAAAAAGAGTTATAGGAACACCCAAATATTTCCCCAAATATTTATATATAAAACTCTATAGATGCATTACAGTACATAATTATAGTTTAAAATTATTTTTATTTTAACAAAGCACAAGTGTACTCGTATTACACTCTTTCTTAACCAGCCCAAATGAGGTCAAAGATAATCATTTATCAGGCTATGCAAAACTTGAATTCCCTCCCTTTGCTTATACTTCTAACTATTCTTACTATTATATCAATCAATCAATCAATCTTTTATTTAACAACAGAAGAAAATATGAGATAATACAAAAGAATATGTGATACGCCAAGGGGAAAAAATGTTTTCCCGTCCAGGCGTAATAAAGAAATTGTACATCAATTTAGTAATGAAAATAACAGAAAAGAAAACAAAAAGAAGAAAAAACACCTACAAAAAATCACATATAAAAAATAGGCTGGCAAAAAGCTGGGTAACATTAAAGATAAAAATATGCTTCAAAGGAAGGAGAAATACAGATCCAGGTCGTCGATGTTAATTAAAAATTTAAAAAGATTTCTTTTGAAAACAGGGTAACTGTTTGTTTGAGTTAAATTGGTAGGTAAACAATTGTACAGTTTAGGTGCTAGATAAAAGAAATGCCTACAAAATATGTCCTTAGAAAATGCTGGAATTTCAAATAAATCAGATGATCTAGTGTTATATTGCCTAGTTCTAAAATTACAAAGAGATTTATTGCGGAAAATATAAAGTAAAATACGATAAAATGCATTATGTCTTAATGGTAACAAATTAAGAAACCTAAAATTGTGGGGATTAGATTGATGATTAAGAAGCTTAAATAATTTATTTTGTATTGATATTAAAGGTTGTAGATTAGGGTGTCTCATTTTTTCCGACTTTGGAAATTTTATCGGGCTAAAGGCCAAAAAGTTTCCTAACTGCACAAATAAACTTTCCTGAAATTTTGAGAATTTTGGTGCAATCCTAACTATTGCCTCAAAGTGGTTGAATTTACGAGCAAAGCCTGGTAGGGAACGTAGCGCTAGTTTTACTACACAACGCATCCTATTACACAACTAATTACTTTTGCTCATTTTTTTTATCAATTTTCAACTGTTTAGGGTTAATATAATGTAAATAACACATACATGCCTTTAATATATCACAGGTTTTCATTGCACTAAAATGCACTTTTTGTTCATGCTCCATGATCATCTTAAAAATCGTGAGCTAAAGTACTTGTCTGTCTTGGAAAACTTTGAGCGATATTTTTTGACTGTTTGTAGAAGTTTTTGCTTCTGGGCTTCAGTCTTCAAGGTTTGGAGGTATTCCTGGGTTAAGGCCACTCTTCGCTCAGCAACATTATTGACGACCGCCAAGTTGTTGAAGAAATGTCGGCACCGCTGAAATTCGTTTAAGCTTTCCCATTCAGCAGTAGACTTTGAAAGGAAACTGATTGGCAATCCAAATCTTTGAAATAAGTTCATCAACTTTTTTGAAGCGAACTCCTCTAACCCCTTTTTGATGAATGCTGGGGCGTCTTTTGTTTTGAGCATAATTTGTTTTGTAGGTTCAAGAGGACCCTCATCGTATTTTAGACTGATGAATCAAATCGTACTGATGAACCAAAGAGAGACATTGGTACAAATTCTTCTCCCAGGTACCAGAGATGGCCACAGAATTTGTTTACCGCCAGTTCAGATGTTTTATTGCTTACCTTTTCAAAGGCCAGTAGCTCTTACAAAAAATTTAAATTATGAAAAGGAGCAGCGGTTGCTGAAGGCGCCGTAAACCACGCTTTCACGTACAGCAAATACAACGAAGAGACAAACTTGAAGCAAACCTTCTTCTTCCCTTGAACTAAGATGAAATAATTTTTTGAACATAGCTATTTTCAGGTTTTGATCTTTAAAATGAATCATGTCTCATTCTCTCAGAAAAGCGACCAATTCCTACTTCCACCTTGTGTTATTATGGAATGTTTACGCTTGAGAAAAGAATAAAATATGAAACCTTTAGAAGAAATAATTTTATCTATCCTACAGTAGATGTCTAATTAAGTGTTTTCTTTCAGAGTTTGTTTTTATTACTATTTTAATGTTTTGTTTGGATCTAAAAATTTAATGGATATAATTGGAATGGGATCCCTGAAATTTCCTTGGTTTGGGTGTATTCCCTTGAAGACTAAACCCTTTTTATTTGTTAAATTTGATGTTTAAGGGGAAATTTGGTCATAAGTGACAGTTTTTTAATGTCATTGCGTTTCGGTTAGTGTTTTTAGTGTTAGTGGTTGCTTGCCTCTCTTTACAGAGATTTCGCTCCTGTTGAGACTAATAGTTAGAGTAGACAGAAATGAAGACTTAACCTTTTTATTTGTTAAGTTTAATGTTTTAAGGGAAAATTCGGTCAACAGTGACAGTTTTTCAAGGTCATTGCGATACTTTAATGTTTTAGTGGTAGAGGTTGCTTTCCTCTCATTATAGAGATTTCGCTGTCGTTGAGGCAATAGTTAGAGTGGACAGAAATTGTTTTAATTTTGCAACTGACCTTCTAACACCAAAAGGAAACTTTTTAGCTTTTAGCCCGAGCACTTTTCAAACTTTTCCCAAAAAATGCACTTTTTGAGACACCCTATTGTAGATTGGATCTATATTCCCCTCCCCAAATAATAGCTCCATAATTAAATAGCGAATAGAACCAAGCAAAATATAAAGATTTTAAAAAACTTAATCCAACTTTGTTTTTAAGGTGAAAAAATTTATATAAAATGGAACGTAATTTTTTCCCCAGCTCATTAATATGTGTTTTCCATTTAAGATTTGATACTTCTGATTTGATTTATACTTCTAACTATGCTTACTATTATACTTCAAAATATTACAGCCGGTTAGATCCGATTAAAAAAAGGGAGATATTCTTCTTCATCTTTGCCAGAACCTTTTTGTTTCCTCCATCTTGTCACGCCATATTTTTCAGCCACCTCGTACGTAGCATGCATAAGAGAGATTCTACCGTAACTTAAAATTGTATTATCTTCTTATAAACGTCAATATGTATATTTCAAAACCTTAAATTCTTTCCAAACTTGTAAATCATCTCTCAAAACCTAATAAACTAATCTCACTAGCGTACAAAAGAAACACCCATACTTGAACAAAGCACTGCATTCCACCTATCATTTAGAAATAGGTTCATTCAGGATTTCCAAATGCGTAGAGGATTCTGTTTGAAGTCAAATCTTGTTTAGACTCCCGCCAAATAGACTTTCAGAACTCAAAGACGGAGAGGAAATCTTACAAATGGCATTTGTGTTTCAAGTTTAAAAGCTCGCACGCCTTTCGTAGTCAAAAGTGTGATCCCGAAATATTCTTTTTACGCCTCGAAATGACATTGGCTCGGAATTCCATTCATAAAGATGTGTGCGTTACGAAACGAGCTTTTACTTCACGCGAATGTCGCTAACTTTGCACTTTGATTTGCATGTATTCATGTTTAATATGTTTACAGTTCCATAGAATAGGACGTATTAGATTTACGTTATAAAATTCTGGAAATTAGGAAGGTTTTTTTATTCTTGAAACATCAAAGACCTTTGTATAAGTTGGGAATTATGAGTGAAATTCGTATGACATTTATTGTGAAGTGTGCTTAGACGATTTCTCATTTTTTAGTAATTTGAAGCATCTTTTGCAAACAGTTCTTGAAAGAAATAATTAATGAAAAGGGTTATATAAATATTTTAATCTAAAAATGCTTTACTAAATCTAAACCCACTTCAACTAAATGGGTTTTTACCCCAGTTGACAAATATGTATTTATTTTTTTTCCCAACTTATAGGTATGTAGCTTCTTACTATGTAAAATAAACTATTTCTACTTACTACTTAATATCTATAAAAAAATTGTTATTGTTGAGAATTTGTTAAAGAAGTATTTTTTTAACAACCAGAGTGGTTAATTTTTATTTAAGAAGGATGCTTAATGGATTTTTGTTTAACAGGATGTTTACTTTAAAAAGGATCTGTAACTTTTTATTTTAAATTGCCTTTATTGTATAAATTGATAAACTATTAAACTAATAAAAAACACTTCCATTAAACTATTTTTTTCCCTCTAACACACATTAATTCCTTATAAAACGCTTATTCTGATTTTCCTTAAAAATTTAATTAATACCATATTAAAATGCAAAAAATTTTCCAAATAAAAGCTAATTATAGTAAGTATTTACGTTATTAGGGCTTGGTTTATACATGGTAAAAACTACCAAAAACCTTTTTCTAACACGAGAATATTAATTCAGTATTTTGACATCATTAGTAAAAATATTTTCCGTTTTAGTTATCCTGCTCATTTAAATTTAATATTTTTAAAATAATCTGATTTATGTTTGCATAATAATGATTTTATCTGAATAGGCACTTTACATTTCGTTTTTTGACTTTTATTTATATTTATTCCAGTAAGGACTTTCGGTTCGATTCAGTACTATTAAAAGAACGCATTTGTAGTATATGCAGTCCCAAGACAGTACTTTGACTGCCGAACAGGCGAAATAACTTTCATTCATATCTTCGGAAGCAATCAGTTCCCAGCAGAATAGCATCGAAACTACACGACAGAGAACTTCTCCATTTAATGGAAGAGGGCGAGAGGCAATATATCTATCTCACCAATGAAACCTTCTAAGAATATCTCCAGGAATATCTGAGAAGTTCGAGTATAACCTCTCCTTACATTAAAGTTCAGTTGAATCGGAAAGATCATTTCACTTTCGAAGTTTGAACAAAGCTAAGCTTGGAAGTTTTTGCTTGGTTTTATCTATTTCATATAGAGTGGATTTATTTCTTTTTCAAAATTTACCAGATTTTTTTTAACATTTTTACCAATTTTTGAGAATATACTATACCTAAGCTGACCCACTATGTGGTAGGAATACTGAATTATTTTCAGAGAAGAATATCACACTTTCTTTACAACAGGGAGAGGTATAACTCTTTTGGTATCTGATTAAATATGAAAATTACAGTGCCGAGTGCATTATAATCGACTTATATTTTGAGACGAAAAGAGTTAAGGCTAACGTAATTCGCGCTTTGATACTTAGTTTTAATTCTAAACAACTTTACCAAGGTTGGAAAATATCGCGTGAAATTAAGTATTCTAATTATTTCAAATTAAACGAGGGTAATGAAACGATATATTTTAATTTGTTTAGCTTCCATTTAATAAGTTAAGGAATATAATAACGAAGGATAATTAAAGTTCCACCCATGTGGTTCAGTAACGATATCAAATGTGTCAGGGCGGGTAGGTGGCTATGGTAACTCTTGCTTGGATAGAAGATAAAAGATCATTTTGCTGTTCATCAAACAAATAAAACTGGACTAGATTTGTTGAACGATTTTTAAATAAAAAATATGAAAAGAAGCTTCCTTTTTAAGCAATAATGGTATAATTTTGACAAAATTCTGTAATAGCCTTTACTAAAAATTTCGTAAATTAAATGATATGTTAAGAAGTATCAATCATTCATCAAGCAAGTTTTATTATAGTCATTAGTTGTGTATAATTTATAAAAGTAATAAATTGATAAATGAATATCGGGGGAATGGTTGGATATCAATCATACCTGAACTTATCGTCATATCACGAATAACGAATCTGGCTCGATTAAACTCGTATACGTTTCGTGTACTGTACATCAATACTTTAATGTTTGGAAGAAATGAATCACAGGTTGATCATACAATTTTAAACTATTTTAAACGTAAAACTTGAATGTGTAAATTCCAAAATTCCAAAAGGCCGTACGTGAATGCCAAAATCCGTATGCCCTTACAAATGTTTTAACATGAAATAAGTTATATCTAACATCATAATATAAATTTACGGAACACCTAAACATAAAATTTCGTTTGACATGGAATACTTCTTTACATATCATTTCCTCTTATAACTCTCCAATTCTCAGCTGAATTAGCAAAAAGAACACTAATAAAATCGGCGATTTTAAATGCTCTTATATTTCTGAAAAATTCGACTAAGAATAATTAGACTGCTATGTATTAAATGAAATAATATCATAAAAATCACACGGTTCTCGTACAAGATCTAAAACAAAGCTTTAATCAATCCCCTCTTTGAAAAAAAATACCTTCACAGAAACAAGATCTCAAAAATCTAATAACGAGAACGAATTCACCATCCAAGATCCGCTTTGCCCCCCCCCCCCTTTTAACTCTCCTATTTTCAAAACTCAATAACAAAAATACCTTCTCACTCAGACAAAAACGTACTCCAATTAAATCTGTCAACCCGGGCCAAGACAATCGAATTAAATACCATGCCCGATACCTCCAGGCAACTTCTGATAACCGGCTATACGCGTCAGCTCTCATTTCGAGAGAAGGAATAAGGCCCTGGAGAGATACGGGCATCTCAACTCAACCCCTCATCTTTTATACGTTCCATAAATTCTATTCCGATCCTTTTAAGAAGTTCCATTATAACCTATTTGACTTCCGTGGGGAGAGAGTCGCATGGTCCGAAAATCTTATTAGCGTGTTCTTCATGTGAACCATTAACTTTTGCTAAAGCAATTTGCCATTGTGCATTGGCGAGTGTTTTGTGCTTGTTGCGCTTGAGTTGAGATAGTTTTTTTTTTTCGTTCCGAGGGGAGGAATTTTTCTGGGGTGCGTTCGTTGGAATCGGAAATTAGATTCGGGCTGTTCTTCTTGAAAAGTTCTTGATGGAAAGGGTTGTGGCGACTGTTAGTGTATCACTTCGTGGAAGCGACGGTTTGAAAGCCGAAGCGGGGTATTTGTTTGATGTTTCTTGCATGACAATGAAGAGTTACTTAACCGGATGGTGCTTTGATTTATTTCTGTTGTTAGCTTTTGTTGAATTATACCGGGAAAAGAATGAGGGCTTTATTGTTAAACTGTGAAAGAAGAACTTGATAAAAGGATTCTGAAATTTCAATTATCTTATGAGTCGAAGGTATAATCATTCTGTCAGGTACTATTATTGTTATTTTAGCTAAGCGACTTTCACAGTCGCTTGTTATTTCTGACTACGCTTGGGTACTTCATTTAAGAAAAAAAAAGTTGACGAATGCTTCTTACCGAAAAAGGACCAATTCAAGGTATACATAACGATGTAACTTTATATATATGGGACCAATCATTCAAATAAAGTTGATGAGTGCTTTCTTACCGAAAAAGAGCCAAGAACAAATTAATTTAAATTCACTACTAGCTGGTTTGACCCGGCAAAGCCGCGTCTTACCAGCTAGATTACGCGCCTTTGGCGCTGATGCGAGCTTCGCTCGTTACTACCACACGCTTGCAGCGCAGTTAAATTTTCTACAATTACTTTTTTTAAGCTGTATCGTCAGAGCTACACTATTCAATATTTTCAATCAAATTTTAGGTTTTTCTAACCACAACTAATTTATTCTTATGCGTCATCTGAAGAGTAATACTTAAATTAAACCTGTACCAGTATTTTTTTTATATAAATCCAATATGCCTAGTAGGTATCCTGTTGCGATAAATCTAGTAAAACGTCAAAAAATTGAAATTTGATAATTTCAAAGATGTTTTGCCTGTGTTGGTAAAAATATTAACTGAAAACAATGGGGCAAATTGAAAAAAGTTTCTAATTTAAAAATGGAATGCTTTGAAGGAACGTGACACATTTTTGGCTCATCTAGGGTTGAGAATCTTTCGATCAAGACCGAGTTTGTCAAAATCGGTTCAAGGGTTCGGGCTGGCGGCCGGCCGAACGGAACCTCCCCATAGAGTTAACATGGGGGCAAAACGAAAAAACCGCATAATTTAAAAATGGAATGTTTTGGAGGAACGTGATACATTATTGGCTCATCTAGGGGTGGAGAACTTTCGATCAAGACCGAGTTTGTCCAAATCGGACCGGGGGTGCGGCCTGGCGGCCGGCCGAAAGAAAACCCAAATTATTTTAATATATAAGAAGATAATAAAAAGTTAGGGAACGTATCCATACTACGTGACCTATTTTTTACTATTTTTGACCCTCCTCCCCCCCCCTTGGTGACCACCCGTAGTATATGCCAAGACCCCCCTCCCCCTCTAGTTTTCACGTAGTAGTTCATAATTACGGTTTTCAATCATTTTTAGCAGACAGAAAATTAAAAAAAGTTAATTTGCCATAATATTTGTCTTTATGAATATAGCGCTTGCCTCGTGACGTCAAGAGTGCATGCATACAAGTGGAAGATATATTATCAAGAAGAAAAACCTTATGTAAAAGTTATTGTAACAGTAACTTAATTTACAAAAAGAAGTCTTTTTTTTCTATAATTTTTGACTGCGTGACGAAACTCCAAGCCCCCCCCCTCCCCCTGTGACCAGGCGTGGTATTTTGAAGACCCCCCCCCCTAAACAGGTCACGTAGTATGGGTACGTTCCCTTTCTGGTAAGCAACGAGGAAAAGGTTTAATATTAAGGTTTAATTTTAAGGTTTTGAATATTGAAGCGTATCTGATTCTTGAAATAATTATTTAAATGTCGTTAAACTTGTAAAAGTTTACTTTTGAGTTTTAGAATATCTTTTTCACCCTTCATTAAAAGCACTATCTAGACCAGATAGTATGACTAAGTAAGTGCTATTCAAGATTATTGCAAAATTAGACTGTATTACTTACCGTTTCAGAAGTTTCAAAAACTTTTAATTTCTATCCTTATTTTTGAACAGTAATTTTGTTTTAATTTTATCTTTTTCGGTCTTTGAAACCTTTAAATGTGTTGTCCATGACCAATCATGTATTTACTTGCTTTAATTTGCTTTACTTTACTTGCCTTTTATTGCTTTTCCATTACTATCAGGAGTATAAATGGAAAATCTTGCCAGTTTAGTTATTATAACCAAAATCGTGAAATAGCCCTTCAACCGTCTGACGTCATTGTGAGCCAATGGAAGAGAAGAGATCCCGCCTTTTCTTTTCCGCTTTGAAAGCATCTCCAGAGCGAACAACACGATGAAGAGGAACTAATCCAATTCTTACACACTTTCATCCTATGGAATTAATCGCGTGATATTGCATTAAAGTTATTTTCAGCCTCCTTTGATGTGATTTCCTGAAGCTTTTAAAAGACCCGAGCATTGAAAAAAAGAGCAATGCTCATGCAAATGCAGTTAAGTGCTTTTTGGATGGCGACAGTTGTTTCGGTTCTTGTTTTGAGGAAATTCTGTAAAAATGTTCTTTTGTTCCAAGTCTTGTCGAACGTCTCCCGCGTTGATTAGAACCCGAAGTAATAATTAGAGGCGACGAAGTTTGTTCAGTTGAGAAAGGAATAGGTTTGTATTATCTAGCTAGGAAGATAGGTTCAGGAATATGCTAATTTGAAACTGACGTTCAGATTTGGAGAGTTTCTGAAATTTTTCAGAATTTTTGAAGGTTGATTATTTTGGTTTGTATTGGGTGAATCACAGGAGCTTTTGTTTTGGGTTTCAGTTTCCATTGAAGCACAGCTCATACCAAATATGTTTAGTTTACGCAACTGCAACTAGAAGCCCTCTAAATTTGACCATACATGACAAAAATTGGACGAATCTTGAAGATTTGTGCTGCTTGGGGGTCTTACCTCTCTCGGCAAGTATCTCTGCCTCCTTGACTATCTTCTCCCACTGGAGTTGGGGTTTATCTTCTGGAGCTGGTGTTTTAAAATTTTGCCAAGCGTTAATATATTGTAAGATCATTTGACCTTGACCCTCTCACTAAACCTTACAACTAGTACTATTTTTAAGAAAAAAAAATAAGGATGTCTGAAGGTTTTACAACTTTTTGTCTCTATCAGTTTCAAAAGTTACAAGTTTTTACCAAAAATATATACCTGACGAGCCAAATCCAGTTGATATCTTTTAATAAGATTTTATGAGAATAAACAGGGTGTGCTTTACATTTACTTGCGTATAATTAACTTAACGCTGAATGGTTGAAAACTAAAAAGGTATTTCTAAAATGTATAGAATGATTATTTCTGACACATACAAAAGTAGGGATTTACAACAACTAAAAATAATGTTTCGAGAAATATTCAAAAGTGAAAGATTATATTTCAAGTAAACTCAAAGAATTTCAAAGCATTTTTTCGTTTACAAACAAATGTATTAGGAGTTCTAATTTTGTCTAGTACATTTCATGCAGGGAACCAAAATAACTCTTAATGATTCTGCGAAACATAATGGAGAAAAATTTGATAATTGACTTGTTAAAAACTCTAAATTAATTACTAATTAGGTAAGAGTTAATTAAAAGCTTCTTTCCCTTGATCAAAAAGTTGTTGTCAGATGCAAGTTTAATTATGATTATTCTTTGGTCTAGTTTCGAGTAACAAGTTTTTTTAACATTTTGTATCAACGATAAAAAAAAGGATTAGCTTAAATATTGTGTTGCTTCACGTCAGCTTATTTCACTAAAGTTAAAATTTTAAGCAGTTAAATTTTTCAAAATTTCGTATTGCATTATTTATAGTTGCTTACAGAAGCTATAAATTATACTTACTTAAAAATTTTTAAACTATGAGATATGAATAAGATGCTTACTAATAATTTATTTTCGGTTTATGCAAGCAGTTTTTCACTTTAATACATATATAATGCGATTATGAATTTCAATTTGCTTAGGACTTAATTCGTCTTTTATTTTTCAGCGTTACTTCTACTGTACGATGTTACGAATAAATCAAGCTTCGACAACACAAGGGTAAGTAATGAGATGCTTTTAACGCTTTTTTTATTTGTTGAAAGGTAATTTAAATATTAGTAATAAATACAGGATTCTCCTAGAATCCAGAAAAATGTGCTTAACAAAATCACTTATGAGCGCTACTGCATAATTGGCACTGTAGCAGCGCTAATAGTTGGAGGAGAACGCGGGCGAACCATGGGGCGAACGCCGTCACAAAAAAAAAAGTTGTGACTTTTTTGTTGACCATAAAAAGCGGGAAAAGAGAAAGTGGTCCCTACTACAAATATTTTTTCTAACAACAGAACTGCACTGTAGAGCCCCTACCTCTATTAAGGCTGTTTTACACTGTTTCGCTTTCAATGTTCATCATAAGTGATCCTCACCGAGAAATCACTCCTCCAAAATGAAGATCGAAAATGAAAAGTCTAAATTGGGTTTTACATTCACATCTGAAATAATAAAAATTGTACGAGAGAGAAACCTGATCACTGTTGAACTATTACTTGTCATAAAATAGTACTTTAATGTATGAATAAATGTTAACACTCACTAAAAGCTTCGTAAAATCATAATTTTCCTCCCAAATACTGTGATAATTATTGAAGTTTTCATTGTACAAGGATGGCATATTCTTTCGACACGCCATTCAATAAATCTGAGATCAAAAGCAACAGCTAGAAATACCTGGAAATTATTTCCCCCATTGCTTCCTAATCCGCCAGAAACTCCAAAACAATGGAGTAATCAATATTCCTCCTTTTGTTTTCTAAGAAGGCTTAAACCTCTCATACATGTCTCAGATATATTACGTTTTACATAAAGGATTAGATGTCAGTTGCCATTCAAAATTAAGTATTCTGTAATAAGGTTCATTATTCGAGGAAAGTTCTTCCGAAGTTGCGATCATTTTGAAATGCAAACAATGAATATGGCGATATATTTTTTCTCGTAGCATTTATTTTTAGTAATGATTTTTATTCTTACGTGTTTGATAGCACTTTAAAAGTTATATTATTTATTCGTTCCCATCAGTTTATCTATGGGCCATTCAGAAAATCTCTTACAATGATTCTGACATTGCCTATGAAAATTATACTCTGAGAGTTTGAGAGAAAATTATAGCCTCTTTTCTCTTGAGCATCATTCTGCTCTCTAGCATCTCATTGCTCTTCCGCATCACTTTTCACTTTGCAACAGCGTCATCTTTAAATTACTTTGAAAACTAAACTTTAGACCAGTGTTTCCCAACCTTTTTCGGTTCATGCCCAACCAAAGCCTTTCTAAATTTTCCATGCCCCCCCCCCCCCTGTCCTTTATTTTTACGAAAATCCTTCTTGAAAAGTAAATAAAATCTGGTGGTCCATGCCCCACCTGGAGACAAGTTGGTTGAAAATTTTCAAATTGCCCCCCCCCTATATATTCATATTGCCCCCCGGTGGGAAACACTGCTTTAGACTATAGTTTGCATTGTTTATCCAAAAATACTTCAGAAACGTTGTATAAACACCATCTATCGTTGATATTTGAACTATCTTTTTCTAGTGCTATTTTTTTACCCCCTCTTTTTATACTGCATCAATCAGATTGAATTTGCGGTGAAAGTTAATTAATCTCAAGGCTAGACTATACAACAAACTAGAAGTTAATACAGATAAAAATTTTCCGATATTTGAACACAGCTAACTAGCTATAGGTCGCTTTGGCAAGATGTCATAGTTCGTTTGGTTAAAAAAATAAAAATAGTCAGGGTCAAAGATGAGGAAAAAGTTCCTCAATTAGGAATATTGTTTTTTCTCATGTTGTAGTGAGCTGAGTTTTGTGAGAATTGCGAAGTTTCGCGAGAAGGAGGTAGTAGCTCCCTAGTTTTATAGATTTTTAAAAGCCTCAGTTTAATTATAATCACCCTGAACCTATTATATATTTAATGCAAGAGGCGGTGTTCAAGAGGAAGAGCCAATTTCCTCCTTCTCCTCGTGTCAAAATTTCAAAAGTCGCGTCAGTCACTTCCCCAAAAATAATGCACGCATCCCTCAAAAGCGCGCGTTCAAAACAAATTTAATAAAGATTTTAAGTCGAAGAATTCCACTCTATTCTGAGAGAGAAAGAGAATTCACTTTTCGGCGAGAAATCGCACGGCGGAGCCTCCTCAAAAATGCACAGCTTGGGAGAGAAAAAAAAATGGAGTGACCTCGTCTACCTGTCGAGGAAGCTGCTTCTTTTATCTCTCCATTAAATTCCGTCACTCTCTAAAATGTCTTGACGTTATATTTAAGATATGTGCGAAACTATCTGAGGATTCTTGTAAGAATTAGCAGAAAATTCTGGGTTTTTGTGTGCTGTTTTAAAAATTGCACTGATCCTTTATTAATTAGCCGCTCGCTGATGCTCGTGTCGTTTCGCTTTTGAATGACTTTTCAATCGTTTATTGTTTCATATGCACTTGTCAGATTTATTGTGATTCTAGACGGGTAGTTATGAAAATCCCTTTAAAATTAATTTTTATAGTCTTTCATTGGACTAGTTGAGTCGTTTAAACCGATAGAAAACCGTCTGTAAAGGCAAGAAGCAACTTCAAAATGCGTGTCAACCAAGTATCGAATCGTGGCAACCAAATAAACGTGGTGTAAAAACGATTGCACTGTTCACGTTTTGTTACCGGGTGGTTTGCTGATATTTAGTTCTCAATATTTTTTTTTGCTAGATATAGGTTAAATACAATAAAATACATCACATTTAATTGCAAGTTGTACACTCTTTTTCTAAAAGCTGCATTTGACCCAAGTAAATTATTCGTAAAGCAATTAACAGAGATGAAATATATATTCCTCCATGATAACCATTCAAAAATAGAGTATGGGGAAGCAGAACAACAAATATATATGAAAACATGTAAAAAAAATTAATTAATTTCAATTGGAAAACACACGGGCGTCATTCCCATAGGAAGCTTGAGGGACGAATCCCTCCTAAAGTTTTTTTATTCATAAAATAATATCTATTTTTGTTATTTTGATATTTTTTTCATTCCAGGACCTCCCTAGTCCCTAGTGGTGTGTCCTCATTAACACGACTGCAGGGAAAAAACTATAAAGTCAATATTTTGTTAAAAAAAAATTCAATTTTATAAAAGAATTTTAGACTATCTAGCGATTATTTTTTACTTTATAGGAAATTCCATCTTTTATTTAAAAAAAAAAAAATTAGGGCATGTTTTCTAATCGTTGGCTTATTCTTTTTTTTGTGCTTACCATTTTC
The DNA here is from genome assembly GCA_963680715.1 of Tetragnatha montana. Classification (NCBI taxonomy): domain Eukaryota; kingdom Metazoa; phylum Arthropoda; class Arachnida; order Araneae; family Tetragnathidae; genus Tetragnatha; species Tetragnatha montana. The sequence goes on from OY796677.1 coordinate 27,583,192, forward strand.
AACTCCTATTTATTCAAATAAAAATTTTATCAAATTAAATTGATGTGATATTCTAAGAAAAACGATTCAATTTGAGAAAAGTGGAAAGTGAATTCATCAAGTGTATCATAAATGTTTAATTTTGGGGATTTCGATGTTGAAAATGAGAAAGTTTGTGGCTAAAAATGTTCCATTACCATTATAATGGTATATAACAGTAATAGTAATAACAGTATACTGTTATTATTAGATATATTAGTTATGTTCTTTAATCATTTAAATTATATTTAGTATATCATTTAATAAATGTCTGTGTGCATTCCATCATTAAGTCAACAATTATCCCCATTTTAGAATACTTAATTTAAAAAACTCAGTATGGTTAAAGAATAATACATTACCCCCAAAACAAATATAGAGAACTCTTGAAATACATAATTTTCAGATTCTATACAAATTCCCAAAGTGTCTGCGAACGTTTTTACAAAAATTTAAAAATACAAGGTGGAGATGCATTTAAAGATGTATCTTCTGATATCTATAATAGTATACTACTTTCTTACCGATAAAAATGACATATAAAATGCATCCCAAAGCTGCAATATTTCAATTAGAAAATGTTTTCTGCGTTCGCCTCTGCCTTGAAATTTTTAGGCCAAGTCATTTGAATTTAAAACTAGTTCATGTTTAGTAGAGTTAACATGACTGAAATTAATAAATCTACTCAAACTTTATTACAGGGTAGGCAGATATGTATCACTTTTATACATCATGATTATATGTATCAGCCTATAACAAAATTTAGCATTTTTCAAGCTAAAACCTCCCAAAATTAATTTTGAGTACTTTGTTGACATGTTAATTAAGTTATGAAACATTTTAACCTGATTTAAATGTACATAATTACAAATTTTTACCTATATAATATTGTCAAATCTAGTTAGAAAATCATTTTATTAATCCTGTTATGATGATTGATACAGTTATTTTTGAAATTGAAAGATAATTTTAATAAACTATTAATATTTCTCAAATTATGTTATAATATAAATAAGCTAAACTTTTATAGGTAAAAATATTTTCTTAAAGCAGAAATGATATTGTAATATGATATGCATGCATGTGCATTAGTTTTTGATTCCTTGATATTTTCTCACAATTTATAGCAAAAATGGTCTAGATGATTAAGATTAAATTAAAAGTGCTCTAAGTAGTAATACTGTGGTTAATACTGGAATACACTTCCAAAAAAGAGCTTTCTTCTTGTTTAAAGGCGAATATATACGATATTTTGATATTTGTATAAATATCATTATATTTTCCTAACCCTGTTCTTCTATCATTATTATTAAATCTACCCACACTAGTAAAAAAAACCAGGAAGCTGTGAGCTATAGATTCCAACTTTCCACATATCCAAAAGCATGTCTTTACACTCGCTATAGCTTCTCTCGGTTTGCTCAGGCTATGTGCTCAGCTTCGGCTGTTGACGTGCCTTCAAAGCTCCCGTATAATTTCAGAAAGATGGCCGACGGTCGAGCCTGAGTTTTCAGTGTGTTTGCCCAGCCTATCGGTTGTTTCGCGCACGGAAAAGTTCGATTCTCCTGACGCAACTGAGTTAGTAAAAATCGAAATGGAGTTGTTCTGTTCGTCTATTATTAGTTTTTGCCTTTGTTGAAGTTGCGGAGGCGTTGTTAGTTTGATTGTAGTACCCGGAAGTAAATTTAATGAGTTGGTTGTGGAAGTTTAGCGGATAAATATTGAAGGACGATTGGGATTTTTTTTTTTATTTGGCGTCGCAATGAATTTTCAGTATGAAGTTCAAACTTAAGAGTGAGGGTGGTTATGAGGAAAGTGGGCTAGTCACTTATAGTTCACAATAAAATTTAAGCTTAATACTTCGGCAGCTGAAGGCCAATTTTCAGTTGAACACAGTTTTTCGCCGTTAAGTTTTTTTATGATTAAAATTATCGGTACCCAGTACCCCGAAACCACATGGTACTTTCTTGGGGCCCATTGGGGACTTTTTTTATTATGCTATTATAAATTATTTATTATGTTATTTATTGATGGCGTCTTCGTCCATACTGAAATACGGAATTGGATAAAAATTCCATTTCGGTCGATAAATAAAAAAATCAGATTCCGTATTCCAATATAACCAAATACGTCACATTGAATAAAAAACAGTTGCCCAAAGGTCAACCCCCGGGCGAAAGAACCCGGTGGGTTTTGAGGATCTGATACCTGAACTAATAACATCAACTATACAGAAATTTAACACACGAAACAGCGTTCGGCTCTAGGCTACTTGACTATTAGGTTAAAGCAACTTTTCCCACTTATCCTATCTGCCGAGTTACTGCAATACGGCGAGACCCAACAGATAATTTTTCTTAAACCGTGTAATCATTTGGTAAAGGATTCTCCCTGATAGATCTTTCTTCCTTAGTTCTTCTGTATGCCATTCCATACTATAAATAAGCTAGGATTACTAATTGAAAAAGGTCATAATTTACTTAATTAAATAACAGCTGAGTCCTTTTCATAACAACTGTAGTAAAATAATATTTTTTGCTTGTAAAACTTAAAATAGTTGGTAATCAAAGTTGTGAGCTGGTAAAATAAGTGATAAAAACTTCGATTCTAACATATCGTGTTCAAAATTTTGATTGTAGTTGAAAATCTGTTAGAAGCATTCAATTCAATAATAACAAGTTGAACTATGAAAGAGTCAAATTTTCTTCTCACAGTGTGATTGTTTGCTTTCGATTGAATTCTTTCTAGAACCCTACATTTTTTGTTTGAGTCAACAAAAACATTATAAGCACACAATAAGATTTTATTCTACGTATATCTTCCGTACAAGGATACATTATTTCTTTAGAGTAATACTTTTTTTCAATTCTTCAATTTAGTAAAACAAATTTGTGATATGACTAAAATCAATTGTAAAGACGGATGAGAAAGTTTTTTGGTTATAAATCTTTTCTCAAAAGTAATTTTACAGGTATGGTTTTTCCTTAAAAAAAACAAGTGAAATTGTTTTATAATATCGTGAAAGGAAGCAATTTGAATAAAGTAATTATTATTTCTTGATAAAATATTTCCCCTTATATGGTTTTATTGAGAATGCAAGATAACCTAAGAAGTTATTCTTTACTTTGTATATAAATTGAAATTTATATCGCATTTCTATCGAAATTAGAATTCCTTTATTGAGAGTTCATTGTATTCCACCATTATGAGGTTTTGAAAATATATTTATACTGATCTTACTGTAATTGAAATTTTTTAACATTTGTAAATAATGAATTTATTTTTTTACACTAACTACACTCGAAGTAAAATTTAATTTATTTTCCATTGTAATATAGTATTCAACTGTCTTATATTGTGACGTGTTCAACTGTTTAATAAAGCTTGGTAAATTTATATTAGTACATTCTTATATTAAATATATTTTTCTCATTTATTTATTTTCTGTATTCAATTTATTTATTTTTTCTCTTTACCATATTCTATTTTGTGGGAAACAAAATTGATAATAAATCACCCATCCGAAGTATTAAAATTTGATAATAGTATATTTAATTTAATGTTATTTTCGAATGAAACAGATAGGTTATAGAAGAACAATTTATTATTACATACTTTATTAGCAAAACAAAACCATATTTTTACACTGAACAAAACAACAGGTACTAATTCTAAAAATTTTCTGATGTGTATTTACAGTAGAACAGAACTACCAGGTATTAAAATAATTAATTTATTTCTGGGTGTCCATAAGTAATAGATCCTATTCAAAGTTCACCATAAGTTGTTTTAATTTGTAAAAATCATTATAATGGCAATAAAAGTCATTATAATTTCAATTTTATGGGTTTTCCCCCTCTCTTTCTGAATTAATATGTAACATATTGTGTGCAAATAAATTATTATTATTATTATAATGGGCTAAATACTCCTCTCGGTATAAAAAAAAAAGAGTTAGGTACATATATATCTCCACCGTTAACTTTGTATTATTTAAACATTTTAACATCACTTAGTAAAAAGTTTACAAACTTTACTCTAACAAGTTTGAAAGCATTTAGTTTTTTATAAAATTGAAACTATATATAAGAACTTATCAATCTTATACGTTAGCCATCATATTCACTTACTAACATATACCGTCTGAAATCGTCACGTGGAAGGGTACAGATCTCATCGAACATATATGAACTCAATCAATAATATTTTCTCCAACTCCGAAACTCCTCCTATTCCAGCTCCGCATACTTCAATCCTTAACAGTCCGTTCCTGATTTCCCACAGCCCACATCTCTCCTCATAATATTCTTTCATTTTAAACTGTCTGAAAAACGTCACTCCTCATAATGCGAACGTGTGTCGGCCTATGATGTAGGGCTCAATATGAAAAGGGGGGAGGGAATATTTCACTCCTTCTCGGTCGTTTCCGCGACGCCCTAATATTCTCATTTTTATACATGGCTCGTGGGGCGGCGTTTTTGACGTCTCTTGCGAAAATGGAGCTTTTTTTTTCTTTCTGTGGGTTCATTTTGGATTCATTTGTTGGTCGTTGCTATTGCTTCGAAGAAAGTTCAAATGCAGGCTTTTCTTATATGGCTTGTTTGCTCCTAGTCATGTAAATGCAGTCGTCAGATTTCTTAAAAATTACTAATGCTATAAACATTTTGGGGATCTGGAAAAGTGTTTAGGATTATGCTTTGCAGTTCGGTCGTAATTTTTTTTGTGGTAAAAAAAAAGAGACAGTAGTGGGTTTTTTTTTTAGATGAAACGAAAAACCTGACGTGTAATAGCCATAACTTTGCTCATAATGGTAAAAATGTATGGTTACACAGCAATATTTTTGTTGCAGTGTCTACATCATAGAAGATAATTAGAGCACATCTCGCACTATGACCGAGGTCATTACTCCAACCAAACATGACAAACTAAGTACTTACTTCACGTTATCCAGTAGGCACCTGCGAACCGAAGCGAAGTACTGTTGCCCACTCCACACACAAATTCGCATGTACAACCCCATTTTACATAGGCGGGGCCCATTCATCCATCTCCACACACAGACATACATGCCCCAAGTTTGAGTGCATGTATTCGAACCCCAAACTCGTAGTCAGATACTCTAACCACTAGAGCAGGGATGGCTAACCCTTTTGGAAAGAGTGCCACTATTTGAGAAACAAAACTTAGGTGCGCCACTTCCACTTTTTTTAATCATACCAAAAAAATTAAAAAGGGAAAATTATTATTTGTTGACTGATTATGATAATACGCAAAAAAACATTGTTTCTCATACGTCTGAGTTGTGAAGATGTAAAAATTAAAATAGAGGTCCTAACATTTTCTGGAATTTTCACTCAAGACTAATTTTTTAATACTAAGTAATTTGAAAATAATTTAATCAAACACTCCAAAAAAATATCCAAAACCCGAAAAAAAAAGTTATCGACATTGTAATACCTCAGTGAAAAAATAATCTAAAAGATTTTAAGTTATCCAATAAATTTGGTTCCAAAATTAAGAAACTTCAAAAATGGGAGTGAATAGGATACTGTCATTGAGGCTCCTAAAAAAGGATTTGGCCCACACGAACTATTACAAAGGTCAAAAAGCACAATCGTAAAAATTCATTAGAAATGAGTTTAGTGGAGATGGACGGGGCACTGAAATCTTATTGGTGACCTCCAGATAACACTATAATTTTTCCAAATTCTTTAATGTCCTCGCGTGCCACTGTTTTAGCTCCACGGGTTGGCCATCCTTGTCAACATGCCGACAAGTAAAAAAAAAAGTATTGAATTTCTAAATGAATCCCATGCCATGGGGAATACTTTGCCTTATGTAAGGCGATGAAAAACTACATGAATGGTTTTGAAATTGGTTTATATCTATTTATATCTATCTAACCGGAAAGCGGGGAAAGTCCCTTGAGTTACATTCAGATTTTATCCATATCTAGCCATTTTTACAAATTTGAAGGGTCGGGGAGTGTCGGTTTCACCCAGGTAATTTAAATGTCATATATCAATCTTGGTCTATTTTACAATAAGGACCTTAAAAGGCTGAAACCCCTTTTTTAAGGGTCAATTTTTTATTGTTTCGAGTAGGAAGGTTTCACGATATTTCATAGGGTATTTAATACCCACCTATTAGTGTTTATTACAATATTTAAATCAACTGGACCCTTTAAAGGTGCTCTTTTCTAAATACGTCCCAATCGTGATTCACATCATGATTTCTCACCAAAAATCAGAATATGTGTATAAGCAAAACATTAGAAATGGATTTGTGGTGCTTTGAGATACTTTAATTAAAATAAAATATGAATTCCTTGTTACTACCTTAATCTGGTAGAAGGGGTAGAAAATAAGGGATAAGATATTGAGCACGGAGAAATATCCTAACAGAGGGTCCACGAGGCTGTTTTCAAATGGGTTACTGATGTGAGGGCGCCACACTAGCTTCTGGAACGTATGCCGGCAGCTTAAAACTCTCGCCAAATTAGAACTCTGCGCAAGCGCAAAAAGATGTTTTCGATCTCTCCTAGGCAGCCAGCGAACGATCCAGACTGGATCCAGACGCTAGTGAGTTTAGTGCGATGCCAGCGCCAAAATTCTCCCAACCTGTAACAAATGTCATGCTTTTTCGATTTCCATTATGGCCTATGGCCGTGGACTCTCTGTTCTAGTACTCTGTGATATTGAGAGTGGTCAATTATTTTCGAGTAAATATTGCTGGGTTGGTTGTAGAAAATACTCTACCTGAAATTGGTTTTTATTTTTGTTACCGTATATTTCCTTTCTTCGATTGACCTGACAAGTTTTTACAATCGTTTTATTCGCAGGCCTGGCTAGGAGAAATCAACGAGTACGCTCAAGACGACGTGGTCATCATGCTGATAGGAAACAAAGCCGACTCGACTGGAGACAGATTAGTCATGTATGAAGATGGAGAAAGGTTAGCGAAAGTAAGTGCACTAAATGACACCTTATTTATTCCATCTTTTCTGGTATTCTAGCTTATTTTAATTTGTAGTTTGAAAATAAGATATTTCTGTATACTTTTACTTAAATGTATCCGATAAAGAGATTTAAAAATAAGTCAAAAAAATAAGTACTTTATTACTAAAACAAGTTAAGCGTCTTGTCGATTTCTTGCTATTGAAAAGTTGTCTTTTCCCCATTGCTTAAGATCAGGGGCAAGTTGGTTTTTCTCCACTGAACCAGATCTTGCGAAAAATTGACTTTACTGCTTGAAAAAAATCTTGGGGAGAAAATTAGAATAACATCTATAGTGTGGAAAAAATAAAAACGGTCGGTTTTCAATGAAAATTAGGGAATCAATGGTGTTTTCTTATTTTAAAACGTATTATATGCTATAAAAACGTCTTAAATTACGCCAAGCGTATTTGAAGTTTCATAACTCTAAAAAATATGCTCTTATCTTATACAAATACTCTTAGTTGCTATAAAATAAAGGTAAACCAACTGATTACTGCTCATTTCATTTTATTAGGCAGAGAAAGTCAGGAAACTAATCTTATTAAATGAGATTTCCCTAGAATTCCGATCTTCAAATAGAAGCTAATTTAAAAGTAATATTTTTCTCTCTTAGAAATAGGTATTTGCTAATGTTATGTAAGATTTGGGCTTAATAGGTGAAATAAAGGCTTACATTGGTGAATTTGGTGTTTACGATTAGTATAGGCTTTTCTTGGTTGAAAAGGATTTAAGGCATTAAAGAGCTCTTAAACTTGTATTTAATTAAAGTGTTGGTTGCGTACTTCACTTCTAAGAGAAAGATTTCTTTGAATTGAGGCTCGTTTTCATCTTAAATTACCCCGATTTGCGCTTGATGTTTTACTTAAGATGATATTCAGAGCTATGGAAGTAACTCTAAATAGATTCCGGGGTGTTGGAAACATTGAAACGAGGATACTCTTTTAAAAGAGACTCGGTCCAAAATTTAGTAAAACTATTGATTTATAGATTTCTCACTTAAAATGTAGTTTATGTCTATGTTAGTAGAGTAAATAATTTCAAACTGGTATATTAATTTTCAATGTTTTCGAGAATGTAATTTCAAATTGAAGATAGTTAATTACTACTTTTCTCAAAATTTTTATGAGTCCTAATCTAGACCTTTTTTTCAAAACGTTATAAAACTCTATAGTAGATATGTATAGAAGATTATTTTAACTGAAAATACACTGGTATTTTAGGTATCGGTTTTAGAAAGTTTATCTTAAAGTGTTTTCCTTCTAAAAAAAGATAACGAAGCAACCCTATAATTTAAAATCATCATGAAAACTGGTAAAATCATACGAGGAAAATGCAAAAAATATTCGCTAATCGAAGAATTTGTCAAACATTTATTTATAGAATTTCGCGAAAGGTCTTTTCTACATAATCAGTAAGTTCATATGACAGTTACACACAATTTAACTTTAAAAAATATAATTAAATACAATAAATTAAACAAGTCGATTACTCGGTACTAGATCTCCTGTTTTGTACATGTTACAGAATTTGCAAGACTTTTTTTATTTTGATCTTACAGGAATACGGTGTGACATTCATGGAAACCAGTGCCAAAACCGGTAACAACGTCGAGCTAGCATTTATGGCAGTTGCAAGGTATGACTATATTTCTATACCTTTAATACAGATTGTACTATATTGTATGTCTATAATTAGAGCCAAAAAAGTAAATACTCCGAAAGTATTTTTATTTATTAAATCCGAAATTGCGTGTAGTAATTAAAAATTGCTTAGGCTTATTTCCAATACTATTATTTAACTGTAGGTAATATAAAGATTTAAAAAATTACATGCCTTACATAGTTTTCAAGATTATATTTACTACGCAAGCTGGTCAAAAAAATAATCTTACCCTTCAACTTTTTAAACAATAAAAATTTTTATCAATAGTCCCCAACCCTACAAAGCCTTTGATAATATCAATGATATATACACCCTTCTTCTGCATTGTTTTGTAAGAAAACCTTTTTGTTTGATAATTTTATACGTAACCGTCATATAGATTTCCATATCTTTTAATTCTTTATATTTTTATGTAGAAATAAATTTTTCTGCTTGTTTAGGATATTTCCAACCATGTTTATAAACTTCTGTAGGTGTTCCTTCAAATTTTTATGTAATATTTAAGATAATAGTTGTTTTTTAGCCAAGGTAATTCATTTACTTCTCTTCACGAGGTTTTCTAAACTATAAATTAGAAAAGATATCCCCTGTTCATATGATTTCTACTAGATAGTTCCGTTCTCCTCGTTTAAAAAATAAGAACTCGCCGATCTATATGCGTCTAACCATTTATTCATAAGGTATCCTTCTTCTTGCTCTTAGTTCATTGATTACATTACAATTTCGATAGAAGCACACAATATTCATGATATAATTTAGATCCCTTATATGTTAAAGTTCCTGCAAAGGTATCAGATTCTCTCTAAGAGCGAATTCCTTTGGCGAAGTAGATCAGTGTAGTGTAAATTTCTTGAGATGACTTTCCTTCCGCTTCAATAACGAAAAACCCTTCAGAGTAAAGCGAAAGTGCATCAGCACATTCACTATATGTCGCAACCCGAAAGCCATTCCTAAATGAAACATCTTCCTTTCTTTGCAAAAGCGTAACCAAAGAGCATGGAGAGATTCGATGCAACCACGCAACATCGATAAGAGAGAAAAAAAATCGATAATCCCGAGTCACGAAAGCGAAAACGCGATTTCTCTCTGAAAAGCTTCTTGTTCTCTCTACCTAGGGAGCTGAAGTACAGACTGTCCTGCCAAACGGACCAGGAATCCAAGTTCAACGTCAAAGAGTACGTACGCCAGGAAAGCACAAAAACTAGTTCCTCGGGATCCTGCTGCGGATAGGTGGAAAAGCCAGGTTTCCATGGTTACCGAAACAATTCCCGCTCCCGGAAGCGTGCCTATGTCAACTCAACTCGAATGAGAAATAGGATGGCGGGAAAAAATGCATTTTTTTTTGTTCTTCGGTTTATTTTTATTCTTCTCGGATAGTTATTGTTTTTCTGCGGTCGTGTTATTTTTTGTGAATGTCTACTAAGAACATCCATCTCTGAAGATAATCGCTCGCAAGTTGTCGTCGTAACTGCTGTGACCGTCGTGCCACTTCGGGTTGAGTTGTTGAACTGACGATCGACTGTGCGAACTGAGGTTTTCCATATAGGTGTTTTGTACCCGCCCGTACCCTTGTTTTATTTATACATTGTCCCACACAAATGCACACCTTTTTCATCTTAGTTGACAGCGCTATTTGTGTGTTAATAGTTTCTGAAATTAAAAATACTAAAGAATGGAGTACCATTGACAGAGAGATGCTTTTAAACTGACTACCAATCTGTTTAGCATCACCAACTCATCTTACTGTGTTCTAGTCAAACGATAAGCAGGAATCGTAAAATTGGATCTTCCGAGTCAACACATGACCATGGTCCAATAGTGTCCATTCTTGACGTTCAGCCCTTATAAGATGGGAGTATTCAATTATCATGCAAAGGTTGCTAAGGATGAAACTTCCAGATTTGATACTGTTGAATCTGTTAACTCCAAAGATCCAATTTTACGTATTGACTGCGGCCATGTAAAGTCCCTGTTATATGTGCAGAATATACAATCATTTCAATAACTTTTTTAGTCGTAACACTAAAAACCTTTAAAGAATTTCTTTCAGTGCTAAACACAGGCGTCATTACATATGGGACATATGTTTTAAATTTACCATCAGGAAATTTTCGGGGCGTATTTCTCTTAATTTAAATTCTTGATGACAGCAATGAAAAAGAAAATTATTTTACCTATATTGAATGTCAAGAATTAGAGTTTGTAAATAGTGAATAGAGTACAATTAAAAAAAAAATGAGCAGTGTTATTGAATTGAAATAAGGTGGAAGTTTCATTAAAAGCATTCCACAACATTGGTTACCTGCAACTGGTTCATTTAAAAATCTGATTAGATAAGGATATTAGTTCGATACATATTTTTCAAACAATGGATCTGGAATATATTTTATGAATTCATTCAAAATCTATAAAGTGAACTAATTTTTATTAAACATTTATTCCCATGGATTTAGGGGCATTTGTGAGAGTATACCATGACATTTCTTTTCAAAACAAATTTTCTACCAAATACTCAACTGAGCTCATTTCATGGAAATTAATTCTTCATCCTACATATTTTAGATAAAAAAAATACAGAAAGAGATTCAAGTAGAAATTAAAATTTGCGAGATTTTATAAAAAAAAAATGCGTGTTGAAGAAAAAGATAAAAGCAGAAAAGCACTAAAAAAGTATTCATTGTCTAGTTTTATCAGTGTAGAAAATTAAAGTACGGAGTATAATTATAGAAGGGACCAAACATAGTAAGAAAAACGTTCTTCATTGAAATCATTAAAAAAAGTGATATAAAAGCTGCCTTTTAGAACTCTAAATTATTTTGCATGCATTTTTTATTTTGGTTTCACAATTTTAATCACCCATTTATTCACTTTTCACAGTATAGGCTAGAGCAATATTAGAATCATGTAAAGAAGAGAGGTTTTGTATGATGACCCAAAAAGTATTAGCTTAAACGTGAATCATAATGCGTATTTTGCTTCTAATTCCAAGCTTATAAAATGTGGTTCCCTAGATAAAATAAATCAAGTGAATATCAGTTACATTTCATAGTTAGAGTTAACTATTTCATTTCATTTACCAAATTTAGTTTTATAAAAATCCCATAGCTTTTTTTTACGAAAATAACCACATCTAGAGAATGCTTATAGGCTTCCATAAACTCTATGTTCTATGGAACTTAGAATAATGATTGCTCAGAATTATAATATATTTAGTATACAAATATTAACGGTAAAAGCCAATATCAGAAGGCAGTATTATATTACCATTCCTACTTTTAGTTGCTTCTTTAATATTCTATTTGTACGATAGGGTTAGACTTCTATTCGTTAGAACTGCACCTGAAGCTTTACTCTTAACACCTATTAATTGAATAGTTGAAAAATTTACTTAAGATTACAACCTAATTAATTATTTTCGTTAAAATACTACAATTACATCATATTTTTCGCGCGTCATATTTTTCGCATATATTATGCGCGTTTTGAAATGAACATTAAATTACGAGTAATAAAACAAAGAAATTCGTGTCCTTTATTTTACGACTTAAAAAATCTATTAGGTATCATTGCTTTAGCTAAAATTAAGACATAATATCAAAAATAAGTAGGTTTATATCGAAAAAAGAAAATATTGAAAAGAGGATGAAGTTAATAATGAATAGAAGTATACGGTTCAGCCCAAAATCATTAAAATAAAGGAAGGGTATCTTCATATTTTTCGAAAAGATTTTTATAATGTTTTAAGTATTTTGTTCAATACAGTGCTTTCCAATAAACTCCAAGACTGTTTGTTCTTTGAATGTGTTGTCTACTCTAAAAACTTGTATACAAGACCTAAAAAACTTAGTAGGTATAAAATTCATTTAAGTGTAACAAGTCACCCCAGAATGGTACTAACGTTGTGCAAAATTCCCTGTTGACTTTTACTTAAAATGTTATCAGCTATTATAATCTCTCGAAGTGACATAGCAATAACCTGGAAGTGTTTATTGTGAAATGTATATGTTAAATACGCTTATTGAAAAAAAAAGTACCTTGCATTACTTGAGTCTTGAAAGTTTTTGTCGTTTCATCTCAAATCAAATAAGGTTTTTAAATGTTTATAGATGTGGAAAAAATATATTTATTTAATTCAAGTTACAAACAGGAAAATTTGAAGTTTTGTACTTAAATTTTATGTCATTTTTGTGTAACATGAATCAAGCTGGGTCATCCTATAAAAAGCATTAAACTTTGTAAAGTACACAATTTTTATTAACATAATAATGTATTCGACTAGGAATGTTCTCAGTAAGGAAGAATTCTCCAGTGTCTTTAAATCAAGTCGAATAACCTGACTATTAAATTACTGTGTCTAGTACAGGAAATAATACGTTTTCTAATACATAATGACCACAAAAAGCTTATCGACCAGTACTTATTATGGTTCTTGGTGCAACTTAATTAAGCATCAGATTTTCTGATAACTTAACTGTTTCCAACATTCTTTGTATGCTGTAGTATGTGTACTTAAATTTTGAGAATTTGAGCAGTTTGTTTTGAATATTTTTAAAATCTGTAAGTAAACTACGAGATCAACAAATGTTAACTTAAATTTATTTTTATAGTAATTACTTCTTTTTAAACGAAAAAAAAAGAAAGTTTCTTATACTGCTGTAGTAAAAGAATACTGGTTTTGCATTTTCACTTATTTGTAATGTATTGTTTGGGGACGTCCATAAATTACGTGAGGTCAAGAAGTGAAGACAAGTTCCTACTGAAAAAATAAATGGAAGCCAGAAAATAAAGTATTGCATATTCACTAAAAGGGTAAAGCTAAATCAAATTGCATGTGAACAAAACTTTTATCTACCTTTAAAACAATGGGGTGATGTAACATAAATTGAATGATGGGGTAAATTAGGTAAATATTACATAAAGGTTCCCAAGGAAACACTAATATATTTTCATTATTTATGCTTAGTTTATGACGTTTTAAACATTTTTGCTCAACTAACAAGTCATATTAGTTATTTTTAAAAATTATCTACTATTTAAAAAAATACATGTTTGAAGTAAGATTTAATAATTTTTTGTAACTATAAAATTATATTAAAACGGAATAGACATTTTTAATAGGATTTTTCATCATTTTTTTTAAGATTTTTATCATGCTTAATTTGTTTAAAAAATTAGTTCTAAAAATATCAAATGAACTTAATTATTTAAATCATGAATAATTTATATAGTCCTTTTCATATGAAAATTGAAAAACAGAGGATTTTTTAAGCAAGCATAAATATTTTGTGTTAATTCAATCATTTTCTGTGTATCACTTTTGATTTTTACAAATGTTTAAAATGGAGTGATAAAATTTTTGTATAACTGTTGTCAAAAATTACTTCGTTGACAGCTTTTAAAAAGAGCAAGATGATTAATGGCAGCAAAACTAAAACTTTTTAAAAAGAAACTATTATTTTATGCAAACATACTGTAGTACAATTCACAAATTTTAAAAATAATAACGTATTCTGTGTCCCTCTATTTTAAAAATATAGTTTGCACACTGGTTATGTGAAAGGCATTGTTAATTCTTAAATGTTAAATTTAACAAAAAACTTTATAGAGCTGTTTATTTATACTTTGAAAATGTTATTTTTTTAAACCTAGTCAATTCATGAAATGTTGCATTTTGATGTTAAATGTTTTGTCAATATCAAAGAATGAATAAAGTATATGGTATTTAATAAGAATGGATTTTATTCTTAAATACTACAAGGTTTATACATGGTATGATAAATCTCATACTGATTAAATTCTTATATATTTTCACAATAGGTTTTACCTTAACTGTGTAATTTACTTAATCAAGCTTTCCTACACTCTTATTAACGTGATGATATACAAGTTTCTAACTTATTTTTATAATTAACTTTATTGCAAACTAACCTACAGAAAATTCTCTTATACATTTTTCTTCTTAACAAGATAAAATATAAGAAACAACGTTTATTTCCACATTAAAAACTAAAAGATTAAAATTGTTTCAGGAATAACTTCGATCCCCTTCGTCAGCGATAACAATATGGCTGTGGGACTCGAACTTTTAACTCTATTTTTTGTACTTTAACCTTTTACCCTTATCGAATTTTATAATATGCAAACTATTGTAATACTAATCGTAACCGAAATCGAAATAGCAATTGTATAAATAGCCAGCTACAATGTTTGTACACATTCACGACTTTCAAATATTTTTAACTAACCACTTGTTAAGTTTTTAAATAAAATTGTTTTTGTTCCTGTTTTACGAGCACGTATTTATATGCTTCCCCGAACAACTTCACCTGCACCATAGTGGTGACCGTGTGAATTTTAGAATGCTGATTTTAAAATCTTTGGAGTTTCATCATCGAGATGCTGACGTCCTGGAGCATTTTCATATTGGGTGAGTTTTAGCCGTGTCTCTGTTTCCATCGGGTTCGCGGTCGGGTTTCTGAGTGTTGGCCATTTTAGTGATCTCATTTACGGTGTATTACGTTGTGTACCGATTGGTATTAGTATGGTTAACGAGGATCAGAAGATAGCTGAACCCTAACTGCCCAATGCAGACCCCGAATTATCTCCAGTTTCAGTAAAGGCACCACCCTTTTGGGACCATGATCCTGAGACGTGGTTCTTTCAGTTAGAGAGCCAGTTTCATGTCTCTCGTATTTCAGTCGACTTGACTAAATGCAGCTATGTGGTTGCCGCCTTGGATTCCAAAATCCTTGCGTCTGTGAGAGACATTTTGAGAAACCCACCCGAGTCTGATATGTACTTGACCCTGAAGTCTCGCCTAATAGAGGTTCATTCCCAATCTGAATCCGAAAAACTGAAGCTTTTGATGCAGGATCTCGATCTTGGAGATAAGAAGCCCTCCCAATTGCTCAGGGAAATGAAAAATTTAGCTAATAACAAATTTGATGACGATGTTTTGGGCACATTGTGGCGACAACGCCTCCCTTTAAACATCCAGCAGATCCTTTCAGTAGCTCCGGGAGATTTAAATTCCTTGGCTAAAATTGCCGACAAGGTATTTGAGGTATCTGCCCCATCAGGGAATGTTGCTTCTTATTCATAGGTACCTGCCCCATCAGGAAATATAGCTTCTGGTTCAGCGGTACCCGAAATACAGGCTTTACGAGCTGAAATTTCAGCTTTGAAAGATCAAGTTGGTAAACTCATTAAGCAACGTAGTCCTAAAGGGCAAACTAACCTATCTCGTAGGCGATCTCACTCCCGAGATCATCGTAATGGAGACCTTTGTTGGTATCATGAGAAGTATGCCGACAAAGCACATAAATGTAAAGCTCCCTGTAATTTTCGGGAAAACGAGTAGGCTCCACTGCCGTCGCGGCAGCAGATGGTAGCCCTCCAAACCGCCGCTTGTTTATCTGGGATAGAGTCAACAGATTGAAATTCCTTGTTGACAGTGGCGCAGAAGTCAGTTGTTTAGGGAAATCTCACTCCATTACTAAAAGCTGTAGAGGTTTAACTTTATACGCAGCAAATGGTTCGCCCATTAGAACTTTTGGTACTAAAGCCATTTCATTAGACCTTGGCTTGCGACGCCATTTTGAGTGGACTTTTATAGTCGCTGATGTGTCCCACCCAATCTTAGGTGCGGACTTCTTGGAGAAGTATGGGTTGCTGGTGGACATTAAGAACCGCCGTTTAGTGGATAGTATAACCTCACTATCTAAAGGAGGCACAGTTAATTCTGGCCCTTCTTTGGGTCTTACCCTCATAGGTAACGATTGCCCTTTCCAAAGGGTATTACACAAGTTCCCTCTGCTTTTACAGCCCTTGTCTAACACCAATGCTAAATTGCATACAGTCACTCATTGTATTGAGACTCGTGGCCCACCTGTTTTTTCTAGAGTCAGGCGGCTATCGCCAGAAAAACTAGATTTTTTAAAGAAAGAGTTTGAAAATCTTCTGAAACAGGGAATAATAAGACCTTCTAAAAGCTCTTGGGCAAGCCCGATTCATATGGTCAAGAAATCAAATAATGAATGGAGGATTTGTGGAGATTTTAGGCGACTCAATGCCGTTACTGTCCCCGACAGATACCCTCTGCCTCATATTCATGATTTCGCTTTAGGCGTAGCAGGTAAATCTATCTTTTCAAAAGTAGATCTGGTTAAAGCCTTTCATCAAATCCCCATTGAATCACGGGATATTCCCAAGACAGCAGTAATTACCCCAATAGGTCTTTTTGAATACTGTCAGATGACTTTTGGCTTGTGCAATGCAGCTCAGAGCTTCCAAAGGTTCATTGATCAAGTGCTCAGAGGCATTGATTGAGTCTTTGCTTACATTGATGATCTTCTTATTGCCTCGAACGACGAAGCTACCCATAAAGAAGATCTTGCCAGAGTTTTCAGTCGGTTGCAGGAATACGGTATTGTAGTAAATCTAAACAAATGTGTATTTGGACAAAAAGAGCTCGATTTCTTAGGTTTTAGAGTTTCTGAAAATGGAATTTCTCCTTTGCCAGATAAAATCAAAGCTCTAACCGAATTTCCTTTGCCTAAAACTGTTTCAGATTTACGACGATTCCTGGCCATGACGAACTTCTATCATAGGTTCCTGAAGAACGCCTCTGGTATGCAGTCTTCTCTACACGCTCTAACTGCTGGCAAGAAGAGGAAGAATGACAAGACTCTCATCGAATGGACTGATGAAACGCGGAAAGCTTTCTCTGACTGCAAGGAGATGTTGGCAAAAGCCACTTTGCTAGCTTTTCCAGTTCCTAATGCAGAGCTTTTTCTTTTTACAGATGCGTCTGATATTGCTCTAGGAGCGGTATTGCAGCAAAAAGTCAATGAACGAGTTGAGCCACTTGGTTTTTTCTCACGTAAGTTAAACAAGACCGAAAGCAATTATAGTGTCTACGACAGGGAATTGTTAGCGATATACGCTGCTGTTAAGCACTTTAGATATCTTTTGGAGGGTAGAGGTTTTTCCATCTTTACGGACCACCGTCCGTTAATTTATGCGTTTAGGCAAAAGCCTGATAAATGCTCTCCACGGCAGACAAGACACCTGGAATTTATAGGTCAATTTTCTACTGATTTAAGGTACGTTTCTGGTGATGCGAATAGTGTTGCAGATGCACTATCAAGGATTTCTGAGATTACCTTGCCCTCTAGTATAGATTACGATGAGATGGCCTCCGCTCAGGAATCCGACCAGGAAATGCGTTCCTTGGTGGATTCGGACACGTGTCTGAAACTTATCCCCACTAAATTCATGTCATCCAAACCTTTGTTTTGTGACATTTCTACGGGTACAGCTAGACCCTACGTTCCTCAATCTTTTAGAAAAATAGTTTTTAACATTTTGCACAGTCTTTCTCATCCAGCTTATAGGCCCTGTTTGAAGCTGATCAGGGAGCGGTTTGTCTGGAATGCGATGGATAAGAATATCAAGACCTGGTGCAGAGCCTGCCTTTCCTGTCAAAGGTGAAGCGTCACACTAAAGCTCCCTTGTCGACGTTTGACTTACCATCTGCTAGGTTCTCACATGTACACCTTGACATCGTTGGACCCCTGCCTTCATCTAGGGACTTCCGGTACCTGTTAGCATGCATAGACCGGTACACCCGATGGCCTGAAGCCTTTCCTGTACGTGACCAGACGGCAGAAACTACAGCTCAAGCATTTTACGAGGGTTGGATTGCTCGCTACGGAGTGCCTGAGGTAGTAACAACCGACCGAGGGTCTAACTTCGAGAGTTCTCTTTTCAATAACTTTGCTAAATTTTTAGGATCTCATCGCACGAGAACTACTGCCTACCACCCTATTGCCAATGGTGCTGTCGAGCGTTTTCACCGTCAGCTCAAAGCAGCCATCATGAGTCACAGTACCGAGAGATGGATGGAGGTCCTCCCGACTTTCTTCTCGGTATCAGGTGTGCGCTGAAAGAAGATATAGGAGCCTCACCAGCAGAGTTAGTTTACGGGTCTACCCTGCGCCTACCTGGGGAGATCCTGCGAAACTCCAGCTCTGACCCTGTTCCGGCTTCCGACTTCGTTGCGCGCCTGAGGCTGAACATGCGGAATCTCCGGCCTACCCCCGCTTCTCATCATACTTCCAGGGACATCTACATCAGTAAAGACCTGCTTTCATCAACTCACGTATTTTTGAGGAACGATGCCTATAGAAAACCCCTGACCCCACCCTACTCCGGACCGTTCAAGGTGCTGAGGCGAATAGACAAGTTCTTCGAGGTGGAGATAAACGACCAACCCAAGACTGTGTCCATTGATCGTCTACAACCCGCCTACCTATTGTCACCGGACATCGATCCAGGAGTTCAACCCCACACCTTTTCAACAACTCGCTCAGGACGCCGTGTCCACTGGAAGATGTAGTGCTTCGTCCAAAGGACTGGGGAGGGAGTCATGTGGGACTCGAACTTTTAACTCTATTTTTTGTACTTTAACCTTTTACCCTTATCTGATTTTATAATATGCAAACTATTGTAATACTAATCGTAACCGAAATCGAAATAGCAATTGTATAAATAGCCAGCTACAATGTTTGTACACATTCACGACTTTCAAATATTTTTAACTAACCACTTGTTAAGTTTTTAAATAAAATTGTTTTTGTTCCTGTTTTACGAGCACGTATTTATATGCTTCCCCGAACAACTTCACCTGCGCCATATGGCCAGACCACAAAATGTATATAAAAATTTGAAGTGTCCCTGAATATCTAATTTATTGATTTAGAGAAAATCAAGGAAAAAATCCTATTTAATATTTTTATAGAAAATGCGTTATCTGTGTAAAGGGCGAAATCTAGGGTTAGGGACGATGGGGTGCAGCCAGCCCTCCTATATAAACCAATTAAAAAGTTGAGGGATGCTGAGTTTTTATGATCTCCACCCCCCCCAACATGACAAAATAACAATACTAATACGTATTATAAGCATTTTTTACGTGTTCGTATTCTTCCCTCGTCAATATTGATATTATTACAAAACCTTAAACAGAAAAATAACGATTTTAAGCGGTGCGATCTGCGGGGTGATTTGGAACACCATTTAAATCAGTAGTATAAAAAAGAACCCAGCCATTTGTCATGTGGGGCAAGTGCAATCATTAATCTGGAGTAATATGATATATTATAGAGCTTATAATATGTGACTGAAACAGGGGGCAACCTTTTTAGAAAGAGTGGCACTATTTGGAAAACAAAACTGTGCTTTCCTCTTTTTAAAACCTTATCCAAAAATATAAAAAAAAAATATATTATTCATTGACTGATTATGATAATTTTATGCAAAAAAAAACATGTTACGTTTGAGTAGTGGGGATGTAAAAGTGAAAATAGGGGTACACTTCCGAAAAGTTTTAGAAATTATGACTCAAGATTAATTTGTTTAATACATTTTTATTACAAAGTACTAATTTGAAAATCATTTAATTAATCAATAAACCCAAAAAAAAGTTATCTACATTGTAATACCTTAGTGAAAAGGGAATCTTACAAGTTTTTAAGTTATCCAATAAAGTTGCTTTTAAATTAAGAAACTTCAGGAATTGAAGTGGATAGAATACTGTTATTCAGGCAAAGAGATTCGGTCCACACGAACTATTACAATTTTAGATACTTTAACAAAAAAGAACAATCATAAAAAAATCTTTAAAAAATAATTAGAACTGAGTATGGAAGAGATGAACGGAGCACTGAAACCTCATTGATGACGGCAGACAACACTATTATTTTTTAAAACTAACATTCGTGATCATATTAACTCCCTAAATATTCAGAAAAGTTCAAATACTTGACTGTAATATTAAATTTTAAAAAAAATAGCATGAAACACTGATTTTAAGTGTAACCTGGATAGCATATCAAAAATTTTAACAATAACAGAAAATTAATTAAGTGGCGCAGCCAGGGGATAGGAGAAGGATTTTAGTATTTCGGGGGGTATGGGATAGTTTCTGTGATTTTCAATGGTCAAAAAAGGGGAATTTCGGGAGGGGGTTATATTTCCAAATCTCCCCCTCTGGCGAATTATATATTTGAAACTTTCATGTAAAGGTGAGTGTATCCACAAAAAATCACCCTTTTATTTTTAAAAATGCAAACATGGCAGATTACCGAACTTGGAGCTTGTCACTCACTGACTGAGTGAGTAGAAGTGCAATCTCCTTTTCATTCATAAAATTTAATCATTATTTATTGTTAAATTTGGTTATTTATGGTTAAATATATCAAATAAAGGAACATGCGCTTATAACATTTCACCCTCAATTAATTAAACACTTAAGATTACCCCCAAAAGATAAAAAGGACATTAATTTTAAAACTATAATCCAAAAACATTTTATCTCTTCAAGCAAAAACAATTATGAATTTTTTTTTTAAATTTTAAATGGAATATTAAATTATATGGAGTAAGAGACACATACACACTTGCTTATCGTTTTAGATTGGAGAATGTTGTCATCCTCCTTATATGATTTTGGAAGATGGGCGAATTTATGCAGGGCCCGACTTACAAGTTTGGGGGGCCAGGGCAAAAGAACTATTTGGGGGCCAACGACATGGTTTAAAATAAAACTTCAATTTATTTCACTCAAAATAACAAAATCGATCATCTTTAAACCAAGTGCGAACACTGCGTAAAAATTGTTAGTTCTAAAAGCTTTATAAGCTTAGTAAGATTTTTACTTTTTTAACATTTTCTTAGCTTTTTAAGGGGGGCCCTTTTGAAATAGGAGCCCTGGGCAAGTGCCCTGAATGCTCTCCCAGAAATCAGGCTCTGAATTTATGGGGGGTCAATGCCCTCCACTTTTTGAGAAAATTCCCATTTTATAAGGGTAAATCATGTTCCCAAAGCCATCAGGGACAGTTTGCCCCCCCCCCAGGGTCCACCACCTATCCATCCATGTTATGGAAGAAAAAATTATTGGATAAAGATTGTAAAACGAATGCTGTAATTTTGTCGCCCCACGAAAATACTTCCAACCTGAGAAGTAGGGCGTATCACGAAAACCGTTTTTTGGAAATTCAAAAAGGCATACTGAAAAAAAGTTGCCTCAGGGGTCACGTATTCTCCAGAAAAAATTTCAGCGCGATCAAAAAATATTTAGGTCCCCCGGAATCAGGCGCGGATCCAGCAGGTCTCCAAGGGGAGGGCACTTTTCGAGGATCACCTCTACCTTTGCACGCAAAATAGACTAAATTTTACTTTTTTCTATAAAGATCCCCCTAATGAATTTTATTTTTGAACCCAAACATGTTTGATAAACAGTATAAGCGAAACTATTTCTGAACCTCTGATCGGGATCTAAACCTTGAAACTGTCTTTTAAGAACGCAAATTTTTTAGGGGGTCTGGGGATCCTTCCCTAGAAAATTGTAGGGATTTTGACCCTGAATAATTCATTTTTGATCCGCACAGGCGCTTGATGAACGAAAAAAGTTTGGAGAATCTGAGGACACCTTGTGCTAAAAAAAAAGGGGCAAAGAAGGGAAAAGGAAGAGAAAAAAAAAGTTAAAAAGAAGAAAAAAATTATCTTTGTCAAAAAAAAAAAAAATTCTTATTCTTTCAAAATCTACATTCTTTTTTACGCCTTTTCTCCCTTTTTCCCATCTTTCCCTTTCTTTTTCACTCCAAGGAGGGGGCATTTTCCGAAGTGCCCCTCATTGAATCCGCGCCTGGTTGAAATGTATTTTGAAATATTAAAAAGCCGTCTTATACCATTTTGTTACCTGCTAATCAATTATTTTTCTTGTAGGGATAATGACACAACACTCCTATCTCTATAATGAGCTATATGAACTCAATTTGTTGTCAATAATTTGTTTCATATCAATAAATGTTTTGAATACAGGGTGGGCAAAAAGTCAGTACACTTTTGAAAATTAAAAAAAAAAAAAAACTTTCAAAAGTGTATCGACTTTTGCCCACCCATGAATAAAGTTATGGAGTGGTTGATTGTCCTTCATACACACTCAAATGCATAAAATTAAAAAAAAGCCTCGAACCGAAAATTTTACAGACAAATAAGAAATAGCACTGAAAATAAATTCCACAAACATATATTTTTAAGATAAAAAAAATGTTCTTTTTTATTAGATAAAAGTTTTATTTTTTTAAGCTACTAGGGGGCCTGCCCCCTGCTCGCTATCGCTCACCAACCCCCGGAACTACTTCGCAGTTCTTTTTAGATCGCTTCGCGATCTCAGCGAGCAAAGCTCGCTTGTTCCATCTTACCAATCACCCCGCTGGTCGGCTTAATTAATGCTCCTTTACAACCGAAACTACTTATCACTCTTGCTGATAAAATTTAATCCAAATCATCCCGAAAAAAACTATTGCTGAAATATTACTTTCCTAACTTAAATTGAAAATAAAAGAAATCACACATAGTGAGCTATCGCTCACCAACCCTCTTAACTGCTTCGCAGTTCTTCTCAGATCGCTTCGCGATCTTAGCGAGCAGAGCTCGCTTGTTCATCTCAACAATCCAGCAGAAGCCTTTTCTCGGCTTAATGGACTCTAAAACCGTCTGACGTCACACGGAACCAACACGTGACCTACTGAGCTTGCGATTGGTTACCACAGATATTACACTAGTACATCTACTAGTGTAGTATCTGTGGTAACCAATTGCAAGCTCAGTTGTAGGTCACGTGTTGGTTCCGTGAAGTCTCGAACCAGATAGGCGGTTAGAGTCCATTAAGCCTCTTGTAATACCGAAAATACCTCTCTCTTGCTTATCAATAATTTAATGGACTCTAACCGCCTATCTGGTTCGAGACTTCACGGAACCAACACGTGACCTACAACTGAGCTTGCGATTGGTTACCACAGATACTACACTAGTAGATCTACTAGTGTAGTATCTGTGGTAACCAATCGCAAGCTCAGTAGGTCACGTGTTGGTTCCGTGTGACGTCAGACGGTTAGAGTCCATTGAAATGTTAAAAAAATATTCAGCAAGTCTACTAATAACCATCAACCACTTTGTAGAAAAAAGCATTGTTGAAAATAAAAGAAATCAGACTCATCAATAAAACATGCATAAAACTCGTCTGTTTCTCTAGTGAACGGCGAGAAAGAGAAGAAAAAATTGAAACTTTGAATCTTAATAATTCTAAAACTAATTAGAATTTTTGAAAAAACAAAAAGCCAATATTTTTATAAAAAATATTTCTAGGTGTCTTTAAAATATCATAGTTCTACTGTGATTAGTTTTGCTTTTATAACGAAAAAACAGAAAAATCGTCAAAATTTTCGAAACTTTAAAACTTAATTACTCCAAAACTAATTCGAAATTCGAAAAAAGGGCGACGTGGTGCAAAACTGCACATCTAAGAGTATATGTCTGCAAAAAATCATATTTCTGCTGCTAATAGATTTTGCTGGGGGCGAACTCGCAGCAGAAAAAAATAATTTTCGACTTTGACATTAAATAACTCTAGAACTAATTATCTCATCTATTAGCTTTTAGAACGAAAACGATCCTCATACATTTGAATAGAAATGTTTAAAATTTCACAAATTTCCGTGGAATAGTTTTTGCGTAGTGAGAGTTCAAAGTGTTCAAAAATAAAATTTTCAAAAGCAGCGGCGGCGGCGGCGGCCGCGGCGGCGGTCACTGTTACTTTTTTTTAATATAGAGAGATAGTCAGGTTGTATATGAAATTCAATTTTAAAAGATAATCTGTAAAGATCGATGCATTTTTGTAAGAGAATTGGAGTTATTCAAGATAAAAGAGCTATACAACTTTTTTTTTTTTTTTTCAAATTTTTAAAAAAAATCACCAAAAAATTCAAATAAATATATTTTCATGTTTCACAGTAAAGAATAACCCCTAAAAGTGTTAGTGAAATTCACACATGAGGGTCAGGTTGCAGGTTGACACAGGATGATATACAAAATTCATACAAAAAATAAATTATAAACATAATTGAGAAAAATAAGGCTTGGATAACACACACTGCATGTTTATTGTTTACAATATCGAAATTAATAATCTCCAGTAGCTCGGCTCCAAATTCTCGGAGAGATGTGAGCGAATGGCCTGGACGTCAATATCGTGATGCTACAAATCGAAAGGACCCGGGTTCAAAGCCTCCTACCACTTTTTCAAATTTTGAATTTATATATTGACTTTAAATTATTAAAATAAACCAGGGGCTTCAGGAACGCATTGCACGGTTGGTTAACGCACTGCCATCTGAGGTAGGTGACAGTCGTTCACAAATGTTTCGGGTTCGATCCTCGGCAATATTTTCTGTTTTTTTTTTAAATGGTGAAGTATCAACTTCAAATTAATTACAAGACTGTCGCAGCTGCAGGAAAGGATGGCTTGGTGGTTAGCACACCAGACTGCCATCCGAAAGGCCCTCAGATCGAATCTGAGCCTTCTCAGCGGGTATAGCACTCGGAAATAAATACTGATTGGTATTTATAAATTTTCCTGCTTAATTCACGGGGGGGTCTTAATGTTTTTAATTTTCAACGTTAACTGTAACCGTAACAGTAAAATTAATTGAAAATATTACTATTTTTGATGACTTTGACACTCTTTTTTCTAACATTTCAAGACTTTAACTCTTTTGCCTACGGCGGAAACTGAAAGAATGTAAGTCTTAAGAATGAGGAGGACAGTATAATAGATCCTTCCAATCCCAAACCCCTACCACCATCCCAGGCGTTTCATTTAACTTAGGATTTTTATCCTAATTTATTAAGTGGTAACAAAATTTCAGTCAGAGTTAATAAAGATGCTCTACTTAATATTTTTTTCTTAAATTAAAAAGTGGTGACTAACCACATCCACTAATGCGAAACCGTTTAAGAACATTATTACTTCTAAACTAATATTTCACAGGTTATGGAAAGAAGGCCTGGACTGTTACTTTATATTAACAGAGCCATTCCAAACGCAGGACACAAATCCCGTTACAGATATATTACTTTTGCTCTACTTAATAATTTTCACTTAATTTAAAAAGCGGTGACTAAAAACCACTACCGCTAAAATGAAATAATCCAAACCGATTAAGAACAGAGCTCTAAACTTATATTTCACAGGTTACGGAAGGGATGCTTCACGGTTTTCTCATGTGAAGAGAAACACTCTTCACGCAGGACATAGATCCCGTTACAGAGTACATATTTTTGCTCAACTTAATACTTTTCACTTAATTTAAAAAGCGGTGACTAAAGACCACTACCACTAAAATGGATGGATTGGTCACATATATTTTCCTGCTTGTGTTATTGGCACAGAGAGGGAGAAAATACACCCAGGGCCGAGCCCCAGCTTTCGTCACCTTCCTATCTCGACGGTATAGTGGCCGTCCAAGGGGGGGGAGCACTCCGGAAAGTGCACCCTCTTTGGGCTAAAAAAAATGGGTGGAAGAACGAAAAAGAGTAAAATATAGTGTTTAAATTGTGGCACAAAATAAATCCCCTTGTATAAATAAAAAGTATGCTAATGAGATCCAGTCAATAGTTTTGCATTGCATTTTAAATGTACGAAAGATATTTCTTAAGTAAATTGCATTTTAAGTCTTTATTGTTGAAGTAAATGTTCCAGTGTTGAAATATAAGCTTGATTTGCCCGTTTTAAAGTAGTAAAATGTAATTTTTACTGTCTCTGGCACTCGGCCTTCTTATAAAAAGTTTCATTTGCACTCTGGTACCTAAAGGTTGGACCACACTGCATCATATCATCATAGAGCATCACACTGAGGCTGAAGAGAGGGTTCTTAAATGAAAACATAAAACACATCTGCTTTTGAAATCTTTCTTATTTGTATTAACAACGTATTAATCTGATTATTTCTAAAAATATGCAAACAGTTCCAATCTTTTTAAATGGGAATGGACAAGTCATGGAGGAGACAGCTGCAATCAATCGCAATGCAACAAACAAGAGGGGTTTCTTTTAAATACATTAGTGGTTATACTACAAACTGAATTTTCCCCAACAGCCTACCAAAGTAACGGATGTTTACAATTCGAAATACATCTGCTTCAAAACAGCTGCATCGTGATCTCAGAGTATTGGAAAATACAGCATTTTGTTTAGCTTTAGGGTCACTAAATTGCGACTAAATTATTTTGAATGGGTTATTTCTTTAAGCATATTAACATTGAAAAATTGTCAAAATATTAATTTTTCTTTAAAACACAAAAATGGACCTATAATGTGGTAATTATTTATTGAAAATCATTTTGTCCCACTCATCCAACCATGTCATAATTTTTTTTTACTGTTTGGCCTATTTATGGTGGCTCTTGTGAATTAAAACCCAAACCAAAAAAGTTTACTTATGCTATGGTAGTACAAAAAAGTTATAAAAAAACTTCAAGACTGGAATTAAGCATTTCCACAAATAATATGACTGTGATGTATAAAAACTTCTCCTTTTAAAGTTTTAAATTTTACCACACTTCTAGATAATCTTTTACTTCTTTTAGATTTATCCTTTAAGTTTAAATTAATGTTTACTATCGTACATATTATTTTATTAATTAAAAAATTTACCATTTAAGTTTTTTGAGGTATTTCAAAAATTAAATTGCTTTTAACCTTAATTTTTCTCCTCTCTTCTTTCTTCATTCTTTTAGAAACTTCATTTCTTCAAATTATCCCTAAAAGACATAGGGTCAGACCTAAGGTAATGCTATGGTCTTTTCTTTTTCATGGTTAAAGAGACTTAGTTTTATAAAATATTGAATTGAATGTTATACTAACTTCTTTAAATTTTAATTTTTAAAATTAAAAGTCCATTATAAAAAATATTACCAAGGCATAACAGTAAAACTCATTTGATATAACCTTATGAATTTGTACATAAAGAAACACAAACTTCATAGTAAATTTTTATTTTACAAATTTAATAGACTAGAGTAAATTTTAATAATTATTGCACAAATTTAGCAATCTAGATTAACATAATTTTTTCACCAAAATTTGTCACAAATTAACAGATAATGGCAATGGCACAAATAAAGGTGCCTTGTCCTTCAAAATTAGCAAGAAAAATTCTGCAAAAACAGTAGTTACAAGTGTTCACAAATCATTGGCAACCAAAGGAGTAAGTAAAATAAAATGTACACCTCCAATAAATATCTAACTACAATCAAAGTTGTTAATATCTAAAGCAACAGCAAAATAAGGCCATTAACAGGAAACAATAGTATCACAGTGTTTGTAAAACATTACAACATTTATCAATATACAAAAAGTTAACGAAAATCAAACGCATAAAGCATTAAATTGCACATTTAAGCACACATTTACAGGTGTGGGTGTTATTTTAAATGTTTAAGCAGTTTAAAAAATATTGCAACTTCAATAATATAATCTCATAAGGAATTATGGGCATCTTAAACAGTTTGTTTTTTATCTATCCCAATATATTACAAAAATATTATGACTGTACTAATTTAAATGGAAGACTTATTATCAATCCTAATCAAAAACCATAAAATAACTTGTCATTCTATGATACAATGTTTCACATAATAGGAACTATTTTTTTAAAGCAACAAATGTCACAAATACAAGTTTTTTAGACTTGAAAATAAATTTGTATTTTGCAGGACAAAATAAAATAATTCAAGAACTACTTGACATCAGATCTAAATCATAATGGCACAAAAATGCTTCAAATGCTTACCAAAGACTGGCTTCTGAGAAAAGGAAATTTAAATGAAACCAAAAACAGAATAATGTTAAAAAATATGTCTAAAATTCCTAAGAAAAACCTGAAATATATTAATGACTTACACCTCTCAGTTAACTTCAGATTTTAGTGTTATGCATCATATCTCTGGAACTACAATTACAAAACTTTTCTTGTGACATTTCTTAAGATTCTTTTCCTTTTAATTAACATTTTACAATCTTAAAAGAAAATTTCTACCCTCATAATAATGACTCCGTATCAAAATCTTTTTGGCTTCAAAACAATAAGGCACATTTCTAAATCTTACAAAAAAAAAGCACAGTATTTCTTAATGAACTTTGACTGACACAAAAAATGATGAAATATTATATAAGGCACGGGTTCACTAAAAGCCACAAATATACCAACTTATCATTCTATTAAGAGGGACAGGATGAAAAACCATTAAAACTTGGTGTATGGGAAATAATACAATGTTTGTGACAGATCCAGCTGCCAACTACTTGCATGAAGCTCGATAACCTCAAGGAGGGTTTTGCGTATTTGTGCATTTATGGACGGATTGAGAAACGCGTCCCGTATGTTTATCACTAACAGTTGCATTCGCTGTGCACAGTCCTGTTCCAACTGTTTGCCGACTGTACTCAACATTCGTCGGAGGATTTCAATCTAGAATTAAAAAACACTATTTAGATACAAAAATTATTGGCATATCACATTTACAACTTTTCAGACAATTTGTCCATAACAGGAGGTCTCTAAAACAAATTATGCAATTATTTAAGTCTGTTTAAATGCCAAATTGATCCAAAAATGCCAAATTGTTGCCATCAAGTCAAGATCGTTCAGATTTGATGTAGTATTACACCAAATACTGAATCCATCCATGCCAATAACAAGGATTTTACCTCATTGAGTGGTTTGTGAGACTTTCTGCCGTATTCTGTGCTTTCTGATAAATCGCCCGATCAACTAATCAACAAAAATTTGTTAAATTCATGTTTGCTTGATTCGGCATTCTGAGCGCAATGATCAACTAACAAACGTTTGTTACGTTTGTCAGTGGCACCAGAGCTGGCGAACAAGCGAAACCGTTGGCGATAAAAAAAGCTCAATCGTGATTGGTGGAGATCTTTCAGTTGTGAATAGGATAGGAAAGAAATTCGCGAAAAAGCAGGAAATAAAAGCGTTTTTGACTGTATTACTTTAAAAGTCGATGATTTTTAATGAAGATTAATTAATTTTTTATTGTTTTACAATCTTTTATAGCTTAAAAAAACATTTTCTTTTAATATTAAACTTAATTATTACTCTTAAATATTAAACTATCTATACAAGAAAGAAATATAAAATATTTTTATTATCTCAATATGGAAATGTCTTAAATTATAGAAATAATTTCATATCTTTTTTAAAACGTTACTGAATTGAAACAAATTCTCAAAATAATAATTAGTTCTTCAATTAAAGAATAAATTTACTCTATTGGATTCATTTTTTACATTTAAAAAAAATATGTATAATAAAAGAACTCAACATTTAAAATCATTTGAAAAATCAGAAAACTCAAGAAATTTATTTAAAGGTGATCAGAAAGATTTCGAATTAAAATTAAAACAGCCTTAAAAAATTAATTTGCTTTTATTATATTTTGTTAGCTGATTATAATGATCGCTTAGCTATCATTATCAATTTAATTAAACTGGAAAATATTTTCAATAAATTTATTTTTAATTGGAATTTATTATTCTGATTCAATACTTTGATGCGAATTTTTTGATGAGGGTAGTTTAATTCTAAGAAAGAAACAGGTTTAAAAATATATATTTTTGTGTCTTATTTCTCTAGAAATATTTGTATAATTCCAAGATAATTTTCTACTACACACAAAAAAAATTTCAATGCTCTGAAAGAATTAATAAAAAAAAACATCATTTGCTGGACCCGATCACACAACCTTCGGGTCCGTAGTCCAATACCATCACCACCATACTACTTTAATCTTTGACCAGGGAGAAAGTTTTAGTATAAAAACATTGAAGAGAAAAGTAGTGCCAAGAGTTTAGATTACTTTTAAGGTTTTAAGAACATCTGAGAGTGGTTTCCTAGTTGTTTATATGGATTTCCAAAACATTTAAATATATCGTTTTGGAGAATGTATTTTTTAGTGATCTTAGTTATGAAATAGTTCTTCTATCTGTGCGGACTTACACGTTAGAAAAGAGCTGTTCTGCGGATTTTAATTGATGTGATTTAAGAATATTTTGAGTGTTAATTCACTGTTATACAATTGTAAAACTATTTTTTCTCTAATGATAACACTTTAACAATGAAAAAATACTTCCAGAGTCTCAAAATGAAATGTTCACGATTTTTCATAGGCCTAGGAATAGACTGATGAGAGGACGCCATTTTTTCTATTCTCGATTCTGATTGGTAGTTCAACTTAAATCACTCGTTTGTTGGCTGATTTGTTAAGTAACAAATATTTGTTAATTGAAGTGGATTAACGGTGGTCAGAATACCAAATCAAGCAAATCAATGTTTGTTAGAGGTTGCCAGAGGCTCAGAATACGACCGTTTGAGTCTCATGTAAAATGTTAAAGTATGCATAGTTGTTTGTGTATACTCATCCTAAAGCCATTTAATAAACGAGTTCGGACAAACCTACATATACATCAAAAGCCAAAAATACTATTCATGAATACAACTACAATTTCACCAAACTTCCTCATACATGAACATAGGTGTAAACATAATAACTTAATATTGGGGGGCCAGTACTAGACTTAGAACCATAAAATTTAAAGAAATACAACCAAACAACCATTAAGTTTACGTGCCACAAATTAAATAACCTAATTTTGTATCAGATTTATAAATTAAACTCCATTGCATGCCCTTTAAATATCGCCAAGATGTAATATCCTGAGTTGCACTTAATGTAAAATTTTTGTGTAACAATGTAAGTACGAAATAAGAAGGGAGGCCCAGTAGAATTTTAGAAAATTGTCTGTTAAAAGTAGCATTTAAGCTCATTTTGAGATATTTTGGGTTACAAATTAAGAGTTAAGCCACCAATTAATTTCTATGAAAAAACTACAATTAATAAATATACACCAATATTTCGGGGGTCCTCCTCAAGAAAATTTTTAAAATTTGATCTTAAAAGAAATTTTTAACTCATTCTGAGACCTCAGGCTTGGAT
Source organism: Tetragnatha montana (assembly GCA_963680715.1). Classification (NCBI taxonomy): domain Eukaryota; kingdom Metazoa; phylum Arthropoda; class Arachnida; order Araneae; family Tetragnathidae; genus Tetragnatha; species Tetragnatha montana. Next base: position 27,614,781 of record OY796677.1, read on the forward strand.
TCCAAGCTAAAAAATATCCAAACTTCACAAAAGGTGTTTTTCATTTCTTAGGAGACAATGTGGAACTAATAAGATTTTTAATAAAATATATTGGGGGCTCTGCCCCTCTTCGGCCAACATTGAGGGGCTCAAGCCCCATGTGTATAAAACTTTTCCCATTACTAGCCCTTGGCTTTTCACCTATGCACAAGTAACCAAATAACAATAGGATACTCACTTCCCCTTCGCTATTCAATGACGGAGGCTTCAGGATGATATTCGCACACTCGTACAAGAGCGTCTGAAGCGTCAGGGCAAGGTGGGCCATCGGTGAATTGGGGTGAGGCCCAATGAGGGAGCCATTGCCCACCTGCTGCATCATTTGGCTGTGCTGGTTCTTGACCAGCAGGAAGAGTTGGGTGAGGAAAGAGACGTAGGCAGTCCAGCGGCGCATTCCGGAGGCAGTCGTACCCACCGAGGTCAGGAAGGGCGACCGGAGAAGCTTGTCGCGCTCGTTGTACCACTCGCGGCAGCAGTTCTGGAGGCTCTCCAGGAAGGTGTGGTCGTGCTCCTTCTGAAAATTGCATTGGGAGGACAATTAGTTAGGAAATTAGTTGAGAGAAGTAGGACTGGAAGTAATTAAAGAATGCACTTTATCATATGAGTTATCCAAGAACTCATGACTCAATCAAGATTCACCTAAGTAGAATCATAACATAAAGTTAAGGGAACTTTACGAAGGAGCTATATGAAGGTTACTCAATGGTGTGGCACCTAAAAGATCATGAGGTCTAAAATCCTTCCAAACTGGTCGGTGGGTGATTGGAAGAACCTTCCAATGACATATTTAGTTTGAAACAAGATGACAGGAAAATAAAAGCTTTTTGCTATATTTTACAATATAATATAAAATGAAAATAGCTTTATTTGTAAAGATGCTTAAGATTAACCACATATATTTCTTAGTTAAAAAAATGTGTTTTTTTTTCAATAAATTCCTTGAGTAGTTTAGCATTCAAGAATAAGCAAGCTTTAACGAGAATACCGAAATATTTATCGGAACAGGATTTTAAAAATATTGGAAAATAAAAAGAGATGAATAATAAGCCACATTCATTCTCACTAGTTTCTGAATCTTAACAAAAGATGAAGAAAATGCTCACTTCAATTATAGAGAAGCACAGTTGGGCAGCAGGGGCAGAATATTGCAAGCTTTCTACAGCCTTGCTGCATATCAAGCGCACTAGTTCCATAAGCTTTTGGCAGGACATAGAATTGGGATCTAAGAAAGGACACATTATTATCATAAAACAAACAAGATATCACAAGTAAATTCAATGTGTTTCAAATTTAGGCATAAATTTTTAAATATCATTAACATGGAGGTGTAAAAGAAATTTAGTTAGAAACTCGGGCAAAAAGATCAATACAACTTATAAATATAAAAAACATGCTATACCTTGAACAGCTTGTTTGATTAAACCAGTATATTCTAAAGGGAAGGCTTCTCTGTCAAAGCCGAGGGTATCAAAACCCCGGGATTCGTCAGCAGTAAAGCTCTTTGAACGTTTTAAGGCACTTTTAAGCTCTGCAGGTAAAGAGTTGGGAGTGGAAGGACTCTTCCTTGTGATAGGCCCCTCCACAAAATGAACCTTGGTGCCATTTTTGTTGATTAGTTCTGAAACATAAAAGGGAAGTTCGTTTAATCATACAAGCACAACAAATGATTTATGCAAAAGAAATATATTTTCATAAATACAGAAAATTTTCAGTTTCATTAAATATGAATGCATTTGAAATAAGATTTAAAAACGGAAACAAGTCACTTTGTATGTTTAAACATAGACAGCTAAATATTTGAACATTTCCTTAATATTGAAATTTAAAAAAACAAGTTCACTTGGGAATACTTTTGATTCCTCAAGATAGCAACAGCTAAAAATTGCAAGATACTAATTCAAAAATAGTCTCTAGACTAGTCATTCAGTTACTTTAGAAAGAATTTAAATATGTATAGTCATGCTGAGCATGAGTTAAATAGATGGATCTCTGTCTAGTCACTTTTAGAAATCTCACATTTTTAAGAGAGGGTGAAAAAGACTTTGGTAGTTTTCTTAGAAAGATGTACATGCAAAAAATGCTAAGCTCAACCCTTACTAAGCTAAATTCAGAAAAAAAATATTTAAAAAAATTAAGCGATTTGAAAGACCAAAACAAGTATTCGTACTTCCATAGACTAACATTAAAAACCATTGCCATAGACAACATTGCTGAAAAGCATATTTCGTTTATAATCCTAATTTAACAGCACTACTTTTTTTCTTGAGGTCCATAATGACATCAAAAAGGTGTAGATGAAATGAAAAAAGCGGCACTAAAGTGCACCCGCACGAGTCTCGGGAGCTTGCCAGAGGGCTTTCAAATTGCTTCATTTTTTCTAACTGTTCTGATATTTATTTTGTGCTAAAAGGAAGAATAACATAATATGTTTGAAAAATTTCTGTTTGGATTCTGCACACATGGAAATTTAGCCATAATTGGTAAGGTCATAATTGTTTGGGTGTACGAACACTTTCTGTTGTGACTGTATATGTTTGAATGTCTTGTATAAATGGGGATATGAGCAACTAGATTAGCAAGATTAGCTGTGTTTTCAGTAAAAAAATTAAGTGTTTTTCCACAAATTTTAGTATATCTTTATAAATGAGTTTCTTGAGATAAAATCTTTATTTTAGAACATTTTTCCTAGTAATATTCATCTCAGGTATGGGGAAATGTTTATTATTAAAAATTAATTTAGGTATTCTTTAAAATTTTTAAAGAAAATAGAAGGTAATGTTTTAATTTTTTAGCATAAATGTCAAAGGGGTTCCTCTGATAATTAGTCAAAAGTTAGATATTCTAAACCACAATTTTAATTTCTGCAAATTCTTTTTTCCCAAAGAGCTCAACTTAAACACACAATGTTCCCATCCTCCTGATGAATATTCCTTCTACTTGGTCCCAACCTGTAAGAGCGGTTCAGCAGCTGAGGCCCCAACGCAAAAGGGTTTATGGATAAGATTTTAAACAGAAATTTTAATTTCAATCTAATGCAAAGACAATAGATCACATAAAAGATGCACATGCAATAATGCAAAAACTGATACAAGATTAAGCTCTAATTTGTTTAAAAAGTAATTTTTACAAATTGCTTAAATGCAAATTTCCAATTTATTATATTTTATCAGTTTTAATAGAGGTGGTCTCACAACACTCAACATACTTTTCAAATTGCACAAACTCACAGCCCTCATGAATGAATTTTACCTTTTGAAATGGGTGGCGATGTAGGTTCATGATTTCCAGGCTGGACATTTTCAGATGATTCAAGCTTCATAGCATATTTTTTAATATTATCTGAAGGCAAAATGCACAGAAAGAATGAAGCAGCATTATACAAGCAAGACAGAAATGTATAGTAAATAGATAACTACAACTACAGATCTAAACTGAAGCCTAATGAATTTATTAACCTACAAATTTGATAAAAGAGATGGTAAGAAAAAGAAACATTTATAATTGCCAAGACAAATGCATAATTAGTATTGCAGAAGAAAGATAAACTAAATTAGGTAAAACATCTAAAGAATCAAGTTAAGTTGGAGTATTATAGTTGTTTTTAATATTTATAGATGCAAATTCTTACTTCTAGGACTATAAATTTCCATTGGGGGTCTAGAAGGTTTCGAAGAAACCCCAGATCGTTTGTGAGCTTTCACTTCTTGAGTTCGAAGCATATTATCTCGTACCTAGCAAAAGATGAAAAGTTAAGTAAAGCTCTACAAAAAGTTAGCTGAATTTTATTCATTCTTCTATTGTGAAGATAACACATTCCATATTTTTTATTTTCAAGGATACTACAATTTGTAAGTGCTTACATAAAAAATAATTTTTCAGATAAAATCTTTTGGTACTTTGTCATGTGCATTATCAATAATCGAACTTGATTGAAAACCTATTACAAATTACACAAAATATATAAATACTGAAAATATATAAATACTGCTAATTTAATTTTGATGGTTTATTTAAAAACTTAATTTTGATGGTTTATTTAAAAACTTAATTTTGATGGTTTATTTAAAAACTTAATTTTGATGGTTTATTTAAAAACTTAATTTTGATGGTTTATTTAAAAACTTAATTTTGATGGTTTATTTAAAAACTTAATTTTGATGGTTTATTTAAAAACTTAATTTTGATGGTTTATTTAAAAACTTAATTTTGATGGTTTATTTAAAAACTTAATGTTTTTCTTTTATTACAATTTATTAAAACACTTGGGGCTTTTATCTAGTTAACCCCCAAGTGCCATTTTTTAAAATTTTAATGATTGAGGAAAATATAGGGATAAATTACTTGGAAATTTTGCAAGTCTTTGTGGAGGCTTTCTGCTTTGACAGAAGCATTGTCTTGCCTACCGGTCATGTTCGGATTTTCGTCGTCGAGAGTTACTTGGCTCTGTTTTCGAATCGAAGGCGTAAGAGGAGCCGGATCTCTAAAAGTAAACCAATTTATTACAACACATTCTCAATTTAAGTTCTTATCATTTAACTTGTAGCTAATGTAGAATAACCAACCATGACACTAGAAAATATCCTAAGAATATTGACGTAAAATTTAATATAAATTAAGATTTTATAAATTAGATTAATTAAGATTAATATAAATTAAGATACAATTTAACAGGTGAATACACTATACACCATAGACATGCAACCTTCATTTTACAGTAGTGGTTTCTAATGGATGGTTCTTGGTTTGTTAAATATAAAACAAATTTCAGGGGGTCTGAGGAATATTTTTTACACTTTACAATTTAACTTTGATTTATTTAAATACATCTAGTATTTATTTTTTATATTAGATAAAGTGTTATTTTTAAATTACATCAAAAAAATTTTGATTGCTAGTATAAGTGGTTAAAGCTTTTAAAATATAGTGTTTTCCACTACTTTTACTCAGATATATTCAAAGCTTAGGAGGAGCTTCAAATATTCTATATTCAAAGCTTAGGAGGAGTATACATAGCTTTAATTGTGAAACTAAAAAGTCTAAAATTGGGTACTCCTGCATTACAACATGTTATCAATTCTTCACTGGTTCAGTATTTTACATATACATTGCAGAGCTTTCAGATTCAGAAGACAAAAAAAAAATAAGTTGGTCATAGTCCAGAGAATGGACCATCTCTTTGCCTCTTCCCAAGAGTGATTTTGTGAGAGCAACTTAAGAAAAACTTGGCACTACTTAGCACTACTTTCAGCACTACTTGGAAAAGACCTCAGAAAAAATTGGGAGCCAAAACACCACCAAAGTCTGGTTATGGCCTACAAAAATGTTTTGATCCCCCCACTTTCAAAATGTTGGAGCAGGTCCCTGCTTTCCAGAGAAAAGACTTTCAAGTTAATTTTAAAAGTGCTGTTCTAGCTTTTTTGTATTTTGTGTTGCTTATGATTTAACTCAAAAACTGGAAAAGTTATGGGAAGAAAGGGGGAAGGTCTCTTTAAATTACAAAAAGAAATATTTTGCTTGAAAAGTGCTTGTGTTTAGATTTAAAGTGATTAGGGACTTTGAATTTTTGAAATGCTTGTTTTTCAGTTCTTTACATCCATATTTTCTTTAAGTTTGCAGGTAAAAATCTTATCTTCTATCAAGCTGGAGTCTATAGACACATATAGATGGTGCAAAGAGTAGCACCGTAAATCACCAAGAAGAGTGGCACCTGGTTGTAAAATAGCCCCCTAATTTTACTTGGCAAGTTAGTTCTGTTACATTCTTTGAAATCTTTACCTACTTACCAATCACCATAACACAAAATTTAATTCAAAGATAAATGAGTTCATGTTCACAACAAGAAATGTAATAAGGTTTAGGTTTCAATAACAATCACAGGTAAATGCAAAAACACCAGGCCTGGGCGACACTTTTTGATGAAATTTGGTGTTGCCAATGCAGTTTATTGGCGAGTAAGCAATTCAACTTCTATAGAACTAGGTTGCCAGAATTCACTATTTTATCGCCATTTTTGGTGCTAGGACCGGCGTTTGGTAAATGAAACTATTCCATGCTGCAGCTGAATTTGGCAATTTTTTTGTCACCAAGTATGACGCCAATCAAATAAACCAAAGTATGACATTCGGTGGCCAAATTTGGCGACGAAAATCTGCAGCCCAGATTCGCTTTATTAGCCCGGCATACTTGCATGAACCGAACCACATGATTACTGATTACCACCTTATGATTGTTTGGACAGAAAATAGTCACTGATGAGAAAATTAAAAGTTTTTCTTGTAACTAAAAATTTCTGCTTCATATAGTAGTAAGTAACAATAACCAAAACCAAGGGATGGAATCCAATTTTAATTACACAGACAAATACAATGCCCATCCACAAGTAGTATACTAACAGAGTCTAATGAGAGAACCAGTATCTAATTTGGCACAGCAGGAATAAGAGCCCTCCATTTAATTATTCGTACCACATATCAACGTGCTGTTTAAAATACATGGCTTAATTCGACATTAGGAAATACAATTCTAAATTATTCTCGAGAAAATTTCATCACTTACATATTTTCGGCATTGAAGTTCTTGCCGGTGGGAACGTAAATTTCCCATCTAGCCCATTTTTTTCTGGGTCTTTCTGGAGCTGGAATAGGCACATCGCCAAATGACTGCACATCTAGCATGTTCGAAACTAATTGTTATTTCAAGAAACTTGAAGAAAAAGTACTCCACGAAAGGATAATGAGGAATAACTCAGCGCAATGAAGTCCTTTGTCAAGAAGGTAGATTTAATTTTAAAACATTTGACAGTAGAATTCAAAAGTACGCTCAAAACTCAGTCAAATGCATGTTTCAGGAATTGAAAACGCGAATAAAGAAAAAGAAAATGCACAGCACGTTGAGTTGTTTTGGATTTGACGCAATAACAAAAATCATACAGTTACAGTGTATGAAAATTCTGCATGGAAAAAGACAAATTTTCACTTTTATCCCTTTTGCATTCTTTACATAAGAAATTATGAAAATTATACTGTTTTCTAATGCATCAAAAATATATATTAAATCAGAAGAATGGAGTCAAGGAAAAGAAGTTCCCAAAATAAATAAAGTTTGAATATAAAATGAAGTGGAGAATAAAATCAAAGGCAATCAAAAGAGCATTCACACATGACGTCACTTGAAGGACAAAAACAACGTTGCAAAGGCTGTTGTTAGGGGCTGGAAATAGAAGCATCCAATAGAAGCATTCGCACATGACATCACTGCAGGATAAAAACAACGTTGCTAAGGTCGTTGTTAGGTAAAGTCATGTGATTGAAAATAGAGCATTATTCGCACTTGACGACGTGGAGGACAGGCAACAACGTTGCTAAGGCTGTTGTTCACCCGTTGCTACAGAGTTTGTTAGGGGCGGAGTCTTGTGATCGCAAATGCTCCAATAGACGACATTAGTCATAACGTCACTTGCTTGTGTGGAAACGTAGATTCCATCCGTGATTGGTTCCGTACGGATTTACCTCCAATCACGGAACCAATCACGGATAGGATCAACGTTTCCAAACAAGCAAGTGACGTCACACTAATGTCGTCTATAGTATTCGCACATGACACTTGACGACGTGGATAGGCGTGGAGGACAGGCAACAACGTTGCTAAGGTCTGAGTCACGTGATTGAAAATGCTCTATCTAATCCATGAATGAGGGGCGGGGCGTGACGTAGCCAAAGGGGGACGGGGGATTTGGGTATAAATGTATGGGATGTATCCTCCGAAAGTCAGAAATGAAAGAAAGATGTCCATAGAAAAGGACTAAATTTAGCCCATATCCCCCCAAAAAATTTAGATATGCCCTCCGAAATTTTTTCTGGCTACGCCACTGTCGAACAGTAAATGAAAGAATCTGTAGTCCTTTTCAAGCCAATTTTCATCTATCTTTTCATTGGGCAAACGAATTAGATGACGCGCTTTCTTTCTTTCTTTTTTTTAGAACTTAAACCAATCACCCTACAGGTGAGGGTTGGCTTGACGACAAGGTCTACAGAAACTTTTGAAGCCGCAAATATCGCCGGCGCCGCGCCGCCTCGATCGACTTCGGTTGTGCCGTTGTGTGGTCAAAGTTATAAAAAATTATAGGGATAAAAATCGGTTGAAATGACACCAAAGTATCCAAATATTGCCAATCATCCGCATATGTAAACTTGCGCCACCAATAAATTAATATGAGTTTATCAAAAAAAAAAAAAAGATCGTTAAGACAAGTCTTTTTTAATGCCTTCTATTTCCCTTGGATGTTTCAAAGGCCCTACTCATGTTGATAAATTTACTTGGGACCCCAAAAGAGGTTTCTTAATTTGTTATTATGAATTCCCTAAAAGAGATATTTGGTCGGAAAAATATTTTTTAGATGCGCAAAGGAGTATACTTAACATATTAGCTGTGTTTGAATAAATATAATTGTTTAAAAACATTAGAAAAATAATTTAACAAAAAGTGTCCCGAGGTGCCCCACTCTCCCCTACTATTGTATTCATGATTTTTGCTTCTTGGTGCTTTATTGTTTTACTTTAACTACCCTTCTACTTCTAATGTACCCTGATATTCTTAGACTCTTCTTACATTCTATATTAAAATTGAATAAAAATCAATAAATGAACATTTGATCTGAACTGACACATTTAAGAATAGCTTGATAACAGAAAAAACAGAACTGCTTTAAAGGACTTTTTAATGCATGATTGCTCTGTTGATAACCTTTTGTCTGTCTTTTTGGAACATAATACCCTGAAAGGAAATATACAAGTGCTTAAAACCGGCGAACCATAGCTGTTCTGTTACTGTGAAATGGATAAAAAAAATAATATAATTACTATTACCGTCACGAAAATCTTGTCCTTTGGTTTTGAAAAGGATGAGTTATTGTCGTGGTTAAAAACTAAATGACCCTAGAGCTCCTCTGTATTTTTTTTCTAAGGATATGTTATTCAATTTTATGTGTACAGTGGTTATGTTTGGGTATAAAGTAGTATGTTCTTGAATGTTCTAAAAGCTTGTTATTTATAACACTTTGTTCTTTTCATGCTCTATTTCGACCAGATTCTGAAATACAATGGTCATTTTATTTCTAACTATGCGGTTTTATGTTTGAAGAACAAATGCATGGTATCACAAGGAAGTTGGAAAGTAAAGTAAGGTAACTTGAAACTAAGCAACTAGAATTTTTAAAACATTAAGAAACTAAGGTTGAGATACTCACAAAAAAGTGAGATAATTTATTTCCTTCTTAAGGTTATAGGGAATTTTATCGAGGAAATTAATTATTGTTGAAGATGTAAGTTTGAAGTCATTTTATAAATACTTCTAAACTAAATGAAAATTACAAATAAAATATAAAAATATGATACGGTAATGTACTTTTATTTCTACAATAAAATATAATTTTGAGGTCCAATAAATTTAATAGAAATAAACTAAACCAGACTTATTGATCAACACTTTAATTATCTTTATTTTCAACTGCGAAAGTTGTTGAAAAAAATTTATTTCGCAAAGTTTTCTTTTATTAAAAGGTCGAAAGGTTATATTTTTGTAGTCAGTGAATCCGTGTTTACGACTCAAGAAGCAAGAAGTTAGTAACATTCATTTATTTTCCCACTGGTGGGAAATTCTCTCACTCTCCGATTCAATTTCAAAAATATTTTTTGTAAGAGCCACCCAAAAAAAGCAGAGTTTCCTTCCAGCAACCATAGAGAAATTGCCTTTGAAAACAAACCGTCTTGTTAAAAAAACATGAATAACAGCTTTGCTAGTCTTTAAATAATATGCTGAGTTATAAATAAAGCTTTCTTTTTAATTTTTATCAGTAGATAAACCACTTTAGACTAGCTTTTTGAGAGCAAGTGTTATACAGAAAAATTAATGGAAATACTAACTGAATGATTTTATGAAAAGTGTAGAAAATACGTAAGTCCTCTAAAGTTAAAGTAAAATTTTTAATGCGTAATAAGCAGAGGTAAATAAAATAAAAATCCTAATACAGAAAAATTAATGGAAATACTAACTGAATGATTTTATGAAATGTGTAGAAAATACTAAGTCCTCTAAAGTTAAAGTAAAATTTTTAATGCGTAATAAGCAAAGGAAAATAAAAAAAAATCCCATGTTATAATTTTAATCTTTTTGAAAACACACCATAATTGCTTTCAGGAATGATAGAAAAAATATTTCTTTTTTACATGCTAGTAACTTGAATTTTCATCGGTTGAGAGAAAATAAAGAAAAGGACTACAGAGAGGAGACATAGTTCCTCAATACGCCTGCAGAGAGCAGCACCACCGGAGGAGACGGCAGAGAGTTCGTCAGCCCATCTACAGAGGGCAGCACGAAAGCCAAGACATTTGTCAAACAGCTTGCGGCAATTTAAGGGCGCCGCGGTACAGTTTGGTAACCACTTGTTGTATTGCTTTTTTTTCCCAATAAGGAAAATGGTTTTGGTCGATATTCAAAAGTATTCATTTAAACTTATCGAACCTTGAGAGCCTAACGCAATTTACTTCAATACAAATTATGAAAAAATATCCAAATATCATAAACACTTAAAATGAAAAAATTTCAAATGATAACAAAAAAAACCCCTATTTTTTATTTATGTTACTTTTAAAGTTGATTTTCTTATGTTGATATGGTTTGACAAGATTTAAAATACATAATTATATCCTTGTTTTCAATGTTACCTCCCCTTCTCCGAGCCATATTCTAAGATAAAATAAATGAACGTATCCACATCTCATAAAAAAATCTTCATAATATATTATCAATCCACTAATATTATCCTAAAAAAGCCTGTATTTTGTGTCAGAATGTGACCTCCAAAGTACGCTCTACCTCCAGTCCAGTCCAGTGGTATGCGGCTTGGAACGTAACCTTGCACCGAAACCTACGTTCGCCAATCGAGTAGGTTTCTTAATTATCCATCTGCAGGAAGCTTGATTTAAATTAGCAAGTAAGTTGGTGTGAAGTTGAGTTGAGTGGTTTGAGTATTTCGTCCGTTTCTCAATTCCTACTGCTTGGGTAGAAAGAAAAACTACGAGAGAATTGGTTTTAAGAATTGAAGGAGAAACTTAAGTTTCTCCTTCAATTCTTAAAACCAAAACGACCTATTCTTTCAGTGCTTTCGCAATTAAGAGGTAAAGTTTCGTGTTTCTTACCGGTAAAGTTATTGAGAAGAAAAATCTCTAAAAGGCAATCTTAAAGGATAAAAGAGAGGATAAAGAAAAACCCTTGTTTTGAATTATGGAATGGGCAATATCCGCATTTTTTTAAAGCAGAAAAAATCATTTTTCCAGTAAACAAAATAGTTTTAAATTCAAAAATTGAGACGAAAAGTTTCAAAAAAAAAATAAGTTAATTCATTATTTTAAAAGAAAAATAGACAATCGCTTTGCATTTGTTTCGGATTGAATGACGTCAGATCGCTTTTGAATCATAAATCATTGTTAAAACCAATGTTCCGGATTGAATCAAGTCATGTGCTGATTTCACGTCGTTTTTAAAAGTCGAACTTCGAAATTAAATTAAGAAGTAAATAAGCATCGCAATTGAAAAATTTTTGCACGTACATTCCTCTTTTAGGTATCAATATGGAAAAATTATATAGAATTATAAAAAAAATAAAAAAATATGCTGGAATTGCTCATTAGGCCCCTAATTTTGAATTATGGAGAAAAACTCTGTGTAAATACATGGATTTCTCTTTCAGCATTACAACATACAAAATTGACATAAGAACATGATAATCTTTTTTTTTAATTTATTCATCTAAATTTGTTAAAGCAACACCGAAATAAAACTTTATGAAATTAATGCATTTACTATGTTTATTACGTAATATATTACGTAATAAACATACCGTTTGCCGTGGCAGTGTAAAAGGTGGTGACATCGCTACAAAAACTGTACCAAAAGTGGAGATATTCGTGATGTAGCGATTACGTAATCTGGACGTATTCGCTACGTACTGTGCTATCTGGGTAATTACTTTAATTTGTCTATTTTAATACTTTTATTAGATTAAAAAAGGTTGAAGAAAAAAGAGCTTCAACTAAGCTTTAATTTAAATAAATGAAAATCAACTCAGTGAAGTAGCTTTAAAAAGTTATTCTAATTAAAAAATTACTACACGCAGATAGAAATATTTTGGGTAATTGGTTTGGTTTGGTTTTTTGGTTACATATATTTTCCGGTATGTGTGCTTGATCTCAAGGATCCGCTTATACACCTTCGTCAAGTAAGACAGACACAACAGAATTTTTACTGGCACAAAGAAGGAAAATACACCCAGGGGCGAGGTGAGAATCGAACTCACGACGGGGCAGTGCGCAGACTGCTGGCGTGAAAGGCGGAGGAGCAAACCGAACAGGCCATCCCGTCCCCTTTGAGTAATTGATACACATTTTAATAAAAATGTTAGTTAAAAGTCTGATGAAAATATCGCTGCTTTAATCCTTTTTATATCTTCCCTGCAACCCACCATCCATTTATAAATGCAAAGTGAATCCCCAATATAGGTTATAATCATGGTTATAATAGGAAAAGTGAACAATGTCGGCCAAGCATTGAGGGTGAATGCAACTGTTCAAGAAAGTTAGGTTAAAGAGACAGTGAAACCTCAACGCAACTTAATATGAAAAGAAACTCGATCCACAGGTGCTCCTTAATGAAAAACAAAACATTCTAATTATACATCGGGGCATCTTTTCGTTCTAGTTCCATCGAACCCTGAATGAATAAGAACTTTCTTTAGCATATTCATTCAGGTACCCTAGTCATGATTAATGTATCGGATGATACGTATGTGATGTAATTTAATGCAACTGGTTTAAAACGGGGGACCTGAATGAGAGAGTATTTTCTTTCTTGACAGAAGAGATCTAACAGGGGTGGATCCAAATAAGATTTCTGGGGGTTGGGGTGTGTGGAATATATATTCATTATCGATACAATTGGAAACTCAATGAAATCCCTCAAAAATATGCTTTTTTGAATACTTTTTATTTACCTTAATTTTCACAAGGCCATTTTATCCAGTGAATTAAAACCTCTTTTTGTTCTGCAGGTAAAGATATCAAATGTTGCCTTTATTGTACCTGCGTCAAAAATTTACCCAATAAGTAAGATGTTAGATGTTATTTTAAGCTTTAAAGTTACTGAATGAAGCAGTGATAGGATAGGATGCTTGCTCAGCATGCGGTAGTTACTGGGTTCTATCGCCCGGTTATTATTTTATAAAAAATCTTATTGCATATGTTCCAAAAGAAATTTCAACCAACCATAAGCATAGCAGACTCGGCTAAAAGAGACTGCCTGGGATTAGGCTCTTGTGTGAAAATTACTGCATTAAATGTTATCAAACTGGGCAATGCTCAGTGGCGGACCCAGGGGGGTGGCACTCTGGAAAGTGCCCCCCCTTGGACCCAATAACTCACTCATTAGTACGAAAAAAAAGTCCCAAAAAGTACTCAAAATGAGTTAAAACCCTACTTTTACAGGTCAAATTTCCTAAATTTTGACATTTTTCTCGAAAGATAAAGGTGATGGTCTGAAAAAGTGCCCCCCCCCCCAGGAGCCGTGCTGGATCAGCGCCTGGCAATACTTATAGGATAATTTTTAAAAAATAGTCTATCTCAAATTGGATATGGATAACAACAACGTCAGATGTCGTAAGTTGGAAGAACCGAAACCTGCCACTCAACAAGAGCATATGAAGGCCACTGAAAATACAACGCAACTCCATTGTAGTTAGTTGGTCGCGGCCAAAAAAAAGAGGAGTTCCCCAACCCATTGTGTGGCACTTATCATCTCATCTTCCATCCACACGTCTGTAGTATTTCTTCCGCCATTCTCTGAGCATTACACTAATTAGCCGAAGTTCATTGACTTCCTGGAAGGAAGAAAAATGTAGTTCAGCAGGTATCGAAGGAGGCAGAATTCACGCGCTGGAGTAGAATGTACTGACCTACCGAGGCGAGAGATTACGAGATACTAACCAACGAAGGATTTTTTTTTCATTCAGTAGGTCGATATTGGTGAAATAATTTATTTGCAGTGTTAATTTGTGAGATGGATATGCGAAGCTTCTTGATTGGATGTCGGAGTGTAACTTTTGCGGAGTGGAGTTGGAGAAAGTTCATAACCTGTAGAGTTCAAAGGAAAACTTATAAAAGAGGATAAATTCCTTTAAAACTATTTTTTATCTCCGTATCACATATGATAAAATTACTGATACCAAACAAAACCTGATTTCTTTTAAATTGTTGAATAAAAAGTTAAGTCTCAATAATTATTGTTTCTTTGAGGCTATAGAAAAGATCCCTAATAGAATGTATAAGTTTTTAACCTTATTCATTTTTATGAGCGTTACTATAGGGGTACAGAGAGGGTACTCCTATAGTAACGGGTATAACGGGTAACTATAGTAACGGGGTACTATAGTAACGGGGTAGGGGTACTATAGGGCTACCCGATTCAGGTTAAGACCTCCAATATAGTACTTTCCTTGGCTACTGTTTAAATAAATGGGATAAGGTTTTATCAACAGACTGACCTGGCGAGTACCCTTTAATATTGGGATGAACAATGTCAATGATTGGAGATAAATAATTATTTTCTCTATTTACTTCTAATATGTTGCAGATTGTTAGGGCAAGTTCATTGCCCACCATAGAGGAAGGGAAGGTATAAATAGCAACGGTGTCCTTAACTCCATGAAAATCGTTATACATAGAATCTCAAAAACAACCGAAACTAACAGCTCATCATACACAGTACAACACTCCAATAAATATTTGCTTTGCTATAGTAAACGACTTTGGATGGGCAATGTTTAGGAACTATATCTTTTCCCACGCACTGTGGCAATCAGGATTCACGTGCTAGAGCATATGACATTTTTTGGGCTACTTGAATGCGCTTGCTCTGCAACGCATGTGGACAGAAAAAAAATGTGCGGTTTTCTTCGGGTGTCTGGCATCTCCCCAATTCGAGGGAGACACTCTGATGAGCGTTGATGAGGTTACATAGAGGTTTCAGACCATCATAAAAATCTTCATCAGTTCATTTATCCCGAGATGTTAATCTGGGATGCTTTTTTACAATAAGGGAAGATGAAGCCAATATGAAAGGGATGATTAATTTATTTTTAACACTGTTTGGCCATTTATGAACTTCTTCGTAAAGACTAAACGACTGAGAGATGTGCGTAGATCGTAGGGTCCTTTTCCCCAGGCCCAATGTTGCATACGATTATAGCTTTTTAAATAGAACTTACAGTTACAGTCCCTATTTACATCAGTTAATTGTTAGATCCTTCGGCAGGACAATGACTCAAGATTTAAGGAAAAAGTACCGAGATAGTACATTTTCAAATTTTTTTTAAGGAACGATTGCTCTTGAGCACCCCTTTTATAATGGATCAGCCAGAGTTAATAAAACCTAGAAGATCAAAAGAAATAACAGTTTGTTTCACCATTAATTCTCGCTTCAACAGGAAGACATCTTCATAAAGTATGAACTCTGAAATAAATTTGCAGCCATATATAGTGCTGTCCTTTAAAAACAACCCACTGTTTCATATTTTCTTCATTAAAAGCTTAATAAAAAGGATACTTAAATCGAACAAAAAACTGTACTAGTGGCACATCCTCCCTAACATTTTAGTGCTAAGCATTTTTAATTCCAATTATCCATTACAAATTGGCAGCCAATTAAGTAAGAATTTGAAAAAAAACCCACTTTTTCCTAGAAGGACTCTAATTGGCGGACTGAGCTAAAACTTTAATATTTTATTCTCATAATAATGGGATAACATAAGAACGCGCGAAAAATGCTCTTAAGTCTTTATAACATACATTTTTACAAAATCTGTAAATCTGAAGCACATTTTTTGTCAAAAATCTTCATTTTCTCAGCTTGTTTAAAAAATAAGTAAATAAACCGTTTTTTGACCAGTTTTTACACCCCTGACACTCTAAAGGGCATAGAAGGACAGGGTATATGAGATGGTAAAATTATTTTAATTATTTAATTAAAAAATCTCAATGGGTTGTTTTTAGGGTACAATTTGGAGTGGGTTGTTTTTAAAGGACAGCACTATACTCTATTGATAAGACTTTAAAAGACATGTTCAGTTTATAATAATATGCTGTACCAACGAATCTTTTATTGACTATTATAAGCGTTCCTCTCTCTCACATTTAAGCCGTCAGACTCGTATTAAAATGAAAGCTTTAACTTCCTGAGTCATGGATTATGAGATGAGGGAAGCCAATGAAAGTAAGCGACCAGTAGCGCTAAGTAAGCGTTGAAGAGCTTTTCATTTCTGACGGTTTCGAAAGCCACAGGATAGGCGTGTCACTTTTTCTCTCCTATTGAGAACACGGTGGTCGAAGCCTCTGGCGAATATTATGTCACTGGAACATTTTTTTTAGCATATGTGAATCTACGCGCTTTCAAAGAGAAATCTTCGTTATTTTTGGCGTTTCTGCATATTACTTTGAATTTCTGATAAATATTTATAAAAGTAGAAATTTTTTTTTTCCTGAGAAATGTCCCAGTTTAAGCCATACAAAATATTGTATTATAAACTATCTTAAAAATAATGCACTTTGTTTTATTAAGAATCAAAGTCTTAAGCTATTATTTCGCTTAACCAATGGGATCCCAAAGAATATCTCTCCTCAATTTTATTATTACACATCTTCTTTTTAGCAAAACATAGCATAAAATTCAATTCTAATCGATTTGCCGAAGACATTGTATCAATCAGGAGTGGAATTCATAGAATGGGTCAAAATACACCTTCAGTTTTGAAATAATTTAAGAATGACTCAGGATATTTATTACTTTTTTATTTAGACCTGAGTTTTTTCTATCGTGGGATAAATTGATAACGCCACGCCACCACAACGTGTAAATTGATAAGCACAGGAGCAATCGAACTCCCAAATAAAACCGACTCTGAATTTTCCGTTTCCACGTGATTACCAAGGGATAGGGATGGTCGGATATAATGTGTTCCTGCGGCAATCCTCTATACTTCATTTCTATTTCGTGGACTTTTTCATCAGGTGCCCTTCCTTTAACCGGAAAAATATCAAATAGGGGTTCTATAATTCAAATCGACACTATTACCAATAGGAACCCTCAATTTTTTTACTTAGAAGCTTTGTAGTACATTTCCACCCTAAGGAAAAGTATAAGATATACTAGTACAGAGGTTTTGAAAGATTCCCCTCGAAAGTCCTTCTCCGACATATAAAATGATAAATTTATCCAAAATCCCCCCAAAACAGTTTCACTATCAACCTCCAATGTTATTTTCTGTATGCCACTGACAGACTGACAGCAATAATTAATTACCTACGTGTTAAGGACCATTTTAAGTAACTTTCAGTTTAAGACATCTCGATATCCAATCACAATGAAGGTTAAATTAGAAATTTCTAAACTGTTTAGCTGGTGATTTTAATTAATGTATGAAATCGTTCTCTATGGGTTGGATTTGGATCAGTGCAAGAATAATGCTTGGCGAGGCAAATCAAATAAAACTGTTTGAAATTTAAAAACTCTTATAAATAATAAAACTAATAATTTTTTTTAAAACAATCTTGATAAAAAAAGTATTATGAAAATATGTAGTATTATGAAATAGGGAGAAATGTTTTTTTCTTTACAGGAAAATGAGTTTTACGGAAATAAAAAGCAAGAAAACGTCTAAAAACGTCTTTCGAAAACCTCATTGATGACTGAGTTGACTTTCATCAATTAGGTATAAAAAAACGAGGCTCGTTAAAAATTAGAAAAAGGGAATAAAAACTTCGACATTATGTCAAAATGCAGAGTTTATAAAGGTTACACTGCTTCTTTCATAGATTATGTAATGAGTGGTTATAAAGTAAAGATCTGTTAATAAATTGATCAAATCCAATAAAATAAACGAGGTTCCCGGAAATTCGCTCTTTCTCTCTTTACACAACAGCACGCTGAAAACACTCAATACCGCTTTGAAGATATCAACTTACAGCTGAAGAAACTCTTTAAGCAGTTTTAACTGGACTTCTATGCAAGTGCATTTATTTCGAGAAATAATATGCCATTATACAATATGCCATAAATGAGAGAAAAATCAATGTAATATTGGAAATAACGAATTATCAAGGACGAAGGGTGATGGGACAACTGGGGGTAACAGGCTATAGTTGTTATATATCACTATAAGCGAGAAAAGTAGAAAAATCTGAAAGAGTTGAGGGGGGCAATGTCCCCTTTGTTAATTGGTCCATGAAACGACCAGATATTTTTCTAAACAAAAAACATGATATTTTTTAAAGTTATTTTAAATATTTTTCGCACGATTATACATTTGAAAATATAATTATTTAGTCATTTATGGGGATATACCATAATTAAATTTCCGTTCAGGAGACCTAAAATTAAAGTCGTCTGGGTATTAAATGAATAGTCATGTGCACAAAATTATAAACGAAAAAAAAACTATTTTAAAAACAAAGCGCTAAGATAACTTGTGGTATTAAACATGACTTTTCTCAATGGTTAACCTCGACCAACAATTAAAGGAGCAATATATTTCCTCATTCTAAAACGTAGTCATTCAAATTTAGCAGACAGAAAAGAAAATAAAAGAAAAAACGTGTTCCACTCCAGAGGTGCGCAAAAATAGATCGCTCCCTTCGCATCATCAAACCATACTAGGAGCGGAAGAGAGCAAAATTGAAACGAACAAGCGCAAACAATTCCAAACAGACCACAAATCGAATAAAAAAAAAGTTCTAAACTTCAAGAAAATGTGAAATATTAAAGAACCGAACTTACCGCTTCGGTACAAGCGAGACGTTCGGCGATTCCTAAAACAGAACCGTGGATCTGATGTTATTTCGTTCTCTCTCCGCTTACCGCCATATCTGATGGTCGACGTCGTTTCGTCTGCCAGAATCAGAAACAGCGAGAGACAGCTCCGAAACTGTTAGGTAACTTTCCATTGTGAAATAACAGATAACAGCCTGCTATGCGTTATTTGGAATAACAGTTCAGAAACCGGGCGGCAAAAATGAATGATAGGTGTTTGATATTCAATTTGGATCGAAATGGAATAATTGAATATCTTCCTCATTTAACGACTTGTGAAATTATGGTTAAAGGAGATAATTAAAAAATCGTCAGGTCTGCGTAACATGCGGCCTGATAAACCTTAAATTAAATTATTCCAAAAAATTATAATGTTTGTAGAAATTTTCTTAAAAACATGCATGGATCTAGAGAAGATTTAGCTAATTGAAAAATGTTGAACTGTTTAGTTCAATTCCAATTAGTACATGCCTGCACAACATACGACCCGCCCAGCTCTATTTTCGTGGCCCGAAAAATCTCGAATGATTTAAAAGCTTAAAGTAAATTAAGAAATAATATAATGAGTATGAGTAAATTTTAAAGGGTCTGGAAAAATATTAAACTGTTTAGTTTACAGTTTAAAAATTTTAATAATTGAAAATGCAATAACCTTATAGGGGGCTCAGGGTCGGACTCTCTCCCTTGCAGTGAAAAAAATTCTAATTTTCAGTAAAAAAATATCCATCAATTTGAATTAAATATCCTTATTATCATAAAAATAAATGGTAATGAAAAAAAGATTTATGATGATATGATGATTTAATCCAGAAAAAATTATTCACTCCTTTTAAAATTTCTAAATTCTTGATAATAAAAACATTTTTGGGACCTCAACCCCTCTAAATAAAAATTCTAGATCCGCTTCTGCACCTTAACAGCAAAAATGCAGAATTTCTAATAATATTAAGTAATGTAAAAGGAATATTTTTCACTGAAAGTAGGGACTTTATTAATAAAACAAATATGAAATACTACTTATACTATTTAAAAACATCAAAATTAAACAAATCTTTCTCTCTATATTAAAAAAAAGTAACAGTGACCGTGGCCGCCGCCGCTGATTTTGAAAATGTTAGAAAAAACAGAACTGCTTTAAAGGACTTTTTAATGCATGATTGCTCTGTTGATAACCTTTTGTCTGTCTTTTTGGAACATAATACCCTGAAAGGAAATATACAAGTGCTTAAAACCGGCGAACCATAGCTGTTCTGTTACTGTGAAATGGATAAAAAAAATAATATAATTACTATTACCGTCACGAAAATCTTGTCCTTTGGTTTTGAAAAGGATGAGTTATTGTCGTGGTTAAAAACTAAATGACCCTAGAGCTCCTCTGTATTTTTTTTCTAAGGATATGTTATTCAATTTTATGTGTACAGTGGTTATGTTTGGGTATAAAGTAGTATGTTCTTGAATGTTCTAAAAGCTTGTTATTTATAACACTTTGTTCTTTTCATGCTCTATTTCGACCAGATTCTGAAATACAATGGTCATTTTATTTCTAACTATGCGGTTTTATGTTTGAAGAACAAATGCATGGTATCACAAGGAAGTTGGAAAGTAAAGTAAGGTAACTTGAAACTAAGCAACTAGAATTTTTAAAACATTAAGAAACTAAGGTTGAGATACTCACAAAAAAGTGAGATAATTTATTTCCTTCTTAAGGTTATAGGGAATTTTATCGAGGAAATTAATTATTGTTGAAGATGTAAGTTTGAAGTCATTTTATAAATACTTCTAAACTAAATGAAAATTACAAATAAAATATAAAAATATGATACGGTAATGTACTTTTATTTCTACAATAAAATATAATTTTGAGGTCCAATAAATTTAATAGAAATAAACTAAACCAGACTTATTGATCAACACTTTAATTATCTTTATTTTCAACTGCGAAAGTTGTTGAAAAAAATTTATTTCGCAAAGTTTTCTTTTATTAAAAGGTCGAAAGGTTATATTTTTGTAGTCAGTGAATCCGTGTTTACGACTCAAGAAGCAAGAAGTTAGTAACATTCATTTATTTTCCCACTGGTGGGAAATTCTCTCACTCTCCGATTCAATTTCAAAAATATTTTTTGTAAGAGCCACCCAAAAAAAGCAGAGTTTCCTTCCAGCAACCATAGAGAAATTGCCTTTGAAAACAAACCGTCTTGTTAAAAAAACATGAATAACAGCTTTGCTAGTCTTTAAATAATATGCTGAGTTATAAATAAAGCTTTCTTTTTAATTTTTATCAGTAGATAAACCACTTTAGACTAGCTTTTTGAGAGCAAGTGTTATACAGAAAAATTAATGGAAATACTAACTGAATGATTTTATGAAAAGTGTAGAAAATACGTAAGTCCTCTAAAGTTAAAGTAAAATTTTTAATGCGTAATAAGCAGAGGTAAATAAAATAAAAATCCTAATACAGAAAAATTAATGGAAATACTAACTGAATGATTTTATGAAATGTGTAGAAAATACTAAGTCCTCTAAAGTTAAAGTAAAATTTTTAATGCGTAATAAGCAAAGGAAAATAAAAAAAAATCCCATGTTATAATTTTAATCTTTTTGAAAACACACCATAATTGCTTTCAGGAATGATAGAAAAAATATTTCTTTTTTACATGCTAGTAACTTGAATTTTCATCGGTTGAGAGAAAATAAAGAAAAGGACTACAGAGAGGAGACATAGTTCCTCAATACGCCTGCAGAGAGCAGCACCACCGGAGGAGACGGCAGAGAGTTCGTCAGCCCATCTACAGAGGGCAGCACGAAAGCCAAGACATTTGTCAAACAGCTTGCGGCAATTTAAGGGCGCCGCGGTACAGTTTGGTAACCACTTGTTGTATTGCTTTTTTTTCCCAATAAGGAAAATGGTTTTGGTCGATATTCAAAAGTATTCATTTAAACTTATCGAACCTTGAGAGCCTAACGCAATTTACTTCAATACAAATTATGAAAAAATATCCAAATATCATAAACACTTAAAATGAAAAAATTTCAAATGATAACAAAAAAAACCCCTATTTTTTATTTATGTTACTTTTAAAGTTGATTTTCTTATGTTGATATGGTTTGACAAGATTTAAAATACATAATTATATCCTTGTTTTCAATGTTACCTCCCCTTCTCCGAGCCATATTCTAAGATAAAATAAATGAACGTATCCACATCTCATAAAAAAATCTTCATAATATATTATCAATCCACTAATATTATCCTAAAAAAGCCTGTATTTTGTGTCAGAATGTGACCTCCAAAGTACGCTCTACCTCCAGTCCAGTCCAGTGGTATGCGGCTTGGAACGTAACCTTGCACCGAAACCTACGTTCGCCAATCGAGTAGGTTTCTTAATTATCCATCTGCAGGAAGCTTGATTTAAATTAGCAAGTAAGTTGGTGTGAAGTTGAGTTGAGTGGTTTGAGTATTTCGTCCGTTTCTCAATTCCTACTGCTTGGGTAGAAAGAAAAACTACGAGAGAATTGGTTTTAAGAATTGAAGGAGAAACTTAAGTTTCTCCTTCAATTCTTAAAACCAAAACGACCTATTCTTTCAGTGCTTTCGCAATTAAGAGGTAAAGTTTCGTGTTTCTTACCGGTAAAGTTATTGAGAAGAAAAATCTCTAAAAGGCAATCTTAAAGGATAAAAGAGAGGATAAAGAAAAACCCTTGTTTTGAATTATGGAATGGGCAATATCCGCATTTTTTTAAAGCAGAAAAAATCATTTTTCCAGTAAACAAAATAGTTTTAAATTCAAAAATTGAGACGAAAAGTTTCAAAAAAAAAATAAGTTAATTCATTATTTTAAAAGAAAAATAGACAATCGCTTTGCATTTGTTTCGGATTGAATGACGTCAGATCGCTTTTGAATCATAAATCATTGTTAAAACCAATGTTCCGGATTGAATCAAGTCATGTGCTGATTTCACGTCGTTTTTAAAAGTCGAACTTCGAAATTAAATTAAGAAGTAAATAAGCATCGCAATTGAAAAATTTTTGCACGTACATTCCTCTTTTAGGTATCAATATGGAAAAATTATATAGAATTATAAAAAAAATAAAAAAATATGCTGGAATTGCTCATTAGGCCCCTAATTTTGAATTATGGAGAAAAACTCTGTGTAAATACATGGATTTCTCTTTCAGCATTACAACATACAAAATTGACATAAGAACATGATAATCTTTTTTTTTAATTTATTCATCTAAATTTGTTAAAGCAACACCGAAATAAAACTTTATGAAATTAATGCATTTACTATGTTTATTACGTAATATATTACGTAATAAACATACCGTTTGCCGTGGCAGTGTAAAAGGTGGTGACATCGCTACAAAAACTGTACCAAAAGTGGAGATATTCGTGATGTAGCGATTACGTAATCTGGACGTATTCGCTACGTACTGTGCTATCTGGGTAATTACTTTAATTTGTCTATTTTAATACTTTTATTAGATTAAAAAAGGTTGAAGAAAAAAGAGCTTCAACTAAGCTTTAATTTAAATAAATGAAAATCAACTCAGTGAAGTAGCTTTAAAAAGTTATTCTAATTAAAAAATTACTACACGCAGATAGAAATATTTTGGGTAATTGGTTTGGTTTGGTTTTTTGGTTACATATATTTTCCGGTATGTGTGCTTGATCTCAAGGATCCGCTTATACACCTTCGTCAAGTAAGACAGACACAACAGAATTTTTACTGGCACAAAGAAGGAAAATACACCCAGGGGCGAGGTGAGAATCGAACTCACGACGGGGCAGTGCGCAGACTGCTGGCGTGAAAGGCGGAGGAGCAAACCGAACAGGCCATCCCGTCCCCTTTGAGTAATTGATACACATTTTAATAAAAATGTTAGTTAAAAGTCTGATGAAAATATCGCTGCTTTAATCCTTTTTATATCTTCCCTGCAACCCACCATCCATTTATAAATGCAAAGTGAATCCCCAATATAGGTTATAATCATGGTTATAATAGGAAAAGTGAACAATGTCGGCCAAGCATTGAGGGTGAATGCAACTGTTCAAGAAAGTTAGGTTAAAGAGACAGTGAAACCTCAACGCAACTTAATATGAAAAGAAACTCGATCCACAGGTGCTCCTTAATGAAAAACAAAACATTCTAATTATACATCGGGGCATCTTTTCGTTCTAGTTCCATCGAACCCTGAATGAATAAGAACTTTCTTTAGCATATTCATTCAGGTACCCTAGTCATGATTAATGTATCGGATGATACGTATGTGATGTAATTTAATGCAACTGGTTTAAAACGGGGGACCTGAATGAGAGAGTATTTTCTTTCTTGACAGAAGAGATCTAACAGGGGTGGATCCAAATAAGATTTCTGGGGGTTGGGGTGTGTGGAATATATATTCATTATCGATACAATTGGAAACTCAATGAAATCCCTCAAAAATATGCTTTTTTGAATACTTTTTATTTACCTTAATTTTCACAAGGCCATTTTATCCAGTGAATTAAAACCTCTTTTTGTTCTGCAGGTAAAGATATCAAATGTTGCCTTTATTGTACCTGCGTCAAAAATTTACCCAATAAGTAAGATGTTAGATGTTATTTTAAGCTTTAAAGTTACTGAATGAAGCAGTGATAGGATAGGATGCTTGCTCAGCATGCGGTAGTTACTGGGTTCTATCGCCCGGTTATTATTTTATAAAAAATCTTATTGCATATGTTCCAAAAGAAATTTCAACCAACCATAAGCATAGCAGACTCGGCTAAAAGAGACTGCCTGGGATTAGGCTCTTGTGTGAAAATTACTGCATTAAATGTTATCAAACTGGGCAATGCTCAGTGGCGGACCCAGGGGGGTGGCACTCTGGAAAGTGCCCCCCCTTGGACCCAATAACTCACTCATTAGTACGAAAAAAAAGTCCCAAAAAGTACTCAAAATGAGTTAAAACCCTACTTTTACAGGTCAAATTTCCTAAATTTTGACATTTTTCTCGAAAGATAAAGGTGATGGTCTGAAAAAGTGCCCCCCCCCCCAGGAGCCGTGCTGGATCAGCGCCTGGCAATACTTATAGGATAATTTTTAAAAAATAGTCTATCTCAAATTGGATATGGATAACAACAACGTCAGATGTCGTAAGTTGGAAGAACCGAAACCTGCCACTCAACAAGAGCATATGAAGGCCACTGAAAATACAACGCAACTCCATTGTAGTTAGTTGGTCGCGGCCAAAAAAAAGAGGAGTTCCCCAACCCATTGTGTGGCACTTATCATCTCATCTTCCATCCACACGTCTGTAGTATTTCTTCCGCCATTCTCTGAGCATTACACTAATTAGCCGAAGTTCATTGACTTCCTGGAAGGAAGAAAAATGTAGTTCAGCAGGTATCGAAGGAGGCAGAATTCACGCGCTGGAGTAGAATGTACTGACCTACCGAGGCGAGAGATTACGAGATACTAACCAACGAAGGATTTTTTTTTCATTCAGTAGGTCGATATTGGTGAAATAATTTATTTGCAGTGTTAATTTGTGAGATGGATATGCGAAGCTTCTTGATTGGATGTCGGAGTGTAACTTTTGCGGAGTGGAGTTGGAGAAAGTTCATAACCTGTAGAGTTCAAAGGAAAACTTATAAAAGAGGATAAATTCCTTTAAAACTATTTTTTATCTCCGTATCACATATGATAAAATTACTGATACCAAACAAAACCTGATTTCTTTTAAATTGTTGAATAAAAAGTTAAGTCTCAATAATTATTGTTTCTTTGAGGCTATAGAAAAGATCCCTAATAGAATGTATAAGTTTTTAACCTTATTCATTTTTATGAGCGTTACTATAGGGGTACAGAGAGGGTACTCCTATAGTAACGGGTATAACGGGTAACTATAGTAACGGGGTACTATAGTAACGGGGTAGGGGTACTATAGGGCTACCCGATTCAGGTTAAGACCTCCAATATAGTACTTTCCTTGGCTACTGTTTAAATAAATGGGATAAGGTTTTATCAACAGACTGACCTGGCGAGTACCCTTTAATATTGGGATGAACAATGTCAATGATTGGAGATAAATAATTATTTTCTCTATTTACTTCTAATATGTTGCAGATTGTTAGGGCAAGTTCATTGCCCACCATAGAGGAAGGGAAGGTATAAATAGCAACGGTGTCCTTAACTCCATGAAAATCGTTATACATAGAATCTCAAAAACAACCGAAACTAACAGCTCATCATACACAGTACAACACTCCAATAAATATTTGCTTTGCTATAGTAAACGACTTTGGATGGGCAATGTTTAGGAACTATATCTTTTCCCACGCACTGTGGCAATCAGGATTCACGTGCTAGAGCATATGACATTTTTTGGGCTACTTGAATGCGCTTGCTCTGCAACGCATGTGGACAGAAAAAAAATGTGCGGTTTTCTTCGGGTGT
Organism: Tetragnatha montana; assembly: GCA_963680715.1. Taxonomy (NCBI): domain Eukaryota; kingdom Metazoa; phylum Arthropoda; class Arachnida; order Araneae; family Tetragnathidae; genus Tetragnatha; species Tetragnatha montana. The sequence goes on from OY796677.1 coordinate 27,641,169, forward strand.
CTGGCATCTCCCCAATTCGAGGGAGACACTCTGATGAGCGTTGATGAGGTTACATAGAGGTTTCAGACCATCATAAAAATCTTCATCAGTTCATTTATCCCGAGATGTTAATCTGGGATGCTTTTTTACAATAAGGGAAGATGAAGCCAATATGAAAGGGATGATTAATTTATTTTTAACACTGTTTGGCCATTTATGAACTTCTTCGTAAAGACTAAACGACTGAGAGATGTGCGTAGATCGTAGGGTCCTTTTCCCCAGGCCCAATGTTGCATACGATTATAGCTTTTTAAATAGAACTTACAGTTACAGTCCCTATTTACATCAGTTAATTGTTAGATCCTTCGGCAGGACAATGACTCAAGATTTAAGGAAAAAGTACCGAGATAGTACATTTTCAAATTTTTTTTAAGGAACGATTGCTCTTGAGCACCCCTTTTATAATGGATCAGCCAGAGTTAATAAAACCTAGAAGATCAAAAGAAATAACAGTTTGTTTCACCATTAATTCTCGCTTCAACAGGAAGACATCTTCATAAAGTATGAACTCTGAAATAAATTTGCAGCCATATATAGTGCTGTCCTTTAAAAACAACCCACTGTTTCATATTTTCTTCATTAAAAGCTTAATAAAAAGGATACTTAAATCGAACAAAAAACTGTACTAGTGGCACATCCTCCCTAACATTTTAGTGCTAAGCATTTTTAATTCCAATTATCCATTACAAATTGGCAGCCAATTAAGTAAGAATTTGAAAAAAAACCCACTTTTTCCTAGAAGGACTCTAATTGGCGGACTGAGCTAAAACTTTAATATTTTATTCTCATAATAATGGGATAACATAAGAACGCGCGAAAAATGCTCTTAAGTCTTTATAACATACATTTTTACAAAATCTGTAAATCTGAAGCACATTTTTTGTCAAAAATCTTCATTTTCTCAGCTTGTTTAAAAAATAAGTAAATAAACCGTTTTTTGACCAGTTTTTACACCCCTGACACTCTAAAGGGCATAGAAGGACAGGGTATATGAGATGGTAAAATTATTTTAATTATTTAATTAAAAAATCTCAATGGGTTGTTTTTAGGGTACAATTTGGAGTGGGTTGTTTTTAAAGGACAGCACTATACTCTATTGATAAGACTTTAAAAGACATGTTCAGTTTATAATAATATGCTGTACCAACGAATCTTTTATTGACTATTATAAGCGTTCCTCTCTCTCACATTTAAGCCGTCAGACTCGTATTAAAATGAAAGCTTTAACTTCCTGAGTCATGGATTATGAGATGAGGGAAGCCAATGAAAGTAAGCGACCAGTAGCGCTAAGTAAGCGTTGAAGAGCTTTTCATTTCTGACGGTTTCGAAAGCCACAGGATAGGCGTGTCACTTTTTCTCTCCTATTGAGAACACGGTGGTCGAAGCCTCTGGCGAATATTATGTCACTGGAACATTTTTTTTAGCATATGTGAATCTACGCGCTTTCAAAGAGAAATCTTCGTTATTTTTGGCGTTTCTGCATATTACTTTGAATTTCTGATAAATATTTATAAAAGTAGAAATTTTTTTTTTCCTGAGAAATGTCCCAGTTTAAGCCATACAAAATATTGTATTATAAACTATCTTAAAAATAATGCACTTTGTTTTATTAAGAATCAAAGTCTTAAGCTATTATTTCGCTTAACCAATGGGATCCCAAAGAATATCTCTCCTCAATTTTATTATTACACATCTTCTTTTTAGCAAAACATAGCATAAAATTCAATTCTAATCGATTTGCCGAAGACATTGTATCAATCAGGAGTGGAATTCATAGAATGGGTCAAAATACACCTTCAGTTTTGAAATAATTTAAGAATGACTCAGGATATTTATTACTTTTTTATTTAGACCTGAGTTTTTTCTATCGTGGGATAAATTGATAACGCCACGCCACCACAACGTGTAAATTGATAAGCACAGGAGCAATCGAACTCCCAAATAAAACCGACTCTGAATTTTCCGTTTCCACGTGATTACCAAGGGATAGGGATGGTCGGATATAATGTGTTCCTGCGGCAATCCTCTATACTTCATTTCTATTTCGTGGACTTTTTCATCAGGTGCCCTTCCTTTAACCGGAAAAATATCAAATAGGGGTTCTATAATTCAAATCGACACTATTACCAATAGGAACCCTCAATTTTTTTACTTAGAAGCTTTGTAGTACATTTCCACCCTAAGGAAAAGTATAAGATATACTAGTACAGAGGTTTTGAAAGATTCCCCTCGAAAGTCCTTCTCCGACATATAAAATGATAAATTTATCCAAAATCCCCCCAAAACAGTTTCACTATCAACCTCCAATGTTATTTTCTGTATGCCACTGACAGACTGACAGCAATAATTAATTACCTACGTGTTAAGGACCATTTTAAGTAACTTTCAGTTTAAGACATCTCGATATCCAATCACAATGAAGGTTAAATTAGAAATTTCTAAACTGTTTAGCTGGTGATTTTAATTAATGTATGAAATCGTTCTCTATGGGTTGGATTTGGATCAGTGCAAGAATAATGCTTGGCGAGGCAAATCAAATAAAACTGTTTGAAATTTAAAAACTCTTATAAATAATAAAACTAATAATTTTTTTTAAAACAATCTTGATAAAAAAAGTATTATGAAAATATGTAGTATTATGAAATAGGGAGAAATGTTTTTTTCTTTACAGGAAAATGAGTTTTACGGAAATAAAAAGCAAGAAAACGTCTAAAAACGTCTTTCGAAAACCTCATTGATGACTGAGTTGACTTTCATCAATTAGGTATAAAAAAACGAGGCTCGTTAAAAATTAGAAAAAGGGAATAAAAACTTCGACATTATGTCAAAATGCAGAGTTTATAAAGGTTACACTGCTTCTTTCATAGATTATGTAATGAGTGGTTATAAAGTAAAGATCTGTTAATAAATTGATCAAATCCAATAAAATAAACGAGGTTCCCGGAAATTCGCTCTTTCTCTCTTTACACAACAGCACGCTGAAAACACTCAATACCGCTTTGAAGATATCAACTTACAGCTGAAGAAACTCTTTAAGCAGTTTTAACTGGACTTCTATGCAAGTGCATTTATTTCGAGAAATAATATGCCATTATACAATATGCCATAAATGAGAGAAAAATCAATGTAATATTGGAAATAACGAATTATCAAGGACGAAGGGTGATGGGACAACTGGGGGTAACAGGCTATAGTTGTTATATATCACTATAAGCGAGAAAAGTAGAAAAATCTGAAAGAGTTGAGGGGGGCAATGTCCCCTTTGTTAATTGGTCCATGAAACGACCAGATATTTTTCTAAACAAAAAACATGATATTTTTTAAAGTTATTTTAAATATTTTTCGCACGATTATACATTTGAAAATATAATTATTTAGTCATTTATGGGGATATACCATAATTAAATTTCCGTTCAGGAGACCTAAAATTAAAGTCGTCTGGGTATTAAATGAATAGTCATGTGCACAAAATTATAAACGAAAAAAAAACTATTTTAAAAACAAAGCGCTAAGATAACTTGTGGTATTAAACATGACTTTTCTCAATGGTTAACCTCGACCAACAATTAAAGGAGCAATATATTTCCTCATTCTAAAACGTAGTCATTCAAATTTAGCAGACAGAAAAGAAAATAAAAGAAAAAACGTGTTCCACTCCAGAGGTGCGCAAAAATAGATCGCTCCCTTCGCATCATCAAACCATACTAGGAGCGGAAGAGAGCAAAATTGAAACGAACAAGCGCAAACAATTCCAAACAGACCACAAATCGAATAAAAAAAAAGTTCTAAACTTCAAGAAAATGTGAAATATTAAAGAACCGAACTTACCGCTTCGGTACAAGCGAGACGTTCGGCGATTCCTAAAACAGAACCGTGGATCTGATGTTATTTCGTTCGCTCTCCGCTTACCGCCATATCTGATGGTCGACGTCGTTTCGTCTGCCAGAATCAGAAACAGCGAGAGACAGCTCCGAAACTGTTAGGTAACTTTCCATTGTGAAATAACAGATAACAGCCTGCTATGCGTTATTTGGAATAACAGTTCAGAAACCGGGCGGCAAAAATGAATGATAGGTGTTTGATATTCAATTTGGATCGAAATGGAATAATTGAATATCTTCCTCATTTAACGACTTGTGAAATTATGGTTAAAGGAGATAATTAAAAAATCGTCAGGTCTGCGTAACATGCGGCCTGATAAACCTTAAATTAAATTATTCCAAAAAATTATAATGTTTGTAGAAATTTTCTTAAAAACATGCATGGATCTAGAGAAGATTTAGCTAATTGAAAAATGTTGAACTGTTTAGTTCAATTCCAATTAGTACATGCCTGCACAACATACGACCCGCCCAGCTCTATTTTCGTGGCCCGAAAAATCTCGAATGATTTAAAAGCTTAAAGTAAATTAAGAAATAATATAATGAGTATGAGTAAATTTTAAAGGGTCTGGAAAAATATTAAACTGTTTAGTTTACAGTTTAAAAATTTTAATAATTGAAAATGCAATAACCTTATAGGGGGCTCAGGGTCGGACTCTCTCCCTTGCAGTGAAAAAAATTCTAATTTTCAGTAAAAAAATATCCATCAATTTGAATTAAATATCCTTATTATCATAAAAATAAATGGTAATGAAAAAAAGATTTATGATGATATGATGATTTAATCCAGAAAAAATTATTCACTCCTTTTAAAATTTCTAAATTCTTGATAATAAAAACATTTTTGGGACCTCAACCCCTCTAAATAAAAATTCTAGATCCGCTTCTGCACCTTAACAGCAAAAATGCAGAATTTCTAATAATATTAAGTAATGTAAAAGGAATATTTTTCACTGAAAGTAGGGACTTTATTAATAAAACAAATATGAAATACTACTTATACTATTTAAAAACATCAAAATTAAACAAATCTTTCTCTCTATATTAAAAAAAAGTAACAGTGACCGTGGCCGCCGCCGCTGATTTTGAAAATTTTATTTTTGAACATTTTGAACTCTCACTACGCAAAAACTATTCTACGGAAATTCGTGAAATTTTAAAAATTTGTAGACAAATGTAAGAGGATCATTTTCGTTCTAAAAGCTAATAGGTTAGATAAATTAGTTCTAGAGTTATTTAATGTCAAAGTCGAAATTTATTTTTTTCTGCTGCGAGTTCGCCCCGAGTAAAATCTATTAGCAGCAGAAATATGATTTTTTTCAGACACATACTCTTAGATGTGAAGTTTACGTCGCCCTTTTTACGAATTAGTTTTGAAGTTTCGAAATTTTTGACGGTTTTTCCGTTATAAAAGCAAAACTAATCACAGTAGAACTAACATAACGTTCCTAACTAACATAATACTCCTGGCTAGTTTTTTAAAGTGTTTCTGATTTTAAAGAAGTGAAATACTATCTCAGAGGAGTTAAAAATATCCCTGCACACAAGGATGTTTATTACGAAATTTTTATCCTTAAAGTTAGATATTTCATCTTTGACTAAAACTAGCTTTTTCAACTAACTTGTGAATCCCCATGTACTTAGAAAAGTTACATTTTATTTTCATGTTTCTCTTCTATTAAATTACGTTTATTGCAGGAAGAACTTTTTTTTTCTTTCAATTTTTGAGCACAAGACATAATATGCGCAGTATATGAGTAACTTTATACGTCTAATTTGTTACAAATGCATGGTCATCCTCATCCATCATCCAATGTAAAAGTGTGATACTTTTGCAAATCATTGGCATTAAGCTCTGAAGTACTCGTAAATACTAAGTACCTAATGCAAAAGTGTTTCACAAGCGTGCAATGCTTTGATATGAAACGCAAATGACAAGCTATAATTAACATTTCTCACACAGTAGTAGTAGAGTAGAAAATTTATAACAGTAGCATTTGTTTTGGGCGAAATAACAGCTATGGAACATCTACTTGTTGCTTGAGAATGCACGTTATTCCTCGCAAGAACAACTTGTTGAGGAACCAAGCGCTTGCTTCATTTTAACGTCACGGTTGACCTCTATTCCTACACAGCTACGGAATGACTCTTTTATCTTTGTTTTCTTATTCTCCAGCCGCATTTTGTTCTGTTTATCACGATTTCGAACATTCGGCTCCTGTGCCGTGAAGAGTGAGGAAGATGAAATCATTGGGAAAAACTTGTGAAGAGAATTTAACTTTTTAATGTATGTATTGATGCGATGCGAGTTCTCCCGTTCCGAGATAGACCAATTCTCACCACTATAAAATCTAAACATTTTTTATAAGGTTAGGAATTCTGAAAAAAACAGGGTCCTTTTTAAATGAAAGATATTTTTTTAAGAAATTAAGTTTTATCTCAATAAGTTGAACAAAACGATTTTATATCCGATATTGATTGAAAACAAATCAATTTCTTTTAACAAATTATCTTTTTCAGGAATGTATTTTTCAAAGCTGAGCATTCCCTATTTCTAGAGTTAAAAAAACTATTTTCTTAAGATAAACATCAACAACTCCCTCTCTCTTAAGAGTTAAAAAAATCGTCAAATTAACATTCTTAAAACTTTAGTTAAAGCTCTTAAAGGAAAAAAAAAATTATATCAAATAAAATTTAATACATTTAAAAATATTGAATGGAATATTATGATTTTCTCACCTCATCCAAAAATTATATACCTAATGGTTAGATATTTAAAAACATTATGTATTACTATGAATAGACTTAAAATCTTAACCACTAACAATATTTTCATAAACAATTTTCATTGTTGAAATTCTAAAAGATAAACGGAGAAAATTCATTAGATATCTGTTAATTTCCACAATTAAATATAAGCCATTTAAAATACCACACAAGCTGAAGAACCAATAATATTTTTATGATGTTTTACTAATCTTTATTTGGGGGGGGGGGATTCAGAGCGAAGTAGACACATCTGTTTTCAATTTAATTTTCTTGAAACTGTATAACTGGGTACAACTTATACATCATAATTTATTTGTTAAATCAATGTCTTGAACTTTAGGAAACTGATTAAACATTTTTAATGCTAATTTAAATGTTCAAATGTAATTTTTAGGAATTTGTAGAAGTTTTAAGTCAGGGGTTTCCAACTTTCAAGTAATCGAGGGCAACAAGTCGAGTGGAGGGCTGCAAAGTAATCTGGGCCTTTTTTCATTCATGAAATATTTTTTCACGGGAGGAGTCTTTATAAAAGAACTTTCCCGATGGGAGAGGGACAAAGGTTATTTACATGGTGTGAACTACATTTTTAAAATTTTCGAGGCAAATAATCATTTTTTTTAATACTGAATGTTACTTAAAAGTGGGGAGGCTTCCTCCAGAAATTATTTGTAAATTTTCCTAAAAATAGTGTTTCACCTCATTTTCAGGTACTCCATTCTGGCTCTCCTTGTGATAAAGGATGACCTAAGCCCCATAACCCCTTGCTATGCCCAAAGGGAATTTCAAAGTAACTACCATAGTAGATCCCCTCGAATCCTCTTAAGTTTTCATTTCTCACCAGAGAAAATGACCATAACTACTCCAACCCTACTGTGTAACCTCCTAAGAGGTGAATAAATGGGTCCTCCCCCAATTGCTAAAAAGTGTTTAGAAGCTACTTTTGGGAGGTTCTCAGGGGGATTTGTGGGCTGCCAGTTGGAAAGACCTGCTTTATATTATTCACGGAAAATAAATCTATTTTTTAGAGAAACCATGTTATGCTAATGATGATGATATTGTTAGTTGGAACTTATAAAAACACAAAACAAATACAAACAATGAAATAAAGCTTAATAAGCTTTCACTGCTCATTAATTATTTTCACTCACCAAATATAGCCAGAAGAAATTCATCTCATCAATAACACAATGACAAAAAATTATTTCCAATAAGAATTTATTGATGAAAATACAAATAAATTTTCAAAGGCTAATAAAAAAGAATTTTTTGCATTCTGTTTAGGAGAATCAATATTGTTTAAACAATAAAAAGTAAGATGTTTTAGAGTTATAGATATTAAATTTCAAGTCCACCAAAACATATTTTGGTTTGATGCACAGGTATTTTCACTGATTGCTATGTAGACAGTTGCATTTAACCACCCCCTGAAAAAAAGGATATTTTAAGAACTAATGACAGAAAGTAAGATAAAAAGGAAAGACATTTTCTTAAAATATAAAAAAATTAAATAAGAAATTTCTAAAAACTGCTTAAGAAGTTCACAAAAAATATTACAATCTTAAGTATCCTTTAAGCCATGGTATAAAAATGCTATTCTAAATAAATTAATATGTTACAAATAATCATAGACTTTAGACTGAAGGATGCCTGATCGGGTTTTTATGGCAGAAGAATCAATTAAAGAAATTATACTTAGAAGACAGTAACCTGTTTTAGGAGTTAGAAGTACCAGTATATTTCTCCAGGGTGCTCTCTACTCAGTTTTAAAAAAATAAAATTATACTATTATTTAAAGATAAATATAAAGTAAACTTCAGGCCATAACAATAGCCACGCTGAACATTTAAAATCTTTCCTGCTTGTAACAAATTTTTTACCTTTGAAGTAAAACAATGAACCAATGAGTAATATCAGGGGGAATTATAAACCACCAGAGGTTCATCCAGGTTTTTTTTGGCAGGGTGCTTTTTAGAAATTTTATAAAAAATCAAATGAAATTTTGTGAAAATAAAGGGCCTGTAGTACAATCCCAACATTACATTCATAACTTTTAGAATGGGCCCAGAACTGGCAAATTCTATCCCAAAATGATAGAAACACATTCTAAAAACAATTTTCAAACCACTTAGATCTATGAACTTTTGTGAAGAGTCTTCTTCCAGGAATTATAATTTTGTTAGTGGCCCAATGGACTCATATTTTTTATAGATGAACCCCTGACCACTGAGTTTATTCAAGGTGGTAGAGGATATTGCACTCTGGTAAGGACGAAGTTATGCCATAAAAAGTTAACTCCAAAAAACTACTGAGGACTAACTCCCCCCATCAAAAGTGCTGCAAACCTATAATTGGCTCATCCCAGCCTACTCCTTTGGAGAAATGAAATATTCCCACAAATCTGACTACCACTTAAAAAAATCCTTGGTTTAAAGTGCTATGATAAGGAATCTGTTAATTGGTGATACAAAGGCAGATTATATATTGAACATAGTATAATCCATATACCCATCTGTTGTTGCCATTTCACAATGTATTTAAATCAAACTTATTTAACTTACCATTCAATTCATCATCCCCATCATCTTCATCCTCATCTTCGGTCTCAAATGTATTATCAGGAATGTCATAGAGACGAATAACAGGCTAAAAAAATTTCAAGAGTGAAGAATTAGTTTTACAAATGAAATAACCATCAATTCACTTTTCTAACACTCTACATGGTATAATTAATATTACACTGATTACCAATAAAACGGGAAAATAAGCTTCGGTAAATATATTAGTTTAAATTATATCATTAATACCTTGTTGGGGTCTTTCATAATGAGATATTTTCCTTCTTTTAATTTCATGCACTGATCTATAATGCAGCGCAATACACCCCAAGCATTGTCCATATTCAAATTTATTTGATCAGCAAACTCCTTAGGCTTGAACTGCTGGGTTCCCAAAATGGCATGTTTTGCAGAATCTCGAATATGAACACGAGAAACATAACTGGAAAATAAATTACAATCAATAAGGAGTTATCAAAAAGATTACAACTGTCAAAATAAGATCATATACAGGAATTAAATCAACAACATTGTAACTTACCCAAATTTGATCTGGTCAGAACCAGCTAAAACAGCCTGGACTGTTCCCTTAGCTAACCTGCAAGAATTGTTCTTCAGCTCATTTGCAAGCACAGCTCCTCTTTGAGTATCTAGTTTCTGTCTCCAATCAATACCACCAGATGTCTAAATAAAAAGCCATATGTCAGTACAAGCCTTTCATGTAACTTAGAAAGTGTTTATATAACTTATTATCAAAATAAAAACTAAAAATATTACTCCATTAATTCCTGAAACTGAACTTAAAATAGTTGCTTTACCCTAAGTTTTGATCTAATAGATTATCATATTCAGATATAGTCTCTAGCATAGGAAATTTACTTTGCATAAGATCCATATAAAGAAAACATAAGCATTAGAGTCAAACTATTTTAAATGAAAATAACAAATATTACTAATCAAAGTCAACCTTCATCTACTGAGCTATATAATACCTGGAGTGCTAACTCAGCGTGCCAAAATTAAAATGTATGATTACTAAGCCAAGGGGAAAAGATCAGGCTCCCCCTATTGCTAAACAGAATCCAACTTAACGTGTTTATTTATTTGATGAAAAGGTGCACAAAAAACTATATTTACAAAATTTCTCTAGAAAAATGATGCAAAAACTAGAGTTAAACAAATATTTGAGTTTTCAATAAACACATACCTTGTTTTAGCATTAATGTTTTGCCCCTTTGAGCAGATTTGTATCCTTATGGTATGAAAGTAAAAAACGGCATGATTTTCATATTGTTAAAGTATAGGAAGTTAAGCACTCCAGGTTTACATATAGCTCAGTGCCTTCATCAAACCTTTCTTACCTTTGGATCCCATTCATTAAGAGCCTTGATATTGATAAATTGCAACTCTGAATTAGGACCATGCATAACAGCATCATGCTCACATCGAACAATAAGTTCAATGTTATCAGCAAGATCCCAAGATCGATAACTGAAAGAAAAGACAATTTATACTTAAAGAAACTAACAGAAATATTTAAAAAAATTGAAATGATGCATAATTCAACAGTTGCCATCAAAGTGATCATGATGAAAAGGTATGAGGATTCTGGAGTAGTGAGCTTTAACAATGGTGCCAAGGTGAGTATAGTATTCAAAATACATTATAATTATAAAAGAAAAGCCTGATAAATTTACAGTCTAGCACTAGATAAAAACCATTGAGTACAATTATCAATTAAAACTTACCGGTAAGCAACAGAAGCAACTTCACCTTCTTCATCCGGTTGAATAAATGGGTTGGGATGATCAAAAGTGTGCTTATCTTCCCCCTACAAGAAAAGATCAACTAAGTTTTAAGAAAATAATTGCATATTACTTTTATTTTTTATAACAGTTATTCCTAAAATCTAAAACACAGAACAATAAATAACTGTATATTGAAAGCTTGGCTTAATGGAGAAATATATCAATAAGAGCACTTGTATTTAACACCAATAAACAAATTTAAAGCACAATACACTAAAACCTCACTTAGCGAACCCCCCCCCTATACAACGACCACCTCCTCTAACAACCAGTTTTTGAAGGCAGAAGTTTTCCCCCTTATATTCCTAATGTTAAAATACCTCAAAACAATGACCAGCAAAACCCCCAACACCTCTCCCAGTGACCATTTTTCCCAATTCACAAAAAACTTTCCTAGCTCTTTTAAAGCTGGGAAGGGAAAGGAAAGAAACAGTATTTGATTGATTCAATACATAAATTTGTTCCACCCATTCAAATACAATTTAAAAAATTTTATTGCCCTGCCAACCCCCTCTTCCCTTTTTTGGACTGACAACAAGTGACAGTACTTCAGAGATTCACAATTCTGGTTTTGCACAGTAAAGACAGTCGTTTGTTGTGTATCCCAGGTCTTGAAAAAGGGAGTTATCCAGTTGAGTTACTGTACTTCAGTTTAGTTGGTAGGTATTGGCTGAGAGCATTCAACATGTATAATAAGAAATTGTTTCTAATGTAGAGCAGTGTGTGGGAAGAAAAGTAAAACAGTTGCATATTTGCTCTTAATTTAATATAATGTATGGGAATCAATTGTCTTAAGAGATTTCTTTACCTAAAATAACTTGAAAAATGTTTTGATTAAGTTGTAAAGCTATCCCTTTCCGATTATAAATCTACCCCTTCTAAGCGACCACTCCTCTTTAACACCCAATTTTTCTCAAACCGGACAGTGGTTCCTTTAAAAGAGGTTTTACTGTAATTAGAATTTAAAATAAATAATCGACTTATGCAAACACATACAATCATGTTCAGAAAACAGATTATAGCTAATTACATTAACTAAATCGACACATTTCATTTAGATAAAATATCACTAAAATTGAATGAAATAAATATTGTATCATCTAAACACACTGCACTGAGCGAGAACCCTCAGCACACGACTGATTCAAAACTTTTGACATACCATTTTCAATACTTGTTGAGAGAAATTATGATTGATGAATGTAGCTTCCAAAGCCAAGTTTCGTGGTGAATTGATACTGTTACCTTCTTCATGGGGTGGTTCAGCAGCAGTTTCATTCACGGTTAACAAATCTAGAATTTAATCACCCATTAGTAAGTATTAATAAAAATAAAAAAGTAAGTTCAAGGATAGCAAAACAAACTGAAACCATTGCAATTGAATCCTATCCTAGAACAAAGAGAAATTAAAACACTAAGAAGTTTAAATATAACACAATTGGTTCAAAATAAAAGGGCATACCAAATTCAGAATCATCTCTTTTGTCGAAAAACAGCTTATTTCCAACTCTCTGAAAAATATTACTTTACTTCAATTATTCTTTTCAATAAAGTTATATTTTAAATTGACTAAAAATAATATTATTTTACCTGAACAACAACATCCCAAGAATAAACAGATCTAGTAGCACACATAAGGGTGGCAATAATAGCATCTGTAGCAAATACAGTTCCTTTAGATTTAGTAAGCTGCAATAAAAGATCATAATCAATTTCTTACACCTAAAGAAAGTAAAGCTTAAAGCATTATACATGTTTAGAATACATGATAAGCAGGGTTGGCATACACACGCTACTGATGAAAAATAAATTAAACTTTAAAATTAAATACTATTTAGAATATCTTAAAGGGCTTTAATTGTATATTCCAAATAGTGATTTTACAAAAAAGCTGACAATTTAAAAACAAGAACATATTTCACACATTAATGTATAGAAAAACTACAGTAACAAAGCATAGTGCATAGAAAGAATTAAAAGTTCAAAGTATAAGTTAATATAGTTACTTGACGAATGATGGGGTCATCAGTTGTAGTAACTTTGTGGAAAATACGATTAATTCTTTGCAAAGGCTTTTCAAGCTTGCATGTAACTCTATCATACGATTTATCATAATACTCCAAGGCTCCACAATTGTATCTAAAAAAGAAATAAGTTATAGAAAGATTCAAGGTATACATAGGATTGCTGTTTGTTTATTCTCTACCAATCTACACTAGAAAGAAAAGCCAGTACAGTGCCATTCTATGATTCTAAAAAAACTCATACATAACATTATTCATAAGCATTGAATGATCCAATTTATACTTTTTAATTCACCAACTCCACATTTTTCACCAGCAAAATTAAAGCACTAATTTTTATACCATGTTTATACAGGGTGATTCAGAAATAATCATCAATAATTGAGAGGGAGGTAGAGGGGCCCTAGACAAGCATATTTCGAATAGGAAGGGTGGGGCGCAGTCTTACCGTTAAAGAGCTAGGACCTAATGTAGCGCGAGTGCGTTTCAAAAGGCCGTTTTTAGAAGGCCCGTGTGACGAAACAAAACATAATAAAATGAAAAACATCATTGCAGGAGGTACAGGAGTGTCCGTACTAATTAAATCCTCAATGTAATAGAAAGTAGACCAATGCATAAGGTTTGGGTAAATTTTATTAGGTTCGGGGGAAGGTTACAACTTTTTCCAGGTCCGCGCAAAACCTTTTAAATTCAAAAGCAAGTTACTTCATTTTTTTCCTGTTCATACCACATTTTAAATAAACTTAATTAAAACAAATCCTACTAGTTATCAATATTCAGTATGAATATATAGAATTCCAGTTACTATAGATATAGATGTGCATTATTTAAATTTATAATAAAATAAATTAAGAGATATTAATTCAAATTATGAAAATTATAACTTAGTTAAAAATTATAATCTAGTTACATTGTTGATACAATAACATTAATTAAATAATTTAAAATTTAACTCATTAGGTAATTTTTAAATGAAGTGTTGTGAAACAAGTTTAACTACTTAGAAAATCCTTTATTAATTTAACTTTAATCCAAAATACTAAAAAGAAGCACCACAATCACTTTTATAAAAAAAAATTATAAGAGTTGAAAACACTGACCAGATTCTGAGCAAGATTAGTGTTTTAATTAAGGTTAAGTTGTTTTCCTGGATTATGATTGGCACACACAAAACCAATTTTACTGCCAGTAACCTAATAAAATTAAGTCCTGGGCAAAGCCAAGTGCATTGTAAAAAATAACCGTTTGAAACTCTGAAAATATTATCAATTTAGTTTAAGATTCCCCATGTTAACAAGCTTTGAGAACATAACTGCGAATTGAGAGGGAAACAATGATGGGAGATAATCACAGGTCCAATCTTGGTTAAGTTGGTTTTTCTACATTGCATTCAAAATTCAAGAAGAAGCAGACTTTACTGATGGCATGTGCCAAGAGACTCACAGAAAAAGCTTTGCAACATTCATCCAAAATTAACTCAATTTTTGGACCAAAATTGTGAACATTGAAAGGACATCTGGTTTTGAAGCATAAATACAGAGGAAAAATAAAATCGTTCGCTCGCATCACAAAATGTTTTTTGTTTTCATGGAGGGTTAGTAAAAGACGTAAAACAAAACAAAAATCCATAAAAGTTGGCATGTATGCATTTGGTCATTTGAAATTAAAAAAACTCCCAATGTGGCAGAAAACTTAAATACAGCCTTTATATACTTTTATATGAATCAATTAATGATTGAATTAATAATGATTGATTTTATGAGTGTTTTTATTTTTAATTAAACCTTTTTCTTATGTTATAAATAAATAAATATTTTAAAATGGTTATGGGAAGAATTGTCTTCCAAGTACTGAATAGAAATGGTTAATTTTCACACTTACACATCCTTTCCTTCTCCAACATTAGGCAGGGACAACTTTCCAAGACGTGGGAAGTCCATTTCTTCAATCACCTGCCATTCAGGACGAACAGTGACAGAAGCATCTCTGTTCTTAACAGGGGCCTGGCCCTTGTTGTCAAATTTATGACGCATTTGCTTCTGCCATTTACGAACTTGTTGAATGCGGTCCCTAAAAAATTTATTTTAAATTATTACTTAATGATTATTGAATTGATAGTACAAAACTACATAACTCGTAACAAAACTACATAAAGGGAAAACTTTGTCCTTTAGGAAAAATAAAATAACACTGTTGCAAAATTAATATTAATAATTGAAAGAAATAAATTACAATGAGTTTAAATTGGAGGATCATATCTCTGTAGAGTCTCTTTACAATGACTTCCTGATGTAGCGACCCTTATGTTAAAACGACTGGTAATAAAACTACAGTTTTATCATTATGATAATTTTATGCGTTATAACATCCTTTTAATAAAATATTGTTGGTTCCAGAAGTGGTCGCTTTAACGAGCTTCTACTGTACTAACTTTTAAACATGTCAAATACAATTAAACAGACAGATCAGGGGTAATTGTGATCAAACGTAAAAAAAACTAGGAAAATTGACCCAAAAGTTGGTGAAACTTGGAAATATATACAAAAAAAAATCTGAAATCCTTCCAAATAAAAGCGGGAGGGGAATGATTTTTCTTTTTACAAAAAAACTTTTGTACTTTGAATAGAAATCCCTTAATAGCACTTGTAATTTTGTTTCCTTTCCCAGAAGTTAAACTTTTTTGCCTCGGATCCATCAGACCCTACGACGCCACTAGGAGTCTTCTGTATCTTAGCTACAAAAACACTCCTTGCTTCATGTGAAAAATACTTATATTATAGATCGAAAATAACTTATCTGGTTATTTTTATTTGAAAAACTCGGAAGGGTAAATTGAAAAATCAGATGAGTAATATTTGAAAAGCACGGAAATCTGAGGTGCCCAAGGAACGCTATCACCCTTGACAGTTTTTATTCATGAAAACTATTCTAATATTCAAAATAAAAATGCAATAGTTTTGAAAAATAAACAAACCTTCATTTAATTTTTAATGAAACTAAAAAATACCTGAGCGCAGTAAGAAATCTAATTATAGTAATGAATTTATAATTTACCTTTCCCGTCCTTTGGCCATTTTGGACAATATTTGCATTTGGGCTTGTTGGGCCTGCTTCATGCGTTCACGGTTGCGCATATTCCTTTGCTAAAAAATAATCAACAGAAAATTAGCTATTAGCTACAGATACAGACCAGATTTTTTTACTAACAAAGAATAAAATATAATTACACTGTAAGCCATTCAGTATGAATTATGCTTAAAATTGTCAATAAATGTAATAATTAATCAAATAATTACCTTTAAAATTAAATCTTAGTAAAATTCTTTAATTTATCTAAGATAAACAATTTTGTATATTCTATGTTATTCAAACTAACAATAAATTGTTAAGCTGTTAATGAACCAGATTTAAATTATGGTCTTTATATGAAGTAATAATGTTAGGAGTAAAATTTCTACCCACATTGTTATAATTTTAGGCCAAAACTGTTCTTTAAGAATATAATCAAATTAGAAAACTATCTTTTAAAAGAATTAACTACCTAGGTAATTTTTATGGCCACAAGGAAAAAAGGCACAGCTGGAATAAGAGTCCTCCATTTGGCGACTCGCGTTGCAGTCGCCAAGTTAATGGCTCGATTAGTTATAGTGTACAGTTAGCAATCGCGACGCAATCGCCAAATGGAGGACTCTTATTCTAGCTGATCCGGAAAAAATCTCATCATGGTCTACATGCAGACAGCAAGTATGATAATGCTGTTCTAGAATATAGAAGTTTTCAGAAGTGACAATTCAATATGATAACTGCTAGATTTATTCAAATAACTACTTGAGATGACCAATTCCTATTACATTACATTGAATAAATCTGTAATTTGGTCATTTGTTAAAAGCAACATCCTACTGCTCACCTGATGGATGCGGAAACGGCCTCTATGGTGCATAGGCTTGTGCACACGAGTTGTATCAACCAATTGGAAAGTAGTCTCATCTTCTTCATGGAAATAGGCATACTGGCTTCCAGCACCAAACTGAGATTGGTATTTATCTGAGTAAAAAAAATAATAAACACTTGTTGCAAATGCTTGTAGCAATTTGTTTTCCTGAAATTTATTTTAAATACAACATGCACAATTGTAAAGTAAAAGTTACAATTGAAAATTCTGTGTTCAAGTGCTATGTCTGCTTATCAATCAGAGTGGAAAGAAAGGCTTTCTTATGTAACGTTTAGTGATAAATAGGCAAGTAAGATGTTTCATAAGTACCATGAAACTTCCAACATCACAACCTCATCACTTCTCAAAAATAAAATTAGTTCTGAACAAATTTGTAAATACCCCAAATAAAATTTTAAAGTTAAAAAATTAAAACTTCAGATAAGATTTAGTAGAACTGCTTTCTTTTCTTTTAACTAACTTTTTTTAGAAAGAGTGTTCCAGCCAGGCACAAATCCAAGGGAAGGGCACTCTTCTGGACAGTGCCCCCCCCCCCTTGGACCCCAAAAAAGTTCTTAAAATGAGTTAAAACCCTACTTTTACAGGTCTAATTTCAAAATTTTTTCTGGGGGAGAACCTACATACTACCCCTAAGCGGTACCACAAGATCTTGAGTGATACTTTTTAGAAAATCCCCAACATTTTGTCTCAAAAAGTAAAGGTCTGGAAGAGTGCCCTCTCTAGGATCCACACCTGCCTCCAGCTGCCATGTTTACCCACAGCTCAAATGATGACAATCATGTAGCTCTGGTTACACATGGCGAATGGACGACTCTTTCTAGCTTCTGCTTTTTGTTAGCTATTTTTTAACAGCAAAACACAAGAAATAAAATTAACCGATTATTTTATCTTACAAAAAAAAAACATCCAACACTTAGCTAACACATTTATAAAAGTTGAGTATTTTTACAATTTAGATTTAAAAACACTAAAATCTGCTCCAAATGAACTAAGTAACATTTTAAACTTACTTGCATATCTTCTATCCTGATAAGTAGTGCCAGTCCAATCAGCAACCTAAAAATAAATTAGTACCCATGTTAAATGAAATTTAAAGTTACAGTAACCAATTTGACTTTCAATTGTTTAATAAAACACAGTTAACAATACCTTGGAAACAGGTCCTCCACGTCAAAAAGGTTGATGGGTGGCCATGGAGGACCTGTTTCAAATCTGTACCATACCTCATACCAACTCTAAGCCTGAATACAAACGGTGATCGAGAAATAAGGCGCATCTGTCATCATCCTCCATCAAAATATTGACACATGGTACAATCCAACCGGAATAGATTCGATACAGGTCCTCCACAGCGAAAAGGGGGATGGTAGCCAAGAACTAACTGGTGACCAACCGAATGGTCAGCTTCGATAAGAGTCCTCCAGCCGTCATGTTTACCCATAAGCTCAAATAATGACAACATAAGCATATTGCTGTGGATAAACATGGCGGCTGGAGGACTCTTTCTCTTCACAGTTGTGCTGCCACTTGTTGCAATCGCTGTGAGGGACCTGTATCAAATTTGTTCTATCCAACCTTCAGTAAAATGCTAGTACATGTTACAATACACACTGGGAGAGATTTTGAAAATTTTTAACGTTTCCAAAATGCAAATTGTCTAAAAAGCAATAACATTAATACATAGAAAATAAGGTTCAATTCTATTAGAGTCCCTGCTAAATATCGCCCGGTTCTTTTAGACAACAAAAAGTAGAAATATTCATAAATAATTTCAAACTCATGAATTAAAATGTTTAATTAGATCTATAACTAATCAGTTTATTAATAAAAGTCAGAAAAATTTGTTGACATTTGGATACATTTAGCGATTTGGATAGTGGCGATATTTAGCGGGGACTCTAATGGAATTGTACCGAAAATAATAATAAATAAGAGAAATAAGCAACCCCCACACGCGTTGCCAAACATTGCCGAATTCACTGTCATGTACACTCGGATTAAGCCCAACCTTCCATCACCAATTCACCTTGGTTACACCCTTTTAATAAGATACTATCTCCATCTTGAAGCATTTACAAAGAAATCTGGTATATAAATTATTTAATTCCTAACGAATGGAATAACAAAAGTTGTACTAAGGCAATTACAAAATATAATAACGCAATAACTAAACAGAAAAGATAAATAGAAAATGTAACAATAATAAAGGATCTGGACCTAAACAAATACTGATATAGGTACCTTTGGCCATATGTTATTGAATGCTGGCAGGAACTTAGCGAATGAGTTAAGAATCGATCAGAATATTCGAGTACTATTACCTTTATTGCATTAGGGCTTCAAATATATTTCATTCATACAACTAATGTTTATAATTTTACTCACCTTTCCTAGGCGATCATTCTTTGAAAACTGTTGGTATGGCATGTCTTTAAATTGCTCGGGCAAGGTACAAGGACCCCATCCATTTGGATTATCCTGAATTACAGGCGATATGAAATGGTAATCTTCGTTTGTTTCCATAGTGTTTTAAATATTTAATCTTGTAAATATAAAAACCTTTTTAATTAAACCCACATGCTAGGCTATTATCGTCGTCGTGTGGATGGAATGGAAAATCCTCCGGGTTTCCAAATTCAATGCCACTCGAACCACAAATTTCATTTAAATTGCTCTAGCTACAAAGCCTTGGTGATTCTAGTCATCAAATCATTTTTTATAACATTTTGAGTTGAAATTGCATTTTTAAATCATTAAAAATATATTTAAGTAGTTTTCAAAGGGTTTTATTTATATTTACATTAGTAAATAAATGTCCATGAGTAAAAAAAAAAATTCAAAGAACTTTAATTCGGGGAAAAAAGCTTTAAATTCCCATACAAAAGGTAAATTTCATTTTTAACGTCATTATAAATTGAAATAGTATATTTTTAAATGTCAATAACAGAAAATAATGTTTTATTCAGGAAGAAGAAGTATGAAAATTTTGTGCTAAACGGGTTTAGAAATGAATTGTGGGTAATATCAACAATTCGTTTTCGTTATACATACACATTACATTACGAACGTGATCAAAGATAGCGGTGTGAGAATAGTGGTAGCCATTTTAATATATTTTATTTACAAACGTATTCTGATCTTTAGTGCAAAAGACCAACATGTCTGGAGATCCAACCACGGAAACTGACGCATGGGCGTTGTTATCACAAAAATCCGCTCCATCCAGCCCTACGAAAATTCTATGGAGTCCGGAACCCAATGCGGCCGCAATTGCCAGATTAGAGGGAAGAGATTTTGAGTACATGATCAGACAACATCGGATAAGTATAGGCCGAAATAGCAGTCGAGGAGAAGTTGATGTTAATATGGGACATTCTAGTTTTATATCAAGAAAGCACTTGGAAATATACTTCGAGACTCCATACTTCTTCATGATATGCAACGGGAAAAACGGAGTATTTGTTGATAATGTGTTCCATAGGAGGGGGGCACCCCCCATGCAGTTGCAGAAAAGGTAAGTTGGTTTCTGTTTCAAAAGTAGTTACGATCTCAAAAAATATTATATACTATATTAAATCTACTTGATCTCGCGAGTCACGTGGTTTTAACTAGTAGCCGATGCCGGCATGGTGCAATTTTTTTATTCGAACGGTATAAATTAATATTTTCTTTAAAACCTTGTTTAGAAAACATTCCTTTTTTTAGTACTATTTTTCACGTAACCTCAAACGAAAATTAAGGAAACTGTAAACTTACTAGTGAGTAAATTTATTCCATTTTTATTATTGTATAAATATACTCACTCTGGGAATTTGTTCGAATTATTTTAGTATGATTAAAATATTGTTCCAAATATATCTGCTTGGTTTTTGTACATTATTCTAAATTGTTCAATTGAGAAATATTTTTTAACATTTTGTAAGATAGTTGGTACATATTTTTTTCAGTTTTTATAAAAATCAAACCTCCTATTTTTTATTTTTCTTTCTTTGCTTTTTCTAATCAGCTGTTTTGCATTTTGACTTAAAATTATACTATAACTGCTATTTGATAGTATATGTGTTAAGTATTGTTACTAGTTAAGGGATGTCCATAAATTTCGTGAGGTGTTTTTCCCAAATTTTGGACACCTCCCTCCCTTTTGGTGAGATTTTACTGAACCCCCTCCCCCTCAAATTCTCCGGAGAGATTTTCTCTATAACATTTAAATAAATACATTTTTATGACTTTTTATTTTGTTGGCATGATGCTTAACATATACATTGTAAAGTTTCGATATAAATCCCATGTTGAAATGAAAAACATGGTCTTATATATGCTTGTAATTATCACGACTGACTGCCTAATGATTATCTGGTTTGACTAATGTGCACATTTTCCTAAATTTGTGTTAAAAAAGGTAAAAGAAAAAATATAGTTTAATTTTAAATTTAAAAATTGATATGAGATTTTGATAGACTCCCCCAGTGGCGGCGGCTCATCTACCTGGAGCACGAGAACCCCCTATGAAAATGAAATAAATAAGTCGATTAATCAAATCAAATTAAAAGCAATATAAACATCTTCTAACTTGTACCATTTTCTGGATGATCTTCCAGCCTCTCCTCTATTCAAAACGTCAAAAATAATATTACAAAAATTTTGCTGAGTTTTCAGAGCTTTTTGAATTTTTTGCCTTCAAACGCACTTGTGACTGAGAAATAAGCAGGCAGAAAAGCCATTGCCCAGCTGGCTCGGGGAGAAAAATTTTTCATACAACGTCCACTCTCGACTTCTCGATTGCACAGCTCAAGTGTTCCGTAGCTTGCATTTCTTTATTCTAACTTTATTTGCGTGTAATTTTGTCACATGTTTTCAATACTTTTCAACTTTTGATTAATTTTTCTTAAAATCTACTTAGTTTTGGGTGTTTAAAAGTAAACTTATTGGCTTTTTAAAAGTAAAATTATTTTAAAGAATTTCATCTTTTATTAATTGTAGGTAAAATATTTTGGGTCAAAATACAAATTGAGTGACAAACTAGAGATTTTAAATTTAAAAGGATATTTGAACTATTCTTTCATTGTAAATCAGCATACTTAATAGGGTTGGCCGATATATATCACTTGATATATATCATGATATTTATTGGATAAATATCATGATATGTATCAGTCTATAACAAAATCAGCAATTTTCAAGCTAAAATCTCCCAAAATTCATTTTTGAGTACTTTGTTAACAGGTTAATTAAGTTGTGAAAAAAATTTAACATTGTAATTATAATAAAATACCTAAAAAATTTTAAAACTATTAAGTTAAACTATCTTATTTCATGAAATCTGAACAGATCTTAGCAACATACTATACAAGTTAGCGTAGGAAGTAATGTATTTTAAAAGCAGTTTTGATTTTTTTTCTTAGGCACATTGCATTTAACAATGTCAATGCTTACAAGTTTGTATTTTCAAATCTTATTATTTCTATCCTTTTATTTTAAAAGGAAATTACCATAATATTTTATCTGTTTTGTAATGATTGCTAGAATCATAATTTAAAAAATGAAAGATAATTTAAATAAACTAATAGTATCCCTCAAATGAATATAAATTGTTCCAATTTTTATTAATTATTTATTTAATTATTAAAAATTATTTAAAATTTCATGAGTAAAAATATTTTCCTAGAAGCAGAAATGGAATTATTGATATTTTCTTGTATTACAAGAAAATACAGTAATTATCAGCAATTATACTCTGGGTAATTAAGATTTAATTAAAAATATTCCTTAGTAGTAATATTTTGGTTCAGACTAGTATTTAGTTCTAAAGAACAGTATTTTTCTACTTTAAATCTGAAAATATCGGATATATATCAAAATCTTGATATATATCAAAAATATCCGATATTTTGATATTTATATAAATATCATGATATTTGCCAACCCTGATACTTAATAAGTAGTACTTGTGCATTATCCGAATGAAGTATCCATTCATTTGTCTTTGGTTAGCAAAATGAAATGCTACTTCTCGTTAATTGAGTTACCTGTGAAATTTATTTTCATATTCATTAATATAAATAATTATAATTGTAATTTAATTACATTTTAAAAACATAATTGTGAACCTCCATATGAACTACCCTATGGTGAGACTTTGCTGAACTCCCTCCCCCTTTTTTCACCTCACATAATTTATGGACATCCCCTTACCTTTCATTCAATTATCATTGGGTTAAAATTTGTTCAGGAACAGATTTAGAAAGAGTTCTAGCTGCCATGTTTATCCACAGCTCAAATCATGAGAACACTTAAGCGTGCTGCTGTGATTATACTTGGCGACTGGAGGACCCTTTCTAAAGCTGTTCCGTTTTCTTGGTATTGTAGTTTTTTATAGAGCAAGGGCTAAGCTGGTTCAGCAATGAATTTAAAAAATAAAATAGCACTAAACCTCATGGCCACCTTTCAATTTTTAAACTTGTGAACAGCCTAATATTCTGGTAAAATTTCAATTTAAAACAGTGTGGTTCAACCTCTTTTTTAGTTAATATTAAATCCAAAACCTTTAAATTATTTAAAATTAAAACCTGCAAATTTAATGTTTTTATGGTATTTTAACTGGGTGCAACTGCCAAGTGTTTTGATAAATTAAAAAAAAAATTAAGTATTGAAAAAGCATATGATATAGAGCAAAACTCTATATACAGTAGAACCTTGATAGTTACCCCCTTCTGGAATTAAGACTATATGGTCATTTTAACTAAAGGACCTTATACCGAATAAAATTATTATTACTATGATCTAACAATATATGTCCAAGTATACTGTATTAACTGTATGAATAGTATTGTGATGTAATTCTCTGACATGAATCTTTAAAGTCACATAAAATGGCCAGCTGTTGAAATTAATTTGACATTCCCGTTTTATTTAGGGCACAAAGTAAGTAAAATTATACTCCAGGTGAATTTTGAAGTCGTCGCTTTTATTCTACAGTAACATTTAATGAGGTTTTTACTAAAAAAATATTTTGTATCATAATTTTAACAAAAAAATTCCTTTTTTTTAGTCTAACTTCATTTAGGAAATTAAGGCACTGTTGAACACAATATCTATTTGAGGGAAGAATTGAACAGTTAACAAGTGCAAAGCATTTACATTTTATGGGTCTGAAATCTAAATGTGCTATATTTGTAGTAATTGAAACCTAGCTTCTTCTTAATACACAAGTTTTTTTATTGCTTTGTATTTTAAACTTACTAGAAGTTTTAAAACAATTTAAAATAATGATTTTCTGGGTGAAAAAAAAGTTTCTTTTATTTTCTAAGGATTTTTAGTATACAAAAATGAAATAATTTTATTTTCAGCTAACTTTAAAGGAGTTCATAAAATTCTTTATTTTTTATCATGTGAAGAAGTTAGAATATGATTGACCTAAGTGTTCATAAGGATAGGTACATTGTTAAGAAACTAATTTCATTGATTCAATCAAAAAAATGGGTGTGTGCTAAAATTGACACACCATAGTGGTACCTCACCGACTCCTTGTTCACTTTTCCCGGTAAACCAATATAATACTCTGCTTATTAGACCATTTTAAAGTCAAGCTTTTTTTCAGTTTATCAACTGGTTTTCAATGTAAATTTTAATGCAATGTGGAAGAAGTGTTTTATGCTTAAACCATTTTAAAATTGTGTTGCTTGTGTTATAATGATACCCAGTTGTGAAACTAGATATAAGGCACATTTCAACAAAATTGAATGAAAAAATATTGCCCAGGCCACCAATTATTCAGAGAAATCATTTGATTTCTCTGATTTCAGATTTTCTAAAAAATTTACAATATAAAAATTTAATGAAGTAATTGGATTAAAGAACCAAAGTTTTGGAAAATTGGACTGGTTTCCCTAGATCCAGTGCACTGGATCTGAGAAATATTTATATTTGTTAGACATTTTCTGAGAAATATTTTATTTAGTTAACATGTTCTCTCTTGCTTGGTTTTGAAGGTTATTTTTATCACTTCCAATCTTTAACAACTCAAGCTTTATTTTATAGTACCTTCAATTTACGACTGTTGTTATACCACCAGAAAATACTATAGAACCTCTTTGCAACGACCCCTACGTTTCAACCACCGATGATAAAAGTACCGATTGTTTCATCATTTTATTCGTTATACAACTAGGGGAAGGGGTTCATCTAAAAGAAAAATGGATCCTTTTAAGAACCATTCACAAAATTCCAATTTCCGATTTCACAAAAGTTCAAAGATCAGAAATGGTTTGAAAAATTGTTTTCAGGAGTGTTTCTATAATTTTGGAATGGAATTTGCTTGTTTTGGGCCCATTCCAAAAGTTATAAATGCTGTGGCTGTAACTATGAGCCCTTCATCAATATTCTTAAAACAGGACCTCTGCTAACAGTCCTTTTATTAAAACGACCGTATATTGTTGGTGATATACCAAAAGGGTGGCATTATCAAGATTCTACTGTATAAAACCATTTTGCTATAGCCCCATTATCCAGGTACATCATGCCTCAAGGGTCTCCCTCTTGAATCTATCCATGCCCCTCGTTAACTTTCCACTGAATGTTAATCAGAGTCAAAACTTCCTTTCCTCAACCGAGATGCGTAATACTTCGCACAGATTGCGCAACTTGTTCTCTTCAACCTTGACTGGGAAAATTGGCATCAAAAGTATAAATTTTTAGCTAGTTCATTGAGAGAAAAAAAAAGACGCTCCACAGACCATCGGCTGACTCTCTTTTGAATGGATGACCGTGCCCCTGATCAATCAGGCCACTTGGTCTGTGCTTAGATCTGTATACTTGATGTTGATTATAAATCCTGTTATGGTAATCGCGGTTGAGGTAAGAATTCTCAATGAGAGGATGTTTACTGTGGACGTTTTTTTTTCTCTCTGGGATTTCGTGCGATCAGGAACAACATGCAACGGTGTTCCTTGTTGGGATGCAGTGCGGATTTTTAATTCAGGGGGGGGGGAGTTACTGCACTGCGTCCGTGACAACTTTTTAAGAATGAATAAAGGATTTACACCTGTATATCGCGGTTTTCAGAAATAGATCTATTGTTCTTCGTTAAGTAAAATTAGAGTGACAAAAGTCTCTTCTAGACGAAAAATTGCCCGCTTTTTATTTCAATCTCCTTTCCTCCCTTTTTTGTCATACGAAGTATACAAACGAACGGTGGTAAACACGTAATAATTACTGTTAATGAAGGTTGTGTGCTCTTTTCTCAGTGATCTTAAATTTCCAAACTGAACTCTATTATTTTTCTAACTCGGGGGAAAGAGGGGAGCAGGGATCGCCTAGGCTTTCATCCAGCCCACGAATTGTTGTTGTGTCTATGGACGAAATGCTCTAAGTTTTTTTAAAGTTTAATCATTTTTACAGCTCTTGGGGCTTGGGGGGGGGGGAAATTAATTTGTCTGGCCTACAAAGCATTTTTTTGTACAGCTAAATCCAAATATTTAGTCCATCTAAAATTGTAGAGTGGGCTCCTCTCCTTATCCCCGTCTCAAATAATTTTTTAAATAGTACACGGAAAAGTTAGCAAAATCTCGCTTTTTTAACTTTAACCTTACTGTGGGCAGCCTCGTGTTATTAATTGTTGTTTCCCTCGGTTAAAATGTTTCAACTTTAGTGGCTGTCATCCAAAAGGTCTTTTATTTTCGTTCCGGGTTGTTGCATTTGATTGTAAACAGGTGTGTAACTCTTCCTCCTCTGTTGGGGTTTCGTCGGTGCTAAACGGATATCTTCACGTTCCTTTTCTCTATAGATGGTTTACTGCGCGAAGTTAGTTTATTTTGAGACAACAAAGAGAGTTAAAGCTGCGGTAATAATTTTTTAATCACCAGATAGTCTTAGAAATAGTCTTTAATTTCACTGGATTTGATTATTACCCAGGCTAGGATATCGATCCTTTGTGGTAACAAGAAATTCATCATTGTAACTTTTTAAAATTGCTTTCTACCCGTGTCTAAGTGGTAGGATCGTTCTAGCCTTAAATATCGGCTTTTTACCATTTGTGCATTATTCTTCGGAAAAATTGAGAAATATGAAATGATTTAATCATTAGTTTTGATCAATTGCTATTGAACGTATTGTAGTTCGATCACTATAGCTTTATCATTTTGATGATCAATTTCTGTGAGAAAAAAATTCATTTTTACAGGAGTTTTAGCCTTTACCTGTATACCCTCCCCTAGGCCCTAGGCCGTCTGACCCCAAGATCTTCTACTTTGGGAAGACTGAAAAAAGATACAAACATTAGCGATTGCAACTGCAAACTATAAATATCAACTGGTATCTGAACTATTGATACCAGTTGATAAGATTAAGATTCTCATGCTAACTTAGGCAATTCCACCGCTAAGCCCTGCCCTTTCACAAATCTCTTTAAACGATCTAATCCCCAGAAAAAAAAATCAATCATCAGATTTTTATGTTGGCTTTTTTCTATGCATTGGTCCATTGGTGATTCAGATTTAACCGCGATGCTATCCTCAATGCATCGATGTCTGCAAGTGCTGCAAAGAGCCCCCTTTTCATCTATCTGTGATATACCGTGGCCTTTAAATTCCCCTCGATTCTTGCATTTTGACTCATCAAGCAAACAGATCGTCTGAAGAGTGCTCACAAAATGAACCCCGATTGACCTTGAATGAATAAAACAATCGAAATTGTGATTACTTACTGGAATCCAAATGTTTTTTCCGAGCATAAAGAGAAAACTAATTATTGAAGTTAAAATTCAATCATTTAGCCCCAAACGTGTAAAAATAGTAAATTAGGCAATGCAATCCGTAAATAGCGACGTACTGAAATATAGCGATACTAAAACTTCAACATCGACAGTCCTACCCCCCAGGATAAAATTCTGAGGAATGTTTATATTACTTGGCCAATCAAAACGTTTGAATTTGATTACTAATATCCTTTCAATGGCTGCTCACATTTTGTCTATCAGTGACGTACCACTTTTGTACCGATACTGATGACGCGTAGTACATAAAAACGCCCAATGAACTCTTGGACGTTTGATCCTACTTGTTTTATTTGGAAACTGATTTGCGTTTGACGGCGCTAGTTTATAGGAAACACGTTGCAAGGTTTCAAATCTGAATTGACGATGGCGCAAGTCAAATATGTGGCTGCGGGTTTTACTGCAGACGCGGGACTCCTCCTCAGTGACTTCATCAAAGCTAATAGTCTGGACTTTTCAACCTTCGCCGAAATATGGAAGGCGAAAAACTTCTCGCTTGTATACATGGGGCGATACAGCGAATTCGAACTTACCGAATTCACCCAAGAGATCTTCTGCTTGTCGGCTCAATATCTGACCACGGAAACCTCCATCAATGCTCGAGTCGGAGCTGTGTATTTGCTGTACGCCCTCTTCAGAAACCAGATACAGGATCCGCCACTGAGGATACGCATGGTGAAAGAGCAGTTCGAGGCCATGGCGAACATCCGCAAAGCTCTCGACGGGCCGAGGCACAGGCCTCTGTGCTTCGTGATCGATTACCTTTGCGAGTACGGCATTGACTGGGTGGCTTGCCCGGCCCTCATGGGACCCAGGGTTCACGGGAGTCGCGGAAAACCCGCTCGCAATAGCGCTAACGAGCTGAGCCCGGCCGCGATGGCCAGCTTGAAGACGAACTTGGTGGACATGGACCATAGCAAAGTGCTGCAGAATCTGTCCAGTCTCTCTGCCGAGTACGTGAAAGTGAAAACGTCGATCGTGCAGGTCGCCGTCGACTCGGGGTTTACCGGGTGTGCCTGCAGACGGTTGGGCGAGTTCGCCGAGCGCTTGCAGGATCTGGTGAAAGACGCCCCTGAAATCGGCTGCTACAGGAGGCCGAAGATTTCCAAGAGGATCGGCGCCCGACGAACCCGGTTGAAACAAAAGGCCATGGGGCAGCGTTCCGACGCCGACGAAGATACGGATCGCGACGAATCTTACGTCCCGTGGGGGTTCGAGCCGAAAAAGCGTGGTTCGGGGTCTCAGAAAGTCAAGAAACCAGCTAAAGGTCAGGGTAAATCGCTCAAAGCTGAAGTACTGGGGAAGTTCAATAAAAGAAAGAAGCCTAAAAACTTCAAGTATGACGGGAATTACTGGGCTCCCAATGATTCCGAAACTCTTTCAAAAGATGCCGCTGAGATCAGCTATTGGTACAAAAAGGATAATGTTATCGATACAGATGATTCTGAAAGTGAAGACGTGGATGATATACCCAAGCCGGTCGAATCTGCTGATGCTGTTGAATCTGTAGTTGAACACTAAAATAAGTAACTTTTTCTGTTTTCATTTGTTAGCATGTTATTTTGTTGAGTTGAATAAAATAGTTCAAAACTTGTTTTCTCCATTTCGAATCTGGTATTATTTTACATCATAACA
The DNA here is from genome assembly GCA_963680715.1 of Tetragnatha montana. NCBI lineage: Eukaryota > Metazoa > Arthropoda > Arachnida > Araneae > Tetragnathidae > Tetragnatha > Tetragnatha montana. The sequence continues at coordinate 27,670,603 of OY796677.1, forward strand.
GGGTTTTAAGCTAGGGGATTAATTCCTTAAGCAAAAAAGCTAAAAGGGAGGAAAAAAAGCTTTTGCAAAATGCTAAAATAACAAATTGGTTGGACAATTTTTTTAGTTGGGAAGAATTTAACTACACAAAGAACAAACCTAATGCTAATAATTCCTTTGAAATATTATATTTCAACAACTTCAAGTATTTATAACCTTCCAATTTTTCATTCGCATTTTTATGAAATGGTCTAAAATATATTGGCATTATAAAAGGTTTCTTTCGTATTTTTTTTTTTGGTGGGGGGAAAGCTACCATAGCTGAATCCCTGCGTCATAGTCATATGATCAAACTATTTTTTGAAATTAAAGTTGTCTTGTTTTAAAGCTGCACGTCGTATACGTACATTTGAAATTATGTATTATATTAAGCCTCAACCTCGAACCCTATTATAATTTTCAGTTGTTGAACCTATTTCCCTTCCTTACAGCATTATGAAATTTGTGTTAACAAAATGAGAAGTGCTCTAGCTCTAAAATTTTTGTTCCTGTATAAAGCTTCAATGTGTAGTTTCATGGAAGAATAGGTTTGTTCATTGTTTTGAATGGTTTCTTGGCTTTAGAAAGATTTTTTGCAATAAATCAATCTCTTCCAAAAGTCAAACCGGGATCTGCCCTTCAGATCTTTCTTGGAACTGTAATAATGCGCGATTTTAAGATTTCTGTAACTTTCGTGGATTTATCTCCTTTGATCAATATTTGTGAAACTTTTACTAATCGAAGTTTGTCCGTTGAATTTGTCATTCAGTTTGATTAGACATTAGAGTATACATTTAGTATCGAAGTGGAATGTAAAGTATTTGGATGGTATATTTGACCAAAATTGCTAGTTTCTTGCATTGATAAAAAAAAATCTCCACTGACACATTTTAAAAGAAGGAAGCTGGAATATTCATGCACAATTAAACAATATCCTGATGTAAAATTCTATACCTTGTGTAAAAAAGAAAATTTTGCCTAATTAAATAAGATAATTTCTTTAAATCTTTAAGGACGATTGATTGAGCTTGATTGTTCAAGATTATGACGTTATCTATTCTGTTCCTTAAAAAGTTAATACGTATATTTTAACATTATATTTTTTTTGTAATAATTGACAAGGTTTCAAAGAATTTTTTCCTTAAATGTTTTTATTTAGTCATACTTCTGTACCTGAACATGACTTATTCCAGAGCAGAACATCTGGTAAAAAAAACACATTCTACTAAATTAATTTTCCACCCAAACTATGACCTGAGATCTGAGAACCTGAAATTTGGGTCATCAATACTATCACCATGCCTTCAACATAGAAGTGTTTAAATGAGCTATATGTCTGCCGCTGTCCTGTATTTTAGTTGTCGGATTCGAAAACGATTAGGACTTCAGTTTTATTGATTGGAAGTGGGTAAAAGTAAAAGCCATTGAACGCAAACGTGACGAATCAGATGTTTTACCAACAGAGATGATTTTGTTCCTTGTTTACGTTTTCTCGCTTTTATGCATGTCTAGAAAAACCTCGATTTTGTTTCCTGTTTATAATAGAGAGTAGTTCTATAAATAGACCACCTCCTGGTTATGACAGGTGCTCTTGTCTTACATTTTTCATAGGTGTTCACGGGATGTATGTACTGGAAACTATTGAACCTTGAAAAACCTGTTCCCTGTGTATCAAGTTTTTTTACGTCATATTTTATCACATTCGGCGCATTAAATTGGAATGGGAAAATAAAGTTCGACAGGGAGAATGTTATCTATACGGCTGGGTTTCATTTAAATAGACATAAAATGTGGGTATATCCACTAAAACTCTATTTTAGTGTCACATAAAAAAGGATGCATCTTCACGGTTTTTTTTGTTTCGGATAAAATAATTGATAATTACATTTACATTGGTTAATTAAATCGACCAAAAATTATTTCTTTTATATTAATATCTCGTTTTCAGAGATATTTTTAACTCCTCTGAGAGAGTATTTCACTCCTTGAAAATCGGAAATACCTACTCTTTAAAAAACTAGACAGGAGTATTCTCACTCTTCTTCAGCCATGTCATCCTAATTATCATACTTTTTAATTTTATTTTGAAAAAAGCAAAAGTATTTTTTTTTTCATTTATTTTTTCAATTTCATTTTGTCCATTAAAAAGTAAGCGTTTTTAATAGAAATTTTGTCTTTGTATGTTTATGCTATTTCCGTATTTCACTCCTCATAATTGAAATTCACTCCTCCTAAAAAAAGTCAAGGAGTATATTTTTACTCCACCAAAAAAATCCTAGGAATAACACTGCTCGTTTTACCTCTCACCTGACTACTACGGGAGTGAAACTTTTCCTTGGACTCACTTTTTCCTGAAAATACCACTTTTTTAAGCATGAATTCCGGACTTTCAATGCATTTGTATTTAATGGGTTTAGAAATATTTAGTTCTAAAATCAGTTCTTTTATGAGGGACCTGAATTGCACATTTAACTTCCATATAGTTTAATCGAATCCATATATTATTGAGCTGTTTTTCTTTCTTGGTTTTATGTTGAGCTCAAGTTTATCCGTGCTACTACGAAACTTAACTGTTTTTAAAAACCTTTCTACATTTGTATGGTATATTTTCTCACTTAGAAGAATAACACTGCATCAAATATATAAATAATGTAATACATATTCTTCTGATTTTCACCCCATGTTCTTAAAATAGGTTGAAGTGAGAATGGTAGATGATTTAGGTTCTGTTTATTTAACTGTACTTCCAAGAAACCAGGGCAGATTGAATTTGGGAGGTTGTTTTTGTTATGATTTGTTATCTAATCTCATTCAGTTTCAGTTTCTCAATCTTGCACTTGTGCTCATTCAATGATTCTTGTGTTAGGGATGGTGTCGGGGGTGTAGTCAACGGGGTATTTGTATTAAAAAGGGGGTTCTCAAGAAGAATAAAATCATCGATGAGTTTCAGAATTTCCTGATCACTGGTTTGACATTTAGTTTTGATATAGGATCTTTTATTAATAGTCAACTGGAATACATAGCAAAGTTATAATTATGTATAATGACTAATCTATTTCTTTTGCCCAAATTTGTCCGGGCATAACTGGGTGCTTTCTCTTACAACGAACCCCAAGTCCCCCCTTTACCCACTCTTTTCCTCTTACCCTTGAAAATGAAAAGCTTTTTTGCTGAACCAATGCCATCCTTCCTCTACGCGGCCAGCCGTAAATACGAGGTAAGAGAAGAATCGTGAAGATGTCAACAAAGTAGTTGAATCCATCCCACGTGACTCCGCTCTCGTTGCCAGATTCCTCGGCGCATAAACAAACCCAACTGAGTCAAGGTCGGCGATTTATGGAGAGTCCTTTTGTTGTTGGCGTCGTAATCGTAACTTAAAATGTAACCGAATAAGCTCAAAAAACCGAAAACAATGTTCGCTGATAAGGACCATGAAAGCGACGATGAATACATTTGTTTTTCTACTACCGTTCTCTCTGCTGGAGTTGATTGTGCGAGAGTAGGTGTAGGGAAATGCTGGCGGTGTCGTTTAAGTGATTGAATTAAAAGTTTTATCTCCCTTTGTACTATCACCCAAACAAAACACGTGTATTCTGTTGATTCCGCGATTGTATTTTTGATGCGTCTCCTCTCAGGAAAAACTCAAGCGGTGAATTGTCTTGCTAGCCGATTCTCTCTATGCCCCCTGACACATCTCATCCGATATATGCAGTCTGCATTATTTGATTGTACTTTTATTCACTGCTAATTTCACGATTTTAATTTGGATAAACACGTTGGGAATTTTCCATGTTTCCAACGCTCATTGAAAACATTATTTTTAATTTTCAAGCACTATGGAAACTCCTTGAATTTCTTTAAACTTCAAAATTATAAAAAAAAAAATTCCTTGAAGTTACGGGATAAAATCAGATTCACCTCAAACTGTTCTGATCCAAAACTTAGTGAAATCAATCTTGGTTTACTTTTAGAATTACAACACTCCAGATTTTGAAGCACTTGCTTTACAGATTTTTTAATCAGAATAATGTTCCACGTATTTGTTTTAATATTCCTTCGGATTTTATATCTTGTCATCTTGGTCTTGAATTTAAGGAGTTGTTAATATAGTAAATTTTCAGACTCCTTGAACTTAATTTGTGAACTCTCCTTGATTTTTTTTTTAATTCTGTATGAACTCTGTATAAACCACCAAATGTTTACTAGAAATTCAGGACCCTATTTAAAATGCAGAGCAATCATCGAAAAAAAGTGTAAGAAGGATTCTCTCAGAAATATTTTATAGTTGAAAAAAGTTGATGAACTCATTCCCTTTTTCAGACTTATGAAATTTCAACTAAAAAAGTCATAAAAACAACTTTTATCGACAATTAAATTATATTTCAGCTTACAAGTAGTTTACAGCACAAAAGAGAGAAGTACAATTTTTAAGAAAAACCCGAGTCATTAAGGGCAGTTATCGATGGAGTAAGTCAGTAAGTGAATATCAATGGAATCAAACGTTCACTGGATAAAAAAGATAAACACTTTTGAATGAAAAAAATTTATATAGGCTTAATTTACAGTACAAAGAATAAAAAAAAAAGAAAAGATAACTAAATTTAATCAAAAATCATATGAATGGACATCGATTTCACCAAATTGAAGGGGCTTATATCTACCAATAGGGGATTGTTATTTTTTCCCTCTTTCCACTCGTGTGTAGAGAGCAAAGCTTGGAGATTTTTTAGCACAAAAAGTCAATTTGCCATTTTTAGGACTTACTACCTTTTTCAAACTGGACAATTCACAAATATCTTTATACTATGAGGATAAATTTCCTAATTTTACAAATTCTAAATGTTTGATAAAATTACTCTGTCAAGTATTTAAAAGTTATTTTATGAAATATTTATATTATGGTATTCATGGGAAAGAGAGATTTATTAGGTTAAGGAAAATTGTGAAAAAGAGGAATTAATTGAGCGAAATTAATGCATGGTTGTAAATTTATCATTTATAAACTGGGTGAACGATTAGAAATTCAAGTAAATCCTGCCGTTTCAGCGTTTGAACTCCGAAAAATAATTCCCAAACCTTATGAACGAGGCCTTATTTGAAGTTGGGAGACCTATTTCTTACTCAAGAGCATCAGAGAAGTGCGAACTGTTATTTGATTGACCCTTATTCGATATAACTGAATTATATTTATTTGGTTTTGTAATATAAGGTGTAATTTTTTTTGTCGTCATCAAGAGTTTACTTTCTGTGTATGAAGCTTGAAGCATTGTTTCATTGTGTTCAAAGTGAACTTCCCCCTTTATTTTTCCTTTCGATAACCCGCGTTCAGTAGATCAAGGACGGCTTGAACTCTCCGTGCCACTCATGAACTCTATGCAAAGTGAACAAGCCGGAGTTCCACGAAAGCGATCTCCGCTTCCCCTTTGACGTCGACGTTGTGCAACGAACCTCGCGGCTATTTATGAAGAGATCGTTTCTGTTCGCATAAAAATGTCAAGGCGTGCTCGAAAAGCTGTCTGCTGTGTTTGTTAACCATTGTGCAGGGTGGCGGCGGATTTTTTTTATTTAGCGCAGCCGGTTCTGGTTTCCAACGACGGTTTGTTGATGTTGGCAGCCATTCTTTCGCAAAATTGTTTGTAAACAGGCTTCCAGCCGTGACGTCACGCAATGACACGCTTATCGTTTGCTGATTTATGCGTGTTTGTTTGTTGTGTTGGTTTCTCTGGGCTGTTCTGTGTGTTTTGTTATTTCTTTTTCTTCCTTCGCGGGCTAGTTATCGGTTCAAGACACTCCCCCAGTGTTTGTTCGATAAACTTCATCTGCTACTTTCCTACATCTACTGATATACTTTTTTGCAAGTTTTTTTTTTCGATTAGTGATAGTGCTTCTATGAGCTGAAAGAAATTGACCTGGCGACAGCTTGCTGATAAAAAGCTTTTAGTACATAACTAAATTTTTCATTCAAAAAAAAATGTATTAAAAGAAATGGAAATACTTTTGCTCATTGAGTTGACTTGGCAAAATGGTTAACTATCAAATTTAATAAAAAAAAAAAGTGATGAGAATATCAAACGAGTTTCAACTTTCAAATTTTTATCCTTTAAAATTTCCTATACTCAAGGCGAAATTGCGTGTTAAGATCTTTGCATTCAAATAAGCTGAAGAAAAGAGGAGCATTAAGGTTTTTTTTATGAAATAATAAAAGGGAGGGATATCAGTTATCCTTACTCCGGTAATTATTAAATGTTCCTTATTATAAAGCAGTTCTTACTATTGAAAGTTAAAGATAAATATTCCTTAATTAATAATCATAATCTTTAACCATACAATTTTTTTAAGTTTGGCAGGAATGACAACCGTCACATCCAATTTTAATTTTATACATCGACCAAAAAAATATTAACAACTTTGTGGCCTTGAAGAAAGGATATTTTAAAGGTCTTCCCCGCCACCCACATCGGTTCTGTAAAACTGTTTTTCCACCAAGCATTGTTTGAAGGCAGGGAAACTCGTAGCTCGCTTATGATTTTCATGTTTTTAAACCTTGTGCGTTGAGAAATTTTTTTAGGATTTCCGATTTGAAAATGTTTTGATTGTCTTCACGAGTAAATTATTCTTTACGCTAAAGTAAATTTGAAAAATAATAATAGGTACTCTTGCATTGCATTAAGTTATCTTAATTTACAAATTTTTTTACCGTGTCCTTTTTTAGCGACAGAATTAAGAGACATAAATGGTTTCACGAGTAGAATTATGAACTTTTTATTAGTTTTATATCGATCACGTCAAACTTAGTGATTGATTGCATATTTTTTTTATTCTCCCTTTCGAAAAATAACCTGAAACTACCTGAAATCGATTTAATTGATCATTTTGTTTAATTTAATTGAAACTATACGAGTTACTCAACATATAACAGCGCATTACTTTTATTAAACGGTTACAATAAAACTTTTGTGTAATGGTTGATGTTCTAACTGTGATATTTTTCTTTACAGCTCTATGTTTAGGTTTCCAAGTACAAATATCAAAGTAATGTTTCATTCTTTAATTGATGAACCCAGTCCGCCTCGCCCTACCATACGAGAGCTGATGCCACAGAAACCTATGACTCCTCTTAGAATAAAGATACCAGACTCGGATTTTCACAGCCTACAGGGCACAGATGGTCATTTTATCAGTCCGGCACCTTCTCCTACAGGTACTATAAGGTTTGTAGAGTCAACTCTTTTTCTTGGGAATTAAGAATTTTTATTGAAGGTTTGTGTTGCACTAGGGCTTTAGTATGGTTTGTTCTTTCTTCTAAAAAGCTGATGTTAATGGAGTTTGATTTAAGCTTTTTTAAAATTTGAACTCAATTCCAATCATACGATCCAAATTTGATTTTTAATTGTTCTCAAAAACTGAAAAGTTTAGATAAATAAGTGGCTGATATTTTTGAAATTTTTAAGTTGCAGCAGAGTTTTGGATTTATCTTCGTGGCCTTTTTCTATTTTCAGTTCTAGTTAACACTGGGTAAAATTATAGTGAAGAATTCAATTATTCTAAGTTTATCCATACATAGGAATTATCCATTTTCTATCTCTCTTTTCTTTGTTTAAACCTAACAACCCTAATTTTTAACGCTGTAATGATTTAGTTAGTTTTGAGATAGTTTTTTTTTAGGTTTTAATTTTAAATATTGTTCATATTTAAGTAAAAGTAATCTATTCTCTTGTTATTTGTTTGAGCTTTGAGCAACTGAAATCTGTTCTAAAAAGATTTTAAGAGTGAAACTAAATGCTAATTTGGTAATTTAATACTCTGATGTTGTGAAGTAGTCTGGGAGAGAAAGTCAGTCAATTTAGAGATGAGGGTGGAAGACAAATATCTCTAAGTGGGTTGCCAAAAGAAAGTTTCTGATTGTTGATAATACATCCTCTTGTTAAGTTTTGTTTCTAACATTAAGCTTTCCCTTCAACCATTTCTTAACTTTAAATTTCATTTCAGTGCTGCCAATTCTTGCCCTGCCAGTCCTCGAGGTGGAATGGGCCGCAGGAACATCGTCAACGAACTTCAGATGGCAGCTTACGCGGCTGCAACCTCCATTGGGGACCAGCCTGACCAGAAAACTCTGATCACTACAGCTGATGGACAGTTCTCCAACAGTAATGGACCACTCTCTAAAGATGAGAAGCCACCATACTCTTATGCACAGCTTATTGTGCAGGCCATTTCTTCAGTTGCAGATAGACAATTAACTCTGAGTGGAATTTACTCATACATTACAAAGAATTATCCATTTTATAGGACTGCAGATAGAAGCTGGCAGGTGGGATTTTTCAGGACTAAAAGCTGATGTTGTATTTATGTAGCTGTAATTTATTTTTAGTAATGTTTTGGAAAATATTGGTTTTCTCTGTTTAAGCATGTTATATTTTTACATAAGTTTATCTTGATACTTATGCATAATAATTTTACCTTCATACCATATATTATAATATAGTAGCTTTTTTGTAAGGTAAAATGAATAGCTTGGGAATTAATTGAAAATACCCAATTTTTATCAAAAATCATTCAGAATTTTTTTTCTCCATGAAAACCTTACTGATGGGCATATAAGTTTAAACTTATTTACTGATGAATATTTTTAACATCAATGAACTATCTAATTCTCTTAGTTCAGAAAAATATTAGAAAGACCAAAGTCAATGCTCTTCTAGTATAACTGCTCTCTTCTAGAATTTATAATTATTGGAAGGAAATATTAGTTTTTATGAACATATTACCCTAAAATGAATTTGGTTGTGTAGCCTTTCTTTTATTGTTTCAAAATGCATTAGTTTTACAGAAAAACATAAGATCTGAACAAATTTTATTTGTAGTGTTAGAATTTTTTTGGTATGATAATAGGGGTACATGTATTGTTTTCTTTTCAGAACTCAATTCGCCACAATTTGTCTCTGAATCGTTATTTTGTAAAAGTGCCAAGGTCTCAAGAAGAACCTGGGAAGGGTTCATTTTGGAGAATAGACCCCCAATCAGAAGCTAAACTCATAGAACAAGCTTTCAGGAAACGCCGTCAGCGAGGAGTACCTTGTTTTCGACCTCCACCTTATGGGGGAATAGCTTCTAGGTAAGTTCAGGTTTAAGTTCCAATAGTTTATTTGGAAGTTGACTATGAAATAAAACAAGGATGATTGATTGTGTAAAGTGGGTACCCCAGATTTCTGGGTTTTTCCATTGCACTTACAGATTTTTCCTTGAATATAGTTTCCCCTTGGGAACTATATTCACCCCTGATAAAAGTGTTAAGTGCAAGAATTTGAGAAATAAGCTCACCTATCTTTAAAGAAAAATTAGTACTCTCTCAGATTTTCTCCTAAAAGTTACCATCAGTTACTCAATTTGTTTTAAGATAACTTTGGATTGAAGAACTCTGGATTTTATGTTCATTTTTGTTCTTCCCCAAAAGTCACCATGTAATACAAAAAAGTATGCAGTGTTTTTTAGAAGTGAGAATAGGTATGGATCCACAACTCTGAGCAAATCACTTAACTCTAAATTATCTATGTCTTTGTATAATGGATGAAAAGATATGTGTTGCTGCAAGGTTACAAAGATGCATTTTTTTTATTATTAATTATTACTTTCCATCTCTTTGCCATAACAAAAAAAAGATATCATTTGAAAGAGATCTGTCAGCACTATAAAAAATGTGTGTATCTTTAGGATTAGGACAAATTAAAGTTACTTCCTATTAAGCTGATACCTGAAAAATGTCATATTAGGCTAATATTCCAGCATCTTTAGTGGCAATGAAATCTAGATTTTTCCCCTTCATTTTTATGATTGGTTTGTACAAAAAAAATGCCAGTTGTTCAATTTTATGGTTGAATATGTACTAAATATGATTTGAATCTAACAAAAATAAATTCTTTAAATTTAAAATAAAAATTGTTTCCCTTAGGTCTGCTCCAGCCTCGCCAACTCACGGTGGCATGGGAGGATTGGTAACGCCTGATTCTCTGTCCAGGGAGCCCAGTCCTGGCCCAGAATTGGCTCCTCAAGAATCTGAAGGGAATCACGTTTATTCTGCCAATCTACAGCATTTACCACTATCATCAGCATCCTTCTTGCCAGTGCATGCTGCAGAAGCCAGGGCAAGTCTGTCTAACCCAGGATCACCGCGTAAGGATAATTTTCTTTTGTACTAGCTTTTAACTTGTGCTCCTTGTTATAAATAAACCGGCTTATTTTTCCTAGCTTTTAAAAAAAATCCTTTTATTTGAGAAATAAATGGAGAAGTTGTGCTGCATATTTTCATTTTAATGCAATCTACAGCAGTCATTTTATTTCCCCTTGGCTTATCATATATTTTTCTGTTCTCTTTAAATTTTTTTTATTATTATATTAGTACCCAAATCACAATTTGATTTTGAAGATTTCAGCAGTTTATAGATAAAACATAACATTTTGTTGTGCTTTTTTTAAATTATTGGTAAATATTTATTTGTGGTACAGTTTTAAATAGGATTAATTTATTTTTTGTAATGCATTAGTGCATAATACTGTACTAATATTTTCATGTATTAGTTTTAATTTTAATTGATGTCACAGTCTCTCTGAACCATTAAATGGAATAATTAGGTCATTTCTTATCAGCTAAACCCTTTGATGAACCAACAAAGGTTAACAGCTTCTTTGACTTCCCATTTTTATATCTACTTAATTGTTTTGTACTCGTGTAACATCATAAAAGGGATGGGTGAAATTGAAAAACTTTAATGTTCTATGAGCATTATATAGTGTTAAAGTTAGTAAACAGGTTCTTGCCAAAACTCATTATTATTTGAAAATACTATTAAATTATAAAAATATTAAATTTGCTTTTTGTACATTTTAGGTAGTTTTCTAAATACTTCTGCTCCACAAAACATCACTAGTAGTTTACAGCCTTCAGCTCATTACATCAAACCTCGAGTTTATTTTCCTCAGCCTGTCAACTTGGTTACCAATGGAGTTATGAATAATGGGATGAATGATGAATACCCTCATGGATGTGGTAAGGAAAATTTTTTATTTACGTCTTTGACTTGTGCTTGACTGACTTTAACGATAAATTTTAATTTATATTACATAAAAACTTTATTTCTATTATAAAAGTGTGGCTCAAAATCTGTGAAATGCTCTGGCATTGCAGTTAGGCTATTAAACATTTTTTTTAATGAATACGCATGCAAGGTTTAAAAATATTAAAGCTCAAGGAAAAGCTTGCATTTCAACAGAACCTGAAATGATTCTGTTAGGTTGTAATCTAGTATAGATAAAACTATTCTTACAATGATGTCATGAAGAGTGGATGAAAAACTGAGTTAACAGATTGTCTAAGTGAACTACACCGCAAAATCTATAAATGTATGACATTTTGCGAAAATTATTACCTAATATCGCAATATATGCATGGATTTAACAAACTAACTAATCACATTTCTAAAATAAAGTGGCTATTTTCATGTGGAATTCAAACATAGTACTGGGAACCATCATATATTCCACATATAAGCCAAGAGTTGTTTTTAATGAAACTTTTACCAAAAAATCCATACCCGCATATAAGCAAAATGAAAGCTTTCCACCATCCTTGCATGAATCAGGCCTCAAAAAGCCGGTTCTGTCACAACCGCCAATCGGCCAAAAAGCCGGTTCTGTCACAACCGCCAGTCGGCCAAAATGCCTTTTCCCACCATAGAGCAAGCCCCTGCCATTTTTACCCATTTCGTCTGCCAGTAATAAATTAAGAAGTGAAAACCACCACCAAAAGGACGCTTAGAAAGATTCCCTGTGTCTGCAGGGATCCAGGGGAAAAAAAGAATCTTGTGATCTACGTATAAGCCGACCCCCCCTTTAAAACTAAAATTTCTTGGCTTTTAAGCAGAATATATGGTACTTCCTTTGTTTGTTCTTGGCTTATTTCTCTATTGTCTATAAACGTTGTAGTCTAGTATAGTTTCTACATGTCTGTTTTACATTTCCAGAAAAACTCTATGGACAATTAATGTACCCTCACAGAGGCCACGAATACCTCTCCATTGATGCCGGCAGGGTGGGGCCCCAGACCAGCGTCATCATGCAAGCCCCCTCATCTGCACCCCTTAGCTCCTTCACCCCCTTGCCTCCCCCGTCCTCCACTTCCATGGAGCCCCCAACCTCTGTCTACATGCCCATGTTGAAGAGGGTGGATGGAGACAACTCTGAACAAACGAGGCCATCGTAGAAGAGCTAACTTTTTGTAATGGAACGAGATATGAATATAGGTTTAAAAAAATCATCAGGGATGAAATTGTTCTATATACATGTTAATTATTTTCAGAGCTATATATATACATACATATATTTACACTTCTGAAGTTTTCTTGCTTTTTACTTTTGAGAGTCTAGACCCAAGTGTTGAAATTTGCTTATTATTATAGCTGAGTGATTCTTGAATAATGCTTGGCTGAGTTGTAAAGTACAAAGTCATGGCACCCTAAAAATGCTGTTCAGCTTTAGTATTTCTCTTTGATTCAATACTCATGTATGCAATACTCATTTTTTGCATAGTTAAATTCTCTGACATATCAAAGCTTATTAGACTTTCCTGTATATTTTATATTATTAATAATATCTGTTATAGGATAGAGTTAAATTGAATGTAGTAAAATTATTTTCAATGCCCCAAAATGTTTTTAGCTAGGATAGCTAAAAAAATTTAACTTGATTGAAATAATCATGTGGTTATTTCCTCCCCCCCCCCAAAATACTAGTTACACTCAGGTAATTTGTAGTTTTTTGTGACATGAAATAAACCTTTTGATAAATTGCTTTGATTGAAATTATTTTTTGTAATTGTCAAACAGCTTTCATTTACTTCTAAAATTTAGCTTCCTAAACTAAAGTTTACTTAATTTCTAGGTGGACAACATTGTTCTAAGTATGATTTTTACTTGTGCTTTAATTCACATCACTATAATGTAAAAGGTGCTTCAATTTTTTTCGTTATTGTTACTATTATTATTGTTTTGGTTTCAAACTCTAAAATTAAGTATTGAAAGACTAAAGAATAATTTTTTTTATGGTTAGAATTAATTTCAATTTAATACCTTTAAAGTTTGATGGTAGAAAAGTAACCAGACTGAGGCTGAAAAACATTTTATAAATATACTTTCCTTTTACCTGTTGTGTTACAAAAAATGTTAATAGTAGCAAATTTTACAAGTTATTAAGTTATCTCCAATGCATTGTCAAATCCACCTTCAACTGAAATTAAGAGGAGATAAAACAAACTTGATTATTATAGTAAAAGTTCTGTTCAAGTAACCTACTTTGTAACTTTTGGCCCCATTTTGTGCATTTTTTTTAATACAGTAACAATCTGGTTACTTTCTAGCTTCACCTTGTACATGTTGAAACTATTGTTATGATAGTTGGCAGCATGAATATTTTGCATAACATTTTTAATTAATGGGTAAGGCATTTTGAATAAGCAATGTGTCCAAGTTTTGTTATTTTACAAATATTGTTCCTCTTTGAATATACCTTTCATAGCTAAATAAGTAAACAGTACTCAACCAAATAGCCTTTTTGTCAAAAGTAAAGTTAATAAATTTTTAAAAAGGAGTAGAAACTAAGTTCCTGTTAAATGGTTAGTGATTAAAATTATAAATAGCAGTAATTTACACTTTTATTATAAGAATATTTATACAATTACTGCCATTATAGCAGTTGGATATTAGTACAAATTTTTCTATTGGATTATTTAATAATTTGATTCAAAGCCAGGGGTAAAAACTGCAGTTATTACACATTTTTTATCAGCTTTGATTTATTTTACATTTTAAAGCATAAAATAGTCTAAGTTTATAGTTTTCATAATTAATGTAGGGCCAGACCTCACTTCTGACACTACATTAATTAATACATATAAGGTTTAGCAGCTTTCAAGGTTTTTGATTTGATCACTCATATACCCCTGCTGAAGTTAAACTATTATTTTATAAACTTTTTATTCAAAACATTACTTCATGACTGGTGATCAGCCTGCATGATAAAAACTTCAAAATTTTCTTTGAAAAGTCAATTCTTAACTATTAAAATTGCATTTGCAAACTTCCTATGAACACCATTTGGTTTGAAACAAATTCAACAGAACAGATAACCTCTAAATGAAAGTCGTGTCCTATATTTTGTTAACATGTCTGAAATCCTTTTGTATGCCAAATGGTATGATTATGGGTCTATTTAGATTTAGAGTATTATTTCAAAGAAAAAATATTTACATTTTTATAGTTTTTTGTACTTTATTTAAAATTTTATTACATGTGTTTATAGTCAATAGAAAGCTTGTAACCATCTATAAGCAAATTTCAAGATGCTTTAAATAACATCACATTAATTGTTTTTAAAAAAATCCTCAATTTTATGCTCTTTGAAGCTCAGCTCTAATACTTCAAATTTTACTTTGTGCCACTCTAATGTTTTCATTAATCTTTAACAAGTTGTCAAACGTACTTTTCTTTTTCAATGGAAAAAAGTACAACTTGTGTATAGTTTATTGTAGATTTTTGAAGTTTTGTTGAATTTTGTTTGTTAATTGCTTATAAATTGTTAGTTTTTATTTAATGTTATTGAAGTGTTTAAAAAAAATCTCATGTTCTAGTGAGACTTAAATTCTATGCATATGTTGTTATGAGATAGAACATTACATGTTTTAATGTAACTTGTTTTTACTGTATAATATGTACTTGAAGGATTACGGGACTTGAATTTTGAAAGAAATTGTAAAGGTTCCCCAAGTTTGGAAGCATTGAGCTGCATTGTGAATGGCACTGATAGCTAGAATTTTCTAATTAGCACTAGTCAAAAATATTTCTCCTTTCAAAATATTAATATTTGTCACACATTTTTCTTAGAATACTCAATTTTGATGGTCTGTTCAAGTTGTTGCTATGACATATATATTTTTTATTTTTGATCAACTGAATGTTCATATTTAGTCATATTTCAATTGGCTTAAGTCAAAAGCCAAGTTTGTCAAGAGCTTGAACCTGCAATGATAACTTTGAAGAAAATGTTGTGATGAGCTTTCAGTGCCACTTATTGAGTCCTAAAAACGGAATTAGTTATAGGTGTATATAAAAAAGGCTAAAATGAAATTTTGATATTTTACATATAAAAATACTTATTTATTGTTTCTTAACTTTCATATATCTATTAATTAATTTTAAATACATTTTAAAGTACCAGTTTTAATTTAAGGTGCCTTAAAGTTTATGTTCATTATTTCTAGCAAATAGTGACTATTTATAAAGTAATAAAAATATTGAAAAAGAGAGGATAAAAATTGTTTTGTTAAGTATGTGTACATATTTGTGAAAATGATCTGGTTAAGTTTTGTTGAAAGTTGAACTATTCTCTCTGTGAATAGGTAAAGAAAAGGGAAATCATGTCCTCTAAATGTGCAGTATTGGACCATTTTGTTAGTGCTATATAATGACATGTGCTAGTCATAATGTTAAGTCCGCTTTAAGTTTATGAAAAAGACACTCAATTATTTTCATATAGTTATTAACAAAGTGATTTGTAAAATTGTTTTATGCAGATAACACTTAAAAAAAGCTTTTATTGTTATTTGGGCATTATACATGCATTAAAGCTTTATTCTTGTACTAGAATTGTCAGGAAAAGAAAATGATTTATGCCAGTTTGCCTTAAAATAGCATTCCATTTGTGTGCAGATAAATGTTTAACAAATATTTAAATACAAAACACTTTACAAAACTGAAAATTTATTGCTGTTTTAAATAAAAGTACAATTATCTCTGATACAGTGTTTACTATAGCGTTCTTTGTCATGTTAAATTTATTTCAGCTATTAGGTTAGTGTAATAAATATAAAGTAAAAAGTGTTATTGCATTAAATTTGATAGTTTAATCTAAAATTATATTGTCCTTCATCAAACTTCATATTTGATTTTTCTTACCTACTTCTAAAAATAAATTACTAAAAGTTAGAAAACCATTTTTGGGAACTTGCTTGTGCCAAATATTATGACCAAAACTAATAAGATAGAAACTGAAGTAAAAATTATCCAAAAACTTTATTAAATGATTTGAGCATAAAAGAACATTTGTTTAACACAATACACAGTTTATCAACAATGTGACCCTGCAATATGTATTATCTATGGCAAATAAATTCAAAATAAAAACTTCAAACTTTACATGCTTGGAAGACAAATTTTTCTATTTTGTAAACAGTTTAAATCTTAATTAGTAAGCTACTTTTTTTCTGTTCAGCACTTGAGGAACTATAATACCATACATTTGTATTGAAATAAAAACAAACCAAGTGAAATTAGTTTTATCTATTTAAAATTAACTACTTCTAGACTAATAAGTTATTTTGAAATTATAATACAAAATAAAGTTCATCTTTTAATATCCTGTGTTGACATGCAAGTCAATGTCTTACAGCATAAAATATTTATAAAAATACAATTATTTTGTAACTAAGTTTGATGTCCTAGGTTAATTTTATGTACACTTTTTAATAGCACTTTAAGGAATTATAAACAAAAAATGTTACTGTTTAGAGATTCAAAATGGCACTTTTCCACCACATAATGGCACAAATCTTCACACTTAAAACAATATCACAAAAGGAATTTTAAAAAAGAAATACAGGAATATTTACTTAAATAAAATCCATATGATCACCAACACATCATTAAAATGAATGTTGTACCTAGGCACTTTTCTGATAACACTATTCTTTTAAGTACACAAGTTATATAATCACCTACATTGTCTTTAAGCTTAAAATATCCAGAAAAATCAGATCATGAGCAATCTTACTCTGCTTTATAAGAGATTTAAAACAAAAAATAAAATACACAGTTAAAAAAAAACACAATGTATTTAAATGTAGTCAGTAAATCCTGCTGCTTAGCCTTAATTCTTGAATATTTGGGTCAATTTCACTTGTATAAAAGCTAGCAGATAATAAACTTCTAAAAGATAAAAAGCATTGAAATACTGAAGACAGATGGGAAACATATCTACACTTACATAAACTGAACACCCAGTGTTCATATACCAACTTGAAGTTTCTAAAGCATGTGGAACCATGGGAACATTTTACAATTGATGACTATCATGATAATAGTTTATTTAACATTAGGGTTTAAGATGATGTTTATAAGCTACTTTCATTCATGTTTTCTATGTCTACTACTTGCCCATTAATAGCTCCATTCAAATGACGGTGGTCCTGAGAACGTAGTTTCTGATGTCGAAAATTTTCATAATGTACAAGTCTAGTTACGTCTACCAAGTCTTGCATGTGAGTTCTAAAAAAGACAAGACATTAATTTTTCATTCCTCTTTTGAAGTTTTATCTTGGAAGAAAACCCACATAACTGAAAATGCATTAATTTGGAGAAAACATAACATGCTAAATAAGATTTCGTTCACTGACTTAACAGTGTTCAGATACACAATTAATATTTAAATGTATCACCTTTTCATTTTATTATGGCCAGTATAAAATTTCATCTTGTTTTTTTAATTATGTTGGTTCCCTTCCAAGGAAGCAATATATTCCTACAGTTAAACAAATTATGATCTATGTCCATAAGAAATATTTAAACATAAGGATAAATTATTGTTTTTCCAAGAAATATTAAGACTGTTCCTTTAATGTATTTAATTTCATTACACATTAACACTTGTATATTGATAGGCATTTCAAGTTCATTAAAAGATAAGGGACAAGAATAATGTTTTCAAAATATTCATTGAAATTCTGAACTACCATTGTGAAATGCAGAAATTGTAAAACATTAAGTAAAATGTACAAATTTAATGGCAGCTTCAAAAATTCTATTTTTATCTTGCATTTAGTAAAATGCTCAATTACCTTATAAGCATATCTCGGAGGTCAGGGAATTCACAATGGGCACGATTCTCTACCTCAACTGTACCCCACTGGGTTTTTCTGCCATAAATTGTGCGTCCATTTACTGTATGCTGTACATTGCTACCAACAACTGCAAATGGAATCATTTCCTAAAAGAAATAAGTTCATAAGCTAAAATTGTAAAATTAAAGGGTTAAATTTTTTTTATACTTAAAAACTATTTCTTAAGACCATTCCAAAAAAATTTGAATTATGTACATAAATTGAGTAAAAAAAGGACATAGGACACACTAAGTGAAAATGAAAAAGTCATTACAAAAATGAATTATGGAGATGCACATAAATTTAAAGAGGTTCCTTTTCTTAAAATAATTTTCCCTTTATCTTTTATTATCAACCTTCATAACTTTTCCTACCATAGCAGGTTCTTAATTACTTCCAAAATTAATGATTTTAGACTTCCCAAATTTAAGAATCACAAAACAGTCTATATATTCATTTTTACAAACCTCAATTTTATAAAAATAAATAAGCTGGTTCTCATAGACATTGTTACTTGTTTTCTTATTTATAGGGTAAAATTATTCAGTGAATTCTTTCAAGCTGAAAAGGAGTGGCTGCTTTGTCCACTGATAAAATCACTTTCAATTCTTTTAGTTATGATTTTAAGTTTTGTTTTAATTTTGATCTAATATTTTTAACAGCCCTTATATTTAAGTACATTGAAATAAATTTTGTTAGTCCAATTCATTTTTACTTTTTACATGTTAATGAAAAATGATATGCTGGACTTTTCTAGAAACATTTATATAAAAATTCCACGTCAAAACCATATTTTTTTAATCAAGTCTGCTCATTGCATTATTACATATTGTCTAGCAGTCTTTTCAAAGTATTCATGTTCAATACCAATGAAAAGGTTTTGTAATAATTTTGATAAAAAAAAGTTCAAAAGTTATTGGTTTAATTTGTTTAATATGGTTTATAACTATAAATTTGATTGTGCAATTTTTAAATAATTTTAGTAATTATTTTAAACTTTTACTATTTGGAGTAGTCTAAACCAGGGGTTCTCAATTTGTTTTCACCGCGGCACCCTTGGCAGGCTAAAAAAAATTCGAGGCACCCCTAAAAAGTTTGATTGAGGGATCGGCAGAATCTATACTATATTTTTAAGTCAATGGTCAAATACTCTACTACTCTACTCACATAAACGTATTTTCTTAAAAGTACTTGGAACTATGAGTACTCTAAACCGGAGCATCGATATAAAAAAATGGATTTATTTCGTCTTATAATAGGAGTATCCAAAAGGGCCCACTTCAGTAAAATATTGAGGGGGCCCAATATTAGACTATTAACACTAGAAAGACGGGATGGGCTTTTTTGGCCCATCGCGCTGTTTGCGGCTTAATAATTTCAACACTAATCAACCGAATGGCTTGAAATTTTCTGACTTTTCCTTATTTGGTTCTATTAAAGTGCATACCAAACCGTTTTCCTTTTAGTCCCATAGGAGCAAAGATAGCGAACCGTATACCTAGAAAGACGGAGCGGGCTTTTTTGGACCGTACCACCTCTGCTGTGTTTTCCTTGCTTCGTTCCGCTCGTATTTCCATGAAATTTTCGAATAGAAAG
Source organism: Tetragnatha montana (assembly GCA_963680715.1). Taxonomy (NCBI): domain Eukaryota; kingdom Metazoa; phylum Arthropoda; class Arachnida; order Araneae; family Tetragnathidae; genus Tetragnatha; species Tetragnatha montana. Next base: position 27,690,197 of record OY796677.1, read on the forward strand.
GGGAGGGGATCTTCTTTGTTTGTTATCTCTTACAAGTTCCATTCATTTCGATTCGGTTCGGTTTAGAACGCCCCTTTCTCAGTAGGGGTTGTGGTCGAGGGGAGGACATTTCAAAGGATGAATTTATGGTGCCCACCATAAAGATAAAGGTTCTCACCATTGAATTTTGGCCTACAAGGTGACCAATAGGGTTTGTTTCTCATAAAAGAAATACATTTTACAACTTGAACTGTAACAGCTGTTTTCTTTGTATGGGGAAACTGCTAACCTTCATTACCTGTTGAGGCGTTGAAAATGATGCGTTGTGAAGTGTACCCAGACATACTTGGGAAAAGAAAGGAACATAACAACTGACAGCTATTTTACAATAGTAAAACTGTGTGAAAAACTAAAATCCCAAGCAAAACTAGCCTGGTTGGAACACTTAGAAAAGACCGTAGAGGGGTTCGGCCAACTGCAAAATTAGGAAAAAAAAATCTATATTCAACAATTGTTTATTTAAAAAAATAAAGACATAACCTTAACTGCAACACAACGTAGTTATCGACAACTATAAGGAAAAGAAAAAGCCGAATACTATAGCTTACTACAACAAAACTAAGTATGGAGTTGACATCATTGTGGATCAAATGATACGGCAGTATAACTCCAAATCAGGCTCTAGCCGTTGGCCTATGCATGTTTTCTATTACATATTAGATATCTCTGCTGTAAATGTATGAATCTTATACAAGGAAAAAACCGGGAAAAAAGAAATTAAGTCGTAGAAATTTCATCTTGAGATTTTGTGAAGAGCTCCGTGCCCCTTTCGTGTCTACCAAAGAAACAACCATTTCTACTATAAAAGGGGAAAAAAAGCATAAACAGAGAAGAAAGCAGAGACAAAAAGGGTTATATTATGTAGAATTATAGTATCCTGTAAAGGAAAACATACATTAAAGACATGTTCAGACAGTAAGAAATCTGTTTGTGGAAAATGCGAATTTAGAGAAGTGCTTTGTAACCATTGCTCCAAATGTGCAAAAACACGAATAAACAGATCAGTTTTAAAAACTTTGCTTTATTTATTGAATGGGTTTTATTAATTTTTCGTATCAGTGTCATTTATCTAGAGTAGCAACTCATTTATCAGATCTATGGATAAAAATATAGTCAAAGCACTTTTGATGGCCATAATTACAATTTATTTTAATAGTTAAAAATTCTAAAATCCTATAGAAATCTGAAGATTGAGTCTCTATCTTATACTCTAACAGTTATTTATATGGTATTATTATATTTTAGATGTATAATTAGCTCCATATGCAAAAAATCAAGGAGGGGCCAAAAAGGCCCACTCAGTCTTTCTAGGTATACAGCATACTGCCGTCTTTCTAGTGTTAAGAAGATAAAATTGAAAGAAATGCAACCATAAAGTTTTACAAGCCACAGTTTTAAAAAAATAATTTTTTATCACATGTATGTATAAATATTCAAATTTAGCCTTATTTTTAAGGTTTTAATTAATATTATTGTATTTTTAATCCATTAAAATGCAATTTCTGACAGTATTTGTAAGCAGAACATAATTGAAAAAAAATCTGCAATGAACTTAATTTTAAAAAAGGCAATATTATACTATGGTAATTAAATTCGAAATTAGCCTCATGTTAGCATGTTTCTTGTTATCCTTAAGCTAATTAAATTACTAATTAATTATATCAAAGGGTATTTCATAATCATCCTTTTTTCCAATTCTGATTTTCATCGAAAATGTTTCAATTTGAAGGATGAAAGTTATAAAAACTCTTTATACATTGATATAAAATTAAAAAAAAATAAATAAAAGAGAATTATGTATTTATTATATCATTTTTTGAATTAGCTAAAAATTACTGTAAGGATATACCACAGTTTTTTAAAAAAGGTCCTAACAACTAATAAAAACTCCAAAAATAGAACATATTCTGAAAGAAAACTAAATGAAATTTTGAAAAAAAGGAAGGGAGAAATAAAGATTTAATTTTACATAGTACTTTAAACATAGAATCATAAAAGCATGCTGCATAAATGTAGTACGTTTGTGAGTAGGAAGCATTTTTAAATTAAAAGCGTTTAACCCTTTTGGACCGAAATGGGAAAGTTTATAAGTGACATAAAAATTTATAAACATCCAAGATAATTATTTCGATAAAAATAGAAAGGATTAATTATTGCTCCCTTAACTTTTTCAAATAAATAGCTAAAATCATTTTTACCTTTTGGAAATTTTAAAAAAAATATGGATATAAACCAGCAATAGCGCAGTACGATAGCTGGAACAGCACAACGGTCAACAGTACCACGACAAAAACACAACTGACTGACCTCTACAAATGCATAACACCTTCTCCACAAAAACACGTGGGGTACGGTTCCGAATGGGACGCCATAAATAGAAAAAGGGACAATTAAGGGGTCACAAAATTTGAGATTGTGCAATATCGGGTATCCCATTTCCTTCCCGCTTTGACAGACCGACTTGCAACCTACCATCCCCCAAGGAGTTGGTGATAAGAAACAAAAGAAGTCACTTTCAAATGGCTCCATCCCCGAGCCCAACCACAGCCATGCCATGACTGACAGGGGTCTGCGCGCTAATGACCAGTTGACGCCCTCCTGGCGACCGGAATACTTCGTAATGTGCTGTTTTTGTAAAAAGATATTTGGCGTTCCTAGCACTATTTTTTGAATAGAAGGGAAAACGACAGAACATGAAAAAAAAGTAGGATTATTTAAAATTTTGACAACTTTTTGATTATTGGCGCGGCACCCCTGGCATAGGCTCGAGGCACCCCAGGGTGCCGCGGCACCCAATTTGAGAACTGCTGGTCTAAACAGTCTACTGAATACTACATTCTTTTTTGCTGGTCATACATTGCAAAATAGTGATATAAAATGGAGAAATTAGTAAAAAAATGACTGATGAAAAATAATCAAAATATGTTTGATTAGCACTTTTAAAGATTAATTTTATAAAAGAGCTGGTTACGGGCAAAGTGATTAATCGGGCATTATGAATAATGCCTGAAGTGGAGGCGAGCAGTGATAAATTCCATTGAATTTATCACATTGCCCGGGCATTATTAATAATGCCTGATTTATCACATTGCCCGTAACATATATACATACAAAGCTTTTTGTCTTTAGACATACTGGATTGGTGTCTGTCAAGTTATAGAGTAATTTTCTAGCAGATTCTGCCCTTCATGCTAATCAAAACACTTAGTAGTAAAACTATACTCACTCTAATTTTGTTATTTGATATGACATCTTCTGGTTCTTCTTCAAGTTCAGTTATTGGATATATATGAATACCATGCTTTTCTAGATCTTTTTTAATCTGAAAAATTGAAGACTTCATTACAAAAACAGAAGATATTACATTAAATTATCAGACATTAAGAACTAACTAAAATTTTGATAATATCAGTATTCAAAACAATTGCTCCTAGCTATAAAGTAGGTTATAATGTCTATCTAATTAATTCAACCAATAGAATGAAGTTTGCAATAAAGAACTCAGGTTTGATAAATTTATAAATTACAAAAGTAGATTATATGCTTTTGTAGAAATAAATATAGCAATTCTTCTTCAAAATACATAACATTAATTATTTAAATTACTCCATTTTAATTCTGAAAGTTATACACAAACTTTGGATTCAATTAAGAAAAAGAAATATTTATGGATTAAAGAAGCATTTAAGAATGTAAAAATTGTGAGACAATTTATGGCTCACCCTTTGTTTGAATGTTGTTCTTTCTTCAACAGTGAGAGTATCAGCTTTGGCAATTACAGGAACTATATTGACTATCTTGTCTAATTTTTTCATGAACTCAGCATCGAGAGGGGTAAGACTGAAAAATTGATAGAAATATTTAAAATAGATTACTTGGAAAAAAAAAGAAATACATTTATCATATAATTCACAGCTCTATCTAAAAACAAGATGGAATTATTCTTAGTTTTATTTGGTACTTATGTATTGGCCTGTCAACTGTTCAGCAGCACATTTAATAAGTACCTCTTATTTTCACTAGGAGAATTTTGTATAATTTAGAATACAAAAACATTTGCTGTAGCAAGTAATTGTATGTAAAAAGAAATGTAATCTTTATCTGATAAACCATTAACAATTTAATATTTTTTTCTCTCCATTGTAAAATAAAGTCTCCAGAAAGCCCAAATATGAAATGCTTTTGACAGGCTGTAGAATATGATGCTGAATCACTGGGGTAAAACTGGCATCATCTCCAAAATACTTCACAATTACTACAACTTAAATGTAAAACTACGATTGAAAAAACACAAAATACATTTACAGAGATATGTTGAAATTTATATGTAAAATACAGGTATTTAGAAATTGAGATAAATATAGCAGAATAAACATTTTTAAATGAAACCATTTTTAAAAATACTGCCTTAAACAGATATCCCTAATACAAAATATACAAAAATTATCTGGAATTCCATAAATTACACATTCAAAAAAACCTGAATATCCTGGGGTATCCTAGAAAAGTTACACCCCTCTGACAACTACAACTATTTCAATTTAAAGATATTTCTTCAAAATATAGACTGAAGTATATATTTCATTTTGTTATGGGACTTAGTTATTCAATTATTTAGTTATTCCAAATTCATTTATAACATACAGGAATTAATGTAACAGCAGCTAAGCTATGTGAACATTTTAAGCAGTAATTTAAATCCAACTTTATCAATTTTAGATTCTTAATATTTGTATTTAAAATAGAATCTTATATAAATATTAAGACAAAGCTACAAGTCTAACTAGGTTATTATATATTTTTGAAAGTAAAAAAGAAAAAGTAAGATCTTGGAATACTCACGAATGCCCAGTAGGTGGAATGAAATACAAACAGCAGTGTACTCGAGTATCTGGTATGTATTTTTTTCTCGCAACACTCTGTTCTTCATTTAAATATTTGTCATACTGCTGGTTGATGTAGTCCAAAATAGGCAACCAACTTAAAGAAGGAAAAAAACTAAATTAATTTCTATGAAGCATTTACAGCAAGGTAAATATTTTTGCAAATAATAGGGTAAAAGGCCGTAAACAGTAAGGTAAATATGCCTTTTTTGGCAAATGAACAGGCCTTGTTACTACTACAAGACCTGTTCATTTGCCAAAAGAGGCAAGGCCAGTGAAATCTAGTATTAGAGTATAGATCTGGTACAGAAAGCTTATTTTAAGTTACGTAATAAAGAAATTAATCTCACCAATTTTCATTATTGATATGATCACCAAAACCTGGTGTATCAGTAACAGTCAATCGTAATCTAACTCCTTTCTCTTCGAGAACTAAAATGCAAAAATGATCCAATAAATACTAATGAAAAAATCCAAAAAAAATTAGTATTTTAGTCTTGTGTCAGTTCAAAACTCAATAAATTAGTAAAATTGCTTAATTTTTTCTGTATTTTGGTTTTGGATGGAAAACTAAAGATAAACTTACCATGACTGACTGACTTCACTTCTGTAGTCTTGGGAATTTTGTACAGTCCATCAGTATCACCTTCTTTAACACATGTCCTTCTACTAACACTAGCTTTAAACAGAGTGTTGAGAAGAGTTGACTTTCCTAAACCACTCCTGCCTAAAACAGTAAAATTTTTATCAATATATTTTTCATTAAATTCAACTTTTGCTTTGAAAACTTATTAATAAATAAGAATATCAATAAAAACTATCTTAAAAACAAGTATTTTCAACTTAAACTATTAACATATAAAATATAGACTTAAGAATTTTCATGTTTAACTTGACATTATAAAAAAAGTAATTTACTCAAGCAAAGATATTTTTACTATCAGATAAACCTAGAAAACTTTTAAAACCTAATAAGAATTTAAAGAGGTATTTTTGATGAAAAAGTAATGGCAATATTATTTCTGACAAATTTTGAAAACATAATTTTACTTAATTTATTTACAATTATTTTTGGGCTATTTTGTTTAAGAAAATAACAAATTTTAAAGAATAAAGATCATTTATATTTTTTAAAATTCATATTATATAAGAAATAAGGTATGACGATGATGATAATAAGTAATTTGAAACTTACCAACCACAATGATATTAAATTCAAAGCCCTTCTTTAGAACCTTTTTGCGAATTTGGTCTTGTAAGGTATCAATACCGACATAGCCTGACACATCTGTTTTCAGATTGCCCCACTGAGTAGTTTCTGTCAAAGTATCAGCCATGACTGTTATGAAGGCATTCACACTTAGCTGACCTGCCAGAAAAACATCTGTCATGAATCACAAGAGAAAATGCTTTTTTATTGCATTTACCAAATGCAAACAATTAACCACAAGGAGAAAAGTGCAAGACATGACACAGGAAATGTCTGGGAAAAATATAGGGGATTATCAAATGAAAAACTGACTATTATATACCATATGACCAAAATACCTTGTAGATATCTTCTGCAAAATATTTAATAGCTATATATTACCCTATAACTGATATAAACTGATTTGAGCAGTGATGTTTACAAATTAAAATGAAAGGATTTTGAATAAACAAATCTTTATCAATTCAATTGCAATCAATCAACAAACACAATATGAAAACTGAGAACATGTGGGATCAGAGCATTGAAATAATGTTATTTACTACTTGCAGTTGGGAGTTCTCCAGTGTAAGACCCAGTTTAATTATCAACTTGTGAAATAAATCCCATAACAGCTTAATATTCAAATAATTTGGTACCGAAATTTTGGCTTTAAATTCTAAAAAACATTAGGAAATAACTAAATATAAGTTGTTTGAATTAACACAGCATTCTAGACTCAATTTTAAAATGCGCTTTAACGTAAAGTAATATGGTCTCACCTCCAATAAACTTCACACCTCGTCAAAAATCCACATAAAACTTGGGAGCGTTCGTTCACTTTTTTTGTGATGCACAATGCACAACACGCTCGATCTGAGTCAAAACAACGATCGAAGCCGGTGCACAGAGCCGGTGTATGAATCAGAAGTAGCAGCAGAATATAATATTCCGCGTTCTGAAAGGGGCGGGCTTCACAGTTCGACTCCGCAACCAGATCGAGAGATCGAGACGTGACAACACGCCGGCCGGCCTGACGGGAAAGTTTATTTTCCTCAGAAATCCGGTTTAGCGTTATCGGCTGGGATGGAGGGAAGAAATAATATCGGTTGCATTTTGGGAGCTGGGATGAGAATGTATTTATTTTTTAATGTTAGTTTTCTTTGTGAAGGCGTTTTGAAGAAGAATCTATGGAAGATTTTATCCACCCTCGGAAAATTTTCCTTCTTTCGCTTTGTAGAAATTGCGGGGGGTGACATACTTGCTTCATTTTAATATCCAAATATTTTAAGATTTTTTTATAACTTCTGGATTGAAATTTACAGAGGTATAATTTAAAAAAAAAACAGCTGAAGTAAACATCCCTTAAACACTGAGGATCAAACAACAAAAAAAAAGGACAAAAAAAAAGGACAAAACAATAAAACGCAATACACGTTAGAGGACGGTGTTGCGAAAATACCGGAAAATGTAAAATTCGGTCTAGAAATTCCGGTCCAAGAAAACAAAAAAATACAGTATAGCTTTACCCATAATTATCTTTCCTGAATCCACAATTTTTAACAGTCGATTTTCAAAAGAAAATTTAATTTGTAAGAGGTACACTAAAAGAAAATTTTGAGATTATTACAAAACTTTTCTTACCATTCAAAGATCTAATTATAGCCATGAGTTTATTATACTTAGATTATAGCCGACAATCAGAAGCATTCATCAGATAAACAAAAGGGGAGATAATATTTTTTCATTAAAATAGAATTCAAAAACAGACAAAAATCTAGAAATTACCTCTGTTTTATAACTTTCTGTGTAGTCTGGAGGGAAAAAATTTTTTTTTTTTAACTTTGTTGAATCATCGTCGACAAATTCTTTCCAAAAATATAACGAATGAAAATTTTTCTGGTTTTTGAGTGGGAATTTGAACCATTATTTGTTCTACCCACTGCTTAGCAAGCTACCGGAATTACGGTAATTTTGAGATATCATTGTAAACAATGTGGTGAGAATAGCATGAAGCTTACATCACGATGATGTTGAAACTCAGATTAAATATACAGTAAACCCACAGCGGAAAACCGCATCGGATGAGTGGCGAAACCACAAGTTCTCAAATAGCATTCTCCCCTCTACTCTTGTCAAGTCTATATCGTAACAAAATATTCGCATGAATAAATTAAACTACAAAGCTTCAATTTTTGTTCTACAAAGTCTTTTTTTTTTTCATTCTTTAACTATAAAAATTTCGTAAATTCTATGTCACGGTGAGAGGGAAAGCTTTTCCGCCGATGGTGGTTATTATAAATCGAATTTGAACTATCAGTCTTTTACACTCACTCCCTCTTTCCCTTTTATGTCATTATTTCCTTTCTCTTATTTATCTCTTCCCAAGCAGTAAACGATCTAGATTCGTCTAATTTTTGTCATGTATGGCCAAACTTTGTTCATTTTTAGTTGAATTACGTAAACTTGACATTTTTGGTACAAGCTGTGCTTGGTTGTTTCTCATTCCAAAAGCTGCTAGAAGTAAAGAAGAAAATTTTGTTTCGTAGAAATGATTGGCTAAGTATAGAGGAATTTATAAAGTGTAAACTGTGTTTTTATAGAAACCTCTAAACAAACTGCATTTTGAAAAACAGTGTCTCCAACTAAATCAAAGGCTGAAGAACAATTTTGGGTCCTCTCCCCCGGTGCAGAAATCTAGCTTTAGACCTGATAATGCCTAATTTTTTAAGAATATGTGGGCCCCTCCCGAAATAAATTTCTATAAAAGCCACTGTGAGGATAAAGTTAAGGAGTGAGAGGATGATCAAAATATACACCCGTGTGTTTCGTACCATCTAAAACTAAATCACAGCTTCCTCTACTGAGGTCACTCACTCTTTTTACCGTCATTTCTAAAAGAGACAATACAATAACTCCATTTTCAGCTATTGAATAAAAGAGTGAAAATAATCTGAAAATTCGCTAGAAGTATTTAGAGCAGGATTTATTTCCAGTAAACTCCCTCTCCCTCCTCCTAAAGGTATCCATGGAAACGAGACTGCAGATGTTTATGTGAAAATGGGGCTTCCATTAACTTTTGATGTCCATCTGACATTTCCTGATATTGGCACGAAAAAAAATCTCAAAACAGCAATCTTGGAACACTTTTTTTAAAATCCCCCATGGTCTACCTCTACCCTATATGTAGCACAGCTCATGTCAAGTTTGCGTAACTTCCACTAGAAGTAAACGAAATTTGGCTATTAATGACGAAAATTGGACCATTTGTGCAGCTTGGGGGGTCTTACCTCTCCCTGCAAGTATCTCTGCCTTCTTGACGATCTTCTCCCGCTCGTGGTTGTTGAGGGCGATGCCCAGGGCCCTCCTGACCACGGACACGACGTGCTGGCAGTCGATGTAGCCCCTTCCTTCCGCGTCCGCCTCCAGGAAGCTGTCTTTTAGAACTGTCAACGAAACAGAAACACTCGGATCACTTACGCCGCATCGGTGCAATACCCCTCATGATAAATGGTCAATTGGAGACTGGACGCGGACGGTCTGTCAACTGGACAGCCAAAGAATGGAGTTCTATTTCTCTGATGATATTCCAACAATCCAGACAGGAATTTCTTCAGGACTAAATACAGGTGAAATTCATTGGGAGAAGATAGAGATTAAAGTGTGGATGATAAAACAGATTCCAGCGAAGGGAGATGATTTACTGCAGATGTTTCCCTGGAACTCCATTCTTTGGCTGAACTCTCAATATTGCACTCTTATAACTCACAGTTTGACAAGTGTTCCGATTTCAATATGCAGTTTATGGTGAAAGTAGTATGCAATTGCATACTTTGCTAATTTTCTCACTCCATTATGTTTTGTTTAATTAAATGGGCCTTGGGAAAATCGCTTTTTGTAACCCTCTCATCTCGTACTACATTACGTCCTATCTAGCTCTTTAACTATGCATCTGCGCTCTCCTCATTTTTTTACTCGAATTATGCTTGTCTATAGACCCTCTCTAACCACCCTATCATTTTTTACATTTTACACCCTGTATGTATATAAAACGCCAATAATGCTAATATTTAGTGTTCGGCAACTAGTGGTCAAAAAGTAGTTAACTACCAACTACTAACTAGTCTGGGAAAATCTAGTTGCAACTAGTAGTTAACTATTTTTTCCTAGGACTAGTTGCAACTAGTAGTTAACTATTTCCCAAAGTAGTTAACTACTTCTTAACTAGTTTATTTAATTTCATAACCTAATTTTTGCCCAAAATTTTTATAAATATTTTCTTAAAGACTTAGTAGTGTAAAACTTTCAGCTTGTAACTTTTTTAGCCTGATTTTTAACTGAGCATATCTCTAAAGATTTTCAATGAAAATTTCTGAAATTACTAGAGTTATAAAATACACTTTAGATATTATAATACTTTCATTTGATTTTTAATTGTTTTATATTAGTAAAATAACTGGCCTGTTTCTTATTACCCCTCCTGGGGTAACAGGATACAGTTGCTTAGAATAATTAGATACAAGTAAATAATACCCTTCTACTTTTACTTAGCAGACATATTATTTTTTCAAAGAAAGTTGAAAATGTTATAAACATTCTGTAAAAAATCAGCTTCATAAACGTAAGGAGAAATCCTGTAAAATTTGGCATGCTTCCTACTACCCCATTTGCTACTTATTACCACACTCTCCCCAAAGTAGAAACTGATAGTTTTATTGAAAGGAATGGATTTTTTTTTTGTAATTAGACAAAACATTTTTCTCCATTAGGGGGACAAGGTACCTTTCTGTAAAATTTTTAAAATAGAGCCCTTATTGTTATAATCAATTTCTAAGGGATGTAGAGAGCATTTTTAACTAAAAACGTTAAAGAAAACATTTAATTTTCTTTGTTACAAAGTTTTTATTATAATTTTTTTAATGCTAGGCATTTTAATTTTGAGTATTTTTTCATAAAACCTACACAATGTAATCAGTAATAACTTAAGGGGTGGTATCCATTTTCCTCCAAACTATATTTAGAATTAAATACTTCATCACAATGTAAAAAATTATCACAATATTTCAAATTAGAAGTTTCAAAAAATAAAACTTACAGCTTGATTGAAAAGACCATAACATATTTTTATTATAAAATTTTTAGGAACATATCTACAAAGCATTTAAAGCAGTAAAAAAAGCTTCATAATTTTGTATGTAGAAAAAATTTAAAATTTTATTTTTTAAAAGTATAAACTTTAAGTTCTTATTAAAACACAGAATGTCAATATACACATATAAGCAGCAAAATATTTTAAAATGTACTTTATAAACTCGACGCTCAAGCCAAGGGGTACTAAGTGGCAAAGAGTTAAAGGCTTAATGTGAATTGTAAATACTAGTTTAATGATTTACAAAACAGCTTTTTCAGGAAAAATGTTTCACCTGCCAGACGTCTTCACACACACACCCTTCGGATTTACTTCAAATTTTAGGAATTTTATAAATGTTTTTTTTTTCAAAAATGCTTCCGGAAAAATTCATAATTTTTTTAACTTTATCCAAAATTCCTACAGTTTGACTTAAATCAGCAGTCTGAAGACATCTGGCAGATGAAACCTCATACTCACAGCACTAGCCGTCAGCCATATAGCCGATTTCTAAATTTTTTCAATACACCTCATTACTTATCAATATGATTAGGTATAGGTCAGACCTTTCAACTAAATTACTAGTATTTGGATATCCAAGATTTTCTACGTTTTTATTTTATAACATAATTTTTCACTGTTATTTACTTAATTATTTGATATTTCAATAACCTATGATGTGGACAGTATTTTTACTATGAATAAACAGGTAATTAAGAGAAATGAAAGCTTGTATTAAACCTATCATTGAAACATTGTTTAGCAATCCTATCAATTAGGATGTTTAAAATTCTAAGAACTTAATACTCCTATTAACTTTTGAATAAAATTAAAACACAGATCATGAAGATTCTGAATGAAGATTCTTCAGATTCTGAATAACATAATATTCTTTTAAGGCGATACGGTACCCTAAAAATCCTTCAAATATTGGGGAAAAAAATATTGGCTTAATCCATACCATGGATCTTTCTAAATGTGTCTGCAAAATTTCAGAGCTCTATCTTAATAATTTATGGAGTTATCTCTTTTTTTCTGTTGCAAGTCCGGAGTGTAAACAGAAGGTCCTTTTTGAGTTGAATTTTCTCCATATTGTATTTTTGTGCATTTACAATTCTTTGAATTCCCTAAGGCTTTTTATATAAATGAAATATAAGTCTGAAAATTAATATATTTGAATTATTGAACTGAGCATGGGTAGCTCTAACAAGGTTAGATTTTTTTTAAATATTAAAGTAAAAAATGTTGAGTTTTTCAGGTTTCTTTTGGTTTATAGTACATAAAAATTTCTATAAAATAAAGTAATAATAAGAGAAAGAAACCCATGCACAATTTTACGTAGTATGATATAGCGAATCAAAAAATGAAAAAAATATATTTATAAAAATATGATAATTAAAAAAGCCTTCAAGATTAAAAAAACCTATTTTTAAAAATTTTGAATTTTTTAAATTCTGATTATCAAAATCAAACTTTTTTTTAGGTGGTTACCATATGAGCCCACCAAATATGCAATCAAAATCAAAATAATATTAAAATTAAAAAAAATAAACTCTTAGGGTACTCCTATCGCCTTAAACCAATCATATAACACTGTTCGACAAATTGGACCTTCAAAATTTTTTCCTTGATGAAAACAGTCATTTCTTAAAGATTTTGGGACGCTGAACACGAAAATCACCATCAAAATTCTCAATGAGCTCGGGTTTTTCGGGGAACGGCCCCTCCCCCATTTTACGTTTATTGATGACTTAATGACTTTGAATTCGATTTTCAGGGTCAAAAAGCATTACTTAAGTTTTTAAATTACTCCCAAAGGGACAAGGAAGGTTGACATTTCTAAAATATGAAATTTTGTAGCAAATGGATAGGTTTAAGGGGTTATTACCCCCCTAAAAAGGCAAAAAAATAGCTAAAAATTATAGAAGTTTTTATACGATATTTTTTCCTCTGATTTTTTACTCAATTCACCTTTGAAGGGTCCTAACCCTTCCCCAAGGACTCAAATTTGATGACATGCAGCAATTATTTTTACTAAAAGCGGTTGAGGTGTTAAAGCCCCAGAAGCCCCCGCGGAAGAGTCCGAAAGACTCAATCGCGTTGTCACTCGCGCGCTCTGGAATTAACATTTATGCTTTGAGAAAATTAAAATAGACACGAGGTCATATAAATGCATGGTATATTGAGCCTTTTAACACTTGGCCACTAAATCAGTCAAACAGGGTGTTGGGATTACGCGGGCGGAATAGAACTGGTGTAGAGTTACACTGCATATGAAATTTTAACTTCAAATTTTTTAGAGATGAAAATAGTAATAACATATTTTGGGTCGCTAAAGACAAAAATCACCCTTAAAATTCTTAATTAACTCTGCTTCTTGGGTAATTCAATTTGTTTTTTTTTTTATTACGCTATGGGGGCGTTATAGTTACGATAAACAAAGTTCACGTAGCGGGTAGATAAATATTAATATAATAAAATTGAATTACCCAAGAAGCAGAGTTAATTAAGCATTCTAAGGGTGATTTTTGTCTTTAGCGACCCAAAATCTGTAAGAAATGACTATTTTCATCCCTAAAAAATTTGAAGTTAAAATTCTATGAATTCATGAATTAAAATTCTTAAATTCATGAAGTTCTATTCCGCCCGCATAATCCCAACACCCTGTTTGACTGATTTAGTGGTCAAGTGTTAAAAGGTTCAATATACCATGCATTTATATGTCCTCATGTCTATTTTAATCTTCTCTAAGCCTAAATGTTAATTCCAGTGCGCGCGAGTGACAACGCGATTGAGAGAGTCTTTCGGACTCTTCCGCGGGGGCTTCTGGGGCTCTAACACCTCAACCGCTTTTAGTAAAAATTATTGCTGCATATAGTCATCAAATTTGGGTCCTTGGGGAAGGGTTAGGACCCTTCAAAGGTGAATTGAGTAAAAAATAAGAGGAAAAACTATCGTATAAAAACTTCTATAATTTTTAGCTATTTTTTTTTGCCTTTTTAGGGGGTAATAACCCCTTAAACCTACATTTGCTACAAAATTTACTACATTACTACCATTTGCTACAAAATTTCATATTTTAGAAATGTCAACCTTCCTTGTCCCTTTGGGAGTAATTTAAAAACTTAAGTAATGCTTTTTGACCCTGAAAATCGAATTCAAAGTCATTAAGTCATCAATAAACGTGAAATGGGGGAGGGGCCGTTCCCCGAAAACCCGAGCTCATTGACAATTTTGATGGTGATTTTCGTGTTCAGCGACCCAAAATCTATAAGAAATGACTATTTTCATCAAAGAAATTTTTTCGTTGTTGAACAGCACACGGTTGTATTGAAATTCTATTCCGGTGATACTACTTCAGTTTGTAATTCTAATCTAGGTAAAAAAAAAACTAGATCCCTATTTTAATTTTTCCTTTATAAACTAATTATATATTTAATTTATAAAGGAAAAATTAAAATAGGGATCTAGTTTTTTTTACCTAGATTAGAATTACAAACTGGAGTAGTATCACCGGATCTTGAATACAAATATCCATAAAAAAACATGTGACTGAAATTAAACGGGAAAAGCATTTAAGAATTGTTTACATCAAGTTGCGACCCAAAATAAAATTTCAATACAACCGTGTGCCCAAAGCTAAGTTGGTAGGCCTAACCAATTTTTACTTTTCATGAATGCTTCTTAAAAATAATAATTGTTCAAATTTCTTGTCACTAAGCCTGGATCTTCGTGGCACAAGAATTTGTCCAGCAGTGGAAAATAACCTTTCAACTGCAGCACTACTTGGCAGTGAACAATTGTAGAACGCAAATGCTTTTTTAATAATGGGAAACTTTTGTAACATTTGAAGATTTGTCTCTTCACATCGTAAATATCCATCTATCTCATCCGAAATGTTATTTACATGAAGAGTCACAACTGGCGAGTTGTTTCTGGCCACTGATAAGTAACTGAACAAGGAATCATCTTGTACTTGTTCTTCTGAAACATCTTTTGTTTCCGTAACAGGTGGATTATCAGCAAATTTTCTGATGGCTGCGTAGAGCTCATGCTTTATAGACGATATGTCAACTTCCGGAAAAACAAAGTGTTTATATTTAGGTATTAATAGTGTAGCAATACGATACTCTTTGGATGTTAAAGGATCTTGGAACCTATTTTCTAGTGAAGACAGTAAGACTTTGATTAGTGGTAGGGCAATTGTGTCTTGGTTTTGTGATATCTTTCTTTCTAAACTTTTTCTTATTCCTATAATCATTGGAATAAGATCTCCAAGGTAGCAATCTTCATCTTTCTCTAAAAGGTTCATGGCATCATGAATAGGCTTCATTACCCTCAGATATGAAGTTAGAAAAGACATTTCACCTTCTGTCATGACTTCTTGTTTCAAAAACTCTTGGCATTCCTTCACCTTAATCAGACCTATATCTACTACACGTTTTATGGCATAGTAGTCTGACAACCATCTAGTTTGAGTAGGATTAATGAAGGTAGAACCCGTAATTTTTTCTATGGCATCATTATTTTTTGAGCTGCGGTGCACTGCATTAGACAGTGCCTGAACCTTTCCCATCGCCTTATTATACATCCTTTTGTAATGTTTGCAGCTATTTCTTGCATTTAATGCGTCAACTGTAGCTAAAAGATTAAGAGTGTGGTTAGCACATCTTTTTTGAGGAGGAAGTGTAAATGCTTCGAAGTCCTCATCATCTGATGGGCATCCTTGAGTTTCAGGAGAAGGCTCAATTGGAATAACTGAAACCTCGTCATCATCTTCATTTTCATCACCTTCATCTTGGATTTTCCCAAAAATTCTGAAGGCCTTAGAAAAGTTGGATGCATTGTCCGTTATGCAGTCTTTCACAGAATCAGCTATCCGAAATTCTTGGTAGATTGATGAAAGCATTCTGCCAATGCTGAGAAAATTATGAGAGCCAACAAACCTACGGCAAGTAATAGCATAAGAGCGTCGTACCAGTGATATTGGGTCGATTGTGTGTGCCGTCACTCCTAGGTAGGATTTTTTGTGACTGCTCCATAAATCAGCGGTTGTTGAAACTGCAGAGGCTTTTTCCAGTTCAGAAACTATCCTCTCTTTTTCAAAAGAATGTTTTTCATTAATTTGCCGTCCGATAGTTCTTGCACTGGGGATAGTTCTTTCAGGGGCAACTTTTTTGCAGAAGGAGATGAATCCTGGACGTTCGACTGTTCTAATTGGCATCATGTCTTTCACCACAAGGTCAGTGATAGCACATTCAAAGTCTTTCTGAGTTATTCGAGATTTGAAATCAAGTTGTATCTGACTATATTTTGGTTTCTTAAATTCATGACTTGGATTGTCATTTTTGTCAGGGTCGTTTTCTTTTCTTTTTTTGGAACAGCTTTCATTCAAAGTTTGTTGGTATTTACTGTACTCATCGGGATGTTGTGTCTATAATTTAATAGAGGTAAATTAATGAAGTAAAAGACTGCTATATACTAGCTGTTACACCTCCTATCAACAAATAATCGAGGCGAAGTTTGTAGGTATCAGTTAAAAGCTTTAAAACTTCCAAGTTTATTTTAGTACTAGCTGATATGCCCGCCGTTGCTCGGGGGATAAAAGGCTTATCAAACTGTGTGTTAAAATAAATAAGAATTAGTGTTTAGATGCAATAGAGTCAACAGTCTTCCCGCTAGGATTCTTTTTTGATGCCATACCACTTCGTTAAGATGTAAAAAAAACCTTTAAAAATACCACCTGTTTAGATTTAATGTGTGAAATCCCCATCCCCGTTTTTAAAGAGTAATTTTTCAAAATAGAAAAAAAGTCAGGGGACCTTCTGAACCCCATTATTTTTTGTCCCATTATTTTCTCTCTCCATCCATTTCTGAAATTGGTTTAAATGTATATTTGAGGCAAATTTCTCCGCCTTCGCTTCACAATAAAGATATATTATTGAACAGCAATGTATATAGATAAAACTTATTTCCCCCTCATCCCGCTAAATTTTACTTTTATACTTTTTTAAGATGTTAAACAAAATCTTAAAAAACGGATTAGAATTAGTGTTTATAACCATTTTTTAATAATGATAATTTTTTTAAAATCACGGGGAGACCCCCTGAACCCCCCTTTGTTGATTTATCACCAACTCATTCATTGAAAGAAATTTAAAACATGAAATAAAAGTAAACATCATTTGAATCGACACTGAAAATGCCTGTGATAAAATATTGTTCAATTTGAACTTTGCTGGAAATACTTAAATTTGATTAAATAGAAAAAAGAATAAAATTTTTCAGTGGAACGGTTTTTAGTTATTATAAAAAAATTATTTAATCATTAAAAATGGTTTCTTTATCATATTTTTTAAAAATTTACCTGTTATAAAACATTTCAATATAAATATTTCCAACAATAGAGGTTTTGCGTGTCCTGGAAAGAGCAATAACCGCAATAAATTTAACATTGAAGGCTAAGCATAAGAATTTAAAAAAGGGACAAAAAAGGCTCCTTGGAATGCTTTGATTCAGAAAATTCTTTTTCGCAAACCTTCCTGGTTGTGTGAGGAACAACATGCTAAAATTTCATAACAATCACATTAATAATGTGGGTGCTAGGATCCAAAAACTAAAAACGGGAGTGAATATTCAAACCCCCGTGCACTCCCTCCAGAATGGAATATCGAAAAATCCAGAAATTACTTTGAAATTCTCTCAAGAAGGTATTACCAACAGTTCAATTCGTAATATCGATTTCTCGGTATTGTTTTCTTCGAAAATATAAAACTTGGTTTATGCTCAGCAAAAACGGGTTTTTGGAATATTCAGACCTCTTAAAATTCGAATATCCAAAATCTGAAAAATGCCTTTCTAGAAATTGTTGCTAGGTACCTTCCTGCGAAATAACAAAGATCTGGGGTCATTTGGGACGCCGCTGGGCTCAAAAACGCTCCAAAACCCCCTGTGGGTCAGAAAAAAGATATTTCGAAAAATCCCTTCTTAGTGCGCGTATACACCGTAAGGTCTTTGACCATACCAAGTTTCGAGTCCTTAGCCCCGGTAGATTTTGCTGTGCGTTGGTAAGTGAGTGGTAAAGCTCTTTTATTATTATAGATACACTTATGTAAAGATAAAAAAAAATAACAGGAGTAATTAAAGAAACGAGTGCCCCTTGTTTTGTAAATATGATTAATAGCAATTGAGGTGTTTGCTGCAACAAGGAGTTAACTCCACAATTAGAATCCACATCAAAAGGCGCCACCTTGGCGGCAAGTTAGTGCTATTTTACGGCAATGTACAACTGGGTTAGTGACTATAGCCACCATTTTTAACCCCAAAACAAAGTATAAGATTAGAAAAGTAACGACTTTTTACAAATATTCATTCTAGTGGAGTTAACTCATTGTTGAAGCAAACACCTCAATTTTAAAATCATAAACCCCAGAAGTAAAAATTGCACCATATATAAGGAAAAAGTTTTCAAAACTAACAGCAAAATAAGATCTGTTAAAAAAAAAACTATTTTTCCTGAGCTCGGTATTACAGCTAAGTTGTCTTTCCGCAACTACGATAAAAATAGAAAACCAGAACTTTTGGAAGAATAATACATTTTTTTTTATGAAATAGGTTGAACACCACTTTAAGTAATCAGAAGATAAAGAAATAATAGGTAGAACGGCAGCGATTATGTATGAACCAAATATTTTATACTTACTCGAATGTGCAAATGAAAATTTGTAGATGATCCAATGTTTCCTCTAATTATTTTTCCGATACAAAATAAACACTCTGCTTTAAAATTTTTCGATTTTTCAATGACAGAAGCATTTTTATAACAGGCTTTTATAATGCTGCTATCCATAACGACTGTAATAAGAAAATAATTAAGAACTTAAGTACAAAATTAAGTCTAATTGTTCGCTTAGGATTTAAGTTACTAACAAAACCAGTCACAAAAAATGAGCTAAGGTTGCATAAGGGATAATGGCTATGGCTCTACCACCACCCTCCACCATTACACACTCCTTTACAAATTTAAAATGCACGCACACTGTGTGATATATAGAAAAGGAAGTTTTTTGTTGAAAAATACACTGCATGAGTCAGTTTTTGAGGTTTGCTATTGAATGTCGGCGCAGAACAACAGATTATGTAATTTGAGTTCTCTACCATCTTAATTAAATTTTGCTTAATTTTAACGAAGCTGTTATTCACCATTAAAATGGTTTCACATCATAGCGCATCTATGCATCACTATAAAAAATCCTTTGCACATTTACTTGCAAAATATAAAAAACATTAATAGGACTATAGTTCAAAAGCAATAATATGTAAATATTAAATAACTATTTACTAAAAATTAAGATTTTTTGGTGGTTTAGGAAGTGACCTTGCCAACCATTGCTTTAACTGTTTGAGACCAGATTCACAGAAAAACAGGAATGAAACGATTTTACTAGCCATTTATTACTAAAAACTAACTGAAAAACTAACACTATAATTACTGCTTGACCCACACTATCGTACTTTCTCGTTCTTAAGTACTAATAAATGCAAATGCAAACAAATTAAGTTATTTTAAACACTAAAATTTTTATATTAAAAAATATTTGTCATTTGACTAAAAAACACATTAAATCGAGAATTTCCAATGCCTCTATCAAATCTATCAAAACCTCCTGGGAATTTTGTATCCCCAAAAAAACTTTTCTCCAGAATAAACAAGATAAAACTGAACTTTTAAATTCAATTTGCTCATAACATTTATCTGAAGATACAATGAAAACAATCAGATTATCAACACCCAAACCATCATACTCAAAAGTTTTAAGAAATTCACATCTTCCTTACTAATAAAATCCATTTTTATAAACACTCAAACAATCAAAAATATATATATTACAGGACTTACGATAATTAACGACCAGCAGATTCACACCATTGAGTTATCGAAAAAGCTCTCACTGGGAAAGGGACGTTAAAGAATTTGAAATGTTGGAAGAATCCGAAGAATCGCTCCTATGACGTCAAATAAAAAAAACAGCTTCAAGGACCCCCGCAGGTGTGAATTTGAAATTCCCTCCCGCCGTAGAATTGATTTGGATCGGACCACTGACATAAATGAAACCAAAACTTTAGGGTTGCAGAGCAGCTGTGTTGGGAAGAAAATGTCGGAGGTGCCAAATTTGAGAATTTATCTCATAAAATAACTATGTTATAAAGATGAAAGCACAACTTTTTTAAAAATATTTTAATGAAAATTTTAAACATTTTTTTGAAGTAGTTGAAAATTTGAAAAGTAGTTTTAACTACTAGTTGTTAAAAAAAGTAGTTCAACTACTAGTTGAACTAGTTTAAACAAAAAGTAGTTGAACTACTAGTTAACTACTAGTTGATCGGTAGTTAACTACTAGTTGCAACTACTTCTAGTTAACTAGTGCCGAACACTACTAATATTACACATAGAACGTCAGTTACACAATAGAAAATAGTTATTCTTTCTTTCTACATCAATAACACTCAGTACGATGCGTTACTTTGCCTGAGAGTACGTTTCTTTTTTTTTATCACGATTTCGACCCGAGACCGAATGAAAAAGGCCAAAGTACAAGAGCACAACCTCCTTTGCATTATCGTTCAAAGTCGTGTCTTGGGAAAATAAATGGAGTTGTATATTGTACTAAAAGGCATATCACTGGTTTCGTGCAAAAGGGTACCTCGAGTAATTTAGAACTATATGGTTTAAATATTGATAACATTTGGTTAGTTGAGTTTAAAGCTCCCTTAAAAGAAAGAGAGAAAAAGAGAGAGAGAGAGAATAACGAAGAAGAGAAATAAAGTGAATGAGAGAGAATCTTTGTTCTTAGGAAAAAGACAATTTTGTATTATTCTTTCTGCTCTTTTCTCCAATCTTTCTTTAATTTTAATCCTCTCTTTCTTCCTTATTGTAAAGATATTGTAAACTCAACCAATTAAGTCAAGTTAAACAAAAACAATTTTTTTTGGTCCTATAATACCTTTAATTACAAGTTTTACTTTGAATTAGCGCTGAGCAAATTCTAGCAAGGGGTAGATTTTTAGGCTCGCTTTTGAACAAAACTAAAATTAAAATCAGTCTAAATAATAGAAAATGAAGAAAGCGTTTTTGTGAATTACCGAATAGCGGGTTATTACTGATACCAGATACAGTTAAAAATATTTTAAGACCAACAAATAATTTTGAGCTACCCAATCATGAAAAATTTACACTGAATAACAAATGGGTACAACGAGAGGTTAAAAGAGTATAACCCACATAATACTGACCATAGAGTCAACAAAAAAAATTGCTGTCAACTCTCAATTACCTCCAAGAGAAAGATATCCACAATGTCCACGACAAGCAAACACAATGAAACTCCTCACAAGTGTCACCACACACAGCGTTTCCGTTCCCTGCCTGGCCGCGACTGTTTCCAACGAGATAAATTAATTTCCGTTTTCAGCAGGGCGCGTTTAGAAAAACTCTGGGATTTGCTACCAAGGCCGTCTGATGAGAGCGGGGCTTCCAATTCAATTACGATGAAGATCCTCTGCTGTGCTAAAAAGCGTGACTCGGTTGGTGCAACCGGCTGCATCGGCTCAATTAGGATGGTTGGGGCAACTGGTGTCCCGCACGAGATTGGAAACCGTGAAACATGCGAGGTAGTAGTACAGCGAACGTGGAATTTTGTGTTTTGGAAGGCATAGTAGTTTTGTTTTACTGTAATGAAGTGAATTTTACTGTAATGTAACTTGGTTGGTGTAAATAATCACGCTGTGTAGGTTTAATCCAGCATTATACATTATCTATAATAACAAGAGCAGTGTTATTCCTAGGATTTTTTTGGTGGAGTAAAAATACTCCTTGACTTTTTTAGGAGGAGTAAAATTCAATTAGGAGGAGTGAAATATGGAAATAGCATAAACTACTACATATTACAGAGAAAAAATTTCTATTAAAAATGCTTACTCTTTATTGGAAAAAATGAAGTTTAAAAAAATGAGGATGCTATTTTGGGTTTCAATCAAACAAACTCCAATAACTCTAAGCATCAGAACAATAAATGAAAAAAAATACTATTGCTATATGAAAACACAATTAAAAAGTATGATAATAAGGATGCCAATGGCTGAAGGTTTAAGCTAAACCTTTGTGAAAAATTCAAAGAAGAAAATATTCCTGTCTAGTTTTTTAAAGAGTGATTCCGATTTTCAAGGAGTGAAATACTCTCTCAGAGAAGTTAAAAATCTCTGAACAAGGGTATCAATGAATTGAGTTAAACTCTGGGTCATGCACAAACATTACTATCCTATATTCTCCACACGTATGAAGGAATGAAACCAATGTAAATTATTACAAAGAAAGGGTTTATTAATATTATGATCAAGTGTTTTTTGTGGTACCTAAAAATTTTTGAGTTCTTTTCACCCCCTAGCGTAAGACATAACAAAGTTATATAGATTTCCAACTAAAGATAGTGATATAGACATAAAAGTAAGAAATGGTAATCCATCTTTTTATTAAACATCTTGATCAACTGTGTCTAAGGTGCCGCAAAGTATTTTAGTCAATTAGCAACCCGGTCCTAAACCCCGAATAGGTTTTTTTTAAGTTTCGTTACTACTATTCATTACTTTAAATTCTGATAATAAAGATTATTATTATTTTTATTAACTAAATTTGGTATGGAGAAGCTTATGAAATATTCTTTCATTTTTCAACATCAAATAACTTTATCCAGATAATATAAAATCAAATGAACATTAAATGTATGTATTTGAAATCGAAATGGAATTCCAAAAAGTCATTAATTAGAATAGTTAGAGAGGAGTAGAGTAATTATGTATCAATACACTCTTTGATTAAAAGGTTAATATTATACTTAAAAACTTACCCCCCTTGTATACTGACGGTGAAAATATGTTTTCATTGAAATTTTGGGTAAAAAAAAATAAACCAATTATCCTGAGTCTGATAAGATTTCATTAAAATGCAAAAAATGGGAACGAAATAGAAGTATTTATTCTTGAAATTCTTGCAAATTCAAATATCTCTTTTAACTGCTACAAAATTACTCCGACAGATTGACTCTCCCAGCTTACGAATTCTCATTTACCTTCAAAAAAGAATTACGTTCTTTCTCTTTTCCTGAAATATAGTTCTACTACTGACATTCTCCGTAAAAGCACCAACTTCCTATCTCTTTATCAATCAACTCCTCATCAGCCAGAGTTTGACAACGGGATAATCTGAATGGCCAACAAAACTATCAAAGTCTGTGGTGGAGCAGTTTCATATTAGAAGTTATCGCAAGGAAAATAAATTGCTCAATGAGAAAAGGTCAAGCCTATATAATACTTAGAAAAGAATAGAGTTGGATAAGTGGACTTGGAGAAATCTTTGGCAATATCTAATGTATTTATTAATTTTATATTTCATGGCTTAGTTATGTTTTTATTGAGAGATGGAAACCGAAATTTTAAGTATAGTAAATTATTGTTTCACTTGGAAATTTACTATTTTAAACTTTGGATTAAGTTTCTTAGGAGATAAATTGGTATAAATTAAGTTTTAAAAACCCCTGAATCAATAAAATCCTCATTGCATTGAATCTAAAAATTTGCCATTTTTATATTAAAGTTAATTGTGAAGAGAGTTTAATACACAAATGAGAATCTGGGGGAAAAGTTGTTCAAATATAATACTATAATAAATTTTTAGATAAAATAAAATTTTCAGTTGCGTACTTTTGAATTGTGATATCAATTAATTCCAGTATTGATTAAGCCCCCGGCTTTCAACTTAAGTTCCTTTTTTCGAATCCACAAATAGGGTTTTATCGGTCGATGGTTTTATAATAACAGTAAACGTGATTTATTTTCTCCTCCAACATTAAATCACATCTTCTATATTCATACATAATATTCACCTCTCTAAAACCTTGACCTCTCTTATACCTCCATAGACAAATTCTCTCCGCACCTTGCCTCATCAAAACGAAAAAGCAGTCTTTTCCAAAACAAAAACCCGCCAGTTATCTCTAAGCACTTCGCAAACCCCTCCTTCCAAACTCCATAATTGCGGCCCGGAAGACTCAAAAATAATGGACCCTTCCACAGATACAACTAAACTCGATCCCGCTTTCACTGATGCCACCCGGTGGAAGGTAATATACGAGCTGAGGCCGGCAATTTCGGCGTGGATGGGCGTCTCCGGCCGCGATGGAAAAGGATGGTCGCGTTCCATGGAGGTTTGAGTCACACCCTGTAATTGAATTATGTTGGGGAAGGATGCTTTTGATTTAGGTTGATGGGGATGGTATATCGTTTGGAGGCATGTATTTTTCAAAGTAGGAATGAGGGTCAATTTTAGGGGTTGCTAGACTCGTTTTTTTATGGCTAACAGTGGATGGGTTCGGTATGGAATTAGATTCATAAGGGCTGCATAGGAGGTTTGGTTGAATTTAATCTAAGCTTCAAGTTACTCGTGAATTTGAATTGTTAAAATTAAATTAGAGACTGAAATTATTCTGGTATTTTTTGTTTTAATTACGGAGAGTACCTTTTGTAAGATTGGAAGAATAATATTTCAATAAATGTGTGATTATTAAAATTCATTTGAAATGCTAATTCGATGGAAGTTACTTAAGAAGCTTCAGTAATACATACCCTAAAAGTTTAATGGCAGCTTAATCCAAAAAAGCTAAAAAATTGACTCCTTATAGTGAACATTTTGAACTGTGTACTTATTTTATTTCTATTATAAATTTTAAAGTATAATTCTTAATAAACTCTAATTCTTATAATTGATAATTCTTAAAAAATGAACGTATATGTATGTGTTTCTAGTAAAAACAAGCTTTGGTAGTTAATTACTTTACTAAGATTAATTAATCATTAAGCAATTTAATCAATCATAATGAATATTTGAACAATGGTTGAATTTTTTGTTTACGAGCTTATAAACACCTCCATTTAATTAAACAATAATAAAACTAATAAAACAATCAACCCAATCCCAATCAAACCAACTTTCATTTTAATTTGTTCTAAGAGGTCTTTGAAAATAGCGATACATCCAATAGAAAGTTATCACAAAAGAGAAATTATTACCAGCAGAAATTGTGAACTCATTTAAATTTAGTAAAATAAATAGAGGAGACTTTTCAACGGAATATTTGAAAAGGAGAAAAATGTGCAAGATAAATGTGCTTGGGAATCTTCAAAATATATTCAAATTAACCTAAAATAAAATATTAATTACATTTCTTTACCAGTTAGTTATTTACACAGCTTAATAGGAGGAAGTTCCTCAAGTCAGACCAGGGGCGTATATAAGGAGGGGGGGGGCTCTGCCCTACCCCTCCGAAATTTGGAATTGGTGTTCTAAAACAAGTTAAAACCATGTTTTTGGACTCAAATTTCCAAAAAAATTCTGGAGGAGGACCCCTAACCCCCCCTTATGTAGTTAAAACTTTATTATTCAAAAACTATTTTTAATAAGTTCATCAAAATTCAAATCCTACCTTAAAATGTATGTCCGAAATTCGGACTAGGTGTACCAAAACCAAGTTAAAACCCTGTTTTTAGCTACATTGGACCTGTAAAATATGCATTATGGGTGGGGCTGAGGAATAACTTTGCGCCTCTTCCGAAATAAATTTCTATATACGCCATTGAGTCAGAAAGAAATGTAAATATTTCATTCTGATGAAAAGTAAGTATTTCAAGATATGCAAATTATACAATAAACCCCTTATTAGAGAGCTTTTAAATGGAAGAAAAATTCTAAATGTTTTATCACATTAAAATTTTTTGGATATTTTCGCGAGAGTTTATCTTGAGCAGATCAATAAAATCTAAAGATAAGAGGAGTACGTCGTTTCTCGCGTCAGCTCTTACTTTAGCCCTTCATATCTAGATGGCGACACCACAAGAAGAGCGCTCCTTTTCATTATAATAATATATTTGGTTTTCTGGTCGGATTTTTTCCATTTTAAAATTTCTCCAATATTACTTTTTAAAAATTTACAAAATATTCTTTTCTCACGCATCTTTTTTTTAATTACCTAACGAGTTGATCTTTATTCACTCATATTTGAAGCTTTTGATTTATCTATCTCCAGGATTTATAAAACAACATTTCTAGGGAAGGCTTTGAAACTATTCTTCGTTTTCCAAAAATAAACACAAAAAATCTATCAAATTACTAAAATTCAAGGTATAAAAAACGCACAACACAATTAAGTAACCTTTTTCTCAATAAGGATTTATCAATAGGATTTAAATACCTAAAAAAAAACGGTTTAATTTGCAGCATTATATAGTGCTGTCCTTTAAAAACAACCCACTGTTTCATATTTTTTTCATTAAAAGCTTAATAAAAAGGATAATTAAATCGAACAAAAAACTGTACTAGCGGCTCATCCTCCCTAACATTTTAGTGCTAAGCACTTTTAATTCCAACTATCCATTACAAAGTGGCAGCCAATTAAGTAAGAATTTGAAAAAAAAAAACTTTTTCCTAGAAGGACTCTAATTGGCGGACTGAGCTAAAACTTTAATATTTTATTCTCATAGTAATGGGATAACATAAAAACGCGCGAAAAATGCTCTAAAGTCTTTATAACATACATTTTTACAAAATCTGTACATCTGAAGCACATTTTTTGCCAAAAATCTACATTTTCTCAGCTTGTTTAAAAAATAAGTAAATAAACCGTTCTTTGACCAGTTTTTACACCCCTGGCACTCTAAAGGGCATAGAAAGACAGGGTATATGAGATGGTAAAATTATTTTAATTATTTAATTAAAAAATCTCAATGGGTTGTTTTTATGGTACAATTTGGAGTGGGTTGTTTTTAAAGGGCAGCACTATACATCACTATAGCTGTTCTAACAAACTTCGTTCATTCTTTCCGAGGTTTATTTTAATAATGTTTGTATCTATAAACTCCATAGAAAAAAATTTACAATGTAGATAAACATAATCAGGAAAATTGAGTAGCAACTTTTAAACAGCGCTTGAATTCTTCGATGCGCAATATGATTACAAAATGTGGTTTCATGAACCTTAAGGTAAGTGATATAAAAACGTTTCCACTCATCATAAATAAACACATTCCATCTTCCCTTATCCCATCACGATTGAGACCTCTTCTGAATTCCCAATCATTGAACAAATACTCCCAATTCTTCCTCAGCTGAAGCAAATGTATCAATACCCGTGAGGAGACTGACCTGAGCAAACTTCACTTGCTCTTTTTCTTCATCTTTCAATAATAGCGAGCGAGCAAAGTATATAAATGTTCCTTCACACCTCTACCGCTCTTCCATTCAAAGGTTAAGAAGAATGAATGCTTAAGCTGTGAATGGCCTTTCTTTATGATCGAATTCAATAACCTCACGTTGGATCGTTTTCTTTTGTGGCACTGAATGAAAAATTGCACCTACTGCATTATGCCTGAACGTTGAAATGATTTATGTGTCACAAAATCATTATTAACATTCATAATATCCATACCAAGTCTCACTCCTATAGGATATTTTTGTTACATAAGTTTGAGTTTGTGTGACTACTTTATAGGGATTTAGTCAGAAAATATAATTTTCCGCAAGAAATGGGACTGTTTAATTCATAGATTTTTTTAAGAACTCAAAAAATGAAAGTCCACTCAAAATGGCTTAGATAACTAGTGTTGTTTCATAAAATATAACTAAATTAGAGACGGAATTAAAAATGAGATAGGATAAAAGATAATTATTTAATTATTTATTTAAGTGAATTTCTCTCATTGATAGAGGGAGAGATTGAGAAAGTATCTTATGTGACCTTAGTTAAAAAATATTTAAATTTTATACCAAATACATTAATCAAAGGCATCATTAATAGCATTTGTAACTGTGAAGAGAGAGCTCAACTAAAGGATTTCGAAGTTTTTCACAGAAACATGACAAGTTTACCGAAGAAACGAGTCGGAAATAACGAGGTAAAATGTTCTCTGCAAGAGGGGTGAAACGCGGAGTTATAAAAGGAGTTATGAACCGTGTTGGAGGGGCAAACGAGAGAAAACAAAACGTTTCAGCTGTTGAGCAGCTGACTCATGAGGAAACACGCGACTCTATAAAATCACGGAACTGCTATTTCGTATGTATTTTAAAATACATAAATGACTAAAGGGTGAGCTAGTAAAATATACACAAGGCAGGTGGAAGGGTAAGAGTAGAATTAATTAAGGATCCACGGATGGATACTTATGAGTTTCTGTCAATTCCAAAAATGAAAAAAAAATTATGTAGAGAAAATTCGAGAATTTAGAGAACACAAATGGAGGAAAAATTAAATTTTAAATGTGAAACAAAAAAGGGATAGATTATTTTACTTACGTGATATGTAATACAGAAAATGATAAACTTGAGAATAGAAAGCGAAGATAATTAAGGAGAGCATATTTAAATTAAGATAAGAAAGAAAAGTGAAGAAAGATTGAGAGAGTTTTATGGTTAAAATGTGATATGGAAAAAGATTGCGTAAGGTGCCAGAGAGAAGCGAAAATTTTGAATATATATATTTTTGAAGTGAGATATTTTTAAATGGAAAAAATAACTTTTAAGTTGGCTATGAACTTTAAGCGACAATTTTCAGTTTTGATGCACATTTATTATTATTTTTTTTAATATTTTATTGTGAAAAAAAACACTTAAAAAAAACAAGACTTTCATAACAAACTAGTTGAAATTCTCGGCCTACAAGGGTGGAAAATATGGCATGACCCCTTAAAAATTTCATGTCTTTTAACCCGTAGTTAAGATTATTATAGTCTATAGTCCCTAAAAATCTCGAAGCAAATACGGTCTTATGGTAAGCGTTTATTGAAAATATTTCCCCAAAAAACTCGGATATTTATTTAACTCTGCTGTTTTTTCACAGTTTTTCAAGAGAAATTTTATAAATACTTTATCAGTTTTATAGCTTTGGCGTTATATCGTTATATAGCTCAGTTCTGTACACAGACCCGACCTTCCACGGATATTTAAACTTTATTTTTCAAAAGTTTCAAAGTTCCACTCATTTCAACTTTTGAAAATTAATAACAACACTTATAAAATAATTCCAATACAAAGTAATTAAGGAAACAAAATTTTAAAGAAATAAAGTTTCCGAAAATTGACATGAGTATGAACAGAATCTTTTAAGGAACGCAGTTTCTGAAAGCTTTTCTGAATGGTATCCTAGCTAATTTTTGAAACTTGTTTGCTCTAATTCTTCCCAATGTCAATGTTTCCTCTCTTTTCTTTAACTTCAAAACAACCAAATCAACAAATTAGCATCGTTTCTCTCTACCTTTCCACGAAAATACTTGACCTAGACTAGACAGTTAAATCAACCAACAAACGGGCGATAATCAACGCCATTGGGCAAGCATTCAAGCCATGATTCGAGTAATCATTTGCATTTCGATGAAATGTCAAAAAGAAGACTTTTCTCACACTTCGCATTTCCCTTCCAAGAAAACAGGAGAGGTCGCAACAGTTCCTAATTATACCACCCGGTGGCGCGTCTGGTTAGTTTTAAAAGTTTTAAACTTTTTCTTAGCCAGAGCGAGAAATATAGGAGCTTTGCCCTCATCTTTTCGAGATTGTATCTTCTTTCGTTTAGCTTTCACATCTGCTTGTTTATGGGTACTACTAAGCATGTTGTAAAGAGTTGTTATGGTATGATTTAATCTTTGTAAAATATTACCCGTTTGCTTTTATTAAAGGGAGATGTCAAATTATTGACAAAATCTCCCACGCTTAAAATATTTCATTCAACATTGAATATCTCTAAGACTAAATAGAGACGAAAAGATATCTTTATATAGGATAAGGCTATTAATAATAATTTCTACATTTAAATTAGATAATAAGGTTTGTAATTTCTACCTATAAAAGGTCGTATCAATATTTTTGCAGTTTGCAGTTAGTTTTGCTTTTAATTACAGGGCCTTAACCAAGGGGGGTTTAGATGTCCCCCCACCCGAAATTTTGATATAAATTTTTATACTGTTTTTCCTTAAAAACTGTGTGACTTACTAGGAACGGTCCGCTTTGGATATACCCAAAGGGTCTCAAATGAGTAAAAACACTACTTTGTGGGTCAAATTTCTAAAATTTTTATTGATGCAACAGTAGGAATTATTTTACTTCAATATTCTGATATTAATTTTGGAGGGTCTGAAGATAAAACACAATCGACTTCGAGATTGAACTCCTCTTCCTTGAGTTCATTGCATACTATTCCTTTTATTGCCGGCCATAAACCCAGAGCTACGCCGCTGTCATGACCTTTGGGGGCGCATTATCAGCATCGTCATTCGGATCTACACCACTCGTAAATATTTGGCAGGACGCGATAAAGGAGAGCGTCGAAAGCGTCCTGCCCTCTGGTACATTTCCATGAACCCCCCAATGGTAAATGAAATGTCATTCGTGATCACAAATCTGCATGTTTCCATGGCTGTGGAGAGGCCTCATTTTATCTGGATGACTGAAAAATTGACGAATCAACTAAGACGCAATCATTTCTCTAATAATTTTCACCTGAATGTCGGAGTATTTTAATCGGGTGTAAAGCGTGTGACTAAATAAGCACTGGTTTTAATAAAGAGGAAAAAAGGTGTCAAGGTAAAAATGCCAAAGAGCAAACAATGATGCTGATGAGGAAAGAGAGGCTCAAGAGCAAATATATGCTCTGAAGATGGTCAAGAGCAAAAGCATGTTGGAGAGTAAGAGAAATGATCACGAGCGAAATGCTGAAAAGTATTTAGATGCTCAAAACCACAGAGAAACTCAAAAGGAAAAAGGTCCTCAAGTGTAAACAAATGCTCAACAGTAAGGAAACGCTAAAGGGTAAAGAGCTGCTGTGGAGCAAGGAGCGGAAGTGTTGAAATGCGAAGAAAAGCAAAGGGGTGATTAAAAGCAGAGAAATGAGATCAAGAGCAAATGAACGCTGAAGAGTAAAGGAATGCTAGAAGTAGAAGACTCTACCATTTAAGGGGTGAAATTGTATTAAATTGTAATTGTTAAAAAGTAATTGTCTTAAAACTTCTTAAATTATCGTTAAATATTTTAACATGACAGTTGACTTATCACAAATTAGCAAACGGTTTTAAGTGATATTGGGCAATGGTGGTCCGTGAATGATTATTTTTTAGGCTGTGACATTCATTACTAAAACTAAATCGATCAAGAGATGAAAATGGGTATGAACCTAAAAAAAACTAGAAAAGATAATAGTTTCAGAGATGCATAGATTTTTTCCTTTGTCTTTTTTTTAACTCTTCCAAATGATTTACCATTCTTACTTACAAGGGGGAAGGGACTTCATTCCGTATGTTTCGGAATCTGACAAACCCTCATCAACAGCTCAACGACCCAAAACTCATTTAAAACGACGCGCCGTTCCGAAAAAAATAAAGACAAAATTCCATTCCACAGACATAAATCCTGCACCCTACGGCGCGATGACGCATCATCCCCATATCGTGGGAGACAGGTATCCAGAGCAACAGGTTCCTCCAAAAAACAAACAACCCATCATGCTATTCATTAGCAACGTACGAAGGAAGGGACACCACCATTTCGGTCGCGCCCACATCACCGAATCCCTCCTCACCGAACGGTTACCTCCCCGAATCCCACTTGGTCGAATGTGCCTTTTCGCAGACGGGACACTTCACCGAATAGCTCATCTCACCGAAAGGACATTTAAACGAAAGGGACGTTTCGCGGAATGGACGTTTTACCGAACCTCTAGTTTTGTATGGCGGGTACCGAGGGGAATTATTATGGTTATTAAGGAAAGTTTTAAAATTATCCAACTATGACACTTTTCTTATTGAGTAGAGTTGTGAAATATTTTGAACAAATTAACTTTGATAATAATAAAATATTCAATTCGTTTAAACTTTTATTTTATAACTTAGTTTTGGGTACTTTTTTGGAATATTATGTTTAGTGAGAAAATAATTTTTAAGCTATTGGACAATTTACTTAGGTTCTTGTAATTTTAAAATCAATGTATTTTTGTTACTATTGTATAGTAATTGAAGAGTATGGAATCATAATAGAGAAAAAGGTTTATAAATAAAGTCTCGTATTACACTTTTAAAAAATTTTAAAAACTAAAAACAAGTGTGAAAAAAGTAATTTAATCGTCAGTTTGAAGAAAGGGAATAAGTCCAAAAACCAAGTTTTGAGAAAATCGAAAAAGTATATAAGTAATGGAATTTTCAATGTATCTTTTTAATTTTAAAATTTAATTAATTAAAAATTTAAAATTTAAATTTTTAACTTTAAAATTTTAAAACTTTTTTAAATTTTAATCCTTTACCACTTTTTTAAAGGTTTATATTACAGTTTAACATGTTAAAAATAATAAGAACCTTTTGACCGTGTCAAATTTATTTTGGTTAACAACTTTTATTTGCTTTTAATGTGAAGAAACCACTCCATTTGGCCCAGAGTTACCTCATTTTACGCTAATATTAACGAACAGCTCGAGAGCATCAAAAAATTCTGTTTTGTATATACATGAAATAATATTTTAATTAAAATTCAACACGTACACCCCCTTATTATGTTATAACAATTCAAAATGGTTTGAAATTCTAAGTAAAAATACATAAATATTAACTAACTGGTTAAGAGCTTCGGAAAATCTCGCTTTTCCCTTTTTCACATAAATTTTTAAAAAATGTAAAATGGGTTAAAACAGGGGAGGTAAACCTATTGCCCTGCTGCATACCATGCGCCAACAATTTGACAGAGCATTTTTCTCTTAAAAATTAGTTGAAAATTGAATCGTCCATCAGTTTGAAAAAGAGAATAAGACCAAAAAATGACAAATTGACTTTTTGTGCTCAAAAAAATCCTCAAGCTCGTTCTATAAAAGGTAAGAATAACTACCCATACATACGTAGTTATAGCCCCTTTAATTTGGGGAAATTGATGTCCATTCATTGTACTTTTTATTTAATTTGAAATTTAAGTTAATTTTTCATCATTTTCTTACTTTTTGTGATGTAAACTAAGCCAAAAGAATTTTTTAAATTTAAAAGTGTTTTACCTTTTTTTATTATGTAAATGTTTGACTCCATTGATATTCAACTACTCCATTAATACTGTCTTAATAACTCAGTTTCATAATATTTTTGAATTTTATTTGAATTGTATTTCTCACTCTTGTGCTGTGAACTAAGCAGAAATATAATTTAAGTAGTTTTTAAGATTTTTCTTTCGCTGAAATTTCATAAAGTTGAAAAAGGGAATAGGTACATCCACTTTTTTAACTGTACAATACCCTGAAATTTAAAGAACATTCATTTTCGTAATACAATTTAAGTATTAAGATACTCAGATTAAATTTTAACAACTACTCTTTTTAGATAATGTAATATAGTATATATATTTCCTTCTCTAGGCTAAACTTTTAAAAATTTAAATTGCAACTCAAAATAGCAGAGGCGTCGTGTATCTGTGAAGGCGCTTTCGGAGAGAGAGCAATTCTGCGAGGTGTCCCTTTCGGCGAGATGCCCTTTCGGTGAGGTGGGATATTCGGTGAAACGTCCTGTCTGCGAGACGACCCATTCGATGTAGTGGGATTCGACGAAGTGGCAGGTCGGTGAAGAGGGATTCGGTGAGGAGGCACACACCCCCACCATTTAGCGCCATGCCCATTCCCTAGGGTAGAGTATATTAGCGAGGTCTTCAAATGAAATTAGTGGAAGGTTCCAAATGGATGTGGGACACTCCCATGGATGTGTGATGCGTCTGGGGAAGTAATTGGGAAATGTTTCGTAATTGAGTTAAAAGTGTATGTTGTCAGATTTTGGGGGACATTAACGGTTATTTTGCCTCATTTTCACCTACCTTAGGCATGTATGATTTTGGAGTCTAAATAAGGAATGTTAATTGTATCAAAACACTGGCTTGGGGAGCACAGATTTTTATCTTCTCTCGTACAATCTAATGTTTTAAAAACCGGTTTGGTATCCTTCTTTTTTAGGGTAACATTTGATATAAAATATCAGTACAGTTTTTAAAGTTCCTGTTATGGTAAAAGTTACCTTTGAAACAAATTTTGGAATAATGTGCAATGTAGTTTTTTATAAATCATAAAAAACAAAAACTAACTATAAACTCTATAGTGCAGCAGCCCATGGGAGCCAAGGATGCATGCCTATGTCAGTTTTCGTGACTGGGAGCAGTGGTTTGTCAGTATTTGTCCATGTTCCATGTGAGGTGATCAGTCTAACGTGAGAACCCCAGTGTGTAATTCTTGGTTTTCAGCTTATCCCTTATCAGCACACTGAAGAGATGAAAGGCTGTTTATAAATTCTAATGGTCTCCAATCAGACGTTTCTGTGTCAAAATCTGACAGTAAAAGTGTTAATTCTAAATGCATGATAGTTTGAATCGATTCGATAGATTTTATTGTAATCCATTAATTCATTCCTTCCTGAAAATGATTTTTCAGTAAAATTAATATGATCTTCTAGTGAAATTCCTTCACAGGAATTTCATTGCATGGAAATGTCAAGTATAAATAACTCATCGCATGAGTTAAATTCATGTAAGAAAAAAATCCATAAAACAAACGCTTGGAAAACAAGCGAGTCCCATCTATAGAGGCCTCCGCCCTAATTGACTTCTTCATGGAACCCCCACTGGCGACATATCTCCACCCCCAGGGGTCCTAACGAGGATCAGCGCCACCATTAATTACCCCTGCCCCTCATTAATCGGGGTCGTCCACTTGAACGGAAGTGCTCCTCCACTACCAGACCACTCCTACACTCGAGCAGAGAGAGAGAGAGAGGGAATACTGTGTATCGGATTGCTCCTCAACAAAGTGCATCTTTGTTGCGACATCGACTCGACTTATCAGATGAGGAAGATCGGATGGGCTTTTCTCCTCTTCTTCTCGTGGCCCAAGGTTTTTGTGTTAGGGGCTCTTGTGTTATTTGCTTGTGGGCCATTTTTTTCTGTGCACGTTGTGGTGTTTTTTTTATGTGAGGTGGTTTGGAGTTGAGTTTTGATGGAGACGTGCGGAGTGACAGCAAGGACAGGGATTCTGGATACAACTCCGATGTATGTGGATGATGAAAAGATAAACATCATTTTCTTAAAGAGCCTAACTTCAGTTCGTGATCATCGAAGAAGAATTAAGGCAGCGCCCGATCGTATTTTAAATTGTTGTGAAGAGGTTTTTCAGAATATCTTCTCTTTTTTTGCTTAGGTTTTTGGACTTATATAATTTATTTTTTTAAACTAGATGGACCATATCAGGGTTCACAATATCTGTCCTCAGAATTTCTCTCATCCTTTAATATCACATCTCTTCATCCCTCTCATCTTCTTTATTCCTCTTATCATCTACATCCTTTTCATCCTCATGATCCTCTCAATCTCAATCTTTTATCCCACTAATCCTCTCCATTTCTTTTTATTTCTCAAATCATCTCCATTTCTCTCATCCACTTCATTCTTCTCATCACCATCCTTCTCATCTTTATCCCTATTATTACCTTAAACCTTCTCATGCTTTATACCAATCTATTCATTTCATTTTCTTTATTCATCTAATAAATATCCATCGCACATCTTTATTTCTCCATTAATCTTCATTCTCTTCATCCCTCTAACTTTCTCATCATGATCCTCTCAACTAAACTTTCTATTATCTTCATCATCTTTAAATTCATCTTCATCCCTCTCATTCCTTTCGATCCTTTCATCTTCTTTCTCCTCTCACCTTTTTTATTCCTCTTACCCTTTTAATCTCTAATATCCTCCCCATTTCTCAAATCTTCTTCATTGCTTTCATCCTTTTCATTCTATTTATCTGTCGTCTTCTTCATCCTTCTTTTCCTTATCTTTTTTTGCCCTCATCCTCTTTATCAAACTCATTTTATCGATCCTCTCACCCTCTCCATCCCTCAAATCCTTCCATTCCTCCTATCTCTATTCCTCACATCATCCTCCAAATATATATATATATATATATATACATTTCTGGAGAGTTCTACACGAAATAAAACTATTCAAAAGATTAAATTTTTAAAATTCTTAAAACCGGAGTACAACAAGAAGAAATAAAGAGCGAAGGAAGCCGTGAGATAAGATACGAGGACTAATAATAATTTTCCGCTCTCTGTATTCTGAACAGCTGCTGCTAATACATTAAAGAGCCCGTCTTCTCTCCAAGAAAGGCTTCCGCTGAAGAATTTTTCTAAATAAGAACAGCTTAATAAAAATGGGTGGCTAGAGAGATGGCGATTCTTATGGCGTTCATCAAAGAAAATAAATTACGTGGACGTAAACTTTGGAAAGTATTGATCAGGAGAGGACTTTCATGGTGAAAGTAAAGAAAATCGTTAAGGCCGCCACGTTTTGTTAATGATTTAAACACTAGGGTTTTCAAAACTTTTAAAAAGCTCTTAGATAATTTATTTCTTTTTTTTTTTATCAAGACCAATCGATCATCCAACTTCAACAGGGAATAAATGTCATTCGTTTTATGTAAACGAGTAAAACGACATTTTAATTAAATGTTGCTTGCTTTTAACCTTACTGACTTAATTTTTGAAAAGATGCGAGGCACGTAAATTAAGGAAATTTAAAATAAGGTTATACGTTCAACAACTTGTATTCTATAGCTTCTAGCTTGTAAAATGCATTTAAATTGATTACTTTAACTTAAATACAGGGTGGTTAGAGTTAGGAGTTCCACTTTGAAATGGCCATAAGAGGAAACTACTAATGGTACTACTTGGTAATGTAAGGTTTGATCAAACGAAAAGCTACACTTATAAAGAAAAAAAAATCCTTAGCAATTTTATAACATTTATTTAAAAATTAACAAGTACATCTAAATCATGCCCTGATCCTAAAGCGTACGAAGTGAGAGGATGGCTAGAAATTCCTGGGTTGTTGATGCATCTAATTTTAACTACGTTCTCAGCACTTCCTTGTCACTAAAGAACTACTTATCTTTCAGATTTCTTAAGGGTCTACTAAGGTATAGGGCAGTGGTTCCCAACCTTTTGTGGCCCATCGCCCCCTTTCTGGATGTTGACCAACACCTATTGCCCCCTTTTCATTCTCATTGTATGTCTAATAATTTTAATATGAAGTAAAGTGTAAATAATAAAGCAATTTTATTACCGTATATAAAAACAACCAAAACAGTTTTATCAGGTCACTCTTAAATTTGAATCTCGAAAAATTTAGAAAGTTGACTGTTAAAATTTGTAATAATAAATGAAAATTTGATATTTTATTGTATTATTTATTGTATTTATCCTTTCAATGGCTGCCTTATGCTTAGTGTATTTCAGTTAAAGCTTGAATATCCGGCTTTATGTTCGTCAAGTTTAGGCGCAAATCTCCTTTGAAGTAAATGTCCAACTTATTTGTTTTGTGAGGAGCTGGACAACAGAATTAAACCCTTTTTCAACTAAAACTGTTGACAGGAACAAGATGAGAAATGGTTCAGTTTTTCCACACAGTTGATGGATAAATGTCCATGAGCTTCACCCAGGCTAACTCGTAACTGCTCTTCTTGAAAATGATTTTCATCTCACAGTTATACTTCAAGTCTGGAAACTCATTCTGCAATGAGTTATCAAGCTTATCCACAGCTTCAAACGAGAATGGATCTACAATCCAATCCGGAATTTGTAACTTAGTCAAATCTTCAAATCTTGATTCCATGTCAGTTTTAACTGGTCAAGGTGATCAGTAAACCTTACTATACTATTATTTTAATTTCCCCCTTTGACTATTCATCGCCCCCCAATTGCCCCCCACTTATTTATCGCCCCCCTAACAAACCAAATCGCCCCCCTGGGGGCGATCGCCCCCAGGTTGGGAACCACTGGTATAGGGTACAATACTTAAAAAGTTTAAAGAGTAATAAGGTTTATCATGTTAAGAGTGGATTAAAAATGTCTAATAAATCACATCCATGCCTGGAAAACTTTCTGTCACCCATTGACCTTTCCGTTTAGGCTATCTCTTCCTTAAAAGTTAAAGGGCATAAATCTTTCCTTCACTGTCTTCGTTTCAGTGACAAAACAAACCGCCATTGCTTGGCAAACACTCCGACTGTTTCCGGTACAATTTGTCAAAACAATTTCTGAAATCACACAACACTCCCAAAAGGAGCCCAAATCTACCAAAGATACACCAGACCCCGTGTTTTCCCAAGCAAGCCGTTCCTCCAAAAAATGTTTCCCAAAAAGAAAAGTACTAACAACACGACCGAGAGGGAATTCAAACGTTATCTTCTTCCTGTCAAGTCAAGTCCAGCAGTCTTTCTATCTGTTACACAACTATTACTAAAACACCCGGCCTCGTCAAACAAACTTCCACATATCCGAGGGCCCCGGAGAAATATGAAGTAATCAAGCGCAGAGGGGGAAAAGGGCCTGCAAAATAAACAGGATGCCTTCGTTGGCGCTGACGCATTCGGAGCAGGAGCCTCCGAACAGATCAGTCGTATTTTTAGCCGTTTGGGATCATTCGAGGTCCTTTCTGAAGAGATAGATGTATCTGGTTGGAGCTGGGCACTGCCCTGCTGTCCCGTTATGGCTCAAAACATTAAGAAGAAGTTTCATTTTCATTTCAAATTCTACCTCTTAATATTCTCTCATTATCTGTTCATCGATATCCTATATTTCTCATAAGATTGATCAGTTGGAAGAAGTCGAGTTGAAAACAATGTGTGAAATTTACACATTAGGAAACTAATCCTGTGGTTTTTGGTATTCTAAGTACTATTACCCTCACAGTGTAAAATGCTGTATGATTAGCGCGTTTAAAATTTTAACAAATCTCTTAATAAATGACTTCAACGCCATAACTATTACCGTTCAACGCTCTTTCTCAAGCCAATGTCTTTGAAGAAGTTGGTTTCATTAATTATGATTGGATGAGAAACAATAAAGGGGTACAATAGTGACGATAGATGAAAAGTTTATTATGCGTGGATAAAATTCTAAATAGGTACTTCTACTACTACTACTATATACTTAAAAAACTTAATTGAACAAACTTCTTGGATTTAACATTCTGCACTCAGATTTATTAATCACCTTTGAAAGGCAAGAGAAGGCAGTCACGATGGTAAAAATCACCGGCAATTTTTTCAAACCACATCATATACAGAAGTTATCCCGCACTTTCACTTGCATCTCTTGGCTTCTAACCCACTTAACTAGAAAAACATTAAACAAAATAAAGATATTTTCAAAAACTTTATCGAAATGTTGTAAAGGTAGAAGAGAAGCATTAATATACCCCTTATTTAAGAATTTTGATATAAATCTTATCTAATATCTAAACCCTAACCACATTATATGAGTCATTGTCCATAATTATTTGAATAAACATAAGAACCTTGATAAAAGGCATCCATGAAGCTCATTCGCATACAAAAAGACTCATTCCTGCGTATCCAAACATAGGAACTTACGGTTATGAACCACCACGGTTGAAAAGTAAGGGGAACCCTAACACAAAGATAAAGGTCTCACTCCACAACAGAACAAAAACATTCTTTGTGGTACTTAACGTCCCGAAAATTCCATCCACCTTTTTAACGAACGGAGTCGGGTAGCAAAATCGCTCCGTCACGACCAGAGTTCGTGAGTTACGATGTAGCTTCTTGGAAAATTCTCATGTATTCATATGTGATGAGAAATTGCTCCTCAGGGAAGGCGTTAAATAAACGCCCTAAACTGCTCTGTCGTTATACGAGAAACATATTATGTATTTTTTTTTTAAATCTGTAACTCAAGATTGTAGACTGATACTGAGTCGGGTTTTTTTTAGTTACGGAAATCCTAGGAGAATAATAATAAATAAATTTGCTTTATTAAAAATTTTACTTGTGCATTAATTTATATTGAATAGCAAACAACTTTGTACTTTGTTATCTAATGATAAAAATTTAATCACCTATTCTTAATATATAAGTTAAGCTAATTTCTTATCATTGAAATCGTGTAAACTTCGACAGCCTGAATAACAATTTATTGAATATTTTTCCAGGATTGTAGGCCGTGTCTTTCGGATTTACATACCGACGTTTCGCCCTTTGCTTCGAAGGGCATCCTCATTGAAAAAAAAACCGTCAATAACAAATATAAAAAGTCCAAAGTAAACAACTACTTAATCAAAGTAAAATAATGTTTGAACAATTTTAGTTAACGAGATAATAAAAATGAAACTGTTTTTTTTTCAGTGCTATTTTTCAAATAATTTTACAACGTAATTCATTCATTCATAAAAAATTGGTTTTTATTTTTGAAAAAAAATAGACAATTTAAGTATCCTTTTATGCATTTTACATCTTTCCGAACCAACCTCTATTTGTTTTTTAAATTTCCTAATTAAGGATATTTGCAATTTTTATTAAAGTCCCAAAACAAATTCACAATTATAATTTCCTTTTACTATTATTTCTAAAACATGCTCTCAAAAAGTAGGGGAGACTGGGAACAATTGTAACAAAATTTACAAATTGATCTCCAGCCAAGCCATTTTTTATGTTAGAGTTATGAAAATTGGTATGATCATAGGTTGAAACATCCCAATTACAATTGCGTTATGAAAACTGTCCTGTGAACATGCATTAAAATATAGTAAATAAAAAATAAGCCAAAGAATATTGTTACAATCGACCCTTGAAGTGGGGTCGATTGTAACACATATAAGGGTCAATTGTAACACTACACATTTTCATAAGAAATACGGAAAATTATACAAATTTATTAACAATATATTTTGTACGAAACACACTGAACCTATTTTTCACTGGGGGCGATTGATTTTGAAATTGTCCATGGAAACAACACACAAATATTCATCGTCTGATGAGGTTTCACAGTCTGAATATTTAAATTTCTTTTTGTGTAGACTTCTTCTCTTTTACTCTGGGTTTATAGGTACAGATGGGGCTCTTTCTCCTTGAGTTTCCTTTTTTATAGTTGAATTATGATTTTGTACCACTTTTGGTGTTGGCTGAACAGCCTGTGGTGAGCATTTTGATATTTATGGTGATGGCAGTGAATTTGGTTCTCTTTTATTAAGAGATTGAGTAGGTGATACAGGTGATTGCTGGTGACAATTTATAAATTAATTAGCGCCGATAACTTATAAATTAATTATAACCCACTTTAGGGTTTTCATTTTTTTCTGACAGAATCTGTATAACGGCCCATAACAAATACCGTGCTCACAAACACTTCTCACTGACTTTCCAGACTCCCAAACCTTAGCAGCCGCTGCCTCCATTCTTTCCTGACTAATCTGACCCCTTTTAGTTGTCCTTTTGTACGAGATCTCGGCATCCAAAAGTCAATTTTCACATGTTACAATCGTCCCCGAATTAGTGTTACATTTGACCCCATGTGTCCATTTTTAATTCAACCCTCGTTTTCAAAGAAACTAAAAACAATATTAACTTAAAACTAAACAGAATATAACTATGATAAATGTAGGTTCATTTTGTAAAAAAAGTTATTTTGTGCTACATACCTGTAGTGCAGGAGAAAGAATTTAACTCAAAAGTAAAAATTTACTTTTATGCTCGAAAAACACTCTTTTCTCAAGTACACTGCTATACCTAAACTGCCAGTCTTGGTACTCTCGGACATTATTTGTTTACAAGCCCTGCATACACTGTTATCATTGTAGCAGCTTGGCATGTACACTTTTCTATGAATTCGAAGTGTTACAATTGCCCCGTGTTACTATTGTCCCCAGTCTCCCCTATCTATGACGGCTATCCTAATACCTTTTACGATTAGCTTAAAGCTTATTATAAAGGGTTTTACTACTTTTAGAGTTTTAATTCACTTAAAATCAAACTAAAAATGATAGGATGAAAAAGTCCAATAAAGTTTCGGTTAAGAGAAGAAAAAAAAACCCCACATTTTAAAAATATTTTTGTCCTTGAGTCATCAGTACAGGAAGATTTTAGCACTTTATTCTTTTTTATAAACTTTTTGGCTAATTATCTCGAATCATAATGAGGGAGGAGATTAGCGCGAAAGCCAATTATAAAAGAAACAAAAGTTAATTACAAAATAAGCTTCCAAAACTTTCATGTTTTAGCAACGAGTACACATACACATCA
The DNA here is from genome assembly GCA_963680715.1 of Tetragnatha montana. Taxonomy (NCBI): domain Eukaryota; kingdom Metazoa; phylum Arthropoda; class Arachnida; order Araneae; family Tetragnathidae; genus Tetragnatha; species Tetragnatha montana. The sequence goes on from OY796677.1 coordinate 27,732,632, forward strand.
TTAGTCACACCTTTGAGAAAAGAACTATTATAAAAACTAAAGTGAAAAAGTGAAGTATAAATTAATGGAACTACTTTTGTGGGAAGAAAGTAAAATATTAATTGGTAAACTTTTTTCTGCAGGTAATAACTTAAATGTTTTTAAAACAATAAACAACACTTTTTGTTTCATTTTAATTAGTTTTATGTGATAAGAGATTCACAAAGATAAACAATTAAAAAGCGAACTTTCTTTGTTTAGTTTTCTAAAGACTGTTTCCTTTCTTAAATTAATTTACTAAGTAAGCTATTGGAAAATCTCAAAAATGATACTTCATGAAAAATGTGGCATTTAATTTTTTTTTATCTTTATAAGTACGTACTATAACAGAGTAAAACATTAAAAATTATGCTCAATAAACCAAACGAAATAATATAATATTAAAATAATTATTCTAGGATATTTAGGAAGAAGGTTTAAATCCCCATTAACGGGGGTAGAAAAATATTGTTCCTTGAGTTATGTAGACAAGTATTAGAATACTACCCCTCTAATGCCTTTATCATTTTCTTGTAAAATCTCTAACATATTATAAACATAATACAGTTATAACTTTTTAGAATTATAAATATTATAAAGATACGAAGTTAAAATACATAAAAGGTAACTTATACTCTTCCACAAACTTTCCCAACAAATTCTTTCGTGTTAACAATAATGGAAATCACAATGAAAAAATACATACCATCTTCAACTTGTTCGGGTAACACCACATGGTGATCCTATTTATAAAGGAAAACATTTTTAATTAAAAGATAAATGCATCAAAATATAGCCTTAAAAAATTGTAGATATACAATAACTATTATGACACAAATTCAAGGAAATCATGTTAATGACAAATTAATTTAGGTAAAAAACAATGTATAATTATTAATATAACATTGTATTAATAATAACAATAATAATAATAATAATAATAATAATAATAATAACAATAATAATAATAATAATAATAATATTAATAATAACAATAATAGTAACAATAACAATGTCTTTCCATTCATTGATATTTTTGAAAGTCAAGAAAGATTGATGTTAACGTAGTATCTTAATTTATCTTATTTTTTTTATCGTATTTCGATACAATAAATCCTTATGAAAGGGTAAAAAAATCCTAAATATATTAAAAGTTGAGTCTAGGCAGCCTAATATTAGCATGTAAATCCAAATTATGCTTCGTAGTATTATAGTATATTTTTAATATTCGAATCGATTTAAAAAGTAGTCGATCAACTAAGAATTTTAATTTGGGATCGATGGAAGATAGTAATAGTTTAATTGGTTTCCCTGCAACAAATGAAACCTAGAGGTAAAACCGGTTTTATAGAAATTTACACAGGGCAGTAGGTACAAGTAGATATTTGCTTCCCTGCAACAAATTAGCCCTAGAAGAGAAACGGGTTTTACAGAAATCACCGAAAACAACTCTTTTATTGTGAAATAAATTTTACACAGAATTACTTTATTGCTTCCTTGCAACAAAATGGTAAAAAGGGTTTTACTACCGTAACCGGGGGGCTACCGTAACCAAATTTTGTTTACTGTAGTTGATTTTTTGATGGAAAAAGTATTATAGTGATAGTAAAAACATTATATTTCAATGGCACTAATATTTTAATTGTCACTATATATTATTAATTAAATTAAAATATTTAAATGACACTAATTAATAAATTTAAATGGCATTTTCTAAAAACATTAAAAATGGCACTTTTAAATAAAATATTAAATTTTAAAAAATTACATAATGGTTTTAACATCCCATATGATTCTAAATACGAAGGTTGTATTCGAAGGAGTAATGTACAATGTCATCAGACGCTCTTTTGACTGTTTGTAGTATAGGATACCCACAGAACATTATAGTTTCACCAATGATATCTATCCTTTGTTTTGAAATTAAAAATAATTGAAAGTTAAGAATAGTTTCATTAGAAAGTAGTGGGGTTCTTTGGCCAGGCCAGAAAATTATATTTAATAGGTCAAAGAAGGGTAAGAATAGCGGCTAGCAACTCATAAGTAAACGGTGAGTCTTTTAGAACCACCCTCGTCCCTCAATAACGTCATTTTTTAAACAAGTTTTTTTTTTTCTTTCTGAACACTCGCATTTATCATTCATCTTTTAAACATGGAATATTCGTTTAGAGAGCTAAACATCACATAATATCTCCATAGGTTTTATTCTCGTAAATTATCCCTCACACAGAATACCCCCGCCAAAGTAAATCACAAAATTTTCCACACTTCAAGTTAACCCTCCCCTCAGCAAGCACCTATTACTTCCAACAACAAGGAACAACAAACAAAACAACCAACCACCTGTCGCAACATTCACAGCACGACGCGTCGTACATCGCCTCGCGACATTAAAAACACTGGAAAAAATCACCTCCGCCTCCCATAAATAGCAATCCCGCAGTGCAATATCCAGAATACCTGTCACACATATCATTCGGTGGGGCCATATCTCTGCGAGGCTCCTTCAGGTAGCACAGAGGGTGCATTCCAAAGGAATGGAATAATATCACACCTCCGCCCTTTTCGAACAGAAGCCTGGTGGGGGACTCGGAGGATGTTGAGTCACGTTTTGTGTTGATATCTCTGATGTGGTTGTGACTAGAATTTCTTAGTGATGAGAAATAGCCTGGTTCAGGTCAGTTTTTGAAAAGTCCCTGGGGCAGTTTTAAAAGATTATTTTGTGAAGAGAATAAAATTGTGTCTAAAACTTATATAGTTGGTTGATGGGGTAGTTTAAGTTTTTCCTTTTCTTAGGTTTCAATGTTTTCTATTCTTTCAAAAGAGATTTAAGCACTTAAATTAAGTGCTTAATCTCAAATTTTAAACTAATAATTTCATTTTAGTAAAACTTTTCGGGCGCAAACCGATTCGTTCTGTACAGGATAAGACATTAGAAGAGGTGTTTGCCTCAGAGAATTTCACTCACTCAGTTATTTACTTTAAGTATTGATTACAATTTTGCAAACTATTGTCAATTACAAATATTAAAATTATGCATTAAATTCTTATTACAAGAAGAGAAGAAACACACATTGAAACAAAATTTGAACTCTTACGATTATCAAGAAAATTATCATCGCCAAATTGTATAGAGGCCAATATCAAGAAAGAATTATAGCCTAATTTAAAGTGCCAGCCAAATTTAAAGATTTGTAATTAAGCTCAAATTATTTTTAAAAATGACTTCAGTGTAAGACTTTGAGTAACGTAAGTGCAGACGACTTTTATGACTTTTTAAGACTTGTAGATATAATAAACTCAGAGCCTAAGTCTTAACCTTTGTATCATCATGATGGGCAGTAGTTCAGCCCCAGTGTGACCAACCAGTCTTAGATAAGTTTGTAAATGTAGCACTCAGTCTGAAAATTTAGAGATACGGTATTTAGTCGAAAATACACAATGTAGGCAACCGTTATAAAAAAAAACTTAAGCTAGACATTGAAATAATAAGAAAAGTAGCGGGAAATTAAAACACCTCTAAACCTAAAAAAACTAAACTCAATTAGAATATTTTCCAATAAGGCATTCTTCTATACTTTAAAGAGAAAAATACCTGGTAAAATATTTTAAAACTTAATCTTGATAACTGACGGATCAAATAGCCCCAACAAATTTACATACTTTTCACCAATTTACATACTTCCTTTAACTACGTTTATAAAATAGTTTAAAATATATTCCTTAAGCAATTCCCAAAACTTCATAAAATAGTTACGACACATTCCCCACAGAGTATGCGTTGGAAGACCATAAATCTCTTGCGTTCCTTGAAGGAAAAAAAACTTGCGAGGTGAACGAACTATTTCAACTCAGACAGACTTGTTATCCACATTAGTTTTTCAAAACCATAATGTTAGTGAATGTGAAGGGAATCATATGGGGAAGGAATTCATGTCTCAATTTTATCTTCGAAACCACTAAGATTTTTAAAGTTATATTTTTACAGAGATCACCGTTTTTTTATATAGTACAATACATATTCAACATTTCAGTTTTTTAAAAAAAATTTAAATAAATACAACTTTGTTTACATTTTACAGTGTGAATGAACTGTAAATATTTTTATCGATTATTTTAAGAATAGTTTGAAAATAATTAAAATATAGGGATAAAATAACCTAGTTGAATACTTATTTTAGTTTTGGTACACGAATAGAACATTCATTTCTTAAATAAAAATTAATTAAAAAAAACATACATACAAGATACAAATATCAATGGGATTTTAGAGAATCTATTAGTTATTACGTGAACTTTTAACCTGTAAATTGACTCTTAGAACATGGTAGTAGGAGTAGGCACATTCCAACTTGAAAAATAAAATCCTTTATGTTCTAATGAACTACTGACAATGACAAAACGCTACCTACGCTAAGGCGTTCAGTATTCATTGTCACCCACAGCTAGTCTTAATGAGCCCACGCCTATTGCCTTTTTGTTGAAAGAATCCATATCATAAAGGAAAAAAGATGATGGCAGTATGATTGAAAGGAGAAAATGAAAAAATTGATAAGAGAAAAGGAAAGAGAGTGTGTATGGGAGAGAGGAAATACACGAGAGAAAGATATTATAAAAATATTTATGATGATGAAAAAGAGGAATATGGTTGAGGTGAGCAAATAGGGGAAAAGAACGAAAGAAGGTGTACGGGAGTCGGGGGATGAGGGAGGGAGAGTATGAAAAAGATATAATGAAAGGAGGAAATACGATTGTATGGTGGACAGGATAATCGATAAGAGAGAATGAAGGATAGTGAGAGAATGGAAGAGCGTAAATAAGGGTATATATATATATTTATAATATTATTCTAAATTATTGTTATTAATAATTTGATAAAAAAAAAGATAATTAAAGAGAAAGTAAAGAGACAGGAAATGAGAGGGAAGGATTGCGATACAGATGGTTATTTATTGGATAGGAAATACTGAGAGAGGAAGTAAAGGGATTGGATTGGAGCTAATAGGAAATAATAATGATAAAGGAGATTGAAAACGGAATACGGCTGAAAGGAGAAGAGAGAAGAAGAGAAGGAGATAATTTGGAAGGGAGAGTGGGAATTCTGAAAGAGAGAGGGAGAATATAAGGTAAAGGGATACTTCTAGGGTATGTATTAAAGCCAAACTATAAAACTTTTTTATTTAAGATTCGTAACGTTGTCGACTCCATCTCCATCCATAAACCTTCCTTCGCGTCCTCCTAATTGCGGATGGCAGGTCCCTCCCGTGTCCGTTCCGATGGCCATCCATCACGGCAGAGATGCGGTTGACGGAGAGGGGCAGATAAGGAAAAACTGGGCGCTGAGGAGGTGATGACAGAGGCCGATGGCGCCGCAGATTGTGCTGCTGCGTGCGGATGGTTTACGGCTGTTTGTTTAACTCTCTAAATTGCTTCCAATATTAAAAATCGGAGGGATAATACCCGGGACCGACAGTTATTCTTTAAATCATGTTTCGCTTTGAAGGTATTGAACTGCTCCCTTTTGTGAATCTGGTTTCATTCTTTTCAAAGAGTTTAGCTGTCAAATTCAATTAGTATATCATATTTTTTCTCTTTAATGGCAATGAACTGTTCCCCTCAGAGAAGATTATGGAACTTTCATGGGCTTCACAACCAACCAACTGTCCCCTTTTTGAATGATCTGTAAAGCTTCAATTACTTTTCAATTTTTATGCATGGTGAATAACTCTGTTATGGAACCTTTCACAAAATGCATCACACAATTTTCAGAGGTTTTATACTCTTCCCATTTTTTCAAATTGTCATATTTCATCTCCATTTTATGTCACACTTTGAAACTTTAAAATTACCAAATCTCAGATATGACCATGTGAGATAAATTATATTTCCCAAAGGATATTATACTTGGTTGCAACGTTTCTTGAACCCAGTACGTCACAAATGCGGAAGGAGAAATTGGTAAACACGAAGCTTGTTGTGTTGATAGGAGGAGTTTCGGTACGCAAATCGCGTTTTTGAAAAGCACTATTAATACATGAGTTTAACAAAATAATCATATTTTTAAACTGACGTTCTTCATTTCACTCAAAATTCAGACACCGCGATGGGAACTACTTTGTTTATTAGTGACGTCGTAGGGTCAACTTAAGTTGCTGTCTAGTATAGTTTGTTTTTAATGCTATTTTATTACTGTTTCATGTAAACATGCTTCTTAAGAACTGTAACACCAATGAATGGAAATTTTTTTAAAATTGAGGTAAAAAAAAATGTTGGACTCCCCCTCCTTCCTAGACACATTGTGTTCCACAACCACATACAGGACCATCTCCTCCCCTTAAAATGTGACGTACTATGTGAAGGACCTCTAACTTCTTACATATTGAAATTTAAACTCAAAGTAACATACAAGTTACTATTTTTATTCCTTTAAACCGAAGATATCGTTTATTAGTAATCTGATAGAATATTTAGAATCTGCTGATAAATTTAACCACATTTTGTCTTGTATACTTTTATTTATCTAATTGAAATATATGTTCATCTTGGTATTTATCTTCTTCATCTTGAGTATCTCTATTGATCCCTCTTAACACGTATGAAATCCCAGCATATTAAAGGCTCTTAAAAACCCAGTTTATAACAGATAACTATCTTTCAGGATGTCAACTTAGACCGTAGACTTTTCGGAACCGTTGAAGGAATAAAGACCTTCATCTGAGCAAACGGGTCCACCGGGGTCAAAGCAGGGTATTCTCAACCATAAAAGATTAATGAGTCTGATTCTCTGTTGCACCAGAAAGCGGACAGAATTAACAGCAAATTTTTATTTCCCTCCTTTCACACGACAAGGAAAAAAAAAGAAAAGGCCGAAAGAGAAATGTTAGTACCGTCCGAGCTCTCCTTTCATCATACACTGCTGTTAATGATCACGCGATTTTGATGTTTGCTTGCTTTGCCCGGTGGTGCCCGATTTATTTCTTCATTACTAGAGTCGTAAATTGAGCAACAGGATCCCGTTCGTTCCTGGGAAACGAACCGTGGGAGTTGGTGCAGCTGGGATCTTTGCTCTTATTTTTTGAAATCAGATCGTGTTTGTTGGGATGTTTTCCTTTCGACTGAAAAAGTAACGAAAAGTAACCGAGGCACATAGGGCACTTTCAAAGGGTCTCCCTACATTTTTAGCTATTCTGCTTACGTAGTTTTTATTAATTTTGGTATTTGTGTTTAAATTTTGCTACTATCCTACTATTTGTATGCATTTTCAAATAAAATACAATATAATTAATAACATAACTTTTAATATAAAATGTATTTCTTAAAAACTCAAGCTATATTCAAAATTTTTGTAATTTTACTATTTTAGAGTCAATTAAGTGGGAAAACTTTTAGGCGTTGAATTTCAACTTATTTTCAAACTTCTGGGGAATAAATAAAAACTGAAAGTGCAAAGGAAAAATACAAAATACAAAAAAAAACCCTAATTTTTCAATTTTTAAGAAGAAAAGTACCAAAATCCTCATTGTAGTTTCCAGAGAAAATGGTTAAAATACGGAACATGGGTACTAATTTTAAAATTAATCTTTCTAATCTCGGTAGAAAACTGTGCCTGATGGCTTTATGATCTTTTTACCAAGAAGAATGGAGAAAAATCCTGAAATGGGGGAATATCCATTATAAATCCACTCATTGTATTAAAACTACTAATAGTTGATGAAACTATAAGCAAAACAGCAGAACAAATTGTATTTTCACATGGTATGCCAGTGAGATGCATTGCAATAAAACCCCTGGTCATCCTGGAGGAATACAAAATTAAGCTTCCTATGTGACTCCAGACTGAACAAAAACAGTCGTAGACTTGATACAGGCCAGAGAAGTTCCTTACTTTGAAAATAAATACTGTATGATTTATCCCTCTTCTTCATAAGAGGAAATGTTTTTCCTGGAGATGAATCTTGACTTGAGCATTAAGTTGCTCTTGAGATACGTGCGAAGAATACATGAAACCGAATTCCTGGAGCTTAGAAAGTAATGGTGGCAGTTATCATTTATCTCTCTTGAACTCAAAGGGAAGGTTATTTTTCTCTGATCAACAAAATAATAGAGATCTACAATGAAGTGTGCTCAACTGAACTCGCTTTTATTTGCTAAGAAGATTAAGAAGTAATGGAATGAGAAAGGAAATTCGTAGATATATTTTCAACAGCTTGTAATGAAAAATTAATAACACAAAGCCAATAGAAGAGGAACTTAAACGTCCATGTAAATTCATTACTTTAGTAGTTATTTCTCTTAAAAGAAAGTCAATTACTTTCCTCGACCTATATTTTTTATTAAAAGATTGGTTATGGAATACCAATCACTGAATTTATTTCAGGTAAAGTTACGATTAAAGCTAGCAAATATTCGTAAAAAAATAAAGTAGATAACATATATTCCTTAAATTTGTTTGGAGATTACAGGTTTTTAAAGTTGAAATTAAACTTCATTTTTCTTGTATTAAAAAAAAATCTCCTACATTCGCTATGAAAGGCAAACTTATACTATATTTTTGAGGATATTAAAATATTATTGTTTTATCTTTTTTCAGTTTTTTTTACTTAAAAATAAACCTTTTTTTTAACTTTTAGTGCACTTTACACAAATCGACCAGAAACTTTGAAACTTTATTACAAGTTCAAAAAGGTAATTGTTGTGAAAGGAGTTCAGGAAATTTAATTCACTAATTTTGTTACTTAGTTAGATGAGGAAAGTGAAAATAAAGGCACCATTACCTAAAATGAGAAAATCCAGCTTTCAAACCCTTTTAACTGTTTCCATCAACTTCAAATGTAATAAAGTTGGACCCCATGTCTTTACGAGAGCAGGAAAGAATAATTTGTAAAAATAAGAGAACGCATGATTATAACATGTCTGGATAAATGGGTTAACCAAACACGGTCCATTTGCACATACAGCTGCTACTTGTCAAACATTTAGTTTCCGGTGGAAGTCGTACTTATACTTACTTATCTTCTTGAATCATATAAATTAAACATTTCTATGTATTAAATCAAAGCTGTACTTATATCTTAAGGTGTAAAATAAAACTATCATGTTCATAGATAGTAATGCTTATATTTTTGATACTTTTACAAAGGGATAATATTTTATTCTAAAAGAGAAAATGGCTTGATTTTTCGAGAAATCATTAAGAAAATATTGATACATAATTGATAATTAAGATAAAAATACTAAGGAAATTTTCATATAAGACAAATTATCCGAATATAAATAAAAAGGAAGAATAAACCAAATTATCGATAAATAAACGAAAAAATAAAATATTTCTGCATAAATTTAGAATATAATATAAATAAATTTAATAAATTTTTAGAATATAATATAATCTCATGTAATTAGGGATGCCATTAAAAACATGCTAAAGCACAAGGCACAACTTAACAAATTAATCATTTTTAGTAATATTATATAAAGAGATAGTAATTTTATCAGCAATAACAAGCATGAAATATAAGATAAGTATTTATAAACTTTTATAATGTTGTTGAAATGACATTTTAAACTCTGTTATATTTGACAAATATTTTTTATTCAACAATATTTTTATAACATCACGCAATTTATATCCGCGATTCTTGTTTAGAAAGTTTTTTAAAGGACCTTTCCAACCCTGAATAATTATGTGGTAATTTTTTAATCATACAAATTCAAATACAAAACTTATCCTTTTTTATACTTTGCAATTTGAACTTAAAGATAATTATTCAATTAATCAAATAAGTCAATCAGTCAACTTTATTAAAATTATCTCTTAATTAATAAAACTAATAATAATGGTCCAGGTAATGTGATAAAAACCCATAAATTAATATAAGAGGAAAAAAGGAACCTAATTATAAAATGTATTCAACAAAAACATAAAGAATAAGCTCCATATTCTTCAATAACACAGCTTTATATTATTGAACATAATTTATGAAACAACATTATACGAGTAAATTTTAACATGATATTCAATATTATGGGAAATTTTTATCTTCCATCCCTCTCAAGTTGTTCAAAGACTTTTAGGATGAAAACTGTGGTTTGTAAGGATGTAGTTCTACTAAATTTTGTTAATATTTTTGTCTTACGTTATTTACTACATATGTTTTCGAAAAGCATTGTATAATGCGCTTCCAATTCAATTGATAGAAAAGGAAAAAAAATATTTTCCCCTTAAAATTTCAGCTAATTCAGAAAAATATGTAAAACAAAATATTTTGTAACTAAGCACTAAACAGTTATGTGTTTTTCTGAAAAATGTATCTACCTCTAATCGAGTACACTGATAGAAATTTTCTGATATTTTTAAGCACCAAAACAAGGTTTAATAGTAATGGACAAAATCATTAAAAAATATTAAGCGTGAAATTAGGAGCAGAAATTCTCAGTCATGATTGATTGATGTATTTAGTTTAATTTATATTTAGTTATGCTAAAATACTTACTGCATACCAAATGTCGATGCTGTAAAAGTAGCCAAACAAGTGTGTCTCGTTAATGACCTATCATTCAGAGCTAAAGTAACATACACCTCTCTTAACATTTATTCGCAACAGAAGAGGATTTCTGAGAAATTAAAGGGAAGCAACAAATGATAAAAAAAAAGACCGAATACGCCCGAAATTTTATCCCGTCATAAAAACACAACAATTTATAAAAAACAAGCATTAAATAGATCACGACCTTCGAGGTACTTGCATGAAAGAATATAGAATATCTCTCCTCGGCTTCAACGATAAAAAACGAAAATTGGTTTTGGAATCAAAAATGTTGCCACGATGGTCAAAAGAAATAAAAAAAAAAAAAACGTTTCTCACCTCAACTAAATCCATGTTCGGCCTCATAGGTGTGTATATTCCAGTTTTTGAAATTCACTGCAAAACACGGTACGACCGACAACTACAATAGCACGTGTTGTTATAGTTGCGTGCGACCAAGCCGCAATATTCGGAGATTCTACGTCACCGGCGGGCAAAATTCGTCTGCTGGCTCATCAGCGCCGCGCTTGTTCCCCGGCAGGCTCGGTTTTTTTTTTTAGTATTTTATTAGCTTTTTCTTTAATATTTCAGGTTTAATCTCAGCTGATATCGTTTTAACGATTCTTATCTAATGTGGAGACGCCATAATAAGGGGTTCGGAAGGAATAACTTACTTGTGTTCTCGTCTTGACCGAATGGATGAGATTTTTAAACCCTGCTTTCAAAACGACTCTTCTCGGAAAAAAGGAAATCGAGTTTATTAAAACATGACCCAACAAATAACTATCATCGTGAGTGAAAAGTATATTTTTCACGCTAATTCTTAACATGTTAATAAGATGTGGAAAATTATGCATAAGAATATTTTTACTATCTGGAACGGCTATACGGGACCTCTTTTCAAGAATTGCAATACCCCAAGAAACACCTATCTTTGGAATACCCCTCTTATCCAAAAGAAGGTGGTATTTCTAGAAATCAAGCCGTTGTTTTAGGCGTGAACGAATATAGTGGAGGGTGAGGGGAGCAATGTTCTTCATCAAATTTTCTTTTAAGAATTTTCCGTTATTTAAATTTTAAAAGGTGTTTCCGAAGCAATCAGAGACAGCATGCCCTTCCAAAGTCTCCAGTTTACTCTTCATTGGTCTCTCTCCTAGCCCAACACATATTCATAACCATTTGAAAGATTTTCATTGTTTTCTTAATTTTTTCTTTGAAAAGGATAGTGACAATGGCAACTATAATACTACTTCAGCACTTCAGAATCATCAGCAATTAGTTTTAAAGCGCTCTGAAATCAATGTTCTACCAAACAGGTTAGAAAAAAATCCCATCCCAGCCTTTTTCTACAAAAAACTGTGAAAGTGTGAAAAACTCTTATTGTTACTCCCATAAGTACACCCCTGCAAGGTAATGATAGATTCCCCCTTCCCCCCTAATTTTTCTATTTAGACTTATAATTCTTCAAATTCATCTGTTTCAATGGTCTAAAGTCTAAACATATAAAACTATAAAGAGCAAAAAGATGTTAGGGATAGTCAGTTGATGCGAACTTAAACACCTACAGCATGGTAGATGCAGTCGCTTGCTTAAGAATTCATAAAAATATCATATGCTTTTTAAGTACCCCTTGAAACTATCTTCCTAATTTTTAATTCCCCCTTAAGAACTCTATCATTATAATGTTGCCTATACATTAATCGTACTAATCCTTAAGAACTCTTTCTTTCAAATGGTTTTAGCACTTCACTCACGAATCACGTACTAAACCCTTCAAAAATGATAGTTGAAAAACTCACTTAATACAGAAACTCTTGTAGTAAAAAGTGTAATATCCAGTAAAATATGTGATTCTTTGATTAAACATAATTTTGAGTTAGTCTAGCTCTAGTACACTTTAAGAAATGCCAGTTTAACCTTTTTTGAATCCTTAAGTGTTATTTCTAAAAAAATTTAGGAAACTCTTATAAAACATGTCAGTTTTTTTGTTCCAAGATTCCGTATGAATAGCTTACTATTGCTATTATTATTTTTAATCACTCCTTGAATTTTGTTTTAGCGAACTTCGTTAAATACACTATGCGACAAAAAAATTGGGTTCAGAAATTTTTTAAAATTTAATTTCAAACGACTTTTTAAAAAATCATGGAAAATAGGACAAGAGCAGCGATTTGATTTATCTTGTCATTTAGTTGCTAATAGGCAATGGATTTTATCCAAACATATAGATGGCAGCACCAGAATCTCAAAAGGACTGTTTCAGCGGTGCCGAAGGTAAATAAGTCATTTCAGAGCCGTAGCCTCTGAATATCTTAACTCCTTACCAAATAATCCGCACATATTTCTAAAAATAAATAAATATAAAGTTTAAAATTTTATAACATTGATATTGCACCAATAAATGGTCGCTTAAGGCGCAACATGACATAAGGGGCCATTCATTAATTACGTAAGGATGATTTTGGCAATTTTTGACCCCCCCCACCCCCATGTAAGGGTACGTAAGATTTTTCAAACTCCTCCTCCCCTATTCTTACGTAAGATTCCATTTCGTTTTTCAAAATAATAAAATGTTAGAAAAGAATCAGTTACACTAAAACTCTCAGTTTGGGTTTGACGTAAATCAAAGATTTTTATTTTTCAACAGAATATTCTAAATCTGTAATCAAATTAAATTTTATTAGAATAACTGGAATTTGTTTACATTAACTTGGAAAATCTTACGTAAGAATGGGTTTGACCCCCCACCCCCCAAGTAAGGGTATGTATAGATTTTTCCAACCCCCCCTCCCCACTGGACCCTTACGTAATTAATGAATGGCCCCTAACTGACATTTTGAGTTATACATCAATCTTAATGCACATTTCGGCCCCGGATCACCTGGCACAAACGGTTTTGCGAAAAAACGACTCAGATCACTACAATCTTCAATTTTATCATTTTAGCATAAATGCACACTAAGGCAACATGACATAACTGCAGGCCTTATCATTTGACTTCGTATGGGACGCCGGCACAGCGAAGCGTTTCATCTCAAACTCCGGTCAAAAAGGCTTAAAATAAAGGTTTAATAACTATAACAATATTAATTATTAGAAATTATTAGAAATTTTAGAAATTTCAGATATTATTAGAAATTTTTTATTCAGCTTGAAAAAAACATTCTATATAATCATTTTGGAGGCTTGAATTCCATTGATTATATTTTACTTGACTTTCCCACAGGATGTGGACCCCATGTGATAGGATTATTTGCCGTTTAACAGAGTATCAAAGCATATTCGTAAACAGTTGCGATAGATTTTAAACTTGGACTGAAACGTTTGCGATTTTAAACAGACTATTAAACATGAAGTGGAAAACCTGAAGTTTATGGAGAATGATTTATACTTTCAAGTATCGTCTCATTTTTAGATCGAAACAATTTTAAAACCCCTCCAAGATCTGTTTTTTACTTCAATTCCATCATGAAAAACCTGAATCATGGCGGAATTGCAATGACTAGCAATCAGATCACCCAACAAACGTTAACCTTTCATAATTTAAGGCATAAATTTCAAGTTTCAACACTTTCCCAAATCATTCCAAACGTAATCCAAGAACGCTGATTAAAAGTGGAGATTTCGGAAACCATCTGCCACTCCGCTTCGTGCCACACTAATTGGACGAGCCCTCACCTAATTGGTCAATAAATCGCATCATCATATCGAGCGCCCATTCTGATTGATGGATTAGTTCTGTCTGCAAACGATCTTTTGTTTGCTAATCCGTGCTAATCAAGTTTTTGTCCCCGTAGCGCGCGAACTAGTTGGTGCTGATAATCTTCACCGTCCGATTAATCAACGATAGTCTTCTAAATGTAAGTACACATATTTTGTTTTAATTAAAACTTATGCTGCGTTTATACATAGAAGTTACCTGTAGTGTTTACCTGTAGCAGCGTAAGTTTCTAATTCTCGTTGTGTGGTATTATTGTATTGCTTTATTATATTGTTTTATGGATAGCATATTGACTAAGTGCGTAGGGATTAACGCGCACAGTGTTGCATTTCTAGATTAGATTCAATTCTATATTTTAATACTTTTTTTAGAATCGTATATTAATCATTGTTTTAAAACGCACATTTGAAAAGGCGCGAATGCTAAATATATGGCTAAATTGCTTACGATAAGAAATGTGGCAGAAAATCAAACATTCGTTATTGAGAAGCTGTTTATAATCGCGAAGCTCGGCTATTTCTGATTCTAAATTACTACAGTAAACACTTGGCTTTTTTTGGATCTGCATTAACCGCTACGCATTTCTAATGCTTTTGATAGAATCGGCTGTTGGTTTTGACTCTTACAGCCACGTACAAAGAACTGAGGAATAATTATCTCGAGTTATGCATCTGCCAGGTGCTTGATTCTTAAAATGTTAAATGTCCGAGTTCTTTTTTGTCTGAAAAATTACCCTTAGAAATAAAAGATCATCAGCAGAAAACGATAGAGAAAAACTAAATACTGAACCAAGATTGAGTTCGAATTACTGCTTCTACTATTAAGTCGCATTCATAAATTATAATTGTCTATTTTAATATCTCCCTTGAGTCCCAATGATTATTAGTACTATTAAGTTAAATTTTACAAAGTAATGTGAAATGTCCTGATTTCACGATTTGTTAGTTATGATTGATCCCTGATTCATTTATTTTTAGACTTAACTAACTAGGAATAACTTTCTATTCATCAAGAAATCCAACGAAATTTCAAAATATGCTTTCGTAATTTTTATCTCCACGATCCTATTAGTTGATTCTTAATCAATACGAAAAAATAAGCATATTTAAAAATAAGAATTGTTATTAAAAACCACCCTATTCCTCTTATCGTTAGCCTTAAAGCTTTTTGGGAGTTCATATTGCATATAGAGATCGTACGACGTAACTTTAAGATTGACCAGAAGGATATCTGAAACGCAAGTTATAAACTTTCCAAAAAGAAAGCAAAATATTGTGAACAAAATAAGTGAAAAATACATGGAAAAATATTTCCGACTCGCAGGTGGTTCTCCGGGCCGGGTGGTTGAATTCTAGAATAATTTTTGATAGATGCACACGTGCTGTTTTTGTGGTAGTGATTGCAAGTACTGTCGAAGTCCACCTAGAAAAATTGGCACTTAAGTACTATTCCGTCGACCGTTCAGCGGCCGGCTAATTCAGCGGCACAGTAATAGTAAAGTCAATGGGATTTGATAACGTTTTCGGATTAAGCGTCACGGTTGACGGAATTACGTAAGTACCAAAAAATTTAGCTATTTAAAAATAATTAATTATGTATCTCCTGAAGTTCGTCATAGTTGATTCAATATTCAGTTTCTTAGTTAAAGTAGCTTATAGCTTTTTTTAAGATCGTTATTTTGTTTTCTTATTCTATTTTATCGTACCTCCCGAAGAAGACTGCTCCAATATCCGAATTTGAAAGATTCATTTCTACTTTCCCCTTCGCGATTGATTGTGGCTATCGCCGATTCGGCATGATCTCGTTAACAATAGACGACATTAGTCATAACGTCACTTGCTTGTTTGGAAACGTAGATTCCATCCGTGATTGGTTCCGTACGGATTTACCTCCAATCACGGAACCAATCACGGACAGAATCAACGTTTCCAAACAAGCAAGTGACGTCACACTAATGTCGTCTATTTAGTTTGCCCATTCCAGCCATGTTTAACCACGGCTAAACTCAAAATCAAGTGATCTGCTACTTGGAAAAGACTGTCACAACTAAGTTAATGGAAAGGGTTGGAAATGCAATCCTGAAGATATGTGATTTTATAAGGGCTAATTCATATGCATCGATCAGAAATTGGTCTTTTAGCTTTTTTAAGATCAGACCTAAACTAGCAAAATCGTCTGATTTTATTCCATAAAACCAATTAAAAAGCTAAATTGTGACTAGAAAATATGATCTGATGTGTTAGACATTAACAAACGTTTTAGCTCCTTATTTATATTCAGTTTGGTTTCAATTAAAGCAATTATGTTTGGAATTTACGAAACCCACTCTAGCATTCGGGGAAGGTATCAGTAGTTCTCAAACCTAGGTTTGGACAGATTGCTTGCGAATTCTACAATTAAGTGTATTTTCAGAGATCATATTGACTTGATCTCTCCCAATAATCTTTAAATGGTGGTATAAATTTGCTGATTATTTCTCCTAAACGATCACCTAATTTTAGTTAATACGTGGTAAAACGTGGCGAGAATGGTCAAGCTAAATTGTTCATGAAACTTCGCCAACTCAGAGACAACCAAAAACGATCGATCGCCAAGGGGAAAGTATAACTGGATCTTTCAAATTCGGATATTGGAGCAGTCTTCTTCGGGAGGTACGTTATGTTTTGCTTGGTGCTGTTTGATGATTGATCATTATAGTGTTTACTTTTCGATATTATATTGAAAAGTACAAATAAATTAACATCTGCAAGGTTTGTAAAGACATTTTAATGTAAAAAGTAAAGTATGAAAGGAATCGGGTGTGATAGTGATTTTAATTTTATAAGTTTGGTTGTGATTTCGAATTTATAGTATACCAGACTGGTAATTGCTGATATGAAGGTATAGTATGCTAAAATGTAGATTGGTATGATGCAATAGGTACTGTTTGAATCTGTATTTTTAGATTACTATGAAATGTGTGAGTGTCTATAAATTGTAGCATATCAAAACTATATTAGGTATTTTACTGATGATATGAATGATAAATAATCGAGATACTTATTCAATCCATTGGGTTTTATTTCAACTATAATTAAGAAATTCATTACTTTTAAGAAGGCGATAAACTAAGGGATACAAATTACATTCTGTGGGAGATTTAGACTATGCATTGTGGTATGTAAAATTGTAAATGTCGAAAATTTAATGTAATAAACCATGGCCACCTAAACTAATAAGGCCGTAGAAGCTTGAAATCTTGAGTGACGTCATGCCTTCTATTTCACGTCATCGACGCGTTTAAGACAACAGCGCAACTCCAGTCTGGAATCTTGATCGCCCCACCCTTTACAGCCTGATTGGTCTACTCAACTACGGTGAAAACGTCACTTGAATTAGCCACACCGACACACGTGCCGAATATTTCAGATGGGAAAAACGTTTGATCTGAATTAGGATTGATTTGACTTAGGATCGCTAAGAATTACTCTCTTAATGACAGAGGGGGTTAAAGAGCAGAATAAATCCTGATCTGAAATTTGCACCCAATCCTTGGATTGGACACCTAAGATTGGACCTAAAACCAGCAAAATCTTTTTGTTGATGATAACATAAAACTGATCGAAAAGAGGAAACACCAGTTAATATTTAACCCCCCTCCATTGTAATCGTAAATTTGAAGGCTTAAAATATGTCCGATCATGAGTTTTAAACCAGGCCCGATTTATACAATTTTACTCAAAATTTAATCATTAAACCAGATTTTAGTGATCAAATATGATCATTAAAATTAACTCTGCTTAAAACCATTTTCAGGTCTTAAGGGAAACCTCTTTTTCGATCTGCAAAACGAAACTACACAACATAAAATTGTTTATAATAGAGCACGGAATCAACTTGAGGTTCGCGATCTCTAATTCACTTTCTCACTTCTGAAATATTCGACACGTGTGTCGGTGTGGCTAATTCAAGTGACGTTTTCACAGTAGTTGAGTAGACCAATCAGGCTGTAAAGGGTGGGGCGATCAAGATTCCAGACTGGAGTTGCGCTGTTGTCTTAAACGCATCGATGACGTGAAATAGAAGGCTGACATCACTCAAGATTTCAAGCTTCTACGGCCTTATTAGTTTAGGTGGCCATGAATAAACCCTCTGAGGTTTGATATTTTGTACTTTAATTTATCACTGTTATTGAACTATCTTTTAAAATAAAGGTAAATTGAAACATTTTATCAAGAAAGCATACTTATTTAACAACTCGCAAAGTTGGACAATATTCTTTGTAGAACTTAGGCACCCCACTTTGTCACGTGTATCACTTAGCTTTTCGCCTACGCTTTAAAAGTAAAAGTCTCGATTTGAATCAATTACACCTATCAAGAAACTTTAAGGAAGTAGTACTTTAAGAGTGTTTTAGTATAAGTTTGGATATGAAGTATGTGTTAGGGATAGTTTATTTTATGAACATTATTTTTTATATTTAAAAATACCCTTTTATATATTTGTTTCTGTATGTAACATCTTAAAGAACTAAAATTATTCTTATTATTTCATCTTAAAATTTTCCCATGTGCTTTTATAACCATTTACTTAAGTTTATGGCACCATGATTTGTAATAGGCACAAAATATCAGCTATATTCGAATTACTACTATAATTAAGTTTATGAAGGTGTGTTGCACAATTATCTTAAGATTTTTTTTTCAATTCATACTAGTTTCATATTGAAAGATTTTTCCCAGTTAATTTTTACTGTTATTTATAGTGATCCCCAAACTAAGACAAAGGAGCTAAATCCTGCATGCCAAAAAAATATCAACCTTTACTAAAGTTCTGTGCTTTGCACTTTAATATCATTATTAAAATCTTGCACCCCTAAGCCCCCAAACCAATATAGCTAGCTACCCAACGTATTCATCCTAATAACCCATGCCCTTTTAAGAACCCTTGATCTCAAAAGATCTTTTGACTTCATAGGGTTTTATACAGGATGTTCTGGAAGTCCGTTTCACAACGTTCTTGATTAAGTTTCTGTGATTAGTTAATTAAAATTTGTCTTTATTTAACTAAAACACTGCAAAACTGCATAAGACTAAAAACTTGCAATTTTTTTGTGGCCAAAGCACAATTTTCACTCTCCGGTTCATAGGTGCTCGCTGGGTAAGTACTGTCGATAAGTACTGTTGAGAATTTATTAAGGCAATTCAGTGGTCAAGGATGATAAATCCAGTACGTTCCATTGGAACTAAAAAAAAAATTATTTTGACCTACTAATATCTCCCCGAATATTTAAGATATTTTCATGAAATTGTTTACTGAGATTTTTTATGATATTCCAAACAATTTTCTCTTGAAATTTTCGTTCTACCTCATTTAGGTTTTTAAACGTATTTTCATAACTTTCGCATTTTGCCGCTAGGGGTGCTATAAGCAGGGTTAGCGAAGGGGCTAGCGAACAACTGAGTTTTTATAACTGTTTTCATTTCAGAAACGGTGGGATTTTTTTCTTCAAAATTTAATGGGATTTTCTTGTATGTAGGTTTTTTTCCCCCAAAATTTAAAACACTTATCTAAAAGTATTTTTTACTTATGTGAAGTTATCGTAAAAAAAGTTTAGCAAGTTCTTTCATGTTAAATGTATTCTTTCAAAATAAAATGTTAAGGTTTTTAAAGTTATCCATTTCTCTAAAATTTAAAGTTTTTTTTTTCAAATTTAAATGTCTTAAAACTGAAAAGGTTTTTTCAAGCTATGTAAGGATTAAAAAAATTCCTAAAATTTAAGTGAGCTTTTTTAAAGCTCCATGGGGGTAAAAAGCTCTAGTGGGTTTTTCAAAGCTTCTTAGGTAGTTTAAAAATTAGTTTTTTTTTCAAAGCTTTGCGTGGACTGTTTATAAGTTAAGTGTTTTTTTAAGTGTTAAGTGGGTTATTATTTCAAATTAACTGGGTTTTATTTTTCAAAGTTCAGACAAAGGTGTTTTTTTTTTTTTTTGGCGAAATAGGTTTTTTATAACAATTCCCAAATAGCCAAATTTTGGTTCAAGAGTTGCTTTGATTGATTCTTTTAAATCAAAATGAGAACAAATCATAGAGCTAATACAAATAGAGACAGCTTTCCCCGCTCCGTACGGCAACCATGTATGTCAAAAACAGTCGAACCTGTTTGAGTGGCAAAAAGAAATCTTTAACATTGGAAGTCCCATAGGCGGGTGAATTTTGAGGCATAAAAACTGCTCTTTCTCCCAGAAAAATAATAGAAAAAAGATGCCGACAATTTATTACACAAGAGAAAACAACGACGAATCAATTCAGTGCAGAAAAAAAGTACCTTTCTCGATTAGTTTTTTTTCTGTGAATTTTTTAAACTCCGCGGTTTTGGAAGAAAACGACTTTAAACTGCATTTTCGAAATGTTGTGGGGGAAATTTTTTTTAAAAAAGCTTCACATTATATAATATGAACCCTCCTGATTCGATCTGAGTCATTTCCGATTAGTTTAAACTAGTATTTAAGGGAGAAAATTGTGGATTTAGTGGTCGAGGTAGAAAATGGAAGTTGGCATAGCTTGGCGGTCTGACCTTGGCGTGCGTTTTTGTCGTAGTTTCTTTACGTGGTTCTTCGAAATAACTAAATAACTTGTTTTTTTACATTTAAAATTGCCAAATCATCTGTAAGGCAGATATATTATGCTTCTGCATCTCGACGCAAAAATATTAAATTTCCTATAATTGTGTCAACTTTAAATTTAAGTATTTTTATTCTTACCACTGATTCAGGTTTTTATTTTTGATAGGGGGAAGTTTTCAGTAAAACAATCTTTGTTAATCTTTTCTTACCATGTAACAAGCCATATTTTAAAAAAATCTATGAACACTATCGGATCTTCTTTTTTAACTTTAAAGTTAAACTAATAAAAAAAACATATAAAGAGGAATTAAGTGTAGAACATTTGCGTCCAGCGTTTGGTTAATTTAAAACAGACGTATTATTAAAGAAACTTAAAGAAAGAAAGAAATAATTTACGACATAGTATATATTCCTTGAAATTATTTCTATGGATTTTCCCGCCAATCTAAGGTACAAAGAAGATGGGACAGCTGTAATTATCTCCTAACGCCAGGTGGTGGTTTGAGACATCTGACCACATGACCAATCGGACCAATCATCTGTATCTAAGATAAGAATCTTTGATATTTGTTTAAATGTATCACACTTTTCTCTCATATGAAATAGAAACATGATTAAAAGTTGCTGCGCCATCAATTGCTGTGAAAGTGCAACTAAAAACTCCACCGTTTCGTTTCTTAGGTAAAATCTTATTTTTACCTTACTAATTTTACTGATTTTACTAAATAATTAAATTTTAAATTAAATGATGTTAAAAAATTTTATATGTGTGTATCAAGATAATAAATGGTTTAAGTATAAAAATTTAAATAAGAAACTTAAGTTTAATAATAATGAATACATGCACTTAATATTAAGTGTTTTTTATGAATAAAACTAATTAATTTGATAGTGATACCTTTAATGATGAAGGGCATTTTATAATGCTTTAAATAAAAGGGGATTTTGGAATGGTATTAGTCACTAGAATATTTTAAGCAATTGTGTCGTAAGTGGCATTTTGAAGTATTAAAATATTTGTAATTATTAGCTGTCTGAATTAAAATTAAAAATATAATATTTCTTTAAGTGGACTCATCAAAAACCACTTAATACTTGAAATACCTGTTTTTGTGGGGGAAGGAAGTAGATTTCCTAAAGAAGAAAATCGGAGAAAAATTGGGAGATAAGCATTATTAATTGCTATGGTGGAAACATCAACTAAAAATGAGATTTAGAACAAACGAGATTTTATTCTTAAAGCTACAGAAGATAAAACTTCCTTAAGAAGAAAAAAAAGATAAGTTTAAAAAGGTCCTCGCGAGTCATCCACTGGTATAAAGTGATCGAAAAAGGCTGCACGCGAAAAAACCAAACACGCCAATAGTCCGATTTTGTCGCCAATCTGACAACCCAGCCCACCCCAGTTTGAGTGGAAAAATCGAGGGAAATCGACGTACGAAGAAGAATGGAGCAGGTGTTCAAAGCTGTCTCCATATGTATTAGCTCCATGGAACAAATAGGCCGAAAACCCATCTGTTTTTGAAGTATCCGAAATTCGTCTTACTTGTACAAAGTGTTAATTTGATTATTCATAAACGGAATGACCCATGGAATGACCAGCTGCATAAGCAGCAAAGAAAGGGGTTTGTGTTAAATATAGTGTTGGTAAATCCACCGAATGATTTCATAGCTCCATGACTGAATTTTTTTCAAAGGCCATCTGCTTCAAACCAGCTGCAGCACTAATTTAGCATCTGTGATCTAAGAGAGAAGAAAAGCAGGGGCGCTTTGCATTTTATGTCATTAGGGGGGCACTTAATTGCAATTTAATTTATTTTAGATTCGTTGTTTTAGTAATAGTTTGTTTACATTTGAGAATTGGGCAAAATTGATTTGCTTGGAAAAAAAAAGCCTAAAAATGGGTTCAAAAAGTGGTTTTTTTTAGATGTTTTTTGTAAACCCGTTGGGTCCAACTCTGCCAACCCTGGCTGTAAGTGATATGAATGAATTCAGTAGGGATACTTATCTATAGTTACATCTTAATTCTATGACCTAAAATACGTTGGTTCCAAATAAAAGCCGTGAAACGGACTTTTGAAAGATCCTGTATATCAGTCTACATTCGATTTAAAGTTAAATATAAAATCTTTCATTCTGGTATCGTAAATAAACCCAAGTTACTTTATCCTATCTATGCCGTTATCTAGCTCCCTAGTCAGTTGGTTTGGGGATCCATTCTTTACTAGAAAGCAAGATTTTCACTACTTCTATATAGTAATATAAAGAGATATTTGGAAAAACTAACATTCCGTTTTAATCATAATTGTAATCAGTGTCAGAAGGATTTCTTAAAATAACCCCCAATCCAAGAATCTTATCCACAACCACCCCCCACTTACCCACATTCTACCAATGAGCATGTTTGTCTACCCCTGCCACATCGTTAAAATGTCTTTCGCGAATGTATTGTTGTACCTAATTCGTGTTATGCGTTTGGGTCTCTACATCGACGGACCCATCAGCGGGAAGTAAGTGTGTTTGAAGGTAGAATCGGTACTAGTGCTGCATGTATCCATACAGTGACGGATACCGAGTTCGGTGATCCGGTAGAAAGCGGGAATGCCTTCTAAAGTGAAACTCCGGCATCGTCTTTTTCCGAAATCTTGAGATCGAGTCGGAATTGAAGGCTTGGAATGTCGTTCCAGTGTTCTGATTGAGAATCAACTTCTCTGCATCGGTGTTCGAATGCGTGAAACAAGTTGTGATTTTACGTTTGGTGTTGATTCCATTGCGTTATTAGGTTTTGGTTTACAAAAGTGAAATAACTAGTTAATTAGTTAAAACGGTGTAGAGAAATTGTGGGTAATCTGGAAAGTTCTGTTGGTGTTAGTGCAATGAACAAATGTAACACAAAACCACTAGTAGTAAATTATTTTTGCCTATAATATTCTTTTGGCGCTCATGGAGTTGAATTAAAAAAAAATATACGTGAACGAGATGTTCTATTGTGTTCAGTTGGAGGGGTTCAATAAGCTTATATTAATTTAATTGGAATAAAATATATGGTAATTAGCTACAGATTAAGAATGGGATGGATCAGGGCAAAATACTAGCACCGGTTGAAATGTGAGAGCAAGTAGACCCAAGTAGTGTAAAAATTGTCACTCTCTACATATTGGCAATTATTGCTATATTACGAATTTATATTCCAATGCATTTCAAATGAACTATATTCCAATTTCTGTTATTTGAATTATGAGAATGCAATTGGCAATTTTCTATATTAATACCAAAGATAATGCAAAAATTATGAAGTAATTTTTACATTCTGCCTTATCTCACAATATCACGTCTTTTCTCAAGTTAAACTTGAGAAACTAATGTCAGAAAGGGGTCTTAATGTCAGTCTTTAAAGTCTTAATGTCAGAAAGTGGTAGATTTAGTTAAAAAATAAAAAATGCGATCAGTTAGGTTAGTCTCTGTTATCTGGCTTGAGGACAAAGGAATTTTATCAAACGAATGTTAGAACTCTTTGACTTATTTTTATCCTTTAGTCTTTTGAAAGTGGAAAATCATTCAGAGAAATTCATTTTAACTACCAGAATAATGCATCAAAATAAGTTTTTCAGTTTCTTTTACTTTTTCATAATAACACTTATCTTCGTGTCTATTATATACCCATTAAAGTTTTGTTGAAACCAGCGGAACTTTCCTGATGACCTTATATCTTAAAAAAATAGTGTATTAAATTACTTTAAATGTAAGGTTCAAATTCGTAGGATATGAAAAGTTAAAATAAAATATATGATTCACTTTGAAAGTTAGAAATTGGCAAATTTAATGTTTAAAATTAAATTCATATTAAATCAAATAATAATTAATATTACCAATAGAATTTTTATGTACGTATGCCTCAGTCATCTATCGTAATATTTATTTAAATACAAGTTTATTAACAAGCGTTAAATGGCAAATGCAATAAAACAATAAGAAAAAAATTATATTTTTTATCTAAAATTCTGGAAATAATATGAAAAGCTAGATTTTCTTTGAAAATTAGAAATTTACAAAGTTTGAAAAGTTTTGAAGATTCATCCAGAAAATTGGTGAAAATAAATAAGATGACTCATAACATTTTTAAAGATACCTGAAGCAATTAGAAATAGATATAACTTGTGTAAAATAATAAGATGTGTGAAAGGGTTACAATTTTAACCAAAGACTAATCTTATAGTAGTCTTCGAAGATATTCCTTATTTTGCATCTAGAATGCTATCAGAATTTTTCACTAAACTAAGTGGCTTTGGTCATACAAAATTAGTGTTTTACCTAAAATACACTTATAAAAATAATTAAATATGCGTGATTAATAATCCATGCCCATTACTTGGCTTATGAACTAGCTATTTTAGATGAAGTTTTCAGTATAAAAATGCTATAGGAATGTTTTTTGTAATAATAATATAGATTGAAAAATAACTATGGTTTATGTAAATTCGATTTTTTTTAATTGCATGAGAATATTGTGGTAACCTGCTATAAATTCATTATATTCATTAGCATTCATTCAAATATTCATTAGCAACTCACTGGGCCTGTGCATTTATTATATTAAATTTGAATCATTTTTTAAAGTTTAATTTTAAAGTAAAGCATACAAAATTTTTAAAGCAAACTAGTTTGTAAGTTCTGTTATTTCTTATCCTGATAGTATCTATAAGAAATTGTCCAGAAATCACACTGCCTTAAAGATACTTTTATTAAATTATTCAAAAGGACATGCTGATTAGATTATTGTATAATGAAAATTTTAAAGTTAAATGTGAATGATTCTTTTTGAATCTTCTGAAGTAAATGTCTTTAACTCTATAATCAACAGTTTTAACTTCCCTATGTTAAAAACTATATGCTTTTTGAAAATGCTTGAAGCCTTTTAAATTTATTGTTTACAATAACCTAACACATCTATTTGTTCTAATTTCCATTTTACATGCACAAGATACTAAAAATTAACTGTATAATTAGTTTTTCAAACATACTGAAATCACTTGATCTTCAAGTTTTGTCGATCTTTCAGATAACAATTAATTTGTATTACTTCACGCTAAAATTTAAAACTAAAAGACAGAAAAATTTATAGCAATATCAAAGCTTTCGACGAAGAATTTGTCGATGCATGTGAATAAGGTCTGAAATACAAAGACGATTATTTATTTAAATTTGATTATATTTTTTTTAAATTCCCTGAGAATTTACTAAATTTTTATTAGGGACTGTGCATTTAATAAATTAAATTTTAAATGTTTCATTTTTTTAAAAAATTATTTTTAAATATAAAGCAATGAAAAATTTTGTATAGTAGTTATTTGAGGATGTCTAGCAACTGCAGTTTGCAAGTTATGTGATTTCTTATCTTATTATCTGTAAAAATTGTCCACAAATCAAATTGCTTTAAGTATGACTTTATGAAATTATTTAAAATAAATGCTAATTAGTTTATAATAAAATGAAATATTATTAATTACATGTGAATGATTTTTTTGAGAAAATGAAGTAAATTACTTAAACTACAAGCGCACTAGTTATAACTCCCCTTATGAGATTAATGCTATTTGAAAATGCTTGAAGCCCTTTTAAATACAGTATGTATAGTACCCTTTCATTTCTTTTCATTCCCATTTTACATGAACTAGAAATTAAAAATTAATTGTACTTATTGTTTTTCAAACATACTGAAATAATTTAAGTCTAGTTAATCTTCAAGTTTTGTCTATATCTTATAGTTAAATTGATATTAATTCGTATTATTTCACATTGAAATTTAAAACTAAAAGAATAATTTATAGCAATATCAAAGATTTCGACAAAGAATATGTCAATGAATTTGAATAAAGTTAATAACGATGATTTATGTAAATTTGATTTATTTTAAAATTCCCTTAGAACTTTATGGTAACACGCTCTACATTTGTATTAAGGACTGCGCATTTATTTAACTAAATTTGAAATGTTTCTTTTTTAAAAGTTTGATTTTCAAGAGAAGGGTTGAAAAATTACGGTTATTAGTTATTTTCAGATGTTCCTGATATCTATAAAAATTGTCCACAAATCTAACTGGCTCACTAAAATGATTTTACTAAATTAGTTCAAAATACATACTTTTTAGTTCATTATAAAATGAAACTTCATTAATTAAACGCGAGTGATTCTTCTTGAATCTTCTTAAGTAATTTTCTTCAATTTATGCTTCCTGAAAATGCTTGAAGAAGTTTTAAATACCGTGTTTATATTAACCTTCTATTTTACATGAATAAGAAACAAAATATTAACTGTATTAATAGTTTTTCAAACTTATTGAAATAATCTAAGTAGAGTTTATCTTCCAAGTTTTGTCAATTTTATAGAGAATTAGAAATTATTTTGCATTACTTCGCATTGAAATTTAAAAATAAAAGATAGAAGAATTTATAGCAATAATCAAAACTTTCGATGAAGAGTATATGTCGATGCATTTGAATAAGGTCTGAAATAAAAAAAAAAACCCCGATAACTTATGTAAATTTGATTTTCTCTAAAATTCCCTAAGAATTTTCTCTAAATTTTTACTAGGCACTGTGCATTTATTAAATTAAATTTGAAATGTTTCATTTTTAAAAGTTTGATTTTAAAAAGTAAAGTAATGAAACATTTTTAATAGTAGTAATTTGAGTATGTCTAGCAACTAGTTTGCAATTTCTAGGATTTTTTATTCTGATGTCTATAATAAAAATTGTCTACAAATCTAACTGGCTTAAAGATGATTTTACTAAATGAGTTCAAAATACATGCTGATTTAATTCATTGTAAAATGAAATTTTATTCATTAAATAGGAATGATTCTCTTTGAATATTCTGAAGTAAATTTCTTAAACTTATGCTTCTTGAGATACTTGAAGCCCTGTTAAATTCAGTGTTTATAATAACATTCCATTTTTTTTATATCCATTTTACATGAACAAGAAACAAAAAAATATCCCTTAATATTTTTTCAAACATTGAAATTACCTAAGTTAGGCTTATATTCCAAGTTTTGTCAAGAACTAGAAAGTAATTTGCCTTACTTCGCACTGAAATTTAAAAATAAAAGATAGAATTTGTAGCAATATCAAAACTTTCGATGACGAATATATGTCGGTAAATCTGAATGAGATCTGAAATAAAAAATAACGATGATTTATGTAAATTTGTGGTAATTAATTTTGTGGTAATTTGGAAGAATTTCCATTACAGAAAATGAAAATGAAAAAAAAAATTAATATAAGGATGCTTAATTTTTAAAATTTTGAGTAGGAAAATAATTAGTATTTATTTGTGGTTGTCTAGCCAACTGTACTGTTGAAGTTCTGTGTGCTTACTCTGATGTTCCTAAAACAAACTGTCCACAAATCAAACTAAAGAAAATTTGAATGAAAATATGTCAATACATGTTTATTATTTTATTGTTAATGAAACTTATTAGTAAAATGTTAATGACTTCTTGTGAATCTTTAAGTAATTATCATATCAGTATAGACTTGAAAATGTTTGAAGCCATTTTTATTTAGAATTAATCCATTTTTCGGATTTAAATGGTGCATAAGAAAGAAAATATGAATTAACTGAATTAATAGTTCATGATAGATATTAAAATAATTTAAAAAATATTTTCTTCCAAATTTTTAAGATGTTTGAGATGACTATTAGAAAGATCACAAGAAATTCATTAATAGTATTTCAAGGTTAAATTTAAAGCTGAAAGGTAGTAGAATTTACTGCAACATAAAAATGTCCATGAGTTTTGAAACATGCTTTTTTAAAAGCCTACAAATGTGATACTATGATAGCATCCAGCCCACATTTTTTACCAAGTTGCGTTGTGATCGTCATCAAAAAAAAAATCCAATCCACTATTTTTTTTATTTAAACACTCTATGGGTAAAATGTCAAAAAATGTCTTAAAGTGGTGTGGTTGTTAAAAAAAATACCAACCAACTATATCTTTTTGTTGAAACACTCGATGAGTAAAATGCCAAGTGGTGTTGTGGTCATCGTCAAAAAAAAATCCTAACCCACTATACCTTTTTGTTGAAACACGCTATGAGTAAAATGGCAAGTGGTGTTGTGGTCGTTGTTAAAAAAATACCAACCCACTATATCTTTTTGTTGAAACACTCTATGAGTAAAATGCCAAGTGGTGTTGAGCTCGTCATCAAAAAAAAAAAATACCAACCCACTATATCTTTTTCTTGAAACACTCTATGAGTAAAAAAGCATGTGGTGTTGTGGTCGTTGTCAAAAAAAAAAAATACCAACCTACTATATCTTTTTGTTTAAACACTCTATGAGTGAAATGCCAAAAAAATGCCGAGTGGTGTTGAGCTCGTCATCAAAAAAAAATACCAACCCACTATATATTTTTGTTGAAACCCTCTATGAGTAAAATGGCAAGTGGT
This sequence comes from Tetragnatha montana, assembly GCA_963680715.1. Classification (NCBI taxonomy): domain Eukaryota; kingdom Metazoa; phylum Arthropoda; class Arachnida; order Araneae; family Tetragnathidae; genus Tetragnatha; species Tetragnatha montana. Next base: position 27,761,952 of record OY796677.1, read on the forward strand.
GTTGTGGTCGTTGTCAAAAAAAATAATAACCAACCCACTATATCTTTTTGTTGAAACACTCTTTGAGTAAAATGGCAAGTGGTGTTGTGGTCGTCGTCAAAAAAAATACCAACCCACTATATCTTTTTGTTGAAACACTCTATGAGTAAAATGCCAAGTGGTGTTGAGCTCGTCATAAAAAAAAAAAAATACCAACCCACTATATCTTTTTGTTGAAGCACTCTATGAGTAAAATGGCAAGTGGTGTTGTGGTCGCTGTCAAAAAAAAATACCAACCCACTATATCTTTTTGTTGAAACACTAAGAGTAAAATGCCAAGTGGTGTTGATATCGTCATCAAAAAAAAATACCAACCCACTATATCTTTTAGTTGAAGCACTCTGTGAGTAAAATGGCAAGTGGTGTTGTGGTCGTTGTCAAAAAAAAATACCAACCCACTATATCTTTTTGTTGAAACTCTCTATGAGTAAAATGGCAAGTGGTATTGTGGTCGTTGTCAAAAAAAAAAAAATACCAACCCACTATATCTTTTTGTTGAAACACTCTATGAGTAAAATGCCAAAAAATGCCAAGTGGTGTTGAGCTTGTCATCAAAAAAAAAATACCAAACCACTATATCTTTTTGTTGAAGCACTCTATGAGTAAAATGGCAAGTGGTCACTCTATGAGTAAAATGGCAAGTGGTGTTGAGTTCGTCATAAAAAAAAATACCAACCCACTATATCTTTTTGTTGAAGCACTCTATGAGTAAAATAGCAAGTGGTGTTGTGGTCGTTGTCAAAAAAAAAATACCAACCCACTGTATCTTTTTGTTGAAACACTCTATGAGTAAAATGCCAAAAAATGCCAAGTGGTGTTGAGCTGGTCATCAAAAAAAAAATACCAACCCACTATATCTTTTAGTTGAAACACTCTATGAGTAAAATGGCAAGTGGTGTTGTGGTCGTTGTCAAAAAAAAAAATACCAACCCACTACATCTTTTTGTTGAAACACTCTATAAGTAAAATGGCAAGTGGTGTTGTGGTCGTTGTCAAAAAAAAATAATAACCAACCCACTATATATTTTTGTTGAAACACTCTGAGTAAAATGCCGAAAAATGCCAAGTGGTGTTGAGCTCGTCATAAAAAAAAAATACCAACCCACTATATCTTTTTGTTGAAGCACTCTATGAGTAAAATGGCAAGTGGTGTTGTGGTCGCTGTCAAAAAAAAAAAAGTGGTGTTGAGTTCGTCATCAAAAAAAAAAAAAATACCAACCCACTATATCTTTTTGTTAAGCACCCAATGAGTAAAATGGCAAGTGGTCACTCTATGAGTAAAATAGCAAGTGGTGTTGTGGTCGCTGTCAAAAAAAATACCAACCCGTTATATCTTTTTGTTGAAACACTCTAAGAGTAAAATGCCAAGTGGTGTTGTGGTCGCTGTCAAAAAAAAAAAAGTGGTGTTGAGTTCGTCATCAAAAAAAAAAAAAAAAATACCAACCCACTATATCTTTTTGTTAAGCACCCAATGAGTAAAATGGCAAGTGGTCACTCTATGAGTAAAATAGCAAGTGGTGTTGTGGTCGCTGTCAAAAAAAATACCAACCCGTTATATCTTTTTGTTGAAACACTCTAAGAGTAAAATGCCAAGTGGTGTTGATATCGTCATCAAAAAAAAAATACCAACCCACTATATATTTTTGTTGAGATGTTTCTATGAGTAAAATGCCAAAAAATGCCAAGTGGTGTTGAGCTCGTCATCAAAAAAAATACCAACCCACTATATCTTTTTGTTGAAACACTATTAGTAAAATGCCAAAAAATGCCAAGTGGTGTTGAGCTCGTCATCATAAAAAAATACTAACCCACTATACCTTTTTGTTGAAACACTATTAGTAAAATGCCAAGTGGTGCTGTGGTCGTCGTCGAAAAAAAAATACCAACCCACTATACCTTTTTGTTAAAACACTCTACGAGTAAAATGCCAACAAATTCCAAGTGGTGTTGTGCTCGTCGTAAAAAAAAAAAGAAAAATCCCAACCCACTATGTCTTTTTGTTGAAACACTCTATGGGCTATGTATTTTGAATTTTCGATCTAAGTACTGAATGTAAGAAAAAGCAGCAGATTATATGTTCATATTGCTTTTCATATCACTTCAATTGCTTTACTTTCATGACTTATCAGACGGGATTATCAGATTACATTCTATAATGAATAAAAAAAAAATCCACCCCCATTCGTTTTTCTTAAGTGCTCTGACACTTAAAGGCTCAGTTGTTAATCTGTTAAGGCTCAAACAGTTTATGTATGAGAAAAAGAGCTATTATATTAATATAGGAGACTGAATTATCAGCATAATTTTAAGAATATCCTTAAATTATTAATCAGTCTGCAGCATATTAATTGCTGCTTGTATTTCATGGTTCAAAATTAAAATAATTATGGCACAATGTTAAATAATTCATACTAAATAAAAACATTTTTAAAATTTGGACAGAATAATTTATTTAAATAATGAAATTACATTTGTTTGCTTATAAGCTTTATTTTATGCTACTATTACTACTGCTTGATTCTCTAAATGGTGAAGTAGTATAAAATGAATAATTATAAAGAGAAGAGTCTCACAAAATATTTTGTAGTTGACTCTTATAAATAAACCAATAAAAAATATTAAATATGTACATGCATTCTCAAAATGCAATGTTGTAATAAAAATTTAATACATAAATGTAATAAAAACTGGGCTAAGTGGATAAAAATGCTCAATGCAATGCCCAGTTAAGAAAACCAAACTTGTTGTAAGTTTGAAAACGGCAGACATCAAATTTCTTAAACAAAAAAGACACCGAGTTTTGAAGCCTAAATCATTTCAAATTTATTTTAAAACAATTAAAGAGTACGTCAATTTATAATAAAAGTATTCCCAAAAGCGAGATGAAAAGCTGGATAATAGCTATCCTGGTCCCTCCTCATGTAAAACGTCTCATCGAAGACGATAGATAAATTAATTTGTATGATTTGATTTGGTTTCATACCCTTAAGTCGAAAAAAAAAATAGAATTTGCTTGTCAGCCATATTTAAGCTTACAATCTGTAATTGTTTGGTTTATTAATGTTGTCAATGATTCTTTAAATTTTTTTAATTAATTAAATTGTTTAAATTTTTAAAAGAAAAATCATCACTGAATGAATGAAAGTGATGCTAACTAAATCACCTATGCTATGAGACGAAACGAACTAATGTTTCGTTTCTCCCATGGGTAAACAAGAATAAAACCCATACTGCTTAAAATCTCTGTTCAAAAGTGAGATTCTGTAGCAAAAGTAAATGTAGTCCATCTTGAAGTTAAAAGCAGTGTAAAACTTAAGTACTTTTATGTTCTTAAAATCATATTTTCTGTCCCAAATCTGTTTCAATACATTTGAAGCATTGATTAATTAATTATAAATTGATATGAAATAACGGATAAAGTACTTAAAATTTTAAAATTAGTTATTCTGAATTGGGGTGGATTCAAGAAAGAATTATTGTAAATTAAAAAAAAAAAATAATATGTATTTTTAACATCTGAAAACCAAATGAAATATGCATCTATTTTGATTCTAACTTAGTTTCAAGCTAATGGAAAGTATTATTTGGAATAATTCTTTTAATTATAACCAAATTTCTTTGCTGAAAAGATGTTTTCCCATAAAATGAAGGAAAATTTAAAGTTATACTGTAAAAAAAAGCTGCAGTCTTTCTCAGCTAGTAAATGTAACCATTAGCAATTTTAAAATGTAGTTGTGTAGATTGTAGTTGCAGATGGTTATTTTATCTGTAGAAGCAGAGTTTTATAAAAGCAAAAAAAATTACTATAATTAAAAAAGAAGGTTCATTACATTGTGGTGATTGCTTTAGCGTAAACCCATTAGTCGTATTTGTCCACGTCTTGTAGCTTTTCAAACTTGCATTATAACTGGATTGTTGTTCCAATTTAGGGCGATATTGAAGTCCAGCAGAGTAGCCCCTGCTGGCATGGCTTTCTATTTTCCTACTTAAACTCCATATTTAACCTTTCAACTATATAATTATCACTATATTCTCATCTATTATTTTGCCTATATTCTAGTTTTCTTATTTTGTTTCGTACGAAGCTGGTTATTGAAGCTTGATGTCACCTGTTGATTCACTGTCATACATTCATGAAAACTTCTGTGTCCAAGCCCTCTGATGAATGGCATGGTTTTACCTGAAAAAATTGCACTATTTTCCTTGCAAATGTTTGGCTAATTACATGCGTTAAAACTATAAAAAAAGTGTTAGTCCAAATTTTTTGCTGTAGCGTGTTTGAAAGAAAACGCTAATTTCTGCACACAGTGCAGAAGATGTGATTAATGCTACAAATTTGAAAGCATTTTGATTGGAATTAATTATGAAAATGTGTCATATGCATAACAAAAAAACTACTTCGAAGAGCAACCTGCTCATGAGTCGAACACCAGTGAAAACTTAAGCATTTCTTTTTTAAGTAAGACGCAGATAATATTACTATTTCCAAATAGTAAAGAATGATTTGTGGACAGTTTTAAGGATGGTCTCAGAGTCTAATATTAATGTGCATTCATTAAAACAAAATTATACATTGTCTTAATATAAAAAAGGTTTACTTCTCCAGTAGGTACAGATAATGTTATTATTGCTATTTTACTAATAGTGGTAAAGAATGATTTGTGGACAGTTTTTAGGATGGTCTCAGAGTCTAATATTAATGTACACTGTACATTTATTAAAATAAAATTAGATATTGTCTTAACATAGAAAAATTTATTTCTACAGTTAATCTGATTATTGCTATAAATTTTAAAAAAGTTTAATTCTAATAAGTAATGAAAATGTGGCTTTTGCATAAAAACTACTTTTAAGATCTAACTACTCGTGTGTCAACAAATAAATAAAAAATTAAGCATTTTTTTTTCTTAATAAAATCCTTTCCTTGTTAATTGCTTTAGTAAAGAATGATTTGTGGACAATTTTTAGGATGGTCTCAGTCTAATATTAATGTAAATTGTGCACTCATTAAAAAAATTAAAGAACTTGTTTTGATGTAAAAAAAAACTTAATTTCTCTAGTACAGAAAATCTGATTATTGCTATAAATTTGAAAGTACAGTTTAATTGGAATAAATCAGGAAATTCTGCCTTGCATAAAAACTATTTGAAGAGTTATTCGTGTCTTCACATCAGTAAAAAACCGAGGCAATTCTCTTTTTAAGTAATCAAAAAATAAATTATTTCTAAACAAAATTTTCTGATAAACCCTTTTCTTGTTATAGCATTAATAAAGGTTGATTTGTGGACAATTTTTTAGGATGATCTCAGTCTGATATTAATGTACGTGGTGCATTCATTAAAAAATGAAGGCCATAGTCTTGATAAAGGAAAATGTATTTCTCCAGTACAGAGAATTTGATTATTGCTATAAATTTGAAAATAGTTTAATTCTAATAAATCATGAAAACCTGTCTTTTGGATAAAAACTACTTTTAAGATCTAGCTACTCGTGTGTCTACACATTAATAAAAAAATTAGGCATTTCATTTTTCTTTTTTTTTTTAACTCAAGCAATTACTATTTTTTTTTTAAATAAACCCTTTCTTTGTTAGTTAATTGCTTTAGTAAAGAATGATTTGTGGACAAATTTTAGGATGGTCTAAGTCTAATATTAATGTATACATTGTGCTTTCATTAAAAAATTAAGGACATTGTCTTGATATAAACAACTTTATTTCTCCAGTGCAGAAAATCTGATTATTGCTATAAATTTGAAATTAGTTTTATTGGAATAAATCAAGAAATTTTGCCTTTTGCAAAAAGAAAAAAAAGCTTATTTTAAGATTAGATACTCGTGTGTCTTCAGATCAATAAAAAAAGTAAAGCATTTCTTTTTTTAAGTAATACACAAACAATAAATTTGTTATTTCTAACCATAATTTTCTTATAAACCCCTTTTCTTGTTGATTGCCTAGTAAAGGTTCATTTGTGGACAATTATTAGAATGGTCTCACAGTCTTAATATAATGCACATTGTGCATACTAAAAAATAAAAGAAATTGTCATGATAGAGAAAACTTCATTTCTCCAGTTCTGAAAAGCTGATTATTGCTATAAATTTGAAAATTATGTCTTTTGCTTAAAAATTAATTTTAAGATCTATCTACTCGTGTGTCTACACATCAGTAAAGAAATAAAGCATTTCATTTTTAAGTAAGACAAAAAAATACACTATTCTAAGTACCCCATTTTCTAATATATTCTTTCCTCGTTTTGGTATAGGGTGATTTGTGGACTATTTTTTAAATGTCAGAAATATTAATGTTAATTCTTTAAAAAAAACGAAGCCAATTTCATTATTTTTTTAAGCTTAGAAGTTTTAATTCATGTGTTTAAATATTTGCTAAAATATATGTAAAAATATTAAATACTTGAAAGAAAAACTGCAAAAGAAAATATTATGTATTAGTTCAGGCTTTAACATCGATTTACAAAAGCTTAAAACAAAAAGTGTTAAAAATTTATTTAATGTTTACACTATGAGTTGGTCGAATTAGGTTGGTCTACGTTATAGTATAGGAGAGACAAGAAAGAAATATATTGGCTGATAGAAAATATCTTCAATCTATCATATAGAGAAAGAAAAAAATATTTTGCTTTATTTTTCAATTAAGTACACAATAAAACAGAAATTTTACCGAGTCTTTGAATTTGGTTATCACTTGTCTTAAAATATATTAATGTTTCAGAGATAAAACGTATTGAAATTTTCTTTAAAAGAACATTTTTGAAAATCTCATCTTATCATCTTATTGCCACTTTGGTAAAACATACAATTTTTTTATTTTCATATAGTTAACTAAATAACCTAATAATTTTATATTAAATGCAAAAAAAAATTTACATAACCCATCGAGAAATATTTTGGCATGAAATAAAAGCGATCAGCAAAGAAATTAAAGTATTACAGAAAACGCAAAGCCGCATACATGGCTCCAACAGGTCATCACAGCATATCCTTTACTTCTGGTATCTTTAAAAGTGCTAAGAAATTTCTATTCTCAAACTAAACAAACCTTGATATATCTTTCGGCAATTGTCAAAAACTAATAGGTTTGTTGAAAAAGTTAATACTTGTTGTAGGGTGTTTCAAAAATTTTTTGAATTTCCCAGATGCCCCCCCCCCTTTCAAGTTGTTACAAATACTAAAACATTATTACCTGCAAATTTTCAGGTCTCTAGGACGATTTTTGACCCCCGCGCCCTTCAAAAGTAGGTTTCCCTTGTTAAAGTATAGGGAAAATATTGAAAATATCGTCATTTTTGGTTCTTTTCAATTTTACGAGCCTGAACGCAATCAATATCGAATTAGAACCTATACATCATCTTTGGGACATCATTGCCTCAAGATCCTATCGGAAAAATATTCCATGGCACCTACTGGGGGGGTAGTTACACGGGGGGGAAAATCGTCCTAGAGACCTGAAAATTTGCAGGTAATAATGTTTTAGTATTTGTAACAACTTAGTGAGGGGGGTGCATCTGGGAAATTCGAAAAAAAAAAATTGCCATAGACTTTCGAAACACCCTATTGTTCACCCAAGAGTTCTTTACATCGTTAGAAGATTTACAGCCATCAGCTTTGATTGGTGGAATCTTTGGTCAAGGAAGTCAGCGAAAAGCTAATTTTCCTTTCTTCAGCTGTTGGCTGTGGATATTGCTGCTAGTTTTCTACATTTTTTTCAAACCTTACGTAATAAAGCACTGGAATTTACCTCAAATGTAAGACCGCAACTTGCTTCATGCATTCTAACCACGATACCGAGAAGTTCGTTCTCAATCGGAACACTGGAACTACCTTCCACAGTCAGCAATTCCGTCCCGATCTCCAGATTTCGGGAACAGGCGATCCCGGAATTTCCCCTCGGAAGCACTCTCGGTTTCTCCTGGATTTCCTAACTCGGTGTAAGTCACTGTTGGTATACATGCAGAACTAGTTCCCGTTTTTTTTTTCCTTTTAGCATTCTACTTGTCGATGATAGGTCCACCGATGTCGGGACGTAAGCGCGTACAAACGCGAATCAGGTCGAACAATGCATTCAAGAGTGTCATTCTACTGATATGTCAACGGGAAAGAAACCTGTTCATTGTTAGTGAGTGAAAAAGTGGAGAGTTTGGTTATGTTTGTGGCTAGGGGGGGATCTTGTAAAGGGAGGGTATGAGGAAGATTTTCAGACCTACTCACTATCATGATTAAAACGGAATGTTGAAGATTTCATGGATGTTTAATTAATCCAAGAATGACCGAAAATCTTGTATTCTAGGAAAGAATTGTAAGTATACAAAACAGTCTACGTACGAGGGTTGTCCGTAAAGTAAGTTTCCCAAAATTCTGCAGATGCGAGGAACACTGTTATGGGGGATTTGGCTACACAGGTCTGTACCTTGGACCCCTTTTCTTCAAATCCTCGCCTCGTCCAATTGTCTGCGATGCTTATTAAAGATTTGGCAGCTGTTAGAGATGGAGCTTCCACTCGCTACTCCCGCCAACCACGTTATCCGTCCCCCATTAGGCGGTCCTGCAGGTCCTTTTGGGCGTCTGTACGCCCGTTTTTTCATTCTTTGTACCATTTGCGCACATTTTGTACGCTCGTACACTTTTCTCCGTAGACTTCACACATGTGGGAATGACTTTCCACAGTCGCTATGTTTTTCGCACACAAAAAAACAATCTCAGAGTGGCGGGAGAAGCGAGTGGAAGCTCCGTCTCTAACCGCTGCCAAACCTTTAATAAGCATCGCAGACAACTGGCCGGGGCGGGGATTTGAAGGGTCCAAGGTACAGACCAGTGTAGCCAAATCCCCCATAACAGTGTTCCTCGCATCTGCAGAATTTTGGGAAACTTACTTTACGGACAACCCTCGTACTGTTTGCCGTAACATAAGTTTCTGGCGCAATATGATCATACTTAATTCTTGTGCCCTAAAACAATAACCAAACCATAAGTTTCCAGATAGGTGAATTGCTTCTTTAGAAATGGAAATAAATATATTATTCCTATTGCTACCACAATTCCAAAGAACGTTAATCTGACTTTTCCTAGTTTCAAGGGAAATACATTAACAGTTTCCCGAGAATAACTGCAGGTTCTTCAAAAACACGACACTGATCGCTTATTTTTCAAAATGCACTTATATTAAAATGACAGAAACAAGCAAATTGTAGTTTTTGCCGTTGTGGTAGCAATGTTTTCATTCTTTTAGTGTATTTATTATTATTATCCATTCTGTTAAAAAATCAGCAAGTTATGCTCGTGTCCAAAAACTAAGGATAATTTTGGGAATAATGGCACAAATCTTAGTTCTTGTAATTTTCAGGGTCCCTAGACAATAAGTCGATACAAACGCATACGAGAGTTTCAAAAATATGGTTACTATCAGCCCAAAAGGAGCTTAAACTCGCCCAAAATTAATATTGAAGAGATAGATCACTTAATAATATCACCTAAAAATCATACTAAAGTTAGGTATACCACGCACTTGAAATCGTGCATGGAGCTCAGAAATATTGTACAAATTACAGAAAATTTTTTGCTAAATGACTATCGCGTAATTTTTTTCTGCTACCGTTCCGAATGTATATGAAACTCCATCAATGGAGACGGAGAGCCTTTGTACCCCCTTAAACTATTTTTATTGTAATTTGATCTCGTTCTTCATATTTCCACACTTGGAAGATCCTATGACAAGAATTTCAATGAATAGAAACTTATATTCCCAAAATTGTAAATATATCCTTAATTTTTGCACACGGAAAGATACCCTTCATTGTGATTATTTTTAATGACATTTTCTGATTTCTAATACTTATGTTTTTTCTCGATTTCTCTATCCACCTGTCCATGAGAGCTGCTGCATTTCTTCAACTTTTTTTGGGACGACTAAAGAAGCTGTTAGAACCTGATGCTTGATTTTCATTTTAAACGTAAGTCAACAATATTATTAAAATTTACTACAGAACGGGCTACAAACTAGATCTGATCGTGGTTGTAAATTGGTTACTACCCACTTCTTGAACCATCATAATTATTTGAGTGTGTGAGGATCCTAGGCCTAGGATAATAGATGGCCATCATGAGTAAAAGGTTTACTATACGTGGTGAATAAAATTGTGTAAACTCAGAAAATTTGATTCAATAACGCAATTGAATGTTTGCAGACTTGGGTAATATAAGGCGTAACAGCACATACGCGGAAAATTTTAGGATTTTGCTAAAAATATTTTTCAAATAATTATTTTAACGAAACTTTCAGGAAATGTTCTCTATGTTTTTTATTAAAATTTTTTAAAAAGTTTTAAAAAAAGCAATGTTGGTATCCTTGATTTTTTTTTTTAAATATGCATATTTTTTCAACATTACAAGGTATGACATCTGAAAATTATAGAATGGGACATCCATGGGTTTAGGGGAGTTATAGCAAAAAGAGTTGTTTTGAAAAAATATGTATAATTTTCAAAAAAATTCAAGGGTACTGGACATTGTTTTTGTAAAACTTTTTTATAGAAAAAATCATGAAAACAAATTTTTTCGTGCTAATACTCAAACTTTATATCAAATTAAACCTTGAAAAATTATCTTTAAAACGATGGGCATAGGCGTAACGAGGGGGGGTTATTGGGGTTGTAACCCCCCCCCCATTACATTGACGGTTTCTAAAACATGAAAAACTGAAAAATTTTCCCTTTACAAGGAAGGCGGTTCGCAAGGAACTGTTTTTTTAGGACGTAACCCAAAGGGCCTCAAAATGAATTTAAACGCTACATTAAGAGACGAATTTTTAAAAATTTCTGGGGGAGAACCCCCAGACCCCCCTCTAAAATTTTTACAACTGTTAAACTGAGTTTTTCCCTTGAAAGTTAAGGTTCTTAGATGAAATTTTCCATTCGGAAGTTTTGTAAAAAAAATTGTTTACATTATACCTATGTAATGAGACATTTTTTAAAAGGGAGTAATATGTTGGAGGGGTTGACTGGTCTGAGTAACACCCCCCATGAGTCAACTCTACTTACGCCACTGACGATGGGGATAAATTTTAATTGGACAAATAGAACTGAGAGCCAAAAATTAAAAAAAAGTTATAAAGAAATCAAAGAAAATTGAATAATAAGATCATTTTCGCATGTATATCATAGTTGTAGAAGATTTTCTTGAATTCCCTTGAATTCTCTTATATAAATGTTGAAAAATCATGGATAATTCAAAGGGTTTTTTTATAAACATTTCAAATTATTGTGATTTTTTTTTTACCTTTATATTTAAAAAAAATCGTCATTGGAATGACTAACAGGAAATTGCGACTTTGCAAAGGGGTTAAATTTTGTTTCGGTATGTATCAATCCATTTTTTTTACAATTGGAACATATAAGTTAACCCCTAATAACATTTTTAAAATTGATCTTTTTAAATGTGTGTAATCAGTGCCTATACTGTGAAAGTTTTTCTACACATTGCAAACAAAATTATATATTTGAGTAAATGACATATCAGAACAAGAATTTGACAATTATTGTAGAATACTAGATTGCGATAGTTCGTGTTGAAAAAGAAGAAATAGATCGATCTTTTTAATCATTCAGTTTGGACCTGGGATGGGAACCTGGAAAAAGGGAACCGGCCCTGTAGTAAACATTACTGCTTTTATATTTCATACATGGGCGTAGCCAGGGGGGTGCAGGGAGGGGCAGCTGCCCCCCACCCCTAAATTCTCAGTTTGTTAAATCTTTTTTAAAAACTTTTCTGAAATCTACAAATCTAAATTACTTTTCTTGCACTTTTTGTTGCTTTCAAAGTTAACTGAACAATGTCTGAATCTTGAGCTAAAACACTACTTTGAGGGGCAAATTTAAAAAAATTTCTGGGGGAGGACCCCCAGAACCCCCCATTTTTAAGCTCACATACATTACACAGATTTTTAGGTTGTACGAAAGTTAAAATCCTTTGTATAAGTACTCTAAAATTTAACGTGTAAAAGTACTCGCCATGGGAGGTAGGGGCATGGGAAATAATGTTGAGTCAACCCCTAGTCACACTAGTCGCAACATCAAGAGCTTAGTTGAGTATCCTTGCCCCCCCCCCTAACATGAAACCTGGCTACGCCCATGATTTCATACTTTAAAATTTTAATCCATTCTATTAAAAAGGTTTGAATGGTTATTTCAATTTTCAGAAATTTGACTGGTGTGGATCATTTGCAGTGTATGAAACGAAAATAAATGGGTGGAACGGTGTGCCACGGTGGCGGCCGGTGTGATTTGCCTCTTAGGGGCAAAACACACCGGCCGCCACGGACGCGAAAGCAATAAAAAAGCCATAAAGATGGTTATCTAAGACAGGGTATCCAATAGAAGTGAGATAACCATCTTTATGGCTTTTTTATTGCTTTCGCGTCCGTGGCGGCCGGTGTGTTTTGCCCCTTAGGCAGTTGCCACACTACCGAGACCAGTGGCAAGGGCAATAAAAAAGCCATAAAGATGGTTATCTAAGACAGGGGACACTAATGGAGACTCGAGGGGACGATCCACTAGACTATAGACTACTCCCATAGCGGAGGAAAACGGGTGTCATCGGGAGTAGTTTAGTGCATTATTTATTGCTTGTGCCACCAGCTCGTAAGTGTGGCTACACACTTAAAGAGTTGGGACGTAATCTAGTACAAGGGTGGTTACCAAAACCGATTTTCCAAGGCCCGTTTAACTAAACTAAACAAAACATAATTAATTGACTGGGTCATTCCACGTCAAATCAACCAAAAGTTCTCAACCCAACCCTCTCGGATTTTAACGAAACTTCCAGGAATTATTCTTTTCTATGATATAAATTAGAAAATGTCTTTATGATTAAATTTTCTTTGTATTTTTTTATTATAAGTTTTTGAAAATTCAAAGAAAATCCCATTTTTGGCTATTTAATCTTGCATAACTGCAGTTCTGACTGGTCAAAAAAAAATATATTTCAATGCAATTGCATATGGTTCAAAAACCAATAAATTCGATACCTTTAAAACGTATCTAAACTATCCTGTTATGAAGTCAAAGTTGAACTATACCAATACGTGGAATACACTTACTTGCTACCCTGTTAACTTTTCCTAAGCAATAAAGTTTTGTGTTCATTGTTAAAAAATATTTCCAAAAAGGCTTATGTAGTTTGATTTTTTTATCATGGGAGTTCTAAGGAGTTTCATTCATTTATAAACAATCTTCTTCTGTAGCTCTACAGCCCTTGATGGGCTTTGGCCTGCTGCACCAATCTACACCAGGCAACTCTATTACACGCCTTATAGAGCATTCGCACATGACGTCACAGCCAGGCTTGGAGGACAGGCAGTATGATGGAAAACTATAGGATGCGCATCGCTTATTTCTTTACTTTGGATGTGAATTTTGAAAGGTAAGGATATTTTATGTTTTTCTCCAAAGTTAAAAGATTTTTTTATGAAAAACTAAATGAAGCGTACTCTGTGGGGAGCCTAATGTTAAAAATTGCTTGTCCTCCAGCCAGTGGCGGATTTCCAAATGTGCCGCCTATAGGCTGAACCAAAAATTGCCGCCTATACACTGTAAAAAAATTTCCTTAAAATTTACGGTTTTAAACTGGCAGCTGGGTTGAAAATATCATGAAAATATCGTGAATATTCGGGGAGTTATTAGCATGTGAAAATAGCACTTTTTCAGTCATCAAAAAGGAAAAAATTCAAAATTTTGCAAGTTTTTTTTATTTTTTGATTAAAATTTTACTTCATTTAACTAAAAAGATACAAAAAATACATAATAACTCTGAAAAACTTGCAAATTTCCGAACTTTTCCTTTTTTGAAGCCCGAAAAACAGCTATTTCCGCGAATATTCACACTATTTTTTGATGAAATTTTTTTAGTGAGTTCCTTATAACAGTGGCAACAATACTCTCACTGAGGTGTTTGCTCTATCTCCTTTAGTTTTTTAATTAATTTTTTTAACTTTTCTATTTTGCCGCTAGGGGCGCTGTAAGCCCTCTCACTGGATTCTCCAGGGTCACCTACCTAGGGGTAGATCTTACTTCCGTGACCCTAGGATATGTTGGTTCCAAATAAAACCCGTGAAACGGACTTTTGAAACACCCTGTATAACAGACTTCCAAATTGTGGAGGGGGTTTGGGAGGTTCTTCCCTCCCAAAAAAATTTCGAAATTTGATCCTCAAAATAGTGTTTTAAGTCCTTTTGAAGTCTTTCTTTTGACTTTTCGTTTTCTCCATGACAACTTTTTAAATGTTCCACGGACCGAAACAAATGGAGAGGCGGGCTGGAGGTTGCCCATATGTGGTCTAAATAAAGCATTGGATAATAGGTTTGTTACTTAACTGAATCAAACTACTGAAAACTTCTGGGTGGGGGTTGGGATTTTGGTTATCTGAAAAGAGCGTTCTTCATCTTTCCAGTGCTTGTGTTTTTTTTCTCTTTCTCCTTTTTTTTTTTGCGGAAAAAAAAATTCCATCGTCAAAAATTTGCCGCCTACGAAAATTTGCCGCCGTAGGCTTCAGCCTAGCTAGCCTATTTAGAAATCCGCTACTTAGTGTGGTGGCAAACGGTAAGAAAATGGGCTCCCGTGCGATAATTGTGTTACAATTATGAGGGTTACTTTTTCTGAAAGGTAATGACGTAAGGAATACGAATCCGGTTGTTGCCAACCCCAAATATCGTGCAGAGAGGCGCGGCGGGGGCTCAAAGTGGCGGATCGCGCTTCAGAAAAACAGCAAAATCTCCAATATTTATCGCAATAAATTTTTTTTTCGAAGTTTGGTTACTTCTTTATTAGGTTTCGAAACATAATAGAGGGTAGCGATTCAACCCAGAACAGCGGGGAATACAGGACAGCAAGTAATCCAAAACACCCACTTTTGTGGCATTTAGCGTGAAAATTTTTAAGTTACAATGATGAAAGTTGGTTTTTCTGAAAGATATAAACTTATAGAACACGTATGTCAGTGTTGCCATCACCAAAATTTGCGCGGAGGGGAGGAAATTCAAAATGGCCGACTTCTCGTTTCACTGAAACTACAATATCTCCCTCGTTTAGAGAAACAATTCAAATTTAAAACGCTTAAACACATTTTTATAAAGTTTCTACAATATTTAGAATGTACTAGGATAAAACAGAACGTCGGAACAATAATAATATCAGACAAGGGGTGATTCCAAATACCCTCCATGTTTGTTCTTTTTTTCTAGAATTCTACAAGTTCAAAAATTTTAAGAGTTACTTTTAATGAAAGATATAACTGTAAAAAAGACCAATTTATCTGTTGGCATCATCAAAAATATTGCTGGAGAAGGGAATTCAAAATGGCCGACCACCCACCGCATCAAGGAAACAACAATATCCTCATAAGTTATAGATGTACAAAACATTTTTAGAAGCTCAAAATGAATCTTGATGCAAGTTAGAAAATAGTTCAAACATCTTAAGTAACTTTAATTAACATTAATTTAGAAATAATTAAATATAATTTGTCTTCTTATGAATGGTTATTTTTTATTTCCTTTTTGGGTTTCAGTCTATTTAGTAGGGGGAAAATAGCTAAAAAAAGGGCCATTTAGGGAACAAATTTGAACAAATGATTTGTCAACGGTTTTAGGCTCTACTAGATGTCCTTAATGAGAAAACGAAAGTTTACCAAAATCGGATCGTGGGAAGTGGGTTTTTTTCAAGATGGCCGCCATAAACATGGAAAATCAAGAAATCCTATAAGTTTTGTGTTTAAAACGTAAATAAACGTTCTTCAATGTATGATTTGAGTAGGATAAGTATGGTACTGGGTAAACTGAATGATATAAAAATAGTTTGCAAAATCTGGCAACCGGGAGTGGTTTTTTTTTTCAAGATGGAGGGCGGAACTTTCATATAAAAGGATGTGATGATTCTGAATTTTTATGAAATATATTTTCACAGATTTTTATAAAATATATTATTTAATTTATTCTTATTTTAATAATTTTTCATTCTAAGTAATGTAATAATGTACAGGATACAATTAAGAGGCAGATTTTATAAGATGCAGGCAGAAATAAAGTTGGTCGCAACCCAGTATTTATTTCGAATCGACATCTTTTTTTACTCCTTTTTCTCTGTGCATTGAGGGTCAATCAAAGTAATTCTGGTGATAACAACATGTCCTTAGGTAGCTAAAACAAAATTTTTTTGTGAATTTCATGGTTTACCTTCAGTGCAACCTAGAAGGGTTCGCCAAACTTTGTCACGGAAAGTGAAAAAACGCCAAATTTGAGCCCTAATGCACCCCATCATTGATGGTCAACCACAGTTTGGGGGGTTTACTTGTGTAGTACTACTCAGTATTAACTTATTTAGCCCATTTATTGCATAGTTGACCTTCAGAGCTGCCGGAAATAGCTACTTTTGTAGCTAACAAAGCAAAAAAAGGTCATTTTGGTGACCCTGTATTTCAAAGCATTAAGGGTCAATGAGGAACTTGAAAATGGCATTTGGTAGTATGAGACCTGCACTTTAAGAGACAATTGACAGATCTTTGGTTTTCGGCCCTGCGAGTACTTAAAACTGACTTTTGTAACTAACAAAACGAAAAAAAGGTCAATTTGGTGACTATTTCAGAGCATTTTAGCTTATAAAAGTTGCTATTTTCCGGCAGCCCTGAGGGTCAACGATGCAATAAATGGGCTAAATAAGTTAATACTGAGTAGTACTACACAAGTTAACCCCCCCCCCAAACTGTGTTGACCCTCAATGATGGGGTCCATAAGGGCTCAAATTTGGCGTTTTTTCACTTTCCGCGACTAAGTTTGGCGAACCCTTCCAGGTTGCACTGAAGGTAAACGATATTTTTTTTTTGGGGGGGGGGGAAAGAAAAAATACGGGTATTATAAAATAATTAGAAGGAATCCACAATATAAATTTCATCAAAATAAAAAATGGTCACAATAATGACCCCCGCATTTCTGCCTGCATCTTATAAAATCTGCCTCTTAATTGTATCCTGTGCATTATTACATTACTTAGAATGAAAAATTATTAAAATAAGAATAAATTAAATAATATATTTTATAAAAATCTGTGAAAATATATTTCATAAAAATTCAGAATCATCACATCTTTTTATATGAAAGTTCCGCCCGCCATCTTGAAAAAAAAACATTCCCGGTTGCCAGATTTTGCAAACTATTTTTATATCATTCAGTTTACCCAGTACCATACTTATTCTACTCAAATCATACATTGAAGAACGTTTATTTACGTTTTAAACACAAAACTTATAGGATTTCTTGATTTTCCATGTTTATGGCGGCCATCTTGAAAAAAAACCCACTTCCCACGATCCGATTTTGGTAAACTTTCGTTTTCTCATTAAGTACATCTAGTAGAGCCGAAAACCGTTGACAAACCATTTGTTCAAATTTGTTCCCCTAAAAACCTTATTTTCCCCCTACTAATTAGATAAGGCTCATCTAAGAATAAGACTTTTTTTTTCAATAAAATAAAACATTTTCACAGAAAATTTCACAAGTTTAATGCAAATTAATAGTAATAATTTTGGATACAGGCCACTGCATGGCATTACATAGATGATATTCCTTTGGTACCAAAGCACGATGGAAGTGAAAAAGAATAAGAAATTACTCTCCTTATCAAACAATATTTATCTATATGTGGTATTTATACAAGAGCTACTCTTAAAAGAGTCAAAATTAATTATAATATATTTCATTCTCAACAAAAATACACAAAAATATTACTTGCTCAAAATAGTGTTTCATGAATGGTACTTAATTTATTAGATTAGGTAGTACTAAACAAAGATGAATTTTAACATTTGTTGTGAGATTCCTTTGATTCTAGAGATCGTATTTTATTATATTACTGCGATAATCGTATTTCACGAAATATATACAATTTATTTATTAAACTGGAAACCGATTTACATGAACCTTCATTTTAATCTTTGCTAAAATAATTTTTTAACATTTAACAACATCTTTGAAAAGAATGTCTTGGTTGCATATGATCCAATTGAAAGTGAAAACAAAATGTCAAACTTTGCATCCCTGGCACAGCGCAGAGGGACGGGCTAATCACTGGTGCTCGTAGATAGCTTCGTTATCTTTGAAATCGCGGGTGACGATTGCTCCTCTGTGGGGGGTCGCGGTTTTCGTTTGGTCAACCACCACCCTGACATAAAAACATGTCCGACATCCCAGTGTGTGGTCTTGCTGCTCGGTCGGCTGTCACACACTTTCAAAATCAATGAGGGCGATTCGGATTACGGGGCCTCCCTCTAATGACCACCCCATATGGGTAATAAAAGGGGGAATGGTCAAGGGAATAAGAAAAAAGTACCTTTTCGTCCATCACTAGACACTGGGATCTCCTGGGTGATGGTTGTTCTTTCTGTATTTTAAAATGGAAATTAATTATTCACTGTATTGTTTGTCAACAAAAATCAACTGAACTACATAATTTTTTTCAGCATTATTTGCCTTGGAGAAAAATTAAAATCTTTGCATGTTTTTCTGTAAATATCAAACCTGTAACTATCATAATTTTGTTACTATAAAAATTTCACTGTGTTTTATTAAGAATAGCATAGATCACCATTTTTTCACAATTTGTCTCTTAAAGAAATGCTTGAATTCCCTAAACTTGTTCTGTGGTGACGTGTAAATTTCTTTAACTAGATAATCGGTATCAACATTATTTGCCTATGGGAAAAAATTCGATTCCCAGCGTGTTATTCTGAAAATGTACAACATGCAATTAGCCCAGTATTAGCCTTTACTATTTTTGTTTGTCGTGTTTTGTGAATAGGCTAGCATCATCTATGTAATTCCATGCAGTGGCCTGTATCCAAAATTATTACTATTACTTTGCATTAAACTTGTGAAATTTTCTGTGAAAATGTTTTATTTTATTGAAAAAAAAAGTCTTATTCTTAGATGAGCCTTATCTAATAGACTGAAACCCAAAAAGGAAATAAAAAATAACCATTCATAAGAAGACAAATTATATTTAATTATTTCTAAATTAATGTTAATTAAAGTTACTTAAGATGTTTGAACTATTTTCTAACTTGCATCAAGATTCATTTTGAGCTTCTAAAAATGTTTTGTACATCTATAACTTATGAGGATATTGTTGTTTCCTTGATGCGGTGGGTGGTCGGCCATTTTGAATTCCCTTCTCCAGCAATATTTTTGATGATGCCAACAGATAAATTGGTCTTTTTTACAGTTATATCTTTCATTAAAAGTAACTCTTAAAATTTTTGAACTTGTAGAATTCTAGAAAAAAAGAACAAACATGGAGGGTATTTGGAATCACCCCTTGTCTGATATTATTATTGTTCCGACGTTCTGTTTTATCCTAGTACATTCTAAATATTGTAGAAACTTTATAAAAATGTGTTTAAGCGTTTTAAATTTGAATTGTTTCTCTAAACGAGGGAGATATTGTAGTTTCAGTGAAACGAGAAGTCGGCCATTTTGAATTTCCTCCCCTCCGCGCAAATTTTGGTGATGGCAACACTGACATACGTGTTCTATAAGTTTATATCTTTCAGAAAAACCAACTTTCATCATTGTAACTTAAAAATTTTCACGCTAAATGCCACAAAAGTGGGTGTTTTGGATTACTTGCTGTCCTGTATTCCCCGCTGTTCTGGGTTGAATCGCTACCCTCTATTATGTTTCGAAACCTAATAAAGAAGTAACCAAACTTCGAAAAAAAAATTTATTGCGATAAATATTGGAGATTTTGCTGTTTTTCTGAAGCGCGATCCGCCACTTTGAGCCCCCGCCGCGCCTCTCTGCACGATATTTGGGGTTGGCAACAACCGGATTCGTATTCCTTACGTCATTACCTTTCAGAAAAAGTAACCCTCATAATTGTAACACAATTATCGCACGGATTACCGTTTGCTCCTTGACTTTGATCACGTGATCGGGGACACGTGATTGAAAATGCTCTATTTTCCTAGATGGTTATTTTCATCGTTATAAGATCTTTAAGAACATCGTCCAACCATCTCATTTCGGGTCGTCCTCTAGGTCTATTGCCCATTGGCTTCCAATTTAACGTCCTTTCAACACTGTTTCTGTCATCAGATCTTTCAATGTCACCCAACCAAGCCAATCTCTGCGTCCTTTAATAAAACGGGTTATAGTTTCATTTTTTACCAGGATCTCCAATTCTCTGTATGTCCTAATTTCACATACGATTCGGACCCCCATATAAAAATCGCAGCATTGGAAAAATTGAAAATATTTAACACCCTATTATACATACAGTTGAACTCCAATTATCCGAATCAATTGGGACCAGACACCATACGTATGATCCAAAATTCGGATAATTATGTTTTTTTCCGAAAAAGGTCTATTTAAATTAATTACTGCAAGTATGTTGGAAATGGGAGAAAAATACTTTTTTTTAACGAAAGAGAGCTTTTAAAAAATTAAATGAAACATTCGTATCAATTTGGATAATTGAAGTTCTACTGTATTTGATTTATTTTAGTGAATGAGGATTTACTAACGTATATTATTTATTGACAGTTATCGTGCTTAAACATTAATACCTCAAAGCAACTTATTTATGAATGCAGTTATCGTAACATATATAATCGTTATCAAGGGTGTATCAACAAGTCCGTCCAAAACCCTCCACAGAAAGATTCCTTGCGTATAGTAGTAGATAAAAATGCCCTGACAACTAACTATACCCATACGGCTAACATTTGGTCTCCAAAGGTCTTGGAAGTTGGAATTAAGGTGTAGTCCTAGGTAAGTGACCATGGAGAATCTATTAAGATGACTTACAGCGCCCCTAGCGTCGAAATTAAAAATATTTTTTAAAAAACTAAAGGAGATGGAGTGAAAACTTCAGTACGAAAAACTCACTGGGAAAAGTTTCATGAAAATATCGGGAATATTCGAGGAGATATTAACTCGTGATAGTAGCACTTTTTTAGGCCTCAAAAAAGAAAAAGTTCGCAAATTCGCAAGGGTTTTTTTTTTTATTTTTGATTAAATTCTGTCTTTATCTAAAAAATAGATTCATACATAATAAATAACACTGTTTGAAGCCTGAAAATCGCTATTTTCGCACATGGTTTTACATCACTATTTTTTTTAGTAGGAATCGTTGCATACTAAACATTCATGGGACAAACGGGTTACCGTGTTAGCCGTCGTTGCTACTGTTTTTGCATTAGATTGTGCTTGACTTCATATGATTGAATCTAGTGCCTGACGTTGTTGCCCACCGGCCTTGTCTTGACCATGTCCGGTGTCTGGAGCAATATAACAAGTTTTCTCTATAAATTAACATGTTATAGAATAGCAAGTTATCATATAAGTGTCATTATAAAACAACAGGGGGTCATATGTTATTTTAAATATACACTGTAAAAAATTTCCGTAAAATTTCCGGTTTTAAACTGGCAGCTGGGTTGGTTGTGGAAAACCGTAAAAATTACAAAGTTAATCCGTAAAAAAAACCGGCGTTTTACCATTTTAATCCATGTAAATAAACAACGGCTTTTTACCATTTTAACCCGTGATTTTGGTTTTGCAAGGTACGAGTAAAACACCGTTGTTTTTACGGATTTACTCCGTAACTTTTACGGTTTTCCAACCCAGCTGCCAGTTTAAAACCGTAAATTTTACGGGATTTTTTTACAGTGTATAGTAAAACAGATCTAAAAAAGTTTTATTATATGTCATATCGCAACCCGTAACAATCGAAATGCCTGGATATTATCCTTACTAAATTCTGCGCTTATACCTTTTCACTCTTTTTAAAAATCGAGTATGTTTTGTTTGTGAATTATTTTTAAGTCACTTCGGTTAGTTTATATCGTTTTAAGCCACTGTAAATTATATACTTTGTTTATGTAACAAATTTGTTATTTGTACACTGAAAATTATGCATTTTTCATCCCTGTTTATCCGACCTTTTTTAGTGTTTTGCACATCCCTAGATGTCTAGATCTAATCGTAACTGTTAATTAATGTGCTTACTATAAACTTTTCGAGGTTTCCAAATGAAACCTTCAAGAATAGTGACAGTTTTATTGGGGGTTAAGCAACCAAAACCTTGATTTCATTCACAAACTTAGGAATTTTTACTTAACTAGGGGGCCTGCCCCCTGCTCGCTATCGCTCACCAAACCCCGGAACTGCTTCGTAGTTCTTTTAAGATCGCTTCGCGATAAGATGTTCGCGAAACTGTAATTTCGAGAACTTTTGTAGTTTTTAAACGCAATTTAATTTTATATTTATATTAAAAATTAAATAATCATTGCTTAAAAATAAATCTGACATTTTATATAATGTTTCTCAAACCAAGTTAGTTTTTCATTAAAATTAAGTTCTTAATTTTTTTAAATTGATCATGCTGGATAATTTTGTACCAAAAAACAGTGAGGTTTACGGCAGTTATTTACATAACTATAAGATAGGTTTACAATTTGCTTATTTTCGCTAACAATAGGGGGTTAAAGAATTGCCAAAAACGAGCTTGCGTGTTATTTGAAATGCCTCAATATTTAAAAATGTTTTCCTTACAAAAGAGATAATTGCGACTTATGGTATTTCGTCGGATCCGTTTACGCTAAAAAAAAAAAAAAAGTTCATAGAAATTGTGAAGAGGTTATTTGGATATGTTTGAATACTAAAGATGTTAAAAAAATTCTTTCCTTGTGCATACGTGTACCGGTTGAATGAAGTAAATTTTTATCGACTTCGGCGTCACATTTTTTGAAAAATTAAAGTTGTAGTAAAGGTATAGTTTAAAAGTTTTAGAACAAGCAAGCACATCGAGCAAGTTTTATCTACGCCGTATAACAACTCTTTCTGTACGGAGTTTAGGGGGACTTGTTGAAACACCCTGTTTATTAATATTGATATATTTTAATCTATAAGAAAAAACTAACTTCATGAAATCTTGTATATATAGGCAAGAAAATTCACCTGCTTCCTGGAATTTGAACGCACCTTTTACCTTACACCGTTCCACCTTTTTTTTGAGTGTGAAGTAATAAGGAAGACAAAGTTTCTTTTGATGGTAAAGACTTCTGAATGTAATCAAGGGGTGAGTGCATTAGTTTTTGTATTCCGTTAAATCGTTAGGCAGAGGTTCTCAAACTGTGGGTCGCGACAAGTTTTTGAATTTAAGAATTTCCTTAGGAAATGATGTTGTAATTGCAATTTATCCCAGATTACCTAAAAAAACTAGTTAAAACCTTGTTTTTAAGAGGCAAATTTCAAAAATTTCTCTGGGGGAGGACCTCCAGACCCCCTTTTGATTTTGGACCTTATTGTTGCTCCCACAATCAAACAATTTCATAAGCTAAGGTTCAAATATTTCTTCTTAAATTTCTAAAAAGTTAATATAATCACTAATAATTGTATTTAATTTATTATAGTAACAAAATAGTTGACCAAACCCCGTTAGGGGATATGGGGAAAATTAACTGAAGATGAGGTGGGTCGCGTTAGAGTTTGTTTATAATAAGTGGATCGTAATGTTGGAAAGTTTGGGAACCCCTGTTCTACACAAATACCTTCAATGCGAGTTGGGTTAGAATCTCGTATTTCAGCCACCATTAAGCTAGTGATTTTAGATTATTAGTTTAAACATTTCAGCTACCATCAGGCCTATTAATGCGGTAAATATCTCCCAAATTGTTTTCTAGAAAGATTAACATTCTTATAGCGCATTTCATCTACCATAAGGCATTTTGATGGGTTAGGTTCATGATTTCCAAAACATCACTAGATTATAATATTCTATTAGCGCAATTCAGCTACCATCAGGCCGTCTGATGCACAGTTAGATAACCCTTCAAGCTGTTTTGTTAAAAGATTACCATTCTTATAGCGCATTTCAGCTACCATTAGGCATTTTGATGGGTTAGGTTCATGATTTCCAAAACATATTATAGTATTTTATTAGCGCAATTCAGCTGCCATTAGGCCTTCAGATGCGGTTAGATATCTTATATATTAAAATAATTTGGTTTTTCTTTCGGCCGGCCGCCAGGCCGCACCCCTGTTCCGATTTGGACAAACTCGGTCTCGATCGAAAGCTCTCCACCCCTAGATGAGCCAATAATATATCACGTTCCTCCAAAACATTCCATTTTTAAATTATGCGGTTTTTTCGTTTTGCCCCCATGTTAACTCTATGGGGAGGTTCCGTTAGGCCGGTCTCCAGCCCGAACCCCTAAACCGATTTTGACAAACTCGGTCTTGATCGAAAGATTTCCAACCCTAGATGAGCCAATAATGTGTCACGTTCCTCCAAAACCTTCCATATTTAGATTAGAAATTTATTTCAATTTGCCCCATTGTTTTCAGTTAATATTTTTACCAACACAGGCAAAACGTATTTTAAAGAGAGTGAAGAAAATCTACTTTGAAATGATCAAACTTCAATGTTTTGACGTTTTACTAGATTTGTCGCAACAGGGATACTAGGCATATTGGATTTATAAAAAAAAAAAAAAAATACTGGTACAGGTTTAATTGAAGTATAGACCTCTTCAACCGGAACTTGGTGGCGCTACGATCCGGGCGCTTGGATTACTTCCGGGTTACTTCTTTTGGCGTTGTATTTGGCTATTCTTTGATCTGGCTAATATTGGCGGCCGTGTTTGTTTTTGTTTGTATTCCGTCGTGTGTTGTTTTTATTATTCTTGGATTTAACGAGCATATAGCTAATACTTATTAATTTATTCATATTATTTTCTTTAAATTAATCAAAACCGAAATCTGGAAAGACTACTTTTACTTTATTTCCCACTCCGGAGTAGCGGCGACGCGACCAATCTGTCTCTTTTTATTTACCCGTTTGATAGTAAACAAAAACCCAGCTACAGATATATTGTATTATAGTATTTCTGGTAGTAATAATACTACAGAAGATACTACATCAGGGTTTATTTTCATTGCCCTGTGAACTGTAAAATCAGGTTTTTAATTTCCCTATTTTTTTAATTCTCCAATTCCATTATTAATGTAGCGTATCTGGTGGTATTATATAGGTATTGAAGTTTCTTTAAGTCTGTATTTCATATGGGCATTTATGTCCATTTAGGATTGATTAAAAAACAAATTAAATCCACTGTCTGTGTTTCATTCTAAATAACAGTATTTAAGTTTAAGTATTGTATTAAGATTCATTTTTCTGTCTTTCAAATTTTCTAATCTTGACACATTGAGTTTTTTTTTTTTCAGATTTCAGAGTGCTGAATTAAGCATGTCAATCATCTTCCAATTTTAAGAGACTGTTTCTAGACTATTTTTTGCAAAAGGTTTTTATTTCACAATAGTAATCTGAAAGTGATGGAGTATTTTAAGACTCCTCAAAAGAAACTTTATATTAGATCTGCACTTTCTTTTTTATATTCTAAATTTCTTAAAATTGGAGGATGATAGAATTGTTTTCTTCCTATTTTTTTACATGATGACACTAGAGAGACATAAATTAAAACAATATGCTTCTCAGTGTCAAAAAACAATAAAGTTGGAGGGAAAGGGCATTCAGTTTTCAAATTATTACTTTGATTAGGATTTTTTACATCTTTGTACTTTCCTGGATCGACCATTAAACGGACATGACTTCATTACCAATCATTGGATGATTGGTCAAGTGTAATGGTCGATTCTGTGAAATGGCTTTTCAGTGTATTGGAATTCGCTAAAATGTAGTATAAATATTGATCCCCTCATGGTATTGCATCATCCATTTACTCATTCCCTCCCAGGGAGAGGCAGAAAGTTTGTTTGGAATTTCGCTTGAAGGTCATTGCCTTCTCCTTGTGTTGGATTGGTTTATTGGGTGTGAGTCATATGGATTGGTTTCACTTCGTAAAATGTTGCAGATAAACTAGTGGAAGTCGATCCTTGCTACTCACTTAACTAATCGTAGTAGCTTGTGAGAACAACCTCAATCCCTCTGGTAAGGTCCTATTTTTCCATTAAAAAATTTTTTAAGAAATTTGCATTGCAAATATATTTAGTTTAAAATATAACTTTTCTTGAAATGCATGTTAAACCCAGTGGCGAAGCATGAATTGCAAAGAGGAGAAGCACTGGAAGTTGATTAGTTATTTTGCCATATGTTAGGTTGATTGTAATATTAGTGTTTATAGTTTTATTTTGAAATTTGTAACTTCTTGGATGTTTCAAGTATAATTTTTGTAAATGTGTATGTCATGTTTACATAGCGCTTTTCCTGTTTGCAACTCATGCTTCGCCACTGGTTAAACCTAATTTCTCATAATTGACACTGAACCCAAATCACACAAAACTGACAATTTCTAACACATTTGAGGATACCCATAAATTATGTGAGGCGAGATTATGGAGCCCTCCCTCCCCCCTTCAAATTCTCATTGGAGTTTACTCTATAACTTAAATTTTAAAAAGTGGTCTTATGTTTGTAATTATCATGATTGACTGGATAATGATTTGTTGTTTTGACTAATATGGATATTTTCCTTAAACTTGTGGTAAAAATGATAAAAAAGCTTATCTCCAAACTAAAAGTTGACATGAGATTTTAAATAGACCCCTTCCCTCTTTTTGAGCTCTCATGATTTATTGATGTCCTATTATGGTGATTTCTCCAAGACAAAACCATAAGCTTGCTTTTAAAAATCGAAATTTGCATTTAAATGATAGTAAACTCGAGCAAAAGTAAAGGTTGCCAATTTTCAATGATACTTTGTTTCAATCCTTATTCCTACTTAAGTAGAAGATTTAAGCCCACATGTAACAGTATGCTTTGAAAATTCAACTGATTATCAGATAATATCAAATATTTTTAAAAAATTTCTTGATACTCTAGGGTAAGTTGGGGCGCAAGCAACTTCCAAATATGTTTTTTTTTTTTTTGATAAATCAACATATATTTGCAAATATGAAAATAAATAACTAAAATATCTCAACAAGCAGTGCTGCTTTAAATATTTTTATTAGTAAAAGTCTGCCAATAAGTTAAATATAGGGAGAACTCAGCTAATCCTAGCCTAGAGTACCATTTTCATTAGCTACAAGAAATGAACACAAAGTTATTCTAAAATAAATATTTTATTAAAATAACATAATTTATTCAAAGAAGTTATTTGAGAACCATCAATATTTTTAGAATTATGTGGGCAGTTCTTTTAATCTACATGTTAAATCTAGTACACACAATAGCATCACATTCCAAAGATATGCCAGAGTCACAACATAGGTCCTTTCAGTTTTAAAATGATCTTGAATGAAGATCCATGTGCATTCTAAAGATGAATATTCATCTGCATGAAAGAATGAATGAAAGAACAACTGAATCCTTCGTCGTTGTTGTAATTGGAATTCCCAGTCATGGGTTACTCGGATAGATGTTGCCTGTATAAAAAAAAACAAAGAATATTATAAAAGTTGTTCACAATAACTTAACACATTCCCCATGTCATTTTCATTCTTGATATTTCCCCTTAGCAAATGGTTAAGATTTTACTTAATTTATAAGTATTCTTCACTCCATTTTTTTTGCCAGTTCAGGGAGTGAAGTTAAATTTTGACCAAAACTTTAATGCAGTTAAACAATTACTCCTAAATCCACATTCAGGCTGTTGTTCATAAGTCTATCTTGAAGAATTAAACATTAGTTTTACTATTGCAATCATCACACTTATCTCATCAAAAGCCACATTATCGAGAACCTTGCACCAGACAAATTTCTTCGTTTCATTAAATGGCCTTATTACACCGACAGACCTTTCCCCCAATTCAATTACACTGAAAAGCCAATTCACTGACAATTGTTTCACTGAATTCCATAACACCGACAGGACTTAATAACTGACTGTAAAGACAGGTGTAATGATCAATTCGTTGAAACGCTTTGACAGTGTTGTGGAATTCTGTGAAACTTCTTTACAGTGAGTGTACTGGAATATGGAGAAGCATCTTGTTTGGAAAACATTCTGTTAGTGTAATGGTCCATTTTGAGAAATAATTTGGTGGGGAAATAGTCTTTCGGTGTAACAATTTGTCCATGAATAGGATTTTAGCGAGATGAAATAGGAGTATCGTGCTACTTTTACCATTTCTATTCTTACCTCTACAATTTATCTAAATCTGACAGATTATGGTTAGCTTGAGTTATGTTTTTTTTCTTCAAAATATTTGTAAATGTGGCATGTAACTATCTAAAAAAATGTTGCATTTTAAATCAAATTTATATAGGCTCAGAATATACCTCAATCCAACAGTAAAAGTCTTCAAGCTTTAAATAAAACATGTTGTTAGTATTATTAAGCTAAAATATTTACTGTTTCTTAATCAATTTGAAGGAAATAATGGGAAAATGATATTTGTAAATAGTATTGAGTACAAGGAAAGCAAGCATTAAATTGAAAAACATAGTTTGTAGAAACTTAAGCAACATACAGAAAGAGGGGAACCAAGTTAAAGAGCTCTAATTTAATTTATCTGAAGATTCATTAGTAGTATTATAATAGTAGCTTGTATTATTATATTAGTATATTAGAACCTATGATACGACCTGATAAAAGTACTGATTGTTTTATCACAGTAATAGTTTTATTCGTTAAGTACAATTCCCTTCTTTTGTTAAAACAACCATGTTTTTGGTCTCAGAAGGGGGCCGCTTTATTTAGGTTCTACTGTATTATAATAAGAGGAATAAAATTAGCATACTTCAAAAATAAATTAGTTAATGATGAAATGGGTAGATTTTTTGGGTATTAAGCTGTCCACTTTTTTCATTAATGTTAAAACTGTGACTGTCACCAAAAAAACAGAAAAAGATATATAGATGAGTAGAGCATTGAAAATTTTTTAGTAACTGTTTTGATTTTGGCGAATTGTTTAATGGCTTATCACGTTACCTTAAAATGTTACACACCAAATCAGTTTAATCCTTGATTAAAATTTTAAATTCACAATTGTTTATTTTATCAACAGTCCTTTTTGACAAAAATACATGACTAAACTTGATCAAATATGCAAATGAAACTAACAAAGTCATCTTATCTAAAACATAACATTTAATCATTGTAATATCTATCAGCAAAACTAGAAACTCATTAAATATTATCCTTGTGAAGTACATTACTATATTAAAAGCATTCTACTTATTCACACTCTACATTTCAATAAAATGTCATTTTACCTTTCAAAAAATACTTTGTCACTTCTGCAGCAGTTTTATTAGGTCTGAGGTCCAGACACATCAAGATAGGCTGTGTTGCTGTGTTAACATCTACATAGAACCTAGAATGGAAGAAACGCATTTACTTCCAGATATTTTTTTTTAAAAACAAAATCGTTTATTTCATAAATCAATTAATTCTATTATCTCAAATAATAAGTAAGAGTTTAAATGAGTTGTCATGTAGAAAATCTATTTTTAGCTTGTGGGATGTATTATTTATAATTCAAAGCACTCTTTTAAGAGCATATATTAATATGCTTAAAAGTTACCAATTTACTAAAAATTTCAATAACTTTTGACTAGTTGATCACAGTTTTATTTCAGCAATTTATTTTATAAACTGTATATATATTACGATAACCAAAGTTGGGGGAAGAATTGTTAAGGTATCTACCAAAATAACAAAGTAGAACCGTAATATTTTTCTCGAGTTACATTTCAATAAATCATGGTTAAATTGATCGAGACATTGTGAGTTTGGACAATTTAAAACTCCTTATAGAATAAGTAATCATATAGTAAGACTTGATTAAAAGCAAAAATAGTTAATTTTTACAAATTATTAAGAAAAAAAAAGCTTACCTTGTTTTTCTTTCACCACGGAATATACTGTTCTGTTCCGTTTCCGTTGGCTTTAGGCCGGTTTTTTTTTTCATTCTTCTTTTTTTACTTTGAAATTAATTTAGTTAACTTTGGGATTAAATAAGCTTTTGCAGTCTCTAAAGTTAAAAAAAGATTCACACATTAAACGTTTTATTTAAAAATAATAGTCCGATCGGGGTTTGTTTACTTTTGTTTTTATGTGAAATAATTTCAAAACCATACTTCGTTATGTCGCCAAAAGAGCGAAAACACACGATTTTTGGCGCCCATACACAACCGGAAGCTCGCAGCCCACCCTTCCGGTTTTGTTTATTTACTTTAAAAAGAGGTCTATTACTGCTTTCTCTTCAGATGACGCATAAGAATAAATTAGTTGTGGTTAGAAAAACTTATAATTTGATTGAAAATATTGAACAGTTTAGCGCTGACGATGCAGCTTAAAAAAAGTAATAAATTTTAAAAAATTTAATTGCTCTGCAAGCGTGTGGTAGTAACGAGCGAAGCTCGCATCAGCGCCAAAGGCGCGTAATCTAGCTGGTAAGACGCGGCTTTGCCGGGTCAATCCAGCTAGTTTATTATTAAAGAAATTATTTATTATTCGTAAATCACCTGTTTCTACATTCAATCTGTTTCCTGATTTCTTTGATGTCGAATTAGAATTTTTTTGCACTTTTCTTTTATGACTTTTATTTTCATCTAACCCTTACCAAATTAAAGAATATAATATAATAATGTCATTTATATGTTTATGATGCAAAATTAGATTTGAAATAAAATTAAGATAAAATAAGATTTGTAATATAAAATCAGTTTTCTAAACGTAGGGCTCCCCACTTCAGGGGAGGAACAACACAAATTTTAAGAATTTTCTTAAGAAATGGTATAGTAACTGCAATTTATCCCATAGTACTAAAATCGAGTTGAAACCCTGTTTTCCAGGGTCAAATCTCGATCTCTCTGGGAGTGGACCCACAGACCCCCCCTTTTTTTTGTGGAGCTCGTTATTGCTCTCGCAATCTGATACGATGAGGTTCAGTTCCTTCCTTTTAATTTCCGAAAAAGTTAATTTTACCTTAATTACATGTATGTAATTAACTATCGTAACAGAATAGTTGGTGACCAAACCACACGAATGAAGCTAAAGTCTTACGGGAGGAATGGGAAACTTGACTGAAGATTTGGGTTTTGTTTATAATAAAAAAAGAACACGTTATTAGCATATAACATAAGATAAAAGAAGATTTACAATTAAAGGCACAATATATCGTCGGTGAAGAAGTGATACCTCGTAAACGACAACCTGAATAAGCTTTACTTTGGCAAGCGGTTTTAGCCAAGGCAACTTTTGGCACCGAATTAATTGCGCCAAATCTGAAGTTCTTGATAGCTATCTACAAACTTGGAATTTGAGAAAAAAATAATGAAAGGGTCATCCGATCTTTTATAAGTTTTGGTATATCATTTATAAAATTGAAAAATTGATATTTAAATTAAATGAAAACGTTATAATTTCTATGGTAGAGATAATATAATAATCCAGTAAATAATAAAAAGAATTCATTCCAATAAATACACAGCTTTTATTAATAAAATAAAATACATTATAATTAAATAGATCGAATAATTGATTTCTTGGTTTTTTTTTTTTTTAATTTTCATTTCATTTAAATATCAATTTTTCAATTTTATAAATGATATACCAAAACTTATAAAAGATCGGATGACCCTTTCATTATTATTATTATTATTAGTAGTAGTAGTAGTAGTAGTGGTAGTGGTAGTGGTAGTGGTAGTGGTAGTGGTAGTGGTAGTGGTAGTGGTAGTAGTAGTAGTAGTCTGGTGGTAGGACTGATTTAAGCTCCTGTAGGTGTTTATATTTTAGATCAGATATTTTCAAAGGTTTAGGGTGAAGTTTCGGAAAGTCGTTTACTGATTGGAATGCTTGTGAATGGTTTCTGGCTATTGGTATGTTCAAAAAAGGACCATCAAAGTCTATTTTGGCTTGTATGACACCATCAGGAGTGTAATTTAAAACTTTAATATCGTTAACCTGCGGATCAGATGAATTTTTTCCGGGCCTGATGGATTTATAGAGAATAGGTTTGGTAAAATCTTTGATCATGTGGTGTTGTACGTCTGTAACTTCGTAAGGTGGTTTTCTAGAATTTTTCGTTATTTTAATGTATTCACTTGGGTGATAAACAGGGGAATTTTTCAGTTTTCTTTCTATTAGAGCGTGCACGGAATCTACTTCCATCTGAGTGTGTCATTTTTGTAGGTATTTCTGATAGACAGTTACATTATTTTGAACACTATAATTTATCAATGCATTTGATAAAATTGCATTTCTATTCTGGTACCCGCAACCATCGGAGTAGATGACAATGGGAACCGTGGATGTACCTAGGTTCATTGATGTTAAGTAATCTACTAACAAACTGGTCAAAGTGCTAGCTGTTAGATCCGCTTCAGTTTCAGTAAACCAGTAACATCTGTAATGTTTTGCATTCACATTATAGATTGTAAAATTGTGTACGCATAATTTAGTTCTATAAAACAAAGCTGAAGCATTTAACATTGGGCATACTTTTACGGCTTGAAGATCTTGGGTAAGCACAATGCATTTCCCTTTCTTACCATCTTCTTTATCTTTCTCCTTTTCTGCCCGTGCTTTATCTTTATTTTTAATGTGAATTGCATAAATATCTTCTGCTGTATTACCTACCTTATAAGACAGACAAACATCACACATATCTTTCTTGGGGGGTTGAAATGTAATGTTTTTTTGCTTTACAATTGAATTGAAAGTGAACTTAATTTTATCCGGCCGACCCACGAGGCGTCGTTTAAATGAAGTTTTCTTTTTAAGAAACAGATTCTTTGCTTCAGAGTTTTGTAAGATTCAGTCAGTATTTATTCCCCGTTTCAATAATCTTACTCTTATAGTGGTGAGTAAGCTTGCCACAAGTTTTTGATTTATTTATCATAACTTCTCTGGTATCCGCTAGAGTCCGTTTAAATTTAAATGGGACCCATTTGAAAACAATTCTAATCTAATGCAACAAACCGCGTCCAAATCGGTCCAGTAGAACATACCAAAAGGGCCTGGCAAAGATTCAACATTTATATTCGACGAATTGATAACCTCCTCCTTTTCGAAGTCGGTAAAAAGTGGGTCGCGATGTTCAAAAGTTTGAGAACGCCTGCTATGGAAAATTTCGGACAGTCTGGACTGAAAGTGTTAAAACTAAAACCAAAGTAAGATGCATGGGGAAGTTAAGTAGCTTCTCTTAAAAATTATTTACATATAAACAGAATTCTAAAATTCCACTTCAGCTGCTCATTTGTTTGAAAACTGGGAAGTTACAGGTAATTAAATAGAGAAGATAATTTTAAATCGGTTTGAGAGTTGCATTGTTAATTTGTACCTATTGATAAATTTTAAATGTATTATGTAATAAAATGGTTTTTTTTTTAATTTCAGATCATTCGTGAAGAGGTGAGTTTTGAGCATCTTCTAATTTACAAGGCAGCCAAGTTTGTGTCGAAGAATTGGATAATTTTAATTTATAATTTTAACAGTATAATTCTTTATAGAAAAAATAGTCCGAATAAATATTGAGGAACCGAGGGTGGAAAACCCTCGGCGTTGTGTTCTTATTCTTTATATCAAAGAAAAGTTAGAAGCTCATAGGGAAACATTTTCAGGCTAAACTCACAAAAAAAAGGATGAAAATTATACAGGTAAGAAAGTGACTCCAAACATTACTGTGAAAAAATTAACTGCGGAATTTCATTAGGAGAGTATATTAATATTGAAAAGGGGGTTCTGATTTGCCAAACCTATTCAGTTAGCACCACTCGGGGTGCATTTGATGTACCTTTTTGATTGGTCGATTTAAACTGCTTCAGATAAAACGCGGCAAGTTTATTTAAGAATTTGACGATATCTCTGCATTTCCTGCCTAGTACGTTTGGATTTGGCGTTAAAAATAATGCTCTTTGATACTTTTTTTTCAGCTTTTCTACGATAATACAGAAGGTAATTTTTTGTTTTTACAGAAAGTGTTTTGAGTCATCTACTAACACCTGTAAAATTCTTGTTCAATTCTGTGAGTTTAGCCATAGAATGTTTCCTTGTCAGTAGAGAATTGACTTTAAATACTATTGTTCATGAAAGGGTACGATGGGGTTCCCAAGCGTTTTATAAATTAAATTGGTTGTAGAAAGTATTGAAAAGGTTTCTCAACGGTTTTCACTTACGAAGGACCCCAATAATACTAAAAATCGTACCATGGGAAATTTAATTTTTTTAAATCTTCCGTTGAAAAAGCTTTTATTGCAATTTGTTCCAGGTGTAGGGACTAGTTTTCCAGAATTAAGAATTTAAAAAAAAATTAAATTTTAAACTCCGTTTCAATTTTTACTGGATAAATATGGCATTTTTCGGCATCACATTTAAAAATTGACCTATAAACATGTATTACAAGTTTATATAGTAAAACTTAAATTTAAAATTTTTTTAATTTTTAAAAAAATTAAATTTTTCTGGAAAAATTTTGTTAATTATAGTTTTTACTTGTTATTTAAAAAATTTCTGAATGAAAGATGCCAAAGTATTACCGGTTTTTACTTGTTTGGAAGCTGGTCCTATGTTTCACCAATTTCAATTTATTAAATTAATTTACTAATTAGTTAAGAGTTAATTACACCAGTTTTCCATTATATTATATAACTATTTGTAGGCAAAATCCACTAAAAAATGACCTTTTCAAAAGCCTCAAAAGTGTAAGGGCACCATTTTGAGAAAAAAATAAATCAAATTTTCGCAAAAAAAAAAAAAGAAAAAAAATTAATCTTCCTTAACTTGTAAAATTTTCAAATTTTAGTATGTTAATACTTAGGTCACTTCTAAATGAGGACCGTTGGACTTATCTCTTTTGACTTTTTTATTAGGTTTTTAGGGTTTTTTTCATATAGCTAAATATTCAAATTAATTTTAAGAATTGAAATTTCAATTTTTTTTTCTAAAGTAAAGGCAATATTCAGTTTTGTCATTCAAAAATAACCTATAAACATGTATCACATCTCTATATTGTTTTAAAATATTTTTCGACCATTTTTTAAAAATACAAAAAAAATTAAATTTTCCAAGGAACGATTGGGGGTAATTCCTAAGTGGAAACCGTCGAGAAACCTTTTAATGCAACTTTTCCTTCCGAGGTTTGGTCTCCCCCCCCCCCGCTATTTCAGTGGACTGGTTTAGTCATATTAGTCCAATCCAAGAGTCCAATCCTTCGTTAATTTAAAAACTGTTAGTGCTACATTTAGACTATTTTTATTGGTCAGAGCACGTAACAATATAACCGCGATTTACGGACCAATCGAGAACCTACAAAAATAGCGGAAAGTAGCGGGTATTTGTTCAAGGCGTGTAGCAGATGCATCGTTTTTTTCCTGTATTTTGTAACTGCCACCCTTTTTTTTGCCCATCTCTACTATTTTCAAAACGTAACCAGAAGTGATTTCAGGCCTTTCTCGAGAAAGTCAACAATACATACAGCAGAGACATACTTTTACAAATATACATACGAAACAGACTAAAATAAAAAAAATGTGACGTAGGAATGCCCTGCAGTTGTAAAGATAAATAACTATTTATAAAATATCTAGAATAGACCTGTAAGTACAAAAATAGAAATATTCATTCTTTGCAAGTTTTAATAAAATTAACGTGAATGGAGAAATTCGTTACGAAATTAACCTTGGGAACCCCTAAATGACCAACATAGTGTAATTTTTTTTGACAGAATGCTGAAACGCGCTACTTAGTAATTGGTAATTTTTGACAGATAACTGTATTATTCTTGCCGAATATTATTTAAATTTTAGCCATGTTCTACATAAATACCTTCAATGCGAGTTGGGGTAGAATCGCGTATTTCAGCCACCATTAAGCTTTTGATTTTAGATTATTAGTTTAAACATTTCAGCTACTATCAGGCCTTTTAATGCGGTAAATATCTCTCAAATTGTTTTGTAGAAAGATTACCATTCTTATAGCGCATTTCAGCTACCATTAGGCATATTGATGAGTTAGGTTCATGATTTTCAAAACAAATCACCAGAGTATAATATTTTACTAGCGCAATTCAGCTACCATTAGGCCTTTTGGTGCGGGAACATAACTCCTCAAACTGTTTTGTAAGAAGATTAACATTCTTATAACGCATTTCAGCTACCATTAGGCATTTTGATGAGTTAGGTTCATGATTTCCAAAACATCACAAGATTATAATATTTTATTAGCGCAATTCAGCTACCATTAGGCCTTCTGGTGCGGTTAGATAACCCCTCAAACTGTTTTGTAAAAAGATTACCTTTCTTATAGCGCATTTCAGCTACTATTAGGCATTTTGATGAGTTAGGTTCATGATTTCCAAAACATCACAAGATTATAATATTTTATTAGCGCAATTCATCACCTGTTTCTACAATCAATCTGTTTCCTAATTTCTTTGATGTCGAACTAGAATTTTTTTTGCATTATTCTTTTTATGACTATTTTATTTTAATCGACCCCACAGAGTACTAGAACAGAGAGTCCACGGCCATAGGCCATAATGGAAATCGAAAATCATGACATCTTGTTACAGGTTGGGAGAATTGTGGCGCTGGGATCGCACTAAACTCACTAGCGTCTGGATTCAGTCTGAATCGTTCGCCGGCTGCCTATGGGAGATCGAAAACACCTTTTTGCACACGCGCTGAGTTCTAATTTGGCGAGAGATTTAAGCGGCCGGCATACGTTCCAGACTCTAGAGTGGCGCCCTCACATCAGTAACGCATTTGAAAATAGCCTCGTGGACCCTCTGTTAGGATATTTCTCTGTGATCGACCCCTTACCGAATTAAAGAATATAATATTTTGTCATTTAATATGATTATGATGCCAAATTAGATTTGAAATAAAATTAAGATAAAATAAGATTTGAAATATAAAATCAGTTTTCTAAACGTAGGGCTCCCCACACCAGGGGAGGAGCAACACAATTTTAAGGAATTTTGTTGAGAAATGGTATAGTAACTGCAATTTATCCCATAGTACTCAATTCGAGTTGAAACTCTGTTTTCCAGGGTCAAATCTCTCTAGGAGTGGACCCTCCGACTCCTTTTTTTTTTTGTGGAGCTCGTTATTGCTCTCGCAATCTGATACGATGAGGTTCAGTTCCTTCCTTTTAATTTCCGAAAAAGTTAATTTTACCTTAATTACATGTATGTAGTTAACTATCGTAACAGAATTGTTGGTGACCAAACCACACGAATGAAGCTAAAATCTTACGGGGGGGGGATGGGAAACTTGACTGGAAGATTTGGGTTTTGTTTATAAAAAGTGGGTTGGCGATGTTCAAAAGTTAAGAACGCCTGCAATAGAAAATTTCGGATAGTCCGGACTGAAAGTGTTAAATCTAAAACCGAAGTAAGATGCACGGGGAAGTTAAGTAGTTTAAAAATTATTTAAATATAAACATAATTCTAAAATTCCAGTTCAGCTGCTCATTTGTTTGAAAACTGGGTACAGGTAATTAAATAGAAAAGATAATTTTAAACCGGTTTGAGAGTTGCATTGTTAATTTGTACCTATTGATAAATTTATGTGTTATGTAATAAAATGTTTTTTTTTTTTTTTTAATTTCAGATCTTTCGTAAGAGGTGAGTTTTGAGCATCTTCTAATTTACAAGGCAGCCAAGTTTGTGTCGAAGACAGTCGAATTCGCGTTGGATAATTTTAATTTATAATTTTAACAGTATAATTCTTTATAGAAAAAATAGTCCGAATAAATATTGAGGAACCGAGGGTGGTAAACCCTCGGCGTTGTGTTCTTATTCTTTATCAAAGAAAAGTTTGAAGCTCACAGGGAAACATTTTTAGGGTAAACTCACAAAAAAAGGATGAAAATTTTACAGGCATAAGAAGGTGACTCCTAACATTAATGTGAAAAAATTAACTGTGGAATTTCATTAGGAGAGTATATTAATATTGAAAAGGGGGTTCTGATTTGCCAAACTTATTCAGTTAGCACCAACTCGGGGTGCATTTGATGAACCTTTTTGATTGGCCGATTTAAACTGCTTCAGATAAAACGCGGCAAGTTTATTTAAGAATTTGACGATTTCTCTGCATTTCTTGCCTAGTACGATTGGATTTGGCGTTAAATGCTCTTTGATACTTTTTTTCAGCTTTTCTACTGTAATTGTTTTGAGTCATCTACTATCCCCTGTAAAATTCTCGTTGAATTCTGTGAGTTTAGCTATGGAATGTTTTTCTTGTCAGTAGAGAATTGACTTTAAATACTATTGTTCATGAAAGGGCATGATGGGGTTCCCAAGCGTTTTATAAATTAAATTGGTTGTAGAAAGCATTTAAAAGGTTTCTCAACGGTTTTCACTTACGAAGGAGCCAAATAATACTAAAAATCGTACCATGGGAAATTTAATTTTTTTAAATCTTCCGTTGAAAAATCTTTAATTGCAATTTGTTCCAAGTGTAGGGACTGGTTTTCCAGAATTAAGAATTTTTTTTTAAAAATTTAAATTTTAAACTCCGTTTCAAATTTTAATGGATTAATATAGCATTTTACGGCATCACATTTAAAAATTGACCTATAAACATGTATTACAAGTTGATATAGTAATACTTAAATTTAAAATTTTTTTAATTTTTAAAAAAATTAAATTTTTCTGGAAAAATTTTGATATTTATAGTTTTTACTTTTTATTTAAAAAATTTCTGAATGAAAGATGCCAAAGTATTACCGGTTTTTACTTGTTTGGAAGCTAGTCCTATGTTTCACCAATTTCAATTTATTAAATTAATTAACTAATTAGTTAAGAGTTAATTACACCAGTTTTCCATTATATTATATAACTATCTGTAGGCAATATCCACTGAAAAATGACATTTTCAAAAGCCTCAAAAGTGTAGGGCACCATTTTGAGAAAAAAAAAATCAATTTTTCGCAAAAAAAAAAAATTAAACTTCCTTAACTCGTAAAATTTTAGTATGTTAATACTTTGGTCATTTCTAAATGAGGACCGTTGGATTTATCTCTTTTGACTTTTTTATTAGGTTTTTAGGTTTTTTTTTTAATTTTATAAATTGAAATTTCAATTTTTTTTTCTAAAGAAAAGGCAATATTCGGTTTTGGCATTCAAAAATAACCTATAAACATGTATCACATTTCTATATTATTGTTTTGTTAAAATATTTTTCAACCATTTTTAGAAATATAAAAAAATTAAATTTTCCAAGGTACGATTGGGGTCATTCCTAAGTGAAAACCGTTGAGAAACCTTTTATTGCAATTTTTCCGAGGTTCGGTCCTTTTTTTCGCTATTTTAGTGGACAGGTTTAGTCATTATTAGTCGCTTCTACATTCTAGAGTTTGTCAAATCCGCTACTTTTTTTTTCTTTTTTGAAAACGTTACATTCGTTGAGGAAAAGTAGCTGCTAAACAAAGCACTTTTGAGACAAATGCCACAGACCGATCGTTCGTCAATTTAAAAACCGTTAGTGCTACATTTAGACTATTTTTATTGGTCACAGCACGTAACAATATAACAGCGATTTTCGGACCAATCGAGAACCTACAAAAATAGCGGAAAGCAGCGGTTATTGTTCAAGGCGTGTAGCAGATACAGTGGAAGCTCTTATAACGACCTGCTCTTATAAAAATCCTCTCTTATAAAGACCCAAAAATTAGTCTCTATAAGAGCACAAAAGTGCTCTTATAAAGACTAATCTTCGAATCGATTCAGCTTATCGAATACTTTTCTGGATCGCTATGTTTGCGTCACACATGAATTAGCCAATAAACGAATATCAAAGTATGACAAACAGCACCAAGTAACCATCGCATCTTCTTCTCGCTTGCTTTCGCCCGGGGTAACCGGCTACAATCCCAAAACGAAATCGTGCGCTACCCAATGCCTTTGTTGATTTGAGACTTATTTATTATTATTATTAGCGTTTTAGTTTTATGTAAGCATCCGAACATTCTAAGGAAGTTAAGCTACGCAATAAATTAATATCAAAATAAAAATTTAATAGCAAACACAAATATTTATACTTTGTAAAATATTGATCTTAAATTTCATAGCAAAAAATAAGGTAATATAACATTAAATTGAAAGAATCAAGAATTCATATAAAATAATAAATAATTGCTTAAATTTAAAAAGGAAATTAAATTTAAATTTAAAAATTTCTGAGGAAAAATCAATTGGGCGATTCGAACTGTGTTCTAAATCCCAACGATCTAGTATCCCACTGTTTGGATATAATGGCAAAATATACAACCAAGGGTTTCAGTTAGTTGATTAAAAAAACGTATTACGGGTAACTGCAATTTCCATAATCCATCCCTTTGCCTTTGACGATTGAGGGTTAGTGATCGTTTTCAGGTTTAGTTTTCCTCCAAACTTTATAAACCAATCTACTAAAAATATATTTGAGGGAATCGAGTCCACCTTCCCGAAAAGTATCAAAATTGATAGTTTAGTTTAACGAGTTTATTACTTTTAAACGAGTGATATTCTACACTCGAGTGTATCACTCGAAGTTTGCTTTTAACGACAAAAAACTCGGTACGGATTAATTACGTTATAAGCAGTGGCGGCTCGTCCATAGGAGCACAGGAGCAAGTGAACACCCACAGAAAAAGTAGAACAAAAATCGAATAAAAAGATTAATAAATATCAATAGAAATATATTCTCAATTTCTTTTTTATACTTAGAATTATGTTTCTCCCCCCCTTCTCTACTCAATAAGAAATATTTACTACCGGAAACGCGAAACAAATCGAAAAAAGAATGAACTCTTATTTTTCTTTCCTTTTTCGCACGTGTGAGCGTAAAAAATATGAGATTCCGAAGAAACCCGGACTGCTTGCCGGGGGAATTTTTATCTTACGGCCTCGAAATTTGGATTTCCGATAGCACAGATTTTGTGTGCCGAGGCTTGCGTTTTTGAAGCTCAGCTTGTTTTTTTTTTGTGGTCAGGATTTTTTCGGCTGATTAGAAAATGACAAAAGTACTTTTTGAGAAGAAAATTATAATCTTCATGTCAACTAATTTTTATTAATTATAAAAGGTGTTTGTGAGGTATTATGTTATGAATAAGTATTATGACTTTCCCCTCAATGGTATTATAAAAAATGAAATGAATATATTCATAAGTAATTGTTATTTTCCATTAAATCCATATTATTTCAAAATGAAAGCGTATGCTGTGAAGAATTTAGGCATTTAAAACTACTCCTGAGAGATATTTTTTTTATGTATTGGTCCAACATCCTTCTCAGATCTTGTGTAAATTTTAATTTTTTTAAAATGGGTGTGAACACCCAGTTTTTCAACTCACGAGCCGCCACTGGTTATAAGAGCTTCCACTGTACATCGTTTTTCTCCTGTAGCAATTTTTCTTCTGTATTTTGTATTTTGTAACAGCTACCCGTTTTTGCCCATCTCTAGTGACTTCAGGCCTTTCTCGTGAAGGTCAACAATACATATAGCAGTGACATACTTTTACGAATATAAATACTGTCATACCGCGAGGAGAAGAGCTTTGAACAGGGTTGCTGTGAGTAGACGAGTCCAAAAGAAGAGGGAAGCTGGTATGAATTGAACTGCATTATTTGGGTTTTTAAGCGTACATTTGGCGAGTGAGAAAACGCGTTTCGCGAATGAAAATAAGATAATCATATTTTATTAAACTACATTAAAATATAGATTATCTTTGGAATTTCTCGTTAGTAAAAATCGAATTAATGAACACGGTAACTATAAATCCAAAAAATTATAAAATATCCAAATAAAATCAGATAAATTGATGTAAATCACATAACATAATATCAAATTAAACAGATCAGATTCGGTGAAATATTTAAGATCAGTTGAAAAAGATCAGATCAGTTAAAATGGATCAGATCAGTTAAATAGATCAGATCAGTTAAACAGATCAGATCAGTTAAAATGGATCAGATCAGTTAAAATGGATCAGATCAGTTAAAATGGATGAGATCAGTTGAAAAAGGTCAGATTAGAAATATTTAATCAAATCAGATGTAATGCGAAACGAAATTCCAAAATTCGTTACTCTAGAATCGAAAGAGTACACAGCTGAAAGATAGCCACTCAGATTTGGCTTGGAACATTTATTTTAGCGCCAAGTGAATTACCATCACCCCCAAAATTCAGTGGAATAATCCGTTTCTATAACAACCGCAGCATCATCGTATGACGTCAATAGCTCTTCTCCTCGCGGTACGACAGTACGCAACACACTAAAATATAAATATTGCATTCTTTGCAAGTTGTAATAAAATTAACGCGAATTAACAAATTCGTTACGAAATTAACCTTGGGAACCTCTAAATGACCAACATAGTGTAATTTTGTTTTGACAAAATGCTGAAATGCGCTACTTAGTAATTGGTAATTTTTGACAGATAACTGTATTATTCTTGCCGAATATTATTTAAATTTTAGCTATGTTCTACACGAATACCTTCAATGCGAGTTGGGTTAGAATCTCGTATTTCAGCCACCATTAAGCTTTTGTATTTCGATTATTAGTTTAAACATTTCAGCTACCATGAGGCCTATTAATGCGGTAAATATCTCCCAAATTGTTTTGTAGAAAGATTAACATTCTTATAGCGCATTTCAGCTACCATTAGGCATTTTGATGAGTTAGGTTCATGGTTTCCAAAACATATCACAAGATTATATTTTATTAGCGCAATTCAGCTACCATTAGGCCTTCTGGTGCGGTTTGATAAACCCTCAAACTGTTTTGTAAAAGATTACCATTCTTATAGCGCATTTCAGCTACCATTAGGAATTTTTATAAGTTAGGGTCATGATTTCTAAAACATATCACAAGAGTATAATATTTTATTAGCGCAATTCAGCTATCATTAGGCCTTCTGGTGCGGTTAGATAACCCCTCAAACTGTTTTGTTAAAAGACTACCATTCTTATAGCTCATTTCAGCTACCATTAGGCATTTTGGTGAGTTAGGTTCATGATTTCCAAAACATTTCACATGATTATAATATTCTATTAGCACAATTCAGCTACCATCAGGCCGTCTGATGCGGTTAGATAACCTCTCAAACAATTTTGTAAAAAGATTACCATTCTTATAGCGCATTTCAGCTCACATAAGGCATTTTGAAAAGGTAGGTTCATGGTACTCTGTGGTTCATGGTTTCGAAAACAATTCACTGAGAATAACAGAGGGTCCATAAGGCTATTTTCAAATTCTGCCCGAGAAACTCAATGATTAGGTAGGCAGCACATTTGGCTATGACGTGTTTATTCAATCTGTCCTTTTGGAGGGCTATTGGAGGATCAAGTTTTTTCTCCGCCTCTCGTGACGTGACGCGATCCAAGCGCCAAAATTCTCCCAACCTGTACAAACGTTCCTAAATCTTATTGTT
Source organism: Tetragnatha montana (assembly GCA_963680715.1). NCBI lineage: Eukaryota > Metazoa > Arthropoda > Arachnida > Araneae > Tetragnathidae > Tetragnatha > Tetragnatha montana. The sequence goes on from OY796677.1 coordinate 27,805,378, forward strand.
AACAAACAAGAAGAATGAAAGAAAAGTCGATAGCCCTGAGGGTACAGTCAGAAGTGGCAATTTTAATACACGGGCATTATTTTATTGATTTCCTACAGTAGAAAAATTGCTCGTGTCATGAAACCGCTTTTGCTGACTTTACCCTTATCTGTACCCTTGTGTGTCCTGCATTTTGCTAAACAGTTTTGAAGTACACAGGGTGGTTCAAAAGTCCATTTTAAGAATTTTATTTGGAACCAATGTCTCCTAGAGTCATGAAAGTAAGGTGTATCTCTTGGTAAGAGACCATGGAGAATCTAGGCTCTCTAGGAGAATCCAATGAGATGACTTACAGCTCTCCTAACGGCAAAATAATAAAGTTAAAAACATTAGTTAAAAAAAACAAAGGACATGGAACAAAAGCTCCGAAGAGAAAATTGTTGGCAAATCATATAAAACGCGCAAAAAAAAAATTCATCAAAATATCTTTATTATTCGAGGAAATATTAGCATGTGAAAATAGTACTTTTTCAAGTCTCAATAAAGAAAAAGTTCACAAATTTGTAAGTTTTTTATTTTTTAAATATTTTTTTTTTATTTAGCTAAAAAAAAACTACATAATGACAATGTAAAAAAAATAGGAAATTTGCTACCTTTTTCTTCTTTAAGGCCTGAAAAAGTGCTAATTTCACTTGCGGATATTGAAGATATTTTTGTAGAATTTTTCTTAGCGACAATTTTTTTTTGAAGATTTTGTTGTATCTTCTGTGGTTTTTAATTAATGTTGCAACTTTCTACTTCGCCGCTATAGCGACGCTGTAAGTCATCTCAATGGATTCTGCATAGTCTTTTACCTAGGGGTACACCTTACTTTCATGATCCGAGGAGACGTTGATTCCAAATGAAAGCTGTGAAACGGACTTTTGAAACACACTGTATCTAGAATTAGAAAAATTTTAGCAAATTTGCATCCAATTTTTTCCGAGAAACACGTTGGTTTATAACATAAAAACATTTCCTGAAGTTGGACTGTGACTTTATTTTCTAGGGGGTTCATAATTTATGAAATTTCCAGAAGTCGTTAAAAGACCACTAGTTCTCAAACATGGGCGTCATTTAGGGGGGGGGGGCAATTGCCCCCCCCCAAGGTTTCCACTCTTAAGTGAAAAATTGCTGAGAGTCCCTGGAAAATTTTGTCACTTCCACAAGAAGCAACAGATTTAACTCAAAACATCCCAAAAGCAGTTAAAGCACTACTTTTGAGGGTCTAATTTCAAAATTTTCTGGGGGAGAACCCCCAATCCCCCTCCTGACCTTTGATGTCTGTTATACAATTTGTCTCCCTTGAAAATTCTGCCGTTTACAAGAAGCAGTTCCCTTTGGGAACCAAAGAGTTTGAAGCCCCTAGGAGTCTGGTTTAAAGGGGAATTTTCAAAAATGTTTACTGGGGGAGGATCTCCGCCCCCCCTTGAAAATTTTACGTTTATTTATAACTTTTTTTCCCCTAGAAAATTCTATGCTTTACAAGGAACTGTTCTTTTTGAATGTAACCCAAAGGACCTCAAAATGAGCTGAAACACTACTTTAAAGAGGCAAATTTCAAAACAATTTCTGAGGGAGGACCCCCAGACCCCCCTTTAAAATTTTTAAATATATATTATGTTATACATTTTATTTTCCTTGAAAATTCTGCCATTCACAACAAGCAGTTCCCTCTGGGTGCTCCCCAACAAGGTTGCAAGGGAGATAAAACCCTAGTTTAAAGGGTAATTTTCAAAAAAAATTCTGAGGGAGGACCTCCGGCTCCCCTTGAAACTTTGACGTTTATTTGTAACTTTTTTCTGTAGAAATTATGTGGTTTACAAGGGGCTGTTCTCTTCGGATGTAACTTAAATGTTGTAAAAATGAAGCAAAATTTAAAATTTTTTCTGGGGGTGACCCCCAGACCCCCCATTTTTTAAAAATAAATCCTTGCCCCCCCCCCAACCAAAAACTGAAATGACGCCCCTGTTCTCAAAAGTAAAGAAAAATATAATATTTAATATGTTTGTAACTAGAACCGTAAATTCCCCTAAAATAAGTAATATTACTTATGGGAAATGAATATAGGACTTTTCCGTAGCATGATATAACTAATTTATTAGTTTTGAAAGGGACCTCTGCCCTTTCTTCTCCCCCTTTTATACTCCAAATATGCTTTATATTAATGAAAGTTAAATTATTTTTAATTTCAATGTTTCAATGTATGCATAATTCGTTAACCATAATTACAAATTTATCATATATTCCATAAATGTCTGGCTAAACCTAAAGGTTACAGCTGCCTTTTTAGTTTTTATAAAAAAAATCAGCTCATTACAGAAAGAAGGGGCCAATTGGTTCTGTTGAGTTTAATCTTATCTTATCTGCGGAAAAAAAAAGATATTCCTGCAAGAAATGTAAAGAGAGAGAGAAAGCTGCACTTAATATTGACGTTGTAACCACCTGACAAGTTTTTTTTTTTTTTGACAAGGCTCCCCTCAACGAGAGTCTCGGGTGTGTTTTTCATTTTGTAAGTTAAGTGTAGATGGCGCTACCATATAGGGTCTCTAGATATCAGTAGAGACATCAGGGGACGTCCATAAATTACGTGAAGTGTTTTTTCCAAATTTTGGACCCCTGCCCCATGGTGAGATTTTGCTGGATCCCCCCTCCTTCTCGAATGAGATTTTATCAATCACTAGTTTCGTCTTATCCTTATCGGCATAACAATTATTACCATCCAGATTGCATTTTGGAATTTTTAATCACATACTACACAACATTTACCTCACTCTTTATTTTAGGATTGGATTGGGTTTTTTTTTCTAAATTTAAAGATTTACAAAAGCAAGAGGACGGAGTGGAATGTTTTATACGCTTTTTAAACTGGAAACATCAACAAAATAAATATGTAGCATTTTCAAGAATATGTAAGAACAAGCAAAATTTAATTTCATTTCTTCATTTTTAAAAAATTGTTAAGTTGTAAAACTCCAAAACTTGCTCAAATGAATTTGTTACTATGAAAACACTCCTGAATTACTTTGAACCATACCAAACTTTAATTTTATTTTAACTTGAAGTCTATTCTTACAGAAAGCATTTAACAAGAGTGCAGTGTTTTTAAATGAGACCATAGGAGGTTTGGAAACAGTCAAGATAAATTAAAATCCTGCAAAGTTTACATGGGGAAATACCCCTGTATCCTACCATAGTTCTGTTACATTCCTTTTTTTCCCCCTCATTTTAAAAGGGGTTTCCTATCCTTGCAATCAATCATTAATTACATTTCAAATAGTTATAACCATGGTTGAAGTTGGAAAATTTTCCTGGAAGAAATTGGATTAAACCCTTCTGAATGAAACATATGCTTCTATTTCCTAATTACCCGAGGTTTAATTTCTATGACCAGTTTTGCACTCATGAACATTGCCAAGACTGATTTCAGTCTTCTATAGACAGATTTTACCCATGATTATAACTCTTGCAACATTATATTGATGTACAAGAAATGCTTCCTTTAATCATGAAGAAAATGGAAGATTAAATGTGTTTCCCCTACTCTAACAGCTTATCCCAGACATACCAGTTAACCTATTACAATTCCCTGGAAATTCAAGTCTTATCATTAATTACTCATGTGTGAATAATTCTTTAAACTAACAAGGGCCTCTTTTGATGCTTTTAAGAATAATTTCCTTCAAATTTATTAGCACATCTTGTCGCCACTTCTCTTTAATATACGACTATTAATCAGGTTCCCCATACAATATTTTAGTTTTACATTAATTGCTCCTTAAAAATGCTAGATTTTAAAACGAAAGTATATCAGCATTACTTATGCTTCAGCCTGAATTCTACTCATGGATATTGAAAACAAAATAATTATCACGGCATAAAAAGCTTTTATTCAACAAATGAAGTTCACAATACTTGCAAAAATTCAAGTAAGTAAAATATAAAAAATACTTTATCAATCGTTGTGTTAAAAAAATATGAAAAACACTGGTTTTAGTCTTTAGAATGAGTATCAGAACCTATGTTAAACAAATTTCTTTGTTAACTCATTGCATTATGAGAGCACTTGCGCGACTTGTGGATGTAAATTTACTCTGCAACAGGTTGTTCTTCATCTTCGAAGTCACCCTCGTCGTCAGCGGTGGCTTCTTGGTATTGCTGATACTCGGAAATGAGATCATTCATGTTGGATTCAGCTTCAGTGAATTCCATCTCATCCATACCCTCACCAGTGTACCAATGCAAGAAAGCCTTTCTTCGGAACATAGCTGAAATAAAGGTAAACACGTTGCATTTAACCAGGAATTCACACAAAATTATTAACTGAAAATTAACATGCAGATACATGAGGATTGTTTGATAGTTAAGGATGAAAAAGTCAAAGCCTTTTACAAGGTTAATCAATGAATCTACATTGCAATTGTCATTTAATTGTAAAGCTTTAGTTGTGGAAATCATAAGAATTTTCAAAATCAACAGATCATAGCAATTACGATAAGAGCAAAACTTTTAATGATCCTTACCTGTGAATTGTTCAGAGATTCTCTTGAAGAGTTCTTGGATAGCAGTGCTGTTTCCAATGAAAGTAGCAGACATCTTGAGACCACGGGGAGGAATATCGCAGACAGCGGTCTTGACGTTGTTCGGGATCCATTCCACAAAGTAGCTGCTGTTCTTGTTCTGTACATTGAGCATCTGTTCGTCAACCTCCTTCATGCTCATGCGTCCTCGGAAGATGGTGGCCACAGTCAGGTACCTTCCATGTCGGGGGTCGCAGGCAGCCATCATGTTCTTGGCATCGAACATCTGCTGAGTGAGTTCGGGGACAGACAGGGCTCTGTACAGTTGGCTGCCTCGGGAAGTGAGAGGGGCGAAACCGGGCATGAAGAAGTGGAGTCGAGGGAAAGGAACCATGTTGACGGCCAGTTTCCTGAGATCAGCGTTCAGCTGACCAGGGAACCTCAGGCAAGTGGTGACACCGGACATTGTGACAGAGACGAGATGGTTGAGATCGCCGTAAGTAGGAGTGGTAAGCTTAAGAGTACGGAAGCAAATGTCATACAAAGCTTCATTGTCAATACAGTAGGTTTCGTCAGTGTTTTCTACAAGTTGGTGAACGGATAGGGTAGCGTTGTAAGGTTCAACTACAGTATCTGACACCTGAAATAGGAGGAATAATTAGCTAAAAGGCAAATAACATAAATGAATAAATTACAGATATGCTTGGTTAACAGATATTGCGTTTTTTAAAAGGTAGATAATCAAGTATGATGTCATGTAAATCATTAAAATAAATTGTGATATAAATTCAAATGGTAACAAATGCAGATGACCAGTCACAACTTTTGAATATCAACATTTTGATCAAATGGTACCGTTAAAAATTTATGGCATCTGCACTCTAATCAAACATACAAAAAAAAAAAAAAAGAGACAAAAAACATTTTTTTTCGACATATATTTCTTCCAAGTTTTTCCTTTTTTGTTAATCTGTGTAGCCATTATTTTTGTATTTATGTGGTTATTGTTTCTTTGTAAATTGCATTTATTCCTTTTTATATGTACCGCCACCTTGTAAACGGACATGCACCCAATGCAAGTCTATGTCATTTTAACCAAATATAGTTAGTTACCTTAGGAGAGGGCATGACGCTAAATGTGTTCATGATTCTGTCGGGATACTCTTCACGAATTTTTGAGATCAAGAGGGTACCCATTCCAGATCCAGTACCTCCACCAAGAGAGTGGGCTAATTGGAAACCTTGTAAACAATCACAGCTTTCAGCTTCTTTTCTGACAACATCTAATACTGTATCTACTAGCTCAGCCCCTTCTGTGTAATGACCTTTGGCCCAGTTGTTACCAGCACCACTTTGTCCTAGTAAAATAAAACAAAAACCAATTAATTCAGATTACACAGCATTAAAATAAAATTACAGTAAGAACATGATAACTTACCAAAGATAAAATTGTCGGGCCTGAAGAGTTGACCGAAAGGACCAGATCGGACAGAGTCCATGGTCCCTGGCTCCAAGTCCAATAAAATAGCTCGAGGAACATATTTGCCTCCTAAAATTTAAATTACAGTTAATTAAAAATACACACAAAAAAATTTATGAAGTACTCAGTAGGTAAGTTAATGTTTCTGATAAATTAAGTGATACATCACAAATATAGTCTATTTAGTGTGATTGATCATTGAACTCAATTAAATATGTAAACATCCGCAACTCTTACTATGACTAAATGACTTTTTTAAGTTTGAATTCATAAAAGTTCTTGTGCAATTTTGCATAAAATATATAGATTTTATGTTTAATTAGGACTCCTGATTATGTTTTAAAAAGTGATAAGTCTAACTGATAATACAACAAATTTTACAATATTGTTATTGACTATAACCAGACTTGAAAGGAGCTATCAGACAAAATGACTTAGCATTAACAAATATAAGCAATAATCGTATTTAAAATTGGTTAAGAGTCAGAACAGATCTATTTTTACCTTTGTAAACTTTGTTTTAAGATTTACACGATAGATAGGAAATCTACGAAACTTAATACGTAATTACCAGATGCTTCATTGTAGTATACGTTGATCCTCTCTAATTGCAGGTCAGAATCTCCATGATAAGAACCAGTTGGGTCAATACCGTGTTCATCGGAAATTACTTCCCAAAACTAGAAATAAAATAGAAAAGTTAAATCCCTGTTACACATATAGTAAAATACGACAATAGTACAATACTGTACAATTAAACACTGATTAATCATAAATATAATCAGCACAAAAAAATAAAATCTATATAAAAATTTTCTGAATAAATTCCAAATTAAAAAATTAAGACACCCCATGCAATGAAGGTTCCATTTTTATATTTACCAACTAAAGAGACACAGGAGGATTTAGGTGGGGGACATTGGGGGGGGGCAAGCTGTCACTGATGGATTTTGAAAAATGATTTTCAATTACAAAAATTGAATTTTCTCAAAAAGTTTGGGGAGGGGGCATTGCCCCCTATGACCCCTCATTAATCCGTCCATGGATAGAGGCCAGGCCCTGTTTATTATAAAGCTACTGATTTAATTGTATTCATTGAATTATCTGAGGGTAAATTCAGTGGCGGATCTAGGGGGAAGCACTCTGGAAAGTGCCCCCCCTTGAACCCAAAAAATCACTCATAAGGACGAAAAAAAAAGTCCCAAAAAGTACTCAAAATGAGTTAAAACCCTATTTTTGCAGGTCAAATTTCAAAGAGATGGTCTGAAAAAGTGCCCCCCCCCCTTTGGAGCCGTGCTGGATCCGCGCCCGGGGTAATTACTAAATTCAGTCAATAATCACAATTATGTCATGGATAACCTTAACTGAAATACTTGAGACAAATAAAAAAATTCCACAAATTTATCAACTAACAGGATAAAAAACTTAAAACGTACAATTCATAAAACAAGCAGGACAGGCCCCACCTCAGAACAAAGGAAACTGAATAGATGCAACTGCGCTCTTAAAACGATTAATAATACGTAGTAAATATTATTAGCCTATAAATGCATAACATATACTTTACATTTGATCACAAAAACTGTTTCTACTACATGGTAAAAGGCAAGTTGCTATTGTCCGAAGAGCCACACCCAAGTAGGGATGTCTCTATACCGGCATTGTTTACTAGTAACATATTTATTAAAACTTCTCCCCTTACCTTAGCACCAATTTGGTTTCCGCACTGACCAGCTTGGACATGAACGATTTCCCTCATTTTTGATTAAATTAAGTTTAAGTGTAATGAAAGGCACAAGCAATCCGAACTTCGAAGAGTTCTCTTCTGCTTTCCGTTCGAAATGATTCGAAAAGAAACTGTCTGTTTTGACGTAAAGCGCGCGGGCAGGAAGTGCAGTTGCTACGTCACAGTCGGCGTACGTGACGCTACGAAATCTGATTGGCTCTCCGACCCGGCTCTTCTTTTTTGAATTTTTGGTTTGCATGGATGCCGCAAGGTCAACATCTCCCTTGTGTTGCGCCTACACTGCAGATAAAAAGATTCTTTGAACGAGTTTTCTATGGCGCCGACGTAGGTGTGTAATGGCAGAAAACAGATGGCCAGTTTTTGCCTTTTTCGGCAGACATCGTGTCTCTGCCTTATTTACATTTTTTTTTAAATTTCTGTGAAATCTATCTGCAAAATTCAAAATTTGAGTGGATAAGGTCCTAAAGTGTGAAATATTGAATCCGTAATAAATAAATTACTAAATTAACTTAGCCTTTTAAATTTGAAAACTTTATATGATTTTTTAAATCATACATACTTACTTTTACATTCAGCGCTTATAATTTTTGCGTTTGATTTTCTGAAAAATAATTCATATCATAGAAATAAATCCAAGTTATCTCATATTCCTCTCTGCTCCCTATCTATGCAGACTTCTCTGGCTTAAACTTTTGAGATAATTTAGGTAATTTTCATTCTTATGACTAGTTTTAAAAACTAAAAATATTTTTCTCCATTTAAAAAAAAGATACAAAACTAAAAAAAAGGAAGTTGTTTTACTTTAAAAATTGGAAATAGCATAGTTGGATAGAGGACGTCCAGATTACGCGAGATGTTTTTTTTTCTCAAATTTTGGACCCGTCCCTCCCCCTTTGGTGAGATTTTGTTGGACTCCCTCCCCTCGAATTCTAATGTGAGATTTTCTCTATCACTTTAATTAATTTCTTTGATATGTTCCAGCCACGTTTGTTTCGTCTTATTGTCATGACACTTACATACACAAGGCAAAATTTTGACACAAATCCATGTTGAAATAAAAAAATTGGTCTTAACTTGTAATTATCACGACTGACTAGCTAATGATTCGCTGTTTTGACTAATCTGGGCATTTTCCCTAAACATATGCTAAAATATATACAAGAAAAAGTAAATTTTTTAAACCAAAAGTTGGTGTGATATTTTAATTGACTCCCCCTCCACTTTGGTGAGATTTTCCTGGATCCCCTTTTTTGAACTCACGCAATTTATGGATGTCCCCATAATAAAAATGGAGAAAATATCTGAATTTTTCTGTAAATTAACTATATCTATAATAATAAAAGAGCTTTACCACTCACTCACTCACTCACTCACTTACCAACGCACAGCAAAATCTACCGGGGCTAAAGACTCGAAACTTGATAGGGTCGAAGACCTTACGGTGTATACGCGCACTAAGAAGGGATTTTTCGAAATATTTTTTTTCTGACCCACAGGGGGGTTTGGAGCGTTTTCGACGTTTTTGAGCCCAGCAGCGTCCCAAATGACCCCAGATCTTTGTTATTTCGCAGGAAGGTACCTAGCAACAATTTCTAGAAAGGCATTTTTCAGATTTTGGATATTCGAATTTTAAGAGGTCTGAATATTCCAAAAACCCGTTTTTCCTGAGCATAAACCAAGTTTTATATTTTCGAAGAAAAAAATACCGAGAAATCGATATTACGAATTGAACTGTTGTTGATACCTTCTTGAGAGAATTTCAAAGAAAGTAATTTCTGGATTTTTCGATATTCCATTCCGGAGGGGGTGCACGGGGGTTTGAATATTCACTCCCGTTTTTAGTTTTTGGATCCTAGCACCCACATTATTAATGTGATTGTTATGAAATTTTAGCATGTTGTTCCTCACACAACCAGGAAGGTTTGCGAAAAAGAATTTTCTGAATCAAAGCATTCCAATGAGCCTTTTTTGTCCCTTTTCTAAATTCTTATGCTTAGCCTTCAATGTTATATTTATTGCGGTTATTGCTCTTTCCAGGACACGCAAAACCTCTATTGTTGGAAATATTTATTTTGAAATGTTTTATAACAGGTGAATTTTCAAAAAATCTGATAAAGAAACAATTTTTGATGATTGAAGAAATGTTTTTACGATAACCAAAAACTATTCTATTGAAAAATTTTATTCTTTTTTCTATTTAATCATCCAGCAAAGTTCAAATTAAGCAATATTTTATCACAGGCATTTTCAGTGTCGATTCAAATGATGTTTACTTTTATTTCATGTTTGAAATTTCTTTCAATGAATGAGTTGGTGATAAATCAGCAAAGGGGGGTTCAGGGGGTCTCCCCCTGATTAAAAAAAATTATCATTATTAAAAAATGGTAATAAACACTAATTCACAACCGGTTTTTTAAGATTTTGTTTAACATCTTAAAAAAGTATAAAAGTATGTAGTATATTTAATTGTTTTGTATTTTATAAAAATTTAGCGGGATGAGGGGGAAATAAGTTTTATTTATAGACATTGCTGTTCATTAATATATCTTTATTGTGAAGCGAAGGCGGAGAAATTTGCCTCAAATATACATTTATACCAATTGAAGAAATGGATGGAGGGAGAAAAGGACAAAAGAGGAAAAAATAATGGGGTTCAGTAGGTCCCCTGACATTTTTTCTATTTTGAAAAATTACTCTTTATAAACGGGGATGGTGATTTCACACATTAAATCTAAACAGGTGGCATTTTTAAAGGGTTTTTTTTACATCTTAACGAAGTGGTATGGCATCAAAAAAGAATCCTTGCGGGAAGACTGTTGACTCTATTGCATCTAAACGATAATTCTTATTTATTTTAACACACAGTTTGATAAGCCTTTTATCCCCCGAGAAACGGCGGGCATATCAGCTAGTCTTGAATAAACAAACAAAAATTTCTCTTTACTTTTATTCGGGGAGAGATCAAGCAATACGTTGGTCCTGAATTCTTTCCAACAAATCATATTTAAAAGACAATTTTGAAATTAAGGTCGTTCTTAGTTTTTTCGAATTTTATTTCGTAAAAATAATTACAATTGACTCTAACTGAGAAACTGAATAAAAATTATTAGATCATTTTCGATAGATACAACGAACTAGTTGTTATATCTATCAGAAGACGTTTTTTTTATCAATTTGGCCCTTGAGGAGGTCACTAACGTTTGATAAACTCAATGATGTTATAGATAAAACGTCATTATGATTATGATACATCAAACGAAAAAAAAAATTATTTCTAACAAGCCGATCGGTTCAATTTTCTGATATTTAAAGTTAAGAAACAAAAGAGTTTAAGCATTTCTCTATGTCTGAGATAAAATTATAACAAAAGTCAGGAAATTATATGTTTCCAAAATTTGGAGTAACTTTTGTAGGTGAAGAAAATCATAAAAGACAGAAATGATTTTCTTGCATTGATCTGAAAATCGATGGGAAGAACCCATGATCTATAGAATTACAGACAGTCATTTTCCAGCTATTTAATTTACTGGGAAAGAGTTCCTGTTGCTAACAACACTTGACGAGAAATATATCTTTTCTTTTGACACGCCAGACATTCGATTTTTATCATAATGTTTCGTAGAAACTAGCTCACAGAAGAAAAGTTTTGAAATATAGTTCGAAAATTAATGTCCTTCTATGCATCATTACGACTCCAGTTTGTTGAGTACAGTTTTGTAAGGGGACAGAGAAAGTTTTATATTGCTTTTTATGTATTTCGTATGTGGGACGTGAATTATATGTTTAAGTTCTTGACTTATATATGAATTAATTTTTTAGGACAGAAAGAAAATGATATTTTTTATATTTGTAATGCAACGAAAAGGTTTCATCATATTTAAATACAAATGCTAGTTTTTTTTATCAAAACCCAACGTTATCCATAAAGCATTCAATTAACTATTTTAAATATTTCATTGTGTTTTAGAGGTATTTATCTTTAGGATATTTGCAAACCTAATTGGGGCCACTATATTTTCTTTTAATAGATCTTAAAACTGTATGACTAAATTTATTTTTTGGTTAATATATATATTTTTTTATTTGCAGGTAGATAAGCTTTATTTAATAAGGCCCAGCTTTTCTTTTTAACCAATTCTTATTTTTTAAAATTATTATAGGAAATGTAAATAATTTCTGATAGCAAAAGTATGTATTCAAAACTTTTCCCAGCATAAAATATAGACTACATTTTAATGTTATTCCCAAAATACACATTCTCCACTAAACGGTTACGTTAAATTATTTTTCTCGAAGAAGGGGAGTGTTTATGAAACACCCCACTTCTTCAGAAAATTTAATTTAACGTAACCTCCACACAAAGCTATTCTTTTACTACTTATTTAATTTACATGCTTTAAATTTAAATTTCGTGCCTGAATTTTTATTATGAAATTGAATCTTGTATTAATAGATACAATATGTTGATTGCAAATTATCTCTTACTTTTACATAGAAAAGTTTTAAATAATTTTTGTACAATTCACAGTTTCAGTAGCATTGTTCAATTAACTGAGACATTAATTTAAGCTGCTTAATATATTCAGATAACGTAAAAATAAAAAATTTAGATAACTTATCTAGTAGTATTTATAATTTTTAAAATTTTGTAAAGTTCAAAGTATTTCGTAAAGTCCCTCTTTATATCCCCTAGCTACCTGGTACGTGGATTCAAGCAAACGACTAGATCTTCTCCACGTTTTAAAATGTACTTTTATATTTTAAGTTTCCGTACTCTTTTCTCGCTCAATTGTTCTCTCAAAATGCAAAATATGATAATTTCCCCAAAACTCAGAAATAAAGAACCTTATTCAAGTCCAAAATGAAAAGCCCATTCATGTCCAAAAGGAAAACCGAAACCATCTGAATGCATTATCCAATTCCAGAGACTCAAAAACAACAAATCCAATCCCCAGAACTCATTTGCTGAGTCAGATGTTTCGGAAGCACCAAAAAAGGAAAGGCGAATCTTGCACTTGCGTAACACGGTTCGCCGAGTACGAGACTAGTTTGACTGGTGGCAGGCAGCTGAACTGGAGCGTCTGTGGCCATTCGAGCGTAAAAATGAAACCTTTAAGAAAATGGTTCTCTTGTTCGGATCTCTCCGTGTTTTGTGGTTCCAAATGGAACGACTGCGAGAAGTCACGAAAGATGCGACTGGAGGTCACTTCTGTTGTTGTCCAGAGGCTGGCTTGACCGCTTATCCATTTTAAATCATGCGGGTTGTGGCGATAAGAAATCGGGTTGAAACTGGTCATTACGTGGTGTTCGTGACTTTTTCAGGGGAAAATAGGTGTTAGTGAATAAGAATCCATCGCGGTAAAAATAACTTAATTTCCTTGCCCTTCAATTACCTGCTACATCACATTACTACAGCAATAAATCATTCACAAATTTTCCATCATATCACATAAGAGGTCAGGTACTTTTTGAGGATTGACCCAGACCAAATCTTTGAACAATACATAAAATATATGCTATGATATATGCTATAATATATGCTAAAATATATGATATAAATAAAAATGCTGGACTTAGCCCCGTTTTGCAGCAAAATTGACCCGATTGCAAAGCAGGCAGATTCTGATGGGCCCTATGACTAAAAAACTTATTATTTTTATAAGACGACATTATTTTACTCAAGAAATATAAGAAAATAGGATATATGAGTGATTAGATATGAGTGAGAATATCAGTTTAAAGATATATAAAAGATCTTTAGTCGAGGCGGCAAATTTTGACAATTCTAAAAAAGATCGCAAAATCTTCTAGCGAAGTAAAAATCAGAAATCAATTATTGTTTGATAATTCTTTAAAAACAAACTGCAGTCAATTAAAAACATCTTACCCTTCTTAAACCCTCTTTAAAAACACCTTTTAATACCAAAAATCAGTTACACTGTAATAAAAGTTCTTTAACTACTTTTACTGCCAAAAGTCACCTGTAAGGTAACTTTTTTGACGAGGCACCGCAGCCGATTTTTTTTCTGTAAAACCATTTTTACTGCGAGGGTTGTATTGAGGCGGAAAAGCCACCCTCCTGAGTCGAAACGTTCAATGCTTTCCATATTATTTAAAAAATGATTATTTGCATTAACGATTTAAAATACTCATTAAGCTGGATTATAAGTGTCATTATTTAATAGATATAACGTCTAAATAATTGAAGATAAGAACTATTTGTGGTATCGCATAGTTGTTTTTTGTGAAAGTTGTGTTAGTACAATGGTGTACCTTACAAAATTAAAAGTTTATATAGATAAAAATCTGTTTTAAAATTTGTCAAGTTTGTAATATTTTACACTAATCTCTAAAGCCTTATTCCTCTTGATTCTCTTAGAATTCGAAAATAAACACGGAGACCCAAATAAATTTCGGAAAGTTTGATGGAACATAATTTTGTATTAGCCATTTTAAAACATACCAATTTACATTGAAGTTTAATCCCAATCTTATATCTAGAGTAGAATATTTTAGGGAGTAAATTAAGAATTTAAATTAAATAATTTTTCAAATTAAAATATAAATTATTTTTTTTTAAGAATGTATACTATTGACAAAATAAAAATTGGATCAAGTTCCATCAGACTTAGAATTTTGAGTTATTTCCGCATGACTAGAGGATTTATATACTTATAAGGATTCTTAATTACATTCCAAATGCAATTTTTTGCCCTTTATGCAATGAACCCTTGGGGATTATCTAAATAACCTTTTTCACTGCTGTGCCTCCTAAAGTTGAAAGAGAGTATGAAGGTATCCCTCACGCCCAAGCTTAGGCTTGCTCATAAAAGTACTATACTTATTTTAATAACGCCTTGTTAACGTCTTGTTTCCTTTCAATTGGGATACTTTGAATTATTTTCGTGTCATTATTTATTAAAGATTCGTAGGGAGAATGGATGATGTGCCCAGGCCAATTGTTAGATTTTTGTGCTAAGTTTTGTGATTATCATCCTTGAAAGATTCAAGCTGGGGTTAATCCCAGTCTTTTGCCCTAAGCTACCTCTACCTAACTAATCCATTATAGGTAAAAAAAAGACTGGAAGATAAAGCCAGCCAAAGAAACCCGTTGAACAAATCTGTGGACGTAATTTTACATTGGTGATGAAGCGTGAATTCGAATCAAAAGACTGAAGAAAGACAAACTCTCAGGGCTGAAAAATCATTTTATTTTCCTTGAAAAGCTCTTCCATCACATACTTGACCATCCCTTCCCTCACAACTTCCACCTGGAGATGATACCCCATCACCTTCATCCACTTGCCATCGAGCCCTATCTGAGCTGCGAAGGCCTCGGCCGCGCTCGCATACGTCACCACGACGTGCCTGAACTCAGCCTTCTCGCCTCGCACGTCCTTGTAGAACCTACACTTCGCGACGTTCCCGAAGAGCGCGCTTAGTAGCAGCACGTCGCGCTGATGTATCTCGGGAGGGATAACTGGAAGGTTTCGGAAGACCACGGACGCAGTGGATAGACATGCGGAGATGTTGCTCTCGATGTCGGACACGTCGGCCAGGAAGGAGGAGATCAGTGACGTCTTGAAAGGTGGGAGGAGTCCGTCGTCGTCAGGGGGCGTGGCCTCGCAGAAGGCCTCCGCGGTTCCAGGGCGAGGAAAGAGGAAGATGGCCGCCTTATGGAGGGTCCCCGAGCGGTGAAGGTAGCAGCGGCTGATGCATCCGAACTGAAAAAGAAAGAGAGTCCGTGATTTAATTACATTGCTGTGAAGGTTCATTTCCATTTGTCAACGCGTTGATAACGCGACGTTCGGCAAATCAGATTAGCATCAATCCAGGCGCGGATCCAGCACGGCTCCAATAAGGGGGGGGCATTTTTTCAGACCATCACCTTTACCTTTTGAGAAAAATGTCAAAATGTTGGGGATTTTCTAAAAAGTATCACTCAAGATCTCCTTTAG
Source organism: Tetragnatha montana (assembly GCA_963680715.1). Taxonomy (NCBI): domain Eukaryota; kingdom Metazoa; phylum Arthropoda; class Arachnida; order Araneae; family Tetragnathidae; genus Tetragnatha; species Tetragnatha montana. The sequence goes on from OY796677.1 coordinate 27,821,101, forward strand.
GTACCGATGGGGGTTATGGGGGTCCTCCCCAGAAAAACAATTTAGAAATTTGACCTTTAAAAGTGACCCACCAAAGCCTTTTTAAATTTTCCACGCCCCCATGTCCTTTATTTTTTTCGAAAATCCTTCTTGAAAACTAAATAAAACCTGGTGGTCCACGCTCCTTCTGGGAGTCAATTGAGTTAAAAATTTAGAAATTCATATTGCCCTCCGGTGGGGCGTGCGCCAAGAAGGGGGACCGGGAGAAGTTGTCCACCTTGGAATATTTACACTATAAAAATTGAATTTTCTGTTGGAGACGAATTTTATACATATGATTTGACTAACTTTTAGAGCTTGTATCTTAACCTTTTCTTGTTTTCGATTCACTCCGTTGTTTTGACAAGGTCTGTTTCAGTATTGCAATCTCAATCTGAAGAACTTGGTCTAATGGTGCACCCGCTTTTCAATTTTAAAAAAGAGTGTACTTGAAAAGTCAAATAAATCACTGTTTTGACTTTTGTTATTAAGCTACCTATTACTTTAAATTTAATCCAACCAACCTTCCGTTAACATGATGCTACTTACAACTGTGAACCGATATAGAGCTTTGTTTGACTGATGGGGGAACTATATTAACAAGCAGTTAATCGATACGTAATTTTTGTTAGGAAACATTTCTTAACCTTTTTTCGAAAAAGTTATGCCCTCCCCTTTTATCAGATCTTTTGTGCATAGTTCGTCTTTGGATAAATACGAAATAGTATTGAGGTCATGTTTTCCCATTTACCAAGTCCCATGTCCTGGTAGGGGCGCAGTCAGAGGGAGGGGAGATGTATCCCCCTAAAAATTCAGAAATTCCAATATCCCCGCCAAAAAAAAAAATTATAGCTAGGCCACTGTGTCCTGGGATGCAAATTGCAAATGCGAAGGAACTAGAGATGCAATATTTTGGAAGAACCAAACTAGATTTTTTTTATGCATTCGTGAATTCTTCTATCGATTTTTAGTGTGATATGACATAAAATATCAGTACTTTTCTACAACATCGGTAGACTATACACCTATTACAGTACATACTCTCTACGGTGTCATAAAATAACTAAATAATAATTTATCATAATAGTTGATATTTATTTGAAGATACTAACATTGACATTTTTTATTCATTCCCCATAACTTATCCATCTACACTGCACGATTAGTATTATTTCATTTGGTTCTATAGCCAATATCCTGAGAAATCTAGCAATATTTTTTATCGGCAACTATCTATGGATCGATTTAAATGAAAAGGAAGGTATAAAGTAGGATTTTTTTAAAAAATAACAAGCTTTTCTATACATGTGAAGGAGAAAAGTCCTTTAGATATTTAGCAGGAGCTGTAGTTGAAGTAGATGGTATTATATTTTTAGTCAGGCAGAGAATAAAATATTTCATCATGGAGTTGAGCAATAAATGTTTCTCTGGGAATACTCGGTAAAGTCACTCCACTGCTTGGTGAGTTGACCTCACTTATGCCAATCGTCTCCCCTCCACCCTTCCTATAAATCTGCTCCCTCCACTGAATCACTTCCTCGAAATAGAAAGAACAACCAGCCCGGGTTGTCAAGTCTGTTTTCAGTGCAGGACAGCTGCGGTGGGGTTGGTTGAAACATGACATGGGGTTCGCATGCTAAAGAGGAATTATAAATAGGAACATGGGGGGAGCGTTGCACCGCATCCCCGAAAGTGCTAGTATTGATTTCTGCGGGGTTCAGAAGAGGTTCTTTCAACATTTCATGGATGAATTGCTTCCCTCTTTGTAATAAGAATAGAAATATTTTTAAGAAAGGTATCAATTACAGTAAAACGCCAACCATCCAAACCCCAGCTATCTGAATCACCAATTAGTCGAATAATTGTGAGAAAAAAAATTGGATCTGAAATCATTTTTAAACTAGCGTTATTTAGTTCTGTTACTTCATACTACGAGAGAGAGAGAGATCCAAACAATCTTTGTTTTTTTTAAATGGTAGTTATTTGTGAAAAAAAACATGCTTTAATTATCATTCAATTATGTGGATAGAGTCCAGTCAAATAAAATATAAATTATAAAGGTTTTATACTATTGTACGTAATTGCAATCTATCGTTTTAGCATTTCGAAATCCATTGGAACAGAGTTCAGAGAAAAATAAGTGTTTCTATCTTCTTCAGGGGTATACCCAAGGGGGAATTTGCGGATATATCCCCCTAAAGTAAAAAGTTTCCCTTTTTTACCATAGAAAAGGACTAAATTTATCTCATATCTTCCCCAAAATTCCAATATCCCCCTTCTATTTTTTTTCTGGCTATACCACTGCATTCTTTCATTCTCTCCTCTTCACTATCTTTCTCCATTCTAACTATATCATCATTCTCTCCCTATCCGTTTCAGTCTCTTCATATAATTCGTTCTCTCTTACACATTCACTCTTTTAGATCTTTCCAATTTTATTCTTCTCTCATTCCCGTCCACACAAATTACCGCATGCATAAAAATTACAAATAATTTATTTCCCCCATTCTAAAAAAAGGACGTCTTTTTAATTGAGTTCAATTTGTTTTAAAACATTGCTTTCATATCATTATATCAGAACTGAATCTAAATTTTTTCTAAACTACAACAAAAGTAATATTTTTTTAAACACCAAAAATATTGTCCCACCCACAGATCAGATTATGCCAACTCAGCAAGCTTTCTCGTTCGCCCACCCCAATGATTCGGTTCAGCCCAAAAGCCCGAAATAAAACGGGGTCTCTTTTTGTGGTAAAACGGCTACCTACGTCACACCGCCTACTCCTAATTTATATCGCGATTTCTGTCTGTAGGTGAACACAAGCGAAACACAAATGACTAATTTATTGATTCATGACACACAGACATACGTGTGGGTTACAGGGATCATCATCCTCTGAAGGGTGAATTTTTTATGAGGCTTGTTGGTTTAATCTGTTTTATCGAATCGATATATAGTAATAAGTAATGTATACAGTGTCTGACGGTCCAACTAGATTTAAAATGCGCTCTTTTATCCATCATTCGTCACAAGTAAAACCAGCCTTTAAAAGGTTGTGAAATCAAGCTTAAAAAGAGTAGTAGTATTTATTCTAAATATTTGAATGACTTGTAATAAATTTGCGAAGAATTTCAGTTTAGAGGAATTATAAAAATTAATTTATTCCATAGATATTTATGAAGACTGTTCCTTAGCAAGCGTTTAGGAGAGGCAGGGACCTACCAACGGGATATGATGTAACTCCCTTTTTTTTTTTAATTGCGTGGTTTTTTTTTCAATGAGTAGAAAATGTACCCCATAAAATTAAAAATCAGTTTTCATTTTTACTGTATAAGAAGTAGTTTAATAGTAATTATATGTTTTTAGACCAACGAACAACAATTAAAACTATCAACTAAGTTCATCTTTCAAGGTTCATCTTAGAGAACTTCATCATTTCCTTTCTCCTATAACTCATTTCTGTTCAAATTATTTCTTGAGATGAACACATTAAGTCTTAAAGTAACTTCGTACATTTTATTAACTCAAGATTTCCATCAACATTGTTTTTTATTAAAATTACAAAATTTGAACATTTGTCTAAAATTAGTTTAATCCTCTCTAATAAATTTTGAAATTTAAATAAAATGGGAAATTTGTGTGTACGAATAAATATTAGTTCCAAGGTTCCAAATTGGTAAGTCCAGGTCTCTAGGCCATTCCACTCCAGGCCATTGGTAAAAATCTTACCAATATATTTTTTTAATTACTAAGGTAAGTAAAAAAAAATATTGGTAAGATTTTTTTACCATTCAATTTTGCTTTAATTAAACGTTACTGTGTACATACATACTTATTGTACCTACTTTTAATCGAAACTGTTTTTGAAAGAAGAAACTCACTTCTAAGGCCCTAAGATTTAATTCGGCTGTCATCTCGATTGTCATTGGCACAAAATTGTGAAGCCAGACGGCCACTGCACAGCTGAAATCCGGCTTCTCTTCGTTCCATTTGACATGGTGGGACCTGATGTTTTTTCTTCGCTTTTTATAAGACAAAGCTAATTTACTAACTTTTCGTTTTTTCTTCCTCACACTTCGAGGCGCATCTCCCATTTCATGCTTCTGAAACAAAAAGGTGAGTTACACCAAAGTTAGTTGAATAAGACTAGGTTGGCTCTTCACATAGAGATGAAAAATTCCAGTGACAGATACATTTTAAACCAGTGACGTCAATTGCAGTTCCTCCCTTTCCGTGATATTTTTAACCAATCCCTTTCACTTAGGTGGAACTTAGGGAGGGGCACTATGGATTAGAGACTTTTTGTATGAGAGAGGGATATTTCAGCTTCGATGCAACAGGTTCAGCTGTACGAGTTTTAAATGCTAGGAGTTATTCCCCTTTATGATGCGTTATTATTACATATATAAAAAGATCATAGGCATAACACGATAATAACATGACACATTATTCATATCAATTCATTAAAAGCATTGAATAATTGAAGATTTCAAGACTTAAAAAATTGTTTGAGTTGCTATGTTTGTCATCAATGCAATAGTATTTTTTATTGAATTAATATTTTCTATTAATTAAAAAATATAAATTCATCTTCGAAAATCAAATACATGGTATGCGCCGTGGAACTGTAGACTCCAACTCTTAATTCCGTAGTGGAGGATTTCTGAATTAGGCTACGGCTACCTAAGCCTACCTACTACGGTAGTAAATTTTCGTAGGCGAGAAATCTTGGTAGAAAAAAAAAATCTTATTCTGCGGATAAGAAAAGTTTGGGAAATATTTTAAAATGTGTTAAAAACCGATTAATTACAGTAATTAAAAATAATTGGGGGAGGACCCTTGAAAGTTTTAAGTTTTAAAAACTCCATAGGAGAATACTTATTCGGAGGGTAGTCTGGCGTGGACTTTCATTCAAGAGAATTTAATGAATATTTTAGTCCTTTATTGACAGAGATTATCTTGGGATTTGAGGTTAAATGCGATGGTGGAGGCATCATTATACACATTAATTGCACAGTCCTGTTAAAACGCTTTTATAAGGGGTTTTTTTTTTGAATTTTTTTAATCTATATTCCCAAAATCTACGTTATTTAGTAGAAGTTATATCAGCTATGAAAAATCCAAACTAGAGTATTTGAGAATTTATTACAGAGTTTCCTTTATAGAGTTTATGCGAATTATTTTGATAGATTTCTTAATTATTAACCCTGCGTTTGGAAAAATTTTGAAGAACTGAGATTTAACAAATCTGCTATAGATTTTAATTTCTTAACGCTAAGATTAAAATTTTTAAGGAATTAGGCGGGAAAAAAATCCCGTTTCGATACTTATTTCATAAAATTTACAAGTTTCCTTTTAGCAAAAAAGTATAAGTGGAGATATTTGGTTCAACCTACAACCTATAGGCGGCAGATTTCTAAATCTGCCACTGACTATCTCTCCATTTTCTTTTAAAGCTAGAAACTTGTGAACTTCTGGTCATGGTCTGATGAGTCGAAGATTTCTATTCCAAAAAAAAAAATTCTGTGGTTCAAAAACCTTGAACTACCTTGAACCTTGACATGAGGCGAATTTAAAAGACCAATTGAAATAGAGTATTTCTGATTTTCCTTTTTATTTTTTATGGCTGTCAATAAACAGGAATTTATGTGCTATAACTTATATTGAAATTTGAGAACTTGTAACAGCAGCTTTTGTCGTTAATTATTGTGTTCAATCTCTAAAACGGGGTGGGTAAAAAATTCCATCTTTAAAACTGGGTTTGAATCGAAATCATTTTTGACACCTGAAGATCATTTTCCCTCAATATGATATGATCATAGGGATGACTACCCCCTCCCCAGTTGGGTAGACAGAAAAAAATTCTTCGGGGTATGGAATTTAGTTGGAGATTATGAGATTTTCAGTTGTTTTCTATGAATAGAAAAGTATTTTTTAAAATGTGGATTGAAAATTGAAATTGTGGATTTATTTTAATGAAAATATTTTATACAGAAAGTATGCCAGTTTTTGTAATGGGATTAATAAAGTAGCATTTAGTTTAATGTTTTAAAAAAAATGTGTAAAAAACAACGTATAATATGCACAAATACATACGGCCAAATTTCGTTCACTTTAGTTGTAATTTCGTAAAATTGATATATTTGGTATGAGATATGCTTGTGCTACTTGTGTGTGAAAAACTGAAACAACGACCCTAGTGGCACATAGCACAGACACAGCTCATACCAAATATGTGAAACTTACGTAACTGCAACTAGAAGTAAACGAAATATACCATATCCTGACTGACGATCAAGATACACAATAAATAAACCAAATTTGAAATAATGAAAAAAATGAATGAATTAAAATCATGTTGATGAAATCTTCTAAAGACCCATAGTTAGGGGGTTACGGATCTTCTTTAGAAAGAAAAAGACTGTTACAAGCCACAGAGAATTCGCGATTCCGGTTTCTTGCTATTTATACATTAAATTTTTACTTCGTGCAGTTCCAGAGGGGGCCCATCTGACACTGCTACCAGTGACGTCACTGGCAGCGGAAGTGACGAGCCAAAGCTTACACTGGCCAATCAGGCTTGTTAAGGCGGAACGTAAAGTTTTCATGCCACCAGTATCTTTCCCTTATCCCGCTCAAACTGAAAGTGATTGGTTGTTCAAACAGTTAGGAGGCGTTACAAATGACGTCACTGGCAGCGGAAACGAGACGTCACGAGCTTTTTCCATGTCTATGTGAAGAGCCAACCTTATATTCTATAAACCTTGGTGCAGTTCTATAATGATTTACTTTGGCATAATTTCGATAATTAAAAGAGAAAAATCCAAATTAAATTCATTTAAAACATCGTGGTTAGTTTGCACAGCGCCAACTATCGGTACTTTTAGTCTTGAGCGAAGACCCTTCCCTTCCAACCAACCAACCAACATCCCACCCAAATAAACAAACCTGAAATGTAAATAAACAAAGGCGCATTTTGCGATTTTGCAAGGTTAAAGATTTTATATGGCTTTTAGATTCGGCTTATTGTTGGTTCATTATTTGATTAGAACCGGTCACATTATTTAAAATGTCGACCTTTGCCATTGTTCGCCACGAACTCATTCAACGTAAAAGACAGAGACACAAAAAGAGAGTATTCCGAACCCCAGTGGTAGAAGGATTTTCTTTAAGTGATTCTTACTTCAAAACCATATTTCGCGTTTCTAAAAAGACTGCTAAAATTGTGTTAGATGCTCTTCGTGCTGATATAGAACCAAGGAGTGGTATAAGAACTGCAGTTTCCGCCGAAACGAAGGTAAACAAAGGGTTCGTAATGGACCGATTGTACTGAAAATTCCACTTGATTTAGTTAAAACTTATTCGATTGTTGCTACGTTTAAAACAGAGCAAAAAAAAACTCTTTGTTTAATACACATGTATTTTTTAGCAAGTTACACACTTTATTTATGCAACAAACTCGCCACCCAGAGTTTAAAAATTTAGTGTCAAGTATAAGGCTTGGGTTCAAACCACCAAATTGCCATGACATAGGTGGTAAAGTTTGTCTGCCCCGGCTAGGCACGAGTGGCAAACCTAAAGGCAGTACCCACAGCAGAAAAAGCAGTGGCGAGTGCACTAAAAAAGCCATAAAGATGGTTATCTCACTTCTATTAGATACCCTGCACTCGCCACTGCTTTTTCTGCTGTGGGTACTGCCTTTAGGTTTGCCACTCGTGCCTAGCCGGGGCAGACAAACAATAGCATTATTTGATAAAGAGCATGATCCTGTGATCAAAACTTACGAAAATCCTTTGAAAGGACAGACTGTTTGTGTTTATGTTTAAAAAGTATAGCTTTGTTAATCTAATTTCAATTTCAAAAATCAAATTTTATTTTTAAAAAATCCTTTTTTTTAGCATTTCTGTGTCGAGGGTAAAAAAAATGTTTAACCCTTTCGGGACGGCTGGCGCATATGTGTGCCGGCAGCGAGATGCTCCTACGAGCCGGCTGGCGCACGGGTGAGCCACAACTTAAAGAGGCCCAGAGGACGGGTGGCACACATATGATACACGATAAAAACTTTAGATTAATATTTTTAATTCCCATTAGATGACGCTGTATGTCTGTTGCAGAGAAATTATTCGAAAGAGAACATCTTGACCTCCATGCCCATAAAATATTTTGTATTTTTGATAATTTGTTTCGGGAGAAATATCGAGATTTATTTATGATGCATTGAGAAGATGAGTAATGGGAATTTAGAGTGTTTTCTTTCAATTTCTTAGCTAATAAAAACTTATGGATGTGTTCTACGAGCCTCAAAATACGTTTTTATTATTTTTTTTATAGGAAATAGATGTATTGATGGTTTAATTAATATTTATTTCTTTTCAATTTCGCTTGCTTTAGCATGGACTTATTTATTGCTTAAACAGAAAAAAAACATGTTTGAGTGTGTAGTTCAAATGGAGATTGAAGTAGATAAATTATTTAATATTTATCTCAGAATTATTAATGTTTAAAACATTTCCGAGCGGTTATATTAGCAGCGCGCGTTCCGCGTTTCCAGTAAAAAAGTATTAAAGTGGGCTCCGTTCCATAAATGTGTGATATATCTTTTCGAATAAGTTTCCTAGGATGAAATCTTTTCATTTTGGGATATTTTTCCCAGAAAAGTTTATCTCAATATACCTGGAAATGCTAACTATTTACAAGTTATTTGTTTTATGAAATATTTCTTGAAAATGGAGAGATAATGTTTTGAATTTGTTTAGCATGGACTTCAAAGGTGTTCCTTTCATCATGTGCCAAAAATTAGATACTTTGGACCACAATTTTAATTTCTGTGATTTTTTTCCGAAGTTCGACTTAAACGCGCAAAGTGCCCGTCCCCAGGGGAAGTTCTTTCTACTCGTGCGTCGTCCCGTGAGAGCAGTTCGCTGGCTCTGATACGCCCGTCGCGAAAGGGTTAAACAAAAAAAAAAAAAACGTTTTTTTCCCCCCAACCCTGCCTTATTTGTTTTTGTTTATTTATGAGCAAATTACTATAAAAACAATTGAGTAAGTCGAAGCAAAGATCACCCTAAATAAACCCAAACTAATTGAGTAGGCACAGTTGGTTCATATTAATGAAACCAGCACTTAATGAACCAGCACCAGAGAAACAGAATAACTTATTTGAACAGTATCAAAAGAAAGTGAAAACAAAAATAACTGCAGTAGCAATAAAATCTGAGAATTTTACCCCCATTTATCAGGCTAAAAAGACACCTCAAATGTGTTATGAGAGTGTTCTATTTTTTATTATTATTAAAGATCACACCTTTAGTACCAGCATGTCACTTAATGATCATACTAGAAATTAAAATCAAACTAGAATTTTTGAAAACACTGCCTGTCTCACAGGGGTCAATTCAGGGTAAAAAAATTGGGTACTTACGTTTTATCCCGTCGACCGTTCGGCGGCCGTCTAATTCAGCGGCACAGTAATAGATGGGATTTGATAACGTTTCAGATTTAGCGTCAGGGTCGACGGGATAATACGTAAGTACCAAAAATTGACAGTGTGATTTTAAAAAAAGTAAAAAATTTCTGTCTTTTCTAGGTTTTGTGTGCTTTACGGTACTTTGCCAGTGGATCTCTACAAAAGGAAATAGGCAAGGAGCTGTTAGTACATTTGAGCCAAGCAGCTGTTAGTCGAGCTATTGTATCTGTCAGTGAGGGTATCTGCCAGTACCTCAGCCATTATGTGGACTTCCCCAAACTAAATAACTATGAAGATACCAGTAAAGTTTTCCGTGAAAGCGGTGGATTTCCCAATGTGATAGGAGCTGCTGGCTGCATGCATGTTCTTATTGCTACACCTCCTGATAATGATCCAACCAGACCTAAGCATGGTTTTCTCAACCCTAGAGGACACTATTCCTTAAATGTTTTATTCGTAAGAGTTTTTATTGTTTTATTTAATTTATGATTTAACTCTGTTAATAACTTTGCCTTTCCTACAAAACTCTCAGATTAAAAGGATATATTGATTGTCTTATACCTTGAGTATGAGCTGGATTTCTCCAAGGGAAATAAACAATGTGGCCGGGGCAACCATACTCTCCTCTAACTCTAGCCATGATCTTAAGTGAAATAGAAATGTGACGATTCTAGCTAAAGGTAGCGTTCAAATCAAATTATGACAGTGTAGTTCAAAATCGAGGTATGCATATTGTTAGTATGTAAACACAATATTAGGTTTGATTTTATTTCAAGATTGATAGTTATTTTCCCTCTTAGGTAATGTAATTTCATTTCCCTAGTAGCACAGTTATATCATTTTATATCAACCGATGACATAAGATATCGGTTGATATCGTGGGGATATAAATTGATATAGCGCGCTACCTGGGTTCTAAAGATCTAAATTTTTTTTTTTTTTAACAAAATAGAAGAATAAATTAAAGCAAATATTTTCAACCTTGAAATAAATATTGCATATAAGTATTCTTTTTAGCTAATTATTGTTTTATAAATATTGTAAATAAATAGATAATTTCAGATAGATGCCTTATCCTGTCATACTCATACTCTTGTTAAATAACCATAAAGAAATTTAGGAAATTCCAGAATTAAAATTATGGAAAACTGAATAAATTTAGGGAAAGGGGAAGGAAAATTAATTGAGAGGATTTCAAAATTAAACCCAAGTACAATTTATTTTACTATTATGTGATGCTTTCCTAAAAAATTATGTTTTACAGGTGTGTGATGCTAATATGAAAATAACTTATGTAAATCCTAAATTTCCTGGTGCAAGTATGGATTGGTTTGTTTGGAGGCATTCAAATTTACGTTCTATTCTAGAAAATCGTAAATCAGAAGGCTCTGGCAATAACTGGCTGCTAGGTTAGTAACATTTGCTATTTCTACCATTCAATTCTGATTACTGTAACTCGTGCGCATGTGTGTATAATAATTTTTAATAGTTATTGGAATACAAACCTATGTTCATACTGAATTTCATCAAAATCTGTAGTTGACATTGTTATGACTAAGTTTTTGACGATATTTATTTGGCATTCGAAATATATACAGGCCATATTTAACGGGACAGATAACTAAACAGAACCTTATAATTTGTTAATGATTGATTGTAATCTGTTTTTATTTTCAGGAGGCAATTCTTTTCAACCTGAGCCATGGCTGTTGACTCCTATTGAGAAACCTGCTTCAGAAGCCGAAATAGCCTACAACAACTGCCACAAAGAGACCCGCAAAATCCTAGTTAAAACCACCCAGCGCCTGAAGCAAAGGTTTGGTTGCCTTCGAACTGGAGTAAGGCACAATGCCAATGTTTCAGAGCGAGTGGTGAAGGCATGTGTCATTTTGCACAACATGAGTTTGAATGATGATGACAAAGATCTTTTTCCAATTCAGAAAAATGAGGGTGAACTAGACCATTTTAGCACTGTTAATGATCTGATTGAATCTAAGAAAGCCTATGTCCCATTGTATAAAGCCATGGACGATATAGCTTTGTCACAAAGAGATGCTGTTTTAAGTAGTTACTTTTCATGAAAAATTTCTACAATATAACCTCATCATCTCAAACTTTGATATCTCAATATCTCGAAAAAATCATTTCCCCCTCGAAATAAGACTAATTAATTTTATATTTAGTTATCTTGTTACTTGAAAACTCAATACGTCAAACTTATTTTGGGTTCCCTCTGATTTCAAGAGATCAAGGTTATCCTATAGTTTGATCAATAGTGCTGGCAGAAATTCTTTCATGGGAGAGAACCAGGCTAATTTCCAAAGATTTTAACTGCTAATGATATAAACAGTTTAAAGAACCAGTAAATTTATATATTTGCTGATTATTTCATTTTTAGATTTTAATTCAATGTCTATTTTTAATTTTCTCAAAATGAGAAAAAATAATGATGCTGACTTTCCGGGGGCATTCCCACATTATTGTTTTCTTTGCATATAGGTTGTAAGAAATACTTTTATAGCTCTCTATCGAATTTAAGAATAATGTTTCATATGATTTCCTTCATGTTCTCTATTTCTCCACTATTATGTCATCTCTATTTTCTCCACAAATGCAGGTTTGGCAGTATGTAAGAGGAAAGTAAGTAAAAAAAAAAAGCTCTTTCTTGTATACTCATTCTGGTGACTTTGTTTAGAAGTTTTAACAACATGGCATTATGGCATCATCTGGTAATCATGAAGAAACCTCTTTTGGGGCTATTCATTAAAAAGATGGTGATTTTAAATTGCTAAGAAAATATGATTATTAAAGTAGGTTATACTGTGTGGAATAATTGATAAACTGGAATAAATTTTTCCAAATTAAACACTCTGTTAATAGTCTTTTATGCTTAATACTTTTAATTTAAGTTCAATATACTAGTTTTTTTTGCCAAAATTCTCCTCAAGTGGACTGAGTCAAACCCATCAATATTTTAAAATTTGAGAACCTCAGATGAAAACTATATCAAATTAAATTCATGGCCAAAAAATATTGTCTGAACCCAAATTTAATCAATCTTATGTAATTTCAAAATAGTTTCATTCCAAAAAATAAGATAAACAATTTCATAACTTGATAATAATTATATCTTCAGTTTTGTTAAACAAAATCAGTAAAAAAAAAAGGAGCACACTTCTAAAAGAAATTTAACTCTAGAAATCCTACTTTTTAGGTTATGCAGCTTAATTATACCTTAGTATAGTTATTGTTGGTAAAAAATCAAAAAATATTACTTAACCAAAAAAAATTAAAGTGATTCAACATACCGATTGCTAAACTTCATAAGAACTGAATAGGTAAATATATTGTACCTTTAGTAGCTATTATGGATATTGAAATTGAGGTTAAACTAAGAAAGACTATTGTGGTAATGGAAAATAAGAGATTAAAATTAATTATTTTGAAAATGAAATAATAGGTAATAATGTAAATAAGAAAATTAACAATTAGAAGTTCAACAATACATAGCCAGTTCAACAAATAAAATACCATGATTTCCTGTTTTGAAATAAATTTGTTTGGTTATTATTGTAGTCATTGTTGAATTCCCTCCCTGGTACTTAGGGAAATGTTTTATTCTTAATTGGTCAAAGTCTAGAGGCAGCTTTTTAAGTATAAATTTTCAGGAGAAAAAATGGAATCGAGTTTGTAAATCTTTTTTTTTTTTTTTTGAAAGGGTTGTTGGGTAACAATTTGTTAGTCTAAAAGTCTAGAAAATTTTGCAGACAGAATTACAACTATTACTAACCACTGGATAAGTACTTACATTTTCTCATTAAAATAACTTGGAAATATGGCCGAATGTAAGATTTTTTTTATTGCAATATAGATTGTAACAAAATTACAAACCAGCTGTGAAATTTGGAGCTATTTTTATGACATTAGTATGTTAAACAAATGCTAAACTCCTGGATTTTCCAGTAGCTAACACAAAAGAAAGAAAATAAATAATACAAAGGTAATTACAATAATACAAAGTAATAAAATACTTTGTATTGGTATTGTACCAATACTTTGTATTGGTAAATAATACAAAGAGCCATGAATTAATACAAAAATAAAACACAGATGTATTTATTAAAAACAAAAAGGTAATAATAAATGTTAAAGCTAGATATACATATTTAATACTCATGGCATTTCCTAAGAGGAAAAACAAAGTTACCTGTAGAATAAATCCATACATGTAACAGGAAACTTGCTTTAAGTTATTGCCTATAATGTAAAATATAACACCTGATTTAAAATTCATTTACATTTTCTGTAATAATCAAAATAAAAAGAAACAATGGAAATATTAGAAAAACCTTTCTGAAGACGAAATTCATTCATTCAATATTTATCCTGAATATTTTACACATCAATATATATGTATACATTTAAAAGAGAAAATAATTTCTATTAGAAGTTGTCTGAATACACAAAAAAAAAAAAAAAAATGCATGATTATGAAACTCACTAGTAAAAATATGAGTCATTTTAAGCTTTGTTACTTGGATTTAGAGGTATTTTCAAGGACAGAGAGTGAAACTCTTCATTCATGGTATTTTGGGGGCAAATGAGAAGCTCTAGCTCTTTAAATTTGTTGTCAACATCAATTTTAAAGTTTAGAGTTTGCTGTGATGAAGTAGCAATGTATGATTTTTTCCCATTTCCTAAAATGGAGTACAAATCACAAATAACTGGAGAATTGAAATTCCAGAAAAGGGTGCATTTCACTTCAACAACTGCACTTTTCACATCATGCTTTAAGGATAAGTCTTTATATTCAAATAAAGAATTTTGTGCTGGTAATATCTGAAAGAAAATGTACCTTTGAATGACATATTTATTTTAATTTAAAAAAAAAAATTGTAAAACTCAAATGTATCTAAAATGATGTATCTATGTAAAATTCTTCTTTTAACATTAAAATTTGAAATGAAAATGATATAGTCAGTTCTCTGAGAGTACTTGAAAAAAAAACTTACTTCAAGTTTTCCAACTAGAACTTGAGCCTGTTTTACTATATTATTCATTGGAGTGAGCTTCACTGTTACTTCATTGATCCAGCCATACCCCAACAATCCAAAAGCATGAATGAATTCTCTGAAAAACCTTTTTAATCAGAATATTTTACTTGGAAAAAAAATCTGAATTCACAGGCTGTGTATCGTAAATGATACAGCTAATTAAGTAGTAGTTACTGTTACTGATCACAAACATAGTTGGATGTTAAGAAACACATAAGTTCCCAAGATAAAACTAACATACTGATACCTTTCAAAACATCAAACAGAGATAGCAGTTATAAATACACATAATGTTATGTATGTCTGCTTTCAGATATAAAGTACTTAATCTTACAATCAAAACCAAACCATTTAAGATGCTTCAATAACCTAGTAAGTAATATCATAAATTTTTGTTTAAATGGTTTCTGAACATCTTATTTATAGCATTTTATAAAAACTAACAAATAATTTATTAAATGAAAAAAAAAATAGTTTTTAGTATTAACTATTTAAAAACAATGAATGAGAGCTATTTTAAAAGCATTTAAAAGAACTATAAACTACTTACCTTTCAACCCATACATCCATTTCATAATTCAAATTTTGTATTTCTTCAATACATTTCCTCATTGAGATTTCTGAATTCTCACAGGTTTCTAGCACATCACCTTTGACTGAATCCAGACTTATATAAAACTTTCTTAACTCATTTGACACAGTTAAAACTAAATCAACCTTGACATCAGAAGACAGGCATTTGAATGCAAAGTTGATTTTTCCTACATCTTCCAACTTGAAGTGTGTTTCTAAAATTCTGAAAGAAAATATTTTCATTTTTGCATAGTTTCCAAAGTCAAGAAAATAAAATTAACAATCAATATCTATTTTTTTAAACCTTACAGCAATAATATCTTATAGGTCCTCAAACACATTTTACAAGAGGAGAGGGCATAAAATAAAAGGAGCAAGCAGTGCAATTTGGAAACTTTAACCATTGAAAAAAACATAACCAATTGAAGTTTTTTATGTCCTTGTTTTGTTTAGTCAAGTGTAGGAAGCTATCAGGGCTTAAATTGTCAATCAAATTTTTGAAATAAGATTATGATAAAAAAGGAAAAGGGGAGGATGTTTTAAAAAACAAAACAGTATCCAAGAAGAAATACCAGTTTTAGTGTTTTTAAAGATGAAGTTCAGTAGTAAAAATTATTTATTAGCAGAAGAGATAGGAGAATTTCTTCTATAAAAGGTAAATAAAATTTCTCTTTTAAAAATATTTTTGGACTTAACTGTAGCACTGTGCACAAGATTCCTGAAATTAATCTGGTAGAAATAGTTTTGTGTTAGATCAGAACACTTATTGATTTGATACAGATGATTCTGTATAATTCTTTAACTATAAAAACTTTATTAAACATGCAGAAATGCCTTGGGATGTTAAAAGAAAATAATTAAATACCATCTCAACTTTCCAGGTTTTAAAAATATTTAGAATAAACTTTTGCGTTCATGGGTAATAATTTTCGTAAAATGTTAAGTGTTTTCGATTTTGTTGCGTAGAAAATTAATTTAGAATTGAACGAGCCAGCCAATGAGAGCTCACAGACAATCTGTTAACATTGTCAAGAAATGTTGTAATCTAGTAAAGTGTTTTTGTATCAATACTGGTTACATTAATATATTGAATAATGAGAGATGAAGTACAGATATACACATACTTATATCTTAGTGGTTCACTAATATCAAGAAATTTTCCCTCTAATAAAAGACAACCACCACCATTGAGTGCTTCCTCAGTGTGAAGTGAAGCTGAACCAGAAGAGTGGAGGCAAAACAGTGGCTGTGGTTGTTGAAGACTCAAATTATACCACGGTCTTTCACTAATTATCTAAAAAAAATTTATTATTAGTGAAATTATATTTGAGACATCTAAGTAAATAGCTTTGTACCCTTAGATGTTCAACTGTTAAAGAAAAAACTTAATAAATAGCAGTGAAGCTCAAAATATTTTAAATTAAGATTTTAACCAAAATATTGTTAAAAAGGTACTTAATATTAAAAAAAGAAAGATCACTCTTTAGTAGCTCTAACTATACTAACTCCTCCTTTTTGGTACATTTTCTTTCCAAATCCAGGGCAAAATGAAGAGCTATATGGAAGTTCTTCAACTAATCTCGAAGGTAGATATGCTTCCAAAGCTTTCCAAAACCTAAAATAAAACATAACTTAATGCAATACAGATTTCAATTGCATACAATTAATACTTGATACTCCAACAAAGTTTATGGTGGAAGCTCAAGTTTAGTTACCTTAAAAGGTTACTTTTTAATTAAATAATATTTTTTTATCTAAACAGCATGAAAACACATATTATAAGTGCTCCTTTTTACTTAAAAGGAAAAGATTAATATGTAACAAAAAATATTTAATTTGTTACTAGTGGATAGGAGCTTCTGAAATCAATTTTAAAAAGATATAACTTCATACTTGAACTGATTTTCTTTAAAATCTTTAGCTTCTAGGCATTCATAAACCCATCCAAAAGCAAATATAGCAACAGACAATCCAAATTTTCTTGCTTCTGCTACAGCCTAAGGATCAAGTCAAACTTAGTCATGAATGTCTTCTCCGAATCAAATTAAAAAGCTTTAAAAACTTTGTTACCTACTTCACAGAGCAGTCAAAATCATTACTTCAATGTTAAAATTAATTTTAAAAATCTAAAAGTTATTAATAACCTATAAGTATCTAAATTTTACAAATTTTGAAAAAAAAAATACAACAAGGGTTATAAATGATACTTATAACATTAATTACAACAATTAACAAAGTATGGCCTGCCAGCTCTTAAAATGTAGCTCATGGTACTGCATTTGCCCTGATGTCTAGGTATTTTTTTATTGAATTCAGAGTCAGTTTCTCAACAGATGCATATTTCAGTACATGAGTAGAACCAATGTAAAAAAGAGAATTAAGATTATTTTAAAATAAAATATGGGATGCAATTTCAACATAAATTAGCTCATGGTTCATTATCAACCCTGTTCCTATAATGAGTTTTCTGTCTTGGACCTTGTGGATTATAGAGCAGAAAATGTTGACCTTAGACTAAAAAACTTTAGCAACCCCTAAATTATAAGATTAATTGAGAACAATGGAATTTTTATAAAAACTTTCTAGAAAACAATTTTGTGTTGGAAAGCATTGTAAACATGTAAATATAAACCACTTTCTTCATTGCATAATATAAACAGTTAGTTAATTTATAAGCATATTTTATGAAAGCCTATTTATTGTTGAGATGGATTTTCCAAGTTAATAGACTACATGGCTCAATACTTTTAAATCGGAACATTCTGTCCTAAATCAATGAAGACGCCAACTTGAAAGCCGAAAAAGTAAGTGGACTGCTATTCTAAATAACCATAAAAAATATATTTAAAATAATAGGTTCTTACGTATTAGCCCATCTACTGTGCTACTGAATCTGAAAGAATTATCAGAACGTTAACTTTGCTATGGCTGTGCCGTTGAATCTGATGGTCGCTAAACGGTCTAAAGGCTAATACGCGAGTACCAAATCATTTACTTAGTGCTACAGAGAGTGAGAAGCAATACATTTTAAAATTAGGGTTTTTTTAAAGAGGGTTTATTAAATGTTTCATTAAATCATTACTTAGTTTTATAAATCTAAATTCATTTATTTAAGAAACTAATTAACTTTTTTATTTCATCAGGATTTTAATTTAGTATTGAAGATGTATCTTATGGCAAGTTTTCCTAGATTATTTGCCAAGCAATTTTACTCTCTGTCCTGAATTTTTACTAAAAGTTGGGAATTACTAACAATATCAGTAGAAAATCCACCGCCACCTAAGCAACCACGGCCAAAGACATCAACACCAACATAGACATCATTTTTACGAGGTCCAGCTTCAGACAGCGACTCAAGGAGATCCTTTTCTTTCCAATTGTAGTTGAGGAATATTCCATCACAAACATGGAAGAACATTCTAAAACATGAGTGGTGGGAGTAGTTAAAAACTATAAAAATTAACCAACCTTTTAAAACATTTACATGATTATGTGAATAGGTTGAGATTTTTTCTCTTTGATCCTTAAAACAATTACAGTTAGTAAGATAAATTTTTATCTGAAGGGTATCTAAGTAGAATGTAAGTTATATGGAAGTGTTGGTTATTATAGATAGTAATAAAGAAAGCTTAATCATGTCAAGAGTAAAGTGAAATAATTATCCAGTTAAATTACAAGTAAATGCAACTACTAGGCATTCTAGAATGAAAAAGAGTAAATTGAACGAAAAGATAATTATGTGACATTAACCCTTTTAGCCTTAGATTGCTAAATATTGCTATTAAAAATTATGGAAAATTTGTGGCGACCCAGACTGAAAAGGTTTAAAAAATCCCTTATATTTGCATATTATCTAGTATCAAACAACAAATAAATTAATATAAGAAGAAAACTAATTCCAGTATTTTAAATAAACATGTATTTAAAAGCTAAAAATACCTGTTCAACTTGTTCAGGGCATTTTGCCACCTCAATTCACCGCTTTTAATAACACTGTCATACCAAATGACTTGTGATCCAGGGCAAGCAGCATGCATCCTCTCTGTTAAAACTTTCACAAACTTTATCATTAAAGGAATTCGAGAGGCCTGAAAAATGTTTGAGAGATACTTTTAGATACTGATTCACTAACAAACATGATATAAATCTTGAAAACTATTTGTAAGTTTAACCATTTCCAATCTTAAAAAATTGTGACAAGAATGTCACCTTAACTTAATACATCCCTGTGATTATTTGGGAAAATGAAACCTTCACAAATTATGTAGCATGTTTTGTGGGAGCTCAATCTTTGTAACATATCACACTTAAAACGTTTTTCACCGTCATAAAAAGCCTAAGGATACACTTTTGGCTAAGGAAATCTAAATTTCAAGCAAAATTTGTCAATAGGTTCTCAATAGACAGGGTTTGAAAAAATAAAATAACAGCCTAACTGAAAAATACTTGTTTTAAAATACAAACCATTATGGGGTTCTCAATATTGATCAACCAGCCATCAAAATTGTAATGAAGAGCAATCATTACAAGCTGATTACAGATCTGCAACACTGAATTCTCATTGGCAAACACCTCTTTACAAATTTTATCACCCTCCTTCCATTCAGTAATGAAAGTACCTGCATACAAACAATGCAAAAATTATATTAAGATAGTGCTTTAAAACACAATTATACTCTTTTTTAAATTTAATGTAGTAAAGGTCCAGGTTAATCCTTATAGTGAGTTTTGGTGATTTCTACAATAACAGAGAAGGGAATGTGGGAGAGCAATGAAATAAGAATGTTGTTTATTGCAGAGAAATTAACCAGAGCATGGGTGCCACTATTCAAAAATTGCAAGACTGAACTTAAAACTATCTTTTTAATAATTTTTCTCCAGTTTAGCGTATTTTTTTTTAATTGCAGAAAAACCCATAAAATATCACATGAACAGGTCCTTAAATGTCATAAACTAAAGCTGTATCTGTGTAAAACAGGATTATTTCTTGGCAAAAAGAGTTATGCAAGTACCAAAATTTAGTACAAATTGCTGCCGATTTTACTTTTCATAATAAAAAGCCAAGACGGAATTCCGTTCACAAAACTTTTAAAAAGACGGAATTCCGTCCTGAGGACTGAAGAGTGGCACCCATGAACCAGAGGCATATAGTCAGAGGGGGGATTTAGGGATACATCCCCTGAAAGTCAGATCCTATCTTATTCAGATTCCTATCTTAACCATAGAAAGAAAAAATTTACCCCATATTCTCCTCAAAATACAAATATCCCCTTCAAAAAATTTTTCTGGCTATGCCCAGTGAGGTTAACTTCTAAGAGGGGAGTACGTAAGAGACTGTCACCATTTGCAGTCCTACTCCATTAATTTCCTTTGAAAATACAGAAAAATACCTGAGGAAAAACATATAATTATGAGGATAAACATAAAATTTAAATAACATAGGAGCAGGTGTTTGTTTTTCAGAAGTTTGCTACTTAAGCTTATAATATAATATTTGTTAAATTGAAATTTTGGTAGGTCAGGTGAAAAACAAGAGCTTATACCTTGGATACTTACAATTAGAAAAGTTCAGAAATGTTTTTTTTTTTATTAAATTTAACTGTGATTTTTCTTACAGGTGTAAAAAAGTGATCCTATTAAAGAGTTAAACACAAAAATAATACTAAGTAAGAACATGAAAAGCAGAATACCAAGTACTTTCACTCCATTGACATGAGCAGCAGAAATCCATCCACAAGGGGGAATGGTAACCAAGTGATGGCTAAAGTATACAAAGGTGTCAATTCCAGACCAGTGCACAAAGAAGTAAGGATTTTCACAAAAAGCTCCATTTACAAATCTGAAAAATATGCAAGTCAAAATGAACATTGAAAAAAAATATTTAGAGAATCATAGAGAAATACGAGATTGGATTCTTAAAAGGTAAAATCAAGTAAGCACTGAAGAGCAAACTTTCCAAAAAATAAATCAGATGACGGTAAATTTGAATGGAATTTATAATACCTATCTTATTATCCCAATACAAACTAACCACATATTACATGACAGTAGTCTTACAAATAATACTAAAAACATTTAAGCTATTTCTTTTCTTCAGTAAGAATGAAATTAATGTTCCTCTTAATATGAAAAATTTAGTTCTCTTAATCCAAAGAAACTGCATTTAGAAATTCTAACTACAAACACAAAGAAAACAATGAATTTGAACAGTATGATCACAAGATTTGGCTGGTTCAAGTAAAAAAAAATATTTGTTTTCTATTATAATTTTTGTATTATGTTAAAAATAAAACATTTTTATGCAACAAGTTGCTATCCTGGGAAAATCATACATGCAATGACACAATTAACCCCTGTACAACCTCAGAACTGGTTTAGGAGCAATAATTTGGGTAATTTAAATACAATTTTAATCTAGGTTCTGTAATGTATTATTTAATAGCTTGGATGCTATTTATGGGGATTACCTAATAAGCAGGGTTCACAGATTGTCGCCAAATCTAAGAGCGATAAATGGTTGAATGTGCTGAGTTTGACGTCATTTGGTGTATCGTAGTTTGGCGATCATTGGGAAAATTTCGCCAACTTGGCACGATTTCATCACGTGAACCCCGCTTATTAGGTATTCCCCCTATTTATGACTATTAAGTGTAATTGTAGAAACTATTTAAAGTGGGATAAATGAAGAATGATTGAATGTAGGTACCTGTCTTCCAGATAACCTCCTTTCATATCATGACAAACTAAAGTCTTAGGTAAGTTTTCAGTATCTTTTCTTTTAACTAATTTTTCTGCAAAAGGTTTGTTCCAAATAGGACACCAACCTTTCAAATCCTCCAAAGTTATGATTGGAGAACATTCATCCTAAAAAGAAATATATTTCACAAAGGCCAACATAAATAAGGATTAATCTTACACAATTAATAACAATCAAGCATAAAATCAGAGTTGCTGATACTTGAGGATATTGATTCTTTTTTTATGTCTTAAGTAAATTTCTGGTAATCCTAAACATGATAATTAGGCAAAACTGTGAAGGCTTATTCAGCCAGAGTAAGACTTTTAACTTTCTACTGATGATGACTCCCGCAGTTGGGGTCGAAATGTATAGTTCTTCTTTTACATCTACGAGACTACGGCTAACAAGCCCGGAAAAAGTTCCTTTAAATGATAATTAGGGTTGTAATTGGCCATTTATCACCTAAAATATGCTGTCCATTGGCACATTAGCAATTCCTTTACCTGTCCTGCTAATATAGCTAAGATGTTCTGAATAGTTAAAAATATGAAAAATGAAAAGTTAAAAATATTACCAAAACTTGGAAACCAACTGATTGAAATATAAAATTTTATAAATGAAAACAACAAATATTGGGCAATATTTAAATATTTGAAATCCAAATTTTTTTATACATGACAGATAACAGAAATATGTAAGAATTAAATTTTTTGGTTATTATTTTTTAGATAAATTTATTAAAACAAATGCTAGAAATGTTAGGGTAGCACCTGTAATATTTTTAACTACTATCTGCAATAATTTAAACTACTATCTGCAACTGATTTTTATTATATAAAGTAGATAATTATAGCAGAATTACCTGTTTGCAAACAGTAAGTTGTTCAGATATGCCACTAAAATAGTTTTTTAACAAATCAAATAAGGGTATTCCATTAACAAATATTATTTCAGTATTCCAAGGCAAGTTTAAAATTTTTTGAGGTTCAGAATTTTCTTCATCAATTTTCAAAGAAATATATATAACTTGAGATGAATTTAAATCGATTGAAAAAGTATAGTTCTTTGTCTCAAACACTCTATTCAATATTAATTGACAAGAACAGCTCTTTTGAAATGAAAAATTCAAATTTCCACTGGAATCTTTGTTAACAGTAGCAACTCTATGGCCTTGATCATATATTTTGATTCGTTCTGTCTTATTTATTTCATTAATACTCCAATTCTTATTGAAAATTTTTCTAATGTTAATACACTGAGAGCTATCAGTAAAATTGATATTTAAGTTTTGAAAACGATTTTCGGGATAACCTCTATAAAATGCTCTGGCAAACTCCTCGCAACCTAAAATTTCTTTAGCACAGCTTTCCCCCTTTTCAATTTGTTCCAAATATAACTTTGCCCGATCAATAAATTTACTTAGGGTGGTTTCATCACATTTACTAGAAAGAATAGAAATAATCTCATTAAAATATTTTTCATTCCTAAGGACTGAAACAAACAAAAAAACATCTTTCTTTCTACCATAATATTTCGATATTTTGTCAAAAGGATTAGCTACTTTTCCCTCATTAAAGTTCAGCAAATCTTCAGGATCATCACACAAAATACTTAAAAAATTCAACAATTTAAAATCTTCGAAAATAAATAGCTCTTTTCCATCCAAGTTCTCTTCCTTTCGAGTACATATAAGAATTTTTTCCCAATTGTGAGCAGAATCAGAGCTATCATCGAATTCCTGAGACATATTGAAGTAGTTCGCTAATCAAAATCTTTATTACACTCACGAGTATTAATAATTAGTGGTTTATTTTGTGGTTATTTTAAAAGAACTCAAATACGGTGTTGATTTGCGTCATCCAAAATGGAAGTAATTGTAAACAAACAAAACCACGTGATTGCTGTAACACCAACCCAACCAACCAAAACAGTCTGTATCATATATTACTAGTGATATTACTAGTTTATTTTCATTGTTTGTTTTGATGTTGTCGGTGTGTGGCAACGGCTGTAGTTCGTCCATAGTTTTTTATTAAATTGTGTTGGTGATTATTTCTGCTGTGTTCCTGTGTGTTCCTGATTAATTTTAGCTCAGAGTCTTCTGATTTGAACTGTTGAGATCTTATTTTAAGATATATGGCGTCCGCGACAGGACCTTGAACTTTTGCTGGTGAGATTGATTGTGATTACTCACTTCTGTTTGAGATGGAATTATTAAGACAAACCAGAACACAGCATCGCCGATTGTTTACACTATCGTGCAATGAATTTGAGAAATCTGAAACGAACTTGACTTCTGATCAGAAATTACTGAAACTAAAACTTATTTTGGAAAAAGGAAAATCGCTGCTGTTAGCCGAAGAAAAAGTGAGAGACAAATTTTTGAGTGAAATTCGTGATGAAGACGAAATTAATAAAGAATTGGATGAATCGGAAGCATATCTTGACAGGTACCGAGTTTTTGAGTTTAAACTGGAAGAATTAAGTAGATTTTTAGAGGGAGTAGAAAACATGTCTGTGTGTAGTAGCTCAGTGGGTCAAGCAAAATCGCTATTGCATTATCCAAAGATTAAACTGCCAACGTTTGATGGTAATTTGAAAAATTGGTTACATTTCTGGGGTCAATTCAAGAAAATTGATGGAGATGTGAACTTAGATGATCATGATAAATTTTTGTATCTCAGTCAGGCAATGCAGAAAGGTTCTTGTGCTGAGGAATTGATTAGTAGTTTTCCACCGGGTGGAGAAAGCTATTCCAAAGCTTTAAAACAATTGCAGTCAAGATATGGTAAAGAAGAATTGTTGATTCAGTTATATGTGAGAGATTTATTATCTATTGTTTTGCAAAAGCAGAAGTTAGGAAAAAGTTCTTTAAGAAAGTTGTATGATCAACTTGAAGCTAAGCTTAGAGCTTTAGAAGTGTTGGGGGTGACCAGGGAAAAGTATGCTGCCATGTTGTTTCCCCTTGTTGAGTCCTGCATGCCTGAAGAAACACTTAAGGCATGGGAAAGATATCGAACTGTTTTAAGACGGTCAACCAACCCTGTGGTTCCTGACGATGAAACTACTCAAGTTGTGAAAAAGACTGAACTGGATTCTTTGTTAGAGTTTTTGGAGAGTGAAGTTGAAGGAGAAGAAAGAGTTGACATTGCTTCCCAGTCGTTTTTAAAAAATGCAAATGATGCTGTTTTAAAGAGACCGTTCATGAATACTAAGCAGCAAAACCCAAATCCAAAATTTGGTAAATACCCACAGATACCTTCAACATCTGAACTGTTTGTTCGACCAGAAGATAAGAAGATATGCCTTTTTTGTGATAATCACCACAGTTCTTGGCAGTGTGATCAAGCAAGCAACTGGACTGTAGAAGAAAGAGAAGCAGCAGTGGCTAAAGCTCGTTGTTGTTTTTTGTGTCTAAATCCAGGCCACCAAGTGAAAAAGTGTAGATTGAAACCCTGTTATAAATGTGGTAGAAGACATAATGTACTCCTGTGTAAAAAGGAAGCAGTTAATGATGTTCCTCAAAGCCCTGGAAATAGGAACGAAAGTGTTGTTAGAGATAATATTCTTACTAGTCAATCCCTTCGTTCTGAAGTGTTGCTGCAAACTTTAATTGTACGCATTAAAAATAGTAACCGAGATGTGTTAGTGAGAGCAATTATAGACACAGGTTCTGAAAGAACTTATATTTCAAAAGATGTAATCCAAATGTTAAAATTTGAGAACTGTGGAGAAGTTAAGTTGATACACAAATTGTTTGGAGGTGTTTCATCTGGTGAAAAATTGCATTTTAAGTACAAAGTTAATTTAGCTAGCATTGATGAAAAATATAATTGCAATGTTATTTGTTTGGACCAGCCAGTTATTTGTGATAATGTTAAAAGTATACCAAATGGTCCTTGGATAAATGAGTTGGAAGAATGTGGAATTATGGTGAGCGACACTAAGTTTAGGTCTCTTAGAGTGGGCAGTGAAATAAAACTATTACTTGGAGCTGATGTGGCAGGCAAGCTTTTAACTGGAAATTTAAAAGTTTTGAAAGAAGGTCCCGTCGCCGTTGAAACACTTCTGGGATGGACTCTAATGGGTAAGATACCCGTGAAGAATAATTCTGGTGCAACCCACTCTTCCCTTTCACTACTTTCAACTGAGATACCTGTTAGTCATCTATGGTCATTAGATGTGTTAGGAATTACTGATCCTTCTGCTAAAAGAACCAAAGAGGAGTTACAAGATGCTGTACAGGAACATTTTTTAAAGACTATCAGAGTTGATGCTGACAATCGTTTTGAGGTTAGCATGCCTTGGTTAGAAGATCATGTCCCTTTGCCATCAAACTATGATGTGGCTTGCAGAAGATTAAATTCGACTGTCAAACGGCTGAAGTCACAATCCATTTATGAGCAGTATGATAATGTTTTTAACGAGTGGCTTGAAGAAGGTATAATAGAGGAAGTAAATGATAATTGTGAAGAAAATGTTCATTATCTACCACACCGTCCAGTGCTAAAGGAAAATAGCACAACCAAGATAAGGCCTGTTTTTGATGCGTCTGCCAAGGTAAAAGGATTTACAAGTTTAAACGACTGTCTAGAAAAGGGTGAAAACCTCATTGAGTTGATACCAAGTATTTTGATGCGGTTCAGAACCGAGAAGATTGGTGTCATTGCAGATATTCGAAAGGCTTTTTTACAAATTGGACTTCCTGAAGCTGATCGAAATTACCTGAGATTTTTGTGGCTTAAAGAAGATTGTCTAAAAACTTATAGACATTGCAGAGTGGTGTTTGGGGTAACCTGTAGTCCCTTTCTATTGTCCGCAACTATCAGATATTTGTTAGATTGTATTTTAAGACAAATCCAAAAGAAGGAATCAATGTATCCAGAAAATGTTGTACAGAAACTGAAGAAAAGTTTTTATGTGGACAATTGTGTGACAAGTGTCAAGGACACAAAGGAATTAGAGACATTTAGAAGAATTTCTACTGAAATTATGGCAAGTAGAAAATTTGATCTCCGAGGGTGGGAGCAAACCGATTTAAATGCAGACACATCAGAACCTACTAATGTTCTTGGATTAGTCTGGGATAAAAAAGAAGATACAATTCAAGTAAATACTGCCTGCATAAAAGAATTGAAACTTGATAAAATAACCAAAAGAACCATTCTTTCTTCAGCACATAGGTTTTGACCCTTTGGGTATAATTTGTCCTTTTGCCTTGATACCCAAACTGCTTCTTCAGAATATTTGGAAGACGAAACTTGGTTGGGACGATGAGGTTGATCAAAATACCAAAAGAGAATTTTTAAAATGGATTGAAGGTGTACTTTACATAGAGAAAATATGCATTCCAAGATATTTTGGACTAAGTGGAGCACAAAACTGTTCTTTACACTTCTTTTGTGATGCTTCTAAACTGGCATATGCTGTGGTTGTGTACATTAGAGTAGAATCAGCAAGTTGTGTTCAAGTTCAATTAGTGCAAGCAAGAAGCAGAGTAGCTCCGACAAGAAAAGGAGAAATCACCATCGCAAGACTTGAACTTTTGGCAGCAACCATAGCTTCGCGTCTTTCAACTACTATTTTAAAGGAAATAGAATGTGATGAAGTATATTTCTGGTCAGACTCAACCACTGTTTTAACCTGGATCAAGAGAAATGAGCCCTGGGGAATATTTGTTCAGAACAGAGTGATTGAAATTAGAGAGCTTACGAGTATTAATTCTTGGAGACATGTCCCTGGATCAATGAACCCTGCTGATATACCCAGCCGAGGATGTTCAGCCAAAAAGTTACTACAAATGCGATGGTGGGAGGGACCCAATTGGTTATACTTGCCTCGAGAAAGGTGGCCCTCATCTGAAGAACTCGTTGATGAAGAAGAAGTAAACTGTGAACGAAAGAAAAGTGTCACCACTTCAATGATGAATTTTGAAGTGACAAGGCTGTTGGGTTCGCATTTTTCAGAGTACAAAAAGATTGTACATACAGTAGCATGGATAAAGAGATTTCTTTACAACTGTCAGCATCAGAGTAAAGTAAAAGGTGATCTTTGCCTTGATGAATTAAGGGAGGCTGAGAAAACCATTGTTTATTTGATCCAACAAGAGTCTTTCAAGGGAGTTTCTGATAAAAGGCTCCAATCGTTAAATATCTTTTTAGATGAAAAGGGAATCATTAAGTTGAAAACTACTGTATATAAACGAGATGATTATGAAGAGTTTAGAACCCCGGCAATTTTACCTGGAGATCATCCTATAGTAAGAACCATAGTGTTGGCTGAACATGAGAAAAACGGACATGCAGGTGTTACATACACATTGAATTCCCTGAGAGAAAGATTTTGGATTCTTTGTGGAAGAAGAGCTGTCAAATCTGTATTAAGGTCTTGTGTTGTGTGCAAACGTTTTTCTGCAAAGCCTGTAACACCACCTTCTACAACACCACCCTCTGACAGAGTTCAAGATGCCAACATTTTTCAAGTGACAGGGGTGGATTTTGCTGGTCCTGTGATTTTGAAAGACAATTCAAAAGCCTGGATTTGTCTTTTCACTTGTGCTGTGTATAGAGCTGTCCATCTTGAACTGGTCACGTCACTATCGACTGAGACATTTTTGCTCTGTTTTCATCGCTTTGTGGCTAGAAGGGGAAAGCCTTCAATTGTATATAGTGATAATGGTACCAATTTTATTGGAGCTGCAAATACACTTTCATGTATTGATTTCCAAAAGGTCCATAATGAAGCAAGAAATGAAGAGATACATTGGAGATTTATCCCACCTAGTGCTCCCTGGTGGGGAGGTTTTTATGAAAGGCTTGTTGGTATGATGAAAGAAGTTTTGAAGAAAACTTTAGGTCGAGCAAGTCTAAACTTTGAAGAAATGCAAACTGCGTTATGCAACTGTGAAGCCATTTTGAACGAGCGGCCTTTGACAACTGTTTCTTCTGACTCGACTCTTACTGCTCTCAGACCAGCAGACTTTCTGAAGGAGATCAAGTGCAGTTTTGTTCCTGATGTTGCAACTCAACCTGATCCCAATTTTTTGCGAAGAAGGATACATTACCTTCAAACTCTAAGAGAAGCGTTCCGAGGAAGGTTTCGACAAGAATATTTAGGGACTTTGTGCTCAAGACAGAGGAAGAAGACTTTCCAACCTCTGAAAGAAGGTGACATCGTTTTAATTGGAGATGACAATAAGAAAAGAGTTTGGTGGCCACTTGGTAAAGTGATTGAGACTATGCCTGGCGCAGATGGAGTGGTGCGTCGAGTGAAATTGAAAACTGAAAGGGGAGAATTGGTAAGAGCAGCTCAAAGATTATATCATTTAGAGGTGTCTTCGAATGAAGAGTGGTCAGGTAATAAAGGTGTAGAAAAAGTCATTATCAAAAACTTAGAAACTAGTGATCCAATTAAAACTGTTAGCTCAAGTAAAACTGTTAACTCAATTAAAACTGTTGACCCTATTCCTTATATTACTAAAAGAGGTAGAACGGTGAAAATACCCAGTAAACTTTCTCTGTAAAAATTTAGTATAATTGTATTTTTGAACTGAATTTTGTTAATTAATTTTGTATACGTAAGTTAACCAGTGGGCCCTAATATTGTTAACTTAGGTGGGAGTATATCATATATTACTAGTGATATTACTAGTTTATTTTCATTGTTTGTTTTGATGTTGTCGGTGTGTGGCAACGGCTGTAGTTCGTCCATAGTTTTTTATTAAATTGTGTTGGTGATTATTTCTGCTGTGTTCCTGTGTGTTCCTGATTAATTTTAGCTCAGAGTCTTCTGATTTGAACTGTTGAGATCTTATTTTAAGATAGTCTGAGATATTAGTTATTATTAATGTTTAATGGCTATTTTAACAATATTTGTTAATAATAATTATTATTTTGATATGAAATTTCCTATCAATATTTTCAAGTAATTTCCAGCGCTAGCTTGGTTGGTTTGATAATTAGTAAATCCAGAATTTGTTGTAATTAGTTGGCAGTACATTCTCATTGTTTATTTACATTGTCTGCCGTCCAATTTTTTTCACTTTATCCTGTTCTATCATATCTGCGCATTTATTCTTTGCTCTATATCTTTTGGTATTTGATTTAATTTTTATTATAACAGTCAACTTCGCATAATGTGATCGCTCTTGACAATATTAACGAATTTATAGCGTGCATTTTGAAACTTACAACACCGCCAACCATCTCTTTTTGTGTTCTGAGAATCCAATGTTTTCTTTTTCCTTTCAAATAACTCTAAAACCAGGGGCGTCATTTCAATTTTTGTTGGGGGGGCAAGGATTTTTTTTTAAGTGGGGCTGAGCCACGCCGTAACCAGACTTTTTTTTGGGGGGGGGGGGTGACTCAACATCATAAGTTCTAAGTAAAAATGGGGGGTCTGGGGGTCACCCCCAGAAAAATTTTTAAATTTTGCTTCATTTTTACAACATTTAAGTTACATCCGAAGAGAACAGCCCCTTGTAAACCACATAATTTCTAGAGAAAAAAGTTACAAATAAACGTCAAAGTTTCAAGGGGAGCCGGAGGTCCTCCCTCAGAATTTTTTTTGAAAATTTCCCTTTAAACTAGGGTTTTATTTCCCTTGCAACCTCGTTGGGGAGCCCCCAGAGGGAACTGCTTGTTGTTAGTGGCAGAATTTTCAAGGAAAATATACTGTATAACATAATATATATTTAAAAATTTTAAAGGGGGGTCTGGGGGTCCTCCCCCAGAAAATGTTTTGAAATTTGCCTCTTTAAAGTAGTGTTTCAGCTCATTTTGAGGTCCTTTGGGTTACATTCAAAAAGAACAGTTCCTTGTAAAGCATAGAATTTTCTAGGGGAAAAAAGTTATAAATAAACGTAAAATTTTCAAGGGGGGGGGCGGAAATCCTCCCCCAGTAAAAATTTTTGAAAATTCCCCTTTAAACCAGACTCCTAGGGGCTTCAAACTCTTTGGTTCCCAAAGGGAACTGCTTCTTGTAAGCGGCAGAATTCTCAAGGGAGACAAATTGTATAACAGACATCAAAGGTCAGGAGGGGGATTGGGGGTTCTCCCCCAGAAGATTTTGAAATTAGACGCTCAAAAGTAGTGCTTTAACTGCTTTTGGGATGTTTTGAGTTAAATCTGTTGCTCCTTGTGGAAGTTACAAAATTTTCCAGGGACTCTCAGCAATTTTTCACTTAAGAGTGGAAACCTTGGGGGGGGCAATTGCCCCCCCTAAATGACGCCCATGTCTAAAACTGCAACTGACTTTTAAGAGAAAAAGGGGCAGATGGGCAATTTTTAGGGTACACAGACAAATTTTGATTACATAAAACAATTCAATGAATTTTTGGGCACAGCTGGAATAAGAGTCCTCCATTTGGCAACTCGCGTTGTGGTCGCCAAGTTGGCAGTATATCACGATTAGATATAGTTTATTGTTGGTGACCGCAACTCGAGTCGCCAAATGGAGGACTTATTCCTACTGTATTACTTTACCAGGTTCAAGAGTGTAGTACTACATTTATTTTCCCCACCTACTAATTGGGGTAATTTTGTTATGGTATTCAAGCAATTAAATTAATTTTAGTTATTTATTTGGTATTTATTTAAGCATCAAAAATTATTGCCTTATAAGGGGACTTTGCTACATCTGTTCTGAAAATGCACCTTAAAAGTCTTGTACACTATGTGACAGAATAGACAGAACAAAACCATTTTTAAATAGTTTATTCATACTAAACTTCAAGCAACATTCTAGTACATGACATATCAATATAGATATATTTATTCCATTATATATTGCTCTTTTAAATGCTCTTCCAGCAATTCATACAATACCAATAACATAATGAAGTCAAACTTTTTAGTTTTGTGTATGTATCACATGTCTTACACTACTTTTCATACACTAAAAGTATCCTTTTATATACAGAATAGAATGCAACAAGATTTTAAAAGTTCAAAAGTGTCAACGTGAATACAAGTATTCCTCACCTTAAATAATGTCAACTTGCCTCTATACTAAGTATATTAATCAGTTCAATCATTTAGGTATTTTAATTTGATCAATTAGGAAAACTGTTTAAGCTCTTGTCATGGGATTTGGTAATCCAGAACAAAGTGCACCTCTTAATCTTTAATTTGAAAGTACTCCTTTTACAATAACATAATCAAGCATATTACGAAAATAACTTACAATGTTTATCTATTTACATTAACTTTCAAATTCTAGTTCATTTTCTTTAGATGCACCTGAAATTTTCATTCCTTTAAATATTTACATTTATCCATTCGTGGGGGTGTTAAGCATTCATCTGTTTTCTTTAAGTAGGCTAGCAGCTCCAGTACCACAAATTTGGCTTTTTATACAAACAGTTCACACGAATACAACTAGAATATTTATATCATATGTTCATTAAATAAATACACAATATAGAGTTATTTGGTTTAATATAAATAGTATGTGTAAAGTTTTCTACGAGATTTTCTAAGCAAAAATATATATACAAACATTATAGTACTGTTTTAATTTAAGATTGTGTTTTTTGGTGGGAGTTGTTTATACTTTTTTTAAAGTTTTAGTTTATAAAATGATTAAGGAAAATATGTGTCTGAATAGTTTACACATATACTAATGAGAATATAAAAAAAATATTAGTTTTAATTTTTTTCTTAACTTTATCCCTTTATAACATTGGTGTCAGCTGAAATAAAACAGTAAAATCAAGTTAATTATTAGAATAGATACAAATATACAAGTAACTCTATTGCTAATACAGCACTAAATGCTGAGAATACAATATACAGGGGCAGATCCAGGATGGCTTTTTTTTTTTGGAGGCATTTGATTTTAGAACGCATGTTTGGAACTGAGGGAATATCTTAAGATTTCAATCAGTAAATTAAATATGCTATTTAGGAAAATGCATGTGTTTCTCAGTTATATGAACCAAAAAGTACTTTAGTTACTTGGGCCAACTAATACTGTTTTGAACCACCCCTTGGATCTGCTGCAACATTTTGAATTAACATTAAAAACTTAAGTCTAATAGGAGAAAACATAGGCATATACTAGTACCATGCTCTCGACAAATGAAATTTTGAATTTAAAGACATACATTCTACTCCCGCATAACACTGGTTCATGCTACAGGACAGAAAAATTGTGCCCATATACTTGTATAGCAAGATAAACGCATATTATACAGAAATAGAACCATTTAATTAACCAATGGTTAAACAAGCAATAAAAATTGCACATTAGAATTGAATTGCTAACACAGTTGCCAAGTAACAAGTTAAAAATAAACTTGTGTCTAATCTGACAAGTGATAGTAATTGGAATTTCATCCATGA
The DNA here is from genome assembly GCA_963680715.1 of Tetragnatha montana. NCBI lineage: Eukaryota > Metazoa > Arthropoda > Arachnida > Araneae > Tetragnathidae > Tetragnatha > Tetragnatha montana. The sequence goes on from OY796677.1 coordinate 27,854,294, forward strand.
ATTTTCCTGATGAGCAACAATGTATTAAACAATATAGATGGTGTATAAACAAAGGAATCCAATGATTCTGTTTCATGATCCAGTCTTAAATGTCATCATTTTTGCATTATGCAAGATTTTTTTCATTTAATGCAAATTCCTACAAAATGGAACACTTAATCATGTTATATGGGAGTCTTCTGTATTATCAGAATTAATAATATATTAAGTAGATAAAACATTGTACTGACGACAATCCAATTTGATTAAAATATGAATGAACAAAACTTACTTAAAAATATTATAAAGTTTTATAAATGGATTTAAATCTATTAACATTAAAAACAAGATGACTAGAATGTCAAATAATGAAATGCATAACAGTAGCAATGAATTTATATATTTAGTGATACAATAGAAAAATAATTCAATCACAAAATCATGTGCTTTTTTCAAATAAGGTTTCATTAATCAACCATTTATAAGTGTAATTTATTTCATTCCACTAGTACTTCTATAAAAGATTTTAATAGCAATTACAAATGTGCTTGTTAAATATTCATTTTTGTTCCCAAACTGCAATAATAATACATACTGCTCAGAGAGCTGAAAGAAATAATTGGGCATACCTGCCAAAAATAAAATAGATCCACTTTTAGAAATCATGTTTCTGTAGTGGGCCAAAAATTTTCTTTGACTTTCATTGAAGAATTATTTATAGACAGATATATAGATTTCTGCAGATTGGATTGGTCTTCTCAACTTCCTTTCTCCCCTATTTTGACTTCCAAAATAAATGGCACATCTTACTAACTCCATTGTTTTAATCAGCTGGCTGAGCAGTATCTACCATTCATCCAATATTTGGTAGTCTTTAGACCATCACAAAACATTATTCAACAACAAATAGATGTTGATAAAATGGTTTTACTAATTATGAGGTTGATCAGTAAATGATAACTAAATTATAGCTAAGATAATGTGTATCAAAAAGGGTGCTGTTCTACTTTATTCATTTTACCTTATAAACTAAGTTACTTATGCTTCATGTAATCAAAGAAGTTGTTTTAGTTCATTTCTCTGCTGTATAATCATAATCAACTATATCAAAACACCGCTCCATCCATTATTGCAATGCATTTTTTCAAGTTTCAGCTGCTAACTGCAGTGGCATAACAGCTGGTTTGAGCAAGGTGGGGGGTCATGAATAGATTTTTAAAAAATAATTCAACCTTAAAAGTTTTTTTAAATGTCTCGGAAGACAAATGTAACAGAGTACGACACCACCAGCTTCCACCATAACCGTTAAAGTATAAATTGAGTTAAATATTTTTTAAAACAAACAATGGATTTTTAAGAGTATATCAACTTTTTACTATCAATGCACAAAGTATTTTTAATGTATTAAAAATAATTTTTCCCTAAATAAAACAAGTGGAGTAACAATATAGATGGCTTTCCCCTCCACCTATTTTAGGATATTCTTTTGTTTAAGATGAAAAATGATGTTTCCAGATTATCAGCAACTGAATTCCCTCATACTATTCATTATAATAGCTCTACTTAATGGTAGAATTAGGGAAATGAACATGAACAAGTTGTTTATTGGGACATTGAAATTTATTTGCCATTTTAAAAGTTAAATATATAGATACATAACTATTTTTGTATATAAAAGTTAAGGATTATAATTCATAACACAAATTTCCTTAAAGACTACATTATAAGTTTCATAAAACTTAAAAAATGATACAGAAAATCAAGAACACTCAAGAATTCATTTGAATTGATATTGGAAAATTATTCAAAACTCAACTTTTGCTCTTTCTGACCATGCAAAAAAATTCTTCAAACTACAAAAACTTCAAACTAAAAACTTAATATAATTAAAACAATGAAATTTAATAACATTATCATGTAAACTACTAAAAATTGTAACACAACAACAATATTAAAAACTATAAAAATCAATATCACAGCTCTAAACAAACCAATTCATAAGATAGAAACAATATACAGCTGATCAGCAAAAGTAAAAAATGACGATTGAAACAAAAAGTGACGATAACATTGAACATTATAACGTTAAACGTAGATTGAAAGGCAACGTAAAAACTAAAAGACAATCGGAAACTTAATTTTTAAAAAAATTAGTTAAATGAATATGTGCTGAGGCTCTAAAGAGGAAATACACTAACTGACTTTTAAATATGAATCCAGTTCATATGGCCAAACCAATCTACCTGGGAATTTAGAGAGTTAAATTTAGGATTTTGACAGGGAGACTCGTAAAGAGTTCATATGCGTACTCATTTGGCATTGGTAAGAAGTCATGTGATCAGTCTTTCTTCATCTTTTTCCTGTATGTAGGGGAGATGTGACAGAAAAACTGGTTCTACTCTCTTTTAACCTGGGTAGAGTGGATCATATGAATGGCATTATAGAGTATAATTCCTTATGAGGGGCAAAATAAAATTATAAAAAATGAGCACAAGTATGATAACGAGAGTTGGCACAAAAAAAAAAAAAAGTGAGATCTTATTTCATAAACTTAATAAATTAGTAATAAGGACATTTTATAAAACATGAATATTAACTATTCATTTTATTCGATTTCTCTCATAATGGAAAATGACCTCAGTATGCGGGACAAACTATTGAACTTTTGGAAGTGATACTCTTCTCGATTTACATCATATGAGAGGTTGCCTGTCTAATCATAAACTAATTTATATCCACAGAAAAACTTTGAAGTGGCAAAAATGTACGTATGTTTTTTTCTAATTAACATCTTCAACCTATGCTCCCACAGGTTAAGGAAAATTTCTAGAGCCATTGACAAGCTGCTTAAGGGCTTTATGAAGGACATCAGGCATGTGATCAGCTATCATCTTGGGACTTATTATTATTTGATTAAAGTAGTCAACAGTAACCCATCTTCCACAGATACTAAAAGAAAATGCAAATGTATAAGATACTGTTACAAAAGTTAATTTTATTTTAGACAGACAATGAACTAATTTCATGCGAATTGAATACTAATATACGATTATTTGTCATACACCAGATAACCAGTAAAGAAAAAAAATTAGATGGTACCAAATATTACATTTTTGATTAATTTTCTTCAGAGTTATGTTAGGAATGCAATGAAAAATTGTAATTACTATTTTAATTTGGCAGAAGTTTTGTTTACTACAGTGCAAGGCTAATGAAATATAAGTAGAAATCTGCATACATATGAAAAAAGTTGTATAATATAGCATAATTAACAAGTATTATGACAATTTAATGCCCATAATAATTTCTAAAATATCTAGTAATGTATTAAAATTTATTAAAAAAGAGATAATCTTAACAGGTACAAGCTGTTCTAAATAAAAAAATACCCACAACTTATACTAAAAAATCTATTTTAAACACTAACTGTTTGAATATAATTGAAAGAATTACTTAGAGTCTGACTGGGTCAGATGTAGCACACGGCCAGGAATGTATAAGGGGACCATAGAATGTCTTGCTTGCCCAGCAACATGCCCACTACTAACACTGCTTTCAGATGAGCCCTCCTGTAACAAAAATTAGATTAAAATATGTTTAACATTCTTGAACCCTAAATGAAGCATATTATAAATAGTAGAAAGAGCATGGGATTTGCAATACAGAAATTATACAGAATTTTGAATGAGGGAATAAGAAAATCTGACTTTTTAAGAACTTACAGAGTTGTAAGAACATACTTTTAAAGGAGAAACATACTTTATCATACTGTCAACTAACAGGAGAAAGGCGCAAAGTCACTATAAGTAAATCTTTTGAAAGCGATAGAACAACACCAACAAAGAAACAGATCCCAAAATCTCAACAAGCCCAAATGCTATCCGTATGCTAGTTACATTATAAGGTGCGTAAGAAAGTGATTAGCTATCGACAAATTTGGAGTAACTTTGCAGTTAAGCCAGAAGTGACTAAGTGCTTTTCTCTTGTAAGATGATATATGAGTCACCAATCTATGGTTTGTTGGTTGGTGTATTTTGTTTATACTTAGAATACCGACCCACATGACCTTTGGGCCATTTTAAGTACTGGCTCACTGGTGTGTTTGTAGGCCACTGAGAGCATTTGTCACGAAAGGGTTAAGCACTATTCTTGGTTATAATTTTAGAGGATATAAGGATTTATTTGATTGTTTTCTGTGGTGAAAATTATTGGTCATGAAGCTAGGGCTCCTGTAGCCCCCCCCCACTACATACAATTCATTCATTCATGGTGAAAATTTTGAATATCAAAAGATAGATAACAGACTATCCATCCTTTATCTTCACCCAACCAAAATTAAGGGCAAATAAATTTCCTTTAATAACAAAACAAATACCTGTGAGCTATTAGTAGTGTAGTTTCCACTGGAATTAGTTTGTCCGAAGTTCTCCAAAAGTGGACGAGATAATGGTGTTGTGCTGGTATCAGTTTGAGATGATTTCCTACATATCAAGCACTTCAATACTTTGTGAAGAAACACTTTATACTGTAAAATAAAAAAGATTGATCATAAAACTGTACTTAATACATATAATACTATCTTTGAATCAAACGAAGTTTTGCATTAAATTGCAGTTTTTATATTATTGACATACAGTATAATCTATAAAGGAACCTGTAAAAATTTGATACGCAAGATTTAGGGAAAAATGAATCTCCAAAACAAAATTACAAAAACTTACTAGTTATGGAACATGTGTATGTTATGGGCAAAGTGATTAATTTGGCATTATTAATAATGCCCCAAGTGGAGGCAGGCAAAGTGATAAATTCCATTCAATTTATCACATTGCCCGGGCATTATTAATAATGCCCGGATTTATCACATTGCCCATAACATATATACAAATACTAGTCACTAAAACGTCAGAATACAGTAATCTTTAATCAAACTGTTGAAAGTCTATAACTTGATTTTAAGAAGGATACAGTATCAGGGGGTGGTCCCATCATGCTTTACTGTAAAAAATAATAGCAACAACTTTAATCACTTAAGAAAGAAAGAACTTTAATGACCTTTGGTTGCTCACAGTCTGCGATGCAGTTAAGCAGTTTCTTCTTCATGTCTTCAAAATTTGGCATACTAAGTCTTGGCACCATATCGTCTCCCAGCGTGACCGACATTACGAAATCCTCCGAGTACTTGACCCCTTCTTGACTGAGAAGCCCCCCGGGGGGACTAAAGGCATAGCAGCGCAGATTGGGGTAGATGGGCCGCAGCAGAATGGCCAGCAGGGCAGCGGTACCCGCCCCCAAACTGTGGCCCGTGATGGCCAGCGAATAGCTCTGGTGCAGCGCAAAGGCATCGCTGAGGGCGTGGCTCTCCGCCAGCTTGTTCTTCACGAAAACGGCCGCCCTCAGCATTCCCCGGTGGCAAAACACCCCCTGGCTGCAGCCCTCAGTGTACAGCTTGTCGCAGTCCGCCGTCAGGTCGGTGAGGATGTCCAGGAGGGAAAGGGTGCCTCTGATGGAGACGACCACCGAGCAGGTCTGGTGGTCGACGGCCACGAAGAAGGGGATTTCGTAAACCCGGTTGTGGAACGAGACGTAGATGAGGTCCTCGTCCGAGAGGCCCGTGACGCGCTTCAGAACGGCAGTGTGGCACTCGCAGCAGTTGTCGTCGACAATGTAGGAAGGGGGTTTGCAGCAACAAGCGCAACACCTGGAGAAATAAATAACGATCAAGTTACTCAACAAAAAGGTTGGTTGATTGAGTTTCTATTTCACAAAGCCCCTATTTGGGCATCGAGCACCAACCAAGATAAGCCTTTGTCTGGTGTATACACCCAAGATAAAATATTTTATTTAAAAATATAAGTTAAAACCAGTGTTTGAAATTGGCGCTGGTCCGATACCACTGAAAAACAGCTTGGACCACTACAGTCAGACAATCTCTGGTCTGGTAGACCAGTGGTGCGTTTTTTTGCAGCGAAACTAATTGGAAGTTTTATGTCAATTAGTGTAATATTAACATTTAACCAAGAAAAATACTTAATAAATAAGATATTTTCAAACTTATTTGTTTATCTAGTTTTTTTTAAAATTAATTATTGGTATTCACTTTAAGTGCAGTAGTTACTTTAAAGTATTGAAACCTGTCCTTTTTAATTTCGCAGACCAGTCATTTTGGTTGAGGACCAGTAAGTTTGACAAAGGACTGGTCCGCAGGATCAGTGAGTTATTTTTTTAATTTCTAACGCTGGTTAAAACTAACTAAAGAAAAGGATTAATAAAAACTATTTATTACAACTAAGTGCATTTGGTTGAATTTGAGTTTTTACTTGCCCAGGGCCGCAAAGTAAGAAAAATTAATGAATGGGGCCACACAAAAACAGGTTTAACCCACCAAATTTACAGCATATTGCTGAAGTTCACATTGAGGCATAGCTTATCATTGGCTTGGCTTTCCCTGCTAATTAAATTTGACAATGCCCAATTAGGTCTAGTAATATCACTGCTTACATCGTTTTTTTTTTTTTTTAAAGAAAGGCACCTTTAAGCAAAAGAAAGAGTAGGGGCCTGGAATAACGACTAATACACTCACCTTACATCTTTCCATATTTGGCACAAGCCTGTGAAACAGCTATTATAAAAGAAAAGTGGCCAGCCATAGCTACCTACAGCAAACTTCATAAAATGGCAGGCAAGTTCTGGTGTCATCCAAAATTGATTGGCAGGTGGAGTAAAGACACCTGGGCTGGAGATAATGCTTCCTTGAACTGCTCCTACAGGTTTAAAAATTTTTCAGTTATAATTCACACATAGAATTTTTTTATGAATTGAATCACTAGCAGAATCACAAAATAAAATCAATAGAGGGGCACAAACAGGGCCGTATCCAAGGGGGGGGGTTTAGGGGTTCAACCCCCCCCGAAATTTTGACATCAATTTTTATACTGCTATTTTTCTTGAAAATTATGTCTCACAAGGAGCGATATCCTCTTCGGGTATAACCCAAAGGGTCTGAAAATGAGTCAAAACCCTACTTTAAAGGGTAAAATTTCTAAAAATTTTCTGGGGGAGGACCCCCAAACCCCCTCGAAATTTTGAAATCTATTAAGTATACGGTTTTCCTTCAAACTTGTGTGATTTACAAGGAGTGGTCCTCTTTAATGTAACCTAAAGTGTCCCAAAATGAGTTAAAATGCCACTTTTAGGGGAAAAATTAAAAAATTTTTCTAGAGTTGGAACCTAAAAACCCCCTTAACATTTCGCCATTTATTACAATATACCTTCTTTTTACCTTGAAAATTCAGCCGCTTACAATGAGTGATGCTCTATGGGTGTAATCTAAAGGGTCTCAGAAATGAGCTAAAACACTCTTTTGAGGGGCAGATTTAAAACAAATTTCTGGGGGAGGACCCCCAGACCCCCCTTTTACTTCGAATTCATATTGTTTATACAATTTTGAAATTTAGTGCATCAAAATTTCAATCCAGTGTTGTCATCTAAAACTTAACATAAAAGTACCCGTAAGGAGGTAACCTCAGAAAATATTTGAGTCAACCCCCCCCCCCCCGAAACAAAAGTCTGGTTACGGCCCTGGGCACAAACCCTTACTTTATATTAATGAATTTATAACTGCTTAATGTTTCACATTCAAAGAATCCATGATTTTAATCCAATAAAGAACCCCTCCTTAAATGAACAGTGTTTAGTTAAAATTTTATGAAGAATTTCACCACTCTTACCAGTGCTAGTTAAGGAGTCTGGTGACTGTACAGAATAGTTTTCAGAGTGCTGTGAGGTAGAAACTCTATTGGCATATTCGGAAGCTTGTTTTTGCTGAAGAAGGATTAAACCAACCACAATGTCAGAAGGAACAAGATCCACATCCTGACAAAAACATATCAATAGTTTGTATTCTTCAACTAAACATAAATAATATAATTGCTTAATAACTTTTAATTTTTACAAGTGTCACATAAATTGGAAACATTACTAGTATTCTCTTTTTAAACTGATTTTCACAGCTAAACCCTAAAATAATCAATATTTGACAATTTTATATTTATGATAAGGCTATCGATATTACAAGTTACAAATTAGCATTTTAGACAGAAAATTATGTATGTAGAGGTACACATTACATTTTTATTTCAGACAAAATTTACTTGTTAGCTTATATATGTAATAAGTAACAAGTAATTTAAATACTTAATATAAGCATAATTAAATTTAACTGAATAACTAGGAGATCTCAGGACTATAGGAATAAAATTTTGAAAAGATGTAAATTACTTCAAACTGATGGGTTAACAACTTTGAAATGTCAGAATAGGCATTCCTGCTTTGCTCATCATTACTTGTACAGCAGAAACAACACAAACGCAATCTAAAAAAAAAAATTTTGTTCATAAGAAATACAGTTAATGCCATGCAATAAGAGGATCAACAATATAAACAACTCAATTAGTTCACATTACTAATTTATTGAATATGTTTCTTTAATTATTGTTTTAAGTGGACAAAGAAATGGAGAAATTACATTAACTTAGTCTGTCATATAGAGCCTGAAAAATGAGATTTGACTTTAGTTGAAGTTTAGTTTAAGTTAACAGCTTATGGTCAGTGTTAAAATTAAATTTAAAATGAGATCGAACTTACCGCCATTCCCAAATCTTTTTAGCTCTTTCAGTAGTAGCAGCATTCAGATTAATATAAAGAGCTTGAGGCTCACCACGTTCAACGTCAGAAACTCTATGTCCACTTCCATTATTTTTGTAAGTTCCAATAGGGTCGAACACAAGTATCATACCAAGAATCATTATTCCAATCAATGCCCAACTGAATACGGCAATAAACTGTAAAAGAAACAAAAATATTACTTATTAATGAGAAGAGAATTTTTTTTTTTGAGATTTAATAGCTAATACAGTAGTAACACTTTTCAGGTGCAACCACACCTTAACTTTAAAAAAAAAAAAAATCTGTCATTAAAATTGTGGTGGCTCAAAGAAGAGTCAACTATAGATTGATTTGCAACTAAATAAAAACATTTTTCAATTAAAATTAAAGAAGGGAATTAAAACTGCTGCATAAGAAATTAATATTTATATTGTACCTGAACTACAAAGACCACTTCACTTGCTTCACACTGATGATCTTGAGTAGTAAAAGCCCATTTTGTACCTAAAGCAGTCCATACTATTTCAATTATCATCACCAGCAAGCGTAGATATAAAACCTTAGATAGATGCCTCCTTGGTCTTGTCTAAAGACAAAAATAAATTATGAAAATTTATACCTAAACTAAAAACTGCAATCACTAGTAAAGTTACGGAAATATTACAAAAATTTTTTATTTAAGAAACAAGGTAAGTAGGGGATCAATGGGACAAATGAATTTTTTAACACCTTAACTTCACTTTAAATAATGATATTTTAGCCAGAAGGTAGTTAGTACCGTCTATTCAGCAACTTGTATTCATTAACATCACCTTCCATGCTTGTGTAAATTGGATTACTAAATGTGTTTTTCCATACCAAAAGCTTTTGAGTTTAATTTTATAAGATATTATCCAAAAAAAATAATTAGTTTAAGATTATCAACTAAATAAATAAAATGTACATTTTTGTTTTTAATTTTATACCAACAAATGTATATGTATAACAAATACAAAAAAAAAAAACTATTTTGAAAGATTGTTTGGAAGTACAACTAGAAATACTCATCAGTCATCAATTAAGAAGTTTTTAAAGAAATTGAGGAGATAGTTTTGTGGAAAGTGTAAATTTAAAAGCACTATGAAGTAATTACCATAAAATAACTAGTACTTTATTTTCAGAGAAGGATATTGACTAATCTTAAATTTATCTAAGCTAAAGTTTATATAAAAAGTCAATAAAAACCTGAGTTATTGTTCCTCTGGAACTGATCCATGCAATCATAGAGTCTAGGAATAAAATAAACACCAGTCCAGCTAAAGAGAAGGTCAAGTATGTTTGTAAGAGTCCTGATCCTTGACAATTCAAATGTTCTCTGTGTCTTAGGAATATAGCAAGAACAACTCCAGCCCTATTTAAAAAGACATTGATACAATGAAGGAAATGTAAAGCAAAGTTAGAATAATTTTTGGGTTTCAAAGTTTCTGATTGTGAAAACTCTTATTTCATTGCTAAAAATTTTAATAAAAATAGATAGTTAACTAGGATGAAAAATTACTTTTGGGAAAAGAAACAGGAATCTAAATAAGACATTAATGCTTGAAATAGAAATAGTTCTTTAATTTTTAATAAACTCATATTTGGCCAATTTTAATATCTTATCGGAAGTTATAGAATGAAAATGAAACACCAACTTGATTGGTAACACTTAATGTACACAACCTGTGACACTTAATTTCAACTAACCATATAAGCCTATGGCCGAATTCAACATAAGCAGGAAAGACAAAGTCATCACTGCCTATGCGCCACCGACGCTTGAACATAATAAGAGCAGGCATTTTGGCTGAAAGAAGAACCAAAAGTAATCACATGATAACTTAAAGTACATTTTTAGTAAATTTTTAACAAAGAGTAGTTGCATTAAAAATAGGTAATCCTACTAATTTTTTAAAATTGGTGTGGGAAGAAATTAGTAAAATGTCTACATGGAACTGGGCAAATCTAGGGGGGCTATGGGGCTGCAGCCCTGCCTAGATTTAAAAAATTCTTTCAATTTCAATACAAGTTCCTACAATAATTTGAATTTATTTTACCTTCTTTTATGAAAACGGGTAGTAAATACGGAATTTATGATGTTACTTTAAGTGAAATCTTTAAAAATTTAAACAACTCTAGGTAAGGGCATTACAATCAATAGCATTCCACCCCTTTGATAAGATATCCCCTCCAAATGTTTGCACAAATGGGGTGTGAGTGATCGATCAACCACAAGACCTTTCAGATGACTGTTTATTAGTAAACCCATTTGTGTAACAAGTCACGGGTAAGAACAGGGATCAATCCAAGAATCTTAAACTTAACCCCCATTTTTGTGAAAAATTTACATGGCATTTAATTTTTTGAAATTTTTGGAACTAATTTTAATGAGAACTATAAAATTAATGAAAGTAGCATTAAACTACTTTTTTCTTCAGTTTTATAGCTATACTTTACGCAGAGGGAATTCTATGTTTACCAAAATTTATTCTCTTAAAAATACATTGTAAAGCTCTTTACAATATATTTTTAAGCAAATAAATTTTAGTAAACATAGAATTTTTTATAGAAGAAATTATTGTGGAACCGCTGATTTTTAGCTATGTTATTGTGAAGATGTCGATTTTTCAGAAGAATTTTTGTGACATACATTACATTATATTAGTACATTTTTAGTGAAGTTGCCGATAAATGGTACCAAAATCAACCTGTATTGGTCCCTGCAGAAAGTTAAGGAACATTAAATCCAACCATATAAAAGCATTAATAAACTAGACGAAACACAAATCAAAACATGCATTAGTAGTAGTAGCAGCCAAATATAAAATAGGGAGGTCAGAGGGTAAGTGTTTCCCAATATGTTTCTTTGTAAATGGTTTAGTTATCTAAAATAATATTCTATTACAAATAATATAAATATATAAATCACCAGCCATAAGTATTTTATTGTAACCTCTGTTAATTATGTTCATTGTTTTAATGAATTAATGTGTCAATTATAAACATGCTCTTTCCCTTTAAATTTAACTGAACACAAGCATTCACAGCACTAACTTAGCTGTAACAATTTAATAAACACAACATTCTAGTTGTGACATTAGTGATAAAAATATAATTAAAAAAATGAACTATTTATGGTTATCCATATAAGAAAATTACATTGAAAAATATAACTAAAAATATAAAAATAAGCTTTGGATAAAAATCGTCAATAGATTTTAAAAAGTTGATGGTAAAAAATTACAGGATTTTAATTCTTGTTCCGATTAACATAGTTTACCGATTCAAAACACTGCTATTTACCCTTTTCCGCAATTTTACGTAGAGTACCTGTAACCTATCCTTTTCTTCATTCCATATTTGGCAGAGTTTGAAAAATTAAAATGCAAATAATCTTGCAAAACCTTTTTTAAAGCATAAATAATTAAAATAATTAATTTCTTAAAATTGCAGTTAGTTTAACATTTTTTATTTAAATTACTACTATATAAATTTTTTGTTAAAAATCAAGTGATTTAGATCAAGCAACCCACGCTGGACACACAAAGAAGATAAAGTATCTTTGAAAATCCCTACTCCCTCAAGATTAGGGAGAAACATTCCCTCTCCTGAATTTGATATTATGAAAACCAACATATAATATGCATTTTAATAAAATGAAGGTTAAAGCTGGCATACAGCTGTTTTGGAGATACCAAGGATCTCCTTCGTCAGTGCCTAGATAAGATCAGGCGCGGATCCAGCATGGCTCCATGGGGGGGCACTTTTTCGGCCTATTACCTATGAGAAAAATGTCAAATTTTGGGGATTTTCTAAAAAGTATGACTCAAGATCCCCTTTTGGTACCGCCGGGGGGTATGGGCGTCCTCCCCCATAAAAAATTTTGAAATTTGACTTGTAAAAGTAGGTTTTTAACACATTTTGAATACTTTTTGGAGTTTTTTTTCGTACTTATGAGTGATTTTTTGGGTCCAAGGGGGGTGGACACTTTCCAAAGTGCCCCCCCCTGGATAAGATACAAAACGCGAGAGGAAAACTTGGCTATAGCCCCAAGCACAGGTTCAAGCAAGAATCCATTTTATTTGCACATGTATATTATTCTTCGGTTTTCATATCAAATTCAGCTTGCTCAAAGAATTTCCGTATATTTATTCCCCCTCCTGATTTAGGAGACAGCAAAAACTGTGAAGAAGTCAAAATAAAACTACCGATTTCCATGGAAAAGGAAAGGGGTTGAGTTGTAAATTTCAAGAGTCGTATCAATACAGAAAACCTTTCTTATGTAATGGGAAAATGAATGAGTTCATTGGCTTTGGAGGCAGCTTGGTTCAATATAATTATATGCCCTTTTAAATATTGCTTGTTTATGAAGCCAAAGATTAGAAATATCACCAAAATTTGTAATCTAACTAGGACTAAATTTAAATCATAAGAGTTTAATTAATGGCAACAACCAACAACAAAAATTTGGTCATAATTCATATACTATAAATATTTTGTGATTGAAGCAGCATCCAGACTTGCCAACCTCTGAAAGTCAAAAATCAGGAGATTTTCCATAGAAATCAGGAGAAATTTTTATCGATGTATAGCCCATCGCAAACCAATTATAAAAATATAATATGTGCTCAAAATTAAAATTTAACCGTTTTAAAACCACACAACCATACGTTTTCGCAATCGCACTGTCCGGGAACATTTTTCTGAAGATAGCTCCGGAATGGTCCGCCACACTGATCGGTAAATTATGCTCCAATAAGAATGTCGTAAAAAGGCATTCAGCATTAATTACCGTCTGATCATTCTGTACTACAGAAATCTTTTGGTTATTTTCCATACATTTCGCATTTTCCTTATGCATAATTCGAAAAAACCAGGAATTCCGATAAAAAGCGGGAGAAAACCAAGAAAGCGGAAGATTTTCGGGAAAAATCAGGAGGGCGGGAGGAGAGAGCGACAATCCGGAGTCTCCCGCCAAAATCCGGAGAGTTGGCAAGTATGAGCATCAATATATAATAGGACATAGTCAACTCCCCCATTTTATTATCAGAATTTTTTTCCAAATATTCTCGGCCCTACAAATCGCTGCCAATTGGTCAGCTGATTTTGCGTTTCATAATAAACCCAGGACTAAATTCCGTTCACAGAACTTTTAGAAAGACAGAATTCTGTCCCCAGGATGGAGCTTCCATGGAATTATATTGACAAGCATAGTGAGAAAAACGCTGCCAAGAAGAGTGGCACCCGGTTGTAATATATCAATTTTGGATTAAGTTTGTCTTTTCTCACGAGTAACCAAAATGAGCCAGGCTATTTACACTCTAGGGTTGGGGAGGTATAGAGTCAAACTGGACACTTCTTGCCAATAACTACCTCACCTCCCTTCCCTATTTTCGAAGAAGATTCTTAAGTAGCCAAGCAAGCTACCTAAATTCCTGATAACCCTATTCAAACTCGGATTTCCTTGGTCCCAACTACCTAGCAACAAACTCTAAACTTAAACCATATTTAGGCATTGGGGACTTTTTGGTTTGCCAATGCCCTCAATTCAATTTCTACAACTATGTTGCCATGATCCACTATTTCATCGGCACTTTTGGTATACCAGACTTAAATTCTTTATTTACCAAAATTTTTGATAATATTCGGGGATTCCTTAATAAAAGTGAGTCTAGTCAAAGATTAACAAATGGGAATTGTCTACATATATGAAAAAAAATCTAATAACTGCAAAAACATTTAAAATTAAGATTTTTAAACAGAAAAATTAGGAAAAAATGCAAAATACAATATTTATTTCACATTCTAAATTTAAGTTTTTAAGATAGCGGGTAGTACTGATAAATATTTTTTACACGATCTATTGAAGAAACTATTTAAGACAAAGGAAATTTTAAACAGAGAAGTATATACGCCGGAAAAGTTTACAAAGCAATAATGTAAGTGAAAACAAGATTAAATCATTACTCACTTGTAAAGATATTGTTGATAAAGTAGTAGTATAGAATGCAGACAACAGATTATTTTTGTACTCTTATTTCCGACATAGTTATATATTTCCGATTTTACGAGAGAAAGAGATTTTATAAATCAATTCATGAGTAAGAAGATTAAACAATTAATTTTATAATTTAGGAAACAACACATGATTGAGGGTTAAAAAACAGCTGCCCGCTAAAATCGCTTAACTTCTGACATTTCAAGAGTTGGTTCGGTTTTCTAAAACGTCTGTCCGCTTTTTTCAAGTTTAGAGAAAAGACTGCTGCTTGAACCTACAAAAATAAATAAGGGCATTGCCATAGATATTGATACCGAATTTAAATGTTTTAAATAGTATTTTGAAAAAAAAAAGAGCCTTAAAGGGTGAAAAAATTCAACTTTATATCACTAGATGAATTTTAAAGAAAATTTTACAAAGAGTGAGCAAAATTTATAGAAAATCTATGAAGAAGACTAACGTTTGACTACAGTTCTGGTTCTCGGTGATTGGCTGATTTGAACAACGAACAACATTGTTTTGTTATTAGTTATTATTTTCATTCATTAACAAAGAGAAGCAGGGAAGCAGGTGATAGAGTAATTATAATTTACGCTCATAGAATCATTGTAGTCTGTGTTTGTTATAAAAAAAATAACACAATCATTTAAACAGCATTACTGAACTTGTTTACCTCATCATACAGTGTGATATTCGTGTGGTTTTCAGTCCAATTAAATCAAATTAAAACCCCTTTATAATTGTGCCAAAACCCTGTCTTTGGGGGAATATGAATCGTCGACCTACCGACTTACGGCGCTATGTTCTGGTCAGAAATTTAAAACGATATGTAAAAGCGCATGAAAGCAACGCTCCCTCAAATGGAAATCAGGAAAGCGTCGCTCCCCGAGATGTAAAACAGGAAATCATCGATCCTCCAAATATAAAACAGGAGGTCATCGATCCTCCAAATATAAAACAGGAAATCATCGATCCCCCAAATATGAAAGAAGACAGTATCCAAGCATGCACTGATTTCAACTCTGCTGAAAAAACTGCACTCTGTTCAAGCCCTTCAAAGTCTATTATTTCCTCTGGCTCAGTTGAAGAAGTCTTCGAAAACTCATCAACTGAAGATTCTGCAGCCTCGAAAGACACTGAATTGAACACGTCTGCTTTTGCGATTGTTACATCATTATTCAAACTAAGAAAAAAACGCAAAAAGGGTATTGACAAAGCGAAAGTTGTCGTTAAAGGAGTAAAATGTAAGAAACAACCTTCCATAGCTTGTGGCAAAGAAAAGGTTTCAATCTCTAAGAAACCTAAATCTCTCTTCTCGCTATTTAAAACCCGTAAGGAGAAAAGAAATAACGTGTTAGGTTGTAAAAATGATGAACCATGTACCAGCTCAGTCTCAAGCTCTCCAGGAACTACTACCCAGTCATGTCAAACTGACATCACATGGCCTGATGCTGGGTATGATGATCTTCAGCGTAGCAACCAAGTTTTACAAGAGTCAAACCGTCTTCTCATTGAAAATCTTTCTACTTTGATACAGAACATCAATACAAAGACAGTCTCGTCACAACCTCGTGGTATATGCACAGATGCCTATGGTTGTGAAAGTGTAAATGGCAGTGTTGAACCTTCTCAACCAAGTTGTAGTGTTTCAATTGAAACTGAGCCCAAGTCACCCATTAGAACTCGATCTCATGCCTCTAAACTTCAACGATCTCAGACACTTTTGGAAAACAGTAAATGTTATAAAATTTGTACTAGATCTAAGAGCATGCTCAATCCTGATAGACATTGTTCGCCTCTAAGAACCTACACCAAGACTCATCCGAGTAATTTTCTTCATTCTTCTACTCCATATCAACTTAGATCTACCATTCTTAAAGATTTACCTATCAATACACACCATGGAATTCATCGTAGATCCTCAATGCCTGAAAGAACCAGTCGAGAACCTATGAGACCATTGTTACGCAGACGCTCAAATAATTTATTTGATTATAATCATGGTTCAGTTGCTTATCCATTGGAAAACAATGCTGCTCCTAAGCCACCTTCTGAAAACTTTCCTTTAAATAAAGTAAGGAAGTCAATTGTACGACGATCTTCAATGCCAGATCGAGTTCCAAAAGACCAAATTAATTATCAGCGACGATCAACTGTTCAACGATGCAATACCTTTAGTTTTCAAGAAAAACATAACTACAAGCAAGGTGAATATAATCGCCCTACGCGTTTCCAAGATCTACCCAATGAAGCTTTTTATTAATTTTTTTGGGAATTAAGAAATATATTTTAGTAATATATTTTAATTTATGATTTTTCTTTAATTGATGAAAATTTAATGTGACATGAGATTTTCTGGGTATAATCTGTCCATGTAACCCATTAAAAATTGCCAAACCAATTGCAGTTTCCAAAATTGTCATCAAATGACTTTATTTTAAATAAATGTATGCAGTTTTAGGCAATATATTATTATTATTACTACTTTTATTATTACTTAATTACTATTATTATTATTACTTTTTGCATTGAAAACTACTTTGCAATTTTTTTAGCAGGGGCTATACTATAACAAAAGAAAAGTACTCCTTTTCTATACTTTCTGTTATTTGCCCTGTTAAAAGTTATATTTACAATGTGTATAGTTTACTTACTTGCAAATAGCCATATATACACTAACAACTGGTCAAAACAAAGTTTGCCAACCAGGCTGAACTATAGAATCTGTTCCTACCATGAACAATATATAGGGTAAATTATTTTTGGTTCAATTCTGTTATCTGTCCCGTTAAATATCGCTGAGCTGGTTTGTTTGCCAAATATGATTGATATATGTTATACTGTAACGGACCCTTTATCCGGAAACCCGAAATCCGGAAGGACCCGAAATCCGGCTCGCATACAAAAAAAAATTTAAAAGAATTTTTAATGAGCAAATGCTGCTACGACGCGCAATGGTTGCGTCGCGCCTTTTGTGACATCGTCTCCGTGAATGATTTGGCTCCGTTGTCCCTGCCTTGCCACCATGACTGTTTTATCATGTGGGGTATAAAAGACCCCCAAGGCGTGCAGCTTTCGGGTCCTTCCGAACTATTACGAAGGCCGGAGAAACGCGCCTTCGCGGAGTCCGCCGGCCGCGGAGTTCGGAGTTGTCCGCTACTCCGCGAAGGGGCGTTTCTCCGGCCGTCGTAAAAGTTTGGAAGGGCCCTTCTCTTCTGTTCTAATCTTCTCTTCGCCTCCTGCTGCTTCGCTACCGGTTCCGCGACGACCCACGTGCTTCTCCGGAATATTTTTGCTGGATCCTCTACTATTAAAACTGTTGGACTTACTGGCCCATGAAGTAAGCAGAGGGCAGTGGTGGAAGAACTTCAGACGTATTTAAAATAAAATATAAGTTTATTGAGTCCAATCTTAAAACAGATAAAGTAACATTCTAAGTCAGAGTCCAGGTCTTAGGCTACTTGCCTCTCTGACACACATATATACCTCAACCGGCATAGACGTCAACCCGACGTCAATGCCTGGCCCGCAGATAAGGCGCGAGAAGAGCAGTTTGAATTGATTGCTTGATTGCACGACTGTTCGATTCCAACAAAAACGAACTATCAGAACAACGCAGACGATGTTAACGCAATTTTAATTCCAGTTCATATGATCGGAAATTTAGATTTACGAGAATGGAAAATGATAGTAGGGACTGGGAAGCGGGTATTTTGGCTTTACTGCGTCTTCACTGGCGTTTTTTACGGACCGGACCCGAAATCCGCGACGATGTCGGCCCCGAGCTTGCTGGATAAAGGGTCCGTTACTGTAGTTATATTCTGTTGGTTTGAAATTTTCAGTAATATTTCTAATCATTATCAACCCAAACAGCTCTGATATTTGAGGTTGCAAATAATGGAATTGAATCTTATTTTGGTTAGTATATGTATTATCCCGTCGACTATGCCACTTAATCTGAAAACATTATTATAGCCTATTGACTGTTCTATAGCTGTGCTGCTGAAGAATTCGATAGTCACTGAACAGTCGGCAGAATAATACACAAGTACTCTTATTTTTTTATAAGGTAAAATGAAAAAAAGCACCTGACCAGGGAGGGCATCCCAAATTTTTCCAAGTAACTGCATAACTTTTAGAACTAGAGCTTTCTGAAGTCACCCTATTTATATTAATCAGACATTGTTACCAATATTTTTATTCTTTCTAATAACAATTGAGGTTTTTCATATTTGAGAGAAATTCCACGTTATACCTACTGAATTCTTTTTATCTCTTTTATAGATTCTACTATACCTACATTTTAATGAAGGATTTTAAACTTACCTATGAAATATCTCTGAATTTTTAAGGTTTTCTAGGTTAATTTTAAATTCCTTGTTTCGTTATTACTCTACAGTAAGATTTGAAAACCCACTCTGAAATACAATTAATAATATCATGGGTACTTATGTTTCCTCCTTTTTTTATTCAATTTTGTTTTATGGCGGCTTTACACCACCGAGGTTTGCGGGACGCGATTTGCGTTTGCGGCGAAAACGGGAACCGCAGAAACTCAGCGACCGCTCGAAAGAGGGCGCTAGAATCGATTTACCACACTAGCGGCTGCCGCGAGGGAACCAAAACTGTCGCGGCGGCATTAGCGGCAGCCGCTAGTGTCGTAAATCGATTCGAGCGGTCGCTGAGTTTCTGCGGTTCCCGTTTTCGCCGCAAACGCAAATCGCGTCCCGCAAACCTCGGTGGTGTAAAGCCGCCATTACAGAATTGGTCTTAGTAGTGAAAATGAAGGCTTAATCGGAAGATTTTTTAAGAAAAGGTTTTCAAAGTTTGAAGTATCCATTGGTGCTGATTTCTTATTGGTCAGGATAATACAGGAAGGAACCAGGAACTGACAGATAGTTTTAATTTGGCTGGAAAAGTCTGGAGGTATGCTTATTTTTGCTAAAAAGTTTGATATACTTGCGCATTATCCCGTCAATCATTCAGCAACCTTCGAATTCAGCGGCACAGCTATAAAACTGTCAATGGGCTTTGATAATGATTTCAAATTCAGTGGCGTGAGCGACAGGATAATACATAAGAGAACCAAACGTTTTTCCAGACAACCTATTAAGTGTATAAATGTCTTATGTTTCAACCTAGACGTTCCTTAAAATTTAACTGGAAAGATGGAGAAATTTAGAGTAAGGACAAGATGCCTTAATGAACAAAGCTTGCTCTGATTGGTTAAAATTACTATGTGGACTTGTTTTGCTGGTTATATCTTAATTAGCAAATAAAAGCTGGCATAATTCCATTCAGGCACCTTCTCCTTCTCTGTACACTTTTGTGGGAAATTTTGTTGGAACCCTGGTAAAGTCATGGCTACAATTGTTGTTTCTGTTTGTATAAGTTGAATATTTTTGTAATTTTTATGAGATAGTATTTGGAAATGTCTAAAAGAGTTGTGTAACAGGTCTCTTTGAGGTTTTTTTTTTTTAAATAAACTAGTTTTTTAACTAATTTTTTAGTCCATTTTAATTACAGTGTATGAAAAAAAATAAGTTGTAACACATTCTACTAGCATTAAGGGTATTATAGAAAAGATGTGTGCAGTGCAACTTGGATAACTTGAACATCTTTACTAAAAAATATAATAAAACATCTTTACTTTGAAGTTTTATCTTGTCATCCAAGAATGTTTGGTTCAATTCCTTTAGAGTTCCACTGCTAAATATCGCCCAGTTCTTTTAGACAACAAAAAGTAGAAATATTCATAAATAATTTCAAACTACTGAATTAAAATGTATAATTAGATCAATAACTATTCAGAAAAATGTGTTGATATTTGGATATATTTAACGATTTTGATATTGGCGATATTTAGCAGGGTCTTTAACGGAATTGTACCGAATGTTTGAGAATTGATCTTGTAGATGTAATCTGTATTGTGAAAGTTTTAATGAATATTCATTCAAATATTTGAGTAAATCACGTAAGAACTTGACGATTGTAGAATAGATCACAATAATTTGTGATGTAGTAGAAAGTATAGGTTATCTTTTTAACCATTTAGTGTGGACCTAGGAACAAAATTTTAAAGAGGTAGCTTCCTTAACTTGAAGTAGTAGATAACTCAAAGTTTAAAGTGGTCCCTTCAGATTCAAATTATCTTAAGTTGTGATCTATTATTCATAACATAACTTTGGCAGCTTAAAATGGCGCCATCTCGCTCCTTTAGTTCAAGAAGAATCTCATCTAAAACAGTGTAGTTCAACGTTTATATACTTGAGGGTAAATTAAACTTTTTGTACTAAAGGTGAAATACAATTAAAAGGAAAAATTACTTTTTAATACATGCAAGTCAAGCTTATTTCAGAACTGGAGGATTAATTTTTGTCTATAAAGATTATCTAAAATAATTTCACTTAAAAGAATTTTCTACAAGTGGTGGTATAACTTAGATATATGTATAAATTATTACACCCAACTGGAGTGTCTACTGATTATTTTTACGACCCTTTTGAATTTTAAGCCAAAATTACCCCAGGAAATGTATTGAAAATTCGCCTCATAGGCTTTTTAACACATTTCTGAAATAAAAATTAGTGCATTCTATGTAGTTAGAATAAGCATTAAATGTGGCCGAGTGCCATAAAAATCTCGAAGGCTGGATGCGAGCTGTGGGTTTAGAGTATACCAATCTAAAACATAAGAGAATTAGAACTTTGTCAAACCCCAATTGATGAGTCATTTGTCTAAAACTTTCAATCAGCATAATCAACTAACTGTTTTGCAACTTTATTAAAAATTACAGCTTTTTTGTATTTTTAACAATTTTATCAAAAATATCTATTAAGGAACACAGATGGATAAAATATTCCATTATTGCATTTTTAAATATTCATCATTTATCCCTTTTCTTTTCATCATTAATTTAGAACTAACTGATAAAAAAAACCCCTATCCTCTACATTAAAATTAGCATTTTTCCTGTCATAAAGAACTACAAGGACAGCAACTATTGTCAGAATTTAGTAAGTATTGTAAAAAAAAAACAAGTATGTAAATTGTGGGAGTTAAGAGAAGCCTAACTTATACATAAATGGGACAGGAAATGCAATATGAATGTTTGTATACATCAGGGGTTCTCAACTGCTCGGTTGCGGGACATGTCTCAAGGTCACAAAAATACTGAAAAATAAATAATAATTGTATATTATTTTTCAATTTAATTAATGTGAGACCCAGATGTTTTGAATTAATCAATTTTTGAATAAGGATGGATTTAATACTATAACGCACAAAACAATGTCATTTTATAGTGTCAAACGACAATGTGCTTTTCAAGTTCATTATTATTGAAAATCTCTTCACATTTGTAGGATATGCAAATGGTGTCAAAATTTTCAATGCTGCTCTGGGTATTCCTTTTTAATCCTTATTCACAATTTGTTGGCACAAGCACTGATCTGATTAACAAGTCCCCAATTCATTGCAGGTATGTTTTTAATGGTACATTTGCCACAGAAAAACCCAGAAAAGTATGATATTCTAGTGTTTAGGCTACGTAAAATGGGATGGATATGTTTATTAAATTTCCACACCATAAAATTTTTTGCTGCACTATGAAAAAAAAGGTCAACAATTACAAAGAATACTTGTTTTATTTGTCAAGTAATATTAATTTAAAACACTAAATTTGAATTTTAACTCAATAGCAATAGCAATAACAGTAAATAATATAACATAAGGGAAATATATTTTAACTCATACTAAATATTTAATTTATGACAAATTTATAAACATGCAAATGATTGTAAAAAGAAAACAGCCTTATATCACAAGTGAGCTTGTAATTCTTTTAGTCCTAATTAAAATGATTAATCACATAAATATGTTTTAATAGTATAGCTTTTTTACAGAACCCTGACTATATCAGTCATGACAGAATAAAAACCTAGACAGATCTAAATAAACTAAAACAATTAGTTTAAATCTACATTTTTACATTACACAATAACAAACTTGTACATATAATATAAATAACAAATGGTGGAAACGTTGTTTCATACCTCAAATAATTTCCAATATTTTACAAATGGATTATCAAAATATCATCTAATCTAAGTGTTACTTAAAATATAAATGGATACACATAATTTTTGAAACTGCACTCAATATTTACAGCTTGTTTTACAATAAAAATCATGTCTTGATTTAGTTACTTCATATATATAAAAATATTATCTACAAGAATTTTGCAGTATTGCAATTCTCTCTCGACAACCTACTTAAGCTCCTACAATTATAAAATATGAAATAACACCATTTTCTAACAATTCACTCGAACATTAAAAGAAATATACAAAATGGACTTTGATTTTTAAGAGTACCCATTGAAAAATTTTTAAAAATCTTCACTGAATTGCTGAATGTAATTAGGGTCTTGAGTTTATACCTCTTTATATTTTGATTGGCTAATTGAACAGAAAAGCTGTATCATAAGCAAAGCCTTAATGTTAAGAAATAACTAAAATGTTAGAATCATCTCAATCATGATATGGAAAACCAACATTTAGATCACTCACTACTCATTAGAAAACTCCTGAAATAGTTAAGTAACAAGTGAAACCTAAAGGGCATAATTCAAAATTTTGTATTTTTTAAATACCAATTTTATAAGGCAAAGTAAATTTAATTATTGGAGTAAGTTAAAGATGAAATAATTCATAGTGCAAAATGTTATGATTAAATATGAGAAATAAATTAGTTTAAAAAATATGTTGATGTTACTTATTAAAATTATTATTACTTAACTGCTATCTTCCTCCATAACTTGCATGGTAGGTAACAATAGTATTACATTTAGCAATTCTAGAGACCTCTAAGAAATATTAAGAGACTGATAGAAGTATGGCAAAGAGGAAATGAGAATTTGTTAAGACATCAAACATTACAAGCATGCTTCAAGTGTAAACCAGTGAAACTAAATATACAGACTAAAAAAACTTTACAGAATTAAACATCAGTTCGTGTAAAAGGTAAAAAATAAAGTACATATTCATAAGTTATTTTAACATCTACACAAAAAGTTAAGAAATTAGTTACGATTTTATACATATTTATAGTTGAGTAGTATATATAAAAACACAATTTATATATAAGCTACTGAAGGTAAGCCATCTAATACTGGTATGAGTTTCAAATATAAATATCAGTCCCTTGATTATGTGTTAAAAACTTTCAAGTTCTATAGGCTCTTTGTGTGAGTTGGGTTTGCCTCTAGGCCAGTACTTACAATACTGAAAGGCAGCCAATGACTAAAAATAAGGCTTTTGATGATGGAAGATAGAGAAGGATATAGTTAGAAAGTTTCATTCCACAGCAAAGCCACATGTCTCTTCAATAGCTTGAGTCAACTTTTCATACATTTTTTCACAGGACTCGTATGGAGGGATGTCAATACGGTTAAAACTGAAAGAAAATATTTGTTAAAACCATTCAAGTAAGTACAATACCCAAAACCCAAAGACTATAAAACTCAAATACTTTTTTTTTTTAAAGAAAATGAAGATGACAGGATAATATTTTTACATAAGAATCTCTTATCACCTTTTTCGTCAAAAAATGCTTGACATAATTGAAAATGTTGGAAATTCTATTCGATTTAAGAGTTTTTTTATGCATTCGTGCAATTGATAAAACTGTTTGAATTGACAAAAAAAGCAAAACACAAATTTTGCATAGCATTTTCAATTTGCAAGTCATGGGATTTCCATGAAGACTTTGCACCATCTCAATCTACAGTGTCTCTTAAGATGTTTCTAATCAAATACCACATCCCAGAGTTAGACCATCCATCTATTTCATCTGAACTTGCCCCGGACTTTTATCAAACTCCCAAGGTTTGAAGTTGTGAAAGAAAATCCAGTGAAAGTTATAAAGCAATTTACATATAAAGGCTTCCCGATTTTTTTCAAACAGAAAACTCACAAAAAACGGTATAGGGATAGAGGAGGGATATATATTAAAGGTGATAATAATTAAATACAAATAAATTTTAAAAAATGATTTACAGCATCAGTCACATTATTTAATAGCCACACATTGTATGTATTTACATTGAAACATGATATAAATTGGCCAAGAAGTATTTCTATAAGCATATTAGTTATCATAAAAAAAACTGGGGGAAATGATGAAAAAAGATAAATAGTTATGAAAATATTTTACCAAGTGTGTGCTTTAGGAAGATTATCACTATTGGCATCTATCAGATGAATTGTAAAAAGTCTTGGACCAGCAGCACCAGTAGAACCTACAATAGAATAATTTGGAAAATTTCTTTATTGTAAAACACAGAAGATGAAGCTAACAAACACCATAAGGTCATTCCATGTCAAATCAACCAAAAATTCCCAACCTGACCCTCTCCGATTTTAATAAAACTTTCAGGAATTGTTCTCTCTTATGACATAAATATGGTGTAGTACTCCATATTTGGCCACTTTAACCTACAAAGTGGTATTCATATTTTAAAACAACTCTTTTTGCTATAACTTCTGATCTCATGGCTGTCCCATTCTATAATTTTCAGATTTCATACCTTATAATGTTGCAAAAAATATGTATAATTTTCAAACAAATTCAAGGACACCAACATTGTTTTTATTAAACTTTTTTTTATAAAAAAAAATATCATGAAAAAAATTTTTTTTTGGTGGACATAGTCAAACATTATATCAAATGAACCTTGTATATTTATCTTAAAAATGAGCGGTGTGATAAGAGTTTTCACGGACAAATATAACTAGAATGATGTAAGATTAAAGAGCCAAAAATTTTAACAGAAAACTATCAAGAAAATTGAATAATAAAAACATTTTCTCATGAATATCATAGAAGAGAACAATTCCTGAAAGTTTTATTGGAATCTCGGAGGGTCCCGTTGAGTGCCTTGTTGATTTGACACGCAATGACCCCCACGTAAAACACTTAAAAAGTTACTGGGCCCAACCATCCTTAAAAATTAGAAAAAAAATATGTAGGAATTGTTTAAAAAGTGGATATAATTATGTAGACTTGTACTGGCAGATAAAATGTCAAAATACTCTTAGAAAGGCAGATATTCCAGCTAGAAGCAGTGTTGGCCAGTACATCACGGGCTTATAAGAGAAAGGTACTAAGTCAGAAATGGCTCATCTGCAAAAGTCTATGCCAAATTTGGTGATTTTTTAGAAATGTCATTTTAGTTTACAAGTTATTCTAGTTTAGCGTGGCAAGATTTTGGGAAAACTGAGGTATCACTCATTATTCACTCAATACAGAAATGTAACTAGTATATGGATTTCAAACATTATGAACATGGTTAAACGAAATATCAAAAACCAATATCAAAACTAGTAATGTTGAAATTCATATGAATATTTGCATTTTTTTCACACATTTTTGATTTTAGCATTCAAAGAAGCATAACAAAAAGTTTGATTTTAATAAAAACCAAAACCATGCAACTGTGGAATGGAAACCCAAGCATATGTGGAATGGAACATATAAATGATTTTTCAAGCTAATAAAACAGTGTATATTTTTAAAAAAACCAGGAAGAATCTGTTGCAGCTCACATAAAAAATAAAGTACTTTAAATTAATTACCTTGTAATGCTTTAAAACCTTGTAATGGTACTCTGGAACTGCCAGTCACAAATTGGAGGAGGCGGGCCCTCTGTTCTTCATTGTAACTTTCCACGGCTTTCCAAAACCATTTAACAATATTTGAATCTGGATTGCAGTGTTTTAGGCGAGTATTAAGTTTCCAGTCTTCTAAATCTATCTTCCCTAGGCCACCAATGACCAACTAACGAGAAAATAATAAAAATGCAGTAAATTATATAAATACAAGTATATACTATAAAAAAATTAGTACTTATGAAGCACATTTAAAAGCTTTTGAACTGCTTATTTATTGTAAAATGCTGATATTTAGGAGCCAAAATATCCAATCATATTAGCAATAAAAAATTAACATTCAAGATCAATCTAGAACGTACTGACTTATTAAGTAATTTAAAGTTAAAACAGTACTTATAATTTATTAATTTCTGGTTAAATCACAAAACTAAAAATATAGGATGAAAATAGAGACTGGAAAGTTTATTACACCTTATTTTACCTTTTTTTAAGCTTTAAAAATTTACTTTACCCTTGACAAAACACATACTAGACAAAAGAAAAAAATTGTAAGCTGAAATCAATGTTTGCATCTTACCTCTAGTTCCTTTTCATCAAAGGATTTTAATAAATGCTGGGGTATAAGTTCATTGAAACCTTTCATTAAAGCTAAAAACTGTTGTTCTATTCCTCTCATAAATCTATAGTTTACATATAACCTGAAAAAATTCATTAAGCTATACAAAAAGTTTTAAGTTCAAAAATCATGTTGCAATTATTATGAGTTGTTTAACTGCTAAATATTATTTCAGCATCTTCAAATCAATTGATAAACAATAAAGAATCATTTTATTTGACGCATATCATCAACCAAAAGGTCTTAATTTTAAGAAAGACACTAACAAAGTTCAAGGAAAAGAATGAATAACATTTGATCTTGTGTGCTACATAATTTAAAACATTTGTTGAAAATTTATGTGTTTAGGTCTTAACTTATCTATCTGACAAGTTAAAAAGTAAATGATTGAATTGGAATTGTTTAAATGATTTACCTAACATATTCCCTTTTATTTTCCTCTGTTACTTGGACCTCTTTTCCACGAGGTTTCAATTCATGAACTTGAAGCTGACCAAAGGAATCATGTTCAACAGAGAATGTTGTGTCAATAACAGTGGATATGTTATTATCTCTGAAATCCAATAGTATATTGTTAGGAATGAAGTTTGAGAAAACAAATTTTTACATAAAATTTTGCATATTATAAAAATATTGTAACTATATTTGAATTGATAGAATTGCAGTCTAACTTAGCCAAGCAAAACACTGTGTTAAAAATCAGCTAATAATAAAAATAATTTTTTTTTCTTACAGCATCCATTTCAGACTTCTTTGAAGCTCAGGATCAACCGCTTCAATGTCATCTAATGTGATTGGTTTGTTTAGAAGCATTTTATAAAATGGTAATGTGAATCCTCCATCAATATAATGACCATGAAACACAGCTAACCCAATCACCCGGCCAACAAAATGAAAGTATGACAAATGTTCCTATAACATAAAAAAGGGATGTTTTACAAGAAGAGACAAATGACAAAAGAGCTTTCAGGTAACACTGACAATTCATTAATACTTACAGGGTTTACAGATGAATCATGGTTAATTTGGAGAGTATAAATATCATCTCTTGTATATTGGAATAAACCATAATAAGGATTGAGCATTTCATGGGATAACAAGTAAAGCCACTCTCTGAAAAAGCAATAAAAGATTAACATCCTTTCTAGTAATCACATGGTTTGAAAAAATTTTAAAACACCAAAATTGAATTTCAGTCTCAAATCCACAAAAGTGAGTGATATAAAGAGATCCAGGTTTTAGCAAGTAATGTTTTTGAGTAGTTTTGATTAAAAAATTTTGTTTCCGTAATCCAAGAAAGTAGACATTTTGTTGACAGGTTTAAAAACAATTTTGGTAGACCTGACCATGAGGCTTAGGAAACTGTATTGAAGCAAATCATCAAATGATTTGGCAGTGGGTGATTGCACTCTGTTTAGGGTTGTAACAAAAATGGGGGGAAAAATCATAAAGAAACATACAAACCTTGCAACACCGCCATAATCTAGTCCTTCTTCAGACCTAAATTTCACCATGAGTCTTTTCCTTAGATCTTTAGGCCTCATTTTCATTATTAACCTATAGGATTCCTAAAACAAAGAGTGAAAACATTTTAACAAAAAAAATTAGATCACTAAAACCTCAAGAACACTTTGGTAAACAATAAAGAAAAGTAAACTAAACATAATTTTATTTGGTCCCAAATATTTGACAAAAATTTAGGCAGAAAAAAGAAGAAAAACTTGGAACATAAAAATTAAGTAAAAATAAGACAGTTAAATTTACATACAGAGTAACTTAATTAATTTGAACCTGAAGGGACCACTCTAATTATCCAAGACTTTTAATTAGAGCAGTTCCATCTTCTACCTGTAATTCTGAATTTATTGAATGATTGAAAATATTACTTTTTACATTTCTACCTTTCAGCAAACTGTTCTATACAGGAATCCTAAAATTCATGTTCTGATCGTGTGGTTTACACAAAGACATGGAAAACGTTCATTCCGAAACTTTCTTGGAAAAGTCACAACATTCCTTTAGTGGTGATTTTATAAACAATGAATGGCAAAAATTCATTATAATTTCAAAATTTTGTAAGTTGAACTTCAAATCATCCACAACAATTTAACATTAAATTAATAGAATGTTAAAGGGACCAAGAGAAAACATTGAATTAAAGACGTTCAAGTTACCCAAGTTGCACTGTATTTTTTAAAGAAATCCAGACAAAACTCAAATTTTTTCAAAAGAAGAGAGGTGACTAAAAAGTACCAAGTAAAAACAAATGTTTCACAATTACAATCAGTGGAAAGAAAGACTTACTAGTTTTAAGGGCAGACTTACTCTTAAAAAAAAGCCTACCTCAAATATGTCTTCCCTAGTGACTTCTAGACGGCAGTGACCAGATTGAGGCTGTAGAGCATGGAGCTCTTGCCTCAGAACAGCAAGCTTCTGCACCAGGTCTCTTCTCTGTTTTGAATGGGGTGCTTCGGACAAGTCCATGGCCAGTGTGCTCAGGGGAGGGGGGCGATGGAAAGAGTCGGCAGGAGGGGGAGGCAGGGGTGGGGGTAGGTTGGCACTTATGTTGTGGTTAGGAGGCGGATTCACTTGTGAGGTTTCGGGAACCCTCCCATTTGGAATGGCAGGACTGTCTTCAGCCGTTCCGTTGGTCCTCCTGGCACTGGAAACACAAGAGGTTACAAATGTCGTAGTTAAAAAGGACAGAAGTGATTGTGGCTTAGAGTGAAAACTTGGAAAATTGCTTCTAATAATATTGGCTGGTGAAATGAGGGGAGCTAATAAACCTTCACTGATTTAATACTAGTATGAACCATTCAAATAAAAAATCTTAACATAGAGGAATTTTTTACACTGACTCTACTTTGTAGATTAGATGGTAACTACTTGTATTTGAGTTAAGCTTTATACTACTTTTTGGCTTTAAATTCAGTGTGAAAACAGCAGGGGGAGGATATTACAGGAATGTTAAATTTCTGTTTTTTGGATGTTGCCTTTACTTTGCTTACGGCACATTTTTATCATATTTAATAATAATCAAGCATATCAAATTTACACAAGGGTTCATAACTATAAGAAAATGCATTTCCATTGAAGAAGGGAGATTTTACCCCCTTAATAAAAAAAGATTAATTCCAAAATCATTTTTAAAACTCTAAAGATTTCTCCAATTTCTAGTTGTAAGTAATTTGTTTTTGGAAAGCAATTTTAAATAAAGGTTCTTTCTTGGACACATTTACATTTAATACATAGCTGAATCTTCTATGTGATTAAATTTAAGTATTCAACAAGTAGAGGCTTGCTTCTCTAACACCCGTATCGACCATCTCGAGTTAGTTTATAGCTAACTCTAGAGTAGGTTGTCTCTAGAGTTAAGCTAACTCTAGTAATAAGTTTTGAGCTTATTGACCAGCATCGAATTAAGATACTCTCGAGCTAAATGTAGGAAAGTAGTAGGCCCGTTTCTGATTGGACCGTCACGATGGACAAGGCAATAGAAGGCCGCAAATACCTCACAGGTCATTTCAATGAAAAAAAACTATCTTAAAAAATTAATGATTCTAACTTATTAATAATTTAATCAGAATGTTCTCTTTAAAAATATTCAGAAAAAACTATTGTTTACCAACTTTCTACAAAAAAAAGTACACAAATACATTTTTTAAACTTAATATTTACCTAGTAACTCGTGAATAAATCTAGTATTTTATAATAAATATTTTTTGGTTAAACAATGGCAATTAAACAGACAAAATGATGAGGAACAAAAAATTACACGGCACTCAATGTTTACAAACGATTTCAGTTATAAGAATTAAATTTAACAAATTTTAGGCAAAGAATGTGTGAAATTCTAGCATTAAATAGCATTTTGTAAGTTTCTACAACACTTTTGCACATTAATTTTAATCTTTTCTGCTATACAGTGTGCTAACATATCCCAGGCGGCCATTTTGTTTTTGATAACTCGAGACTAACTCGGGAAAATTGGGGAGTCAAGTTTAGTGCTGTTTTTCACTCTAGAGTTAAGGTATTTTGGACTGGTCGATACCGTTAACTCGCGAATGCGAGATATCTCTCCTAATACGAGAGTAACTCGTGTTGGTCAATACGGCTGTAAAAGTAATTATTAGAAACCACTGTGACCAATCACCATTAAAAGGATAACACTAGTCAAAATCAAAACAATGGAACTAGTTGAAGTAAAAACATAACTTACTTGAGCATGTTATGAACAGCTAAACTACTGGAAAGCCGAGGATCTGTAAACTGCGTCGTCCTATTGTTGTGATCCACATAGTAGACCCGTCCATTAAGAGTGTGCCTCATTTCCCAGCCCGAGGGAAGCGGACCCAGCTCATCAACATTGATGCCTGCAAGATCTCTAGGAACTCTGGGATCATGCCACGTGCTCACACCAGTGGCAACGTGGTAAAAATAAACTTGGCCTTGCTGAGTAGTCCTGATCTCTGAAAAAGAAGGTAAGAGATTATATTAGAGTTCAAGTAGGTAATAGAACATTATAAATTTGGTGAAGTTGCCGAATTTAAAATTTATTTAGCCTGATTTTATATATTGGGTGTTAATTATAGATAATGTTATGCACATGGTTTTTGCACTGTCTTTATTTGCTTCATTCTAAAATCATTATCAGCCCTTCATCAAGGGTTTGCGTCACTCCCTTACATACTTTTCTTCTCGATGGTTGATTAATGTCTAAAAATTACTAATAAAAGCAATAATTTTGATTGTATTGGGTTCTGGCAGGAGAGGATTGAATAAAAACTAAAATGTATAAATGGTAAAATTTGGAAATCTTGAAGATGAACTTGGGAAAAATATGGGGGTAACTTAGTTCTGAATAATAATAATATAGTAAATTCACTAAAGTCATGGAAATTTTTCTCTCTTTTTGGGAAAAATTGGATAAAATAATTACCATAGCCATCAGGCAGTTCAACAGCTTGATGGAGTTGATTTCTAGATAGATAATTTCGATGTCTAGTTGACCTTCTTCTAGAGTGACCGCTTGAGACACCATTGGTTGTATGATTGCTACTTTCAGAATTGCTAACTGAATTTGAATTTAAATTATTATGATGATTGGAATTTGAGTTGTTTGAATTGGAATTGCTACTACTATTAGCATTATTTGACACTTGACTACTTAGAGGTCTACTACTGTTATTGTTGTTACTGTGCCCATTGGCTTGCTCAATCTCATAAGCAGTTCTGTAAAGAAACAAATGCTCTAAATAGGTCTAAAAGCACTCTCAAGCAAGTTAGCACTATTTACCAGACAAAACAATATAAATGACACAGGTTAAGAGATAGGTACTAATAGCATGTAACTAGATAAAAATACAACATGATAATTAGAAGCAGTATACATTTAGAGACATACACACAAAACATTCTTTACCAAAATATTCACAACAATTTTGAGAGTCTACTACTATAATTTTGTTAATTACATGATTAAGTAATTTACAGAAAACTTGTCACTGTTAAAATTGATAGCTCAAATATGGATACTATAGTATAATTGTAAGATTGTATACAATCTTACAATTATTTTATCTTGGTTATTTATTAGTTAAGAAATAAACATCATTCATACTTTTTTGAGCATAGTAAATAAAAACATCCAGAAATGAAAAAAAAAATGGTTGTTATATTTACTAAACATAATATATTTATGACTTGACTGCAAAGATAATTTGATAGTTGGAGGTCAAATGCTGACATTCAAATATGATAAACACAGACACATAGAATAAATAAAACTAAGTAAAATAGGCTAAAAACAAAAACCCTTCCACCCACATAACTATCTGAATCTAATCAACTAATTTGAGTAGTAAAATATATGGATAAAGGTTGGTTTTAATCAGGGTAAATTAAAATAAGTAAGATACAAAATTTTTACATTAAGACTTTTAATTTATACATTGGTTGAATGGACAGAATGTGATATTGAATACAGATATATTTTTGGAGAAAATTGAGACTAAGATTGCTCATCAAAATACTAATTTGTATGGGAAAATTTTAAAAACATTTTCTCGAGTTACCTTTTCATAACAAAGTCTCTATAAAATACTAATATATGGAAGCAAAATAGAAGAAAAAAATCTTATCTATAAATCTTATGAGAAGTAGAAACTAAATTTTTACTTTCTTTTCAAAAAAATTGCATATATATTTGAAAAAAATTACATTTTTTACAGAAACTGAAAACAATTAAGTGAAAGTTAAAGCAAAATCAAAATACCGTGTAGGTTTTTCCCATTGGGTAGACCGGGTAATATGATTAACATAATATACCCGTCCAGATGCTGTTCTTCTTTCTTCCCACCTAATGTTAAAAGTCAAACAAAACTTAAAAATGGAAGATTTTCATTGAGAACGAAGTATTAATGGTTAACAATGGAATATTGGGATTATTATCAGCTTTTGTCTTTAACTTTAAGTTCAAAAAATAATCAGCAAAAATATACTATGCATGCTAAACAAACACATTGTAATATTTAAAAGAGCTTTCATCTTAACAAGATATTTAACCCACATAACTATATTCAACACTTGTCCACTCAAAGTACATCACACTCAAGCGTTGATAGACAATGAAAAAAAAAATACAGGGGAACTTAATTTAGTAGATACAAATGAAAAGTATCTAAAATAATTCCTAGCTTTCATGACATAAATAAAACAAAAATATATTGTTTTTAAATTCCAATTAAAACAAACTTAAAATAAAAGAGTAAAAAAATACAATAAAAAAAGAGCACTGGAAGATCCTCTCACCAGGGGGTACAGATTCCCAGTGCACTGAGGGACTTTCGTGAAGGGGCAAGGGTTAAAAAAACCCAGAAATTTAATACTTAAAGCCAAAATTTTTAATCTTGAATTTAATGAATTTTTTCTTTACAAAAGAGGGTTGTCCAGAAAGTAAGAACTTTTTTTTTTTTTAAAAATTAAACACAAAATTAGGATTTTCTTTTAGAAGTAGGAATCTACTGAAATTAACCAGATAAAAAGACTATGTAATTTCTGAATTTTTTGTGAAATTCTGTAAAATAATTTGTCATTGGAGAGTTTGCAACAGGGAATAAAACTCTGAGAAATTTACTGTAAGAATCTGAAACTTTGGCCCCCAGTCACACAATCAATATAAGGTTCAACTCACCCTTCAGGTAGTTCATCAGGAGAGAGTGACAAGTTACCCAGGCGGTCCATAACCACATTAACACTCCCAGAGCCTCGTCCATCTCTGGATAAAAGACTAATTACAATTTGACCTTTAACAGGTTCAGTGTCATCTGCATGGCCTCTTGACAAATCCAGCCTTTGATCTAGAAATCAAACAACGGTGTGTGACATATTTAGTTAACACAAAACAGGATTTAAACTGTATTAAATTCAAACTCAATCCAAGGTTTAAAATTAAGAATTAAAAATATATCTAGTACTTATTGAATTTCTGATCCTTAACAATTAACAAAAAGTTTTTTTTTTTTACTTTAAAAACTAACTTTTGTTTATCAATAATAATTTCTCAGCAACATTAAAATATATAAATAGTGCATGAAACAATGCAAAAAGTCCATAATTCCTGCAGAGTTAAAAAAAAATTAATTTCCAAGGATGCGATGGAAATGTTTTCCTCTCTTGGGGTTTATCTACCCCTTAACACATTTGAGACATGGGTATACCTGATGTCCTTATAACTTTAGACACCATTTACCATGAAAAAAATCAGTAGAATATCCTATTAAAGCAGCAGTCTCCTTGACTCCCCTTGTAAATATGCTGGACTTTTGGTGATTTTGGTCTAACCCTCAAGCATATTATTTAACCCCCAGTTTTTAATTATTTAATTATTATTAATTTATTTAATTGTTTTTCTTATGAAATAAGTAACAGTAGTAAAGTTAAATAAAGGGACTTACAACCAGTATCTTTCAACCTCTGTATGGCATTTGTCATTATTCGAACACAACCTAAAAAGCCTGCACCTTGCTTTTTGTGAATTTTTTTGTGATTCCATACGCTTATTGTTATAGAATCGTTGTTACCAATGTATCTGAAAGAAAGCTTAAATTATTACTCACATAATAATTTACTACCATAATATCATCACAGTTTTAGAACACAATATAGTCATTCATTAGCAACTTTGATACATAACTTAGTTAACAATTAATAAGCAGCAAAAATACTTACAATGGATATTATGTAGAATTTAATGATAATTTTCCTACTACTTTTTTATTGTATTTCATAGGTACTAGTACCACTCAGATGTACTGATTGTAAAATGAGGGTATTAAGATATTTCATTTGTAAATAGTTCCTGTGTAATAACTTTTTCTTAAACATGTTTTCAAGATATATATTTATATAAATACTTACAAATCGTAATGCTGATTCCACTTTGGATCTAATGTATTTTTACATGTATCTGTTGAATGGCACTGACCTGATCCATCCACACTGACTTTACAAAAAGGATCAGGTAATCCTATTTGAAAGAATTAAGAAAATTAGTTAAAAGTACAAGACAAGTCTAGAAGAAAAGGCAAAGATTTGTTTTACCAATAAACAGTAATATAGTTTTTACTTCAAAATTTTTTTTGGACAGAATATTATACTTACGGAACAGGTCTTTTTTAGCAAGGTTTTTAGCACATAGAACTGAAAAAAAAATAGATAATCAGACTTACAGGAAAATTTTTAAACACTTTGTAGTCACACACACCCTAACACATAATACACACATATATTGTAATGCATGAAAATTAAGCAGGAACAAATGGGGGTGGAGAGAATGTTTTGTCCTTACAGAAACATTTATTTTATATGATCAATCATTTACATTAAGCGTGGACTGACCAGTCAAACAAATTACATGCCATAAAAACCATAGATACAACTTATCTCCAGGGGTGCAGAAAATGTTTCAAGACCCAATATTTCTCCAGTCCAGAACACAATTTTGTTCAAAATTTCCCCCAAAAATGCCTATATTTTCATTCCAGTTTATGTTACTACTAAAGTAAAAAGAATTTTAAAAAGTGGAATTTAGTGGAACTCATCAAATCCGTTGTTTTTCCTGCATATCAATCAAAACGCAAGGAAAAGTCAACTTTCAGGTATTTTTTCACTACGGAAATTTATTTTCGGCGAAGATCCGTAGTTTTTCGCTATCATGTGTAATTAATTAATTTTCATCTTATTTCCGCAGAATTTGGAGAGTATGCTATTGTCACCATACAAAATGTTTGTTACTAATAACAAAAACTTGGATTTGTGAGTTTTTCTTTACCAAAATTCCCTCACAACTTCCTGAATTTCCCCCCGAAACCTCCTTCGGACATCCTGCACCCCTGCTTGAGAAACAAGGTTGACAGAATCAAACTGGACCGAGTGTTAATAATCGTTTTTGACCTATCATCTATGCACGAATCCTCCCCTTCTGCACGAGACAGATCACGTAGGATAAGCGCCCGAGTGATTATCACAACGGACCTTTCACACTATTTTCTGGGTCAAGGCGAGAACGCCGGTTCGATTGCATTGCGAGGACGATAATCCCAAGTCCATTGAGTACCAGTAAATTTTCAAAAACGTTCGTAAGATGGTCATCGAAAGTCCATTTTAAAATTATCATATCTTTCCTGAAGATCCATGAACTCCGGGGCATCAGCTACAACAAAATTGCACCCTTACACTTATAAAAGACATTATAAACAATTTCATAAAGTAGAGAACTACGTTAGGTGAGGCCATAATGATCATTTCCTGATATCGGGTACGATAAAATGAGTACCAAGGTCACTTAGGGAAATCAAGAGGGGGCTAGCATCAAGCTAGCCTCCTCAGCTGACCGTGACTTTCAGTCACACGTTCTGTACAGCTCAGCACAAGCCTCAACCAGTGAGGCTAGTTATACTGGAGTTTGAAGGTCCAACGACCTAGGTACTCCCTCAAATATCCCCCTTGATTTTTTCCTGATATCCTAACGTCACAGCCAAATCCCACCGTAAGGTAACTAAACGCAACCGCATACGCTACTTACTCATTGTGGTTCACACATAAACGACGTTTATGATTTCAATTTACCACACTCAGCATAAAAGAAATTAAAAGAAAAAACTTTTCGGCTGGACATAGACCAGTCGAATTTCATTCAGCCCTTTTTGCTTTCACCTCCACACATTCAGATACAAGGCCTTCAACTATCCTGTCTGTTCATACGTTCAGGTTTTTCTTTTTAGCTTTATGGAAACGTGTATACAGCACAGGGGATGGAATAATAGGCAGATGGACGATTTCCAGCACGAAAGGAAAAGCAAATTGAAACCTTCGTTAACTCAAACAGGTTTGAGTTTCATCAGAAGCTTTGCAACAAATTATTGAAAAGATTAATTGTTTGGTGGGAAATTTTTTTCCCAGACAGATTTATTCACTAAATTCATCGTTGCTAAGTTAGATTTTGTGAACAGGATTCTTGAAAAGAGAAAAAACCCAACAAATTCAATGACACTCAGGTACATACTACAAAATAACAATGTTTATAATACCTACTACTGAAAGCACAAATGGCAAACCAATTAGTTACTTTACTTAAATAAGATAGTTAAATCAGAAATTTGGAATTATTTCTCATAGTTTAAAAATTTGAGGGTTAATGAAAACAGACACAAAAGTCTAGGCTGAAATTTTTTGACATTTTTGAAGTCTAAGATCATCCCGTTTTAATGAGTATCGCAACAAAACAGAGCAGTTACTTTTATCTTATCGATATTTATTTTCTAGCACAATTCTTTTTTTTTTATTTTTATGACATTAAAGAAACAGTAGTTATTGACAAATGATAAGATAATTGATTACCTCCTAATTCCCCAGTTACTATAAAAAATTTCACAAGCTTTTGTATGCCCTACCAATAGAATTAACACCCGAATACCCTAAAAACTTAGAATCAAGCATTCGTCTATCATTTGACGTGTGTTTTATCGTTTTTAACGTAAATTAGGATTGATAATACCTCATATTCAACATTTTTCGGTACAACGATTAAAAAAAATTCACGATTTTAGTTTAAATTTAAAATGGAATATTGTAAAACCTTGAGGAATGGAAGGAAAACTTGTGGTCATTCACACCTTTTTAATAAAACGACAAATAAATTTAAAAAAAAAACCACCACTACTTTACTTCTTTACTACAGTTCTTAAAACTACTTATGAAGTTAAAAATTCAAATTAATCTGGGCAAATCATAAGGATTTGCGAACAATTAATTTACTCCAAGGTCAACAGTTCATCTGAACCTAAGAAGACATTTAGTGTAAAGAGGAGAAAAGCTAAGAAAAGTTTAAAACTAATTGAACTAATTACGAATTTGTATAAAGGAATCGTGCAACCTTCATTAATGGAATCGTACCTTTAAACAAGGATATAAAACACCGAGTCATTGGCATGGTCAGTATAGATCATCTTACATTCACATAATAATTGATGCTAAATTCTCAACGTAAACTGTGTTTTTCATATACTAATTTATCTAGCATATAATCTAGACCTAGAGTAAGAGCATGCGAGTATATCCTAATAATTGTCTAAAGGGGGATTCTTCAGCACTTGGAACAGCTTATCCTCATTTCTAAATGTTCTCTTAGAAAAGAGCATTGACGAGGAGTCTTAAAAATTAATACAAAACAAAACAAAAAAAAAAAAAAAAAAAAATCCTCGAGTTTACTGACCCTAATGATAAAGATCCCAGTATATCATAAATTGGAAACTATTCCTCCATTTCCCAACGATTACATACATAGTAGAAAGTCGCTACAAGCAAGAAGCAAAGAACGAAAACATGGGTTTCAATATCCACATATACGGAAGGAATAAAGAACCCAGGTGATTGACATTAAACTAACGAAGGGCAATTTCCTCGGAACGGAATAATAGTAAACATCTCTCGCAGCAGAAAAGATTGCCTCTCTCTCCAATTTTACCGGCCGATCCGATTGCAGACTTGGAGGAATTATGAAACGCCGCCCGAGAGACAGTGACCCGAGAGCTGCGTCGTAATCTTCCACCAAGGACTCGGGTCTCTTGTTTCAAGTGCAATCTAGACTTTATGGGCGCGATAAATAATAATCGCCGCCTTGTCTCTCGCATATACTACTCCCAGTAAAAATTGAGGAACTGAATGCTCTGGGCTTTGAAGCATAATTTTTGCATGGGCAGTGTTTTTTAAAAGATAGCCCTGTTGGCAGATTTACGCGGACATAGGGCCTAGTAACGATAAATTTATCGAACTGGAATTGTGAGACCCAACTTGAGAAATAGCGCATTTGAAACATTTCCATTCTGAAATCAGATTAATGATGAAAATTCACTTCCTCCATTTATGCACGGAAATTAGACGGTGACACCAAGCAGAGCAGTGCAATTTTCTAGCTGAGTTTTCTGTGTGAATTTTGCAGGTTCAACGTGGATAAGCAATAGTACTTACTACCTGTTCCGAAATTTCGCGGTTTTCACTGAACGGGGGAACTCCAAATCATAATTGAAACAACTGTTTATAATTGAGGCGCTTGTAGGAACAACAAGGCAACTACAACGGTTATACATTGAAGTTGCTTCGTTGTTACCAGCAAGAATTACAAATTACTACTACATTCCATCAATCAAATAGCCATAAGGACATGAGGCCACTTCCTTATACACGTACATTGATTGCATGGGAAAATAAACTTATCGGACATCTTTTAGAACTTCTTCTAAATAACCTTAAAAATGTCAGTTTTCAAAATACTGAGCTACTCGCGAAAAAAAAAAACTGTCATTAGCATCTTATATGGTAAACACAAACATTCAGGTTAACATGCAGTCAAACTAGCCTTCTTCAATGATAAAAAAAGGTTCGTTTATGCAGCAAGATAAATATAACGCCTCGTTCCGTCCGGATGCATGCGAATATTTCACCACTTTGTCAGCACGCAAGCATTTCAGCATGCACTCAGAGTGCATGACCGCAGAAAATCGGAACGCATTGGAACTAAAAACCTACATACAGCCAGACGCTCACCCTTAGCTCAAGGTGCTCGAGCACTTGCTATTAATAAGCCCATCGAGAATGTATCACACTTGAAAACTTCAAATTCAAAAGAATTGTGAATAGAAGAAAAAACAACAACCATTCCTGTTCATCTGCGGTAAAGGTTGCGGAAGCAATTACAACCACATTATCGCAGACAAAACCGAGCTAAATAGACAAATTTAAATTTAACCTAAAAAGGTAGACTGTAACGATTCAGTACTAATGCAACCAATTGCTTAAGATAACTAGGGAATTCACTATAGTACTTGGAATCAAACAGAAATGTCTACTATTTACAGGTCACAATATTTTGTAAATAGGAAATGTAAACCCTTTTACACTACCATTTTAAGAAGCAACAGGTAGAGAGGTAAGGCGAAGGTAATACTAATTCATAGACGAGACATAGGGAATTTAAGTAACAATAGCTGTTAAAAGTCATGCAGTGCGTGTGGTATGCTAAAGAAACCCCCCTATTCCTGCACCTTTTTCACTCTTTGTTGGTATTTAAAGACTCTCAAATTATAACTTAGAGACCTCAACACAAATGAAATACCTTACAGACAACCAAACATGCTCAGTTCTACAATCAAAAGCACTCTATGTCCCATAGACGGAGTGACCAATTAAACAGAGGGGCTAAAAACGAGAGATAGATTGCAGCCATCCTTCGCGACTGGGTTGATGACACTCGCAAAAGATTAAACAATCAGAGTTCAATTAACTCAGTCGGGGCCTCTCTCCATTAGGAGGTGGTCACATGAACATGACACATGTAATGTGACGATTTGGTACTTCCTCATCGACACACACACCGGGCGCTGCTGAGTTAGCTTCATTTCGCACCTGATTTACCGCTATTATTTCGAGGGAACGAAAAAAAAATGCACACAAAAGAGTGGGCATTCCAGAAACCCTTCCATTCCTTCTCTCCGCAAACAGGTAGCATTCCACCGCGGTGAAATCACCCTGATGAGGTGTTCAACCACCGAGAGATCATTCCGTGTTCCACCTGGGAGAAAACCATTTTGAGGTAGCGACAGTTGGGACGACACGAGCTTCAAAACAGTGATTCTGATTGATTTTGGATTTGCCCCACTTAAATAAAACTTATTTTAGACAATTCCTATTAAGGTCAAACAACTGCTTGGGGCGTAATTCTTGGGGAATTTAATATCAAATTGACAATAAATAAGGGTTTACAAAAAATATAGGATTTTACTCATTTTTTGGGGGGAAGGAGCTTAAAAATATATTTATAAAGGAGGTTAGACTATACATCTAAATATCTTACATTCTTTTAAGATAAAAATTAACTCCAAATATTGGTAAATGAAGGTCCTTTATGCAATTAAATTTTCTTGAAGAACACTTATTAAAGTTTACACAACGCATAACCTCCTGATATTTTTTATGAGAAATTTCCTAAGTGGTCAACAGGGTCTTCATAGGGGATTGTTTTATACATTTTAAAGCATATTAACACCTTATAAATGTTTCAATAAAAAGTTCAAGTGTGATACTGCCCGATTCATAG
Source organism: Tetragnatha montana (assembly GCA_963680715.1). Lineage (NCBI taxonomy): Eukaryota > Metazoa > Arthropoda > Arachnida > Araneae > Tetragnathidae > Tetragnatha > Tetragnatha montana. The sequence continues at coordinate 27,895,897 of OY796677.1, forward strand.
AGAAATTGGATATTTCTTTTTCTCTTTGAAAAGGAGTCCACACAAAATTTGTGATGGGGTCAATGTCAAGAAAGGTTGGGGATCAATCAGGTAAGCAAAGCATCTTACTATAACCACAATTACTAGACAAATTTGACTCATGCCCTTTTTGAAATCGATTCAAGAATTACCCTACACGTGGTCCAAGACGAGCGATTTGACCCCGCCGAAAGAACGGCAAGAAAAAAAAAGTCACCGACACTTCGCCGCATACTAACCGCAGAAATCGACCATGACAAAACACGAAGGAAGTGGAAGGGAAGCAAGGGCACCGAGAAACGACGACGACGGCGGCATATCCAATACTATTACTTGCTCCCCGATCCACTCATTCAAGAGAACAATGGCTGCCACTCATATCCGTACGGCTCGTAAAAGGGAAAATAATATACGGAAGAAAAGAATCGCTAGACGGAGTTCCTCGTAAAAAACCGCCACCGTTTACTTCCGATTGACCTCGAGGCGTGGGAGCGCATTCCGATCACCGATGGTGGACTTGCCGTGCATAGCTTTGACCGACCACCACGGCCACTTGGATGTATTCCGGGTTCCTTATCTTTTATTCATACTCTAATTATTTTACTTAAATTAATGCGATTTCCATAATTGGGATGTTGATCATAGGATTCAGGGGTTCTATATCCAGAAAGTCCCCCCACTGGCCACGCCTGTGACAACTGATAGGAAAACGCTGAAAACGCTTTGAAATATTGACTTTTTTTGAAGATGCCCAGTGGTTCATATAAAAATTTCGAGTAACATTACGGTTAAAGAATGTTTCACTCATGTTTGACATCGTACTCAGGTAACCCAATCTAGCAGAGAAGTTACTATATAATGATTTAATAGACATAATCGACGCCGGAGAAAAGTCCTCGAATTTGACCTTTGGTTTAATTGACCACCAAAACGTCAATACCAAAATAAGAGTTCACTTTGACATTATAAGGAAGGGGTGGTGTGCACTTCAGCTTGGATAAAAACGTCAGACCAAGGTCCAAGGCTCTTGCCAACCTTGTGCTTGAAAATTGTTGGTAGGAGAGCGTGACCTGTAACGTAAGGTTCTATGGGGAAGTGTGAAACTTTGTAACATGGGAGAGGGCAAAAATGTAGAGATAAAGTGACACATCATTTATGGACGGCCCCTAGGCTGATTCTTCAACTTGCCCACTTTGTTTTGGGGTGTATAATCTAGTTACGATTCTTGATCTGGACTTGTCGACGTAACTGCTGTCAATGCTAAAAATCCGTTCAGCGTTTTTTTTTACAACTGTATTGGGGGCTGCTTGTCAATACTAAGCCTGACGTTACACTAAGAATAAAAAATCTTGCACATTTTCGGAATGCCGTCTCTCTGTCAACTCCAATACCAGCCCAGACGGCAAAGAGAAGAGCGATTCAGCCCGCGCTATCAAAGAAATCAAATCCTCGCGATTGCGCAAGGGAGAGGCGGAGACGGTCAGTACATCACGCAGGGGCGAATTAACCAACAACCGAGGAAGGAAAAGAGCAGCAGCGCTTTAATGGGCCTCTCCGTATAGGTCCTCTTTTATTTCCCACAAGGGCCGGCGGGGTGAGCGACTCGCTCGACGTGTCATCGCCGAGCGGAGAGAAAAAAAAACCCGCGAAAGAAGAAAGTTATGGGGCGGGAGAAGAAAGTAGTGTCACAGAACCCGTTCCAGTGGCGATGGTTGGTTCTCACAGGTATATCGGAATAATAAGCCCAGAAAACAGGATTTTTTCGGGCGCGCTCTCCGAGAGAAACGATGGGGCGGATGTTCCGGCTGTCACGCAGTTTGTTTAGGGTACTGTCAGCTAGTGTTCTACTAGGAGCAGTACGGAATTTTTGGACCCCCCATCTATCTCATTTTGTGGTGGGAATACAAAAAAAAAAGAAGATATAACCCCCAACCCCTTTCTACGGAGTCTCCACCCTCTCATGTATTCCCACCAGAAAATAAGATAGATAAGGGGTCGCAAAATCCCGTACTGCTTCTGCTGGTAAAACTCTAGCTGACAGTACCCTAAACAGAGTGATAGCCTCTACGAAGGGAACATCCGTCCCATCGCTAACGATGACCCCACAAACCTACTTTCTCACAACAAAATGAGTAAGAGGTCTTAGATTCTCAGGGACCATTAAAACCCTAGCTGGCACTACCGTTAGGTGGGCCGTAGACTTTCTAGATGTAATAAAACTTAGATGTAATAAAACAATTATCTCCAGGAAGAAACCTGAGTTTATGGCGCCGGTGTCTTCATGTGGTGAATTTTCGACAGCTCTCAGGGGCGAGTGCGAGGGGAGATACAAAGAGATTGAGGGAGATAGGGGAGATAAACTGCTGGTGGTCCGGCCGCAAATTGTTTTATTACATCCAAGCACTGGATGTAATAAAACTTTACGGTGGCCCTTACTCATCCTAATAACGCATTAAATTCCGAGAGGTATAAATCTGATGACCCCCTAAGACCAAATTTCACACCAAAAATCAAACATTCTTTACGTCTAGGCGACGTCTTGATCTGTCTCAAAAACTAGACATTAGAACATCGATAATCAATATCCTTGTCAACTTGTTCTGAATTTATTCCCAGATCTCTTATTCCTGTTTGAGTCCGTCAACTAATTGCTTTTTATTAAGAGATATAAAAGCCGGATACATTTTTTAAAAAGATCTACTTTTTAGCTTGAAAGAAGTATATAACAAGCCCAGAAAAATGATTGCTTGACTTAGTTAAAGCAGAAAGATTTGGGTAAAATTGGGGATAGAAAGACACAGAAAGAAAATCGGGTGGGATGGTAACTGTAAGATTACCCGAAGATTCTATAATTCTTGGTGACAACACGTGGGATGTTGAAAGACCAAAAGCTAGTTGATGAATAGGGGGAAGAAGCTATGGCAGGAAAAATTTTTTTTGAGTGGGATATGATATGGTACAATTTTAAGTGACAATTATTAAGTTTTATGAATATATTTGACGCCAATAGTACTATCCTCCAGGTATAGTATCCTTGAAATAGAACCACCACTAATGCAATGATTTAGTCCATTAAAGTGGTGTTTTAATAAGCGAAATAAAAAATACAATATCGACAAATTATACCATCTTAAAAGCATCTGACGAAGCTATAAGTCCATTAAGCTTTCCACTACTGAACACACAGGGATAATGTTATCAACAGAAGGAGGTCATAAATCTTATTAGGAGGATTATAAAAATTAGGATTACTACAAGTGAAAGGTCTCTGCTGAATAAAGCATCGTTTAGAAAATCGATAGATTGCAATTGATTAGGAGAACGGAGATAAGGAGGATGGCTTCTTAACAAGAGAATTGCCACCAAGTGGAAACTTTTCAAAGAATAGCTGATATGTAGCTTAAATATAAACGAAACACCATAATATGATCACTAACCTTCATTATTTTGTGGACAATTTAGTTTAATGACGCCTTTACAATTGATAATTCCATCAGCATACGATTGTTGAGATTTGACAAAAGCCGAATGGGAAGGAGAAAACTTTCTGCTGAGGGAAGGAAGTGAAAATAATTATGCACCCTTTTTAAGAGTTGACACATGAAGAACCTTTGAGACACACAGGCTAAACAATTGGTGCTCCATAACAAATATAGAACGAAAGCATGAATTTTAATATGTGTGCTGTAAAGGTTGAAACTTATAAAATGGTGTATGATGGCCTTTGAATGATGTCCCAAAAATTCAAATCTGAGCAGACTAAGTCTCAAGAAGTCGCCCTACACAATTTCTTAAGACTCATGGATCAAAATCTAGCTAAGTCATAAAATAAATGATACAAGCATTATGAGCTGGTTAGAACTAGAATGAAAGTGGTATAAGTCCACTGAACGTAGTTTTGAGACATTGAAAGTTTTCTCTAACGTCGTCTGTGTTGTTCCTATGGAGCAGGCGATTTTTCGGCAGCTCTTAGAGGCCAATTTTTGAGCTTTTGGCTTAGATAACCACCACACTAGGTAAAAATTCTGAAAAGAAAATTGTAGACATACCCCTGCACTAGGTTCGAATACACCAACAGAAAGATTAAAAACCTGTTAAAAATAAAATTAATTAAACTAAGTTTTTAGTACTTTAAAAAACAGTGAAATGATTATTTTATTTAATCCATAGGTATAAAACCAGCTTTTAAAAGCGCTATTTTCCAAAGACGTTAGGGTTTGCTTTCTTTTTTTTCAAGAAAAAAAGAGACATCCACGTTTACCAGGGTAATTGATTCGACCCCCATGCAGCTTTACAGAGAAGTCTGCAGAGGAATATCAATCGATGTTTACAGCCCAGTGGAGCGGCAAGTTGTTCCGCTAATATTTAACAATGCAATGAAAAAAAAGTACAGAGCTAGTTTTGTGGAGGAAAACAATGGGAAGCAACCGGGAACGAACACTATGCGCGTCAGATCCCGGCGTTTGGGTTATGAATATTTGATAACAGGAGGGGTTCTTCAGTAAAATTAGCGGGCCAAGTCCTGCTTTAGTAAAAGCAGTTACATAAAACTGACTTTATTCTGATTTATTCAACGAGTAAAAATAGCTCTCAACAATGTTAATTTTAACAAGTGCCTAAAATAAAAAATTCAATTGGAATAAATGCCCCACTAACGAATCAAAATACTAGGAAATCTTTCAGAGAATTTTAAGGAATAGTAATTTCTATACTAAACTTGATTTAAATATTTCTCAAGAGTTAACGGAATTAAAAAAGAGGACGGCGTCAAAATCAGATATCAGCTTATCTGTCTATAATTCCTTGAAAAGCTGGATAAAAACAGAGTCGGATTCATTCGATGTGCGGCGTACTTTAAAAATACGTATTCCAAATTCGTATTAGTATTTTTACTTTTAAAATAGTATTCCAAATTCGAGGGGAGGGTGTGGGGTTAAAAGAAAGAGACAAGTCACAATGCAATGTTTTTATACTATTCGACTATAAGTACTACGGATTCCCCATAGTTTCTATGGTTGTTGTTTTCATACTACGAATTACCGAAATCATCGGAAAAACTACGGAATTCCGCCCAACACTTACTCGACAGGGGTGAAATGCAGATTAACGTAGCTCTTCATTATGTACAAGCATATCGCGGCTAATGACTGGGTCTGTGCTTAAAATCATGTAAAATGAAAAGTTTTATCTCCCTATCTATAATCAACTTCTGTTCTCATAAATTGTAAAAAAAAAAAAAAAAAATTATTGGATGTTGGAGACTCAGTACCATATCACTATTCCTACCAAAGATGCATTCCATAATCACGCGGCCGCAGTAAAGGTACGGTCAGCCAGAAAATCAGCATGGTATCTGTTCAAAAAATCTGCAGTTTCTGGTTATCGGACAATAGAAAAACCGAAATCAACCCCCTTCAATGGTCCCTCCAACAAAAGACAGCCCTCGGGGAGGAGCGAGAAGTCACTATCGGGGGTCTGCTAATTGACTGGGGGGGGTGACTTCTTACTCCTTCGCTATTGTTGGAGGGGTCATGAATGGGGAGATAAGGCAGATTTTTTGAAGAGATACCATGCTGATTTTCTGGCTGACCGTACCCTCCTCCCCGATGGCTGTCTTTTGTTGGAGGGACCATTGAAGGGGGTTGATTGCGGTTTTCCTATTGTCCGATAACCAGATACAGCAGATTTTTTGAACAGATACCATGCTGAATTTCTGGCTGACCGGATAACCCTCGGTTACGGTTACAGATAACCCTCGGTCAACCCCTTCAGTGGTCCCTCCAACAAAAGACAGCCCTCGGGGTGGTGCGAGAAGTCACTATCGGGGGTCTGCTAATTGACTGGGGGGGTGACTTCGGACTCCTTCGCCATTGTTGGAGGGGTCATGAATGGGGAGATAAGGCAGATTTTTTGAAGAGATACCATGCTGATTTTCTGGCTGACCGTACCTTTAGGGGACCCTCCATAAAACAAATCCAGGAAAAATGCACAGAAGGGGGAAGGGGAAGACAACACCTAACCGGAATCCTCGGCGTTGCGAAACCCGAGAAAAAAAATTAATATCCGCATAGCGAAATGGAGAGGCGCGGTGCCCTTGGGAGAGATGCTATGCTAGAGGGAGATGAATAAACTTCTCGGGCGCCTTGCGTAACAATGGTCTTCAACATTGTTTTAGGGGAGAAAGAGAGAGCTGTGAAAATTCATGCCGGACTCGACACAAACTTACGAAACCAAAGTCACCGTCAGAAACACCGCCGCCGCCTCCTCCATAGAATTCGGATTGTCAAGGATTTCTTTTTTCACGAGGAATTGTCACATAAACGTATCTAACTCATTGGTTGAAGTTGGTAGTGAAGTATTTAAAAGTTTGATATCAGTTTAAATGTCAACGAAAGATGGCTATTTTTTTTTTTTTTTTTGCAATCAATTGAGGGAGTCGATTAAATTAATTAAACCAACTCATAACCTTAGTTCAAATTTATCCCGTTCAAGACGGCGCACAGTGGTCCCAAAACCCAAAAAGCTGGCCAAAAGTCGAAAGCGATTTGCTATTTCGATGAAAATTCGTATATAGGGGTTTTTGAGGTCGCTGATTACGAATCTGGGGGCAAATTTATATAAAAAAAAAAAAAAAAAAAAAAAAATGGCGGCTCTGAAATGGCGGGGAAAATGTTTTGATGAGGAAATTAATTTCTTACTTTTTTTTAAATCTTCTGCTTATACAATTTCCGGTTAACTGATTACAAATAAAAAAAAAATATTTCCAGAAAACAAAATGGCGGATTCAACATCGACGTCTATCTGGTGTAAAGTGTTCAGATTTGCACGGAATTAAGTATTTATGACTTTTTAATGTTGGAGATGAATATAAAGTCATGTTTCAATAAAATGCGTTTAAAATTATGAATATGAATGCTTTGCATCAACAATTTTAATATTTTACCAATGCAAAAAGGATTTGAATAAGTAATTAGTCGTTATTACAATTATATTTATAGTCGTTATATTTATTATAAATATTTATTTTCATATATTTTTCCAGTATATAATTTTACTAAGATAAAAAATAAAAAGCTAAAATAAGAATAGAACAAAAAACAATATGAACCTTTTATATGCTTATACAGGGTGTCCCGCCACCCCTTCAATTTTTGAACCCCTACAGATAGTCATAAAAGTGGTGTCCAAGTGACCATTCCCTATCCAATGCAACAACTTTCAACACTCTCTAGCCCCTAGCGGCAATGTTAAGTTACAATTTTTATTTTAAAAAGTTTTAGAGATATTCAAAGTCAGTTAATCAGTTACAAAGTTGTAGAGCAACATAGATTTAGTACAAGAAGACACCTTGTGCAGAGAAATTATTTGAATAGAACCCCTAAAACGCACGCTCAATTAGGTAGAATTTCCCAAGTTTTTACCTCCAAAAACGGTCCTCGTATCGTGAAAATAAAAAATTTTTCATTTTGATGACTTAAATAAATGAATAAAAGTACTCCTAGATCATAAAAAAGGAAAATTTCTCATTTCTTTTTTTTTCTAAATATATGGAATATTTTTAGCTAAAAAAATGGCAAGGAGTAATGACCAATGACCGTAACCAATTAAAATGTATCATTATTGCCCCTTTTAAACATAATTATATACATATTCTTTATAAATATCGACTATCGAGACACAAAATTGAAAGTTGAATAAGCTGGAATTCAATCGCGCCCATACATTGCCACATAGAAATCGCTCCAGAAGCCAAAATGGCACCTAAAGGCAGCCAGTTTTTTGTAGGCTTTTGAAGAAATATGTAATGAATAACTTCCACTTGGTTTCAGAGCAGGATCTGGCAAGAGTTTTTTCTATTTTCTCTTTTTATCACGATTTCTAAGAACGCTACCAAAAGAAATATAACTATCTTTATTGTTGATTTACTATTCAATATATTGCTATTATAAATTTCAAAAAATAGGTTTCCTTTATGCGTACTTTCTAAATAAGAATCCATTTTACAGAATCAAAATCGATCAATTTTTCACGATTCTATGAGCGTTCAAATTTAATGAAGTTTTTGTGGCATTTCGAGATGGCAAAACAACGTGCTCGAAGCTCACAAACGAAATGATTTCCTGAGCCAAATAAGGATCCCAGCCATTCCCCAATGGTGTAAAGAGGTGCTAGATATATCCCTACAACTATTCCAATCGTCAAAAGTTCCGGGAAAAAACTTTATTTTTTCGACTTTTGGCCAGGTTTTTGGGTTTTGGGACCACTGTGCGGCGCGGGAAAAATATGGGCTCATATGATTTCTGGTTCTTGGAGTAAACTCGAAAAATCTACCCTAGTCTAGTATTTTTACTCGTCAGTCTAGCTTGAAAATATGTATTCAAATAAATTAAACAACTTATAAGAGATATATTTGAGTCTTTTAATGTCAGACATTCTGGAGGAGAAGGCATGCTTTAATGTGGACTTCTCAAAATCTTGAGACGTTTTGAGTATTTTCTGTTTGCATTTTTAAGTAGACAATTAGGTTGGGTTGATTATACACAACAGAACAATGCTAAGGAACTGGGGTGAATTTAAAAACTTTTCCACTCCACTCTAACAAAACGAAGACCTTGCTTCGAGGTACGGAATGGAATACAGCGGGATAGTTGACTGGATATCCGCTTACGTCTTTGAAATCAAGTTGGATTTCAAATAGTCAATGATAACTGGAAAATATGAAGCCATCGCCACACACGGAAAAATTTAACCCTTCAAAAGTATCCTAGAGATCGAGGTAAATATCGCCACACAAAGACAGTTCGAGATCCCATAAAAGCCCCGAACCTTATGATGCCACAATGCCGCCCATCATCAGTTGTATCGATGCCTCGGAGGCTTATCACCAGACAATTGAATACCGCCAATCTTCAACCCGCCGTCCATAACCTTAACCCCCATTACCAGTCCCAAGCAACAGTTGCGTGAATGTGAGGCGCCGTCCGTTGAAAGGGTGAATTACTATTTGGAAGATACACCTGGCTAAGTCCAGCTTCCTTTCCTATTGTCATACATTTAATAATCACGTACTCTGGGCACTCAAGCAAGAACTTGAGTGCTGCAGAAGGCGGGATAAGTGTCCACACAATCCGACTTTTCATCTTTTTCCACCCAAACCGAGAGAAGTCAGACTAGGGGGCGGTGTCCTGCAAGAAGTGAAATGGTGGCTTTATGATTCTAGTGGAGGAAAGACCGCAAGAGGCCCAATATCCAAGTCTTTTCTGACGGGCTGACTGACAGAGCAGGGATTTTCTTGAGATATGCATTTCAAATCTGCTGTTGGATTGAAGGGTTTTGATGTACAAAAGGTGATAGGTTTAAGATAGCTTTTCAAAAACTTAACAGGTTGGACGGTCTTTGTTTATGTTGTAACGGTTTTGTAAAACAATTTTGGTAAGAAAATTCGATTTTAATGTATAAGTTGTGGTGAAAAGTATTTGGTAGTTTTTTAGGGGTCTCCTCTCACCCTCTTTTAGTAGAAGTCAGAAAGGTCACTGGAGGTAAAGAGACAGGATGGAGAGGAGATACTGACGACAGTTCGGCTACTTGCCTTTTCTTAAATTTGGATTTTGTTCATTGTGTTGAGAGTTAAAAATTTATTCATTAGTTATTTCATCGTAAAATAGTTTCGTTAGCTTATTTCAATTTGCTCCAAACTAACACAAAATCCAAGTTGGAAATTTATCATCATTTTGGAAACTATGAAAAGTAAGCAGCTATAGCGATATGCAGGGCTACAATAACTTATGAGAGAACATAGCAAGTATACTCTTATTTTAAGTACACCACCCAAGAGCTCAGCTGAAGTAGCAACCAACTCCCTCGTCTAAAAGCAACTCAAGATCAAGGACGTCCTCAGAAGGATTTCTGATAAAATAAAGATGAGCACTTTAAATAGTTACCCAACAACGACCGATTCGGAATATTCGGGAAGCGCCGCGCTAGAAGACAGCAAGGGAATCTAAGATGAAATTTCAATGATTCAATAAAAAAAATGACCTTAAGCACAGGAACACATTCATGTCAGGAAGGAACTCGTGTCATAACTATCAGCTGAATTTATAAAACATTAATTACTAGACTATTGGAATATATAGGCTCTGAGTTTGACAAGAGATATTTCAACACAAAATTTCGTTAAAATATTTTTTGATTAAATCAAATCTGTGAACCTGGTTCGGGGGAAGCCACCGTCAGCTCCATATGTGCAATACATTAAGTTTGGGCAAATTTCACATATTTTTGGGAAAATGTCAAGGAAAGTGGGGAAGGGGAAGCCGTAAGGGGATAAAATTAAGGAGGTTAAATTACCAAAAATTGTCTGGGCAATGACCCCCAGATCCCTGTGTATGTATTTAGAACTATATTATTTACAACTTATTTTATATTAAGTTCTTCAAAATGCAAATCCTCCCTAAAAATACATTTCCGAAATTCGGACTAGGTGCACCAAAACTATTCAAATTTACAAAAAATTTTCTGGGGGAGGACCCCCAGATCCCCCTTTCGTACTTGGAACTTTGTTGCTCACAACTTTTATTACATTAAGTTCTTTGAGACGGAAATTCTACCTAAAAATCTATTCAAAATTTACATTTGATCTATAAAATATGCATGGGGGGCTGAGAAATAATTTTGGGCCCCTCCCAAAATAAATTTCTATAAATGTCACTGACTGTGAATGGTACTAGAAATAAAATGTGCTCTAAATGTAATTTTTATTTATGGAGAATTTGTCTATTTTGAATTTTAGGGGGGAAATGCGAGGGTTGGTTGAGGGAAGATATTTTTGAAAATTAGGTTCGGGGGAAGGTTACAACTTTTTCCCAACCTGACAGAGCAACCTGACAAGGCAAACCCCTAATAAATTTTTTCAAGATTTTAGACTTTATCACGATGAGTAGGAAATGTTTTTTAAGTCATTATGGAAGCCCGAAGTTCTCAAGCATGCCCTTCTGGGTTTCTACTTAAATCTGCCAAAGATGGAGTGTTTAATTAAATTGATTGTTTTGGGCACTCTTCCAAAAACTTCATTTCTATACAGATTATATATAAACTGATATGTTAGTTGTTGATTGGCAGACAATCATGACCAACACTGAAATGCTTAGCACAAGCAGTTCCAACGTGGTCTGGGGAGAATAGTCATTATGGATATGCATGTAAGATGATTTTAAAAGGTCTCAGAAGTAATTTATGTGCAGGCACATTGTCAGACCACTACATATTTACCGACGTGAATAATGGGTAAAAAATTCGTTAAATGCTTCATAAATTTTACTTGTATCTACGCTTAAAAAATTGTGGCATCGATTTCAAATTAAAAATTCATCCTATAATTCATAATAATAAATCAAATCCTCTGGTTAAGAATAAATGAATGTTCAGCTCATATCTTAAACCTTTTAGCAAAATATATCAAAATTTCTAATGTTAAAGCTGAAGTTGTTGACATAGTAACATATTTCCAAAACAATCATTTTGCTTCAGCCAAGCTTTAAGAAACAGGTGCTCAAGATGCCATCTTATATCAGGGGCAGCTTTGTTAATCCATTTCCAATTTTAAAAACTTAACTAATTTTTTTTAATCATAGGTTTTTTTTAGAATTTCTGTGTTGAGGGTAACAAAAAAAACATGTTTTTTGTTTTTATGAAAAAAAAACCATGTTTTTCCCAACCCTATTTTAAACAATCTTTAGGAGATTTATTTAGACATAATATTTTTATATGCAAGCAAAACATTTAATGTTTTACATATCAATATAATAATTTATAATAATATAACTGTAGTAAGCATAAAAATTAAATAAACTGGTAGCCAAAAAAAAAAAAAAAAATGTTAATAGCATAAAAGTAGCTCATCACCCAAAAAATTTTTGTTGAATTTATATCTGATTCTTGTTCTTGTAAATCATGGTCATAGTATGTATGCAGAGGCTAAAAACTTTATATCATATTATCAGCATTTCCTAACCAGGTTTCTGCATAGCATTCTTGAGGGTTCCGCAAGAAACAGGAAATAACAGATTCCCTCAAAAGCGAACAATCATTCTGAAGCTATAAAAGTACAACTGAAGTGGATGTCAACCTGTTTCTTTTCCTTTAAGTTTTGAGCAACCTCATGGAATAATGAATGCATTACTCTAATGGTGATGCAAGCTAAAATATACCACCATAAGTTGCTGCAGGCCAAATATTTTCTGCAAACCAATCTAGTTGGCTAAAAAAGATTTGAAATTCACAATTGTGTTTGCTCTTGAGATTAAGAGAAAATTAAGTAAACAATTCAAATTTTCCACATTAATAATAACTCTGCAAATTTTATATAAGTTCTTAGTTTTGGGAGTATGTACGTATATCCTGACACCCTCGCCGAAATTCGGACTAAAGACTAATTCTAAAAACAAGGTCAAAAACTGTTTTTAAGGATTCAATTTCCAAAAACGTTTTACGGGAAGGGCCCCCTTTATCTACTTGGATTTCTATATCATCCACAAGCGTTTTACATTAAGCTATTAAGAAAAGAAAATTCTAAAAACGACATTTTTAACCTAAATATGAATTTAATCAATGAAATTTTTTTTTTTTGGAAAATACGTAGTATATACTACTTTATTTTTCAACTGATGTCCATCATGCTTCTTACTCAATTTTTTCTGATCAATTAAATGCAAGTATTAATTAATAAACAAAATATATGTGTTATATAAGTTACATAAATTTAGTAAAAGTGATGCAAAATAATGCATTAAAAAAATAGAAAGTTTCTGACAAAACTGATTAAGAAATGCAAGCAAGCTCAGTGCCATTATCTTTAAATAAAATATTAAAGGAGATATTTTACAGTAATATCAGAAAACACTTCAATATCCCTCGAACACCCCTAAAATATTTAAAGTTTAGATACCTACGTTCCTAAAATATATTTTTAAAAAAAGATTTTAGAAGAGTTTTTATTATAAAATATTAGTTTTCATAACAGAACTTGAATTTTACATTTGAGGCCATTGGTAGAAGAACCAGGTATATCCACTTACAATTCAAATTTACTTTAGTTGATTTTTTGTGTACTTTAGGGTTGCTGTATAAACTTTCGTAGGATAGGATAAATACAGGAGTCAATATAGATACCCCTGAACCTGTATTTATACTATGAGCCCTCCATGTATTAGAAAGTTTAAGTTAGTTACTGCGTTTATAAAAATTCAAGCGGACGATATAGACCTCTTTTATTTTTCTTCAAAATGTAGCTAACTACTGAAAATGTGGAATTTGAAAGGGTCGACGTGGCAGTGTTTAAAAAGTGTTCTTCAATTTTATAAATTGGAAATCTTATTGAGTCAAATTCCCTGACTTGTTTTTTGTGCTTCTACTTAATTTTGCTTTGCTGAGCTTAGTTGGGGCTATTTCACCAATTTGGAGAAAAGCACGGAATATGTAATGACGGAAGAGAAAGATAGAGGCAAAAGGCCTTTGGAAGAACCTGAAGATGACGGTGTAGAAAAAGAGAAGACAGGAATTTGTTTTTGAGAGTATCCAAAATGACAAAGAACAGATATCTAATGCTTTCAGAAATGGGGCTAAACATTAATTTTATGTTTTTATTTATGGACTTTATAGTATACTCTCTTTTATTCTTTATTACATGTCATGTTAGCTCAAAAATGAATTATGAAGTAAAATTTTTCTCTTTCACTAAACTTCAAAAACATCAATGGGATTTGAACAAAAACAAGATTTTTACAGAAAATCCCTAATTCTATAAGGGATAGGTTGTTTTTTCTGCATACCAATCTAAAGCCAACTTTTGGGTATATTCACTACGGAAACTCAATCTTTATATGTTTTATGATGATATCCTACTTTTTTCAGCATAGATCTATTAAGTTTCCACTCTCCATAATTACGTAGCTTTCACCTTAAGATGAAAGCTACGGAAGGGTATGGTATTGTCACTAGTTAAAATATTTGTTTGTTACCAATAACAATTGGGTTTTTATAGAGTTTTTCCTTAGCACAAAAATTCCCCACAACAGTTGGAACCTCATTTGGGCATTAAGACATATTCTGCATCCCTGGGCTGTCAGATGGTCCTTTGAAAATATGGTTCCATAACAGGGTTTTACATAAATTCACTATTTCAATTGGAAATTCTGACGTTTGGCATTCATTCATTCGTGTGCCGGTGACGGAGAGTTCGGCAGTTGGCCCTGATAGTCAGCATTAATTTGTGTTTTTGTCAATAAAGGTGTTATACTGGAAAGACTTGATTTAATTAAGAACCCCTCAATCAGGGCGCATAACACCTAACCATTTAAAAGGAAAACAATTAGTATATTTGCCCATCCATTAACCCATATCAATTTTAACTATAAATATATAGTATTATTTTTAATCCTATCAAAAGAACTTGGATGATTTTGGTTCCATTATCTATTCTCTCAGTAGCCCTGAAATCATCAGATCCGTACACTACAACAACACTTTTTCACTTGCAATAAGTTAGCTTAGTTCTTTAATATAAGATTTCAATAAAAGGATAAACTCTGTTTTCTGTTGTAAATGAAAAACTGACAAATCAAAGGAAATCTATAATGTAATTCAGCAGATTTAATGTGAACAAGAATCAAGAATCTGAAAATCAGACTCCAAATTACTTAACTATTCTACTGTTTACTTATTATATCCTACTCCAAACACAAGGTACATGTATATCACTAATATTTTATCTTAGTTTTTGTATATATATAGTAGTAAATATTCAATAATCAGAACTTAAAAATCTATACTTAAATTTCCAGTCACCTAAAACATCCAAAAAAAAGTTTTAAACTACACAACATTTCCAATAGGTTTGTGTTAAAGTCTACCATAATAAATTCAAATAAATTAACACCAAATCCTTTCAATCACTAAATATATAAGATGAAAGAACTTAAAACTTAAAGTCATCGTCTAAAATACCATCCCGACAGAAAAGTAATACTCTTAAGACCAGTTACTTTGATAATTATGGCTTTGATGATGTAAACAAGTTATGTTGATTACTGACAAACTTTGTGATCGGTAACTATATAAAATACTTCATTATATATTCAAGTAACAAAATTGAACTAAGGAATGCTGAAGTGTTTGCACATGAAAACATCTATTACTTACTTGTTAGCCGAATTTTCATTGCTCCATTCCGCCTAGAAGGCTGATTTGCCATGTTTGGCTGAATTCCTTAAATAATCCACAAAACAAATGGAGAGGAAGAAATATTGCGACATATTACATGAAAGTTATCCATGGCTATGTATTTTCACATGAGATGCACATGTAATCATATCGATGACACTTTTTATAACTTGAGATAACAATAACTTCAGCTACTAAGGTTGATTTTTTTAAAAACTCGGTGCAAATTACAAAAATTGAACCAAGGGAGGGAAGAATACAGTTCAAACCTAAGTTTCCACCTGATTCAGAGGTGATGTGGTCCTATCCTAATTCTGACAAATAGTTCTAATACCATCATCCGTCTCAAAGGAAATTATATTTAAAAAGGCTTTAAATTATGAAATTATCTGAAATCTATCAAAAGTACACTTAGAATGACAAACAATGTGTAGTAATAAAAGTTTTATGTAAAATACATTTTACCTTTCCTTATCTTTTCTATTACTTTTTCGAAACCAGATGGCAGTACCAATTCCAGACACTGAAATACCGAAAAATACCTAACTGGACTTTTTCTTCAATCCTGTTAAATTTTTTTTAACATCTAAAAAAATTAAAACCTTCACTTCTCAGGAATTTCTTTTAAAAATTTAGATTTTATGATTCTACTCTTTACTCACTTTCAAATGAAAAAAATGTTCAGGGTCCGACTTTTATTGCACAACTTTTCCTGATGCCGATAGATGGCGCTTATACCTCCAAAGATTATTATTTCAGTAGACTTTTTACTTTCAGTTCTGCAATTTATTTTCCTTTAGTTTCGATGTTTGTTCAAATTTGAAATCCTCCCCCCCCCAAAAAAAAAGTTTAATCATCAAAATGTGCATACAGTGAGTATGCAGCTAGGAAAAGAATTTTGTAGGGGGATATGGAGCAAATTTAATCCTTTAGTAAAAGAAGGAAATTTCCAGACTTCAAATAAAAAATTACCAATTATATAAATATTACCTATAGTTTCTACTATATTTAAATGAAATTGAGACATCTTGATTTATCTTTACCTATCATTTATTATTAGATGAATTCAACCTAAACTTATTAAAAGGATTCTTTAATATCCAGTTTTATATTGGATATATATTTTTAAGCTAATGTCAGAAACAAAAAATTAATAATGGACAAATGAAATGAAAATTTGCATCATGTCAATTAAAAAGCAATATTTTTTATTCAGTATTAGGATATTTATAAAGACACAGCATTTGAAAAAAAATTGGTGGGATAATTGGACAATTATTAAGAAACATTTTAGTTTAAGTAACACTACTAAAATAACAAAAAAAAAATTACATAAATGGTTCAGCACTAATGTCTTTAACAAGAGCTTCAGATAAATTTTCGGGTGTAATTTCAGCACCAAGAAAATTTTGTACCAAATTTCGAGGAGGTTTTGATCCACCATGAGCCAAAAAGTCATTTCGATATCTCATACCCTCTTCACGATTAAATGGATTGTTTTTAAAGTATTCATGCCATATCCATGATGCAACTGCTCTAGACATAAGATATGAATAGTACTTTGCTCCATAACCTACAATGTGTCCAAAACGTAATTGCCAAGCGGTATTGGGAACATGAGGAACGCCATAGAATTCATTCTGAATTCTAGCTAATAATTCTGTTGTAGTTGAATTTAAAATATTATGACTGTGACATGCTTGGTCATATGCAGCATAAAACACTTGAAGTTGTGTTTCACATGCCTGAAACATTTTTTTGCATTTCTGCATTTTCTGAATGAGTTCCATGGGAATAGTTTCACCAGTTTGATAGTGCCGAGCAAATTTCGAAATGACCCTCGGATCTGAAGCAAAATACTCCATTAAAATTGATGGTATTTCTGCTAGATCAGTGGCACAACGGGTTCCAGTAATGTGCTGATAACTCGTTCTCGCAAGCATTGAATGCATTGCATGCCCCATTTCATGAAACAAATTGTCTATCATTGAAGTAGTCAACAAGGTTGGCTGTAACCATGAAGGGTTTGGCAAATTCAACATCAAAACTACTATTGGCTTTTGGTAGGTACCATCATCATACAATTTACCACCTTGAATTGTGTAATGGCAGTCCTGATTGAGCTTGCTAGATCGTTCGAAAAAGTCACAATATATATGTCCAAGAACTTCTTCCCCTTCTTTCACACTGAGCTTTCGAACATCAGGATGCCACAACTCTCCATCTGAGACATCTTCAACACAAAGTTGAACATTGTACAAAGATTTGAATACATAGTTTAACCCTTCCATACAAGCACCAAGGGAAAAATATGGAGTATATTCAGCAGGGTTTGAATCTGTAAGATTTCGCTTAACACGAGATGTCATGTAAGGCACATCCCATGCCATGATAGCAGTAGCATTCTTCTTGAACCCTTGTTTAATTTTAAGCATATGTGCATAATCTTCATCAGCTTTACCTTTGATTTTATCTTTTAGAAGCCTTAAAAATTCATGTACGAAGTCAGGTGATCCAGCTAGGCTACCTCGAACAGCCCGATGAGCATACGTTGGAAATCCGCACAACAAAGCAAGCTTTCTTCTAGCTTCAAGTAATTCATTTAACAATTCTTCTTGGTGACGATCTGGGTACAAAAATATTCTATATGAAGCTTCGCGCAATAATTCATTCTTAGATTCTGTCATTAGTTCATGTACTACTACTGTATCCCCATCAGCTGGGAAACAATGTCTAATGGATTCTGGTATATTGGATTTCATAACAACTCTAGGGCTCAAAGACTTAGACATAAAATGAGATCCAACATGAAGAATATACTCATTGTAAGCTACAATTTTTTCACGAGTCTCTTTGTCAAGATGTATTCCACATTGCTCAAAGTCAAATAAAAAAAGTTGGGTGACATAATCATCAATAGAATCCGTTGGTACAACATCCCCATTTTCTGCAACATACTTTAATTTGTCATACAACTCTCTATTTGTGTTTAACTCCTCCACTATGTTACTAATGCTTATGGAGGCTTCTTTAGCAGCGTAAGCAAACCGCTCTTCTGGATGCCCAATGCGGACGAATTCAGCTAAGTCACCAACTTTGCATAATGTGTCGGATAACTCATCAAACACTTTGGCTATTTTGCGTTTTCGATTAGAGCTTTTAATTTCATGCATTAACACTTCTACTCTTGAAGCCGAATTATCCTTAATCAGATAAAAACCATTTGGTTCTTGCAACTCACTATAGCCAAACAAACCCGTTCTTTCACCTAGAAACTGGGTTTTTAACGATTTAACTTTGGATTGCTTGTAGTTAAATGCTGATGCAACTGAGGACCAAGATGTTAATTTTCTGCTATAAAAACAGTGTTTAGCTAACACTTTAGCTTTCAACAATCTCCTGCACATGTTCAAATTCATTTTTATTTTAGTTTAAGTAAATAAGTAGAAACCAGGAAGAATATTAAGTATAGCTTATTAGATAATATTTCGATTAAATCGAAAGTGTCAAAACAGCAACATAAAAGTATGAAATTCTATTTGAGTCATTTTAAAATTTCAGAAAGTTTCAGATGTAGGTTTTAAACATTTACAGGGAAACCCTTCCTTGGGGAAACCCTCCTAGAAAAGTCCAAAAACCACAGTAAATAATAAACAAATAAACAGACAGACAGATTGGTTTGGTTGGTTGGTTTAATTTTTGTTGAGTAAAATTTAGATGTAACCAAGCTGTTAGACTGTTATAAATTTATAAAGGAGGATGTACAAAACTTCTCTGAAAAAATTAAAGTCCCTTGGTCACATAAAAATTAATTCATTAAATTGTTTTACCAATTCATTTTTATTTAAAAATATCAGTTTTTTATCATTACAAAATGTATTTTTTTGTTTGAATTCTAAAATTAAAATGTATGGGTGGCAACTTCTTACTTCAACACTTTTGTTTATTTATTTTCCCTCGACGACGGGCTTAGGGAGCTCGAGCGAAGGATTGACATTTTCAAATTTTCTTAGTTTACTTTACTGATAGAAGTATTTTTTGTGTGGAATGACTTTACATGAAACGAGAAAAGTATAATAGCTAAGCTCATCTGAACATCTGTTAGCTATGGATACAATAAATTTGACTTTTAATCGGTATGCTATAGAGAAAAATGATTAATTATAGTAATAAAAATCATTCGAAAGTGTCTATTTTAAAGAAATATTCTGACCTGATCTTAGCTTTTAAAGATAAAATACCTTTATTTTACCTCAGTCGCAACCTTTCTTTATTAATTTTTCTATTTTGTATTATCTTTAATTGAATCATGCACATAAACACATTTCACAAACTTATTAAGGACTAAGATAATTAAACAAAAATGATTTTGAAACTTTAAAAAGCTTCTTCTCTGATACAAAATTTAACTGAACTTACGTTTTTTTAGTATGAGACTGAATAAAAGCTTACTATAGTAATGTTTGCTATGAAAAACTTATCTTGGTGATTAATTGTTTTAAAAAGACAGAAATAGACCATATTCTAGATAGATAAATTATTCAAACATATTCTGCATATTGAATAATTTTGAAGTATTATTATGGAAATTACAATATAGGATACTTTGCTTGACTTTCAGTAAACAATTTCAAGTGTTTTTCTCTATATGAGCGGCATAATTAATGGGCTTTGGATTATCATTTTCTATTTCAGAGGCATGGTCAATAGGACATATCTATAAAGTTACAACTCATAATGGGAAAAAATGGAAATAAAACTGAAATATTTTCAAGAAAAATATTCAGTGATTAATGGACCAACCCTTTTTGGCTCCTAGCCTGTTGTTGAACATCCCTATTTCTTCATGTAACAATAAAATTAATATTTTAAAAATTCAAAACAAATCTTATAGACCTCTTCTGGTCTCTCCAAAAGCTGAATTTACTTTTAAAAAAGCTTGAAAAAAAATTATTTTGCACTAAAACAATTATTTGAATCTCCAATAGTTAATTGGGTTGGTACAATTTCGTTAGAGTCCCCGCTAAATATCGCCAATATCCAAATCGCTAAATATATCCAAATATCAACAAATTTTTCCGTCTTTTATTAATAAACTGAATAGTTATTGATATAATTAAACATTTTAATTCAGAAGTTTGAAATTATTTATGAATATTTCTACTTTTTGTTGTCAAAAGAACCGGGCAATATTTAGCGAGGACTCTAACGGAATTGAACCATTGGGTTAAACAAAATCTACCTGGATAAAAGTAAGTTTATATATTGCAAGCTTCTAAATAATATTTTATCACAATCCACAAGGTGTTCTTGAAAACCAATAGAAAATTTCAGTTCTCTGTTTTCAGGTCTCTCAATCTTTAACTAATCAAACTACAATAGCTGAGCCATAAAAAAATGTTTTTGTATTCAATAGTATTCATACCTATTTTCTCTGTTTTCGAAGTAAGAGAGTAAAATGTTGTAAAATATGACATTTCCATTCTAGTGTGTCATTTTGAAAACAAATACCTAATGTGACCTGAACTGTAAAAGTCACACAACTCCTAAACTCATCTCTACTTAAAAATATACTTCGTTTAAATCTACTTATTTTAAGTTTTTGTAAAATTAAAGAGACCTTCACAGAAGGTAATTAAGAGTTTTCAGATGATATCATATAATTAACTCTTTCCATACGGGGGCTCTGAAAACCACTTCTCGAGCATCATACGGGAACGGCATTTTGACGGTTTGGAAAGCAGTGGCCAGAGACCTACCCCACCGCCCGACATCGGTCCCCCTTTCAAGCGGGAGCTCCCCTCTGGATTTATGGCGCCCCTAATGACTTTTTTATCTGGACTCCATGCACCGGCTTGGGTGGGCAGCGGTCGGTGTGGGCTTCTTATGGTGTTTATGGTTTGATGGGCCGGGGCCGCATGGTTTTGTCAAGTTTCGTTCAAATTCACACTTTCACTTTGCAAATTGATAATTATAATTTATTCAATATTAGGTACTTATGAATTAGAAAAATTCATGTGAAATTAAGAGTTTACTCGACAAATTTGAACTTTTCGACTAACATGATAGTTTGAAAGACAACGAATTTGAAATGCTGTAAAAATATCTGTATTGGTTTGAGGTACTAAAAATTTTGCGATTGAAAAATCTTTTTTTAAATTAAAATTTGATTAATTTAGATTTTTAAAATTTACAGAAAGAAAGTTCAAATAGCGAGTGAGAAGGACTTTTGAATATAAGCTATGAATGATAACTTGTGTGTTTGTGGCAATTTAAAACAAACAAAAACTCAAAGCTTTCTAAAGTATAAATAATGTTTTAAATATAATTTTATTTTTAATAGTTTTTATAATAAATACGAATATATTTATAGAATATATTAGCCATTAACCAAAGTAGATAAAGAAAGTTTTATTAAGACCTAAAAAAAAATCGGATTTTCAAAAACCTGATAAAAAAAGTACGTTACAAAATATTAAAAACTGTAAGGACTTAAACTGTTTTAAATGTACAGTTTTAAATGATTTTAACTGTAACTGTTTTAAATGATTTTAGAACAAAAGCTTATATAATTATGTCCCCCAAAACCTTGTTTAGGTAATGGGTAATTGGGTTAGTAATGATTACAAGTGAAAACAATTGTAGTTTGTTGTTAATAAAAATCATTTACTCTTTTAACAAGTAGAAATAATTTTAATTTTTTGTTTTATTATTACCCACACATTTAAAAATCTGATTAAAACGATTGCTTTAATTTTATTCTTAGAGTTTTTATTGATTTCTTCATTTTTGTTGTATTTTGAAATAAACTAATTTCCTTTAATAAAATACGAACACTATAATTTCTTAAGTTTCATGAAATTAAAATCTTCATAAACGATCCCACCTTTCTACAGAATCAGTTGAATAAATAACACTCCACAGTCAAAACAGAGCCAACTGGCCCACCCCACGGGGAAAAGTGATCCCATACTGAGATAGTGGACCCCGACAAAAGGGGTGATAAAAGAAGGAGGGCTGGAACCGGGGGGTTGAGAAAAGCCCGGCCGAACAGGAGTTTGGAGAACAGGTTTTCGGAAGGGCCCCGTAAGCAACGGTGGTGGATTTGCTGTACGGTTGCTGCCGTTCCCGTATGGAAAGAGTTAAAACCCAATTTGGATCTAATTGTTGTCATTTAAACATTATTTTAGTGTTCTTCATATTATTACCTTATTGCAAGATGTATGTGAAAAGAAAAGAAATCAAATTGAAAAACAAGATTCAAGAGAGTTTCAGTCATATTTAAGAGAATGGTAAGATCAGAACTTTTTATGTGTAATAAGTAATAATAATGAGTACTTTTTGTTTTTCTTGGTGCAATAGTTGCAATAAATTATTGAAACTTGATTCCAGCTGTTCACAAATTTCACCACATTTACACAGCTGGAGGATTTAAGCTCAAGAAAAAATTCCTATAGCAAAAAAAGTTAAAATAGAGAAAGAGCTTGAGCAAAAGCTAAAATAATAAATTTGTTTGATGCATAGTTTTTTTTCCTGGAAAAAACACAACACTAAATATTTCTTTAATATCTTTACATTAGTATTATATTTAAATAAATTCAAGGAGTGTTCTTTAATTATGTTTAGCCTCTTGCCTTTTCATTTGCGTTTTTGCATAGTGGTCTAAAATATTTTGATAATTTTGAAGGGTTTCATTTATATTTCGCGTAAAAAGCCACCATAGCAAAATCATTGTACAGCACGCTTTCAAAGCTGAAACATTACCATTTTATTTTAGTAAACTTTTCTTAGCTAGTTGAATTCTTAAACTAGGAATATTTAAGATTTACCTGCAAAAAGGAAGAACCTAAAATATTTCAAAGAAAGGGACCTCTTACCATTATGTAAATTTTGTGTCAAGAATCGTCTCATAAAAATTGCTGGATGAAGAGAGAATTTAATGGCAATGGGCTAGATTGCCTTTTTTTTTCAAGGTTAGTAGAAAAAATAGAGATGAGGTATGGAAGTTCCTAAAAATAATATATTTATATTTTGTCATATTTTTAAGATAAAGTTGCATTAATAAACCACCTGAGTTTTACTAACTTTCATTGTTTTAATTTAGGAAGCAGAAGCAAAAAAATATTTCAAAGATTACTATCAAAGAAAAAGAACAAATGAAAAATATCAAAGCAACTGAAGGTAATAGATGTTAAGAGTATTAATTATTTTGTATAATATGCCTTGGGAATATATTGGGATTTTTCTTTTCAATTTTTTAAAAATATTAAATTAACTATGTACCTATACCGAAATATTTTGGTATTTTGCTTAGAATCCCCTTTCAAACCTTTTACTTTAGAGTGTCACTTAAAAAGTTACTGTTTTTCTTTTATGTTGTTTTTAAAGTAGTAATGACCTTAAGGTATAATATAAACAGTGGCGGATCTAGAACATGAGCAAGGGGGGGGGGCTAACTTAATCTGATTGAGGATGATAATGAGGTAACAAGCCGTGCTTTTTACAATATTCATTAATGTCTTAAATATTGAGGGCAGTGTTGATTATAAATGACTAGTATTGTTAAATATTTAAATTAGTTAATCATTAAATATATCAAAATAATAAGGGTGTGTCAACCAGGAGGTGTTTTTTTTACGATGATTTGAGTCAAATATTTTTTTCCAAGAATAAAGATCAAATGTGAATTTTCATGCACTTAATTTCAATGTTTAGTGAATAATGCATCCATCCAGAGGCATAAGGGGGGTTTGGGGGAACCTCCCCCAAGAAATTTTTTTAAAATTTGACCCTAAAAAGTTGTGTTTTGACTCATTTTTGGTCATTTGGGACTCTTTGAGTGTCACACGAAAAAGATGATTTCTTGTACTCGTTTTCAAAGGAAAAAACTGTAAGATATAAGAATTTCATGGGGGTGGTTTGAACCCCCTAACCCCGTCTCTATTTTAACAGAGTAAATGTTTTGTAAGAGACTTAGTGCATTAGACCCTTTTAAAAAGTGAATCTTTTAAAAACCAGGGAGTTAAAGATCTTGCAGAGGGGCTAAAGCTCATTGTAACCTTTAAATTGTGAAACAAATCTATAAAAATGTAAGGGGCTAAGTATTTTGGAGGTTATGCTTTGTAAGGCTTAGAAAGCTTATTGGAATCTACAAGTTCTGAATCGCATTTATATTAAAGTGCTGAAAGCTGAAAGATCTTGGAGGGGGCTAACGCTTTTCGGCTAAAGCTCATTAAATTGCGAACTAAATACTATGAAACATCGCGCAAGGAGTCTAATTCTTTATGGGGGCTAAAACTCATTGGCCCCTTTAAATTGTGAATTGAATCTACAAAAACTCAGGGCTAAAAGCCTTGTAGGAGCTAAAGATCATGGAAGGATTCATAAGGGTTAAAGCTCATTAAATAGTGAACCAAATATATTTAAAAACGCAAGAGGGCTAAAAGCCTTGTAAAGGCTATTAAGGAGCATGGAGGGAGCTAATGTTTCTTATTAGGGCTAAAGCTCATTAATTTGTGTAACAAACATAAAAACGCAAGGAGGCTAATGCTTTTAGGGGCTAAGCTCATTGGACCCTTTAAATTACGAATCAAACCTTCAAACATGCAGGGGGCTAATAATTTGTAAGGGCTAAAACCTCTAGAAATCCTTAAATAGTGAATGAAGTTTATAAAAATGCAGGGGGTTAAAGATCTTGGAAGGGGCTTAATGCTTTGTAGACCCTTTGAATTGTGAAAAAGGCTACAAAAAACTGAAAAAAAGTTAAAAATCTTGAAAATTTAAACAAAATTTTCCAAAAACTTAATTTTTTTCGAAAAAGTTCAATTTTATGTAGTGTAAACTTAAGTCCCAAGAGGGGGGCTATAGCCCCCCCCATAGATCCGCCACTGAATATAAATTAATATTTTCCTTGATTTCCTTTTCAGTGAAGTGCCTGAAGGATGAAATGGAAGAAATAGCCTTAGTTGATTCCCTGATTGAAAAAGCTAGAAACATTCGACTGAATTACAAAGTATAAATTTTATTATAATGTGGTTTTAAATTACAGTTGCATCATTACTTTTCTCCACTATTACAAGGTTAAGAAATAGTTTTTCGAAAGATATCTTGAAACATGGTTTTAAATTTCACTTCTAGTTTTAATACTTTTAATAAATGGTAGTTGTTTAAAAAAATACTTACCCTTTATTTTAGCTAACCTGACCTAAATTTGTTTTAGGAATCAATTCAAACCAGTAGTAACTCTGGGTTTAAATCAATACATGATTCATCTAGTAGAAAAATGAACCTATGCTACTTGGGATCTCAACCAAAGAAGGATCATATTTTAGAGACAGAATTTAATAGCAAGAGAGTTCTTCCTCGTAGCAAGAGTGCATTGCCATCTACACGAATAAAAGCAACTGCGGTTCCTCGCTCAAAGTCTGCCAATGTCACAATTTTGCCAAAAGAAGAGAAGACTCATAAGTGTAATCAAATCTTAACCAAAACTAGCTCAACAAAAAGTGCCATATCCAATTCATCAAAGCACGCTAATTTAAGAACATCAGAAACATTTGATTCAGTTGTAATATCAGAAAAAGATCTCAAAGAATTCAAAAAGTCATCTGCTCATGGTATCTGTGATAAAGATTCAAAGAATACTCTCAAGAGTACAAACTCAGGTAATTTATGTGTTATTAATCCTGTGATAGTTCGTGCGTAGTTTAAATTAAATAGAGGTTCACCCTTATATTTTGAAAATACTCTTAAGTAATAATCTCTAAATTATATCACTTTGGTGTGAAAATCTAGTCCAGTTATCCTTTTGAAGTATCGTTCGTCACTGAAATCCTATTTTGGCTTTAAGTATATTTACCCCAATGGTATATAAAAATAAAATTATTATAAAACATAATTTTACTTTAAAAACCACTTAAAAATCACAAAACCAAGAGATTTAAAGAAAATTAACCATAAGTAGTTTTAAACTCGTGAAAAAATTACAGGAAAGTAAATCTGAAACAAAGAAATCAACCTCTTGTTCACTTGGGAAGCCGAGAGTGGCCGGTGTATAATTTGCTCTCCGAGCCAGCTTGGTGTTCTCTTTCCCGCCTGTTTCTCAGTCAAAAAAGTCATACAACATTGAAAGCTCTCAAAATATTTATTTAACTTTTATTTTTAAAATTTTGATAGAAAGAATAAAGAATTTAGATAGCTTTGAAGTTCATCCTGAATATGGTAGAAGTTGGAATAGATTTGTAGTACTTTTTCATTTATTTTAATGGATCGACTTGTTTAATTCATACTGGGGGTTCATGTGCTTCTATGGACAATCCACCATTGCATTAGTCTAATTTGAAGCTAGGATCCATAGGGCAGGTTGGAGATCTCTCCCTCCCCCCCATCAAATGCCAGATCCACTGGGTATGAATTGTGGGATTGCACAAAATCCTCATATCTAGGGCTACTAAAATGCTACTTTCAAGAGGCAAATTTCAAAATTTTTCTGATAGGGCTCCCAGATCTTCCATTTTTGCTGAAAAATATAAAACTTTTAAATTTAGTCCACTAAGATTTAAAATATTCCTGCAGGGGCATATATTGGGACGTATAACTGTATTCACCCCTAACCTATGGTTAACCTGAAATCGAAATCTCTAATTGGTAGTTGAAGAAGGATAACTAGTTTTAAACCAATCAAAGAGTTGGCGAAAAAACTTGATTCCAGGTTAACCTTAGGTCAAGTAAGTGTTGAGTACAGCCGATAGTTGATAAAAACGAGTTTAAATCGTGTTTTAATTCCAAAATTTTCTGGAAGTGAACTTCTCTCCTTTTGTGCTAGCACTGCTCTGAAAAATTTCCATATACACTACTGCATTTCTGTGAGTGTTCTAAAAGGTTACATTTAACCTATAATGCAAGCTTGTGGGGACCATAAAATTCATTTTGTGAGTTAAACCCTCTCCCCCCCAAAAAAGAAAATAGCTATGAGACTGAAGCTAGGACAGAATCGCCCGTTCCAAATCCAGTCTCTGGTTCCACAACTGAGCTAGGTTTCATTGGTATGTATTAAATATATTATAATATTTTTAATATGTACTAATGAAACCTATCTCAGTTGGTGTATATAAATACTATATTTTTTTAGAGATATGAAATAAACAAAATATTTAAGTAATCTTAGTTATTTGTTATTTTAAATAGCATATTTTCTAAGGTATTTTTCTACCCAGATTAGATTGCATTCAAGATTCAAGTCTGAATTGTTTCCCTACTTATCTTGGGTTTCATTCAAATTGTAAAAGTAAGTATTTTTTGAAAGAAGGTTGAGTTATAATTTTATAAATAAATGCTAATTGTTGGATTAGAGTTGATTAATGCTATTACAAAATGATATTTTCCCCAAACAGATTTTTAAAACTATTTTGGGTACTTAAAGCTACTATGAATTAACTAAAATGTAAAACTGTTAAGAGTAATGGTTTTACATTTTAGTTAACTCTTTGTTGCTGAAAACTTCTTATTTGTTTATTACATAATTAAAAGAATACCAAAACACAGATAAAAACTGTCACTGCCTCTTCATCATATAGATTATTTTAGAATTTTTGCTTAATAGCAGTTTTTGTACAATTTGTTCTATACTATCTGATTCTAAATTTCGATTTAAAATTTTTTTTTACAGCATTTACACATTTTTGATGATAAAGAAAAGTATCACACTGGCTATTTCTTATAATCAAGCATCAGCATCAGTCATTAATGTCTAAGCCTAATATAAACATCAAATTGCACATGTATTACAATTGGATTTATTTAAGTTTGTCAATAACTTGTTACATAAATTGTTTGGTAACTAAAATTTATTCTTATTTGATGAAAATAACATTTTGTGCAAATTAACTTAATAAATTGCTTAATATATGATAGTCATTGTGTAATGTCATTGTTGTGATCTTAATCTAATTTTTATTGCAGAAGTTTCTGGCACCAAGAACTTGTTTAAAATACATAAAGGTGGTTTTTGGTACCCATTTTTAAGTGCAAAGCGTAAGTAGATTTCAGATTTTCACTCTTGATTTTTACTTTTACTTAAAACTACATTATAAATGTGTACATTTCTTGCATGTTTTCTATTTTTGTGGTTAAAAGCTATCTTAATGTTATCCCTGAATTCTTAAAAAGGAATACGAACTGGGTCAAACTGAAGAGCATTTTTTCTAACACTAAAATTTAAATAAATCTTTAATTCTTATTTTTAATTCCACTGAAAGGAATTATTATAGTTTGTTAATTCAATAAAAAATCCTTCTAAGAGGGTAAATCAAATTTAACTTGTTTTTTTAATCAGGTAATTAGTATCTTGATTGTTTTATTTCCAGACAGACGTTTTTTATTGGAACAAAGAAACTTTACCACAGTGGAAAGCCTTACAAAAGTATTTGAGTTATTGCATAAAATACAAGAAGTATTGGTTTGGATTGATATACTTGCTTTGACTGGAAAAGGGGTATTACCAGGCTTTGTATTTCTGGATAAAAAGGATGTGTAAGTATCCAATTATATGGCCAAGTATGACAATAACGCCTTTAGCGACCATTTCGTGTCAACATCGGCTGGAACCCAATTCAAGAGCAAACCCCCAAATCTGCGCCTAAACGTTATCGACCAGCAGAATTTTTTTTTATCACGCAACCTTAAACCAAGCTTTGGTTGACACCTCCTTTTTACAGGGTTAAACCATGGTGACTGGAGAGAATTGAGGTTAATATGCAAAAAAAACCCAAACATTATAAGTTATGTTTAAGCAATTCATTTCATTTGTATTGTACATTTCACTTAATTTTACAAATAAAGAATTAAAAAGTAAAGAAATATTGAAAGTAATCCCATTTACATTTTGAGTTTGTTTTCATTTCGATGGATGGTGCCATGCTAATATAATTTTTGCAATTTCCCTCCAATAGTACTGTAATTTTGTAAGCACTGTTTACTCGAGTTTTAAAACCTTTCTATTAATCCATTTAAATTACTTGGAAAATTGCTTAATTTTGGTGAGGGATTTCAGAATTTTTGAGCAACTGTGAGTATTTGTAAAATGAGATTGAAGTAATCTTATAGAGAACAGAGGGAAGCTGAGGTTTGATCTGGCAAACTACCTTGTGCCTCTGCTCTCCAAACAGAAATGGCTTTACATTTCTCAGAGAAATAATTTGGGAGTAAGTTAAAACGATGTTGGTTGATTAGATTGAAATCTAACTTGTGAGTCTTCCTCAATTTCGGGTTATGCTACCCTTGAATTAACTTGAATCTTACTATCAATGGTCGTTATGGGAATATTTTATTTTTTAATTTAAAATTGCTCCTAATCATAAATTGTTTCAAAATATTAACAAACCATTAGTGGATGTAAAATAAAACATTGTCTGGAGCACGCATTTTTAACTCTTAGATTATTTGGTTGGCGTGTTTTGGTGTTACTAAGTTTATTTGTTTTTCTGAAGCTGCATACATTGTTCAAAATTCACCAGAGCACTTAAAAGATTGCACTTTTGGAGTCCTTAGAAACAGCACTATGGAGAAATCAGGCTTTATGAAGTTTTAAATGGGACCACTACCACTAATTAACTTTTTATAATTTATTTTTTATGCATATTTTTTCCCATTTATTTAAAAAAAACTAACAATACATCCCACTTTCAACTACCAGAAATCTAGCTTAATTGTACCTTCTCTGTTATGAAGCATTTATTTGACTTATGCATTAAAATATTATTCAAATCTTATACCCTTACTCTAAAATCTATTATTGAAAATGTCCCCCTTTCTGTTTACTATGTAGATGTATTTATAATCAATGAAAAAATTGTTTTTATAAATTTGAAATATTAGGATTCTCATGACTGTTTATTTTCTTCTAGGAATGCTGTACGCATCAGCCAGTATCTAAGAAGTCTTTATCATGTAACATTTTATAAAACACCTCTATTAGATTTTAATTGAAAATAAATTACACAATATGTTCACTGATTGAAAATGTATTAATTTGTTTTGTTGCATTATTGGAATTGTTATTAAAATTTGAAGTGAAATTGGTTTTAGGTCAGAGCCATATTTATACTTGGGTTGTCAAAATCTTAGAAAACTATTAGAGTAATGATCATTTTATCCGGAATCCCTAATGAAATTCTCCAAAATCTGTAATGTTTTATTTAACTACATCCGTATGTAAATATGATTCGATCGTAGCTTGAAAAATTCCTTTCAGAATGACAGGGTCCAAGGGGTCCCTGCGCCCCCTCCCCAAAAAAATGTTTAGGTGTACCATAACAAGTTAAACCCTGTTTTTAGGGTCAATTTACAAAAAAATTTCTGGGGGAGGAGCCCCAAACCCCCTTTTGTAGCCCCAATTATAATTTCCCCTTTCTATTTTACTTGTAACACTGGTAGTAGATTTATTTACCAAATAAGACAATAAAAAAATTGAACAGGAAATTTAAAAGGATCTATTGAGGAAAGGAAATTGCCCACTTTTGCAAGGATTTTTTTTTCAAATAGTTATGCTTCATCGTAAGCGTGAATAAACTAATGGCATGGTTCGCCACACTTTTTCAAGATGTTATCTTATTTTTTAGCTTGCATTAACTGTGTTGTAACTATTGTTGGTATCTGTAATATTTTGATATACTACAAATTTTTCAATATGGCAGAAATTATTATGAAAAGAAAGTTTTCTGCATAACACTTTGAGTTATCAATATATTTTAGCTTCTTTAACTGGTGGAGCAGATACACATTATTCTGCTACTAAGTTTAAAACACATCTGGACAACTGTAATTACATGGTGCAAGCCGAAATTAATCTACTTAGCTTGCTTATGGACAAAACTTTTTCTGGATCAAACTTCAGGCCTTAAGATAAATTGAGGCAGTCTGTGCCAGAAGGGTGAATTTATCAAAATCCACCCTACTAGGTTCACCCTTCTGGCACAGATTGCCTCAATTCTTTTTGAAGATATTATAGTAGGGGAGCCCATGATGCTAAATGTGGATTTACTCGAGCGCATCAGATAATCATAGGGGAGATACCTTGCATGCTTTTGAGTAACTCCACCAAATATAAGCTCTCCATGTTGGTGGGTTTGTTTAGAACAGCCCGTCAAAATTTGAAAGAAAACTAGTTACATTGACATACTCGAGCGCGTCAGATTGGCTACCAAGACAGTTTACAACTAGTTGAGCCTAGTATCCTGGCTACTAGTCTATAAACATTTTGTTTCGTACATTTTTCTCAAAAAGAGCGATAGCGTCTTACCGGTCTTGGCTTTATTTTGCAACTTTGTAACCCTCCCGCTCCCTTATCCACCGCTCAAATCGGCAGATTTTAAAAAATGTAAACTTTTTATCTGGTAACTAACCTACCTTATCATTATCTGACGTGCTCGAGTATGTCCATTTAACTAATTTTTTTTTACAAATCTGACGGGCTGTTCTAAACTTACCCACCAACATAGAGAGCTTATATTTGGTGGAGTTACTCAAATGCATGCAAGGTATCCCCCCTATGATTATCTGACGCGCTCGAGTTACTACCCAAAAACACTCTGGGCTCCCCTACTATTAAGAGTAATTGAATTGAATAGTAGAGAAAACATATGAACCTGTAAGCCAATAAAAGTCCCAAGAGCAGTAACTTATAATTTAAGTTCTCAGCATTCACTAATATTGCTTGCAGTTTTAGGTTCATTAAAAATGTAACTTCTTATATTGAAAATTTATTATTATATCCTTTCATTACCAGTTTGTTTATTTCCCTCCTATTTTTTTAGAAAGTCCTAAACCTATTGTTCCTTTCATTAGGCTGATCGCGCACGAGTGACTTAAGTCACGGCGACCAGAAAACTAGATCACTAGAAAACAATGGATCTCTATGAAGAAATTCTTGGCAATCGGCCAAGTGTTACGTCGTCTAGTGCGCGCACTCATCAATACTGTTCAACTTGTTTCAATAGCCAGGGCAACAATTTTGTCTTGGTCACTATGACTAAAGTCGCTCGTGCGCGCTCAGCCTTACATTACGACTCTTCGGTATACGAATACATGCATCTCATAATATCCCATCAGGTTCGGCAACTAGTTTTCTAATGCTTTCTAGATACTCAAGAAGGTAATGCAATGTCTTAAGTTTGTTGGTTGGTACATAATAAATTAACACAGTTAACTTTTCACAATTTTATTTGCAATTAGCATACAGAATTTAACAAGCTTCCTTTCAAGATACATGGCAAAGATTAACATTTACAGTAGTATTCACAGTATCAAATCTTTTTTCTAGACTATAACTGAAACCTTTATAGTTTCTCAAATAGCACCCTTTACCATATCACAATCAAGATTTTGTGGAAAAAAATTTCACCATCTCAAATTAACAAGGATAACTAACTTTCTTTAAAATTAAAAGAAGTCAAGTTTATTTTAAAGAACTGAAATTTACATTTAAGTCAAAAGTAAAATTTTAACTGTTATTTTGTTTTAGTACAAAAAAGACACCATCCTATACCAACTGCTTTTAATCAACTTGATGAGGGAGAATGCAGAGAAATTGTGCATTGAAATGAATTATATAATAAAAGCAACAAATAATGTTTTGATGATGGTTAAATCTGCAAAGAAAATTATGCAGTTTAAAATTTCAAAGCTAGCTTTCTAGCTTAAAAAGCTAGTCAGAAAAGAAAAAAAGTAGGAAAGATCCTTGTCAATTCCTTATAAAAGTTCAATGTAATATTAGTTTATACAATTTCCAACTTTAAAAAGTTACACATAGTACATGGTGCTCTTCATTTCATCTTTGATCCGTATGGCCTCCAAAATTTCTTCTTTTAAAGGGTGATATTCCCCTGAAGAAGCTGTGCTTACAGCACTCGACTCATCGCCAAGAGTTAGAAGGTGCTGTCGAGCACGGAAAGCAGCCAAATGGGCATACATCACAGGAGCAGGCGAGGAGATGCTTTTAGTACATCTCACATATGTATGACACAAATAGTAGGTCAGCTTGTGCAGGTCATCGGCTGAGAAGTCATTATCATCCTCTATTACAGTGTAATGACAGGGTCGACTAGTACCTATATTGAAGAAAAAAAAAACAGATGAGTGAAAGTACTGGTACTTCAGATTAAAAAAAACTTAAATGAAAAGAATTATTATTTAATGTGGAACCAAGGTAGAAATACTTCATAAACAAAGAATAGAAGTCAATTAGGGATATACTGGCGAATTAGGAAACTAAAGGAGGATGATAATGATATTTATTTTAAGAAACTGAAATTATATAAATTTACAAGACAATTCATATAATTTGGCTTACCTTGCAATCCAAAATGGCTGCACAAGAAAAAATCATAATTCAATGGATGAGTTACTGTTGTGTCTACAGTAGTACCAGGAGGGATGTTCCGCATTTTACCCACCCCTTGCCTGTCATCCTGGGGCATAAATCGGGTATGGTGGCGTTTTTGCACAACGAGAAAAGTGATGCCAGGCTGATAGTTCACATCTAATTCTTTACAAGCTTCTCTAATGCATCGCACTTCATGATCTCTGACCTTGTCAAACTGTCCTTCACTGACTCCATCTCTGTAGAAAATGATTTTCTCCGGCTTCTTGCCTTTAGTGTGACGGTAAAAGGCCTTCAACAATTCCGTTACCATATTCTTCAAATCCAGGATTATTTCGACGGCTTGCTTCTTCTCATCAACATTGGTCTGAGCCCTTATAGTGACTGCATAACGGGAGGGATGGGCATCAAGACTGCCCACTGCAGCAGCAATCGAGGGCTTGATGTCATGGGAAGGACCAGGATGAGTGACATCTGCTCCAATTATGATGATTGGCTTGCGCATAATTTCTGGAGTCTCCCCAGGGGTCAAGGCATTATTGACACCTCCCATTTTAGCATTGATTTTTTGGCAAAGGTTGCTTACAAGTGGGGGATTGCACTTCTTAACCACACTATCATCTTTAATGCACTGGGTCGCAAGACCAAGACAAGTTTCAGCAGCTTTCTTGACATCTCCATAAATTGTCTTATCATTTCCTGGCACTACAACCACAACAAAATTTGCACCATAGCGCTTCTGAAGACCAGAGAGAACAGTCTGCATGTTCTTGGAACGTGGGTCGACAACTTCAATGCTGGCAGGGCGCTTCATGGAAATGCCTTGCTCTGCTGCAATATCGCATAACAAACTTGCAAATTTCCCTAGTTGTTGTTGATTGCAGTAACGCGGTTGTGCAAAACTGAGTAAAACCCAATTTTCAATAGTTGCTGCTCGAAAGTATTGTCTGCCTCTCATATCCCATTGCCCATCCCTTGGTTTAACTTTAGTGGTTTGATTCCCTTGTTGATATAAAACATTTGGAGCTTCAAGAACCCTGCCTTCTAATGCCAAAGGCTGTGCAGATACTTTAATGCCAAATTCCCGTAAGTACTCATCTCTGCTAAAATCTGCTTTTTTACAAATGTCTCCTATTTCTGCAAACCTTTGTTTGGGTGCACGAGCAGTAAATTTTATCATTTCAGCATTCTGCCTTTCTTCCAATTTCTTTTTGCAATGCTGACCTTCTTGCATTTCACACACTTCAATAGGAAGAAAAACTCTCTTGGCTTCGGGATTTGCCTGAATGCAAGGAAGATTCGGGTACTTCAAAGGCCTCCTGTGCTGGACACGAAAATATTCAGCCACAGTTGTCATTCTCTTTTGATTATTTACAGTAAGCTCAAATTGCAATCTATCGGCACTTTCTCTAGTAAATCTCAGAATGCGATATTTTCGCCTGTAATTTCTCAAATGCGTAACTTCTATACGCATAGTTTTCAGCTCTTTGGTTAAACGAGAAATTTCATTATCCCTCAAATGAACTTGACTTAACATTTCTGGTCTCTTATTCAAAAGATCAGCAACATAATATATAAGTTCCTTTTTCTCGTAAAAAGTGGTAGCAGTAATGTCTAAATTCACCATTGGTTTCCATTGTCCTAATCTTAAACTTTGATGATATCCAAACCAGATTTCTTTTCCACCTCCCAGTGGGTGAATATCTTTAGGTAAAGGAGG
Organism: Tetragnatha montana; assembly: GCA_963680715.1. Classification (NCBI taxonomy): domain Eukaryota; kingdom Metazoa; phylum Arthropoda; class Arachnida; order Araneae; family Tetragnathidae; genus Tetragnatha; species Tetragnatha montana. The sequence goes on from OY796677.1 coordinate 27,931,230, forward strand.
ATAAAAGAAAGACCTGCCAACAGGAACATACCTGAGGCAAGGTCCATGACGTAAAACTGTTTCGATAGCCATGATAGCTTCTTGGGGCACAGCATTAACTCTTCCTTGAAAAAGGGCATGAAGGGGGTCCAAACTGACAGCACAGTCATTGGTTTCCTTCTTTTTAACAGGCTTAACATACACTTCAAATACATCGGTTCTGGGACCACGAGGATCATCTGGATTACCAGGATATTCATCTGCCATAGTGACAGTGGACTTGTAACTTTCCCCTTTGATGAAAGACAAGGGGCGTCGGGTATACATATTTTTCCTTCCATCATAAGCAGCGAGTACTCTCCTGAAATTAGGGTCATCTTTCATCATTTGACCAATGACTTCACGGTTTCTCTTGGTATTCATACAGCGATACTTGGTGTCTTTCTTTTCTTTCACACCTTCTTTTCCAGGGGGCGCAGTAGTTGTACTTTGTCTTTGATTATGAATTTCTACATCGTAATGGTAGACATCTCCAGCAGGGAGATCAAGGGCATAGCAATTGGATATCAGCTTAATTGGACGGCCCAGTTTTCCAGGTTTGCTAGGCTTTGGAGGGAATGGGGTAGAGAGGGCCATTTTATGCTTGAATTGTAATCCAACATCTTCAATATTAGCCTCCTGTTTACGGCTCGGAGCAGGCTGTGCTTGAGGAGGTGGTTGTGGCTGAGGTGCTCCTACAAACATGACAGGATGTATAAATGACACATTAAAAACAATGCAAACCAATACAATTTTCAAATCTTATTTGAACAAATTTTGCATCATAAACTAAACACATTAAAGTGGCACACATATGTATTTTACTTTAATTGTTCTTTGCGTTTGACACCGAGTTAGGAATTTTTTTTTCTTATTAATATTTTTACTATACGGTAACTTGATAAATTTCAAAAGCCACCCACATTAGGGTTATGATTCTGAGACTTTTTTCTAAATATTCAAAAGCCTGTAGTTGCATTCGATGAACTTTAGCCTATATGATAATTTTATGGTATTTTTTCCTTTGGATTAATAAAACACCTAGCGCGCCTAACATCGTTTCAGTTTTCCATATACAGTAACGGACCCTTTATCCGGCAAGCTCGGGGCCGACATCGTCGCGGATTACGGAATTTTCCGGATTTCGGGTCCGGTCCGGAAAAAACGACAGTAAAGCCAAAATACCCGCTTCCCAGTCCCTACTATCATTTTCCATTCTCGTAAATCTAAATTTCCGATCATATGAACGGGAATTAAAATTGCGTTAACATCGTCTGCGTTGTTCTGATCGTCCGTTTTAATAGTAGAGGATCCAGCAAAAAAATCCCGGCGAAGCACGTTGGTCGTCGCGGAACCGATAGCGAAGCAGCAGGAGGCGAAGAGAAGATTAGAACAGAAGAGAAGGGCCCTTCCAAACTTTTACGACGGCCGGAGAAATGCCCCTTCGCGGAGTAGCGGGCAACTCCGAACTCCGCGAAGGCGCGTTTCTCCGGCCTTCGTAAAAGTTCGGAAGGGCCCGAAAGCTGCACGCCTTGGGGGTCTTTTATACCCCACAGGCAAAACAGTCATGGTGGCAAGGCAGGGACAACGGAGCCAACTCATTCACGGAGACGATGTCACAAAAGGCGCGACGTTGCACATCGTAGCAGCATTTGCTCACTAAAAATTCTTTAAAAATTTTTTTTGAATGCGAGCCGGATTTTGGGTCCTTCCGGATTTCGGGTTTCCGGATAAAGGGTCCGTTACTGTAGCAACTACAGAACTGACGTCAGATAAAAGTGAATTTTTTTTTTCGATAGTATTGTGAGAAATCCTGGGTCAGGCATTGCTAGGTGGGTAGAGTGCCCCCTATTTGTCAGTGAACGAGTCTAAAGTAAGTTTAATGAGGAAATATTTAACAGGAAACTGACATAAAAAACAACTAATGGCCAGTTCTGAAGAATTTAACAAGAATTCTGAACCTTAGTGTTTGATAGTTATGAAAATTCCCTCTTTTAAACGTATTAGGGGGAAAGTTTAACTAAAAACTTCATTTCTTCAAAACATCTAACAAAAATTAACAAGCATTAAACAATTTTCATAATTTTAAAAAAGAAAATCGATTTCCACTTCTGGTATAGGAATAATCCATGCTATTTCCTAACTGTACAGCTTAAAATTAAGTTCTAATTATAAAAATGAAAACTATAAAAGTTTCAAACGTATTTCAAAGTTTAGGATCTAAAAGAGTACACTATCCCCTTTTTTTAGGATAATTTTTAGCTTTGTTCAGCTAGAAATGAGCATTTTTTTTACACTAAAAGCTCAGTGGAAGGCCTCATTATTGTTATTAACAGGGGTGGAAAACCAAAAATTCATTTTTGGAGCAGCTTTAGAGCAGTTTTGGAGCAAGGCTAATCAACTTTTGGAGCACCTATTAGTGTTTTCGTATCAGGGTTGCACAAATACCAATTTGCAGGGTTGATACCAATTTGCATTTGCAGCAGCACCTTTTGGTGATTTCATATCAAGCATTTTTGTAGCATTACACTTTCATGTTAACTCCCGGAATAAAACGAAGCTTTCGCAAAACTCACGATTTTCTAATGTTCGGCACTAGTTAACTAGAACTAGTTGCAACTAGTAGTTAACTACTGATCAACTAGTAGTTTAACTACTTTTGGTTTAAACTAGTTCAACTATTAGTTGAACTACTTTTTTTAATAACTACTAGTTGAAACTACTTTCAAAATTTCAACTACTTTCAAAAAAAAATTCTTATTAAAATTTTTATCAAAATATAGAAAAAATTGTACTGTAACAAATTTAATTAAGATGGTAGAGTACTCAATATACCATAACCAGAATTAAAGGCCCTTTTTGCGCGTTTTTTGTGATATAGATAAGAGAGATGTAGTAGAATTTGGGCAAAAAATAGGTTATGAAATTAAATAGACTAGTTAACTAGTAGTTAACTACTTTGGGAAACAGTTAACTACTAGTTGTAACTAGTCCCAGGAAAAAATAGTTAACTACTAGTTGCAACTAGATTTTCCCAGACTAGTTGGTAGTTAACTACTTTTTGACCACTAGTTGCCGAACACAACGATTTTCCCACAATAACTCGTGATTTTTCTTGGAAATAGTCTGGAAGGTAAAAAATAGTAGGGATTATCTGGAAAAATAATAATTAGTTCGCGTAATAAAGGTTGTGCATCCCTATTTTAGATGATGAAGGCTCATATTTTGTAGAGAAAAGCGGAAAATCGCGATACCGCGGATGGTAATCAAGATGGCTGAAGATTGGCTCTTTCCCTGTTGGTAGGATTTTCAAAATTTGAATCAAATTGAACAGAAAATCATGTTTTTGGAGCAGTTTGGCGCAAAAATGTGAATTTTGCTGTTTTTGGAGCAGATTGGAGCAAGGCAGGCATCCAATTTGGAGCAGTTTGGCACAGTTGGAGCAGATTTTCCACCCCTGTATTTAACTGACCTTTCTTTTTAAAATACCAATTTAACACCAAATGGCATCATTCGAGGGTGTTCCTTCGAAGAAATTCGGAATTCAATTTCTTTCGTCCACCATAGTGTATTATAAGCTTTGGTGAGTGCAACTATTTGACTTTTAAATTATAAGCCCTATAGGGAGCAGTTAATACACAATAATAAATAAAATATAATCCATCTAAATAAGTCTTAAATAACACATTTGAACCAGTTTTGTCACAATATAAATATTTAAATATATTTTTTAAAAATTCTGAAAATTGGTCCTTTTTTCCACTTTTTTCAAACTTTGGGGGCTCAGCGGCAAGTGAATGACTGGTCGTATCGATCTGAAATTTTTTTTACGTATTAGGGGCCGTCCATAAATGACGTCACGCTCAGAGGGGGGTTAATCAATTTGTGACAAGGGGGAGGGGGGGGGGGGTTCAAAAGTTGTGACATCACATCTTCCAAAACTGAAAATCAACCAAAAATAACAAAAACAAATTTTTTTCCTAAGATTTTTTATCCAAAAAAATTAATTTTTGATCGATTGAAAGCGTGACATGTGATATAGGGGGGGAGGGGGTATGGGGAAGTGTGACAGTTTGTGACATAGGGGGGGGAGGGGGTATGGGGAAGTGTGACAGTTTGTGACATAGGGGGGGAGGGGGTCAAAAATGGGCAAAAAAAGTGTGACATCATTTATGGACGGCCCCTTATTGAAGACATTTGGGCAAAAATCCCACTTAAGGCCAAACGAGTTTCGAAAAAAGTGTTTTTTCGACCCACTCTACTATCAGTGCTTCAGCGTTATACAACATCTCGATAGGCGCGCTACCTTTTTTTATAATTTTCAAAAATAAACGTTATTTTCGAAAGTTTTGGACCAATATTCATCATTTCCCACCACAGGCTTTTAAATCTGAAAAAAATCATAACCCTAACCCACATGTTTGTAAAAGTTATAAAAAAGGTACTATATATTCAGAGAAATTCAAAATCTTGTCGCAGCCCACCAAAAACTGACTGGCGACCCACAGTTTGAGAACCTCTGATCTATCCTATAGAAACACAAGTAAACTAGCAAATAAAGTAAAAAAAATTGAGGTTGGAAGCTTTACTTACTGCCCTCTCCTGGCCCTTGGGCAGGTTGTTGTCTTCCTGGAAACCCTGGAGGAGGATCACTCCCTAAAAATTAAAATTACATTTCATTCCAAATATATTTATTCACATTGTTATTTAACTTAGTATCTTTGAACCGGGTAAATTCAGAATTTCATTTTGAAAATGTGGGAAACTTTATGGAGTTGGCAACACTTAGTTAAGGAGTTAAAAGAGCATTGTTAGAAACATTGGTGCCGTCGGCTCCTGAAAATCGGGGGAGACGACCAAAGGATTTGAGAAGGCCTCCCCAGTAGGATTTTACAAAACCATGCTTAACTACTCCAAAAATACTTCTTCGTTTAAGCGCGGTTCAACGATTTTTAAAGTGGTTTTGAATAAACTAATTAACTTATGTCCTAAGTTTTTTTGAATTGCTTGTAACTTTCGACCAAAATAGGGGTCCTCCCCCAAATTTTTGTTTTGAAAATTGACCTTTTAAAACAGAGTCAAACTCATTTTCAGTGTTATATGATAAGACAATTTCAAAATCAAATTTTCTATGCTTTAGCCTGTGCTGTAGCTGAGAAAAAAATTTCCTTGGAGGGGACTTAACCCCCTCCCAGGGTTGGAAAAAAACCAGGTTAAACCTCCCCCCACCAATTTTTTTTTTACCCTAACACATAAATCTTACTGTTTTCCATCAGGAATGCATTAAATAAATAGTTCATCAATTCAGCTATAAAAAATTGACTTAATTTATTAATTAAAATTAATTTTATTTAATTAAAAAGTTAAAATTATATATAAACCATGCGTTTTTTTTTTGTTGCATTAAAAAACCAACTGGCTTTTATAGCATGGAAAAGACATTGTGGTTATATGTACATTTTTAGCAATGTAAAGTTTTTACTTATTTATGAATAAAAACTAACTATTTCTTATCATGGATTCAAATATTTGGTCTTTTTATTGGATTAAAAAACCAAATTGGTATTTATATTTAAAAAACGTTTCTTTATTTCAAAGCATTAAAAACCAGATGGCTTTTTAAATGCATATCTAATTATTTGGTGCTTAATGGATTAAAAAACCAATTGGTTTTTATGATGCATTCAAATATCCAGTTTTTAATGATTTAAAAAATATAGGTTTTTTGTAACCCCCCCCAAAAAAAACAAGGCTATTTAAACCATTAAAAAAACCAACTGTTTTTTCATAGATATTTAAATGTTTAGTGCTTAATGGATTAATAAAACCAATTGGTTTTAATGATGCATTCAAATATCTAGTTCTTTAATGAATTAAAAAAAACAAGGAATCTTTCTAGGAAAATTTCAACTGCCCAATTTTTTTCAATAAATAGCTTTACATAATTAATTTCAGTAGCATTTAATATATTTTGTTCATAAGACAATATTTTATTATTTAATAAATAAATGACTTTAAACCCAAAAGGTTTTCTAAAACAAATTCTGCAGTTTTTGAAAAAAGAAAAAAAATTATTGGGGGGGGGGGGAAGCATTTGGTTTAAACTGTGCGAACCCTGTTGCCCCCTTTTTATGATTCTAGAAACAATGTACAAGGTTATATAACCTCTAAAATTGTGTCTGAATGTCATAATGGAATGGCCCTTGTATGAATTCTCAGATCAGATGTAAAGATCAGGTATGCTAAAGTAATATTTACTTTGAGGAGGTTCATTTCCGGGCCTAGCTTGTCCACCTTGCTGATTTGGACGATCACGTTGTCCTAAAAAAATAATTATTATTAAAAAAACTAGCTTGCCCAATTTCTAAATCAATCAACTAAATCAATCTTCAAACATCCCAATTATTAATTTTTTTTTTAAACAAAAATTACTTTTTAAATATGGATATTGTAATTGACTGCTTGATAACTGTCCTTTTGTTTTATAAATGGGTTAAATTTTACTAAGGCTGCTTTACTAGAAGCCCGGTGGCTAATTAGTAGTGCATCTCGCTCCCATGCCACAGGACCAGGTTCTATTCCCAGGTTGGCCAAGGCACTTATGCTTGTATTCTACACAAACGTCGTAACTCATTACCATTTGAGTTACCCTGTTTTTTGGACTTTTTCGTATTCTACTCCTCCATAAAACCATGTTTCATGTAGTAAAATGTAACCCTACAAATTTGGGTGGTAAGTCAAACTCAGTTCTATTACTCAGTTCTCGGGCATGCGTGATAGACTATATTTGGCGAAAATGACGCCATATTGGTTAAAGCTGTAATGCCTTCAGACGATGCAGAACGAAGTGTTTGGGAACCCTTTAAGAATCTTTTTCGAGTTTTCGACTATTCCCCCTTAAAGAGGGTTCAATGATGCATTTTATATCCAAAAATGGAGTCATTACGATAATTATTAAAGAAATGCCAATTAGTTTTTCCAAAAAATAGGTTGACAATCATGTTCGTATTTTATTTGATAGATGGCAGCACGGTTCGCACTTTCGTCTTTAGACTATTTAAATCTCTTTTTTTGAATAGTTAACGAATTTGTACGAATTATTCCTTTTAATTTGCTATTATATGGTAACCGAGCTATTTTTAGAGACTTGTTTTGTAATTTTAACTCGCTCCATTCGGGACCTATGAATTTTCAAAGTTGAAGATCCTTTCAAGACTTTTCCAGCCAGGCGATTTGAAAGATTCAACATTCTTCCATCTGTCGACACATTCAATCAAAAAAGGTCGCTCATAATCCTTAAAGATTTTCCGATTTGCTTTCTTTTCTGTACGTTGTTGCTAGCCATTCTTTATTTTGATTTTGAACAATTTTTAAAATGTCCGCTGCCGCGCTTGGAACAGATCTGATCTTGTTTGTTACGTCACTTGGTCACATGACGCTGAGTAGCCAATCGCATGTGGTCGCACAAGTTACCACCAGAGTAAGTGAAACTCAGTTGAATGTAGGAAGTAGAATACCGATTTTTCACTCTGTCTGAAACTCAGTCTCACAGGGTTTCATTTACCACGCGGTTAACTCAATTGTGTAGAATACAAGCATTAGCCTTTCAACCCTCCAGTATCAATAGAATAAAGAGGTTTACTTGGGAAAACAAGGGGCTTAGCCCACAGCCATCTAGAACAGGGTGGCTACAGAATCTGTGGAAAAAATTTCCCTGACATACCTACATCAAAATTTTTCCAACGATAATTATTAATACACTGTAAACTAGAAGTTATTTAAACCCAAATATACTTGAACTTAGTAAACATATTAAAATAATTACTATAATGATATAAATATATATTTTTCTTATGTAGAAATCCGATATTGTTTGCAACCATTTTTTAAGTAGTATATGTGTATTTCATTTCGTACAACTTTATCTACTAAATAGTTTAATAAAAGCAAATTATCATATAGTTCCTAGCTACAAAAAAGGGTTTGAAAAAAAAAATGCAAATTCCAGATTTTTATAGGATTTCCAGACTTTCCCAGCCACGAAAATGAGTGCAGGATGCGATTGCGGATCGCGCGTTTTAGCGGCGTGAATTACTAAAATCTTCCCTGATTTTTTAACTTTTTCTGAATTTTCCTGACTTTTCCAGATGAATGAAATTCCCTGACTTTTCCCTGATCTGTCGCCACCCTGTAGAACAAGCAGGCCGGTACTGCTGAACGGATGACTTCCTAATTCAGCAGGGAAAAACAGAAAAACCGCATGCTTATTTGATTTTTGCCACCTTGAAGAATGACCTTGAGAATCATTAGATGCTGAGAATGACTTATTGTGGTCATGTGTCCTGGTCTGCTTGTTCTAGATGGCTATGCTTAGCCTCAGAAGTCTATTACTTTCAGTCACACATTCTGTAACAGTTCTGCTCATGGCCTCACCCTGTGAGGCTGGTTATACTGGAGTTTAAAGGTCTAATAATCTAGGTACTCCATTAAGTATACCACTTGTTTTTTTAACAAGTGACTATAAGGATTTAAGATCTTTAAATGGAATAAATTACTAATTAATGTTTTATAATAATTATTATTCTTCCTTTTCATAAAATCTTCTATTTTATTTTTATCAATATAATTAAAATGTGAGGAAAAATGTTTTTAATAAAATAATAACATAATAAAACAAATACTTTTCATTTCCTAAGGCAAAAATTAAAATGCTGGTAATAAAATAACTCCTTTTCCAGGTTTTCTGAACAATTTTTTTAGGTTTTTCCAAAAATTAGCAATTTCCTCCAACTTTTTTGGTCAAATTTAAATTTTCCGACTTTTTAAGGTTTTTCCAGATATTCCCATAACCCAAATTCTTTTTCCAGGTTTGCTTGGACAACCTTAAATATTAAGACAAAAAAGCTAGAAAATACCAATTACTAACCATCTTTATGGATAACACAATAACCAAAGTATAATTTATAAGTTATTCATTTTTAAAAGATAAAAACAAGCTGTGTTTGCAAAAGCTTTGCAGTTTGTTTCAGATAAGTTTTATCTATAAAGAACACTTTCGATTTGAGGATAACCGAAAGCAGATTATTGATTAGAACCAAAAAAATATTTCTTACCCCGGCCTCTTCCTTTTGGAGGCATTTTAACAGCTAGCTGATTAAGACCTAAATTAGGAGAGTAAAATAGTATTACAGTAAGGTCATCAATCAACTAATAATTAGATATGTAATAGATAGGTACAAGAGAAAATTAAAAATATTTTAACGATAAGGCATTTAGTTAGGAAAGTTTTTGAATAGCATTTATTTGCCTATGAGTATAAAAGTATAAAGTCTCCAAACTGAAATGAAAGTTTAATCAGTAACAGGCATCACTATTATTAGAAAACAGAAGTTCATGACAAGAGAAAATCATTTAACAAATCAAAACTTATGAACAGCTACATGCTTAAAAGTTGCAGCTGGAGGACTTTTTGTGGTTCTATTCCATTAGAGTCCCCGCTAAATATCGCCAATATCCAAATCGCTAAATATATCCAAATATCAACAAATTTTTCTGACTTTTATTAATAAACTGAATAGTTATTGATCTAATTAACCAACATTTTAATTCAGGAGTTTGAAATTATTTATGAATATTTCTACTTTTTATACTACTATACAACCGGGCGATGTTTAGCGGGGACTCTAACCTCTAACGGAATTGAACCCTTTTAGTAATGCTGTTTCACCATTTTTTATAAGAGAATAGCTTATTATTGCAATCGGACACTTTATCAATTTAATCTCAGCAAAAAGCGATCACATTAATCAACTGTACAGCAGACTTAAAACTAACCTAATCAATTTTGCACCAATAAAAATCAACTTGAAGGGAATTTTTTATGATAATACAGTAAGAAAATGGCTTGGATACTAAATAATCTACACTACAACAAATAACCACACAATTAAACTAAAATTCTAAGAAGGTTGTTATAAAAAATAGGCTGACCTGGAAAAAGTTGTAACCTTCCCCGAACCTAATAAAATTTGCCCGAGCCTTATGTATTGCTCCTATGGAGCTGGCAGGGACTTTCCCCGAACCAGGTCAAGGTTCGTAGACGTAGATTCGGGCACTTTTTCAAGGTTCGATAATGTAGATAAATAACCACACAATTAAACTGAAATACCAAGTTTTAAACACTGTTACTCACCAGCAAAAGTAATGCATATAGTTCTTCAGATTTTTATCCAGTTCTCCCGATACACTGAAAATCGAAAATTATCGTCAGTTGTAAGTAAAACGCAATAAAAGAGAATACCGATCATAGTACATGAACAAATATCCACTAAACGAATTTTATGAATAATCTTAAATATAAATTATATTAGAAATATCCCGCTCTTACGTGGATTTAACAAAGAGATCCTTAGGACTAACAGATAACTTACGAAATGCGAAGTGAAACTAGCAAAACATCCGAAATGAAACTGTTGTGTTGAAAACTTTTTTTTGTGTCCTCAACCACTTTTTTTGGGGTTGTATTACTAGCTTTTTAATGGTTACAAAAGTGTTTGACCAAAAGTTGAACCTCTTTGACAAAATAATATTCCAGCTTCAGAATAGAAATAACTGTAACTCCTCAGACAATGTCGCTCTCTCTATCGGCAATGGAGTGTTGCGCGAAATTAGAAAATTTTTTAAGTGAAAAGGAATTAAGTATCATACCTGTAAGTGCCATTGAAAAAATCAATGAACAGTTCACGAACATCAATCAACGTATTTCTGAACTGAAAAATGAAAACTCAGAGTTGAATGTGGTTTTAGGTGTGTATGTAGTTGTAATACTCTACCTGTAGTAAACAATTCTTTTAACTAGTGGTTATGATATTTAACATTAACTTTGCTAAAAATATTTTTATATAACGATATCTAACTATTTATTTGTTGTTGATTATATGTGCTTAATTTCTGTTTAATGCATTAAAAAATGCCTATTGTTTTATGTTCCACCTGATGTAAGATCGGTTGTACTATAATGAAACCGTAAGATCCACAAGTCAACCAACTGTGCTTGGATTCTAATGTATTTTCTAACCTCTTTCTTCTATGAATACAGCAAACTTTGGAACTCTCTACATGCGACTCTTACAAGTTGCCAAGTGGATTTGTTGACTAAATTTTTAGCTTACTTGCTTTTACTAAATTACACTGTAATGAAACTAACTTAGGTGCTATTGATCAGTTATAGTCTGAGTAATTTGAATGGACAGTTGAAAAGTCGCGTGATTTTCCCACCCCATGCACCTTCTCTGGGTTACCATGGTATCGGCAAATCTTAATTTCTTTTCCCTTGACAAGCATTGTGCTAAATACAGAATGTTTCAGTAAGAATTCAAATGAGAAATAGGTTGCAAGATTTTATGATCATTAAAACATATTGTACTACCTCCCGATGAAGACTACTCCAATATCCGAATTTGAAAGATGGAACACATTCAATAAAGTCTGGCATTGTTTTTTCTTTTGGTTATAATTTATCAAGACAGGTGATTGGTGATCAATCCCTGGTAGGATGGGGATAACTTGTAAGAATCAAATAAATCAGAAAAACTGTAAACATTGCTTTGTTTTTGCTAAAAGTTTCTACAGTAGAACAAGACTGAAAATTCTGGTTTTAAAATTTTATGAAAATAATATTAGTAGCTCCTTTTTAAATTTTTGTAAGCTTAAAAGTGTTCAGGTTTACTCTATTTAACAGTAGTATCCTAAGTGCATAAGGTCATACAACCAAAATGCAACATTTTTTAGGACATTGAGAAAATGTACGAGGGTTGTTTTTTTCAACCCCCGTTTTGCTACTGAAAGAAAATAGTAGGAATTTCGAAATAATTTTGGTACTGGTAGTTAGGTACATCCTCCAGTATCAATTTGCATCTTTACTGGAAAAAATCAAACATTTGTTGTTGTTGTTGTTTCTTATGCCACTTGGAATATCCAAGCTCCATCCGCAAAGCGTACAGGATATAAGGCAAAGGGGGTGCGGCTCCTGAGAAAGTGAGGCCCATGAAATGGCAGGAGTCCGACTTAAGCCTCGGATGATAGATGTCGCCACCATCTATCACCACCTCCACAATTTTGCCATGCTCTGAAGGGGAGGGAAATAGTCTCCAGACACCTGGACCCGTGGTAAACTGCGCCATGACGGACCACAGGACTTTCGGACCCACAGATTTAACGAGCACGTACTCCGCTTATACTCGGTGGGTCTTCAGCGGTGTCGGGAATCGAACCCGGGACCCTCCGATCCCGAAGCCGATGCCTTAACCACTAGGCTCCCCACGCTCCCAAAAATCAAACATTTTTTATATTAGCTATTGAATTTACAAGCGCGTTCCTTGAACTTATTTCCCGCCAATTCATAGAGAATTTTGGTTTCCCCCTGCGATTTTCACCTGCTCACCCATTGTGTAATGTTAATTGCTAGGCAAACAGAGCGGTCGCACGAAGAAGAAAGCGAAATTCTCTATGGGTTGGCAGGAAATAAGTTCGAGAAGCGCACTTGTAAATTCGATAACTAATAAAAAAATTGTTTGAATTTTTCCAGATAAGATGCAAATTGATCCTGAAGGATGTACCTAACTACCAGTACCAAAATTATTTCGAATGTCCTACTACTTTTTCTCAGTAGCAAACCGGAGGTTGAAAAAAACCCTCGTATTTTGCATTCTTAGGATTTCTTTAGCATTTTGCTAAAAAAAACCCATTAAAACTTTGGTACTTACGTATTATCCTGTCGACCATGTTGTTTAATCCGAAAACGTTATCAAATCCCATTGACTTTACTATTACTGTGCTGCTGAATTAGACGGCTGCTGAACAGTCGATGGGCTAATACGCAAGTCTAAGTACCAAAACTTTTTTACCGAAGCAAAAACTTGATTTTTAGAAAACAAAGTTTTGAGGGCAACTAACACTAAAGTTTGGCATTTGAGAACAGAAAGAGTACCAAAGTTTATATATGTATTTCAATTAGACATCTCCCTTTTGAGATGTAAAAGGGTATATTTTAAATTAAAATAGTACTAGACATAGACACTTTTTATACTATTCAAAAACATTCTTTTTTCTTTCAGAAAGTGACCAGTTTAAGTTTGAGAAAGAAATCTCAGCATCCAGGCAACAACTTCAAGAAAGCACTGAATCTTGTGCTAAGTTAAAGTTACAAGTTGCAGAACTAGGTACAATTTCATTTCATAGAAATTCTTGGACTTCCCTGAAGTAGCAATACAGTGCAACTTGTGTAATTCAAAGCTGAAGGGAATGTACCCATACTACGTGACCATTCAGGGGGAAAGGAGGGGGCTTCAAAATACCAACCACGCTTGGTCACAGGGAGGAGGGTGGGGGCTTAGGGTTTCGTCACGTAGGTAGTCAATATCCTCCATCTTTTACATACGTTTTAATATATATTTTCCACTTGTTACTATAAGTCAGTGGTCTGTCCAGAGCAATTTTACTACCTTTTCGCGGTACCTTCACAAATTCCCCATTTGATAAATAGGTACTTTTACAAATTTAGTTTTAGGAAAAAAGGTACTTCACAAAATACATTTTTTAAAAAAAAGTTCTCTAATAAGCTATATTCTCTTAATTGTTAATTTTTAGCCATTCTGGACTAAATTTTCTTTTTGGTGTTTAAAATATGTACGTTTTTATATTCTTTCACTTAAATTTTACAAATTTGCTGAAACATTTTCACAAATTATTACTAAATTTTCATAAAATTAATAGGTACCTCTTAAACAAAACTTTGACAGACCCCTGAAAGTTATAGTATAATTTATTACAATTGTGTTACTTATCTTGTTAAAAATTGTCGAGCTATTTTCAACACCTAATAAAAAATATGGCAAAAAATTACAAAGCAATGTATAGAAATAGTCATATTGATAGCATAGCAATTGAAATTAAAGTAGTTTGTTGATTTTTACTGGGGGCAGAAAACGGAATTGCTCCCTTTATTTTAATTTATAATTAATGAAGTTTTTAAATAATTATAAATTTGTTTTTCTAGAGGAAAACTTAAGTTCTGTTCAGAAACAATGGAGAGATCTCCAGAAAGTACACGATTCATCTACCCTTCAACTGGTAAGTCATTTAGATTCTTTTATTAGAAGGTGCAGAAAGAATTTCTCTGACACCAAGCTGTTGCCAAAACATTGCTTCATAGTAAAGTATAGTAAATACATTATGGAAACTACTTTTTATAAAACTAATTTGACTAATTTGATTACTTTTAAAAATAACAGCAAGCTGCAAAAAGAGAAAACGACTTGCTGAACCTAGAAAAAGTGAACTTGACAGAACAACTGGAAAAAAGACGAAATGAAATCGATAAACTAAACGGTATGTAGTTTTCTTTCAATGCTCAGCCTTTTTAACAGGGGTGCATCCAGGATTTTTTGCCAGGGGCCTGTTTTGGGAATTTTGTGAAAAATGTAATTGAATTTTGTGAAAAATGAAATTGAATTTTGTGAAAAAGAGTTTTTTATTCTAAACTAATCTTATTCGTTAAATATAAAATTTTTTCTTTCATAAAATTACACTTAGCAAGTGAATGCAGCTTAATATAATTTTGCAAACTACATTATTCCTAATAAAGTAATTCTTAATGTTACACAAAACATATTCTGATAATTTTTATTACAAACACCAAATATTTTAAGATTAAAAAACTAAGTAAAGATCTTAATATAAATATCCTTTTCTTTCCTATGTATGTTTTTTCATAAAAGAGGTAAATTTCATTTAGATGAACCTATTTCTACACTTTTATTAGTCCTTTAATTCCCAATCAAGCTAAAACCTAGAATCTACGATAGTATAAGTCATTGATTAACCTAACTAATCTAATATTAGCAAGTATCTCCAATATAACAGAAAAGTTCTGTAAATTTTCCATATAATGCATTTTCCCTAACATTTTTAAATTAAAATTTAACTAATGAAAACAATATAGATCTTAGCTAGATGCATACATAACCAAAGCAAATCTACACCTGTAGGGAAAAAAGTATTGTCAATTTATCTGGCATTCTATTTTTAACTTGACTTTTACAGAAGTAAAAAGGGGCAACAAAGTTATTTTTAAAAATATTAATTTATTTCAATCCGAATAACTGACATAAATATTTACAGAACACCATTCCAGTTTAAGAAAGAAAATACTTGAAAGACAATAAATTTGTTAAGAATTTAAAAAACAAGCAAATTATTTAACATGATTATACATTTATACGGCGATTTCCGGTTGATAAAAAAATGTCTATTACAGCATCACATTGTTCCTGAGAAAGTTTTTCTGGTCCATTTAATACTATCCTCAAATGTCTATCTAAAGACTTTTGAGAAAGCTTTGATCTCAACTCTGTGCAAATCAAGTTCATTTGCGAAAACAGTCTTTCCACTGAAGCTGTTGAGGAAGGAATTATTGTTGATAGAGACAAGAGCTTCATCAAATTGGGGCATTTATCCCAAATTGAAGTATCTTCTTCAAGGATGTTCAAAGCATCCAAAGGGCTTATTTTTTCGGCCAATTTTTTATGAGCCTCTCTGTTATTATTGGACAATAAGAGTTGTTTTGCCTCTGTGGATTTTCTGATGTCATACGTCACTTTGGCAAGATCTGATTGCTTTGAAAAAAAAGACTTTTCAGCATCAGCTGCCTTAATATCAATAACTGCTTTTGACACAGTGCGTACATTATTAAACTCGTCGGTTTTTTCTTTTCCATAGAAATTTAAAAGCACTGACAAGCCTTCTGATTCTTGGTCATTCATTTTCTTGGCCAGATCTAACATATTAAATGAATCAAAGGCATTTAATACATCCGATGATTCATTAAATGCAGCAGTCATTTCATTTCTAAAATCTTTTAGAAATGGAGAGACGAACTTCTCTTTGAAGTTATTTACTGTATCAATTGTGTTGGTAGATTTTCTGCCTCGCTGTTTTCTGCTAAATTCTGTGCATTTTTGAGCAAATTCTAAAAGATCCTTAGATTTTTTGAAGAATTTTCCAACACACAAATCCTTTTCAAGATTTTCAATATCCAATAAAGCAAGTGATACTTTCTCTTCCACATGGACATATAACAAAGAGGATGACTGTAAGGATAAACTTAACTGGTTTGTAATACTTAAAAGGTCGCTCAAAAACAAAATCGCTAGTAGAACATTTTCATTCAACAGCTGTTCTCTGAGTCCTTTTAACTCTGGTTCTTTGGAAGATTCAAACAGAGTGTCAAGGCATTCTACCAGCTGTTCATAACGATCACATACTCTCTCGCAAGCTTTTCCGTGGGAGAGCCATCTCGTAACGGACACTTTCAGGGTTTTTAAGATACTCAATTCGTAAACTTCTCCTTGAATATCTTTGAAGACTTGCAGCTTATAAGGGCTGTAGTGGAATAGTTTCCATAAGCTTACTAAAAGCGAATCCACTGCTTTTAAAGTATCATATTTTTTTAATAAGTGGGCAAAAACTAGTGCCAATTTGTGGTTCCTGCAATTCACAAACAGTGAATGAGGAGACAGATTCCTTAACCGACGTTGGACACCGGATTTCTTCCCACTCATAACGTTCGCTCCGTCAAAAGAAACAAACAGACATTTTGACACTGTAATCCCCTTGGCTATTAAAAGCCGCTGAATCTCTGCTGTAATATTTTCAGCATCTGCTTTGGCTAGGCATATTATGCCAAGATACTTTTCTTGGACTTGTGGAACACATGGGAGTTTGTACCGAACTACTAATGCTAATTGTTGTCGCTGACCTTCATCGGTACATTCATCCCCCAGCAAAGAAAAATTCTCAGCCAACTTCAAAGATGTTAAAACGTTGTCTTCCAAGTACATCGATATTGCTTCTGTTAAATTATCCACTGAAATTTTTGACAAGTATGTGGCATTTTTTCCACAAGAGTTTAAGTAATTTTCAATATCTTCATCGTTTAAATCCTCTCCAAGGAACTTAACTACAGATGAAAAATTTTTCGATACTGCCCAACGTTTTCTTATCATAAAATAGAGGATTTTTATGTACTTGGTTAAAAGTTTTCTATTTTTTTCCTTATTTTTTTCAGCAACAGTATTTGATCCATTAATAATTTTTTCCCGCACTGTTTTATTGGAAAGAGAGTTCAAGGTTGATACGGCTTGTTTGTGCTTTGTACTATCCTCATGTTTCTTTATCCGTCTACTAGGATGATCCCCTAATATTGCAGCTTGGTCGCACCAGGGTCCAGTACGATGAACTACTGAACACACTTTGCACAAATAACCTGATACTGAAACACTGTAATAAATCCAATTATGCAATCTTTCAAACTTTTCAATGTTTTTGATTACTTTTTTTTCACTGTTTGAACTTGTTCCAGGTTCAACTTCAACCGGTAAACTTTCATTTTGTTTGGCAGCACCATCTTGGACTAAATCTTTGGTAACTTCTGTATCTTCATCCAGAAAAATCTCATCATGGTCTATAACGTCATTCGTATCTTGTGCTGAAGCTTCTTCCATCTCATCGTGGTCTGTGCCTTCATTTGTATCTAGTGCTGCAACTTGCATCTCATCATGGTCTGGAACTTCATTCGTATCTTGTGCTGAAGCTTCTTCCATCTCATCATAGTCTGGAACTTCATTTGCTGAAACTTCTTCCATTTCACCGTGGTCTATTCCTTCATTTGTATCATGGGCTGAAACTTCTTCCCTCTCATGTTGGTCTGGAACTTCATTCGCATCTTGTGCTGAAGCTTCTTCCATCTCATCATAGTCTGGAACTTCATTTGCTGAAACTTCTTCCATTTCACCGTGGTCTATTCCTTCATTTGTATCATGGGCTGAAACTTCTTCCCTCTCATGTTGGTCTGGAACTTCATTCGCATCTTGTGCCATAACTTCTCCCATATTATGGTCTGGAACATCCGTTAATGTGTTCAGGGCTGGAGCTGCAACTGAAGCTGTGGAATCTGTCCCATCTTCGTTCGGTTTTTCTCGCTTGAAGAAGGCAGTGATAGTATTACATCCTTTAGCATCAGACTTCTTAATTTTCTTACTGTAATAGTCAGCATTTCTAGAGTTTCCACCAGACTGAGGACGGCCACGTTTCATTTCATTGAAATTCAATTATCCGGATTGCCTCTATCAATAAAAAGAAACACGAATGTATTAAAATAACCGCCGGCCTTGAGTTTTAAGTTTAAGATATGGTGTACGAAAGAATAAAAAAATTTTACACATCCTATTTACATTCAAGAATTTAATCCCAAAAATAAAAATTTCCTGAAAATAACCATGTATTTCATTAACTATCTTATTAAAATCGCATGCCCAAACAGTAGTGGCGGATCCAGTATAGGCCTATTTGGGGGGGAGACAAGGGTGGCGAGTCTCTTCTCGCCTTTGTAGGAGGGGGGAGGACGACTTAAAACAGTCTTCCGTTCCGTACGCTCCCTCCAGCGTTCGATCTTCCAAGGAAACGAGCGTGCAATATGATAGCGTTCAAGCTGATTGAGTCTACTTTTTTCCAGAAATGCTATTCGTAATTTCACTTTGAAAAGTTAAAAAAAAGACAATTGTGAAAAAAGTACAGTTATTGAAAAAATCTAATTATTATTAGGAAATTAAAATTGATTACTATAAAATACGAAAAAGAAATTAGAACATAACCGGAAAAAGATATTTTAATTTGTCAGATAATGAAGATTTTATCACAATACAAGCGGCAAAATGAAAACGGAAGTGGAAGAATAAAAAAAAACGATTGAAACGAAGAGAAAACTAAGCAAAATCAAAAAGCAATTTCTTTTTCCGTTTTAGTACAAAAAAAAAACTTTTCAGTCCTTCCCCCCTCCACTTCTTAGAATGAGAAAAGAAAATTCTTCGGAAACACTATAAAGGTCATTCAAAAGCTAGAAGACAATTTTTAATGGTAAAAACAAAGGAAACATTCTTCCGCAAAACGTAATATGCCGGGCCGTCGGCACTTAATGCTTCGGATTCGGGTTTAAACCCCCCTGGATACGGCCCTGATCACAAACCAAATGAAAATCGTTACATTTTCCGGACATTTCTTGAAAGCCGGCAAGTAAATTTTAAATATAAGGGGTCTGTCTAGGTTCTTTTAAAAGGTACCTTTTTGTGAAAATTTAGTGCTAATTGTGAAAAATTTTCTGTGAATTTGTGGAAATATGTTCAAAATATCCTTTATATAATTTTGAAACATCAAATACAAAAGAAAATTCAGTCTAGAGTAGAATGGCTAATTAATTAAATTTGCGAAAGTACCGTAAAACGGTAGTTAAATTGCCTTGCACAGACCACTGATATATCTAATTATTTTCATGAGATTTATTTATGAATACAATAAAATACGAAAAACAAATAAGAACTTACCAGAAAATGATGCTCCGATTTGTATTTTCGAACCTATGAAATTTCACTCTCTGTTATAAACTCTTCCAACTGCCGATTGAGAAGCAAAACGGAGCTTATATGGAAGCGGTCTCGGGAACACATTCAATGAAAGGGGGTGAAAACCAACCCCCAAATAAACAGGATTGGTTCTTTGTAAAATCAACAAATTACCAAAAAAACCAATTGCAAGAGCGCTCAAGAAGGGTTGGAAATCCTTTATCTTCTATTTATTTATGACCCTTTTGAGGTGGCAATGGAACTAATTGGATGTCCTTTCCATCCCCTGAGCACATGTTTGTTATCACAACATCACCCTCTTTGAAAATCCGTCCATAAATCCGTCAACGTCTCACCATTCATCAACCTGTCAATGTAAACACTTATCATCCCCCCCCACTGTATCCAGACTGAAAATGGACACATCTGGTTTACCAAGCAAAAGGATTGCCGCGCAGCGAAGGACCCCCTATAGAGGATGTTTGTTTTTCCCCCTTTGTCCAGATCGAATGTAGCCTGGGGCATTCGGGGGAGATAAGAGACTTTCTGTCTCTGGAAATTTGTGAAAAGTCCGTTTTTGGAAACCGGAATTTTGTGAAGATGCCGTGTTTTGCGAGTCGGAATTTTGTGAAGGGGCCGTTTTTGATGATCGGATTTTTGTGAAGGGGCCGTTTTTGCGGATCCGAATTTTGTGAAGGGGCCGTTTTCGGCCCCAATATCTTTCTAGATGCACCCCTGTTTAATTTTGTTTCTTTTATACTTATATATAATTTACTATAGATAGCTAGGGTAGAAACAATAAGATTTGAAAATAAAAACTTGTAAGCATATTTGAATGCAATATGCATAAGAGAAGAATCAAAATTGCTTTTAAAATATGCTATTTCCTTTGCTAACAAGTATATGTTCTCAAGATCTAATCAGATTTAATAAATATATTTCAACTTGAGGATTATCTATATTATAGTATCAAATTTTAATTTCAAGGTTAAAATTTTTTCATAGCATTTCAATCATTAACTCTTCAATTAAAAGCTGCAACAGTTCCTAACCATCTTGTTTCACTATGGAAGAATGACTTTTCTAAACTGAAGGGTTTATTGCTATAAGGATACACATGCATACTCGATCAAGATTTAGGCATAGAGTTGTGCACATGCCAAGCACAGAAAATTTTTCAGATTTTGAGGAACATTTTCCCCTTAAAATGATTTTTTCTATAAAATCTGAAAAATTTCCACAAGTTTCTGAAAAGAAACCCCTATTTTTTAATTGTGAAATTGCTTGCAGGGCTGAATTGGTTGACAATTTACTTAACACTTAGTATTTCCTCTTGGATTAATTCTTGTTTATATGTTTGCAGATGATTTGAAAAATTTATTTGATCAAGTGACATCTTCCAATGAAGCTAAATTTGAAGCAATCGCTGTATCTGAAGAAGCTAAATTAAGAGAATCTAATCTGCAAGTAAGTTTAAAAACCATTTTTTAAAATTTATTATTCCTATATGTTTGGTATCTATAACTGGTCTCAACAACCTCGCATTCTCTAAATTTTATTTGAAACCATGCTTTTGGGCTTCAAAATGTTACAAACAATACTTAATGTAATATTTTGACTTTCATAAGTTGGAAAATATTAAGTTTGTAAAGTTTGCTTTAAATGAAAGGTTTC
This sequence comes from Tetragnatha montana, assembly GCA_963680715.1. Classification (NCBI taxonomy): domain Eukaryota; kingdom Metazoa; phylum Arthropoda; class Arachnida; order Araneae; family Tetragnathidae; genus Tetragnatha; species Tetragnatha montana. The sequence goes on from OY796677.1 coordinate 27,952,376, forward strand.
GTGTGAAAAAATATTCTACGAAATATCTAAAAAGATGTTTAATTTACTTGTAATTTTTCTAGCATCAAGTTAATAGGCTAGAACAAGAGAAAGAGTTGTTAAATCGCCAAATTAGTGACCTGAATGCTGAATTGTCTCAAAAGAACAATGAAATACATGTATTGAAGAGGGAGAAGTCCAACAATTCTCTGGAACTTAAAACCCTATTGGAAGATCGTGCAGATAAGGTATTTTGATTTCTAATTTTTTATAAATGATAAGGAAAATAATTGTTTTAACTGGTTTTGGAGAAATGTACTGTAAATCTGAACTGTTGGGTTATGTAGTGGTTAATTTATGATCATTGTAATTAAGTATGAAATTTTTCCAGTTTTTCTTTGTAATAATAAATGTAATTTTATTTTTCAATGCAGATCCAAATGATTTCGAAAAAATTAGACTGGTACAAAGAGATCCTTGAAGAAAAGGATACAAGAATTGAAAGCTTGGCTGAACGCATACGTCAGTTGAATGAATCTCATTGCAAAGCAGAGGAACAATTTAATTTGGAGCTGAGTGCCCAAGCTAAGTTGATTGATCTACACAAGGTATGAGTAGTTATTGAATAAGAGATTTCATTAAACAGTGCTTTAGAAATTTGATTATCTATTAGAAACCTATGATATTATGCTTTTTAACTTATTCACTCTTGTGTATTGTGTTTTCGAATGTACAATATCATTGCTTGAGGTTATTGTGTTTTCTCTTGTGTCATGAAAATCCTCATCATATTTGGCCAGAAAGCCCAGGGTGGGTTGCCATATTACATTCTTAAAGAAAAATATGAGAGTTGAACATAAAACATATTTTGTATAGTAATTTTGTATTAAAATTAGCCTTTAAACCGGAAAAATGAAGGTTTTTAAGGGATTTTCACAAGATTTTGATAACATTAATTGTTATATTTTGCGTTAAGTTAAATAGGAGTGATCGGGACTGGTCAATTTTGTTAACATTATCCAATTGTTGATGACATTAATCGTGATCACAATAAGTGGAGTCAACGGTACTAGATTTCCTGTGAAGTTGTTAATTTTTAGAATTAGGTAGGATAGAAAGTTGCGATTCATGTCACTTCCGTATTTTTCAGATAGATAGGTAATTTCAAAGTAATAGGTATTTAAATTTAACACTTTAGTAGGGTACAAAGTTTTTGCATGGCAATTAGCCATTGCAAGCAAATATTTAAGGCTGTAAAGAAAACTTTTCCCTTTTAAAATGTTATATTTTAAATAAAATTTATATTGGAAGATAGATTAGTGTCATATTAAGATTTTGGTCTGGTTAGTACTTCTAGAATTGAAATTTCATGCCCTGCTCTAAGGGACAATTATCATCTTTTTTGTTATTGTTTGATAACTTATGACTAAATTTTTCTGGTTACAGAAAGCAAGTGAAGACAATCAAAAGCGAGTTCAAGAACTGATGAGTGCTTTTGAAGAAGCTCAAAAACTCTTGAGAGAATCGAATGATTCTTGTGATGAGATGGAAAAACATTGCCAGGATGTTGAAAACAAATGCAATGCTCAAATTGAAGAAATGAAAGCTGAAGTTTTAAAACTAAAAGAAGATTTAAAAAGAGCCCGTGATACTGCTAATGGTATTCCTTGTCTTGTTGTTTAACTTTTATATTAAAATAGTAATTTTTTTTATCCTTTTTATTGTAATTTACAAATAAAAATAATCTAAGGTTTAAAAAAGTATTTTGTATAAGGCTTTGAGTCAAAATTATTTTGACTGTTACTTTATTATAATGCTTAGGCAGTTAATTTTTTAAGAGCAGATAGTATAGCTCCTCTTTTGAACAATTATTTAAACTTGTGCTGAAATAAATTGTTAAAAATGATTTCCTTACATGAATCCCAGATGCTCAAATACCAGAATAAAAGCCTCAAAACATATTGGGGAAAAGGGACTAAAAAAATTATATCTGTAGCTTTTTTTCTAGTTCATTAAGATGTAACCTCATTTTTCATAATAATTAAAGTCTTTATGATATCATATGACCAGGGGTAGAAGTCGTCCTTTATTTCCTATAAATCCTATATTTTCAAAAAACATGAAAAAACGTCCTATATATCCTATATTTCAAAAAATAATCCCACATTCCATAAAATGAACTTACTTTCAAGTTCAGCAATTACGGAATTGCCAATAATTGGCGAAGTTTCAACCATGACTTGGACTGTCAAGTCATCTTTTTTATTGCTTTTTTTACTTTTTTCGGGAGATATTCTTGGTTAAAAAGCTTGCTTTTCAACGGTTTTTAGGTTGTTGCCTTAAATACGAGGGTTGTCCGTAAAGTAAGTTTCCTAAAATTCTGCAGATGCGAGAAACACTATTATGGTGGATTTTGCTACACTGGCCTTTACCTTGGACCCTTTTCTTCAAATCTCCGCCCCCACCAGCTGTCTGCGATGCATATTAAAGGTTTGGCAGCTATTTGAGATGGAGTTTCCACTCGCTTCTCCCGCCAACCGCGTTATCTCCCATAGGCCGTCCAGCACGTTAGGCGTCCGGAGGTCCGTTTTTTAATTATCTGTACCATTTGTGCACATTTTTTATGCTCATTAGGGTGTTTCGAAAGTCTATGGTAAATTTTTTTTTTTTTCGAACTTCCCAGATGCCCCCCCCCCCTCAAGTTGTTACAAATACTAAAACATTATTACCTGCAAATTTTCAGGTCTCTAGGACGATTTTTGACCCCCGCGCCCTTCAAAAGTAGGTTTCCCATGTTAAAGTATAGGGAAAATATTGAAAATATCGTCATTTTTGGTTCTTTTCAATTTTACGAGCCTAAACGCAGTCAGTATCGAATTAAAACCTATACATCATCTTTGGGACATCATTGCCTCAAGATCCTATCGGAAAAATATTCCATGGCACCTATTGGGGGGTAGTTACACGGGGGTGAAAAGCGAGCTTTCACCGAAAAACGAGGATGCTTGCCGCGGGTGCTGGTTATGCTCGTCGGCGTTTGCGGAGGGACCTGGATAAAAGCCTATTTAAGTGTTTATTGAATGTTTTTCCTAAGGTACCTGGTCATTTGGAACCCATCTGGCGGGAGTTGTGTCTGGACCCCCCATGAGAGGCCTTCACCCAGCTCCCGCCGCAAGCGCCGGCAAGCATCCTCGTTTTTCGGTGAAGGCTCGCTTTTCACCCCCGTGTAACTACCCCCCAGTAGGTGCCATGGAATCCAGGAAGCTTTATTTTTGCGTTTGCACATGCTTTTTTCACATTGCAGTATTAGGTTTTGTTCTTGTTTATGACTCGTAGTTACTTATAATTTTATGCTTGTTAATAGTTTGGTGTATTCATTTTATTTCTAAACTAAAGAATAGTACTAAAATGCAATTTTCCCTGCTACTAAATTGAATTGTAACAAAAATGTTGTAAGCACTAATACAAAAAACACTCCACCCCTTATTTATTGTCCATTTCTGGTTTTTGTCCTATATATATTTTTTAAAAATCCTATATATTTTTATTTGGTCACTTCTAGCCCTGTATGACTGCTTTCTGTAAAAATAAAAATTATCTTATCATAAATCACGATTGAAATATTATTGAAAACTGGTTTGTTTCCTAGGTATGAGCCAAGATACTGTGGAGAAGATATTTCCTGTTGCTGCTGCTACAAGTAAAGTGCTGCATTCTGGAATGACCCTAACTGAGCTGTATGTAGAGCACATCAGGCTACAAGATGAGTTGCAACAACAGAAAAACGAAAATGCTAACCTGAAGAGAGAACTTAGTCAAATAATAACTGTAAGTAATAATAACTAAATCTTAAAATATTAGTTCTAACATTAATGATTATGGTTTGATAAGAAGCATTGGTTCTGAGCTGTTTCCACAAAAATCTATCCCTCATATAAAGTATATGGGATGCTTTCAAAGTGAATATGTATGGGATGTCTTCAATGCGTGTTTTCCTTTCTAAAGGAGCAAATGGTCACTTTTTTAGGTGGTTCATTGCAGATAAAAGGTATTAAATCTGATAATTTTATAATTCCTAGCATGACAACCTTCCCTCCCAAAAAAATTACCAAATTCAGTTATTATTTTTTCAGAAGGGGTAAGTGGCTACCTAATAATAATATAGTAGCTTTTTTTGTGGTTGTAATTTGAAGCAGAATGATGTCCCTGTACCTTTCTATAAGAATTGGGATACACATAACTACTTGCAGAAAGTATAGTTTTAAACTGATTCCTATGTTTTTGGGAATCAACCATCTCCTTTCCCCTTTAAATAATAATTCCAAAGTCCATCAGCAAGTTTTGGTGTTTTAGGTTTATATTCCAAATCCTAGAACACTATAGGATGAGGATGTTAATTGACGAGTTATCATAGATCATCAGAAAAAAGCTCAATGTTATTGGAATGGAAAAAGAAATTAAAATAAATCCTAGAAAGGTTATTTTATAGCAAATAATTTTTTTTATTATTGTAGTTTCGATTACTTTCTCATGTAAATAATAAAGAACTTTAATAGATAAATGGATGTAAATTTGTTTCTCTGTAGGAAATTGAAGAAAAGACTCCAGTTATTAATCAAAAAATGCAAGAACATGAAAAGTTGACAGAAACAATATCTTGTTTGAAAACCCAATTAGCTAATGCATTGTCTGTAAGTTTCTTAAATATATTTTTTATAAATATCAGTTGCTCAAATTCAAATTATACATCACTGATTATATGCAGGATTATGAAAAAATTTTGGAAGAAAGAAATGAAGCTAAACGAAAGTACAATTTAACTGGCAGAGAAAATGCCCGTCTTAAGACCCAAGTTGTGGATTTGAGCAGACAGGTATGTTGTATTACATTTTTAATGAATCATATAATACAATATAAAATTCAAAGGAAAATAAAACAAAAACAATTTATTTATTAGTGCAGTCCTGCACTTATTTTTGGACACAAAATTTATATTTGGTTATTTTCTTTAAAAACAACCTAGCAGTTATGTTGATTATTTATTTTATCAGTCTGGTATAATGGTTGTGTAATTTTATTTATGTAGCATTATTTTTCCCCAATATAAAATGTTGAAAACTATTCTATAATTTATCTATGACTTATCATTTTCCCTATAAGAACTGAACTTGACTGGTCAGCAATTATGTTGAATTCAATACATGGGGCAATTCATAATCAGAACTTTTGTTAGGTTCAAGTTCTTCTGAAAGAAGTTGAAGAAGCAAGAGGAGGTTCTATAAAAAGACACTGTGACTTAGAAATTCCTGAAGTAGAAGTATCTTCTAGTGATGATATAACTGCTGCTAAAGTTATTGATCGTCATTTGGTTACATTCAGGTTTCTATCTGGTTCATTGATTGAAATTGGGTAAAAAAAATAATTTGCAGCATTCTAGGATAATTTATATAAGTTTATTGTTTTTAGGGACATAGAAGAAATTCAGAAGAAAAACCAGCAGCTTCTAGTTGTTATTAGGGACTTAAGTCAGCAACATGAAGAGATGGAAAAGAAAAAGTCTGAGGAAATGTTAGTATAATTTTGCTCTGTAATATAGTTAAAAAATTTTAAGTTAGAGATAACTGTCTAAAAATAAAACTACTGCTTGCTTTTGTCTTCAGCACATCTAAGTTCGAAACTGAGATCGAAGCTCTCTCAACACAGCTATCTGATTTGCAAAAGAAGAGATCAAAGCAATCAGAGTTGTTGGAAACGATCATTCGTCAAAGAGACATGTATCGAGTGTTGCTAACTAATCAGGGATTTTCTGAGGCAAGTAGTTCATTGTCATTTTTGCTAAAATATCTCTGGTTTTGTACAATAACGTCAAATCAAAGATCCTACATCTATAGTACAGGGATACCTAGAGTGATTATGAGCTGTGATTTTGACTTAAGTATTGAAGTTACTTGATTTGTTGAGTTTAATGATCCTTAGAATAAGAGGAATATTAAAAGAGAAAAACATAGATTTTTCCCTCATTCAATTTCTCATTCTCTTTAATCTCTTGATCTTTAATTTTATTGTTCAAGGAACACTAAACTCATTGAATCAAGTTACCTCAATCAAAACTATAGCTCTTAATTAGAGGTCTTATACTAAAGATGAAGGACTTTCAAGTTGACATTATTACATGAAACCCGCTATATATATTACTGAAAAATAAAATATCCAATTAACATAAGTCAGATGCCAACCATTCAAATGTTACAGAAATGGGTAGGAAACCGGGAAAAAATTTTAGTGGTCTGAAAACCAAAAATTATTTTTAAAAAAGACAATCCTGATTTTTATTAATTTTCACATGTTACCAGTTATTATAAAACCGTAACATTTATATTTATAAAAATTTCTTAAAATCTTTGCTTTTATATGATTACTTGTAAGATTCATAGTTTCTAACATCATTTGTAGTGCTTCCACAAATGTCACTGTCCAGTGTGTATTTTCATAAAATCGGCTTACCTTTATTTGCTTATGTTACACATGTTTTTTTGACATAAGATGTTTGCGATTACAGATGGCCATAACCAAAATTTGGCATATCTGTGAATTTGTATTGTGTTAATTGTTTCAATAATCATTAATTATTTTTAATTGATGTATTTTCTAGACTCTTTTGGGGCATTCAGATGGGTCAACACCTGGTCCTAAGACTCCATTTTCTCCTGATCCTCAGTTGAAAGAAGCAAAGAGTGCTTTGAATCAGTTACAATCTGAGTTTGATGTGTATAAAAGAGAAAAGGCTGAAACTGAAAAGTAATTTTTCTAATCTGGCATTTTAAGTTTTGATAAAATAGGCTTCAAGGGATCGTAGGTTATTCAAATAAATAAATAGAACTTACAATTTTTACTCTAAATTTGAGTTTTATGCCATTGTTTTGTGCTTATTATTTTTGTGATATGAAACCATTATTGATCATTCTTACAAAAATGATAACCTAACTGATTTTAGCTTAGTTTTTTAAGAAATAGTTTTAATTAATCAAATTAGGAAATAGTTGATATAAAGTAACTTGCTATTTGCTTTGCTTGCTTTCCTTTCTATACTCAACTTTTCTATCTTCTGTTTATTAACTGAAACTTTTTTTTCCAAAGAGTTCTGAATGAGCTTGTTGACAAATTAAGGAATGAAGCCTCCGATTTAAGATTTCAAAATGCAAAATTAGCCTCTCAGGTAATTATCTTGCTTTTTTTTCTTTATTGAAGTATTTAAAATTGTTTTTTAATGTATTTTTTTTCTTTAGTGTGAGTACTCAGAAGAAAGAGTTAAAATTTTACAATCAAATTTAGACACTTACAAAAAAGAATGTTCGTCTTTCAAAGAGAAAAATCGCCAGCACAGTTCTATGATAGTTCAACACCAGCAAACCATAAACAATTTAAGACAGGTAATTAAATTCTAAGTCCAGTTTCTTAGATGTTGCTACAGCACCTTAGAATGCTTCTGTGATTATGGTCAGTTTTAGTTTCAGATTTAAATTAGTTTCGACTTTTTTTAGGATCTAATGATTGCTCAAGAGAAAATTGCAAAATCTGATGTGACAATTGATAATTTAAAGGCAGAGAGAGATCTACTGAAAGGTGTTGAAGCGCGTCTCCTAGCTGAGAAGGAATCTGTTATTAGAGAACAACAGCACCAATCTAGAGTAATGGCTAACCTGCAAGCTGTCCAGGTAAAACATTTTTAATATAGTTATTCTAATTTGTGAAAGAAACTTGCACAACTCAAATTCATAAATTAGATGTTCAATGGGCCGTGGGCAGCCCAGTGGTTAAGGCATCGGATGGTCCTGAGTTAGATTCCCGACACCACCAAGTATATGCAGAATACATGCTCATTAAATCTGTGGGTCCTGTGGTGAGTCATGGCACAGTTTACCATGGGTCCAGGTCTTCTGGGGACTATTTCCCTCCCCTTCATAGACATAGCAAAATTGTGGAGGTGGCAGTATCTATCCTTCGAGGCTTAAGTTGGACTCCTGCCATTCATGGGCCTCACTTTCTCAGGAGCCGCTCCCCTTTCCCTTAATTCCTGCAGGTCTAGTTCAAAATCCCGACAGGTACGTTTGCTCGACATCATAATCATCATCGCCATTGCGATACAAGGGGAACAAAGGATAACTGCACACCTTTGCTGATGGAGCTTGGTTATTCCAAGTGGCATTAGTAACAAAATAACACAGAAAAGTACCTAACTCAGTTTGAAGAAGTTATCCTAGCATATGTGTTAGGGCAATGTTATAAATCGAGCATTATTAATAATCCCAAGTGGAGGCAAGCAATGTGATAAATTCAATGAACATTTATCCCTTTGCCTGAAATATGCGGGCATTATCATATTGCCCGTAACATGTACTGGTAAGGACTTTTAATCTTCTTCGTTATATTTATTTATTTATTGTTTTTTAAAATCCTCATTTAACCTGAATTTTTAACACCATATTTAATTGCTATTAGGCCCAAAATGAGGGGGTATGGTATGCGAGTTTGAAAAAAAAATGTTTTTCCCATAGTATTTGGAACAGTCTGAGTATCCTAAACTGCATTTTAGGCTGAATTAAATTGTGGAAATTCTATGCATGTCAAATTAGTTTTTGAAACAATTATTAAACGAGTATGTTGTATTCTATTCTGTATTTGTTTTACTGAAACATTTAAAATGAGGAAAATTGTATTTTTATCAAAAATCAGTTTTTGCCAGTTATTACAGCCTGTTTTTCTGCCTGCTGAAAAAACTTGCAAACCTTGTACACAATAGATTAGTTAGTCAGACATATTTGTGCAAAGTCTAAATTGACTTGTATAATTTAAATTTGATTTGATTTCAGAATAACCTGGAGAGAATTGAAGCTGAAACCAAAAGGAATCTGCAATTCCAAGTTGAAAAATATGAAAAAGAAAGTTCAATCCTAAAAACTAAATTAGAAAATGCAAATGAAGATTACAGATCAGCTGTTAATGTATGGGAGGTAAAGAACTTTCAGTTTTTCAGATCGACCCTTGCTTGGTCCAAAACATGTATTTATAATGTTTTGTTTTCAGAAACAAAAGAAAGAACTTCAATCAAAGATAGATGCTGAAGTTGAAAGGAATAGAAAAACACATGACGACTTAATCCATGCCTACTCTCAGGTTCATGCATTGAAACAGGAAGTAAGATTAATTTTTCATTTGATTTGCCAAGAAAGTAAATAAGAAATCAAGTGTAATGTAACTTAGATAATGTTTCAAAGCTGAAAGGGTTACTAAAAAAGTTCAAATTTTTAAAAAAGGTTAAGGTTTTTAAACTTTTATTTCAGATCTACTGAGTTCTTGAAAAGATTATTCTGGCAATACATAAATGCTTTATTCGGAAAGATCTCGGTATGAAAAAATCAAAAACAATATGTATGTAGGATAAGATGGTTTACAAAATTATTTATATATTCTCATACTAATTACAGTCGATAAAAATATTTTTAAAATGCTGTGGAATGTTCAATTGCTTTGTAGAATTAAATAGCATAAGGTTTGAAAAAATCATCACTTTTTGACAATGAAGAGATGGCATATTTAATTTTTACTCTACATCACCCTACAAATAATACAAATATTTTTTCATTTGTCCCTTAAATTTTGACTTCAAACATTGCTTCATTCTCATTGTTCACCCAAGCACTGTGATAATGCTTTAAAAAGCAGCAAGAAAAGTTCTTTTTATTAAACAAAAATTTAAATTGCGTGCAAAATTTTGGAAAAATCCTCAAGTTTCTTTTCTCCAACCAACTCTGCCTTCCTTACTGAACTCGTGTTTTAACGGTTCTGATAAAATTCTTGATCTGACAGTTCTCTACAAACGTTCATGTTTATGTCCATATTGGCGTATTCCTCGAATGCCCAGCCCATGTTATTTTTCCATGCATCCTATGACAACACATTTTTTTTAATTAACTTATTACAGCAATGATTTCTTAACAATGGAAGACAAAAATTACATTTTATATGAGAAAAGGAGTATTTTTCACCATAACCACTGGTTCGGGAAAGGTTTGGAAACTCCAACTCTCAAGCGTCACCTCCAACCATGGACCGGTTTCGTCCTTGTTAGGACTCATCAGCACGGCATAGGATGGAAGGCTTCTAGTCAAGCCGACTATAATGGAAAAAGTGGTGACCATGATTAGTCTACCACTATCTGCCGGAATGAACTGCGCATTCCCTGGACAGATTTAATTTCCATATTGGCAAGTGTGAAAAAAATGGTCCATGGCTGGAGGTGACGCTTGAGAGTTGGAGTTTCCATACATTTTATATGGTTTAAAGAAAGATTTTTCTGGTTATAAATCTTTGGTTTAGATATGTCTGCGTTATCCAAGTAGCTTTGTGTAACTGTTATTTTTTTTCAGCTTATGAACACAAAATCTCAGCTTACATTCGATAAATCTGCTAATGATTCCCGTAAGTGTTGAAGAGGAAGTTCATTTTCAAATCTTTACTTTTGATGTTATAATTTTTCCATGGTATTGATCAAACAAGTTATATTTTCAGCTGTTAAAACTCCATCCAAAGTTTCACCAAATGCTCAAGCTATGTCTGATGTCAAAACACTGAAAGATCAGTTGAATGACTCTCAATCTAAACTCAAAGGTAAATTAAGTTTGTATTTAAATTAAATTTCTATAGTTAACTTCTGTTTGATTTGTCATCTTTTAAGAGTGATTTAATTACAAATATATTCAGATATTTTTTTAAGGTTTGTGTTCTTTAAAAGTTTTATTTAGACAAATTTTTTTTAGAATGAAATGTGTAAATTATATATTTCTGTGGCTGCGCTAACCATTTATTTGCCAATGCTCCAAGCATAAGTATATTCTTAAATTAGCAAGCAAAAAATAACTGGCGAATGTTTTTGTTGTAATTACGTTTTGAAACGTAATTGTACGTTTTAGAAAAGTTTGTTGTAAAAAAAATTTATTTTGACCACATCAAAAAAAGCAACAATAAAAAAAATCACAAAAGATGCAATACTTGGCTAATATACAAATAAATATAATTGACCTATATTTTTTAAATTTGGCTAATTTACTGGCTAGCATTTTTAAAACCTTAATGTGGCTTTTTAATGACTTCTATTGGAGAAAATATTTTGAGTATTAGTTTTACTAGTAAAGTTATTTAATGAGTTATGCTCTCATAAAGAATGCTTTGGGCTGACTTACTTGGCATAGCTCAATCTTGGTGAAATAAAAAAAGATATTATATTCTATCTTTCTTCGCTAGGCAATTGGGAACAGGGAAATCCATGTTCGAGTAGGGGTGCAGGAAATTTGGGTAGCTAGCTTGTCAGGGTTCCCACGGGCCTTGAAAATCCTTGAAAAGTACTTGAATTTCATTTTTGTTTTCAAGGGCCCTGGAAAGTACTTGAATTTAGTGCTAAGTCCTTAAAAGTCCTTGAATTTTATTTGAAATATTTTATTTTGGAATTATTTTCAGTTTGAACATGAAAAAGTTAATTTTTTTATTCAAGTACTTAATATCCTGTTATCTTCTTAAACACGGATGGGATTTTTTAAATTGTAGAACAGGTATAACTTGGTTACTTTAATTTTTCTGTTTGACTTTCCTAAAACAAGTGAAATATAGTAGTATGTTTGAAATTGTTGGATATATGAATGGTAATATAATGTAGTCTTCCCTATAAGAAAGGTTTTTGAGAGACGTTGTTTTCTGAAGTAGGGACACTGAAGAGAACTAGTTTTGTTGCTCGTAAATGACTTTTTCGCCTTTCTATGTTAGTCCTTGAGAAATTTAAAATGAGCCTTAAAAAGTCCTTGAAAAGTACTTGATTTTTTTTCTCACAAAAGAGTGGGAACCATGCTTGTCTACTTCAGCAACTTCTTCGAAGAAGAGGGAAGGAAGGTGGGGTAGTAATTGGCAAGAAATAACTGGTTTGACTCTGTCTCTAATCTCTTTACCTCCCCAACCCTAGGGAGAGAATGGCCTTGCTCGTTTGGTGTTACATCAACCGCCTAACGAGGAAATAAAGACAATAGATGGTTTATGCTAAATTTTTTTTTGCATAGTTTAACATTGTTTGAACTATTTGTTTCAGCTCTACAAGATAAATTGAACCTGACAACCAAAAGTTCTGAACAGTATTTAAGCATGTGCAAGGAGCTAGAGCAACGTGTAAAAGAACAGGATGAAGTAAGTGCATGAACCTTGGTTTGAATTTCATTTATTGTTTGTTTAATGTTTTAACTTTCATAAATTTATTGCAGATTAACAAACAACTTAAAGAATCCATGGATAAGGCTCTGAACTCAAAGAAAGAAGGTAAATATTGGATTTAAATGTTTTTTTCACCTCCTAAAGAAAATTCTTTTTCTAATCTTACCATCTGTTATAGCTCACATATCTTTGGAAAACACATTGGAGAACTTAGAAAAGCGAAATAGGGAACTTATTGAAGAAAATATGAAGCTTACTCAAGATTACAACAATCAGGTCTGGTTTTTAAAGCTCATCTTTGTTTATTTCTGGGCTAATTAAAATTTATTAGGATTATATTACTTATCTCATATTTTTAATGTGTTGTCATTTATACTAGTTCATCTACTGTCTTAAGAATAATGTAGTATTTTTTAAAGATAATCTTAATTTCATGAAGTGCATTGCATTTTTTGCAGTTCAAAATATTTTTTTATTATATGATTAATAAATTGGATATATACAATAATAAGAAATGTTTTCACTTTTTGTAATTTATTTTTATAAAACCTCAATTAAGTCCTTTTACAGCTAAAATAATTATTTTGTTCCATAATGTTTAGAATAATAGTTTAATTTTATTTAAGTATTTAATTGTACAGTAAAACCCCCTTATCACTTTGTAAAAATGATTCCTTTTAATTTATAATTGAACTAGCGCTTTCAGCGCTAGACCCGGCGTTGCCCGGGCCCAGTTAAACTTTATATTTATACCTATGGCGCACGCGCTATCCCAGCGTTGCTCGGACATAATTGACGGGCTGCGCCCGTACTAAGTTCCTTTGACATTCCTTTGACATTCTGACCTCGATTCTCATACACTTTGAAATAGTTGGGAAGTCATATTTGTTAAAAAAATATTTAAACTTAAGGTGCAACAGGTTTAGCATTTCCCAGACTGCACCACAAAGAGACCCGCTGCATTACCGTCCATAAAAATGGATTAAAACAGTTGAATGAATCTATTCGAAGAATTAAACAAAAATCAGTAAATGTATAAAAAGCCAGAGTAATTTAAAGACACAGCTTTGATAAGAGTCCTTCAGCTGCCATGTTTAGCCATAATCTCAAATGATGACTACACATAAGCATATTGCGGATAAATATGGCGGCTGGAGGACTTATCGAAGCCGTAGCAATTTATATCATGTGTAACAAATGTACGAACAACCTGAAAGAAAAGGAAGCCTGATCTGCCTCAAAACCAAAACCGTTCAATTGTTATCTGTCCCGATGAATATCGTTAAGCTGTTTTAGTAGCTATGAAAAAGTGTATAAAATGGCACTAATGTAATATTTAAATAACTTATGTGACTAATCACAAACAATTCCCAAACAAAAATAAGACTTAACTACTTTAAAAACCAAAGCAACTATGGTGAATTTGAAAGTGTGGAAGAAATACACGACTGTAATCAAACTGAAGTAAACTGCTACATAGATTTTCTTAGTGTTAAAAATGCACACAGAAAAGTAAGCCTAAAGTACTAAGTAAGATTCAAAGAATGAAATGAAAATCAGTTTCAGGATAGCACAAAAAGCACTTAATGAATTAAGGACGAACATCAAGAGCCAAAAATAACAAAAAATACAGCGTTAAATAGAATAAAAAAGAAATGTATGTACGGAAAGCGGAAGAAAAGTATAAATCAGAATAGTAAGAACCACTCACTAAATGAAGAGGGAAAAAACACCGTTCACCCTTCGCGGCCTCTCAGCGAAGTAAATGGGATGTAAATAGCCAAAGCCATGTTGCTTAACAATCTGCGTTCGAAAATGAAAAGCAATAACTAACTGAATAAAGCTTTATGCAATCCTCACCACAGAATGCTCTTAACAGCCAAACGAACGAAAGGCAAATCAGTTTCTGGATATAAACATATAAACCGATAATTTTCACCAAATTATGTAAACAGACCGAATAATGAGAATAAGCGTTGTTGCCCCTTGGCTGTTGCCAGGTTTCAATTCTTATTATGATTCTTAGCATTAGGATATTTGACAGGACGAGTCCTAACCACTCCGAGAGTAGGAGAAAGAGAGTTTGGACCAATCATATACGCTGTAAGCACAGCGCGGAGAAACAAATAAACAAACAAACAGCGGGTTTCTATTTTATTAGTATAGATATGTACTGATTATGATATGTACATTTTAAAAATAAGATAGCTTCTTAAAATTATTGTTTAACTGTTTTCTTTTGTAGGTGAATGACTTACAGAGAAAACTCAATGAATCTCTTAAAACTGTTGAAGAGTTAAAGAGTCAAACAGAAGTAGCCAAAAATACTGCTGATCAAGCTAGGCAAGACTGTCAGAATCAAACTAAACTGATGGAAGAGGTATATAAGAGTATCTAATTGGCATTTTTTCCCTAACTATTAAGTATTTCTTTTGTGTTGAGGGGGAACCCTGTTTGTTCTGCTGAAAATGATGTTTGAATATGATGGGTTTTTTCACTATTTCTCATCTTTAAATTGATATAAGTCAAGAACCGTTCAAGATAAAGAGTTTAAATTTGAAATACATACTTTTTAAACATTTTACTTTATTTGAACTCGGGAAATTTAAAAGTTTTATTTACTTTTTAAAAGGAATGATGAATGAATAAATGAACTTTAAATATGAATTTTAAAAAAAAAGTTGCATAAAAATTTCAAGAATTTTTTGCTTAATTGTTCATATTTTTTCAAAAAATTAATATTTCTTAAAATGCCGTGTTGAAAATAAAGATAATGTTTGTTTGATTTTGTGAAAAAAATTTGAAAATTTATTAATAATGTTTTGAGTTATATCAATTTTAAATGACTCCATTTTTTTAATGAAATTTCAATTTTTAATTTTTTGAAAACTTTTCTAATGTGATTTTGCTTAGTTGTTAGATGGTTGATTAGTAAATGTTTTACAAAATTGTGTTCCGGACCCCCTTAAAAAGCATTACATTTGTTTAATCTAGGTTCAAGACAAATATGAACGAGAATTAATGTTACATGCTCAGGACATTAAATCTCTTACTGAACTGAAAGAAGAAGTAAGTTCTGTTTATATAAATTCCTTTTAACCATAAATCACTTTGTAGAGCAAGTAATGTCTGAATCTGTTTAAATTTAAGATACTAGAAGAAACATGGAAAGGATTAAAGGAATGGCAACTTCAATTGCTTTTATTCTATGTTGTGTTTCCATGATTATTTATGGTTGACCTTTTTAGTGGTTGAATTAATAAACAAGGTTCAATAAATAAACTTAGTTCATTAATTTAAAAATAATCTTACTACTTTCTAGATTTTCTGTCCACTAAATAATTTTTAAAAACTTGATTGACTTGTTTGACAGTGTATTTTTATTTAACAAAGATTATTTACTTGTGAATATTTTATTTTTCTGGTTAAATGTTCTCATTCCAACTTTCCAGCATCAGAAATGCTCTTTTAAAATTGAGAAGCTCTCTAATGCCACCAAAGCAGCAGAGCAAAGCCTTGCCGACAGCAGAGAGTCCTGGGCACGTCAAGAACAGACAATTCGATCTGAGGCCGAGGCTCTCAAATCTAAGGTTGTGGATATGGAAGCCTGCATCCACAATCTACATCACCAGTTGGAATTGGTGAGTTTTCTGTTCTCTTTAGATGTGACCCTTTTGAACTTTTTCTATTCTACAATTGCTCAGGGCTTAAGTTTTCTCTCCCATAACTTGAATTTACCTTTTTCAGATGGGCACACAGATGGCAGCCCTGCAATCAAAGAACTGGGAAGATACTCCTTATTCTTCGATTCAGTCCGATCTTAAAGACACTCAACATCTTTTGCAAGTTATTCAGTATGTTTAATTCTTATTTTTATCACTTCTTTACTCATCTGACTTAAATAAATGTTTTGAAATATTTTTAGTTACCTGTACAGGAACTAACCTCCTTGCACTATTTGCCACCTTTTAATTTTAAGGCCAATTGAACTTTCTAGATATGCTTTTATGCAGATTTTTCAAAGCTTTTTGTAACTCCCTAATATTGGGTGGTGTTCGAATAAAATAGTGTAGAAAATCTGTCTGGTATGTTTTTTGTGCTTTATATTTTATAAGAACGTTTTTTAATCTTTATCATTAACAAAATATAATTTAAATGAGTGTTCCATAAAGACCAGATATTTGTTAGTGATTTAATTAATGGTTTTAATTAGTTATTTCTTAAGATATTTACCACAAAATTGGTGTGCTCCCAATGCTTGATTATCTTAGTGTATTCCAGTTTGTATACCTTCTTTTAGGTTTATAAAGAAAGAAAAAGAAATTGCCTGCACCCAACATGAAATGGTGCAGTCCGAAAATGTGAGGCTAAATCTTAAATTAGAACAACTCACTAATGAGCTAAATAGCACCAAAGCTGAATTTTCTGATGTCATGAATGATATGCAGGTAATCACATCTTTCTCTATTTATTAACCAGATATTTTCTGATTACCTTTCTCGGTGGGTTTTTGCTTTTGTGGTACCATCCCATTAACTAGTGTTGTCTAACCAGGAGGCTGCATGAGGTTCTTGAAGAGAATTTCATGGCCCTCAACCACAAAATTTAATGCACTTTCAAACTGCATAGAATATAATCAACTTGTCAGTTTTATTTTAGGAATGAGTTTAAAACCTGTTTTTATGAGTTGCTTTTTCAAAACTTCTCAGGGGAGAACCCCTGAACCCCCTTTTAAAGTGTTTTTAGCTTAAATTTCAAAAGGGACATTTAAATGGCATTAGCAGAATTTTTTACTTTACAAAAAATGCTAATGCTATATGAGATACCAGAATTCAGTTTTTTAAGTTGGGCAATAGTTTATTCATTTTAAATTATACTTCACTTTGGGCTTTATTATTTATGTAACTTAAAGAGTTCTTCCTTAAAATCTTTTTCTTCTTCGGCTCTACAGCCCTTGATGGGCCTTGGCCTGCTGCACCAATCTACTCCAGGCAACTCTATTAAACGCCTTTTTTCTCCAGTTGGTTATTTTCATCGTTTTAAGATCTTTAAGAACATCGTCCGACCATCTCATTTTGGGTCGTCCTCTAGGTCTATTGCCCATTGGCTTCCAATTTAACGTCCTTTTAACTCTGTTTTTGTTATCAGATCTTTCAATGTGACCCAACCAAGCCAATCTCTGTCCTTTAATAAAACGGGTTATAGTTCCATTTTTCACCAAGATCTCCAATTCTCTGTTTGTCCTAATTTGGAATCCATTAGTAGAGGAATCAAATTAGTAGAGGCTAATCAACATTTATCAATTCTTTGTAATTAAAATTCAGCAGCAACTCTTATATACCTGTAAATTACTAAGATCTTAAAAACTTCTTGCTCTTTCATTGCTTAATTACTAAGAAAAGTTTTCTCTTTACTATGTACTGATTTTCCTTTTAATAACAAGTCACCAATTTGGTAAACCAAGAAATAATTTATTTTAAATTTTATTTAAATAAATATAAACATCATAAATTGTGGCACAACATTGTATCACCTTTTGAATATATATGTGTTTTAATGACCCAGCCAATATTTCTGCTTTGCATCTTCAATGAATTGAATCCTTAAGTGAATTGTGTGATCTTAATCAAAATTAATGTTTCACTGTTTTGTCTATTTAAAAACAGTTTTTACTCTCTCTAATCTCTTTTTATTTTCTCTGGCCCTCACCTCTCTATAATTAAGTTCGATTGGCCCTTGAATAGCTGAAGGTTAAGCCACACTGCCATAAACTAATCTAATGTATTTAGACTAAATACAAAAATTCATTATTGGCCTAAACATTTGTTTTTCATGAATGCTCTCTGAGCTTAAATCACATTTATAATACAATTATACATTTATTAATTCAGGCCAAAGCAGCAAGTGAAGCCCAACACACTAATCTCTTGAAGAAAATTGAAATGATGAATTTGTTGAGTGAAAGTAACAACCTTCTTCGGATGGAAAGAGACTCTATTTCTGAAGCCAAAGCCAAGCTGGAAACACAAGTATGTAGAACTCTTTTATTTGTATAATTTTTCTGATAATACTGGTAGAAAATCATTTATCCTGTATCTTATAAAAATATGTGGATACATTTTCTTAGAAATCTACATTAACACTTAGTATTTACTATAAAAAAGGAGTATGTTCTTACAGGTATATGTGTGCCATTATAGTAGTAGTTTTTAATCTGAATTGAAAGCTATATAAAAAGTAGAAGTTTAAAAACCTTTAACCCTTTCCATCCCAAGCCGCTTGAGATAACCAATGAAGTCTGGAAAATTTGAAGCGGCTAGGACTGAAAGGATAAAAGTAAAAAAATAGTCCTGAAATGTGCCTAACTAATTAATAAGTAAATTAATGGTGAATTATTTTGAGGAAACAAGCCATTCATATTGTTTGTTTTGGTAGGTGCAAGAATTGCAAGATAAACTTCAACCAATGTGTGAGAAAGAAAAGGAACTGAGCCAGCACATTGATATGGTGTCCGCTGAAAACAATGCTCTGCGCATGGAGGTGAAAAGCTGGCAATCGAGAACCAATCAGTTGTTGGAACAATCTCATAGGATTGGACCTCAGGAATATAAAAATATGCTGTATGTCAACTTTATAGTACTTAATAGTTTAAAGGAAATGTTAAGTTTGCTTTGTTCAATGCAGTTTTATTATTTTAAAAAATTGGATTTAACTTAAATAGTTTATTCTTTCATCCAACAGTCGTGAATTGGAGGAATTGAAATCCCAGAAAACAAGACTTGCCGATGAGCTTCAAAGGAAACAAGCCGAAGTGTCTCAAATTTCTTCCAATTTGGCAGCGATGAGAAAAGAACTAGAAAACTCCAAAAACGAAGTCAAAGAAAAACTTCAAGAGGTTGTAAAAATGTCGGAAGATGCTGCTGAACATCAAAGAACTTTGCTGCAGATAAAAAAGATTGGAAGAAAATACAAGACACAGTATGATGAAGTGAAACTGAGCTATGATGAATTGGAAGCAAGGCACAAAGCCTTACAAGCTGAATCTAAAGCCAATGCTGCGTTGAATCATGAACAGATTATTCAGGACATGCAGCAAAAACTTGACGAGTCAAAATCGATTATTCAAGATTTGAAAGAACAGATAGATAAGCATAAAGAGGTATGGGTAAATTATATTTGAAGCATGGATTTTATGTAAATTAATTATCAGGGACTAATACAGGTCTATTTTGGTACCGTTTATCGGTACCGTCACAAAAAATGTATGAACAAAAACGGCACCTTCAAAAAAATTCCTCAAAAAATTGACATCTTTACAATAATATTGCTGAAATTTGGCTGCTTCATAATTATTTCTTCTTTAATAATTATGTTTAGTAAAATTTATGCTGCTAAAGTTTCACGTAAATAAAAAAAGCTGTTACAATTTTCACAAAAATTAAACTGTGGTGTAAATTTTTCACAAAAATGGGGGTTGAGTTTAAAATCCTGGATTGTTCCCTGATTATTTTACTTATCTACTTCATTCTACCCAACATGACAGAACCTTGGTTGAATATCACTTTTAGGATTGGGGTGGTCGGTATACTAAAAAGAACAGGTAATCAGATAAGAATAAAACAAGTCCTTTACATAATCATTATTGCGTATTATCCTGTTGACCGTTTAGCGACTGCCAGATTCAGCAGCACAGTCTATGAGATTTGGTAAGAACTCTTTATACTAAGCAGCACGGTTGATGGGAAAATGCGCAAGTACCTTTAAAACCATGAAATGAATCAAATTTAGTATAAAAAATACTTATCTAATAAAGAAAGAAAACATTTTTAATTCATTCAAATTGTTTTTTAAAATGTGTATTAATAAGAGTTGCCTGATTTAAATCACCTGATTTTTTTTAAATCACATTGATTTAAATAAAAAACTATTTGTTAGCTTTTTTGCTTTCTAATTTTTCAAACTCTCCTAGGTAAAGAATAACTAGGTTACATACTCTATAGTCACATTTTCACATATAATTTTCTCTCAAATAATTGTTGATCTTATTCATGGCTATGTCTCACATTAGAATGTCCTGAAAAAAATATGAAGGTTTTCTATGAGACTATGGGTCCTATTTAAAGGACTGAATTCAAAATACAATAGTAATTTATTGTTAAATGGTTAACACAACTAGTTTGAGTTAGCATATTAAAACTTTTAGTCTTTTTTTTAACCTAAAACACATAATGTAACTGTTATAGAGTACAGATCAAGCACTCAAGCAAGTTGAAACTGTTCAAAGTAAAGCAATTGAAAAAGAAGATAAGGCTAAAAAGTTAATCTCTGCACTACGTCAAAGATTTTCGCAGTTAAGTGGTAAGTGTTGAATACTCTCTTTAACTTAAAAGTTAATAATTTTTTATTGTTTCCATTTGTTTATAAATGCAGCATAAAAGCCACTTAATTGGTCATGAGCAACTTGACAGTCATATTCACAGGTATCAGTGTCAGTGTTAAATCCTGGGTTAAAGAAGGATTCAGAGTCCGCAAAAAGCTGTTCTTAAGCTGCTGGTTAACACTGATGCTGATGGCTGTGAATGAAGCTATAAGTGCCACTCCACCTGTTTTCTTATGTTTTGTTAAAAGTCTGGGAATCACTGGCACCATGCCAAAACCACTTAGAAAATGTTATGGCTTACTGTCACCACTTGCATGAAAAGGGGCTGTTCATCATCATGATTTGTCCACGATGGCCTCGAGATATCCATGTTAAGAATAGAAATGCACCTTAAAATGAACGCATTTTCCCCTTGCTTTTATTTTTAAATATTCTTTCTTTATTTCAGGACAAAAAGATGTCTTAGCTGAAGAAAAAAATAAACTTAACAAAGTTGTTGAAGAATATAAAAATAAAGTCTCCACCTTAACAGCCTCACGTAAGAATAATTTTTGTTTTCGAAATTACTATTAATGTGTGTTTTTATATAAAAGTATTTCATATAACTGGTTTTATTTAAATAGACACTTATTTGAAAAAGTTTTTTTTATTAATTTTTTATTGGATTCTTGCTTACATTTTAATTCAGCTCTTTAGATTTTTTCATTTTCATATTTATCAGCTGGGCAATTATTTGTGTTAGATTATTTTGAAAAAATTATTAGTGTTTAATTTCTTGGCCAGAATAACTTATTAACAAAGTTACTTTTTATGTTTGCATATTCAAATGCCTTGAAAAGAACATACATTTTTACATTTTATATATCTGTATTACTTATAGTTTTTATTTTATTTTTAGAAGGTGAAAAGGAGCAAATTAAAACTCAAACTGAAGCTAAAATTGTTCAATTAGAAAAGGATCTCAAAAAAGCAAATGATTTAAGGATATCGGAAAGAGATTATTATCAAAAGCAATATGATGAACTTCTGATAAAAGTAAACCCCTGTTTGACTTCACGTTTAATTTCTGTTGCTTTGTCTAAAGTTTTGTCAGTTAACTTTATAAATTTCCTTGCAGGTATCTCAGCAAAAGCAGATATTGAAACCACCAATTGTTGGTTTAGGAGAAAGAACAAGGTATTCCATTCCTTGAGTTTTACACATAAATTCTTTTTAGCACTTTCCCCTAAAACCTAACTTAATTATTAGTAAATAATCATAAGCAGTAGTTGTTTTTGAAACAGTTGGCTTTGATTAAAGGGAAGTTTGTTAGGGACACTTAATAGGGCAATGTCATCATCTTAAAGGTGATTCAATCATTATTTTCTACTCTTTTAGTTTAGAATTATGCTTGGGTAATATTAATGTGAATTTTTTTCAGAATTATAAAAAAGTTAAACATAAAGTAGACGACTAAAAAATTATTGTCTTAATTTAAATTCTGAATTACGACATGTAAAAGGTTGAAAACAAACCACTCTTTTCATACCTATAAGCAATGTTTTATCATTAAAAATAATTATGGTATCTTTTTTAAATCACAACTTTGTCTTAACCTAAATCTTCATTATGCTCTTTATCCTCTACTTGGTCATTCTTCCTTTACATTTACCCCATAGGGACTGTGCAACTCTATGATCATAATTCCACTTTCATGTTTTCTAGTGCCAGTGGATCTGAGCCATTGACAGCCAACATCAAACCCCTGACCTCCCCTTCCACCTCAGGCACAAACCCCACCCTCCGTCACTCCCCTCACCCCCACGCTGCCTCCAGTTCCAGCAGGCCCACCCCTACAGCCAGCATCCGACCAATGGCAATCGGCACAGCCTCACCTGCCCCCTCTCAGACACGGATGGCAACTGTCTGGCCCACAACTGCCACGCCTATGGCAGAAGAAGGTAAGCAGATTGTTTAAAGCCAATGTTTTCTTGCTGTGTTATTTTATGTTTGGTTGAAACAGATCGTATTTTAGCTTTGTAACCAAAGAAATGAATTTATTTAGGAGGAACAAATTGTCTTATTGAAAAATGTGTTTACTAAACTGTATTAGTTAATAGATTTTCAATGGTTTTTATAATTAATTCATTTTATTGGTTTATTTTCATGGTTTTGTAATTTTGTCAATCAATCTGATGTTTAACTAGAGAACTTTTTAAGTTCAAATCCCACTAATATCCATGTTAGCCTCCTAGCCATGCTTAGTAATTCAATTTGAAAGCTTTTTGCCTTGGGTTTTGAATTTCAAATTTCTCTGCTCTTATAAAAAGTGCTAATCACTCACTCCATCTATTGTCATTTTTCTTTTTCTTATCACAACCATTGAGTACTTTCAAATATTCAGATTAGTCTTTCTGGAGATCTAGTAGTTTCTAACTAAATATATATTGTCAGGTATTAATCTCTCTACAAGTAAAAGGCTAACTTGTTTTATATCAGTTTCAGTTCCTACAACCGTACCCCATGCAGCTGTTCAGCCTACTCCTGCTACTGCCACAGTGGCCCCTACTACAATGGCTGTAACTGTTTCACCTGTTATATCAGAAGTTTCTGCTACGGCAGCAGGTAATTTTTCTTTTGTAATGTGTAAAGTTTTTTTTTGTTTTAATTATCTTCTTTTTAATCCCAATGTACTTGTCTTATAGGACAAGAGGCACCTGTAGCAGTGCCCATACCCAGTGCAGTTGTTGCAGGAAGTGTTGTAGCCCCTGCCACAGCATTAGTTCCTCCTAGAATTGAAACATCAGGTGTGAAATAAATTTTTAATTATTGAACTTATTTAAATGTTTTAGAGGTAATTATTGATAGTGTCAACTGCCTTATTTAAAAGTAAAAGCAGTTAATCAAACAGTTATTGTTCCAATTACAATTTCTGAACTAAAGATAGCTAAGTACATTTGGTAATAAAGAAAGATTCAGAATATAATTATACAACCATGGTCAGGAGAAAAATACAATGGTCATGCTGCATATGAAGTTAAGTTTTTGAAAGTTTTAAAATATTGGAGTTATATAGGTACCAAGTAAAAAGTTTTATTGTTATTTCAAAGGAAATACTAATGATTGGTTTAAGATTTAATCATAATGAAATTCACCATCTCTTACTTTGTCTGTAAAAGTTCTGATCAAGTGTTACTTTTTCCTCAGATCTTTCTGAACCTGTTGCTGTTGATTCTCCTGCCCCTACGACATCTGTCATAGTCTCTCCACCTATTACTCAAATGCAAGTAGTTACCCCAACAATCAAAAGGCCTAGAGAGGAAAGTCCCAAGTAAGCTCCTTTTTTTTAAAAAACTTTAATAATGATTGAAATTGGTCTTAAAAATTAGTTTGCATTAAGGTGGCCTTATTTACCCTTTAGAGCTTGAATTTCTGAGACCAAGTATTGTTGTTGTCATTAATAATCCAAATAGACGGAAGATGGTAAATATTCGGTTAAAAAACCTAAAGAAAGTTAGAATGACAAAACTTATGATGGAACATATTTTATCTAAGAAAATTAAAAATCAATGAATCAAACTAACATGTGGGAAGTAGATTAGTAAAAAGACCTTGCACAACAAACCTAAATCTAAAAGTAACAATCAAGTTTTTATATTACATTCTTTTGTTTATTCTATAACAATATCCTGTTTTCATTTATTTTCAAAATGTGGTCATCTGTAATGTATTTGTGAGTAAAAATTGCCACTTAAAATAAATTTACTTATTATTGCAAGGTAAAAATCTATTATCTTTATCTTGGTATCTATTTTAAATTATGCATTGATGTGCAAAATACCAACCTCATTCTTAGGATCAGTGAATTAAAGAACTAGTTCATTTTTTTGTCTTCTTCTTACAGTACTCTAAAAAATTATGAATTAGGAACCTCCTAATGACAGATTTTTGATTCCAATCAAATTTATTTCACCTCTTTCAGTGCCTCCGATGGCCAAGATGGCTCTGTGAAGCGCATTCGCATGATATCTGAAGGAAGTCAGACCAGCCAGCAGCATCAGAACACGTCTGTAGTCACCCCTACCAACATTGCGGTTGTTCCGGCTGCCCAGATCATGACCCGCCGCCAATCTCAGACCCCTCCCCTGAGTGAGCCTAAGGCATCCACCAGCGTTCAGGTTGAGGAGAAGGATGCTGCTGAACTCGAGGTGGTGCCCTCCCAACCCACCGAAGCTGTTTTGCCAGATGAGGGTGAGTGTGCGAGTAGTTTGTATTCTGTATGAACCTGAGACTAAAAATCTATGTATGTTGTGGTGGAACTATTTTTTGGGCGGTCTTGAAATACATTATAAATTGCTAATTAAAAGCATTGAAATCGGAAGAAGGGATTAGTTCAACTTAGAAGGGTGAAAAAGATGAATACTTATTTTTTAATTCTTGGGGTACGCGCATAGTGCGGCAGGTTTTCAGATTCCGAAATCCGATTTCCGATTATCGGAAATCTGCGCTCAGAATTTGTCAGCGCCGGTGTAGTGCGCATAGTGCATCAGATTTCGACTGCTTTCTTCGGAAAGCTTTGTTGTCATTTTGCTGAAATAGCTTTATTTCTGCTCAAAAAGAGATCTACTTATCCCAATGTTACATAAAAAACATAATGCAAATAAAAAGTTATTAAAAGAAAAACTATATATAAATTTATTTAAAAATCATATTAATAATCTAAAAATGTATTTCAACTAAATTTAAAATTTTAAAACTGGTATATATAGTTTAAAATATATGTATTTGAGTGTTTAATTTTTAAATAAAAAGTTTCATGGAATGGCATTGTTGTTAAAATAATCTCCATGGAAATGCAATAAACAAAAGAACACGCAATCCGAGAAATCTGCCGAATCTGAAAAACCGGAATTAAAATTTAATTCCTGCAAAAATCTGATTCTGACGATCGGAAAGTCGTAAATATGAAAGTCGGCCACTGTGAGCACTCTCCACTAAATACGCTAGATAATTCTGGTTTCCGATTTTCGCTGGTTTTCAGATTCTGAAAATCGGCGGCACTATGCGCGAACCCTTAGACTGGTAACAATCTGGAAATAATAATGGTGGTTTTTACCTTTTGCCAAGCCATTTGTTAGTGGATATATCTGAGTAATTCAGTACAAGGCTTAAACTCTGAACCTTATTCTGAGCTTTATTCCAACCTCCCTTATATGTATTTGAATCATAGCCCAATTACAGAGCTTTTCTAATTCATGCATTAGAGTGTAGTATATAAACTTTTAAATAGGCTACTAATAGTTTGAATTTTTGAAGAATGTTTAAATTTGTAAATCCGACATTAAATTTTTCTTTTAATTGTGATCTAGAACTTACCTCTACACCAGCTGAAGTTGCAGATGCAGAAATTCTTGAGGAAGATAAAGAACAGAATATTGATGTAAGTTATAAGAAAAAGTTTTTAAAAAAATCATTAACTCCATTCCCCAACTATGTGATAATTAACATAAAAATTCAAAAGAAATATTTTCACTTAATTTGAAGCACTTGGTTTTGAATTTTATACCTGAACAATATCTAT
The DNA here is from genome assembly GCA_963680715.1 of Tetragnatha montana. Lineage (NCBI taxonomy): Eukaryota > Metazoa > Arthropoda > Arachnida > Araneae > Tetragnathidae > Tetragnatha > Tetragnatha montana. The sequence goes on from OY796677.1 coordinate 27,978,547, forward strand.
ATCCATTCAATTTACTTTTTAACAAGACATAATCTTTTTGCAAATCAGTGGGAACCTCAGGATCTCAAGATTGATGATGAGTTTGAAGGAATGGAGGAAGAGGCAATTGCTGAAGGGGAAGAGGAAGTTGAGCAAATGCAAGGAGTTGATGTGGTGAGTAGAATTAGTTTTAAATTAATTTCATTTTCAGTCTATCGTCCAATTTGATAGTTTGTATTTTAGTGAGTGAAAGTTTATCATTTCTCTCTTTATACTTTTCATAGGATCCAAAATGAAACTTACTTGTCATTTTCTGTCTCACAAAATAAGTTATCTTAGTATAAGAGAACTTTAGCAAATCAAATTATTTAGCCATATAATTTTCACTAATGAGGGAATTCCTATGTTGAGTATTCTGATACTTAATGTTTTTATCTTAGCGATCTCCTATCGATGAAGATATGGCAGATGAACAATTAGACGATGCTGAAGAAATGTTGGACCAGCCTACACCTACTGCTGATGCAGGTACATTTCTTGGTTCTCTTTTTACTCTCAGTGTTCAAAAGTTCTTGATAGTTTAGAAAAGGGTAATGCCAAAAGTATATTAAAGATTATAATATGGTGGTAAAATATAGCCTTTTTGGGGCATTTCCAGTTTTCTTCAGTTTTAAGTTTAAGTTTGCAAAACTAACCTTCTGTTATTAAAAAGTACTGTTAAGTGTTTTTTCCTCACAAATATTCTTTATCCCTTCACAGATATCCTAGATGCAACTACCTCTGATATTCAGATGGATGCTGACAGTAGTAGCCTTCAAAATGCTCCATCAGAACCGTGTATGGCACCTCCTGCATTTCCCCCCACTCCTGAAATCTCACCTAGTGTAGCCCCTGCAGCTGAAGTTGCTGCCCCCACTCCTCCTTCTTTATCTGCGCCTAGAACGATCCTCCCTCCAAGTTATTCTGGTTCCCCGAGGTTAGAAAGGCAGATGCCTGTGAATCGGCAGCATCTTACTCCTTTTACCATACCTGTAAGTTGGATTTTCAAAAGAAGCTCTTGAAGATTTTTATCATTTGGTTGTTTAAAATTAATCAATTTAATAGATACTTGGTCTTATTGCAATGTATTTGCACCAGTTAAGATTACAGACTAGCTGTTTATTATTATTAGAGAAAAGGGTGACCTCATTTATCGACAGGCCCAAGTATTGATGTTATTTATGTTGATAAAATTAACAGATTTAACCAGTTAAGATATGTATTTTAAAATCCATAGCCATATAAATTTCATATCACTCCATAGGGACAAGGATCAAATTTTGAGGAAGGTGATGATGGTATTGTTCCATCTACTCCAACTCTATACATTCCAAGGCGTGCCGATGGTTTCGCTGAAGCTGTAAGGTAAGGGATATGGTTGCACACTTTTAGCTTCACATGCTAAAAAGATATTTACATAATGTAGTAAATTAAGTTAGTGATAAAAATATTTTTAATAGGATTGGTTTTTTTATTTTGTAAAAGTAATTTTTTTTATTTTTAAGTAGTTTGTAAAATAATTCCTCATTGGTATTAAGCTTTGTTATCGCTTATAAAATTTTTGTTATCAGTAAAAAAATGCTTTGTATAATGGGCTAATTATATTTTTTCCAAAAGTTGTATATTGTACTGTAGAACCTTGATATAGTGTGACCCCCTACGGTACCAACAACGCCTCTTAATCAGCCAATTTTCACAAATTCTGATTGAAATTGGCAGTAGATGTACTCGCGTTTTTAAAAATAACATTATTCCTATCATATAATAATTGGTTCTTTAACTACGAGTCATTATAACAAAGGGGTCAAATAGGTTCTACTGTAGTAGTACTTTTGTAGTAATTAATTTTAAATATATTTACCACAGCTCTCCACAAGTACCACCAGTAAGGTTTTTGTTTACTAGTTCAGATAACTCGCCAACTCAACAAGGTTTATCACAGTTAGCTAGTCAAGGAGGTATGTGTATACAAGTGTATTTATATAACAAAGGTTAATTTTTTATATTTATCAATTTTGTTTTTGATAATAAAATAATTTTTGTTTTGATTAATAAAGTAAGTTTATGTCATCTTTCAAAAATGTGAGTAAAACATAATTCCTAACTTAAAATGTATTGTAAGCTCAAAATAAAAATGTGTCATGTTCCACCAGTCTTTTGGCTGTTTTGTATTTTAATATTATTTTATTGTTTTATCAAAGATAAAGGCCCTATGGGCCTTGGTGCTTTTAATAAAAATGTGGAAATGAAAAGTTCTATTTTCAAGTGTGTATAAATAAAATTTTTCACTATTTCTCAATCAATTTTAGCAAGCAACTTAGATTTGCGTTATATAACAGAGTGAACTTGAGTACTTGGTTTTGTTAGATCTGTATAATACTTAGATGTATGAAATTTTCGTAAAAGTTATCTTCCTGAAGTCAAAAGCAAAATTTTTTATACTTTAGCTCTAGGTGTGGATGATACAAGAATGGACTTGTCTCAATTTGATGAAGGTGGCAGAACAGTTCCTTCAACGCCCATTCAAGTGTCACCTCCAGGTTATTATAATCTTGACTTGTGTTAACCAGCTATGATTTCCATCATAATTTTTCATTCAGAATTTATGTTTTTTACCAAACCTTTTCTTTTAAAGTTTTTTATATGAATCCTAACCTTTCATCTTTTGCTGTATTAGATTGTTTTTTTTAAATAGTTGATATCTTGAAACATCATTTAAATCTCTTTAGGTGATCAAAATTAATTTCCCAAAAAATTAAAACAGAAAAGGCATAGATTTGAATGAATTTTGCAAAATAAGGGATTGTTCTTTCTAATTAGCTGAAGCTACTGTTCCAGATGTAGCAGGTTCTACATTGGAGACGGAAGCAGGATCTTCAACTAGTGAAATAGTGATTCCAATCATAAAAGTTCATCCTGCTGAAGAATCTAGTGAAGTGCCAATAGAATTTGCAAAATCGTAAGTTCCTTTTAAGTCTAGAAAATGTTAATGACAAAAATAGTTTTGGTACATTATCTACTTTTGGCTCTTAAGATTGTTTAGGTCATGCCTTAATTAAACTACTCTTTCCATATTTTATATTTGGCTCTTAATGTCATTATTAACACTAAATAATCAAATATAGAATCTACTCAATTTCTATTTACAAAATTCAAGTTCTAAGAAATAAGCATATTGATATTTACCTAACTTTATGTGATAAATTTCTGGAAAGCATTTTTATAAAATATGTAAGATGGTTTTCAAAATTGCTGTATGCCTGTAATCTAATTTTTGCATATTTTACTTTTATTTTGCAGGGAAACCGCAAGTGCTGAAGCTACCTCAGATGTAATCAAAACAGATGAAGTCAAGGAGGAGAAAAGTATTGAAGAAATATCTGCTGAAAAATCAGATAGACTTGATAGTAATTACATTTTTTTTCTTTATGATGTTAAAAATGCATGACTAAAATTTGTATTAATTCAACTTAACCCCTAATAACCCCTAGCCTTATTTCAACTTATATAACTTCAAATATGTATAGTAATTTATACTAGTTTATTATATTCTTTAATTTATCATTGTTACTAAATACCTAATTTCAAATTCAATGTCTGTGCTCCATTATAGAGTTTTAAAAATAGGTTATTTGTCTGCTTTTTTAATAGCAAAAATAGACAGTCCTGCTCCTGAAGCTACAAGCTCTGATGCCAAACCTGAAGAATCAAGCACTCAAGATACTGAACAGCCAAACAAAGGTAAAACTTAACAGTGCTTGACAACTAATTTTATTTATTACCCTGACAAGACCCTAATCGCAGTATTTAACTTTTAGCACAGTCTGCTCTGATTGGTTGATTGAAATTTCTTTTGGAAAATATAAGTTTTTTATTATAAAATAACTGGGGATAGAACCCTGGAACTGCCGCATGCTATGCAACCATCCTGCCACACTGTTCCAACAGGGATTCAGTAACTTTAAAACTTAATTATAACATCTTCTTTCTTTGTTGACATTTTCCAGCCAATTTAGAGTAGACTATTAAAAGTGGTGTTGTGAAGTACAAATGTTGTGAACACTAGTTATTGTATTTAATTTAAGAAAGCACGAGATTGCTGTCATCTCGGGGGAAAATTCAAAGCAAGTTTGTTGGTCCCGTTGAGGTGATTGGAAGGCCAACTGAAGTTAACTATCAGATCAGACCTCTTGATGATATTGAAGACTGATATTATTGACTCTCCTCAATTGCTGCATGTCAATATGTTACGAAGAGCACCAACAAGAAATTCTTACCTAGTCATCCCTACGAACTTGCAAGCCAGACAGTAAAGAAGGATATAACTACAATATAGGGGAGGATTTTTTTTAGAGAAGGTGGGGGGAGAAGTGTTGTGAAGTACTAGTGTTCACAACATTTGTGACTAGTTGTTGCATTTAATTTAAGAGAGCATGAGATTGTTATTTTAAGCACACTTTGTTTTTTGGTATTTTTGAAAAAAATTTGGAAAGGAGGTTGTTGGATTTAAGTTTCATTAAAGATATTTCTATAATAAATTATTAACGTGTTTTATTGTACAGCACTATATGACAAGTACCATACTGAGAATAGGGTCTAATATCACCCTATCCACCATCTAAATTGCATTCTCTTCCATCTAGATGTCTCTGTTGTTGCTCCGGCAGCTCCCCAACGAAAGCCCATCGTGTGGAAAAAGAAATCCGACGCAGCCCAGGCGGCAACCCCCGATGCATCGGTGGACACCCCTCACCTTTCTCCCCAACAAGCACCGGCCCCCACTCGGGGCAGGGGCCGGGCCAGGCGGGTGCGATACTCGGGCACAAGTTACGGTGCCGGCCGCGGATCTGACAACTGGCCTGCTGGAACCGGAAGGAGAGGACGGCCTACGAGGAGACGCACTATGTACTGAGGACAGGGTCGTTTTATTTCGCATCTCTCATTGTCAATTTCTTTTGCGTCAGTAATCTGAAAAGATGGATTCCATACTTTTTATATACATATAAATTTGTCTGTTCTGAGCCAGTAATGATTTTTGTTTGTGTCGATTTTTCCAGTTCTCGATTTGTAAGTTCGATGCTATTGAATCCTGCAACTTATGATTTTTGAAATTCTGAAGTTGTGTCTGGACGTCGTTAGCGATTTCGTTCATAAGGTTGTATGAATGTGTTAATTCTTTTAACGTCTGTTAACGTTCATGGACTGTACTATTGTTTTAGATGGCTCGTAAAAATTACAATTGATTTTGAATTTTATCATTAATTTTTTTTTCTCTGCTTCATATAAATATGTCCTGCATTTTTATTTGTCATTGATTTAATCATTTTTTGTGTTCTTAAAATTTTTTTGTTCTTATTTCTAATCTATCCAATTTTGATTATGACATGCAATGTTAAAAAGATAATTGAAATGAAACCTAGGAATTTAAGTGCTTTTTCTTTTATGGTCTTCAGGAAAAATTAATTTTTCTGACAGCCAATGGAAATAAAAAGTTATTGTAAAACCTGTATGACCTAGTACAGAAGACTGAGGTTTTGTGCTCTAGTATGTATGGAAAATAATGTAAAATAGGGAGTCACTTTTCAAATTTGAATGCTTGATGTATGTTATTACTGAAACTGTGATATTGTGCTCTTTGCAGTCAAATTGTATGCTTGAAGGTTTTCAATGACAAATGCACACTCCCTTTATTTCTAAAGCTCAGTTTGTATGATAAATACAATATCAAAACTAATTTTTTAATAAATTGCTGATATATTTGTCTTTTACTAGTGTTTGTTTACTTGTCATAATTTACAAACAAGCCATGCCATAAAAATACAACCAATTTACAAACAAGCTTCTAGCCTAGTATGTTTGTTTTTTATAAAGAGGTTTCCAAGTGTAACCTTTTTCATATGACATTAAAAAGTTGCATACATTTTGTACTTAAATCTAAACTATGAATACTTGATAGAAATTATGGAAAAGTTATCGCAAGCCCATTACTGAATAGAAAGATGTGATATTAACTGCCTTATAATATGCATTCATTACAAGGAAAGTATGTTTTAAGCTTAAAATAACAATTCCACAAACAATATGAACACTTAATGACAGTTCTAACATTTGCTACCTTAGTGAATGATTTCCTTCAGGATGAACAAATTGTAAAACTTTATTGACTCAGTGCGTTTTCCAGGCATGAGTCCAATATAGAACATGTCTGGGACATGCTAGGGAGATGAATTGCTGCCCTTCCAATACCTCCCAAGCAGTTCAAGTGCTGAAAAATGCTCTAAAAGCGGGGTTGGAGAAAATACCCCAGCCTACGCACATTAATAATAACCTAACAAACTTGATGGCAAACAGGTGTATAACGTTATCAGTCCGGGGTTACCATTCCCACATTTGCGATCTTGGGAAACCACATTTTCTATTTTTGATCAAAACAGTAATAATAGAAAATTTTCTTTTAATAACTGCATGGAATTTACTTTCCAATGACCCTGAGATTATGAAAAATGCTTCAACCACTGCAAATTTTCCATTTACTTGCCAATATGTATCAAATCTTAATCTACCAATATCCTTAAATTGTTATGAGCTGTGTATCAATCAACTCTGGTTTAGGAACTCTTAGTTCATTTATTTATTTTAAATATTTGTTTTTATCATTGCGACAATAAATCCATTATTTGTTGCGGGAGTTAATGAACATTTTTTCTTGAGCTATAGTATTGTTAGTTACTCCTAGGTTTTCCTCCCCCACCACCACCATGAAAAATAATTCAGCGGCTCCTGAAAAATGAAAAAAAGTTGACTTTTTACTCACATATCGCTACCTCAGAGCAACAGTGGGACATCTTCCATGGACATGTCATAGAAGATGTCTCACTGTTGCTCTGAGGTAGCGATATGAGATGTTTCAAAAGTTAGGTCCATGCCTTCTAGAGTCATGGATGTAAGTTTTACTTATAGTAAAAAGACCATTCTGAATTCACTAAGATGGTTTACAGTGCTTCTAGCAGTTAAATAAAAATGTTTAAAAATTAAAGGGGAAAATTTATTCAATTTGAAAAACCTGACTAAAACTATTTAAGAATATTAAAAACATTTTCATACAGAAAACCAGCTTTTAAAACCTATCCAACTTCTATCATGTAAGTTAAAACTGAGGAAATCCTAAAAGCGAGTTTAATGTTGGAATTTATTAAACTAATAAAAATTTAAAAACTTAAGGCCTAGAAGGCATTTTTGAACAGTTTAAATATATTATGCCTCATCTCAAATTTAAAGAGTGAAAAATAGATATTCATAATTGAGATTGGGAAACAAAACTTTTGAACTTAACTGTATTGTATTGATGCCACAATACACACACAATGAAAAGCAAAATTTCTACTTTAAAAATTCTTGATTGAATTTTTCACACAAATAAAAGGAGAAAAATTTTACTTAGCATCTTCCAAAGCAGGCATTTTCAAACAATGATACAGCTACCTATTTATACTTTTTTTTCCAGATTTTTAAATTGAATTTAATCTAAATATATGTGGATTGTACTACTAATGTACCCCTTCTCCCCTATTACATAGTAAATTATGTATAGTTATTTTTTCTTTTAAAATAATGTTGAGTAAAAGGCAGCTTGTGACAAGTGTTTGAAAATGAGTTGAAACACTTTGTAAGAGTAAAATGTTCTGGGGGAGGACCCCTTTCTAAGTTAATATACTAATATCTTTAATAAGTCTAAAAGGGCTACATTTCAGGCCGTTTCAGTGACTTATTGAACCTTGTAAAAAGTTATGACCTCCCTTAGAAGCGTCCCGATTTTGAGATGGTAAAACCTGATCACCAACCACTCAGAATGAAGAGAAAACACTTATTACATTTGAAAGAAATATATTAAGGAAAATATATGGACCAGTCAAAGATGGAGAGGTTTGGAGAATTAAGGGCAATTAGTTAAGTGGACTATATAAAGAAAAAGATATTGTCAATGTAATAAAATCTAAAAGAATACAATGGCTTGGACATCTGGAGAGAATGAGTGACGAGAGAGCTACAAAGAAAATCTACAGAGGAAAAATAGAGGGTAAGAGAAAGATCGGACGTCCTAGAAAGAGATGGCTGGACGAGGTTGAAGAAGATTTGAGGAAATTGAAGGTGAGAAATTGGAAGACAAGGGCCAGGGATCGGAGAGGGTGGAGCTGCCTTGTGAGGGAGGCCAAGGTCCTGCATGGACTGTAGTGCCGAGGAGGAAGGAAGGAAAACCTCACATTACCATAGAGCAGCGGTTCTTAAACTGTGATGGTCCGCGGACCCCGGGGGTCCGCAGCACCTTCCTAGGGGGTCCGCGAATAATCCTGGGGAACACTCAAGACTGAAGTTACCTTTGGGTGCTTCCCAAAGATTTTAATATGAGGTAAAACACTACTTGAAGGGGGCAAATTTTCAAAAAATTTCTGGGAGAGGACCCCCATCCCCCTGTGAGTTTTGACTTCTATTTAAATTTTTTCCTTGAAAATTCTGTGGGTTACAAGGAGCTGATTTCTTTGAGTGTAACCAAAAATGCCTCAAAATGAACTAAAACACTATTTTTTGAAGGAAATTTTAAAAATTTTTCTGGGGGAGACCCCCGACCCCCCATTACTATTTCAAGTAAATGTCAAATTTTAATATGGAACATTAGGGGATACCTCAGGAATAACGTTGAGTCAACCCCCTCTGAACTCATCTTGGGGGGCCGCGGTGTCTGGTTGTTACATAAAGGGGGGCCGCGGCGATCAAAAGTTTAAGAACCGCTGCCATAGAGCATAGAGGATGCGACACCGTTGCTGCATCCTATTACGTCTCAAATTACGCAAAATCATTCAGACAAGTGTTTTCAATGGCTTAGGAAACGTTGGGCTATTTTTAGTAAAATTTACACCAACAATAAGTTACACATTAATTCTTTATCTGGTCCGATGCCTCGAACGTTTGAATTTCCCATGGCATTTCCCGTCTGAAAGATACTTTTTTTCATAAAGGAAATGACGCATCCTTTGTTCACCTTTACTTTTGCCTATTTTTTTTCTTCAAAACATAGAATGCAGCTCCCGAATTAGCACCTCTTATAAAAAGTATGTATCTATTTATTTTTAGTGGAGAATTACAATTTTATCGCCATATATAGTGAACTTAATTGGTCCGAATGCATTCTGAGAGGACCTTATAAAAGAGCCCTTCATGCTTTATTAAGTGCTTTTTAAAATCGACAGTAGGTATAGTAAAAATAGTGGTAGAGGTTTTTTTTAGTTCCAATGGACAGAGCATAACCCTCTCCCTCACAAAAGCATAAATGCAGTTATTATTAAAATTTTTATAAATTTAAAGCGATTTTACATTTAAGTTTATAAAAATATTACTGGGAAGTAAAAAACATTATTCATCTATGTGTTATGTCAACTTTTGTAATTTAATACTACTGTATGAACAGCCTACTGGGGTCTATTTGGAGCACAGTGTAGGGTTAATGTGACATGATATAGAATTCAGAAATAAGTCATTCAGGAATTTTATATAAATGCCTTTTTTATTAACATATGCTAGTATCATATTACTATATGCAAAAGTTTTTGTGGACGAAACTTCTCCACATTTTTTTAAACATTTTTCAGCACAGCCCTTTTGAATGGTTGTGAAGCAGCTAGTACCCATATTTTGCTTGACATTTCTCCTCAAACCTGTTTTAGCTGTCTATGTAATATCTCCAGCACTTCTACATCTTATCAAAAATTGATAACTTTAATCACAAGAGGGAAATCTTGATTGTTCCCAGAAAAGAGAACCTTATTTGAATTTGATGCTGCTTTCTTTGATGAAGTTATTTGATGTTATTTTCTCAGAAAGACTTCGCGGGACGCCAGTTGGAAACCCCTGGTCTAAAAAATAAAACTAATTTGGGAGGATAGATTTCCTCTCTTAGAACGTTGCGAAATCTTCTGCCAGTTAGTAGGAGCTGTTGCTTTTGCTGTTCGCTCTTAATTAAATTCTCCTTTGGCTTTGACCATCATCAGGGAATTCGTCGAATGCAGTCCATGGGTGACATCGATCGAATGCAACACTTAAGCAGCATAATTACATGAAACATTATACTACAGAAATAACCGTCTGCTTAAAGAAGTGACGCAGTGAAGTCCTTTACACAAACACGTTTTGGACGCTGATAAAAAAAATGGGGGAAACCCAACGGATGAGGAAATCTATCTGATTTTCAGATGGACGATGGAAGAAAGTTCTTTCTCGTCCCAAACGGTCTCTTCTGTGTGAGGTTTTTGGAATTAGATAAAACATTGTTTATTTCTCTCTCTTTTTCAAAACATTGGGAAAATTTGGCCTTTTGGGTAAGTTATTTTTATTTGTAATAAATATTACAAAATTTTTTTTATTTGTAAAAAATATTACAATATTACTAACCTATTATATTCAGAAAAATTTCGGAAGGAAATTTGAATTTAGAGGAATATGAAGAGTATAAGTTGTTTTTCATGATAGAAAATTTCTTTTTTCTTCTTTTTTAGTAACATAATATATGTGACTAATGTCAATATATTGTAAATAGATAGCTATCTACCAGTAGGAAAATGGCTATTACGTAATTGAATAGAGCCCAGTCCCTAGTAAATAATTAATTGTCTCAATCAATACCCACAATATTTTGTCAAGTATAATGAATATAAATTAAGCAACTTAAGGGTCCGTTTTGTTCCTTTATTTCATTCATCCACTTTAACTAGGATTCTTTCTTTTTATTTTATTGTTGCAAATTCTGAAGATATCTCTTTCTACTCACTTATTCAAATCATGGTTGTCGATCTCTAGTTTGGCATGGAGGACAAGGGCATTAGACGAGGGGGGGATTTGGGGATAAATATCCCCTCTAGAGTTAGAAAATTTCTTTTTTGACCATCGGAAAGGGATAAATTTACCCCATAATAAATTTACCCTCCGAATTTTTTTTATGTTTCCGTCATTGGTAAAGGAGCACTCCCCTCCGAAATCCCATATTAATATTTAGCATAATAATACTTCAATCTTAAATTTTTGTCGGTGGGAAAACATTATTCGTCTTTTTTGAAGCATTGTTAATTCTGTATTTGTATTATCTCTCCAGGTCTGAATTTCAAATCAATTCATAACATCTTCAGAATGCACTTGATTTTGCTTTACTATTTGCTGTTTCATCTGGTGTTGGGTACAGCGCACAGCGGCTGTTCCCAAAAGTGTCAACCCTCTGCGGACCCCTCTGCGGAAGAACTTAACAACTCAGCATCGAAAACTCCTCCTCCGTTCCCTTGCTCTTGTTCACCTAGCTGCTCAGTATACAGAGACTGCTGCTATGATTCTCAGTATCGTGACTCAAGTAAGGATGCCGTTTATTTAAAATAAGTTTAGTATTGCATTATTATTAGGCATTAGTAAAATTATCTATCATCCGAGGCTTAAGTCGGACTCCTGCCATTTTCATGGGCCTCACTTCCTCAGGAGCCGCACCCCCTTTGCCTTAAATCCTATCCGCTTTGCGGATGGAGCTTGGATATTCCAAGTGGCATAAGACAACAACAACAACAACAACAACATTATTTTTTAAAAATGTTTACAAAATTTAGAATTTTTAGTTACATGTTGTCTCTAGTTCCTTTACCATAATCTTATTTGTGAAAACAATAAAACTCTTAAGATTGATATGTGATATGCCATGTGTTTATCTTTATAGCATCAGTAAGTTTGGCAGGTTTAAATGGAAAAATGGGGAGTGTTCCCCTTAGGTGGGTGAAGGGTTAGGGTACTTTTAAGGCTCTAAGGGGGCGTCATTCCAAAATTCTATTCATGATCTTCAATTAATTTAACCATTAAATTGAGAGACTATAACATGAGAAATATTTTGGTTAATCTTACAATTAAACTGAAAAATTTAAATTGTTTTAAAAAAGAAAATATGCGTCTAGCATCTTTGAGATTCGACTGGGGGTTGGTACATTTTCCCACTTTGACTGTGGTGAGGATTCATGGGCGCCCATATGTTTGAATTCAGGAGGGGACCCAAGAAAAATTTTTGCAAGTTAGCCAGTCAAGCCCAAGCAAGTCAAGCCCGCCAAGTTTCTTTTTGAGGGGGTTGGTTGATAATTATTTCAAAGGGACCCCTTCACAAGTTCTTAATGCAAAATATTTTGTAAAAAAATAATGGAGTTTCAAGCAAAAAGGGGTATCTAAGAGTCCTCCCCATAAAAGGTTTCGAAATTTTATTCTTAAAAGTAGTGTTTTAACTCATTTGGGTAACTTCTAAAATAGGATCGCTCCTACACCGAGCCGCAAAATTTCAAGTAATTAATTTTACGTAACTTTTCCGGTGCAAGGGGGGGGGGGCCGGGCCCCCCTTTGCCCTTATGTATGGGCGCCCATGTGAGGATTTGATTTCCCTTTCCTTTTGGCCTTTTGAGGATTCACCACAAATTTTTTTTGGATGCTTTTTTATCATATTTTGTAAAAAATTAAAGAAACCTAAAAATTAATCCAAAATATTTTTTAAATTAAAATATAAATGATTGTGAAATTAGGATGAGAAAATTTAGTGGTTTATAAAACCCAAATCCTTAGTGTCTAGTGTCTAGTCTATGAACTGAACAATGGGTTGGTTTTTCTGTCGTCCGCTAGATGGTAGCACCACAATGAAAGTGGCACCCCTCGAAAGTTCTTTCCAGTCCTTTCTTTCGATATAACTCGCTAATCTTGTAACATTCGAATAATTTCGAGTCTTTTCAATGAAAAATTCACGTTAACTCCTTGGAGGTTTTCTTAATACAAATTTTCTTTAATTGAAAGTACTTTTCAACTTTTAAGGGTGCAGTGGCGGATTAATGCAATTTTGTGGGTGGGGGCGGTTAGATCGAATATTCAATTTACAGTAGGTCCTCCCTGGTATATAATTTTTTTAAATCTAGTATACTGCTAAGCTGTTTTGAGACTTTTTAAACTGATATGAAATAAGTTTAAAAATAGTGGAGAAGGGGTACATCAATTTGAAAAAATTTGTACGTAAAAAATATGTGGGCAGTATAGAATTCCTAGCAAAAAGGGGGGTCTGGGGGTCCTCCCCCAGAAAATTTTTGGAAATTTGACCCTTAAAAACAGCATTTTAACTCGTTTTTATCCACTTAGTCCGACTTTTGAAGGGGAGGCTGGGCCCCTTTAACCCCCCTTATGTACGCCTCTGGCCCATGACATGGTATTGGGGATCTCCCCCTAAATTTTTTAAAGTTTAACAAGCATCTAAGTGTTTTTCAGACACGTTTGAAGGGTATAGACGTCCTCTGTTGAGTGGTTAATCATAATTATAACACCTAAAGTAGGGTCTAAAAAGTTTAAGGGCAGGCTCAATGGGGGTCCAAAGTATTTAGGTATATTTGCACTCGGATACGCTCCTGAATAAGAACTTCTATCTTATCATCATAGAAAATGACTTAAACTACTCTATAAGCAAAGAAAGAAGAGGGGGGGGGGGGTCCGGGGGTCCTCCCCCGGGAAATTTTTGAATTTTAGCATGCCAAAAAGTGTTCTGAAACTACTTTTAGGAGATTTTTCTCGGGGGGGGGGCGGTCGCCCCCTCCGCCCCCCCCCTTTAATCCGCCCCTGCTAAGTAGGTACTTCTTATTTAGGGCAATTCAGTGGTCAAGGATACTATCCAGTAGTACCCGCCCATTGGAAATAAAAAAAAAAAGTTATTGAAGACTAATTTTTATTAAAAAATCAAACTTGCAAATTTGCGAACAACTCTTCTTTATTGAGGCCTAAAAAAACGCTATTTTTACATGCTAATATCTCCTCTAATATTTAAGATATTTTCATGAAGTTTTTTCTATACTTTTGCCATGATATTGCAAACAATTTTCAACCTGAAGTTTTCGTTCTATCTCCTTTGGTTTTTTGATCATTTTTAACGGACTTTCGAAACACCCCCTGTATGATTTCCTATTTACTAAATACCCCCCTCTTGCAGACAGGACTGTGAAGCAGTCCGACACGATGTGCTTGTCCTTGGAAGGGGCCGGCCATTTCCGAGCCGTGGCCAAATGCCCTCCGCAATGGCCCAAGTCCAACCAGTTCTGCAGGGAGAGTATCGGACACCTGCCACCCGTAACCAGCAAGGCCACCGGTGTCACCTACGCCAACGTCTACTGCGCAGTGTGCCACGAGGATGGGGAGGACTTGGTCACATGGAGTGTGGAACTGAGGTACTTACAAATAGTTTTAGATTTGTTTTATTTGGCGATCAACGTATATTCCCGATGGACGGATATCTGAGGAGGTTAAATATCTTTCTAAGGACTTTCGCGGTGTTGTAATTTATGAGCCAATATTTCGGCATGGATTTGTCCCGTCATATTTCTGAGCTAGATCATAAGACGATAGTCTTTTATTCCCTTTCAAATGTTCCTCTCTTATAAGGTTTCACTGAAACAAATTTCAGAGAATAATTCATCTTTCATAAAAAATATCGACCAACACAACGCGCCGTTTATTCAACAGGATTTTTATTTACCAGCGATATAAAATTAGAATCAAATCAAACTATTTTAGCGAATGACTTACTTGACTTATTATTTATTGACTTATTTCCTATTACATTCCATTACTGGAGCATAGGGCCACCGCCATGTGTCTCCACCTGACTATTGAATTGAATTGAATGGGGGGGTTTGAGACATATACGACCTAGATACGGCCGTTTCGTCTACTTCTTCTAAAGTACTACTGTAAAGATACTAAAGGGAGACAGAGTATCGAAAAAGAATAATACAGACGTAAGATAACTAAGAGCTCCCCGCCCTAGGGGAGAGAAGTCTAAAACACATTTAGCTGCTGTCCGCGTCTCTAAGAAAATTTCCTACAGCTTGTAGATATCTTTTGGATTTGTTTGCACGGTTCATTAACGTATAAAATACAATATCTTTTCCCTTAAAATCTGTTTTCTCTTTCAGTTTTTTCCTTATCTCAGAAAATTTGCCACAAATTGTAAAACGATGCTCTGCAGAGTCGTACACATGGCACTCTGAACAAAGAGGAGAATCTACTAAATTGAACTTAAATAACAAACTGTTTGTTGGAAGCATCCCAGTGAAAAAGCGAGCAATTAAAACATCCATTTCTCTATTTTTTAACCATTTAAAATTTATAGGATCGTCAAGAACCTTAAAATCAGAGTAATATTTGGAGCCTTGCCATTCAGATTTAGATATATTTGAAAAGAAACCACCGACTTGTTTGATTAAGTCCCTCATTGCAAACCATTTAAGATAATGATGTTGAGAGTGATCCTTGATCGAGGCCGCCAAAGCGTCAGCCTCTTCATTCTCTTTTATCCCAACGTGGCTTGGGGTCCAAACGAATGAGATACTACAAGCCCGAGAGCTTGCCTCTTGTAAGGCACTTTGAATTTGCAAAATTACACACGGAGATCTGTAAGTAATATTCATCAGAGCCATTAGGATAGATTTGCTGTCTGTAAGAAATATATAACGACCTTGATCCTTCTCTTTGACGAAACTCTTGATCGCTAGGAACAGAGCGATGGCCTCGGCGGTAAAAATCGAATTTACTTTAGGTAGTTCTTTTAGGACCCTCTCATTTCTTTTAAAGTCTATTCCCGCCGCTGCAGTGTAAGACTCCGTTTTGGAAGCATCAGTTGCTATAACGAAATAGTCCCGCCTATAAGGTGCGATAAATTCTTCAAAGAGGAAAACTATTTCTTCTGGAATATTAGTTTTTTGGAATGGTAGGTCTGATGTATGAACGAAAATATTTTTGTATGGGGTAAGGACCGGAGGAGTGAATTGAAACCTGACTATTGGAGGCAAGATGATTTGCCTCCTTCCATGTCACTCCAATATCCTTTAGCTCACCTCTCTCAATTGTCATTCGCCAAGTCATTCTAGGCATTCCCCTCTTTTGATGGCCCTGGGGGTTCCAGTCAAAGACCTGTCTGACGGATTTTCATGACGTTGGTTTCCGTAAACAGGGTGTTTTTACGTTGATGGGTGTTTAGCCCATCGCACTACCCTCCTCATTTGTCCGGGCTCTATGAGTACAGAACTAATATTTTTTTTTATTACCTCCAGGTGTTGCCAAGAGCACGAAACCAAACGCAACCGCTACTTCTCCTACCGGGATGACCACCTGTGGAGCCGACTGCGGGGCGGTGACCGCCGCCGCTGCCCCTGCCGCTTCCATCCCCACCACAACTCGACCGCCTTCCTGTCGGGGCTGGAACTGCGCGACTGCGGCCGCGACCCCGAGATCTCCCGCTGCTCTTCCTCCTGGAGCGGCGAAGAAAAGCGCCTCTGTCCCCTCTACAAGGACCCCGTGTACGTGGGAGACCGCGTCTACAAGAACCCCCACTGCGCCAAGTGCAACTTCAAGAAGGAACGGGACGCGCAGTGCGTCCCTGCCGTCGTGGCGAGGATGTTCGCCATGGGCGCCAACTTCACGGAGATCGCTCGCTATTGCGAGGATCGGAAGCTGAGGGTGTGCTTGCACTACATGCGCGGGATGAGCAAGGGGTTCGAGTATTCTTTTTCGAAGATTCTGATTATCAATACGCCGTCGTGCATGCCCGATCCTGGGGAGCTGTGCTGTAAGGGGGAAAGGTACCATTACAAGTCCAAGAGGTGTAAGAAGTTGCATTCATAACCGTAACCACCGTGAGATAGGATCAGAGCACTTTACACCTAATTACAATTCAGGATCACATAAATACATGTGAAAAATTTCTAAGCATGGGCCGAAAACTTCTCATCGGATTATGCAGCGATACCGATACTCTACATGCGGCCCCGGCAACTTTTTGAAAGTGACCAAGGCACAATCTAATAGTAAATTAACTTCTCTTGAAGCATTGTCGATTGTGAAAGTTCTGTCAGTCTCGGGCACTTCTAACAAAATTCGCCAATGGTTTCGCACCAGTTGAAATAGCTATCTTGTTAATGTGGCCCCGCTGGATTGAGGAGATCTGGAGTTGTAAATTGGCCTCCAACCAAGTCATTTCATTGACTGGCCACATAGCTCTAGGTTGGTAACAATCACCCCAGAACTTTTGACTCTTAGGAATTCATTTGTTAATCAATTAACAACTGAAAAAAATTTAAGTACTTTTTTTTGTTGGCCTTACTAACAAAAAAAAATATTACATAGTATTCTTTTGGAGAGAACAGTTTGGAGCAGAGTTCCAAGAGACACAAAATTTTAGAATTAGCTAAAATCTAAACAATTTTAACTCCTGTTCAAATTTATTTCCAACAATTCAACTTTGTGTTATGTTTATTTAAATGAAATAAATAAAAAAAAAAACTTTTTCAGTTACCCCCAATCCCCATCACATTTATAATTTTCACGATACCTAAAGTAAAATGAGCAAGTTTTTAATCTTTTACATCAATTAACCTAGTAAGAGAGCTGATGATTAAAAAACTAATTTGGGTGTAATACAAATCACATTGTTGAATTATTTTGGGGAACATTAAGGGAAAGTTGTAACTCACAGAATAATTTCTAGAATGCAGAGAATCATACTATACTCTGTGTAAATAGAACCGGCGGTTGACCTTGAGTTTTTTCTCAATGTATTTCTTCTTCATTGCCATGGTAAAGAATGACGTGAAACCGCCGATTTTATTTACAGACTATAGTTTTTAGATTCTGATAATACATTCCAAAGAAAACATCTGAAATTTTACAAACTGTAACACCACTGTAGTTAAACATGTAAGGTAAATCAAAAATAGTATGTCAAAATAAAAGAAACAAATTTCTGATTTAATACAATTTATTTCTCCAAACAGAAGTGTATTCAGCTGCCTCTCTCAGGTTGAATTATTTACACACATAATGCTAGGATCTAAAGATCCTATATGCTTTATATATTTATATATTTTACAATTAAATACAATGTACATTCTATAAAACTGGAATCACAGCCAACTTGAGTTATAGTCAAATAATTTGACACTTAAACAGAACAAAGGTAAAAAAACTCACACGGGAAAAGAAATCAGAAAAATCAAACACCTTTCTTGTGCTTACATTTTATCACATGAGGCAACTTATTCCAACTGTTCTTTTTAAATAAAATGAAAACAAAACAACTTACTTATAATTAAATAACAAAGAATTTTACGAATAGAAGAAAACATTTGTCAGTAAAAGGAAAAATCACAACCCTAAAGATTAATCTAACAATAGTCAATGAAACATGGGATCAATACAGAAAAACAGATGAAAAAGGAACAGAGAATTGTACATAAATTTTTTTCTTATTATGGTTCATTTATATTAACAAAAGATATAAGATCAAAGATATCAAATTATATAAGATCAAAATTTAAAAACAATTTGAAATTTGGATACTAGACCAGTTATTTAGTTAACTCCACTTAATGTGATCATGGTTAATGCTATCAAAATGGACAAGTCCCACACAATCACTCCTATATTATTTAATGTAAAATATGATATAAACTTGATATCTCAAAATCGAAGGGACCCAAAAATAAATTTGAGATATCGCGTTAACGAGATAACAAGATAACTCCAAATATAAAATGCCAGTGAACTGACTTAGTGGTTAGAGCATCTGACTGCGAAGCCGTACGTCTGGGGTTGGAATCCCCGTTTGGCATGGATGTTAGTTCCTGTCCTTGTGTGTGATGAATGAATGTGGCCCCCCTATAAAAAGTGGTTGTGCGAGCGGATATAAGCATTTGTTGCGGGTAGCAGTACCTCACCTGTGTGGCTCCGGCCCACAGGTGCCTGCTGGGTAGCATAACTTCATAGAGCAATTCAGTGGTCAAGGATGATAAATCCAGTACTCGACCATAGGTTAAAAAATATAAAATTAATTAATACTTTATTTCATGGGAGAAAATATTTCCTTGAGATATGAAGGTTTTTGAGATAAAGAGTTGAAAGAGATACTGTAATGTCACTTCATGTTCTCAAAGCTTGTCCATTTAAAAATGTCCTTTTTTTTTCAAATTTCATTTTGAAGGTCAATTTATACAAGCAACCATCTGCCCCCTTTTTTTTCTTTTGAAAGCCAGTAAGAGTTTATTACACTGTTATTTGCTTTAATTTTATAAAAAGAAAACATTTGATTTTTCTAAGCATACATAGAAAGAGAATGGTTAGGGGTAACAGAATCCATGCTTGTGAATAGTGAAGGGATGACACATGATGTGGTTCATGTAAATTGTTTTAAATAAATTAATCACAACTAGATAATTTTGATTTTAACACAAACACTCTAGTAACACTGTTTGCTGCTTGTTATTATAGAATCACTTATTATTATCAATCTGATATCGCTAGTTTAATCTCAGCCAAAAGCAATAATCACATTAAGTGGAGTCAACTGTACTTTGAAGATCAGTATGGTTAGTAAGTTCTAAAATAAATCCTTTTTAGTACCATGACAATTTTACTTGGTCTTTATCTTACATTAAGTAAATATATACACTTTGAGTATTTAAAAACCTTAATTAAAACACAGACATTCTAGGTTGTCAAATTTTAACTGTTTTAAAGCTACTTAAGATAAAAATTTCACATATTTTAAAACTAATTAAAATATATACCCCTACTTGAGTATCTTCAGAAAAATCAAATAAAAATTGTATCCTTTATAAACAATACAATTGTAGAACATGTTGTTAAAAAATGTAATGAGATCATTGTATTATGTTAAAAGTTTAAAACAAAATCAGATTGGAAATGGATGGAAACCAATTAGCAGATAAAACTGAGAAATAAAAAAAATGATTGAATTGTTGAAATAATATGATTTTATTTAGTATATTCCTAATGGGCCTCATTTTTACTTCAACACATGAAGCATCTAATTCTATTTCCTAAATTTTACACTATTCAATACTAATGGTACTTGTCAAAAATTGATACTGTTGCAAATACTACTGTGTAAAGCACTAGGCAAAATGGCACACATTGTAGAACAGTCTTTAC
The DNA here is from genome assembly GCA_963680715.1 of Tetragnatha montana. NCBI lineage: Eukaryota > Metazoa > Arthropoda > Arachnida > Araneae > Tetragnathidae > Tetragnatha > Tetragnatha montana. Next base: position 27,998,602 of record OY796677.1, read on the forward strand.
TTTTATGATATACAACCAGCATTTGTTCAAACTGTGACACTAGCAATTACAGCAAAAAGTTGGTGTTAAATATTTGATAAAATTAGTTACTAAAATGCAATTTAATGAAGTACTGACTTAAAAAACACTGATTATCTAGATTGCCAAATCTAGTCAAATTATTAAGTAAACATTTGTGCAGTTAGTTTGAGATCAATTTATATTAATAGAATTTTCTACCCATAATAGTTGTCCAAAACCACATTTCCAAACTAAAACCGGCATCACACAGGACTAACAAGCATTATAATGACTAACACTAGAGTGGCACTTATTTTTTAACTTCTAAAAATTTAATGCCTATCCCCTATGTAAATTAATTTATAATAATAAAAAACAATGGGGACAAAATTTAAGCTCAAACAACCACAACCCTCAAGAATCACAATTTTTTTTTCAATTTTTAATGAAAGTCATATTTCACATTTATTTATACAGCTAAGCTTTTTATGGCAAATATACTTTATTTACAATCATTTAAGCCTTGTATCAAGTAGTTTGGGCTGTGATTCTAATTACTTGGAAATTATTTTCTATTCAGTAGTAAATATTGGCAAGGATCACAGCAACAGCTCCAGATACTTCAAGTACTGAGAAACTTGATATCCTAATTACAAATTTTGAGTGAAATTTTGCATTTTTTTTCTGTAATTGGAGCAATATTAGGTTGGGGAAGCACCAAAATTTTAACTTTTGTAGAATCACATACAGCAAAGGCCACTCTAGTACCATGTAACTGCAAAAGATTAATTTTATGTACTGTACTTTTACTTGAATGTCTTTCAGTGAAAAATTATTCAGACCCCCTGATATAGCAACCCCTGCATTAAAACAATGCTACTGACCAACTCAAAATCCTGGAAAAATTCTTGTTCTGAAGGTATGAATGGTTCGGTCAGGAATGTTATAACTACAGCCATATGTAAACACAACTCAATTGTAGCTACAGCGGCGAAAAATTTCTTTTATAATAACGTAGCTACTATGTAGTTGCGTTAAGAACCCATGATGGGACCGGATTCTTTATAAAAGATGTTGTTAATGCTGCAGTCCTGCAATTATTTTTTAATTGGACCTAAATTTGCGCATTCTTGTTGAGTGCCGAGATTTTCGGGAGAAAAAAAGGAAATTCCGGGATTCCTGGTGTTAAAAAACATTTCTGGGACTACTCATGAAAAGTAGCACTCCTGCTTTCATTAAAACGACCATATATTTTTGGTCCCATGAGGGGTTGCTCAAATAAGAAGGTTCCTACTGTGTAAACAAAACAAAAGTTCATCTTGCAGTTCCATGTATTAGTCTCTTTAATTAAAATTCACATCACATATGTAACATTAAGGACATTCCAAATTTGTTATTTAAGGATTAAAAGCACAATAACATCCATGACCAGATCAATTAATGCCTTACCAACCATTAACTTTCATCATTGCACATACCTAATTTTCACAAAAAATTGCTCAAGCGAAAAAAAATGACAATAATTTAAATAATCAAAGCTGTAGTGTAAAAAAGTTTTAAGAATTCAAAGAGAATGTCCTGGAAAAAATACATGCTGAAACAATATTACAAGCAAAATTCCTCAAATGAAAAGCACAACCTTTGTCATCACAGTAACAAAATAAAAATTTAAACTTATATATTAAATAATGTATCTAAAAGTCAAGCAGAACTTATACTAAAGGCAGCAAACACATTAATCTATAAGTGTTTTTACTAATAATTACATGACAGCACTAGCGTTCTCTCATTAAAACTTTTATCACGATAAAAAAGTAGAATTTATTTTATAATACTTTTGAAAGTCAGGTCTCTGTTAAATGTTTGCTCCCTTTTGTACAATTATAGTCTAGGTATTAAAAATGGATTAAGGATGAGTTATACTAATCCCAAGGAGTGTCGATTTCATCCCAGAAATCAGGATTAAGGTGAATTATCGAATGTTCTTGAGCGATTGAGGCTAACTCTTTTAGAAATTCTTCTAAAACAACAGCACACAAAATGGCATTTTTTGCTTTGATGGATTCCATCTCACCTTCAAGAGAATATGGGGTGGGTTTGCTGACATACCTATATGAAAACAAGTTTGCGAATGAGGATAAAAAAAGATAATAGTACTACAATTTACAATGAACTCTTTTTAGCCATCAAAAGAAATAAAAAGTACAAAATAACAGAAAATTGTGGCAGAGATTTGTTTTTACTCAAAAAACCCTTTTGAATTAACATTAAAAGAGATGCATTGAATCAACATGAATAAGATAAATTTACTTCACTATACTATTTTCATTAACTATATAGAAGATTCCTTTTATAAATCATAAAAAAATTAATAAAAGCAAGACGGCCGCTTTTTTATTTGAAGTTTAAAAACTCAGTATATGATTTCAAGAACATAAGTAGTTTAACTAACCTGTATCCTTGGCCATCAGCTATGGACTCGAGCACAGGTTCTTTACTTAAGTTATGGTCTCTTCTCAGAAAGCTGCTCTTGCGAAACAGGAAACTGGTTAAACTTCTACGCCGTGGCTCACCTAAACAACATAAATGAAAATTTCAATTAATATAATAAGAATTCCTCTAGTTTAAGTATTTCTTTTTTGAAAGAATTCCATAAAAGGGATAAAAAAAATCTTTTTCCTTCTCTTGTTATTAATAAGTAAAAGGTATATTCCTAACGGGTCTGGTTCAAAATCCCAACAATCAGTTGCCCGACATCATTAGCTTGCCACCAATGCGATACAAGGGGAACGAAGGAAGTCTAGTGTCGGGCAAATGAACAAATCCCATTCATAACAGAAAATGTTGAAAAACCTTTATACATAAAACTATTACTGTAATAAAATTGAAGGCGAGCACAGCTATATAAAATAGAAATTAGGAAAGAATATTCTTGATAAATATTATCTGATAGTATTTCATAAAGACATGTTCATAAATTATTAATATTAATTTGATCTAATAACTCCCTAAATTAAATTAACATTTATCATAAGAATATTCATAAAAGATTTACTAAGGGAAAGTCAATAGTTCTAGAATTCTCACTCATCATATCTATTTAAAAGTAGTCAACATTAACACCAACTTTCAAACAGCATAATTTCATTTTATTCACTTGCAGGACCAAGATAAAAAAGAAACTTCATTCCTACAATTATTCAAATTGTTTAAATACACAAGTTATGGACACACTTGATAGCTGAGTAAAAGTAGATAATTGTTTTCAGTTTACCTCTTTGTATTTCTGAAACTGATGATGAGTGCACCCTAGATAAAGAATCTGAATAAACTCGATTTGTAATAGGTTGTGTCAGATGCTGCACTCTAGTGAAGAGAAACTGTTTGCTTTGATTCACAAGTTCATCATAGTTGTCTATAGTATATGAGTAGCTGTCAACCTTATGCTTTAGTGAACCTAGAACCTGGAATTAAAGAAACATTTCTATCATATTTACGTTTACAGGATTAATCCAACTAAAATTTGAAGTCGGTAAAGAAACTTTCAATTTCAAGCATCTAAATTTGTGATAGTTTTCCCCAGTTTTTAGAATAGAAAAGAATTTATTGGACATAACATACAAAAAACATGCCTTATAACAGAAGCCACAACATCCACAATAACACAAACACCACAAACACCATACACATACTCTTAAGGTTAGTAATACTTTAAGAGGTTATTACTAAACTAGATATTTTTGCTGAATTGCAATTTCAATTTAAAAAAAAAAAAAAAAATTAAAATAATTGTCTGCCAAAAATACTAGAACAGTATCATCAGCCAAAGTTATAATTTCACAATTTAAATTTAATTGGCAAAAATCATTTATAAATATTAAAAACATTAAGGGTCCCAAAATAGATCCCTAGGAAACACCACCATTAATAGGTAACTCCCATTACTACATAATCATCTACTTTAACTATTTGCGTTCTTCTGCTTAAATAGGGGATTCAAACCATGAGTAAATATTTCCTCTTATACTTTTATTTGGATATTATATTTTTTTTACAAATATACAGCAATTAACTAGCAATTATTGTTGGTTACTCAGATTAAAAGTAAAGCAGAACTTATTCAGGTAAAAGATTTGGAATTTTGGATTGAGTTATGCTACACCTAAGTGTTGTTAAATAAGTAATGATTGTTTTTATAAGAGATAAATTATATATATTAAGGTTTTAAAAATTAAGTGAGTTAGTTTAATAAGACTTGCCTGAAAGAGAGAACGGACAGTTGGCTGGAACACCAAAGTTGGATTCAACAAAAAAGAACGCAGCAGAGGCTGAGGGTAACAGGCTAACCGGGAAATGATGCCAGTCAAATGTAAATTTGTGAAGACATCATTCTGCATCATCATCTCAAGTCTCGTAAGGATAATGCTAAGAAACGGTCCAATATTCGGTGTTCCAAAAGACTCCCAGCTACCAGGAGACGCTGGACTGTTGCTACTTTTGGTGCTGGTTTCAGACACCGAAGATGAACCGAGCTTAAAGTCACTTCTGGAGGGGACCGAAGGGATGGAAATGAAAAGGGAGTCTTTCTGGTCCCCCAATTTGGCACTGAGGAGGTTGAGCTGGGCAATATCCGAGTCTTTCTCCGACACACAGCTGTCTCGTGACTCAAAAACACCTGAGTCCGCGTTCGAGCACTCGTCTTTGACATCCACCAGCTCGGTGTAGCACAGCTGTATCTTTTCGGCGGGACCCACCACGTCTGCTTCCAGATCATTTAGGAACCCATCTATCGTCTCCAAGCTGTTTGGGGTGTCTGTCGAGCACACTAAGCTCCAAAACGTCTCGTCCTCGGCATTGACTATCTGCTGAAGAATATCACTGGTAATAATTTCGTTGTGCTTGCCGAGGTCTTCCGGCACTTCGGTCGCCTCGGGGGGACGGGACTGCTTGAAGCTGTCCTGCAGAACCGCCACGTTCTCGGTGGACAGTTCCAGCACGCTCGAGTCGTCCTCGCAGACCTTCTGCAGCAGCGGCTCCCTGGCTTTGGGATAGCTATTGTTATTTACAGGCGGACCGTCCAACAGCTTTCCGACGTCCTTGCACGGGGAAGGTATGGTGGCGTTGGGAGGGGGGTCGACCCCGTCGTAGGTTGCTGACCAGCACCGGCAGGCCAGTGTGCAGGCACGGACATTCCTATGGGCATCACGGAGGTAGTCCATGTAGCTGGATGGCTTGAGGTCCTGCGCGGACCACTCAGTGCGCGAGAGTATGCGGTCAAGGTCACCGAAGGCGAAGCTGGACGTGGAAGGGGATCGCTGGTGCCGCTTGATGCGCAGGCTGCCACCGCGGCTGAGTGCTGGGGGAAGGCTGCTGAAGGGGGTGTTCAGAGGGGTGCTCTGGCTGCTGGGGAGGGCGTTGCTGAATCCGTTGCTTTGGAGGACAGAGGAGGACGGGATGAGGGAGAGGAATTTGTCGGCTGCTTGGTTGTAGATGTCCATGTCCCGCACACGGCTTCTTTGACTGACCATGACGTGGCTACAGGGAATCAAGTACCTGAACCAGGGGGGAAAAGTAAGATGTTATCAAACGATGCAATGAAACCTTCACATGAGCAAGCTTTAAGCCTCCTGTAGAGATGCAAGCATGCAATTTTTTAAGATTATTCTGTGAAATGTGGTAGGAAAGTAGGTACAAAAAAAGTTAACTACAGATCCCCAGTTAAATTCCATGTATAATAATAGAAAAAGCACTTTAAAATTTTTTTTTTCTTTTGTCAGAACACTTATGCTAAAATAGTTCCATAATAATCATTTTATTTCATTGAAAAACATTTTATTTCTAAACTATTTTTTTTTAATTTCTTCCAAGATATTTGGTTCAAAATTAATTTACATATTTAGAGTGAAGTTTTATTTTTAATAAAAAATAAAATAAAACGACAAACCTAAACACAAGCTCAAATAAAACATCTTCACAGTTAAGATCCAATAAACTTCGGAAGAGAGTCATTGTGACAATGCACAGCTGAAAAACAAACAAAACAAGTTAGTTTATGAAATTTGGGATAAAACCATAAAAGGTTACTATACTTAACAGAAGGAAATTCTTCATAACACTTTATAGTAATCATACATCTTAATATGTCTCACGAGATAGAGTATGATTTCATTTCCTAGAAACCCATATTTCAAATTTTTGGGACATTAGCTTAAATTTTTACTAAAAATCAATCAAGATTTTTAACAATCAAATATCAAAATGTCTTTTTAACCATAGAAATAAAATAATTTTACTGAAATTATAAAATAAATATGACTTACTCTACTTTGAGCCCCCAGTCGATCAACCAAAGAATTTAAAATTCTGTGCCCGTCATAGGTTGCAGTCAAAATGAACTTTAGAAACATTTGCAACAATATAGGCTCAGTGATGGTACGAATGAACAATTCTAGGTAAGCAGTTGTTGCAACTATTTCTTCAACAGTATTCTATTGAAAACAAATTAATCATGAACATGTTTCAATCAGTAATTCACATCATAAAATAAAATATTATCATTAATTAAAAAATGCATGAATCAAGGACTACATAAAAACACAGAGGATATTAGTATAAGTACACAAAAAGTACTATAACTGATATGTTGATGAAACAACTGCTGCAATATAAAGCTCCTTTCATAAAAGTTAATACTAACACATTAAAATAAGATTAGTCTCAACCAACACACACACTAAAATAACTGTTATAAGCAAGTTTCATTAGTTGTGACATGCTTGAACAAAACAAAAATAATTATTTTAGAAAACTTTTTCCACATACAAACAGTTTTAAATTCAAATGATAGGACAGAATAGCATTTCCAGCTGATGATCCATCTAAGGTTGTTAAAGTACAAAAGTTAAGAGTATTAGCAGTTGTTTTTGCTCATTGTGGTGGCAAGAATATTAAATTGCGTGATTTAGTGAATAAATTAGTAATTAAAGCAGGTGAACATTAAAGCGCTTCATAGTGGTAACACCAGTTCATTAAAAGCAAAATTCAGTGCACTTAATACAGCAAACAGAATTTCTTGGAATTGATAGTTATCAGGTTGGCTTTTACTATTACTAAGTTGTTATTTAGGAATAATGCAACCATAATTGATTTCTAATTTATTTTTTCAAAAAATGAACTAATTAAAAAAGTATTGATAATTATTATAGAAGGTAAATCTCTAGAAGTTGTTATCTTCAATTTTTTTCAGTAAAAAAAAAAATTATAAAATTTTAGCACTAGCAGACCTCTACTTTTAATTGGATTCAAATTATCTTTTAAAGAAATCTGTTGATGAGAAATTTGCAGTTTTTGAGCATGAGTAAGACTTTAAAATGAAAAGTAAGCTAATTTAACATAAAGACAATTAACTTGTAAGACAATACAGTTTTAAAATTAATACTCAAAAGATCACAAAAGTTGCTCAGCATAAATATTAATTTGGTAAATACTTAATGAGCAATGGTTATGAAAAATTAGACATTTTATGTACCTAGAACTAATCCATTTTATTAAAAACAAATATTATTTTGTATAGCATTGAATTAACAAAACATCACAATGTTCTTCCATGGCAAGAACAGAGAAAATGCATGTTTTATTTTTCATTGAAATTATTTGATTACTTTTCTTTAGATTTAAATGGGGATTAAAAAACTCTTGATAGTGTATGTCAGAGTATATGTGAGGCCCCTAGTTTCAAAAACAGACTCTTACCAAAAACAAAATTTTACAGGAGGGAGAAAAAACTGTCATCATGACTAAAACAAGAAAAATTTGAAATTCAATCTATTTGCTGTATACAGCAAATAGATTGAATTCCAAATTTTTTTCAATTTTAATTTCAAATTTTTCTTGTTTTAGTCATGATGACAGTTTTTTCTCCCTCCTGCAAAATTTTGTTTTTGGTAAGAGTCCGTTTTTGAAACTAGGGGCCTCATGTTACAGGCAATGTGATAAATCGGGGCATTATTTATAATGCCCACGTATTTCGGGCAAAGTGATAAATGCCATTGAATTTATCACATTGCTTGCCTCAACTTTGGACATTATTTAATACCTAATTTATCACTTTGCCAATAATATCTAGATACAATATATGCTAATTCTATATATGATTTTCACTAGTGGAATCTTTATTGCATTAAAACACACAACTGATAATTTTATTTAAAGTTAAATTTATTATAGGTAGTTTATAATTTTTTATCACTGTAAACTTTGAAGTAACATAACTATATGTTATGTTTCAGACACATAAAAATAGGATAATATAAATTTTAAAAATTAATATAATGTGGTATCAGAAATATTTTTTCCCCTGAAAGGGCCTTTTTAAAAAGTTAGAAAGGAAGGAAAATAGTGGTTTGTAATTCATTTAAAAACCAATTCATATACTAATTAAGATTATCTACCCAAAGTACAACAAATTATCCTTCTAGGAATAGTTTTATTTCAAATATGATGTTGTTGTGAAGTATTTAAACCAATTAAAAAATTTGGTTAGATTAGTTTCTAATCATATTATGCATTTTATGGAATGTGTCAATTCTCATATCATTATGAAACTCAATGAAGCAGCTTAAAAATTCAGAAACCTTATATTTTGCAATAACCACAAAACTAGCTCCGAAACTGCTATAAATAAAAATCTCAAGTTAAATACAAACAATCACACAGTAAAAACTTGCAACTAAGGCATACAAATATATATTTTTATAAAATAATAATATTAATAGCTAAAACTGGTCTAAATTAAACAGCTTTGGATAGTATAGGTTCACTTTACAGCTAAGATGGAGTCAGAAAGTTAATTAAAACAGAAGTATTAGTTTCCCCGTTGAAGAGTAAGTACTCCATGCAAACACGTGTTTACGCCATGCATCAAGAGCATGCAACAGAGTGAAAGGAGTGCTTAAGAGTGTTATTCACAGAATCAAATGTCAGGTCACAAAACCGTCAGGCCAAAGCCACAATGAGGAAGAACAACTGCGTACTGACCAAATACTTTGATGTGTTTTCGAGCCTTTCGACAGGCACTGCTACCGCTTCCTGGATAATCCGGACAAACAGACATACAATGCAGCCGCAAGTGGAAATAAAGGAGAAACAGGGTGCAAGTACTTTAATAAGGGTGTAGAGGTATGTTATCAACATAAGAACAGTTTAAACCAGGGTTCGGCAATGTTTTATTCTCATGGCTTTGAAAAAGGAAAACTGATCTCTACGTTAAAAATGTACCAAAGCAGAACTTAAGGTAGTCCTTTATTATATACGGTTCACACATTGTTATGCTAACAGTTCAATTTTGGGTAGAATTACTTGAGACAGGAAAGACATCTTAGCAATGGGAAAAGTTCAGTATTTGATGCTAATTTATTTGGAAGTTAACTCTCAAATTTTTAGAAATTACTACTTATGTATTAAAAGGCTAAAAAATTTATGCTGATAGCTAAAAATAGCCCAGCCATCTAAACAAAGTATGTTTTCAAACTTAGAAAAGACATAACAGGCTGTATTGAATGTGCACAGATGTTGCCGATACCTGGTTTAAAATACTACATACCTGCCAACCTTTATATGACCCAGAAAGGAATTTCTGGTTTTTTTTTTATGCATGCCTGTATCTTGCCAGAATTATAAGAATTTTAATAATAAACTGCTTGATTTTTAGGTGACTGGAGTTGGACTAATTTGTCAAAAAGAGAATATATTTAATTATATAAATGAAGTTTCCTCTCTTCCATATTTCCAATAATATATTTGAAAGGTTTAATCAGAAACTAGCTTACTAAAACACAACCAAGCAGAACATCCTGGAAGAAGTGTGATTTTTTTAGATGACATGGCTCTTTATGTGTAGCTTAATTGCTTGGACTCCTAAATTTTACAATAGCCACAATTTGAAACTAATCTTTTATATACTTTTTACAAATTAATTTCCAGTTTGTGTAGGTCTAAAAGGGTATTTTAAGAATTCAGAAAAACAAATTACTTATTTTTTCATAAGAAGGAAAAAATTATCAGGTTTGGAATTTTGGGTGAAAAACAAATCCAAAAGGTACCATCCCATCCTTAAGACTGACTCAATATGTAAAATGACTTTAAGTCTTTAAAACACTTTTAAAGAGTTGGCCAGGTATGTTATATTTACAAATTTCCTTATGTTAAACACTCAATTTTCCTATTGACCATGCCAACATTTCAAAACCTTTACTCTCAAAAATTCTCATGTGTTTGCTAAATTATAAGTTTAGAAATGATATCATCTTATAGATGCTCTTTTAAGTATTTTTTGCAACACTTCCTCTGGAGGCTTTGTTTTAGGCAATGACAAGAACAAATTTTAAAATGATGGTACACTAAGAACAATATCAATTTCACAAAGAAGAGTAGAAAATTATTTTTATAAGGAACACACAAATGAAATACTAGTAGTAAATGTAAGAAAACAAGAACCTTTCCTGAGAATATTAGGAGATGGGGAAAGAAAACTATGAACATTTATAAGTCAACACAAAAAGAATGATTAGATAAGTGAAAACAAAAATTTAGATCAACCATGAACTATTGAAAGAGTAGATGGCTCACATACTTTTAAAATATTTTTAAGATATTTGTCAGGTATAAAAATAATAATTTGGAATGAAACTCATACATAAAACTACACAGTATAATTTTTATTGTATTATATATAAAACATGTAAAGTGGGATGTAAAGTAGATTAAATACTAAAATTATAGAAAAAGATTTTGTACATGATTAAATAGAAAAAAAACCCACCATTTATGATGTTGCCTTACACATTGTTGGTACTATGTACTAAAACACTAATTTAAAATGCATTAAATTTCAAAAGTTATATTGGTTCCATATCAAAGTGCATTAAAAAGAAGTGTGATACACATTTTTACCCAAGTCATAATATTAAAGAAGATAAAACAATGAAAAGTAATCTTACCTGATGCAATGCAGGACCTAACACCGGAACCAAGAATCCTTGATACAAATATTCCATTAATTGTTCTTGGACCATTGGATGAGCAACCTAAACAAAAAAAAATCAATTTCAATGAAGAATAGGTAGTAAAACGCAAAACAGATTTGCTCAGAATATCTCAAATCCAAGGATATTGTGGAGGTTCCTGCTATATGATTTAACTTAAGATCATGGAATTTATTATATTTCTAATTAATTTAATATACTTCAAAGATAAGTTTTAAGATGCAATTCAAGAAGCAATCAAGAAGAATCCAATTCAAGAAGCAATCTAAATTTAACTATACTCTAAGTAGTAATATTAACACTATGGTAGGGAACCACTATCTTATGCTATGCCTCTAAGAAAGCAAATTTTATTTACCTGAATAACAGCATTGCAAAATTCTAGGGAGTTGAGAAACATTGCAAGTTCAGAAATCGCAGCTATATCTTCAGCAGTAAATTGATGCCAGTCTTCTGAAACAGCAGGTAGTTTTCTGGGTAGGAGGGAGTACAGTCCACTTAGCCCAGTGGCTAAAACCTGAAGCAGTAAAGTTAATAAACTAATATACCCTGTTTCAAAATTACTTAGAAAAATAAATTACTTTTTCTATGACAATTTAAACGATCAAATAACTTACAGGACAAAAATTTGAGTGTTCTGCTATATACAGGCCTATGCTCTCATTTCGCCTTGAAAGGGCCATGCAAAGTAATAAAGCATCTCTTGCTTGTTGGCCAATAGCTCCTTCTCGGTGCACAAATGGAATTAAAAGTGAGAATATCAGAAACCTGAAAGAGAAAACACAAGGCTTTTAAGACATCAATGCTACAAAAGAAAACACCCATATTGAAGACCTTATGATTCTAGCTATTTTGTTAATTTTTCAAACTTAATATTGCTAACTTTGATGAATAAACTGTGTAAACTCATAACCTTAAACTATTTTATGGGTTCAAAATATACATTAGGCAAACTAATGGTCATTTTTTATATTAAGTTATTTGATGAAACTTTTAAAGTATCTCAACTCATGTGCATTAACAGTTAAATAACACCCTTTCGTTAAATAAAAACATTAGACAATGTTTTCTAATATGATGGAAGAAGTTTCTAAAAATTTTTCCAATTATTTAAATAAAGAATATTATAGTACTTAAAACACACAACCTTGTCTGCAAATTACAAATGAATTACATATAGATCCTAAATTAGTAATTTAACTTCTAGATATTCACAATTTTATCAGCAAGTATAATTTGTCGCATCCTTCTGAACAAGATAAATTTAAAAGTTCTGTAAGATTAAAAACTATTTTAAATGACAGAACAATACAAGCACGCAATAGCCAACTATCCTGAATAAGGAAAGTCAGTTATTACTAAATAAGTAACAAGGAAACAATTGATAACCAAAATTTCCATGCTTGAATCTACAAAACAAATGATTCAAACACCATGCTTTGTAATTTATGGGAATGCAAGCAGGATTTAAAGTAGAATGAGATGAAAATTCAATGATGGGTATGTATAAAAAAGATATTAAAAACTTATTCACCTCAAAAAAACAAACATAACTTTCCAATCACATGAAATTAAGTAAAAAATAATGAGTTCAACTAAACAACAAACCCATGCAAACATACATGTCTCGTTTTTCTGACCTTGTAGATCCATGGTCAGAACTGGCACCGAAAAATACTTGCAACAACTCTGGAAACTGTGTCAAGCAGACACACAAGGTATTCAACAAAATAATGAGTCGTTTCTCCACTTCCACAGGGATGCATTCACCACATGAGGCTAACAACCTCAACAGAGGACGAACCACGGGTTTATGAAACAGGAGGTCTTGATGGCAGTTCGTTACCAATATCTAGAAATTTAAAAAATCCTTTGTACAATTTTCAAATAAAATTTTGACATGAAACAGTTTTTGTACAGGAAGGGCATCAAAACATTTTGTGATAAGAAAACCTCAGAAGTTAATGAGACATGACCAGTGGCAAAGTGTATGAGTTGGAAACATGAAGTACCCTAAAAATGTACCTAAATCCTATTCAGATAAACTTGGTACTTTTCTATTAAAGGTGGCCGTAAAAATACCAAGTCCAAAATAGACAAAAATCTGAAATCTTGATTGTAATTTTGAATCATCAATTTATTGGGGTGGCATACAATTTTTAATAGTTTCCAAAATTGAAGAAAACCTATTAGTTTTTTTATGCATTTGTCGCCACATGAACTCCATGAACCGCCGCCAATGGTTTCTGTTAACGGAAAAGTAAACGTTCAATACTTCAAAGAAACAAAAAGGTTTCAGTATCAAGTCTTTAAACTTATTAGTGTTACAAAGTAAAAATTTAATCTTAAAAATAGGAAAAACCCTATTTTTTTTCTGTGCTAAGTGGGGATGACTGATGACTCACACTGAAATAGCCAAAAAACCTCAAGATTAAGACAGATAGAAGGCCAAAACTATTATGCATTAATTATCTACTAAATATTTCTTAATAAAGAATCGGGGAAAACGTGCAACAGTTCTTTCATGCATGCTTTACCACTGGTAACAACACAAGTGTGTAACTGTTAAACAACCCAACCATTATTCGATAGGTTGACATTTCTCACCTCATAAAACTTCAGTTGCTCCAATTTTAATACGTTCACAAACTCTCCAGTGCGAAGGGACCAAGAGAGAAGTCTGTCCAAGCACCCTTCCATGAGCAGATAACTAAGAAGAGGACCAGTAGGCTCTGGATCTTCGTGAGCATTTCCATTGGTGAGGCAGGCAGTGGATTGCTGAGCTTCTTGGAGGAGTAAGGTGATCATCTGATCCAGATTATTGATGACACCCGTGACATCATCAGAAGACGGTAGCTGCCAGGTACTGAAATAAATATCAACCAGAAACCGCATCCTTAGTACAATAATACTTCGATTAAAAAAGTTGGAGTCAGCTGAAAACCATCAAAATCAGTTAAGTGGTTAACTCTAACAAGGAGAGGATCCCAACGTGTCATCACCGATTTGGTTCATTTTTGGTGTGCAAGTAGTGCATGACTAGGACATCAATTTGTGAAAATATTAAGAAGCAACTTTCAGAAATTTTGGAGAAAATCGCGATTAAAAATTTTAACATGTACTTATAAATTTAATAAGATTCGTACCTTGCAAGCGGATCGTGGTGTAGTGGTTAAAGCTGCGATTCTCAACCCAACGGTCCCGGGATCGAGTCTCGCTGCATACTATAATTTTTATTTTTATTTTCCACAAAATTAAGAGCACAGATATGAAATAAAGTAGTACATACATATTTATATATTTATAATTATCAATTTTAAAATATTTTTTAAATATTTTTTTGTGGGAAAAATCAAATTTTCTGCTAATTATACAATTTTTCTAACTGATAATACCTGCTAACCAATAACTCCAATTTTTTATGATTCTATTGTAAATATTATATATTTACCAAAAAAAAAAAATTATTTTAACTATCAAATCAGACACATTACAAACCCTTTTAGCATAACAAAATTGCGTACTTTCTTTTGGATAGTTAGGGATAAATTAAGGTAAAACTTCATCTATAAAAATAAAAATTATTATTTTTTGTTTTAAAATAAATATTTTCATTCCTTGTTTCCCCAAAAAAATAAATATTAAAACCAATTTTTTATGATCCTATTGTAAATACTATTATATATTTACCAAAAAAAAATTACACTAGAAAAAATATTTTAAAATTAATAATTTAATTTTAACTATCAAATCAGACACATTACAAACCCTTTTAGCATAACAAAATTGCGTACTTTCTTTTGGATAGTTAGGGATAAATTAAGGTAAAACTTCATCTATAAAAATAAAAATTATTATTTTTTGTTTTAAAATAAATATTTTCATTCCTTGTTTCCCCAAAAAAATAATTATTAAAACCAATTTTTTATGATCCTATTGTAAATACTATTATATATTTACCAAAAAAAAATTACACTAGAAAAAATATTTTAAAATTAATAATTAAATATTATTATGAGTTTATTTCATATATGTGCTCTTAATTTTGTGGAAAATAAAAATAAAAATTATGGTATGCAGCGAGACTCGATCCCCTGACCTTTGGGTTGGGAATCGCAGCTTTTACCACTACACCACGATCCGCTTACAAGGTACGAATCTTATTAAATTTATAAGTACATGTTAAAATTTTTAATCGCGATTTTCTCCAAAATTTCTGAAAGTTGCTTCTTAATATTTTCACAAATTGATGTCCTAGTCATGCACTACTTACACACCAAAAATGAACCAAATCGGTGATGACACGTTGGGATCCTCTCCTTGTAAGTTAAACTAAACTCATTGGCACAACAGCCCTAGTGGGCCAAAGCCTACAATGCCCATCTTCGTTCTCTTGACCGTGGGGTGCAATACATGTGTAAAGTTCCCAAACATGCTTTGTCCTCAGTTTATCGACCCACTGAAGGATTGAAAGGTTGAGTCATATCTCTAAGTTACTAAGTTGATAAATTAGTGGGACACCTGTCCTAGTAGCAGATGTTTTCCCTAAACGACCAATGGGTTTTCACTTAAGTTTGTTCCTCAGTAACTAAAACATTGTGGTAACTAACAAGCAATCTAAAAATGAATAGATGTAGAGATAAATGACTTGGCTGCTTTTTTTGTATAAGAAAAAATTAATTCAGAAACATTCTGAAAAAGTTGGCAAAGTCCTTTAATATGCTGGCTGAACTTTTTAAGGAAATTATAAATGCATAAGTCAGATTTAAATTTAAGCTCAAAATTTAGAAAATTAACTGTATACAATAATTTTA
Source organism: Tetragnatha montana (assembly GCA_963680715.1). Taxonomy (NCBI): domain Eukaryota; kingdom Metazoa; phylum Arthropoda; class Arachnida; order Araneae; family Tetragnathidae; genus Tetragnatha; species Tetragnatha montana. The sequence goes on from OY796677.1 coordinate 28,014,458, forward strand.
TTTCTATTAAAATATATTTTTTCCCCCAAAAAAATTATGAGTTACAGATTACGGTATTAAAATTACCATTAAAGCTAAATTTAGACGTGTTTGTTTCCTTACTAAAACCACAATAGAATAGCTTATAATGAAAACTACTTATTGAATTGAATTGAACAATATAGTAGCAAAGTATTTTAGCATAGTAGTAATAATAAGTACAAATACTCATCAATATATAATATATATTGATGTTGTGTATTTACATTATTGGTAGAGTTGAGGTGTACAATCTCCAAGACTATTATAAAGTTGCTGTAAAGCTGCGATAGCTGTGAAGTAAAATGTCCTATTTCAGGTTACTCTGGTCTGTTCGTCAAAGACGTTTTACTACACAACATCTTTTTATGACACTAACATAACCATATTTTGTAATTTTCCAAGCTTTCAAGGCCTTTCCCTGTTATGCATAAAACTTTTTATCTCGAAATTTTTTACCAGTCCCTTCAACTTGTCATTTTGAGAGCAGGATTGTAAATACAAGATTTTTTTTAGATTGCCAAATGTGATTAATAAATTTTTAAAACTTCTAACACATATTGCTTTACTTAAAGTTGGTAAAAAGACTTACCCATTTCCTTCAATGATGGTGTGTGCTTGCTGCCAGTGTGTTCTAAATACTTCTAAGCAAGCACCCTCAGGCAGTTTGGGTGGTAGTGTGAAGGAGTACTTGCGAAGACTAGATCGCAGAGGACTATCTCGTTTAAACATCCAATTCATGATTACAGATTAATTTAAAAGCATTTCCAACCATAAGAGAAGTACTTTCTTTTTCGTATCATGCTAACCTGTTAAACATTAAAAAAGTTAGAGAATAAAATTACTCAACAGACTATGTTATAAGAACACTTAACAAATTATGGTTCAATTTCCATTATCTGTCCCTTTAAATATCGCCAAGCTGTTTTGAACACTAAAAAAGATTAAAATATTGCAAACCAGCTGTTTTAAATAAGCAGCACATATACCTACATTACATATCAATATCAACAATAAAAATTTGGTGTTTTTTTAGTATTTTTAATGTTTAAAATATTTTGGCAATACTTAATAGGACAGATAACGAATTGAACCATCCTTTTCTTGGTATAGATCCAAAGTTATATCCCCTCAAATTTGTAATTCCACAGTTTTCACCTTATTTCTGTAGAAGTCGGTACATAATTGTCATAAAACAAAAAAAAATTTTGTCACTAATAATGATTGAATTTATTGAGATTTTTCTTTACAAATTTGGGCAAAAATTTCCCCACAGCAGCTTGAATTTCCCCCAAACCTCTTTAGGACATATTCTCTACCTCTGTAAAAAAGTATATATACCCAAAGTCCATCAACTGTGCCACCAAAACTGACAGTCGCTGGGACAATATTGTACATACTGACAATTATTTTCATATTATTACAGTAGTAAGTATTATAAATAGGTTATGGTAGATATGCTGTTTTATGGAAAGGGTGGAATTTAAATAAGCTAACTTCAGCATAAAATGTTTGAAAGTAGAATTTTTTTGGTTCAATTCTGTTATCTGTCCTGTTAAAAATTGCCTAAATATTTTAGATCCCAAATATTCATGTTCCCAAATTTGTTTTCTTACTTGTTATTAATATAACTGTATATTTAAATCCGTTGTTTTGCAGATTTTTGCAATATTTCTAATAGTTGGCATTCAAAACAGCTTGGCAATATTTAACAGGACAGATAAAAAGATTGAACAAATTTTTTGACTACTGCAAACAAAGTAAAAATACCAATAATTATCAAGTGCTAGCAAAACAATGTTTTTGAACGATAACATACACCAGAGGGTCTCCAAACTTTTCAGCACTAGGGCCGCAGCAATTTGGGGGACAACGTCCTACTCGAGGTCCAAATAAAAAAGAATAAAAATCAGTGGTATCTTGAAGGTAGTTCAAATGGGGATTCTCTATTATGTTTTGAAAGAACAATTAAGTAACAACATTACAATTAAATCACAATTATTATTATTTACAAAAGAGAAGAAAGAAACTTTATAATTTAAAATACGCACACATGTATATCTAGTTTTTCGGGAGGGGCCCAAATATCCTCTAAGAAAATTAAGTAATTATCAGGCCTAAAGCTAGATTTTTGCATTGGGGAGGAGACCTAAAATTAACCCCAAGCCCTTTTTATGCATCATATTTAATAGGTTTAATGTACTTTTTAATGGATTTTTAGGTGATTCTCATTTTGCTGAACTTAATATGAAAATTAATATGTTTAATTGAGTTTAAAGTACAAAAAGAGGGTCTGGGGTGCTCCCCCAGAAATATTTTGGAAATTTTACCCTAAAAAATTTAAACTCAATTTGATACCCTTAGTCCAAATTTCTGGGGGATCTTAGATCTTTCAGTAAATTGAGTACACCACATATCCATAATTTATTTTGGAGAAAAGGTATTCACGGGCCAGATGAAAGGGCCTCATGGGGCATAGTTTGGAGGAGACCCCTAAAGGGCCCCATTCACGGTCGATCCGCTCCACTCCGCACGGCGTGGTGCGGAGCGGAGCGATGAAAAATCGGTAATAAGACCATCGCTCCGCTCCGCTCCACTCCGCACCATTCCATTCAAAGGTCAAAGCTCGTTTGGCCGCCATTACTACTTTCAACCAAAACTGTAGATTTTGTTTGGGTGTCAGCGGCTGTTTTCTTAATTAAAAAAATTTAAAAAACCCTAAAGAAAAAAAAAATAAGAAACCTAGAACGAAGATTTGGCCAATTTTAATGCAAAAAAAGAAACACATGCAAATCTCTCTCCAATTCAGAGTCGACATGGGCCTGTACACTAATAAAAATAGTGTAGTCTTGGAAACCAATAGATGTCATGGCCCATTGGTTAGCGTTCTCGATTACCATACGGTATACCTGGGTTCGATTCCCAGTGTGGAATTTGAATTTTTTTTTTTTTTAATTTCGAAAATCATGAAAGCTTTTGTTTACAACTTCAAATTTTTTATTTTTTTTTTATGAATTAATTTTTCCAGTGGCCTTTATCTAACTGATTAAGCTAAATTTAATCCGATAAAATTAATTTATCTGAGAAATTATTTTAGTATTGTTCAAAACATGCTATAGTGATGCAAGGGGTTTATGAAATAAAAATTAGGTATGCTAGATAATGCATTTTACTTATAGGTTACTATTTTATTAATTTTTACACAACTACAGTTGAGTCTGTTTTTATAAAGCAAATACGGAAAAAATGGGTACGATTTCCACTATTTTTCCCATTTAGGATTTTTTCTATTGAAATCAATTTCTAAATTCCGAGTTTTTTTCCACATTCACATATGCAAATCTTCAAATAAATTGCTTTTGTTTTGATAAATATGGATTATTTTTCGAAAGTTCAGCTAAAATCTAATCACGCTAAATCTAATCTAATGAATTACATCACGCATGACGTCAAAAATCAAACCACGTGACTCTCGATCTGATCGCATTTGGAATAATTGGAATGAATGGATTGCGATTTCGGACAATTTTGGACTCCTGTCACTCCAGTCACTCCACATCATGTGACGTCAATCACTCCAAAAAGCATGGAGTGTAGCGGAGCGGAGCGATCGTGAATGGGGCCCTTAACATACATGATCCTGATCATATTCTTGTAATTGCCTTTTAAGAGTGCAAATTTTCTTCAGACGATGACAGGAGTTCTCCCCCAGAAAACTATATAGGGATTTAATAACTTATGAAATCTGAGGAAACTTATCCCCTCAGCTACAAATAGGGGACCAAGGGAAAAGAAAAAAAAAAGAGTAAAAAGAAAAAAAAGTACAATTTTATGACTGAAAAATTTAAGGTCTTCCTACTTCTAGAAACTACTTTTCTCTCTCTCTATTTTACACCTTTTTTTCCAACCCTTTTTAGCACAAAGGGGCACTTTACGGAGTGTCCCCCTTGGATCCGCGCCTAGTATTAACCGGGATTTTAGGGTGGAATTATTTTAATCATCAAGGTGTTGCAAAGGACATTGAACGCAGTTTTGAATGGTGAAGAAATATGGAAAAACCCTACAAATTTCAGAAAGGTTATTTAAAAAACACAGATTACTTATAGTTTGTTTTGGAAACATTATCTATGATGCAAACGTAAACAATTATCTGATTCTATTTGTATTAGCCTAATAAATGGTCTATATTCCGTTCATAATAGAATTTAAGACATTCGAATATAATTTTAATGAGAAGAACTCAGAATGAAAATTAAAAGGAAATTTATAGTACGTGAAGATTAGTATTGCATTTTATATTGTAAATAAATCACTAACCATTATTATTTTGCTTCTTACAACTCCTCCATATGTAAACCTAACCTCGACCACCATCAAAGTATAAACAGGGCAAAGTGCAGCAGTGTCCTGAATGAATTTTAATTTATTTCTTCCCAATAATTCCTTTATATTAGTTTCCATAAATTTTGAAAAAAACAATGCATTTTTCAAAAGAATATCGAATCATATAGGTTATTTTAAAGAGAAGATAAATATGAAAAAAGGTTAAAACAGTTTTGGTATCGAGATTATAAGATGGTTGTCGTTTATGTCGATTTTCTGCCGTGAATGTCGGAACATGAATGATAAACATTACTGAATAGGGTTGATAAATTGTAAATTTTAGTTGTTTTTCCGAATGTAAAACTCAAATAAATTAATTCTTGAGTTTCTTGAAAGAAGAGTTTTCTGGATGCTTTTAAGTACCTCCCTCTTTAATATAGTATAACTGTTTATATAGTGGTGTAACCAATTGCTATATTTAGATTTGATGTTGGGGGATAATGTTTTGTTCACACTCATCTGTGATGAAATATAAAAGGAGAACATTTCCTGGCATTCCTGTTTTAAGGGTAAAGTAAAGTTTTTTTTATGGTATTTATCTGCCGATAGCTTTTGTCCTTTAACCTCTAGTCGAAGGTATGAAGTCTTGTGTCAATAACTTTTCTGTGAAATCGTAATATTCTGGAACAAATCTAAACCACATTGTTAACATTAAAACATAAATGTTTCTTATTTCTTAAAAATCAATTGTTTAGTCCTCGATTATCAGTATCTTTGCCCTATCGGGAAGTTGTTGAGGTGATGAATTAATAACTTAACATGTTTGTTATGAATCTTAAACCGTTACTCACCGGTTTTGATTTTTAGTCTACTTTATTTAACTTTTGTGCAGTTTTTATAAAGTTGAAGTAATTAATCTAGATTCAGCAACTTGCATTTGTTAGCAATATGTTATGTTTACTTGGTTTCTAAGTCATGAATGATTTTTAATGGAACTACTAAAATTAGGTCCATTAGTTATATCAGGTATCATAAGTTAAAAGTAACTTTCAAACTATATATGCTTCAGTGTTGTTACACAATCTGTCTTACTATTTATCTTAACTACCAGCACTTTTCTAAACTATATTATTCAACAGAAATAAGCCTCTTATATTGATTTTTCTAGAATAACTACAAATTAAATTTTTTTATTCTAATAATTCTTCAAAACTTGGTCTATTAGTCACTTACATTGTTTATCACTACATAGAGCTTTGTAATAATAACTGATACATGATGATTATATTGTGTAGATTTAAAATTATTTTTTGATGGTCTGGGAGTTTTTGGTTAGAATAGAATTTTTATGTTAGCACCTTATCAAACACTACACTTACACTTATTATAATATGACTTCTTTAATTTTGTATGATTTCTTTTATTATTAAGACATTTTTCTTTTCAAACTAACATGGTTATGAAGGCAATCTATACAATGTTTTCTTCAAGTCTTTGTGGTAAGCATTATATTTAGTAGGTGCCTACTGTCAGTTTCACTGAAAAAGAGACTTGGGTATTTTTTTTCTATAGATCTGAGAAGCAGTGTTCATTTTATATTAAACAACTTAGAAATTTTAACCCATGTTTTCATTTATAATTTAAATTTATTAACATTGTTTTAAAAGAAAACTATACACTCAAAATAATGAAAAACTTAACTACATAAATTAAGATTGTAGCCACTTCTATTTATGAAGTCATCCAATCTATTTTGTTGGAATGATAAATTTTGCATACTTATCTTTTTAAGAGCATTACAGAATGAACGGGGTTAGCACTTTTTCCATCAGTTAATGGTTATCGCTTATCTTTATACCTGACATAATAATACAGTAGTCCAGTGTGTTACTCTTTATAGCCAGACATTCAAAACCTAAAAGTACTATACCAAACACAAAGTACCTACCTACTATATACTGTCTGGTAATATTTAAATATTTGTCATGATTGCAATAAATGTTTTAAAAGGCATAAATTCATTACATAAAATGTATTAACTTTTGACTTGAAATTATTACCAAAGAAGGCATGCAAAAGAATTATAAATGAAATTTAGGTTTTAAATTTCAAAAATTAATCTTATCCAAAATGTTTGAATTGCACAAATTAGTGATAAAAACTCAAATTTTTTACCCTTAAAAAAAGAGGGTAATATCTATTTTGGTCAATATTAAGGATTTTCTCCCCATGTATGGTGTAGGGAGTCAATGTCTCTTCATAACGTATATATATAATAAAAAAAAATTCCGATATTGATATTTATACAAATATCATGTTATTGGATAACCCTGTTTATAAGGTTTTCTGCATTCTAAAAACATTTCTTGATTGGGGAAAAATGATTAAAAAGATTTCTCACTCTTGCAATTTTTGAAGAGTGGCACCCATGAGTTCAATTCAGTTTTCGCTTGGTCTTTTCAACTTCGGATTACTCCAGTTGTAAGTACTGTACTGTACTAGTAAGTGACAGTTGATCAAAATCCAACAAAGAATCTCAGTTCAAAGAAAAAAGGTCAGAAACTTAAAAAAAACAGATTAGGAAAGGCTACATTTCCTTCATTGTACTATTACCTCATTTATTAAATCTTGTATGCATGTGGAATAGGGCCATTCCATGTGACTCACATTACCATTTGACACCCTTTTCTCACTAAAAATATCTATCAAGTGATAGTAATGAAATTTAAATTTTAAAAAATTTATTTTATATAGTATAGGCATTCAAGGTATAGAAAGAAGCTAGAGATATAGTACAGTATATATACTCAATATGATGAAGTTAAAGAAAAGGGATGGGTAAAAAATTTTGATTTTTTTTTAGTTTTGGCATTAACAAGTTTAATTTAGAGGAATACCTAACACAGTGGTTCCCAAAGTGTTTGCCCCAAAGTATTTACTGGGGGACCTTGAAGTATTGTTAGGTCAGTAATAATTAAAATTAGATTTTTTAAAATCGAAACCTCCTATAATTTGTTTTTCAAAACTTTCACAGTTGAATTGAAAATTTTCAAAATTTCTGTCAAGGTATGAAAGAATGGCTGCCTATTAAGTCATCTGTCTCACTTGGCACACCACTTTTGGGTCCCCTCAAACCATTCACTGATATCCTGCTAAAAAACACTTTGATGTTCGGAACATATTCACACATTTTCCCTCACAGTGATAACGACACCTGTTTTGGTGGCGCTACAGCAATTCATTGCTTGGTGTCCCATTTCATTTCCTTCCCAACCCACACAATCTAACGCCATCCCTGGTTATTGGATGGCTGGTGTTTTCCAAGAAATGTTAGGGTGCTGTGTTTTCAACCAATCCCTCCTTTCACTCTGTGTGTCCATAAGTGTCCCTTTTTGAGGTGAGTGGTGTCAGGTTGTCAAGTGAGGCAGTCTTCAGATTGTTAAAAAATTTACGAAAAGTATTTTGGTAGTTAAAATGGTTCACTTTTGTATTGTATTTATCCTTAGGTCTTTTTTTTTTAAATTTTGCTTATTACATAATCACAGTTGTCTTAGATCTGGCTGGCTTACCCAGAAAAACTTTCGTAGAAGGATATTGGAATTAGGGGGAAAATGATAAGGAATACTTTATTTTCTGTCGTAAAAAATATAATTTTCAAGTTTTAGAGGGGATATATCCTTAAATAAATCCTTCCCTTGGTCAAGTTTATAGCAGTTGTCGGCACACTGCTCTGTAAACAGTACTTATATTTTCAGCAGTAGCTGTTATAAAATCTGAGGAACAAAATTAATGTTGAAAAGGAAATTAGAGTGACTGTATCTAATCTAATTTCTATTATTTGAAATAATGTGTAACAATGTACTGGTAGCTTGCCCATTTCACTAATTATTAATTAAATTAATTGAACTTTGAGTTCGACACCTAAGAGCATTCTTTTCTTATTGTTCTGCTCTTTTTTTATTCTTTTTACTGAATGGTTGTTTGATAAATTTCAAAAGCCAACAATCCGTTTGTAAAAATTATTAAAAAAATATTACTATATTCAGACAAATTGAAAATCTTGTCGCGACCTACCAAAAACTGACTGGTGCTGGTGACCCACTAGTGGGTCGCGGCCCACAGTTTGAGAACCTCTGGTCTAGTGGGTTTAGTAAAATCTCAAAATACTCCTCTGTATAACTGTAAATTTTCGAATTAAGACTTTGAAAATTTACAGTTTTATAGGGTAGAAAACAGCTCTAAGTTATGAAATACCCAAAAATCATGTTATTTATTTAAAATTAATTAAAAGTCAATTAATATTTTATTTTCAGGGTATCTCACATTACATGGGCTTGTGTGACTCATGTTAAATTTTCCAATTCTATGATAATAGAGTAAAATTAAGTAGTAGGTACTTAATATTTTATGATCAAATTTTAACTCAATACATTAATACAATTTCAACCAATGTATTGAATTATGACCTTTATAAACTATGTATTTAATTATGAACAAATACCAATATTAATTTTTTTTTAAATTTATCTCATATAGATATTTTTTTTTGTTTATGAATTGATAATTGATTAACTATATCAAAGTGCACATTATGTGTCTTTAAAAATGACTTTTTAATTGGGTAACAAATTTAAAGAATCCTCTTGAATTCACCAGAATTTTTGGTTTCAATTTTCTTATTAATTTTGACTGAGGATATAACATTTTATCTTCTGACTTTGGCCACTTCCAGTGTTTTCCCACTGGTACCATTGTGTTGTAATTTCAAATTCATTGTTTAGGATGTTTGTCACTTTGCCAGGATAAAGCATATACCAGTACTAATAATTTTATCAGAACTATTTAAAGAGCTTTTTCCATTGTATCTTAACTCTGTTCCTCACGACCGATTTCATCTTTCAGCATGAATAACACCTCGACTATGGTTGAGCTCAGCAAGGACACTGAGAAATGTGACAAGAGTATAAAATGCTTTACCATGGATGAGGCATTCCTAAACGACCTGCTCGAGTGTTCGGTGTGCCTGGAGCAACTGGACTCCAGCAGCAAGGTGCTCCCTTGCCAGCACACGTTCTGCAAGCGATGCCTCCACGAGATCCTCAACTCCCACAAGGAGCTGCGGTGCCCCGAGTGCCGGATACTCGTGGACATTAAGATCGAGGAGCTCCCGTGCAACATACTGCTCGTGCGCCTGTTGGAAGGCATCAAGAACAATGTGCGGCCCAAGAGGGCGGGAAACACCGCGGAGGTTGCTCTCCGAAGTGCGGAGTCTTCGAGTCAGCTGCAGACGCCGCCGCATCCTCAGTTACCTCAACCTCTGGGAAACTTGCCTCGGACTCCCAGTGCTACAGATCTCAGAATGGTGCCAAAGCAGGTAGGGGTTGTTGTTGATGAGGGCTTTTCTGTGGGATGAAAATCTTGATGCGGAAGGAAAGCTCTTATAAAACCAAAAATTTAACATGAAGGGGTTCATTAATTTTCGTTTTGTAACTTATGTAAAAATTACCTATTTTGCAAGATTGGAATGTTCTCTCTGTAATAAATGAGATGGTCTTTTCTTTCAGATTAAAGATGTCATTTCTATGTATATTAAATAGTTTTTTTCTAGTGTGAAATTTCGTAACATTTTCCCATTTGAAAACACTTTTATCTATGCACATTTTTATTTTTACCCCACATTTAAAAAGTTAACTGTTTTTCTTTAAATTTTGAATTTATTTTTTAAATTTATAGACTATGTTCTTATTATGATTTTATACTGGGTGTCCCATTGTATTAACAAGGTCTAAACTGGACAGGATTTATGGGACCAAAAAAGTGTTAAATTGCTTAAAATTTTCTAAATATTTTTCTATTTTATATGCGAAGGGTTTTTTTTACCTATCTTCAAGCATAATTATTTAAAATTTATTTCAAACATTTTGTAATTAGAATATGCATCTTTTACAAATGGTTTAGCTTCATTTGGACACCCTGTAAATTGGAATAAATCTAATTCTGAAAGAGGTTATATTGGTAAAAATTATTTTTATTAACTCAAACACTAGAGAGCAGCTAAAAATTTCTTAAATTTTATTTATTTTGTGTGCTTGACTTTGACCTTTTATTAATTAATACTAGGTTCTTCAGGCTTGTCCTTGTGCTAAAGCTCTGTACCCATATGAAGCCAAAGTACCCGGGTAAGTGGCAATCATCTTTCTTTTAAGCATAACTGAAAAGAAATGGAATATTCGCTGCTAATTACAGGGTTGTCCATTTTGCCAGCAAAATATGTTTTCCCAAAAATATTTTAAAAACCTGTAAAAATGAGATCAAAAATTTTTTTGCAATGGTAAAGTATGTACTGCTAAAGTTGAATGTAAAAATTGTGTGATGTTATGAAAAAGTAAAATATAGTTTAATTATATGGTACTCTTTATGTATTAATTAAGCCGTTGGCCATTTCACCAAAACCCAAACTGTCACCAGAATAGATAGGATGCTACATAGTTCAGTATAGTTCTAATATGTCACTTATTTCAGTGCACTAAAATATCTTCAATTCTGAAAGGATTATTCTGCTTTGGATTATATAAGTTTTTTATATTGTGATCAATAAGCACTTATTCAGTTATAATACTCAGTAAAAATACTCTATTATGATTTTGAAAAACTGAAAATCAATATTTATACTATAAAGGTTCTCTAAAAGCAAAAAACTTGCAACTTTTACTTATCCCAATTCAATTTCAGTGATTTGACTTTCAAGAAAGGAGATGTAATTGTCCTTCGTAAAAGAGTAGACCAAAATTGGTTTTATGGAGAGCTCGGAGGAAAATCTGGCTTTGTTCCTGCAAGCTTCGTTCAAGTTGTTGTACCAATACCTTCTCATGTGCCACAATGTAAAGCTCTATATGATTTCCAAATCAGTAGCAGTGAAGAAAAGGACTGCTTGTCGTTTGGAAAAGTATGTTTTCTCAAAATAGTTCAGTTAACTGTTTTTAATCAATCATTTTTATCTATAGCTCTACACCAAAAGTGTAGTTTCTTTAAACTGTATATGAGTTTTTTTCTCTACTTATAAAACATGTCTTAGCTAATGAGAAAACCAAATAGTAAAGAAATGAAGAATGAAGGCTTGCTGAATAATCAAATAGCATTTTAATAATCAAAACCAAGTGACATGTTTTGTTTTCCAACTTATTGTCTTTACTTCATACTTCTTTCTAATTCAGTATTATCATTAAATATTTAATTTAGTAAGGAAAATTTGAATTTCACCCCTATTTACAGGGTGATATTTTAACTGTAATACGAAGAATTGATGATCACTGGGCTGAAGGAAAATTGCGTGATAGAATTGGAATTTTCCCTATATCTTTTGTTGAGGTATGTTTTGAGTTGTTATAGTTAATTCCCATTTATTTAAAATATGTGTTTGTTTTATACTTGATAATTCCTTTTTAGATGAATGCTGCTGCCAGGGCAATAATGAAGTTATCATCAAAGTGAGTACAAAAACTAGCTAACTGTTAAAATTACCTTCATGTTAAGGTTCAATTTTTTTTTAAATATTTTATACCACAAATACCTTTGTTCCAAAACATTTTTTTAAGTTATCCTAAATTTGTATTTTTATAATATAGTATTATTATTTTATATCAAAATCTTTTTTAAAGCAGTGCTCAGTTGTCATCAAGGATTTTGCCTCCTGTTGCACCATCAACAGATTCTCATTTTGGTACCACTACCACAAGTAAGTATCTTGGCTTATATAAAAGAGGGATGGATTTTTTTCATTAGAGCAAAAATATAACCATGCTTACCTTTGATTTATTTTAAAAACCATTTACAAGCAAACCATCACTAAAACTATTTTACAACTTTATGTTTGACTTTAGTGTTCTGAACATGTTTATTTCCCATGCAGCAATTTTCAGTTTCTTTTAAAAGTAATTTTGTATTTCTCACCTTTTACTAATCACTGTCTTGGGAAGGAATTTGGAGGGAGTTTTTTTTTCTTCCTATAATTTTTATTTGACAAGTTTAATATAATTCAAATACAAATGCTTGGAGCAAGCCAGGAGCCAGGCCTTTCTTATTTCACTGGAAATAAACAAGAAAATAAATATCTTATCTTTACTGTCAGTCGAAGTAAACAGCTTTTCATGCACCCAAAATAACAGACTAACCTGTTTCCCTTCCCTTACAGCCAGTGTCGTAAACGCAGCTCAAAGTCCACAGTACCAGGACTCTGGCTCCAGCGGAAGCAGCCAACCCCCAGCGTCCTCTGGAACTAACACCTCGTACTCTTCCTCGGCATTCACCTCCCCCAGCCATAACCCACTGCAGCAGAATTCAGGTATGGCTGGGTATCCCGGTACATCGTTCGAGGGACACCATCCTGGCCACCACAGGCAGGTGCAGCAAAGTAAGAGTGGGGAGGACCCGCCGAGCGAGTGCAGCCATGAAAGCTCTGTCATCTCCAAGTCGAGGTCGACTCCAAGTCCTGCGTTCTCCTCTGTGGCTTCGGTTACTCCTCCATTGGTGTCGCAGGTAGGTTTGGCTTAACAAAATGTCTTGATTGCTGAGAGATATTTAAATTTTTTATATTGGTGTTGTTTTGTTGGGTTTGAACCGGCCTATATTGCCTTTTTATTATTAGGCCCTTTGAGATTTGAGAAATATGTCTGTTGGAAAATTCCAACAACTAAAATATAAGTATTAGAACTTGCTTGCAATTGTGCCCCCAACTAGATTCACTGAAAGTTTAAATGTAAACCAATAGGTATGAGTTTAGATAGGATAGGATTCATGAGTTTAAATAGGATAGTTATTTGTGTATTTGATGTTAGTATGAGCAGGAAGTCCATAATTTTAACTCGTATGCAAGTCTGACTAGGGTATAAAATGAAATTTATTTGTTAAAAGGCTACCTTTTAAATGTATATTAAGTATATACTTGTGTCAACATAAAAAATGCATGATGAGCACTGATTTAAGATGTTGGCCTTTCTATTTATGTTCATTCTGAAATGCGTTGTTCAAATATTTTAGTTACCTACATTATAATTTTTATCAATATTGAGTGTTATATCAATTTAAGATGCAAAACATATAAGAGGGTATTATACTGTAATGTATAAGAGTAAAGAGTACAACCATTGAAATTTCAATGTCAACAGATCTTCCTATAAATATTTTAAAGTTGTAAAGGTCAGTCTTCTGATTTGTATTTTCTAAACCTACCTTTGATTATTAGATCATCTGTTCATTGAAAAACTTGTTTGTTGTAGAGAGCTGAATCTATAGCTGGTGCTCAGACTCCCCCACAAGGAAATCCAGAAGACAACAATGGCATGTCTTCTCCTCACGCTTCATGCTCAACGGATGCTACAAAAAACAGCCACACTCCAGCTCGCAGTAGTTGTGCATCACAACCTCCCACTCATGTTCCTGTTCCTACGTTGTATGTACTTTAAAAATTTAGTCTATAGATGCGACTTTAAAGCTTTTAGAGCCCATAATAGGCAGTTTATCTTCTAAAAATTAGCTGATCTCATTATAAGTCATGCTTTTTTTACACTCGTTTTGTTTTATGTAAAGCTCTTCCAATTTATAATCTAATTTTTTTTATAGATGTTATCACTTACAGATAAATTTTATTTTATTACTGTGAAGAAATTTGAGTTAACAAACACTCCTTTCAAAGTTACAATATTTTTTTATTTTTTTTGAAAATCATTTCATACCAAACTAATATACTAATTTTATTTTATATACTTACAAATATTTGCTTTCATTTAAAACCACCTTACCTTTTACACTTTACCCTTCTAAGAGGGGTAGAAGTGTTGGTTCACTGTTGAGGTCTTATTTTTAAGCACTTGTTAAATTTTATTGACAGTATCTAATGTGATCTTAAATTTTCAAACATCTAAGATTTTCAGAATATTCTTGAGGTAAGAGTATTCAGAGTATTCTTGAGGTTCTCTGTGAGAACTATCTTTCCTATTTCTCAAACCTGTATTATGCCAGTCATGTATAGTATTCAGTCAAAAAATAGTATTTTATATCCTATTTTTTTGTAGCTATTTGGCTCTTTACACATACAGACCCTTGAAGGAGGATGAACTAGAACTACGTAAGGGCGAGTTGTACACTGTGAGTGAAAAGTGCCAAGATGGCTGGTTCAAAGGTACCTCCCTTAGAACTGGACAAAGTGGAGTTTTCCCTGGAAATTATGTTCAGATTGCTAAGTAAATACAACCCTTACTATACTCATATAAGTAACATTAGGAATTTAATAATTAAAGCTTTGAGTGTTTTTATTTTAACTTTATAGTTTGGAAAATCAGGTTTCAAATTCAAGGAATGGTAGAATTCCTTCAGGCTTTTAATGTTTCTTATGTTATCCTTGTATTTGTTGATTATCATGTGAATTTTATATTTTTGTATCCAGCTAACTGTTTTACTGGTTACATTTCTACAGTTGGAATTAGTTGTAGCCATGATACCTAGTTTTGTAAGTTAATTAAATATGTTACAAAGCTTTTGATATTAATTGAAATTGTATTATGATTTAATAAAGGTGCTGTAAAAAATTTAAAAACTATTGGTCCCACTCACCGTTTACTAATCAGTTGGATGCTTTTTATAAGCAATAAAAATCTTAACATTTTTGTTTCTCCAGATCTGCCGTAATGCAGCCCCACATCGGAGTGTCTGTGGCTGGCCGCACGTCTCCAGCTGCTTCCACTACATCCCCTCCCCCCACAAGCATGACCCAGAGAACTGGTTTCTCGGGAGTGACGACGGATAATCCGCATTTGTTTCACCCCATCTCAACGCAAGGAGTGATCTACACCAACAGCCCCATATCGCTCTGCAGCAGGATACCTGCGACTTCGACGTCTCCCGTTTCTCCTGCTCACCCTGCTGTCCTGGAATGGGCCCACAGTATTGCTGTTGCCGCTCCCTTGCAGAGGCTGTCTAGACCGGTGAGCTCGGTCGGGGCGTTTTCTCCTGCGTTGTATAAGTCTGAGGTAATTGAGTTGTGCTTATGGTTTTAATGTGATCTGTTATGCTTGTGACCATGTATGAATGTATGCATGAACCATGGACAAGTTGATTTCTGTTCTGGAAAAATCTTATTATAAATGAAACAAGGGTACCAAGATTTCTGTTATTTCCTGGGAATACCATAAGTAGAAGATTATTAAGATCCCTGGAAAGGAACATAGACTTATGCGTTTATAAATTATTTTTCTTACAAACAATTAATAGTAGAATATCACTCATATCCGCTTTTCCTGTTTTTACCACTCATTCTTCTCCCTATCCTCTTTATTAAACATTATGACATCCTTGAAATTTAATTAAATCTGTTGGATTTCATGAACAACATGTACATGATGTTGGGTACATGAAGTTTCTGTTTCAATGTCAAAAATATCAAAATCGGCCGTTGTGAATAATGCAGATTTCTGGCCCTTGTAGAGTTATTATTCCATAACCCAATTTTCAAGATAAAAGGTTGCACAACCTAGTTGCTCCTTTGACCCCCTTACATAGTAATTTTAATTTCCTACACCACACTTTAGTTTGGGCTGTCTAATATTAATTTGGAAGGGTAAAAAAATTCCTATTATTTGTGTTTCCAATCTTCCTGAAACTCAATTCCAAATGACTGTCCCCGCACAGATCGGCTCCAAACAGAACGGCTTTCCCTGTGGGCAGTCCCGCTCCCTCGCAATGGCCCCCTGGACTTCTCTATGTGCAATAGACTTTAACTCTTCCGGCGGGACCACTCCCCAATTAGTCACCGACTTCCCAGTGAGAACGACCAGTGCCTCTCCGACCCGAATGCTCTCGTACCAAGCCTCCAGTACCAGCCAGCCTGCGAGCAACCCCGAGAGCACCACCCCGTCTCAGCCCCGCTACAGCATTTCGCAGCCCTCTACGCCGCTGATGATGCCCCACTCTGTGCCACCCAACACCAACCCCTTTGTGACCCCGGACAGGGTGGGGTGCACTCCTCCTGTGACCAGTGGCTCTGCCTGTCCGCAGGCTGCTCAAACGTCGGCCTCTTCTTCACAGACTCGGGTCGAAAAGGTTTGCATCGCTTTCCCTCAAGCACTTAGAGTGCTCCGTTCTTAATGACTGCTTATTTTTACTTATTCTTACAAAAGGGACCCTAAAGTACTGAAATAGACCATTTAAAGTTTTTTAAATGTAATTTTTAAATCTTATTTTAACTACCTATCATTTCTTTGAAAAATGTCAAAGGACACGAGTTTTACTTGTTATGAAATGTTTGTTATTCAATTTTTCTATACTTTCAAAACTAGTAAAATGGAAATGTATATTGAGTAATGGGTCATTTGATCACTTTTTGCCAGTTTTAAAAGTTAAAACTTTTTGTACAGTAATTGAACTCATGTTAGTATGTAATGTTAACTTATGTAAATTCTATTTCAAGGACTAAAATACATTAAATAATTAAGCTTAATTAAGTGTTAAAAGTAACCAGGGGTTCATCTAGAAGAAAAATGGGTCTGTTTTAGGACCCTTCACAAAATTCTTATCTTCAAAAAAGGACCCTTCACAAAATTCTAATCTTCAGAAAAGGACTCTTCACAAAAGTCCAAAGATCAAAAATGGGTTGAAAATTGTTTTCAGGAGTGTTTTTATCATTTTGGAATGGAATTTGCCAGTTTTGGACCCATTCCATAAATTATGAATAATGTGGTTGCACTGTGGACCCTTCATTTGCACAAAATTCCATTTGATTTTTCACAAAATTCCTTAAACAGGACCCTGGCAAAAAAACCTGGATGAACCCCTGGTAACTTAGTAGCAATGTTAGCATTCATGCAAGTCCTTGCAGTTTTAAAAAAACTTAGAAAGTCCTGTAAAAGTACATAAATTTTATTTTCTACATTCTGTACAATCCCTGGTGCAGTTTGCCTTAGTTTTGGGTGTGTGTTTATTTGGAATTAGTATGTTTGGTTGGCTATTTTTGTGTTGAGTTTCTGTCATTTGTTTCTTTATTGTTATGTTTCAAAATTGCTTTTAATGAATTACTGTTCTTTAAGGATACAAAGAATATTTATTTCTTTCATGTTTTATTTTTTTACTTCCATTAATACTACTTTCCCGCAAAATATTCTAAGATCAAGGATTTTTTCATTCAATTTTATCCGTTCTGTTGCTAGCATAGTTGCCCCCTTGGAGTTTTCTTTATGTTCTTATTTTAGCATCAAGTTTTGCTTTATTTACTAATAATCAATTGTGGTATTTTCCATGACCATTAGTAACACCAATTATATTGCTATTTTTTTCTTTTCCAAATTTGGCATGGTTCTTCCTTAAATTGAAAGGTCTGTTAAGTATCAAATTTTAAAAAGTTTGGTTTCATCGTTTCATGGTTTACCGGGAGTTTGTATCCTATATACTAACTTAACTACCATTTTTGATTAAAACCATTTCTTTCTTTCTTGATGATAATATTTTTTTTTGCTTCTTTTTTCGGATCAGCATAAAGAGAAGAAAGAAAAAGAGATAGTCAGTTTAATGAAAAGGTTGACAAAACGAAAGTCAAAGTCCCCACCGCCCTCTGATTACTCATGTGACAATCCATCATTTGTCGATGGAACATCATCTCAGCAGTCTCTGTCAGCTGTTCATGTCAGGTAAATGTTTATTATCTCTTACATTAACTTTAGTATAAAATTGTTTTTATACCAGTAATCAGAATGATATTTGTAGTTACTAGTTTACACTTGTTTCCTAAATTTCCTTTGACAGACACTTTTTTTACTGGACAGCCTGGTTTGTCATATTTGAAAGTTTTTGCTTATGTAATCATAAAAGTTTAAATCTTATAAATAAAGGAATCCTCTTTTATTTAAAGGAAATTGTTTCTTGACTACTTATCTTTAAAAATTTCCTTGAAATAAGTTGTTAAAGGTTGTCTAAATAAGAATGAAATAAGTTTAAAGTGCTATTGGTAAAAATTTTTAATCCCTCTGATTTCAGCCTTTTTATTTTTAAACACCATACTTTCGTTTGCCCCCTTAATTGAAGATGATTGTACACTAACAATTCATAGTTTGCTTAATAGTGGTGCATGAACCATAGAGGTGGTCCAAATGTGAACATTTTTTAAAGAAAATGGTGAAATTAAATTTCTGCTTAAAAGAATTATTTTAAAGTTTAAAATTTAAGTAAAATCTAAATGCACATTTGATTACTTAAATTTAGTTTGTTTTGAAATTAATTTTTTTACAGTTATACTTTTTGTTCTAAATATGTTTTCTACAAAATTTGAAAAGAAATTCTGCTATTCAAAAAACTCTTTAATTTTTGAAATTTAACTATCTTGTTTTTTTTTCTTCCATTTTTAGATCAACTTCATGCCCTAGCGAGGCTTTAGGCAGTCAAGTCAACCATAAAAAGACAGGATCTCTTGATGGCTCAAACGGTGAAGTTCCGAAATCATCATCACGACCTAAGCAGCCTGCACCACTTGTGCGTGAAAGGTGAGCCACTTTAAAAAATTCAGTTTTCACTTATATTAAATCACCTAAATTTCAATCTAATACAATACACTGAAGAAATGCCATCTTTGAAACAAATTAAACAAATATGAGAAAAAGATTTATTCATTTTTAGAATACATTTTTAAATAATAATTATTCATCAAAATCTAAATATTATAATATCCCATTATTAAAATTGTACTTTAAAAGGATATAATGAAAAATCCATGTGTAGTAATCTATGTCCAGTCTTGCTGTCTAATTGATCTTTTTTCTTTTTAAAATTGTGATTGGGGTGTTAAAACATCTAATTTTCACTTTCCTGATTAGATTTCGCTGCATTGTGCCTTACCCTCCCAACAGTGATTATGAACTGGAGTTAAAAGTTGGTGATGTTGTTTATGTTCATAAAAAACGAGAAGATGGCTGGTACAAGGGAACACTTCAAAGAACAGGG
Source organism: Tetragnatha montana (assembly GCA_963680715.1). Taxonomy (NCBI): domain Eukaryota; kingdom Metazoa; phylum Arthropoda; class Arachnida; order Araneae; family Tetragnathidae; genus Tetragnatha; species Tetragnatha montana. Next base: position 28,033,778 of record OY796677.1, read on the forward strand.
AAGACCGGGCTTTTCCCTTCTAGTTTTGTAGAGGGTTTTTGATGTTGCTTCAGTTTTATGATTGGCCTATAACAAAGCTCAGAATTAATTGTGAATCATGCACATTATAGCCAGAAGGTGTTTGATGCCTTATGTGTTAGGGCTAAAAGGAACTTTTAGCTCTGAATCTCATTTCTTATTTTTAAGTTTTGATAACTGTCTGCAATATGGCATTGTCAACGGACTCCTGTTTTTTTGTTACAATTTGTGAAGTGTGATGCCAAATATTAAACTATTCTTTGTCTTTTTACATTTTGATACAATTTGTTTATGAATAATTGACCAAATTTTTATTAGCAACTAGAAAATAAGGATTTTACTTAAGTTTTGTTGTAAAGAGATATGCAGCTTTTATTTATTTGAACAAAGTATAAGAACAATAGTACAAGTTTTGTGCTTTTTATTTTTTTGTTTTCCTTATTTAAAACAGATGATTCTCTCTGTTGATGTTTTCATATTTTTCTACATTAGAAGTTGTACTTTTAAGTAGTTTCCCAAAAGCCTCAAACATTAGTTGCATTCAGAAATATCTCGGTATCTTTTAAAGTATTTATAATGTAGGACGTGTTCATTTTTGTTTACATATATACTGCTAATGTGATCTTAAATTTCCTTTTAGTTTTTGTATTTAATTTCCTAATTTTATGTCCCTAATTATTACAGATTAATAACATGAGAAAATTTATTCATACATTTTAATGACTATTTTAGAAGTATTTTTTTCTGGGGATGTTACCATTTTTTGATATGGAAGAATTATATTTTGTTTAATTGTTAGTTTTCATTTTTGTTTCTACTGAAATTTACTAATAACTTTTAGTGTTTCTTAAAAAAATACTTGATTCAGTATTAAATCAAAACAGACAGTTTAATTTAACCAACATTTTCTATATTTAGCTTTATAAATTGGCAAAATAATAAACTGATAATTTCAGTAATGAAGTTTTGAATCTTGATGACACAAACATATAACTTCATAGACAGTAGCTTAAATGTGACTTTTTAACTTTTAAATAATTTAAATATCTTCATTTATCAAACATAGCTTTTGGATAAAATAAAATATGAACAGCATTAAAAGTTTAAAAAATGAGTTCTTGGTATAGGGATGAATACATGGAGAAAAGATATATTTCATGAACCATTTTAGTGTAATATCTTGTAATTCAAAAATTATTTTACATACATAGTTCAATTAAGTGCATTAGATTGTATTTTTCCCATGGATAAAGATTTTAAAAAATTGTATTATTCTAAGTTGACAAATAATGTAGCTCAAGTATTGGTTTATAGTTAGAAAATTTTTCTTTCCTGAATTATCTATTAAATTTTCTCACTACAAAGTTCTTATAAGTTTAAAAATATTAAAATAATTTAATTCAGCATAGGTTTTATATTTTGGGAAGCAATACTTAAATATCACCACACTTCCCCCTGATATTACCAGGGCCGTATTTAGGTGTATGCCATCAGGTGGCTGATTTTTTGGGATAAAAACAATTTTGTGCATGCATTTTCCCCCTTTAATAAACCATTTTATTTTGTATTTTCCTTATTCTACCCCTGCTTGTTCTTTTATTGCTTTCTCTCAAGAAGTATAATCAAATGGTTGTACAAAATAATAGGTCAATAAAAAACAAATTAATTACAAGGGCTCTAAATTTTTGGGTTTTCACCCTGTTTTTACAATGACTATTTTTTGCGACACCAATCAAACACCTCCTAGTCTACCAAGTTAGGTGTTAGAATCAATAAAAGTAAGAAATAATATTAAAAAAACAATTTCAAATTGTGAAAAAATAACTTGACATAACCTTGATAAACACTCTTTTTTACTTTAGCTTACACTTTAAATACTTAACTTTTTTGGGGGGATAAGGAATCAACCAATATATAAGTGAGTTAACACATATCATTCCATTCAATACCAATAATCCCCTACATTTTGTTTAAAGTTCAACAACTCAAAACTTTTAACTAGCCTAATTAATTTTGTTTTTATACTGCATTTAGTAATTCGGTGTCCGTAAAGTTTACCTCATATGTGATAATTTCATAGATTTAAAATAATTTAATGGTACTTTTTGTTAGTTTATTGCACTTACCTATATAGATTAATTAAGCTAGTAAATTTTAACACTTGTCAGCTGTTTCATGTTATTCTTTCACACAAGACTTTGTCTATACTCAGTGTTTTAAAATAATACTGGCATAGAGGAAAAAAAAATTGGAAGTGAGGGGATAGAAAAAGTATAGCATATTGGGCAGCATAAACTCTAAATACAGGCCTGGATGTCACCAAGTCAACTTTCTGTGAAATGTCTATTGTTTTTCATCTACTAAAATGTTTTCATAATGATTAATCTAATTTATTGACAAACTTATGGGTTGATCTTTGGTTTCATGTTTGTGATAACTAAAGATATTGTGTTTGACATGTTAGACACTTATGTTGTTTTGTAGCTCTCATGAATCCATAGTTTATCAATAAGATCTTATCTTTGTTGAAGTAAAATGAGATTGATTACTCATGGCTTTAATGCTAATATTTTTAATACTTGAAATCACATGTTATAGGGGGTTTTTTCATAGAAAATTATAGTATCCTCAGCATTTTTACTTTGATGTTTGACAAAAGTGACTTTTAATTTTTTTTCCCAAAACTTCTAATGCTTATTTGAGTTTAATTTCATTTCAGAATTGCATTTTAATTTGTAAATTTTATTGGTTTTTGTGTTAAGTATTAGTGTGTTCCCCACTAATTGTCTTTTGTAAAATATTTGTACAAATTGTATTTATGTTGTGTTAATGCATGTTTATAAGTTTATTTGTTGTTTGCAGTAATTGAATGGTTCATATATAAAATTTATGTAGTTATATATTATACAATTCATCATTATGAATGGCAAGAGATCATACACTGCTTATAGTTGCATTGCATTCTTGTTTTTATGTGTCATTTTCAGAATTTGAATGTTTAGGTTAAATTTTTTATGTAAGGAAAATCTGTGATTACATTTAGAGTATTATATCTGGAAATTGTTTTGAAAATATTTGTTAAAAGTTGCAATTTATTCTGTGTTATTTAAAAACCTCAATATAACTAGATTGTGTCTACATTTCTTTTGCTTTTGTCTTTGTTTAGCTAAGCATTTTAGCTAGCTTATATTTTACCTATTGTTAGTTAAGGAAAAAAGTAATGAAGTATTTATGTTGTAAAAATGTAGTCTTATTCATATCTTTTTTAGAATTTGAGTGATTAGTTAAACTATGAAAAATTTAGAGCAAAGAAAGTTAGATGTCAAACTGTTATGTTTTAGATATCTTCAACCATAGTTTTGTTATAGTTTATAAATTATATGAAACATATTTGCATAAAGGTAAAAAAATCATTAAATTGTAGTTTTAATATTTAATAAGAATTCTTGCACTTAGTCATTAAAAACAGATGATCAGTAAAATATAACAAACCTATTGAAAGTATTTGGAAAAGTTTGAAGAAATATTCTTAGTATTATTTTGTTTCTTCTTTTTATTTCTCCTGATTGTATGCACAAATAGAAAAATTTGTGGAATTATCTATAAATTTATTTAATGAATGAAAAGTATTTATAGATATATTTCATTAATTTTTTGAATTCAATTTTAAAATCTTTAATAAGTAGAAAAATTGTCTTTGGCATACAGTTTAAGAATTTATGGTTTCTATCTATTAATTTTATTTTAGTTCTCTGTCAAAGTAATTTAAGTTTATACTTTGTTTTGACACTTAATTAAAAGTTGCTTAAGTGATTATATGAATTGTGTAACTGTGGTTCTACTTTTATGAGTTAATTATTTTACTGATTGGTTTTTTGTTATTCTCCTTCAGTATAAAGGTATTCTTTAAATTCCCAAATTTGTTGAACACAGGATGACATACTAGCAAGTCTAGCAAATCTGGTTTTTAACAAACAATATCAAAATTGACTTGTGTACAAATAAAATGAAGTTCTAATTTAGAAATATAAAAAGATATATTTATCCAATTTACCCTTTTGAAATTATATCTTGTTTATTTTCAACATAAAAATAATATAGAACCATAGATATATTCTACATAAACCCTGGTAAAGTTTGGAAATCAAAGAAACCTGAAATATAGATGTTATAACTATTTTCATTATGAAAGATTAGTAAATTTAAATAGCTGATTAATGTATGCAGCATAATCTTTAGTGGTTAATCTAACAAGGGGACAGCACGACCTCAGAATCAGAAACTGGTTTCAGGTTCAAACTTTAAATACAAACTTGGTAGGTTTGTAGTACATCCCAAGAATAACCACTCCTGGCTGTAGTACAATGCAATAACCAGTAGGTCCAGAGAAAAAGCCCCTTTAAGTTTTTTTTTAACCCTCACTTACTTATTATCAAATTAATTTTTCCATTGTTGTCGGAGTAGCTTAGTCGGTAGCATACTTGCTTCCCAACTGACCTGCCCGAGTTCGATCCTAACAGAGGAAATTGTAATTTTTAACTTTTTAATTAAAAATTAGTTTTAAAATAATTTTTAAAAAATTGCATTATGAATAATTTGTTTGTTTACTAATCAACTTTTACAATAAACAAAAGGGGGAAGTAAAATTAATATTTTGTTTTAAGAAATTATTAATTTAAAAAGTAATTTAACAATTTTAAAAGTAAAATATCAATTTAAATACAATATTGTTCCCATAAAAGTTGAATAATAAATATAAAAAATTATTTACAATGGAATTTATTTAAAATTACTTTCACCACAGGTAGGATCCCTGAGTCAGAAAGCAAGTATGCTATTGACTAGGCTGTTTCGCTGCTTATGAAGGTAGTGAAATTAAGTACATAATATGTAAGTGGTAGGTGAAACTTTATGGGGCTTTTTCTTTGGACCTACTGGCTAGTATGCTGTACTAAGGCCAGGAGAGGATACCCTTGGGGTGTACTTCCCGAGGTTGTGCTGTTCCCTTGTAAGTAGCTTTGCCAAAAAAGACAAATCAATAATTAAAATCTGTGACTAATAGAATAAGAAGCATTTGATAATTTGTTTAATTTCATGTTTCAGTACTATTTTTAAAAAACATAAAAATGCAAAGCATTAAGGCTTACCCTTAAGGATGTTAGTTGTTCACCTCTGCAGAAATATTCTTCCTACCATTTTGTTTCCCTCAAATACCTCTTTGAAGGACCAGTTTCACTACAGAATAATACTTGGTTTGCTCAAGCTAATAGCTATAGTAGTGAATGTTTCTGCAGACTGGTGGCAGTTGTAACCTCTTAAGAAACAGCTTTATGGTGATAATATTCTCTAAAGAAGAAAAAATTACAATCTATGTAGATTTCCTTTTTAAAACTTTCATGAAGAATGAGTTCAGTGCACCAATTTCAATCTTAGTATTCCATATTGATATTTATTAGGAAAAGTTTTAGTATGAGTTTTAGCATATTATTTATCAGTGTAGGCTGTGCATGTTGCATAAAAGGAGAGTCTTTGGTGCTTATAAGCATTGTACATTCCAGTTCACTGAACAAGAGGTGATGTGGCAGGACTTAAATCACTTTTCAGAAATGACCCCTGTGGGGTAAATGTATATAGTTTGTTTATTTATATTTAAAGACAATTTCTAGTAGAATTTAGTCACTGACTGTTTTTTACTGTCTGTTTATATTTGACTGTTGTATCAAAAGCAGATGTACTTCTAACCCGATCCCCCTACACATCTGTGCTTTTAACTGTATGTAGCCTTTTAAGGATGTACTTAGCTAGCGATGCACTGGTTTGTGATAGGTTTAGGTAGAGAGTTTATCATCTTCTGATTAGCTTGGCAGTATTTAAAGTACCCCTGATGAAAATGTTTTTTTTTCTATCTGTTGATTAAAAAAGTTATCTTAAAACAGTAATGAATTCATATTTTAATCAAATGTGTGTTGGCTCAGTATAAATAATCATACATGATTATTGTGCCATCAAACAATACCAAACCAATCAAATGTGTGTTTAAACATGTAAAAATTTTATTTTGCACATTTTGAAATTACTTCATTAGCTGCTTAAGTGTTGCTTTTATTAAACTTGGATATAATTGTGAAAATAAGGAGACCTTGTAGTTATAATTAATATTTCTAAATTTATTTTTAAAGTGGGTATTGTATTAAATTGTCGGGTTTTTTTCTTCAAAACTTGCATAAACCCTAATTTTTATTTAAATAAATATATACTAAATACTTTGAATGAATTCTGAATTATTTAAAATTTGTTCTTAAAATATAGATTAAATTTATAGTATAGAATATTTAGCAGTTGCATTAAATTATGTGCATTTAAATTTTTTTAATAAAAAGTTTTCATAGACTGGCCTGTCCCTATTACCAATTTGTATCCCTAGGAATGTTTTTTTTGTTAATTTTAACTTTGATTAGTTAATTTTTACTTCTTTATACCATTAGCATTTTCTATATTGCTTGAAAACCTTGTTCATGTACGTCTGGATATTTTGTACTGTGCTCATGTTGCAGTGTTAAGCTTAAGTATTTGCTTAATTTTTAATGCTGGAAGATGCTAGCCTAAAATACAATGATTGATTGAACTAACTAATGCAGTCTCATTTATCGGTGCATCGCAAGCAAAAACCTTCTTTCAGCCTTCTATGTGGATGAATTTTTTATCTCATAAAAGAAGTCTTTAAGAAAACACATTGTTATAGAATGTCATTTTAGTGTACCATTACTGTAATATAAATAAACAGCTTCAGAAAAAGTGTTTTTATTTCATTTTTTACAACTGTTTCAGAAACTCCCAAAAGCAACTAAAACAAATTTTAACTTGCATTTTTCGGAGGAGGATCAACTTCTTGTTTGATCATAATTGAAAGTATTAGGTCTTAATTTTTTAGCTTTTGGAGAAGTTGAACTGAATTAGTAGCATGTTTCTTTGTTGGCTAAAAATTTCCTACTTTAAAAAATGGTTTATTATGAAGTGAAATTTTCTCTGGCTATGTTGGATTATCATTTGATTATCATGGGATACTTGTTTAGTGATCAGGCTGCCAGCCCAATACTGGACCCCCAATGAACTTTCCAAACTGCCTAGATCCTATAGGTGCTTATATATTGGCCAGATTTAAAGGTTGAGTTTACCCACGGCTTACTAGATACTAATACAGGCTTGCTGAGTTTTAAACAATGAAAACCATTTGACAACTTTTCCCGCTTGGAGCGCTACAAGACCTACCTATATCACCCACCGCCTTCAACACTGTGGATATGCTTTGCCAGTTGGTCCAGTATTGCCATCTGGATTTGCAATGATTTCCGTACTCGGCTAGCCTGTATAAGTATCTAGTAAGCCGTGGTTTACCATTGATCTGCTTACCCAAGATATTGTGGCTAGAACCCAAGACTGCAAGGAATTGAACCTGGAGCAGTATTTCTTGAGGTCAGACGTGCTAACTTCTGTGTGCGAATATTTCACGCTGTTCTGTTGTTTGATAGCTTCTTAGTATTCTTGGTGTGTAATATTTAAAAAATAAATTTACTGATGTAGAATTTTTTTGTTAACATTGAAATTAAAATCTAACTTTTAGGGTGGAAATTTAGTGTTTTGAATTAGAGTTTAAGTTGATACTTCATCTCGTATGATGTTTTTTGTAGTTAAATAATTTGAAAATTTCGTCAAATGGCAGTAAAAGACAGAACTTGGAAAATTGAACAAAAAATATTGCGATTCCCGCATTTTTTATGAAAACTCATCTCGTGTTGAGTTGAATTATTTGCAAGAATTATAGCATATTTTTATAACAGTTTGTGTAAACCTAAGAACGGGATCACTGCTGGGGTTTAAACAAAAACAGGTTCCACTCGTTTGTGGACCAATCATGGGACCAATACGTTAGAAAAAAAACGACCTTGAAACCCTCAGCTCACCGCCCGCATTGCTTACAAACTGCCGCCTGCCGCTTCGATGCGCAGGTTATTAAACTTTCAAGGACAAAAAATGTACATTGAGTAAGAAAACTTTTAAAAAGGAAGAATAGATTAAAGTTTCTCAAACGTTATTTTCCCTCTAAAAAAAATATGATTAGTTGAAGTTGAAGCCTTTATGTTGAACTTTTTCGCTCTAGAACTTTAAAAATTCACCCACTATCATGACGTCACATGAGAAAGTGGTTTGTCAGTCAAAAGGTCATGGTCAGTGGCGCACTCAGCGTCGGATCCGCACATGAACGCTAGGTGCCTCTGAAAGTGAAAGTGAAACGAGAATTTTCATCTGGAGAACGGAGAACTACAACTTTAACTAAAAGTAAAATATTTGTTTACAATCCAAATGTTTGTTTTAATATTTCAGTTCGACTTTTATTGCGGGAGGGGCCGCTGTAACAACATTTTTTTCTGAAATCTGCAAAGTTTGCAGGAAATATTACCCCAATGTATGTATGGTATTTAATTTTACGTTTTGTGTTAATATAACGGGTGAAAAAATCCTTCCAATGATGCTTTTCTCTATGCGTGCGCACCACCGATAACCCTCTCAAATGCATTGTTTTAAATGTTTATGTGTACAAATGTTATAAATTTCGGATCAATCCCAGTTGATGGGTACACATGGACGATTCTTTTTTGTGATAATGTGTATCTTTAATAAATTTCAGTTTTTTAACACCGTTTTCATTTTAAATAGTATTTAAATTTGACTTAAACTGTCTTTGCACTAGGTTAATGGGGTTTGTTTAAAACGATTGTATTGTGGTGCCGCACGGTGGATCATCATTGTATTGTTTTAGCGCCTTTTGGTAACTTGTGGCAACACCACCTATTCCTCATCTATAAAAGCTTGGCATCATTATTGCCAAGGCACTCCGTTATGCCAGCCTCCAGAGCATTAATTTTTTATAAAGGCTTTTACTAATAAACTTGTTGTTTTTAAACTTTTGGCTTTTCACTCAATTGAACACGCACTAGCATTTAGCCCAGTGGTTCCGAACCTGGGGGCGATTTGGTTTATCAGGGGGGCGATAAATAAGTGGGGGTGGGGGGGGCAATTGGGGGGCGATGAATATTCAAAGGGGGAAATTAAAATAATAGTATAGTAAGGTTTACTGATCACCTTGACCAGTTAAAACTGACATGGAATCAAGATTGGAAGATTTGACCGAATTCCAGATTGGATTCGAGATCCATTCTCGTTTGAAGCTGTGGATAAGCTTGATAACTCATTGCAGAATGAGTTTCCAGACTTGAAGTATAACTGTGAGGTGAAAATCATTTTCAAGATGAGCGGTTACGAGTTAGCCTGGGTGAAGCTCATGGACATTCAGGCCCGTGCTGGGTACCTTCAGAGAGCGGTGGACCAAGGGTGAAAGGGCGCCGCCCAAATAATTATTTGTAAACCTAAAAACTTACTTTTCTTTTAAGATTGGCGACGTTTCACAAATTGCTTTTCTCCATAGAAAAAAATTAAAGCAATACTGCTATATGAGATATATTTGATTGTTTTTTATTTTTAATATTTGATTTTTGTGAAAAACAGTATTTTGAATCATTTCGAGCCTCTTCAGATGATTACATCAAAAGAGGACTACTCCTCATAAGTCAGAGAATATTCAAGGAAAATTAGTTTATAATGTATTTAAAAAATTCGAGGGGGGTCTGTGGGTCCTCCCCCAGAAAATTTTTGGAATTTTTACTCCTAAAAGTACTGTTTTGACACATTTTGAGACCCTTTGGGTTACACCCGGAGGAAAAAACAGCATAAATATTTTTCTAAATTTTAGGAGGGGTTAAACCCCTAAAACCCCATTGGATATGGCCCTGCGTTCGATACTTCTCTCTAATGACTAAGGACGGCCCTTAGTCAAGTACCTACCTGTTTAAATAACAGCACCGTAAAAAATTAACGCCCCGCCCTTTCAATTTCAACGTATTTCACTAAAGGCCCACCAAAAATTAGTGCTGTGCCCTTGCATTTTCTGGTTTGTGCATGAAGAAGGGCGTCTAAAAGACACCGCCCCGCCTTCGCAAATTCGAAGTATATTAAACAAAGAGCGAAATCGCCATGAAAAATCACCGCAGTAAAATTAAAGCGGAACTTTTAAAATTTCGCGGTAGTCGCAACACTCTAAGCCTTGTCAGTTTCGGAATAGGAGGGCGCCAAAATTTCCAGGCTGGAGGGCGCACCGGGATATATGTCCCGGCGGCCCAGCACAGGCCTGTGGACATTTATCCGTCAACTGTGTGGAATAAACAGAACCATTTCTCATCTTGTTCCTGTCAACATTTTTAGTTGAAAAAGGGTTTAATTCTGTTGTCCAGCTCCTCACAAAACAAATAAGTTGGACCTCAAAGAAGACTTGCGCCTGAACTTGACGAACATAAAGCCGGATATTCAAGCTTTAACTGAAATCTACCAAGCACAAGGCAGCCATTGAAAAGATAATTTAAATTTCCAACAATAAAATATCAAATTTTCATTTATTATTACAAATTTTAACAGTCAACTTTCTAAATTTTTCGAGATTCAAATTTAAGAGTGACCTGATAAACTGCTTTGGTTGTTTTTATATACGGTAATAAAATTGCTTTATTATTTGCACTTAACTTCAAATTAAAATTAGACATACAATGAGAATGAAAAGGGGGCAATAGGTGTTAGTCAACCTCCAGAAAGGGGGCGATGAGCCACAAAAGGTTGGGAACCACTGGTTTAGCCTTTACGATCACCCTCCTTTATAACTGGTGACCCGTTGTTTAACTTTAATAATCAAAATTTTGGTATTCAAAATTTGATTTGTTTTTTAATGCATTTTTTCTGGAGTTGGAGCTGGTGTGGCGTAGTCACTTTTCGGCCGGAGCTGGAACGATCGTTTTGATTTTACCTATTTTTCGTTGCGATCAGTGATCCTCAAACTGAACCTAAATTGTCCTTGATCTCACACTTACATCCAAAATGGGTGATGATGAACAGCAAACTGTTCCCAAAGTACCTTTGAACATTTCACCTGCATCGATAGTCGGAAATGATTCTCCGTGCGAAATTTCTAAATTAGCATTTAGGGCTCCTCCTTTCTGGAAGAATGACGTGGATCTTTGGTTCCTACAAATCGAATCGGGTTTCAAAGTATCTGGGATCACGGATGCCAAGACAAAATTTCATTGCGTCGTGTCATCCCTTGATGCTGAGGTGTTGGCTCATGTTGCCGACATAGTTCGCGCTCTGATCACAAAAGATTCCTACCTGAACTTAAAATCCAGAATTTTAGGAACATTCTTACCAACTGAAGATGCTATACTCAAAACGCTTCTCCAGGACATCAGTTTGGGAAATCGGCGTCCCTCATGGCTCCTCCAGGGGATGAAAACTTTGGCTGGCGCTAGAGTCAACAACAAAGTAATTAAGTCCCTATGGATGCAGCGTTTACCGGTTCGTATGCAGAAAATCTTAGCTGTAAGTGGTGACTCTCTGGAATTACTCGCGGAAATTGCAGATAAGATAGCCGAGGTTTCAGAAGTTCCTGGGGAGGTACAGGAATGCGCAGCTTCAGCCGTAACTTTAAACTCCTTGAAGCAAGAGATCACAGCCCTTCGGGAAACGGTGCAACAGCTGACTCGCAGGAGAGACGGTAGCAGGTACAGGAGGCAGAGACGTCCCAATTCAAAGAGTCCAGGTAGAAGACGATCGGATTCCCAGCCTCAGGGAGTATGTTGGTATCGTGCACATTTCGGTAATAATGCCAACAAATGCATCAAACCCTGCTCCTTTCAGGTAAACTAGACGCATCCCCTGTTAAGGCGACAATTGGGGATGAGCAGGAGTTTGCTCGCCTATTCGTCCACGATCGGAAGACCGGATCCAAGTTTCTTGTGGATACGGGAGCGAGCGTAAGCGTTTTACCATACAAGAGTTCAACCGGTAAAGCATCCAACCCAAATTTCACTCTCTACGCAGCTAATGAGACCAGGATCCCGACCTTCGGCAGCAGGGAACTAACCCTGGATTTTGGTTTACGCAGGTTATTCTCTTGGTCCTTCTTCCTGGCTGACATCAAGAGGTCCATCCTGGGAGCTGACTTCCTTCAACATTTTGGGCTGCTGGTTGACGTTAAGAACCATCGATTGATCGACAGGTTAACATCTATGTCTGTTAAAGGTTCCAACGCCCACGGACCATCCCTAGGACTGAAGACCCTGAGCAATTCTTCACCTTATCACAAGCTTCTGAACCAGTTCCCGAGCTTGACCAATCCAGCATTCCTCGGAAGGAACCATGGAAAGCATGACGTTACCCACTGCATCCTGACTAAAGGACCACCAGTGTTTGCCAAGGCGCAGCGTCTTTCACCTGAGAAGCTTATTGCAGCAAAGCAGGAGATTCAATCCTTGCTCGACAAAGGCATTATCCGCCCTTCAAATAGCCCTTGGTCATCTCCCATCCATATGGTGCTAAAGAAGAACGGCGAGTACCGCTTGTGTGAGGACTATCGTCGACTAAACGCAGTAACGATTCCCGACCGGTACCCCATTCCTCACTTGCATGATTTCACTTTTGGATTACAGGTTAAAGTCATTTTTTCCAAGCTCGATCTGGTGAAGGCCTACCATCAGCTGCCCTTGGAGGAGGAATCCGTCAAGAAAACGGCGATCAGCACTCCATTCGGATCCTTTGAGTATCTGCGGATGTGCTTTGGGTTGTCGAATGCTGCGCAGAGTTTTCAGCGATTCATCGACAGCGTCTTGAGAGGTCTGAATTGCTACGCTTACCTAGATGACGTTTTACTGGCGTCAGAGTCCGAGGAACAACATCTCAGGGACCTAGAGGAAGTTTTCAAGCGTCTCAACAGCTTTGGTATCATTTTGAACCCTGAAAAGTGTCTTTTCGGGCCAAACCAGCTGGAACTTTTGGGTCACTTGGTTTCGTCCAAAGGAATTTCCCCACTACCCGAAAAGGTTGAGATCCTACGGAACTACCCAAGACCGTAAGCGAATTACGTAGATTTCTAGCAGTTTTGAATTTTTACCACCGGTTCCTGAGAAATACTGCCGATGACCAAGCACCCCTGCACGACCTCTGTAAAGGAAAGCTGAAGAAGGACACTTCTACAGTTGAGTGGTCGGATGAAGCAAGGTAAGCATTTGAAAGGTGTAAGGAGTCCATCATCCAAGCTACAATCCTAGCCTACCCGAGGTTGGAAGCCGATCTATCCATCGCAGTAGACGCATCGGATTACGCTATAGGTGCAGTCCTGCAGCAATCCCTTGGCACGATGACAGAACCCTTATCGTTCTTTTCAAGGAAGCTGACCGACACGGAAAAGAGGTATTCGACATATGACAGGGAGCTTCTGGCCATTTACAGCTCGGTAAAACACTTCCGACATATGATAGAAGGTAGGCAGTTTAAAGTTTTTACCGACCACAAGCCTCTTACTTTTGCATTTCACAAAGTCAACGACAACAGTTCCCCAAGACAACGACGTCACCTTGAATTTATCTCTCAGTTCACCACGGATATCCGTTATGTGAGCGGGGAGAGCAATTCTGTGGCTGAGGCCTTGTCAAGAGTTTCTACCATCGAAGTGCCTAGCTCTATTGATTATCAGGGTATTGCAAGTTCACAAGCTGAGGTTAAGGAACTTGATTTTCTAAAATCTGATCCTAAATTTGATTTTAAACTTCTCCAAATTGAACCTAACGGTCCTCAACTTTTTTGTGACATTTCTACTGGAATTTTAAGACCTTATGTTCCCATTAACTTTCGTATATCTGTTTTTAGAGCTCTTCACCGACTTCATCATCCTGGCGTGAAGGCCAGCGTGGATCTAATACGCAAGCGCTTCATCTGGAAGGACTTAAGACGAGACATCACCAAGTGGACCCGAACGTGCCTTGATTGCCAGCGATCGAAGGTCCACCGACACACCAAGAGCAGCCTGGGTACCTTTCCGCTACCATCTGCAAGGTTTTCCCACCTTAACTGCGACATCGTCGGTCCTCTTCCACCCTCCAACGAATGCCAGTATCTCCTGACCGTCATCGACCGGTTCTCTAGATGGGTGACCAAAAGGCTGAAACCGTGGCCAGGACCCTCTTCGACGGCTGGATTTCCCGTTTTGGAGCCCCGGAGTTCATTACGACAGACCAGGGCCGGAATTTCGACGGACATCTTTTTAAGGCATTTACTCATTTTTTAAGAACCCACCGAACCAGAACAACGGCCTACCACCCTCAGGCAAACGGGGCTGTTGAAAGATTCCACAGGCAGTTGAAGGCGTCCATCATGGCCCACGCCACTGCCAGGTGGACTGAGGTCTTACCCACAATCCTTCTCGGGATTAGAGCATCAGTCAAAGAGGACCTTTCTACATCGCCCGCTGAGATGGTTTTTGGTTCACCGCTACGTCTTCCTGGCCAGTTTTTCCGAGAAGAAAAACCACCTGTCACAGAGGAGGACTTTCTTCGGCAATTCAGGGAAAGAATAGTTAACCTAAAACCGGAGCCAATGTCAAGACATGGGCCTCAAAAGATTTTTGTACACAAGGACTTAAGTACTTCTACGCACGTATTTTTAAGACAGGATTGCGTGAGAAGACCTCTTTCGCAGCCTTACTTAGGACCTTTTGAGGTCGTGAAGCGTTTTGAAAAGTCCTTCACCCTATTGATGAAAAATAAAGAAGTCAGGGTCAGTATAGACAGACTGAAACCCGCTTTCCTGGTGAACTCTGCAACCAGTAGTGTACCAAGTTCTTGCCCTGAGCAACAATACACGACCCGCTCCGGTCGCAAAGTTAGATTTAGATTGTAATCATGTTTTTTTTTCATGTTCATGTTTCTTATACTGATGTTTGCAAATTGTTTCGTCTCTGGAGACTGGTGGGGGAGTGATGTGGTGCCGCACGGTGGATCAGCATTGTATTGTTTTAGCACCTTTTGGTAACTTGCGGCAACACCACCTTTTCCTCATCTATAAAAGCTCGGCATCATTATTGCCAAGGCACTCCGTTACGCCAGCCTCCAGAGCATTCATTTTTTATAAAGGATTTTACTAATAAACTTGTTGTTCTTAAACTTTTGGCTTTTCACTCAATTGAACTCGCACTAGCGTTTAGCCTTTACGATCACCCTCCTTTATAGTATAGCAAGAAAATTTATTGTTATATAACTACCTTGTTGCATTGACTTTTTTGTGTACGATATTAGTAAATAGCACAAGATTATTTAAAGGTTGGATTCTTTAATAGAAAGAGAAATAATATTGTTTCTATTTAACACTTTTCATTCTGACAATTTAAAAATAATAAGGGGTAAATCCAAAGAAACCAGGCCTAGGCAACATTTTAAGTGAAATTTGGTGTTGCCAATGCTGTTTATTATCGAGTAAGCAGTTTAACTTCTATAGAACTGGGTTGCCAGAATTCACTATTTAATTTCCAATTTTGACACCAGGCCCGGTTTCTTTGGATGACCCTTGAAATGTAAAACTATTGTCTGTTAACATAATGTGGTTTAGGTTGGAATCTCAAACGATGTGTCGAGGAATATTCTGAATGAGGGTGCAGAGTTTTTCTTACTCATCATGAATTTCTCCAACTCGTGTCTTGTTACCTTGATGAGTGATGATGGAATTGGCCAAATATGTATTTGTTTGGATGCTGATTTCCTGAACTCCTTCAGCTCAAAGGAGGTAAAACCTAATCTCCTAATGTTGCTTTAAAGTTAGAGTGGCTATAGTTTGTTTAGATTTTAATGTCAAATTCAAAATTATGGTTGCACATAGAGGAAGGGGGAAAAGTTGATTTGATGAGAATAAAATTGTTAACTTGTTTGTTGTAATTATAAAAATAACATGAGAATAGAGTACTTTTTCAGAAGCCCTAAGATACACTAAAAACAATACAAAAGTTTATGTGCCCAATTCAGCTTGAGAAAATATGAAAACGAGAACAAAAATAGTGGATTTCAAATGGTACCTTGGTGAGTTCACGTCTGCTATATCGTTCTGAGATTTAAATCTAGGTGGATTGCTTTTACACTTTTTGTGGTCCATTAAATAGTTCTACTAAGTATAAGTACTAACACTAGAACAGCTACTTATTAACTTATGTTAAGTAATTATTAAGATAGTCCACTGGAATAGTGACAAATTGCAGTAAAAGATTTCTCAATTGTTTTTAATTAGGAATGAACCTAAATAAATATTGCATTTGGTTTGGAATAAAATTGAACTTTCATTTTTTTAAATTTATTTGAATAATAAACACTCTCAAAACCTTAAAAAACATCAAAAGAAATTTATTTCTTTTGTTTTTCAAGGTTTCAGTCATTCAAACATGAGCTAATTAATAACACACCTAAATTAGGCCAAAACCCAAGTAAAAGAGGTTTAATTTTTTTAGTTCTTAATTTTGAAAAAACGTTTCAGACATTTTTTAAATATTAAAAAAATTAAATTTGCCATGATCTGATTTTGTCCAATTTTTATTGTAGTGGAGAGTGGGGCACCTTGGGACACTTTTTATTAAGTATTTTTCTAATTTTTTTTTATTCAAATATATTTATTTAATCACGGCTAATCTATATCTAAAAGCTAAATACCACTGAGTGACTCACTTCTCATTCATTCAGTCACTGACTGGTAAGTGGGAAAGTCTTGTTTTGGAGGGAGCAATAAAACCACATGGGGTATGGAAAAGGGTTGGGTGGGTGCAGGGCAATGAAATCTTCTGAAGTAGCCTTACAATATAGACTGTTTGGTCATGCACCAACATAATCAAACAAATAAAAATCTTACAAAGCAGCAAACCATTCTAAAACTTAGAGTTTATGCTTATAATCTTTATTTGCTTTCAATATTTTAATATACAAATTGTTGTTTCAGGCTCAAGATACTTTTCTGAAGATTAAGGCATCAAAAATAACACTGATGCCCTCAACAAGTTCAGTATGGAGAAGTGGAAACTGAGTGTAGAAGACTATCTTAAAAGAAAAAAGACTGAGAAAAATTCAGATAATTCTGAAACCTTTTTAGAAAGCAATGTTAAGCCCTTAGAATTAAAAGTTGTTAAATGGGCTCCTCGAACCAATAGTCACCATCATTTGAAGCAGTACATTAGACCATTGCCAGTTCTGCAAAGAAGGAATAGTGAACCTGGAAAATCGCTATCTGCACCAAATTACTACAAGGCATCTAATTTTCGGAACCGAAATGTCAGCCGGGAACAGCCATCTTTGCCCATCCCTTTTCCTTCATCTTCTGACTTACTAGCAAAGTCTTGTGATTCTTCCAAAAGTGCAGTAGTTACTTCTGGTAAAATACATTCAGAATCCTTGAAGAGAAATTTTGTTTCGAGTGGAGGAAATTTGGTTCCCTTACCATATAAACGAACAAGGTGGAGCATAGAGAGCATGGATAACACTGAGCCTTTTGTTTCTGAAAAAAATTCAAAATCCAACCTAGATGACAATCAGTCCTCATTTTCAAGAAGTAGTGTCACTGATAAGGGGACTCCATTTGTTTGCAAAACTAAGTCGTCCAAACAGCATTCTAATGGATTAGTTAGTCCCAACCCAACAAAAGATAGTGTTAAAGGATTCATGAAGAAAAATATGTTATTTGCTAATTCATCAGACCAGCCAGGCCCTTCAGGCATAAATTTGGTCAATTCCAGCTGTACCCAGTTAAGTAAAGAGAAATATCTCTTTTCTGAACAACCCCAATCTGTAGACATTAAGAACAATATGTTTAAAAGTACCTCTAGCAATGTGCCAAATGCTGTTATATTTTCACCAAAGAGAAAACTCACTATTACACCCGATGCTAGATTAATATTAGAGAGAGAGTACGGAAGCAGTTCTCTAAAAGGAAAGGATACACCAAAGGATACATTGCCTAATGCAAGATTTTTTGGAAAGCATAAATATGGATGCAGTTCACCCAAGAGAAATGCCTTTCCTAACCTTAATGCAAATTTAATCAAAAAGAGAAAACTTGAATACCAATCCAAACTTTATAAAAAGTCAACAAACAACCAAGCCAACTTAAGTAATGTTGCAAAAGATAAGGAAATGTGTTATAAGGCTGTGCAAAAAAATGATAGCTTAGTCTCCATTGCAGACAAAACTTCTGAAGAAAGAAAATCTGTGAAGTCTAGTTCTGAGTCGTCTCAAAGGACTAAGAACCTTGCTAACAGCACTGCATTGTCACCAAAAGCAAAAAACATTATCACTCCCAATGAAAGTTTAATCAAGAAGCAAAACCTTGAATCCAGCTCCAAGCCTTTTCAAAATTTATTTGACGAGAGAAGCATGGAAGCCAAGATAAAGGATGTTGTAAAAGAGAGTGAATCATATCCCAAGCCTATGGAAAAAACTGATGACTTGCCTATCATCAATGAAAAAACTAATGACTTGCCTATCATTAATGAAAAAACTAATGACTTGTCTATCATTAATGAAAAAACTAATGACTTGCCTATCATTAATGAAAAAACTAATGACTTGCCTATCATTAATGAAAAAACTAATGACTTGCCTATCATTAATGAAAAACCTTCAGAAAAAAGAAAACTTGTTACATCAAGTAGAGTATCCTCTAAAGCAGATAATTACTTATCTTTAAGTAATGCATGGTCACAGAAAAGAAACAGCAGTATTACATCTAATGCTAGCATCATTAAAAAGAGAAAATCTGATTGCAATTCTAGGCCTTTAAAAAAGTCAATAGACCAGAAAATCCCAGAATCCAGTGAATTGAGTTTTAAGGCTAAGCAAAATGCTGATAACATAGCCATTACTGAAGAAAGAATTGTTGGAAAAAGCAAATCTGTGAAGTCTAGCACTAATTCAACTCCAGCAGCTTTGAATAATTATTTAGCTTTACAGAATGCATGGTCACAGAAAAGAAACAGCAGTATTACATCAAATGCTAGCTTAAATAAAAAGAGAACATCTGAATGCAAATCGAAACCTTTTCAGAAGTCAATTGATAAAACAACCTCAGAATCTGAGTCAAATGGTTTGCTAAAAAACAGTGCATTATGTTTTAAGCCTATGCAAAAGACTGATGAGATTCAAAAGCCAGTTGACCAGAAAAAGTTAGAATCTTCTCAAAGAACTGATAACATTGCTAACTGTACAACACTGCCACAAAAAAGAAAAGACATTATTCCCAATGAAGGTTCAATTAAAATCAATAAGATTGAAAGTAACTCCAAACATTTTCAAAAGTCAAAGGGCAAGAAATTCTTAAAAGCCAAGTTAAATGATGTGGTTAAAGATACAGAATCCTGTTTGAAGCCTATTAAAACTGCTAAATTAGACATTGGGGAAAGAACTGCTAAAAAAGGAAAATCTAATCAATCAAGTTCTGTATCATTTCAAAGAAATAAAGACCCAGCTAACTGTAATGCCTCGCCTGTTGAGGTAAAACCAGGCAAAACTAGTAAGAACTCTGTGTCGCCTTTAATCACATCAAACTCTCCTGTAAAGAAAAATTATGCTCATGTTGAACTCTTAGATTGTAGTGAATCTGTTCAAAAGTGTGATAAGAATTGCTCTGGAAACTCGGGAAGAGCAGACAAGTTATGCCTCAATGATAGCCGACTCAAAAGCTTAAAAGATTCTACCAAAGAAAATATAAAATCTCCTATGAGCTTTAAGTCTCAATTTGAGATATCAACTAAAAAAATTCACAGTATCAAATCAAAAAGGAAAAGGAAACCTAAAAATTTTAAACTACTCAAAAAATTTTCTAAATTTCGTCGTATTTACAAAATTGGTTCAAAATTAAAAAAAAACAGGGTTAACATAAAAAAGAAACACTTCAAAAACTCCTTGAATACTGTACAAACTTTAGATGATACTCTTAAACCTAAATCCAGGCATAAGAGTATGGAATCTGTGATAGATGGAATTTCACCTTTTAATTGTACAAATGATTACGAAGTGTCTGAAAAATCTAGTGTTGTTGTTACTGATGTAAGAAATTTCCCTGTAAATAATTTTCAGCTTATGTCTGATTCTGAAGATAGTCTAAATATACAAGAAGGAAGTAACATAGTTTCACCTTTTGATTGTACAAATGATTACGAAGTGTCTGAAAAATCTTGTGTTGCGATTACTGATGTAAGACATTTCCCTGTAAATAATTTTCAACTTATGTCTGATTGTGAAAAAAGTCTAAATATACAAGAAAGAAGTAATATGGTTTCACCTTTTGATTGTAAAAATGATAACCAAGTGTCTGAAAAATCTGGTGTTGTGATAACTGATGTTACACATTTTCCTGAAAGTAATTTTCAACAGCTCATGTCTGATAATGAAGGAAGTCTAAATATACAAGAAGAAAGTAACATGGTTTCACCTTTTAACTGTACAAATGATTGTGAAGTGTCTGAAAAGTCTGGTATTGTGATAACTGATGTTAGACATTTTCCTGAAAGTAATTTTCAACAGCTCTTGTCTGATTATGAAGGAAGTCTAAATATACAAGAAGAAAGTAACATGGTTTCACCTTTTAATTGTATAAATGATTATGAAGTGTCTGAAAATTTTGGTGTTGTGATAACTGATGTTAGACATTTTCCTGAAAGTAATTTTCAACAGCTCATGTCTGATTGTGAAGAAAGTCTAAATATTCAAGAAGAAGAAAGAAACATAGTATCACCTTTTACATGTACAAATAATTACAAAGTGCCTGAAAAATCTGCTGCCAAAAGGAAGAACTTAGTACTTTCATATAAGAAATATAAAAATGGAAAAATGGCAATACTAATGTTTGACTTTAAAAATCAAACTTGCAAAAGAATTCCTTTGACATATTTGTTTGCAACAAAAACTGTTTTATCTACAGGTTTGCCAGTGGAAGTTTTAAAAAAGTCTTTGTATGCTCCTTCAATACTTAATGCATTGAGTATAGAATGTTGTATTGGTTTTATTTTATCAGATGTATTTTTGTACAAAGCTGTGGCAGAGGATAAATGCTCAGATATAAACGGACGCTGTTTAATTTTTTCTATACTGAGGCATTTGAAAATTCACTCTCAGTGTAAATTGCATAATTTGCTTTTCAAGTTTGTGAAGGGTTACACTGAAGAATTTAAGCTGAAAACATCTTGGATTCATCTTAAAAAACTTGTAAAAATACTTTTAAAAGGAATTTTAAAGTCTGGGCACTGTAAAAGTCATACGAAGAAATTGAAATCCAGTTACCTTGATGATTCTATTTCTGAGCCTTACTCTTTCAAGTGTTCAAATATGTCTTTTGTTGATAGGTTTTTTGACTCTTTTAACAGTATTAAATATACTGATACTTTTAGTAGGACGTTTTTATCCTCAAAGAAAATATTTTGTGTTGAATGTCTTCTGGACTATGATGAGTTCTGTAGGGAATATCTAACTGGAGTTTTCTCTAGTAGATTATTAGAAAATATAAGTATTGGTTCATGTCATAATCCATGTATTTGTGTACAACATCTGTCTAACTTGAGAAATATTTATAAGGATTCATTTTGTGTATCACTTAAAAAGAAAGGAATATCGTTCAATGTACTAAAGAAGTGGGAAAATTTAATCGATCTAGGTAAGGCATGTTTTCTTGAAACAAAATGGGTGTCCAATGTTTTAAATTACTTGCCATACATTAGAAGTTTAGAGAACATGCCTTTCTCAGTGTTTAACAATGTTTTTAAATCTACTTATCAAGGTTTTTATGATACTCCAAAGGAGCCCTTCTCTTTTGTGTGTGAAGAGCAAAAAAGTGCCTTTTATTTTGTTTTTTCACAAGCCAGTTTAGTAACAAATGCAATTGGAACTTACCGTGAGGATTCTGCCAAAAAGGAATGCACTAATTTGATTGTTGATGCATCTAACAACTGTTGTGACCAGAAGTATTCACTTGCAATAAACTCTTTAAAGCATGCATCCCTGGATTTGTTCACCAATGTATATGAATCTGTTTTTAAGCTTATCACATATCAGAAAAGCATGTTGACTTACTTCCCTTCAAGTTCAAATACACCTGATCTTCCATTGAAAGTTTCCTCTCCCCATATTGATGAGATTCCTGAGAATTATGCGCCTGAACCAAATGTATTGAATCCTCCAGAGGCTGCTGAAGAAGTGAATGAAAAGAAAATACCTCAGAATTCTGTTGTGGATACTTCTGAAGCAATTAATTCCATTAAATCTCCCTGCATTGGTAATTTGCTTTTTTTCCATAACAGGAATTTAACTTCACATTGTACCAAGGATTATGATGATATGTTTTTACCCTTAGATTTATTTAAAAAGGATAGCATTATGGGTAGATATTATGATCATTTGAGAAAAACTGGGCCCCATGAAATAGGGTTTAGTTCTGTTAATTTAAGTAGTATGTCTAAAGAAAATATGGTATCATACAATTATTTAACAGATCAGCTTAATTATCATAAATCTGTGCTACAGGGTTTAATTTGTATTGCTTCAGAACCTGGAAAGGAGACAAGCCACGATATTATAAAGAGAATTACAGAGCAGTTAGAAACTATTGCAGGTTATGAAGTTGCATGTAAAGCTTTATTGCTATGAAACAAATTTTTAAATGCTTTGATTTTGCTTTTCAACTTTTAGTAATTTCACTTTTTTCAACTTTTGTTTCACATACTTATTTTTTCCCATGACTGCTTCCAATTTTTTCTAGATTTTACTTGAGAGCGCTGGTCGCTCAATATTCTGAATTATAAATAATGTTTACTTTTAGTCGGATTTATTATTAAGCAGCATCTGTCACACTTTAATATCTATGCTACAGGTTTCAAATATCATGTAAACTGTATGATGAACTGTTACAAACTTTGTAAACAGTTTATTCCCTTTGAAAGAGTTTCAAAGGGACCAGTATTTCAAAAGTTTTTAAATACTAGCCCCCTGTGCTAGGTGTGTGTACCTCTCAGGGCCGTAACCAGACTTTTGTTTCGGGGGGGGGGGGGTTTGACTCAAATACTTTCTGAGGTACCTCCTTACGGGTACTTTTATATGTTAAGTTCTAGATGACGACACTGGAAATTTTGATGCACTAAATTTCAAAATTGTATAAACAATATGATTTCGAAGTAAAAGGGGGGGTCTGGGGGGTCCTCCCCCAGAAAATTTTTGGAAATTTGCCCCTCAAAAGAGTGTTTTAGCTCATTTCTGAGACCTTTTAGATTACACCCATAGAGCACCACTCATTGTAAGCGGCCGAATTTTCAAGGTAAAAAGAAGATATATTGTAATAAATGGCGAAATGTTAAGGGGGTTTTTAGGTTCCTACTCCAGAAATTTTTTTGAATTTTCCCCCTAAAAGTGGCATTTTAACTCATTTTGAGACTTTAGGTTACATTAAAGAGAACCACTCCTTGTAAATCACACAAGTTTGAAGGAAAAACCATACTTAATAGATTTTAAAATTTCGAGGGGGTTTGGGGGTACTCCCCCAGAAAAATTTTGGAAATTTTACCCTTAAAAGTAGGGTTTTGACTCATTTTGAGACCCTTTGGGTTATACCTGAAGAGGATATCGCTCCTTGTGAGACATAATTTTCAAGAAAAATAGCAGTATAAAAATTGATGTCAAAATTTCGGGGGGGGGGGGTTTGAACCCCTAAAACCCCCCCCTTGGATACGGCCCTGGTACCTCTTTCCCTTCTGCAGGGAACACAGGACTCCTGCATAGGGATTCCTTAGTACAGAGTAAGTTTAGTTTTCTTTGTAACTTTCGCTACTATATATTTAAAAATCTTAACTAAGACAAATCTTTTTTTTAAAGTGCCTCCGAACAGGACTAAAATTATCCATCCATCCATCCATCATGAAAATAATTTATACGTATCATACGGTATGTGTAGAGATCATTTGATTAGATCATTGTTAGATCTTTTATTTAGTTCGATCATTGAAAAAAATCCCTTTTACTCTGCCTCAGCTTCAAACATGGGTGAAAGTTTTCCAGCTAGAGGTGGAAATTCATCCTAGTGATTTTCTTTGAGATGGAATAGGGCAGGAAAAACCATGTGGGTAAATATGAGTCATAATTAAAATATTGTTTTTACTTAAGAGGTTTTATCTTGTTCTGCGTCTTAGAAAATCTTTTAAATTTTACCTTTAGTTGAAAGTGTTAATAATGTTTTAAATTTCTATTGGATGTATATTTTTTTTGGTAAAAGTTTGCTTTTTACTGCATTTTGTGGAATATTTTTAAGTGATAAGGGTGAATAAATCCCTAGATAATATTCTATTGCTCTTCACTTGACTATTCAGTGATTCAGTTGACCTGGAACGCGATTAAAAAATGTCTAATCAATATTCCAATTTAATGGTTGGTGAACGGTTGATGGGATACTATACTACATATAAGTACCAAATAAACTTATTGCAAAACTACAAGAAAAGAATGTATTTTCATGTTGATCGAAAAGTACTGTTTTAATGAAATATAAAATAACAGATTTGAAAGACATTTCAAATGTGAATAGATATTAGACGCACAATTATCTATGTTCATATTTTTGAAAAAATATAAAAAGGAAGTTAAGCATTGCTATAAGGAATGGCAATTACTTTTGAAGAAAAAAAAAAGAAAGTAAAAAGAAAACTTTTTTAAAAAGAACAATTTTTTATTAAAGTATAAGCACTGTTTACTTTGTGCACTGAATAAAAGTTATTTACTGTGTGGTATTTGGTATTTGTAAGTTTTTTCTATTTATTTAAACAAGAGCTTAATTGTGTTCTTTTGGGTGCTATATGAATGTATTATTATGTTTGTGTACATTAATGTGATGAATTGGTACCTTATTCTTTCATATGCATTAAATCATATCAAAACCACACATTTTCTTTTCATTTGTTGTGATAAGATGTCTAATTGCCAATTATATCATGAAGTATTGTTACAGTAGAGGCTCATATGAAGGGTCACTACACCTCAGAGCAGTTTTAAACTGATTGCACTGCTATATTTTACTGTATATATTTTTTATGTATCTTGTTTACAGTTTTGTCATGTATTTAATGTCATTAAATGTATATTTAATCAAGAAAAAATTTTATATGTATCATGTGATAGTTCATTTATAGACTTTTCTTACAAAGAAATTTTCTTACAACAGTTGTTAATGTATTAGTTTATTGTGTACACTTTTGCATTCATTTAAAAAATGAAAACAATTTTATCTTAAAGCTGTTGAATTGTGTTTTGTCATGTATATTACATTAAATGTATATTTAATCAAGAAAATGTGTTATATGTGTCATGTGATAGTTCATTTATAGACTTTTTGTATAAAGAAATTTTCTTACAACAGTTGTTAATGTATTAGTTTTAGTGTTCGGCAACTAGTGGTCAAAAAATAGTTAACTACCAACTGCTAACTAGTCTGGGAAATTGTAGTTGTAACTAGTAGTTAACTATTTTTTCCTGGGACTAGTTGCAACTAGTAGTTAACTATTTCCCAAAGTAGTTAACTACTAGTTAACTAGTTTATTTAATTTCATTACCTACTTTTTGGCAAAATTCTAATACATCTTTCTTATCTATGTCACAAAAAACGTTTATGCTTCGCGCAAACATGGTCTTTATTTCTAATTATGGTATTTGAGTATACTCTACCTTTGATAAAAATTTTAAATATATTTTTGAATTTTAAATAAAACAATTTTTGATGTAGTTGAAAATTTGAAAGTAGTTTTAACTAGTAGTTAATTAAAAAAGTAGTTAAACTAATAGTTGAACTACTTCAAACTAAAAGTAGTTAAACTACTAGTTGATTGGTAGTTAACTACTAGTTGAAACTAGTTCTAGTTAACTAGTGCCGAACACTAATTAGTTTATTGTGTACACTTTTGCATTCATTTAAAAAATGAAAACAATTTTAGCTTAAAGCTGTTGTATTGTGTCATTTTCTCCATTATTTGTAAACCTCATTTTTTGAATATTGGATTCTTAAATGTGCCTAGATCATTTTTGAAGTTTTCAAAGATTTTGTGTAAAAAAAAAAGTAAAAAAGAATCTTATGATTATGGTTTATTTGTATTTACAAGTAATAAACAAATTTAGATGTGCATTGAATGTTTTTTAGGGTGAGACAAAGTTAAAGTACGTAAAAATACCTTGATAGCTATAGTAGTTTCTTTTAGCTGGACTAATGATTTTAACTGATTGAGCAATTATCCTTGAACAAATTAGCATTTATAATTGGAATTTGTATGTTTCTACATATGTTGACATGCTTGTCATAAAATAAAATAAAATGGAAATTACATTTGTATATTTTTTTATACTTAAAAGCTTTCATAAGTTCTTGGTTATGTATGAACAAATATCTGTATTCAAGATTTCCTTTGTTCAAAACATTTTTTTTGTGTCCTTTTGTTGAAAAAGTTAGTAATTATATTTTTAGCAACTAGACAGAGTTTACAACAGCTTTAAATGTTAGATAAAACTGTTGTCTTCTTTCCAATCTTTGCAGTAGTTTTTGTTAGTGAATGAAATTTTGCCAACTATTGAATGGATTCAGTGGGGCATTTCTTGTTAATTCAAAAAATTGAGATGTGGAAAGGGTAGCTGACAAGTTTTAACTATGAGTCATCTGGTTGATGTTGAATGCTGTCCAACTCTAAGAAAATGGTACTTTTTCTTGTTCTGCTTTGTGTAGTTACTACACAACTTAAATCATTGTTCCTTAAGCTTAAATTTCATGTAGCTATAAGCTCACAATATCAAAGTAATAAATATCACCAAAAACATTGTTTCTTCTAGTTATTTAACCATTTAAAAATATCTTTATGTAGTTAATATTTTTAAAGGATTGAGATTATAATAAGATGAGAGGAAGAGCTTATACATTGTGTTTATTTTTGAACTGATCTGATTTTCTGATTTGTTGTTTACTTGTACTCTATTTTTATCCTTTTATTTTACTTATAAAATCACATGTTTTAATTGATGTAATATCAATCAATAAATTTTTTATTTTATGTCAAACCTGTCAAGTTTTATTTAATTAGTTTTTAATGAAATTTTACATGTTTTCAGTACTTTAATTTTAGCAATTGAGATGCTTCTAGTAGCAATGATCTAACTCGGACAGCTTACATCAGAGTTAGCTTTTTGCTGCAAGCGTCATAATTGCTTATTTCACTTTTGTTGATTTAGATAGAAATCTTGCATTACATTAAAAAACAATGAAAATATAATTAGTACTTCTAAATCATATAGATATGACTAAAGGTTCAACTCAAAACTAATTAATAAGTTCATAATTAAGAACAATGAATTTACGTTTACTCAAGATTCTCAGTCATTAATTGTTAAGATGAAAGAAAAATTGTAGTTCTAAATTTACTAGAACACTTTGAATTTTAATTAAGTCAAAATTTTTCATCGCTACATTTTGGTTGTAAGTATGACTTATTTTTGATACAAACCTGGAGAATTCATACTAAACACCTGTAAAATGACAAATTTTAATATCAGCATTTCCATTTTGCCTATGAACAAAAATCCTATTCTATTTATTGAAAATATAAAAAATTGTAGTGGATTGCTATTTTTTTTAAACATAAATATATTCAAAAGTAAACATCAAAAGTCAGGAATTTTACTTCCAAAATTAAGCGAAAACCCTGCAATTTCCATTGCTAAGTTAAATCCCATCTAATCGTAATAAATCTAGAGAAAATTCCTTTAAAAATATTGAATAACTTGGTAAGCAATGGAATCTAAAATAAAGCAATCTGAAGGTGTGAAAATACAAATTATGAAACCATAGGAAATTTTTTGGTGCAAGTTCAGATTAGCAGATGCTTGTTTGGTGTTGTTTGAAATCCTTTTACCTCAGGTGTTTTAATTAGGATAATAAAATAGGTAATTTATTTTTTAAAATAGATTCCCATCTTTGAGCATCTACTAATCTTACTTTACACATCTTGTGAGATCTACAACAGTTAAAATCTGTTGAATTTTCATTTTCCTATGGTAGTAGACCTATATTATTCTATTGATTGGAACAATACTTTCGTATTGAATAACTTTTTTTTTACAAGAACTTCATTTTTAGAATAACAAAAATTTTGTGTATAATGGAGATGAATAATCTTGGATAGTATATTTCTATGATATTAGTTTAGGTTAGACTCACAGAAATTGTTTGCAGATAAATAAGCCAATATATACCAATAAGTTGAGTGATTATGTTATTCTTATTATTATTATAAAAATGAAAACAATGGGAATTCTCATAAACTGCTTTTTAATGGCACTCAAGTGCAGGAATCAACTATAATACAAGTTTGACACATTTAATAGAAACTAATCTATACAACATGATACAAAATCAATCAAACTGAACACGTTTCATAATAAATAAGTGAAAGTATTTTTCAACAATCATTTGTTTAAATATAATTGAAACTAAGTAACAAAAACTATTTTGTTGTAATAGTTATTATTACCAAATTATTTAGTAATGAAATCTAAAATTTTTAGCTAATACATTAACTCACTTTTAAGAATTTCCTTTCCTTAAAAATTTTCATACAGGCATGTAATGTAGGTTATATTAGTATATATTTTTGTGACAAACTACACAAAACTAAGAGCCATGCCGCAAATGTTGTGTTCAGGGACCTCAAATCTATAAGAAGCAGGAATTCTCATCTCAGTAATTTTTCATTGTTACTTCCTCCGTGGAAACTTTTCCGGAAACACACACAAAAATTTTTCAATAAATAATAGAAATTTGAATGAATTGAACAAGAAAAGATTGAATTATATACTTTCGGCTGTGTAATTTGTGGGGATAACAGTCACCACTAAGTTAATAAATAACAAGTCTTTATGTTCCTATGAATATTCTAAGTATAGGAGGTCGAAAAAAGTTGACGGAATTTTGTGGGATCCGAAAATATTTACTTATCTTACAACAAGAATTACTAATTCTCGTGAGATGTAATTAAATGTTTCATAAAATAGAGTTAGATTTCGTAGCATTATATAAAATTCCATTCTTAATTAGGGATAATAAACTTTCATCTTGCAATTTTGTGAAGATAAGGATTTTAAGCTACAAACGGTGGTCCGTGACGATTCCAATTTTCGACTTAAAGGTCCGCGGACTTCTTTGAGTTGGGAACCGCTGATCTATAAAGATATTATAAATTGAGAATAATAAGGGTTTTTTTTGCATGTATCTCAGTTAAAATATCCATTTTATTTCTCGTCCCAATTAAACAATTGGTTTCTATTGATACACAAAACTGTACCATGTATATTAACTTATACAAATTCAATTTAGACTGTTGTTGAGGCTCAGTCACCACCCATCATATATAAGTTCTTAAGTACGTAATACTTAGTTTACAAAAATAAAAATGCTAAAATAATCAGATTTTAAGCTATATAAGTGAATGATAACAGAAAAAGAATGATAACCTAAACAAAACAAAATAATTAAAAACACTTTTTACATATTATCCCATTGATTGTGCTGCTGAACTAAAAAAAGTTATCAAAGCCAATTGACTGTTATATAGCTGTGCCCCTGAATTAGACAGCCGTTGAACGGTTGACTGGATACTATAAGTTAAGGTCAAATTCAAGATTCCTTTATAATAGAAAAAATTAGTACAAACATGATTTACTTTTTCTGATCGAATGATAAAATTACAACTAGAAATTGTTCTATAAATAAAATATTTATGGTAATTTTAAATAAATAAATAAAAAGTAAAATTACATGTCTTTATTTATAGTATTTAAAATAACACACCATATTGAACAAAATATAAATATGTACAAAAATAAGAAATATAATAAATCTTGGTACTCTTTCATTAAATCCTACATTCATACAAAAATGATTAAATTTTTCTAAGAACGTTATTGCTTGCTACTGCAGTGTAAACGAGGCATTGAAGGGAAAATGTATATTAGGTACTAACTAAAACTTTCAAGAATTTCATGTGTAAGTACCAGAACTGTATTCATAACCTTCCAGCAGGCACGCTCTTTATAAAAGCAAGAAAAGAACACTCATATCTCCTAGATATTGTACAATTGTAACACATGTAAATTTTCAAACATGCAAGTTTTAAAACAGTATAATGAGTAATTTTAATCAGTAAACGAGTACCTTCTTATTTAAATCAATTTTAACCTTTAGATAACTATAAATCTAACTTGGTGTATCTCTCACATACGGTCTACTACTGAAAGGTTAACTTCAACCCTTGTGAGCAATTCCTCAATAATAATATATTAAAGAATGAGAATCTACTTATACAACATCCAGAAATTTATCAGTACTCATTCAAACTCAAATGTAAGGAATGCATTAGAAATAAAAATATACCCAATACTAGCTTAAATTTTCACAACACCAAAGAGATATTTGTAGGCATAAAATTATAAGCAACTTATAGTAATGCAAAATTTACTTTCTAAAGTAAAAATTTAAGTACAATAAAAGTATCAATCGGCCTCAGAAAGCTTTTATATTACCAAAATTAAATAATTTGGTTACCCTTAAGTGTTGCACTAATAAAAATTAATATGTTCTCCTGAATAAATTTGAACTGCATGTAGAAAATTCATTCAGAATTATCTTAGTGGAATGACTTTTTTTATTCGTACCCCATGGGTTGCTCAAAATAGTGAGTTGGGTTATGCTGAGGCATTTGAAAATTCGGAGGAGGCAGCCAAGTCTGATTACAATTTATTGGTGGAGGAGGCATAAAGTTGGTTGGCCGGTATTGGTGGTGCTGCAGAACTACTTGTTCTTCTGGGGGACTAGGGCAAGGATATTGATGTTTTTCCCTATTTTGCTGTTTCCTAAGACTGTCATTCTTGATTTTTCTTTCGCCTTTACAAATATTGCACACTTCTTTTTTTATCCCTTTATTTTTGAAGTTGAACTTTCCGTAGTATATTTTTTTGTACATGGAAAGGCTAACAGGCTGATCCACTTCTTTGCTATAGAGATCATACATTTTGGAAAGGCTCAACTCAGGAGGGAGGAATTCAGAGTCCAATTTGCCTTGAATGTGGCTACATTTGTAACGAGGCATCTTTTTGATGTGATCGATTACTTCATCATAGCGCGTGTCACTAATTTTGTTCTTGCCGCCTTGGGAAAGTCCTCGGTGATCGATGAGGCTTTTGGAGCGCATTTTTACAAGTGCTGTGTTTATGCGTTTGGACGTTATGCCAAGAGTCTTCACAAACATGTTACGACACACTTGCTTTGATTTTAGGATGTACGTTCTTGAGAACTGTCTTTTGCTCTTTTTATCATCTGAACTCTCGCCATGCTCAGAACTGTCTTCATTGTCATCCTTCTTTTCTTTTTTCTTCTTAGAACTTTTCTTCGTGATTTGTTCATCTACTCTAGCTATCAGAAATATTGCTTGAGCTTCATAAGATCCAAGTTCCCAGAACTTTTGGAATTCTTGCTTACGTTCATTTGCAGATAGGATTTCCTTGCACTTCATCTGGCACTTGCAGTCATAATCAACAAATTCTTTGCTCTTAATTTCAATACCTTTGTAATTTCGGTAAGGTTTATTCAAATATTTGTTTCCTTTTTCTTTTCTCCATTGGCTTTTGTACGATTTCTCTTTGCGTCCCTTTTTGCCAGGTTGCTTTGGTTCAGAGGCACTGGAAGGTGCTGCAGGTATTTCTCCACAGTTCCCGGGAGCCGGTGATTCATTTATTTGTGTGTTGATATTATTAGATTCACTCAAAACACCGGTATCGTTAATAATGTGAGTGTCAATAGAATTAGTCGGATTCAAACAGGTAGGGTTATAAACGTCAAGATATGTCATTACTTTGTCTTTCATAATATCCATCACCTTTAAGCTCTAAACTATAGAAATAGGAAAACAGATGCATGGAATCAGTTTCTAAACAGATCTTTCGGTTGATATCTCACAAAACTTTCCCTTAATTAATAATTAACTATTACATATAAGTGACAGATCAAGATCAGATGCTCTGAGCTAATGTTTACTAACATGAGATGAGACGCCATTCGAAAAATGCAGTTACAGTTATATCAGGAGCAAACATTAATTATTAAATTTTGCAACTTGTTATAAATGAAAAATAAAGTGAATTATACGATATATAGTTTTTAAAATTTTATCACCTGATTGGAATAACTCATTTTTTTCATCATGATAGAAATTTCAAAAAATAAATGAAATTTTCCAAATTTTCTTCGAAATTGAAGCTTTCAAGAAGCAGTCAGTTTCTTGTGATGCAATGAAGTGAAAGTAATCAATTTTCTTGCGGCAGACGTTTCACAGGTAAATATTTTCCCTTTAGTTTTATATTTTAAATTTTAATTTTGTATCATTTTACCTTTTCCTATTTAATCTTTGTTTTATAAAGAACGTAATATCATTTGTTTGTGTCTGATGGTCTTACTTACAATTGCTTATATATCCCATATTTTTACACCCTTTTTATGATCAAGATTTTCTCCTTATAATAACATTCATTTTTTCCATACATTTAACAATTGCAATCCATAAAATTATCTTTCTTTTCGAACAGTTAAGTGTTTTTTCAAAGAAAATAATACTGAGTTAGCACAAGAAATAAGTGATTAATATAAGTTTAACTTTTCTTGGCCACTCACTAGAAAATATTTTTTGAAATGTTCTGTTCAAATTTAATTTTATCATAGCATGATGTTAGAGCATTTCTCTAAGTTCCAAAATCTCCCGGGATTTACCTTTTTTTTAAATGTAGAACAAGGAGTATTTTTAAAAGTAAAAATATGTAGTACCTACCTATCAATATGCAGGGGTCTGTCTAGGTTTTTTCAAGAGGTACCTATTTTGTGAAAATTTAGTGGTAATTTGGGAAACTTTTTCAGTGAATTTGTGAAAATATGTTCAAAATCTCATGTAAATAATTTTTAAACATTAAAAACAAAAGATTATTCAGTCTAGAATGGCTAAAAAGTTAAATAATAAGAGAATATAGCTTCCTTCACCAAATATTTAATTTGTGAAGGTACCTTTTTACTAAAACTGAATTTGTGAAAGTACCTATTTATCAATTGGTGAAATTGTGAAGGTACCGCAAAACGGTAGTAAAATTGCCTTGCACAGACCACTGATATGGGCTAAGTTTTCAATGCAGTGCTGTTATTTTATTTATTTTACTTTAAATGTTAGTTAATATTGTTGAATTGAAAGAGTGATATTTGATGGGGGAAAAGAACCTTTGGTATTTCCTAACAATTCTGGCTGTGGCCAATGTAGTTTATTGGTAAGGAAAAAATTATACATCTGTAAAGTAGGTTGCAAGAATCAAATTTTAGTCACCCCTTTTGACACTAGGCCCGGATTCTTTGGATTACACTAACTTTTTACATCGATTAGTGTTATCATATATTTAAAAAATATTTTAAAGAGCCTAATGTATCTAATTCAAATGAAGATTTTTCTAATGTGAGATTTAAATTTTAAAGCTGCAATTTGTTTTACTTTTTTCTAAAGTAGGATTTAAATAACCCCTTTTCTAAAGAAAAAATACCACCAAGCTCTTTTGGACACCTAAAATTAGAAATATTGCTAAATAATTTCAAACTCATAGATTGTGTTCAGATATGTCAATAAAAACCATAAAAACTTGTCGATATTTGAATTTAGGGTATTCAAAACAGCTTGGCAATATTAAGCAGGACCGTTAACCAGTGGCGGAGCAAGACCTTAAGAAGGCGTCGGCGAAATATTCTTGCGAGGCCCTTCATACCAAAATTTTTTCAAAGGGCACTCTTGTATTTTAATATAGTTATTGATACATTTTGTAAAATAATATAATTTAGGGCCAGATTCAGCTTGACAATAATTTTATCCCAAACAATGAATTCATGCGAATTTTGAACTCACTAGAGATTGTTAATTTAACTTAAAGATTTTGAACTGACTACTTTTTTTAAACTTTAAACGTCGATATTTAGAACCATTATTTGTACTAAGAAATACAATTTTTCTGGTTTTAAAAAACGAGGGAATTGTCCATTACAAAAACTAAATAAATCAGTGGCGCATATAGAAATTTATTTCGGGAGGGGCCCAAAATTACTCTTCAGCCCATCCCACACATATTCACTTAGTCCAATGTAGCTTTTTTATACATTTTTAGGTGATTATTTAGGCTCTGAAAAATTTAATATAAGAAAAGTTGTGAGGAAAAAAATTACAAGTAACCAAGGGGGGTATGGGGGCAGTGGCGGATCGATCCAGGATTTGGTTTTGGGGGGGGAGACTAAGAATTTTCATAATCCAATTATATCTTCTTGATTATCTTTATATTATCCTGCTCCAACCACTAAAAGGGGGGTCTGGGGGTCCTCCCCCAGAATTTTTTTGGAAATATAAGTAAAAAAAACCCACTTTTCATTTTGTTTTGGTACGCCTCATCTGAAATTCGGACATAGATTTTATGGTAGAATTTTTGCGTTTTGACAAACTTAATTTAAAATAGAGTTGTAATAATAGTTACAAGTACCAAGGGGGTCTGGAGGTCCTCCCCCAGAAAATTTTTGTAAATTTGACCTTAAAATAACAAGGTTATAACTCATTTTGGTGCATAAAATTCCATATTATATAGTGTAGAACTTTTCATTTTGGGGGGGGGCTTCAGCCCGAAAGCCCCCCCCCCGTAGATCCGCCACTGCCTCCCCTAGAAGTTATGAAACACTTATCTGAATCCCCCTGTATTTGAGTACTGATGATTTATTTGGACCCAAATATCCTCTAAAAAATTAAGTCATTATCAGACCCCAATCTAGATTCTTGCACCGCGAGAGAGGACTCAAAATTATACCTAAGGCCCCTCCCATTCATTTTTAAGGGGCCATCCATTAATGCTGTACTTTTTTTTGCCTAATTTTGCCCCCCCCCCCATGTCACATACTTGCATCTTTTGAAGAACGAAATATAAAAAGTAGTACATAATAATGTTATAAATATTAAAGGGGGGTCTGGGGGTCCTCCCTCAGAAAATTTTGAAAATTTGACCCCCAAAGAACAGGTTTTTAACTCGTTTTTTGGGGCACCTAGTCCGAGTACACAGGGGGGGGGACAATTCACCAGGTGCCCCCCCCTGGATCCGCGCTTGTATGGGGGTCCTCCCCCAGAAAAATTTTTGAAATTTGACTCAAAAAACAGGTTTTTAATTAGTTTTGGTGCAATTAGTTCGAATATTGGATATATATTTTTATATAGGATTTGCATTTTGATAAACATAATATTAAAAAGTTATTAGTAATACAGTTCCAAGTACAAAAGGGGATCTGGGAGTTCTTCCCTAGAAAAGTTTTTGAAAACTACTCTAAAAACAGGGGTTCAACTTGTTTCTGTATACTTAGTCCGAATTTTGGACATGGATATTGAGGTAGGATTTGGATGAACTAAGTATAATAAAGTTGTTAATAATAAGTTCCAAGTACAAAAGGGGGTTTGGGAGTCCTCACCCAGATTTTTTTTGTAATTTGACCCTAAAAAACAGGGTTTTGGTACACCCAATCAGAATTTCAAAATTTTTCTAAAAAAAATCTATTTTTTAAAACATGGGGGGGGGGAAATCCTTGATTTTTAGGTTCTCTTTCTTGGGCGCGAGGCCTTTCCTAGGTGCGAGGCCGTCGGCGGTCGCCGACACCGCCGACGCCTAGCTCCGCTACTGCCGTTAACGGAATTTAACCAGTTTTTCTAATGGAACTCTTGAGTTTTTCAGAATAACTTATTTCAACCTCTATTTTTAATACATAGTACGTCAATATTTTTGAAAGGTAAATTCATAAAAAATGTTTGATGTTAAAGCTTTAATGTTTTTTTTTTAGGAATTGGCTTCCAAAAATATGTTAGGAAAATTTATTAAGCTTGATAAAAATATATTCAAATGTTATTTTTAACTATTTAATTTGCTTGATTTACTATTGCATCCACTCTGTTTATCTTTAAGTGAACCACCTTATCATGACAGCATGCAGTCTTTAGATGCCAATACATAATTTTGATTTCCAATTCATTTCTTTTTTAGGTTAACAATGTCTGCCTCAGCCATATACCTGCTTGACCTTAAAGGCAAGGTCCTGATATCCAGGAATTACAGAGGCGATATAGATATGTCTGCTGCAGACAAATTCATGACATTACTGATGGAAAAGGAGGAGGAAGGCTGTGTCACTCCAATATTAACTCATAATGGAATTACTTATATGTATATCAAGTACAATAACTTATACCTTGTAGCAACCACCAAGAAAAATGCCAACGTAGCTCTCGTTTTCGTTTTCCTGCACAAAATAGTCCAGGTCTTCATCGAGTACTTCAAAGAATTGGAAGAAGAGAGCATTCGGGATAACTTTGTCATAATATACGAGCTGTTGGACGAGTTGATGGACTTTGGATACCCTCAGACAACCGACAGCAAGATCCTGCAGGAGTTCATCACCCAAGAGAGCCACAAAATGGAAGCCCAGCCGCGGCCCCCCGTGGCCGTGACGAATGCTGTGTCGTGGCGATCGGAGGGCATCAAGTACCGCAAGAACGAAGTGTTCCTGGACGTGATCGAGTCTGTCAACCTGCTGGCCAACGCCAACGGGAACGTCCTCCGCAGCGAGATCGTGGGCTGCATCAAGATGCGCGTCTACCTCTCCGGCATGCCTGAGCTACGCCTGGGGCTCAACGACAAGGTCCTGTTCGAGAGCACCGGCCGTGGCAAAAGCAAGTCGGTGGAGCTGGAAGACGTCAAGTTCCACCAGTGCGTGCGGCTGTCCCGCTTCGAGAACGACCGCACCATCTCCTTCATCCCGCCGGACGGCGAGTTCGAGCTCATGTCGTACCGGCTCAACACCCACGTCAAGCCCCTCATCTGGATCGAGTCGGTCATCGAGCGCCACGCCCACAGCCGCGTCGAGTACATGGTGAAGGCCAAGAGCCAGTTCAAGCGGCGCTCCACGGCCAACAACGTCGAGATCATCATCCCGGTGCCCACGGACGCGGACTCGCCCAAGTTCAAGACCACGGTGGGCAACGTCAAGTACGCCCCGGAGCAGAGTGCCATCATCTGGAGCGTCAAGTCCTTCCCTGGCGGAAAGGAGTACCTCATGCGGGCCCATTTCGGCCTGCCCAGCGTCGAGAGTGAAGAGAGTGAGGGGAAGCCACCCATCCAGGTGAAGTTCGAGATTCCTTACTTCACCACTTCTGGAATCCAAGTGCGGTATCTGAAAATTATCGAGAAAAGTGGCTACCAGGCTCTTCCGTGGGTGAGGTACATTACCCAGAATGGAGACTATCAGTTGAGGACTCATTGAGGCTGTGAAGATAGGTATGAATTGTTTGTTAATGTTTCAGTTTTAGTTGTCGGTGATTATTAGGGTGTAAAGAAGCTTATTCTCTGATCGTTTTCTGGGTTCGTTTTTACCTACGTGTTTCTGTTTCTTCAGGCATATTTTTGTATTGAATTTTGTATTAGCTCTCATTTTTTGAAGCTAGTATTGTATAGAGAAAATTCCATTGCTTTCCCATTGTAATTGAGATGTAAAGAAATCCCCCAAATGATTTTATTTTAAATCTTGTGTTTTATTAAGTTACTGTGTAGAGTTGTAAAAAGATTAACTTGTATGATATTATACACCTAAGTAATTTAAATTTATGTAAAATAAATATTTATCTCGTATTAACAACCAAACTGTTAGTTTTCTCTTTGAGTAGGTACACTTGATACACCATTTCAGGTTCTGATAATAGGATAAAACATTCTGCAAACACACATGATGAATTAATTCAATATTTTGCCTTTACGTAATAAAAATTGTAAGTATTATGTTATTTTCAATGAAATTTTTGAAAGGTGTTTTAATACTCTTATATTTTTGGCTTGGTAACCTGGAAAATTTCAAAGCCTTATTCCAACTCTTACTTTGCTTTCATTTGTACTTGATCATATCTACTTATCTACTGTAACTTTGTATTGCTTTTTGTTTAACCTTCAATTTTCACTCTAATAGCAAATAATGTGATCAAAATTACCCTTGATACATTAATATTCCCTAAATGAAAATTATAAAGTAAAGTATAATGCCAGGAAAGAGACAAGCATTAGTCATAGCTCACATTAAATGAACCAATGACTTATCTGGAACAGCTTTAGAAAGAATTCTCCAGCTGCCATGTTTACCCACAGCTCAAATGATGACCACTGAGCTAAGTAATAACCAACTTATACGAGTAATAACTTTATAATAAGCTTTATATAATAACAATTTTCATAATGTTAAAGTATAGGAAGTTTGCACTCCAGGTTTATATAGCTCATTGTTGATGACAACACTTAAGCATGTTGCTGTGGTTACACATGGTGGCTGGAGGACTCTTTCTAAAGCTGTTCCACTTGCCCTCATTATTTAGATTTCAAATTTTTTTTATCTTTTTGTTATTCATATAGT
Organism: Tetragnatha montana; assembly: GCA_963680715.1. Classification (NCBI taxonomy): domain Eukaryota; kingdom Metazoa; phylum Arthropoda; class Arachnida; order Araneae; family Tetragnathidae; genus Tetragnatha; species Tetragnatha montana. Next base: position 28,072,307 of record OY796677.1, read on the forward strand.
TGGGCTAAAAACCCTTCATTAACTATCATTAAATTATCATATCATAGTATAAATGTCTGAATGAGGTTTGGGGGAAATTCTGCCAGTTGTGGGGAAATTTTTGCTCAAGTTTATAAAGAAAAAGCACTTTACAAATCCAAGTTATTATCGGGTACAATATCATACCCTCCAAATTCTACAGAAATTTGCTGAAATCTACGGATCCTCGTAAAAAATAAAACAAGTTTCTGTAGTGAATACTTGAAAGTTGGCGTTCTTATTGATTCCTTCTTATTGATTCTTTCCTTGCGTTTTTATTGATATACAATAAAAACAACGTATCCGTGACGAGATTGGTATGTTCCTCTAAAAATTGTGTTCTGGTTTAATGACATCAATGTTTTTGACTAAAAATGTTATGTTAAAGAGGAGAGTTTTTCTAGCTCAAACTGAGAATTTATAATTCATATTTTACGACTATAGATATTTTTGAGCAAAGGGGACATTGCATATAAGAAGGTATAAAATCCATAAAAATTGAAATTTATGGAATACTTTAGTAACATAAACTAGAATGAAAATATTGAGGTATTTTTGGAGAAATTTTGAACAAAATGAATTGTGTTCTCTGGAAATATTGGGCCTTGAAACATTTTCTGCGCCCCTGGTTCAATCTAGAATTATCCCTCCCAAAACATTTATGATACCAACTTTAAGTGTTGTAGTGGTAAAATTTTTTTTACACAAATCAAGATAAATAAAAACATAATATAGCAGTTTTATTTTCCTTACATTTAAATAAAACTTCTGGATTGAATCTCTGGATTATATTTAAAAATAATTTTCAATTATTTTGAGTAAAGATAGGCAATATTCACATTTAAAAGAGAGGAGCATTTTAATTATGATGAAACTTAGATTTGTTGTAATTCATGAGCTTCAAAGAATAATTTTAAAGAAAATTATGAGAGGTAAGGGTTTGTGGAAAAATTTGTTTTCTTGATGTCGTTTGCTCTTGAAATAGAATTGTAGAGTCAAGTGGTTACACAGAAATTTTAGGAAGCTCTTAAAAGCAGTACTTGATATATATTCATGCATCTATGTATTCTTTATCAGTTTTTAACTAAAAATTATACTACATTGACTAACCCCTTATTGTTTAAGGTAAGTAAAGGTGGATAAGAGTGGTAAACTGGCCCAATAGTGTACACTTTATTGGATAAATATTGAAAGAATGTGAAGTGAAATTGAATGAATTGTAGAGTCAAGTGGTTACACAGAAATTTTAGGAAGCTCTTAAAAGCAGTACTTGATATATATTCATGCATCTATGTATTCTTTATCAGTTTTTAACTAAAAATTATACTACATTGACTAACCCCTTATTGTTTAAGGTAAGTAAAGGTGGATAAGAGTGGTAAACTGGCCCAATAGTGTACACTTTATTGGATAAATATTGAAAGAATGTGAAGTGAAATTGAAATTCATATACATTACTTTTAAAAATTCCAACCTCTTTTGATGCCTTGGCCTTACAAGCATTTTGAACATAGTAGGTACTCTGAATGCTTTATTCTCTAAATTAGACATTTCCAGTATTAATTTTTATTTGGAACTAAAGTGATCTGTCACATAACTTGCAAATGATTTTATTTACAATGACCATGAGAAATAAATACAAAAGCTAAGTTTACTACAAAAGTTGGAATTGTTTGCAAAAACCGTATTCAACAAATGTTTTTGGTATGATCTTGATTTGTGGTAGAATTTATTAGTTTTTTATTGTCTCTGAGTCTGGCTGTTACTGGTACCAGTAAGGACAGAAGGCCGCACATGAAATTGAGTCCACATATGAGGTAAAAAAGTCCACTGTATGAACCCAAATTCTCCCTGAAGTAACCTAAAAACAATCAAAACCTTGTTGTTAGTAAAGAAAAGACCAACACAAAGGGTAAGACTTATTATTCGATCAATAAATCAATCCAACTGCGGAAAAACAACCTAAGAAATTTTAAATTAAGTTTGATAGAGTGAGAATAAAAAATAAGTTTAAAATATAACTAGTTTTGTTAAATATATAAGGGGAACTCCTTCCTAAGGGCTTGACCAGCCGAAAACCTTGGATCAGTCTGTAGGAAAATTAATTTAACACTTGGCAAGTCCTGAACTTGATTTCCAAAATTATAAAACAAGATGACAATTTAAAATTCTTGCATAACTCATCACAGAAGTATGTTTCTTCTCTCTAAACTCTGCTGTGTTAGTTAAAAAGGTCTTAACATTTACTGTTGGTGTTCTAACATGGGAGCAGGTTTTTCATCTAGAAAGAGACGGGAATCCGTCTTAACTGTTTTTTTCCATGGAAAAAAAATAACATGCTCCCCATGGTCTTTAAAAAGGATGCAAATGATCAAGAGAAGTCTCCAAAAGAAAATCTCCCTTGGGTCCTTAGAGAGGATGCAGAAGAGCAGAGTAGCTCAAAGATGAAATTCTCCTTAGGGTACTCAGAGCTAATGGAGAATATTAAGAGAAACACGAAGAAAAAAAATTCTTTAGACAATTTGAAACATTTAAGAGGAGCGTACGCCGAGAACGATAAAGATTGTTATCTAAGACAGGGGAGATTAATAGAGCATTTTCGATCACATGACTCGGACCTTAGCAACGTTATTCTTCTCCACGTCGTCACGTGTGACCTCATGTGCGAATGCTTCTATTGGAGCATTTGCAATTACAAGACTCCGCCCCTAACAACCTCTGTAGCAACTGGTGCCCCCGCACCTAACAATAGCCTTAGCAACGTTGTTCTTGTCCTCCACGTCGTCAAGTGTGACGTCATGTGCGAATGCTCTTTGGGGACTGGAGGGGCCGATCCACTAGAGTCTAGTGGATCGGCCCCTCAAGTCCACCATTAATCTCCCCTGTCTTAGATATCCATCTTTATCGTTCTCGGTGTACGCTCCTCGTAATGTGTCTACAGCCTTAGGGTTCTTAGAGAGAATGCAGAAGAGCAAGAGGTGCCTAGATGAAAAGCTCCATAGGGTTCTAAGAGAGGATGCAGAAGAACAAAATTAGCTCGAAGAGAAACCTCCTTAGGGTTCTTACTAGAAAGGATGCAGAATATTGAGAAGCTCCACATGAAAACCTCCCTAGGGTCTTTAGAAAGCATGCAGAAGAGCAAGCAGAGAACCTCTCAGATAGAAACCTCCCTAGGGTCCTTTGAGATGATTCAGATGAAAACCTCCCTAAAGTCTTAAGAGAACTTGCAGAAGAGCTAGGGAAACTCCTAGATGAAGCGCTCCCTATATTCCTGATGTAGAAAAAGCAAGTCGTCAGATGGAGTGTTCCCTATTAGGGGTCCTTAGAAATGATTCTAAGTGAAGTTACCAGACAAAGCTCTCCCTGGTGGACCTTCTTACATAATTTGATAATCTCTGCTTTAGGCATTTGGTATAAGGAAACGATAAAACAGAAATAAAATTAAGAAATAGGATAATCTTACCTATGAGAAAAGGCTGTGTGAAACTCAACACCGGGAAGAGCGTATACCTGCTAGCCATGGCCATCATCACATCCCTCTTCTCCACGTACAGAGTCACGATCCCCGGGGAGATCATCATGAGTCCTCCAGTAAAGAACCCGCAAAAACAGCATATGGCCATCAGGGCCGCGAACCCTTCTGCAAACGCAAAAGCCACGCACGCGCATCCTATGAGGACTTGGCAGAGGACGTAGAAGTGAACCTTGCCCATCAACCTGGAGTCCGTCAAGCCCCCGAGGGTGAAGCGGCCCACCGTGTCCGAGACGGCGAACCCCATCAAGAGGTGGACTAGTTCGTGGTTCGCGGCCCCCGCGTCGCGGAAGTAGTCCACCGCGATCGTGAAGATGGTGGTTAAGGCGAACTGGGACGAACTTTGCGTTACGAGGATGAGCAGGAATGTCGGGTCCACGAAGACGCGAAACATGCTGCGGGGCTGAACCGGTGGTGTCTTACCCTTTGGAGTCAGCCTGTTGTTGTCTTTCCGAACCAACTTGGAATCGGAATCTTCTGATGTCAGGATGTTCTTACCATCTGGAGTGAGTCTGGTGATGTCTCTTGAGACCGGATTGGTGTCCTTGATGTCTTTCAGGATCAACTGAGTGCTGTCTTGGTTGACTTCAGGTGTCCACTTGTTTATGCTTGTTGCGTCTGGACTTAATTCCGGCTCGATGGGTTTGAAGGTCGGGTCAGGTACCGACTGCACTTTGTATAGGTTTGATTGTTCCGGTATGTTTCGAAGTGAGTTGCTCAAGTCTTCAACGGGACCGTTGTCTGAAGTGTAGGGTTCGAGTTTTGGGAGGCTAGTGTAGACTCTCTTATCGCTATTTTGGTACTGACTAGTCCGTTTAAAAGGGGGTGGACTGCTTTTATTAAAATTCGGTAGACTGTCGTATACTCCGTTTGTTTGCTGAGAGGCTGTCAAGATGGTTTCGTCGTTGTTTACTCCACTCGTCCTTGTTAATTTGGTGGTGGTTGTAGAACTCCGTTTCCTTTTGTAACACCACAAAACCAAGGCTGCGGGTAGACTGTGTAGCAAGATGCCTGATAGGACTAAAAACGTTCCAGATGTTCCGTATTCGTGGAGTAAGTAGTGTGTGATGCTGGGTAGAATGATGGCACCGAAGCATTCTCCGCCGAGGAATAAACCGTTGGCTTTGTCAATGTGCTGTACAAAATACCCGCTTAGGATGGCGGGTATAAGTGAAGTTCCGAGTCCGATTCCTGTACCTAAAATAATTTTAAAAAAGGAATCAAATCAAAGGTTGTAACAATATACACTTTATTATACAACGTTGCAATGGTATACATTACTCTTGGATGATTACAGTACTAATTAAGAGTAGTAAAGGAATGAGTTTATAAACTACTACACATATATTTAAAGTGTACCCCCTGTACCACATACTTTACTGTGGGTGATTAATATAATCTTAAAATCTTCGAAGGGATTAATCAAACTTAAGAGGTCAATATACATTTTTAGGAAAATTGGAACTGACTTATCAATTTTATGACAAGAAAAGAATACCCATAGCATATTTTTAAAAAATAATTACTAAAATTTTATTTTTGTATAATTTTTTATTGAATACAAATTAAACTTTGTTTTTAGTTTTTCCAATAAAGTTTACTTTTACCATTACGAATTTAAAAAGTCTAATAAAAATGGGTATTATAAGATGTGTAATAGGGACATAGGGTAAAATTTTCACTTGCGGTCAACGCTTGGAAAAGTTTGGGAACCACTGTTTTGTTGATGATTTTTTTAAGTTACAAGTTTGTGGTTTTTATGCATTTTTTTCAGAAAAATAACACTTTAAAGGTGAAATGAAATTTTTTTTTGAAGGAAACAAAACTTATGATTGATTTTTATCGCAAATTTTATATTAATAAGTAAAGAAGAGTTGTACAATTCCTTACCATACATGATTCCCCAAGAAATTGTAACTCCTAGTATGTCTTCCGCCAGGAAACAGGTACTCACCCCTAGTATTGCGAGTATGCAACCAAAGAGAGTTACTGCTTCTGATCCCAGTTTCTTCCCTAAATAACCAACCAAAGGGCCTAAAAGAATAAGAGTAAAATGTTAAATGGAGGGAAAATGGACGATATAGCTTCTGTTAACTAGTGTTTTCTATTTTAGTGTTCAGCCGTAATATGGACCATAGGAAACTGAAATACGCAATAAAAATTTTAATTTAGTTAGATTCTTTATCGATAGATGGCTTTTTACGCTTGAAAGAAGTTTATTATTGCTAGAAGAAGTGTCTAGGATTAAGTTTAGCACTCAAGAAAAAAATTAGGAGCCAGAGGCCATATTCAATATTTTATTGAAAAAGAACCGTCTTAGCATTTCATATTTACATGTTTAAGTTTTTCTGCATTAAAAAGTTAAATAAATATTTCTACTTCATGATTTGATATAACCCTTTTGTTTGCTCTGAGATGTGCATTAAGAAGATTAACTTCATTTGATGTAAAAATTATTTGTGGACAGTTTTGAAGACATTTTCATCTATCAGTTTAATGTAAGTTGTAAAACGCTATTATCATCATCCTCATTTGCAGATAAAGCTGTTTGTTGCTCGTGATTCTATTGAGTTCTGCTTTTGGTTTGTCAGCCAATTGCTTTGTATTATGGTGTGTAAAATATCAAAACATATATTTAGATAAAAAATATAGTCTACCAGGAAGTTGATATATCCGAAATCTTCATCTCTTTAGAACAAGGAAGTTATTCATTATTTTCTAACTTTGCATACGCGATTTGTGGATCTCTATCTTCTTATTATACACAATTATGTAGCTGTATCTCAATAATTAACGTTATACAGCTAAATGTAGAAAACCTTGTCGAAATGAATTTTACCTCAAAAGGGGTCTGAACTTAAGGTTTGCGGGGCCTAATTTCGAAGACAACAAGGATTGGATTTTGTAAAATTCAATAATTCTAATTAAATTGTCAATCTTTAGTTTTAAAGAGATTTAGACATTATTCTTCAGAAATTCCTCTGATGAAGTCAGGGGTGGAAAATCTGCTCCAAAGCCAGCAAAATTCACATTTTTGCGCCAAACTGCTCCAAAAACATGATTTTCCGTTCAATTTGATTCAAATTTTGAAAATCCTACCAACAGGGAAAGAGCCAATCTTCAGCCATCATGATTACCATCCGCGGAATCGCGATTTTCCGCTTTTTCTCTACAAAATATGAGCCTCCATCTAAAATAGGGACGCACAACCTGCGATTTTTCCAGATAATCCCTACTATTTTTTTACCTTCCAGACTATTTCCAAGAAAAATCACAAGTTATTGTGGGAAAATCGTGACTTTCGCAAAAGTTTCGTTTTGCTCTGGGAATTATCATTGTGTAATGCTACAAAAATGCTTGATACGAAATCACCAAAAGGTGCTGCAAAAATGCAAATCATACCCTGATACGAAAACACTAATAGGTGCTCCAAAACTGCTCCAAAATTGATTAGCCTTGCCCCAAAAATTGATTAGCATTGCTCCAAAACTGCTCTAAAGCTGCTCCAAAAATGAATTTTTTGTTTTCCACCCCTGTAGAAGTTGAAAGTTTTACGTATTAAAATGATTAATCATCCGGAATTGAAATTTCAAATAGAATGAAGAGTCGCTGGAAGCTTAATGTAAGTAAATGAAACCGTGACTTTTGTAACGATCGAAGTTGTTTATATTATTATTAAAGTGTTTTTACCAGTTACGCATCTCGTAGCTCCCAACAGGAAAAAAGGCAAGGAAGCCTGTTTCCTCCCAGTGTCATATCGGTCGATGCTAGCCACGAACATCAGAGTGGACAGCCTGGACGTTCCCAGGAGAGTCAAACTGATCACGAAGCAAGCGGCGAGTAAGATGCAGTTCCGGCCGCTGCTGAGGAACTTCTCCCCCATCTTCAGAGTCAAGGTGTCTGTGGAAGAAGTACTATTTGTTTTAGCTTCGATACAACCTTGTACTTTTGTCTGAGTCTTAAAATGTGTAGAATCTGGTTTTTCAAACCGAAAAAACCAAATGGTATTGGAAACACAAATAGATTAAAATTATCCAAACTAAAAATTTGCAGTGTAAATGAATCGTCAGTTAGAAGAAGGGAATAAGTGCAAAAAATGGCAAATTGACTTTTTGTGCGCAAAAAAATCTCCAAGCTTCGCTCTACACATGAGTGTAAAGAGGAAAAAAATAACTACCCCCTATCGGCAGATAGAGCCCCTTGAATTTGCGAAATCGAAGTCCATTCATTGTATTTTTTGATTAAATTTGAAATTTAACTTAATTTGTCTTTCTTTTCTTATTCTTTGGCCTGTAAACTTAGCCAAAATAAAATTTGATTTTAATTTAAAAGCGTTTTTTCTTTTTTTTTAACCAATGGATGTTTGACTCCATTGATATTCACTTAATCCATTGATAGGGATGACGCAGTTTCATAATAATTTTTAATTTTATTCGTCTTAGTCTTTCTATCTTTCACTTTTGTACTGTGAACTAAGCAGAAATATAATTTAATTGTCAATTTAAGGGAATTTTAAGATTTTTGTTCAGCTGAAATTTTATAAGGTTGGAGAAGGGAATACGTCCATCCTCTTTTTTTTAACTGTAAAACATTTTAAAATACACTTATAATTTTTTCGATGATTGTTCTGTATTCTTAACAATGTCATGAATTTCCCGTAAGAATTTGGTGGCTATAGGATAAAAATTCCATTACTAATACAGTTTTTTTTCGATTTTCTCAAAACTTCGTTTTTGGACTAATTCCCTTCTTGTAACTGACGATTCAAATGGAAAATTAACTTTTCGAATATCTTTAAAATGATAAAGATTTAAGAACCCTGAACTAAAGATAACAAAACTAAAATATGTCGATCATATGTAAACCATACAACCTATGAAAAAAATATGAGCTAGCTTTTAAAGCATTAATTTAGGTAGGGTTTTCGCACAGTTAAATTTCCAAATGTTTAGACCTATTCCGCTTGTTTCAAATATATAAAAAAAATTATATGATACTTGAAATTTTGATGATAGTGCTAAACTTGGTTATGCAAAACTTATCAATATTTAATAAAAAGTGCTTATTTTTTGAATTATCTAATAACAAATAATTATCCTCACAAAGAAGCTTAAAACTTGCCAAAACATTAAAAACGAAAAAGGCTTACGTTCTTTCCGGTTCATGTAAGTTGGAATTGATTTTCTCCCCGAATAACTCCAAAATAGGCGTGAATTAAAAAATAGGCAACGCATCGTTCTCATTTCTATCCCGATCACTGTCACTGAATATAATGTGAAATTTAAAGTTTTCTTGTTGTTTTCTATAAGAATTTGGTGCCTCTTTCAACATTTTGATATCGCAATCCCACCTACGTAATATCTTCAGAAGCCACTAGATTTGATTCACGTAAACATCAAGTTCAAGAGTACAAAATAATCACGTAAGTCTTTATGGGAAAACTCTTAGCATTCGATCGACCTATATTTAAACGTAAGTAGAAACCTGTGACCAAGTTTGCTTAGATTAGGCTTGATCAACATATAGGGTATGATAAAATGGTTATGGTGGGTCAAAATGGATAAGTATAGGGATTTTAACAGTTTATATTTATAAAATTTAATATTTTTTAGCATGCTGATATTTATTGATGATCATTGTTAATCCTTTACATGGGAAAAATTGCATGGGATTTGGTTCAGTTAAGGTTCGAACCAAACCATGAGCATTATAAAAATTATTGCTCTTCATTTGATAGGTACTATCTAAAAGTGAAAAGAAAAAGTTTATTTTGTTCTCTACGTTGTTAAAACGAATATCTGCATTACACTCAGTATACTTTCGTTAGAGTAAGGTATCAATTAGTTTCAGACCTTAAATTGATGTTTGTTATACTTACTTTTTGAAACATAATTTAATCAAGATATATCAGTAATTCATTGGGTTATCGTTTCCGGGGCATTTTCTACTATCAATAACTTAAACCTCTGAATTGATTGTAAAAATATAAAACAAAACATCCAAGTTTTTATTAAATACCTATCAGGCTCCGTGACTCTTTTGTAACATACATAATTTACATAACATACTGTAAAAGTTGGGCATAAAAACATTTAAAAAATACGTTGTTCTGGAAAAATGTAAGTAGCCATTATAGATTTATACACATCTCTTTGTACCATTCTATCTTTGTGAAAATGCAAGTTTTGTTAATTAATTCAACTTTTACTGTAATGCAATGTTTTACTTATTTTTAAAATATTGTAACTTAAGAATAATTTATAAGAAATACTGAGAGACGTTTTTAAATTTAATTAATAGAAATATAGATTTATCAATGATTAATTAAACCGTTTGAGAAATTAAATTTTTGTAAGCTAAAAAGCATGCTGATACCTCAATCCTAAGGCTGGTTACATAGAAATTACTGCCCTAATTAAAGTTTCTGTGTTCAACCATTGCAGCAAAGTTTTCATTTTCAAGAATACATGTTTTAGAATAACATAAGAGTATATAGTTGAATAGGTTTTTTTATAACATGGATAACTTATTTATTCTATAAATCTTTATTATTTTAAGAAATAATAGAGATTTATTGAATAGATAAGATATTAATACATAAATCTCTATTATTTACAGAAAGGTAGGAACTTATTTAGATTTTTATACATTAAAAAAATTTACTTAAAAATGACCATACTTGTGAAGTGTTCAAAACACTTCAAATCCTTTCTGATACCACTCTCAATTCTAGTTCAGGTTTCTTCGAAGGAATTCAAGCATCTGCACTATCATTCTTTTCGTTCTTCTTAATATTTGCTTCATCATTTTATTTTTCAATGAATTATAAAACTATTATTTAGAATTATTAGTGTTTTTTAAAAATATTTGAATAATCATTCCTTTCATCCGCGTTCGCACGCCTGAGCAGTTTTAAAAGCAATACATCCTTGATTAGTTACTCATATTTCTTAAAACCAAATAGATTCCAAATATTATCTTAAAGCTACGCGAATATTAATATCGAAGTTTACAAGTCAATTTATTATTTCGATTTTAGAGATAGGTGATCCTACCAGATAGAGACAGGTAAATTTAGCTAATAATATAGGGATGACGTGACAAGAACTTCGATTCATACTAAATTAACAAATGATAAAAGTACAAATATTCATGATCAGTGGCGTAACTAGAGTTGACTAATGGGGGGTGTTACTCCGACCAGTCAACGACTCCAACATATAACTCCCTTTAAAAAAAATTCATAATAGTATAGGTATAATATAAACAACTTTTATTTTGCAAAACTTCCGAAGGGAAAACTTCATCTAAGAGGCTTAACTTTCAAGGGAAAAACACAAGTATAACAAACATAAACATTTTTGAGGGGGGTTTGGGGGTTCTCCTCCAGAATTTTTTTAAAAATTCGTCTCTCAATGTAGTGTTTAAATTTCTTTTGAGGCCATTTGGGTTAGTTCCTCCTAAAAGAACAGTTCCTTGTGAACTGCCTTCCTAGTAAAGGGAAAGTTTTTCATGTTTTAGAAACCGTCGATGCAATGGGGGGTTACATCCCCAATAATCCCCCCCCCTCGTAACGCCTTTGTTCGTGATCAAGGAGAGAAAATCATTGAAGAACGAAATTTTTATGTGACGCTGTTCATTCAAAAATATAATAACGGTTACACTTGGGACTTTTATTATTAGCAAGCTAGGGTAAGGTGAGCCCCGCTTTGGGCGAGACGGTCCCGTTTTTCGCCTCTCGGTCTTGCTGTTCGAATGTCCTACTTTTTCATATGTCCCGCCAAAGTCATCATTAGCGATTTAATAAGGCATTTTCTTTTAAATTTTCCTTTTCTAAAGTCTTTTGGTCCCAAAATATAACATATTTTGTATTCATTTAAATGCCAAAATTGTACCTCCATTTTCCATTTAAATTACGCAGTTATTCATTGGTCCCACACATCACATAAGCTTTGGACGCTACTTTAATTGTTTAACAGTTTTTTTCGCATTAAGAATTACTTTTAAAACACTTACTTTATGGAGTAAAACTCTTTTAAGCAATCCTATATTTAAATAAAATGTTGCTGAAGTAGGATTGTATACAAACTCGCTCCTGAGGCTGAATTAGGGTAACAATTGTCTCGCTTCTTCCTCTTGGTAGTGAACTTACATAAAGAGTGACAGAAAAGTTGTGCAACTAAACTAGTTTTTTTACGCTTCTGAATGGACGTGGTTTTGCTTTGCAGCAAGCAGTGTTTGAAGGAAGTTTCTGAGATTATAGAAAAAAGTTTTTTCCTCTTTTTCTCCTTTTGAATTAATTTAGAACTACGGCTGAAAAAACTATCAACATACTATTGTACATTTAAAAAATGATTCCATCTAATTAAACTTTCAAGGTAAGAATTTTTTTTGCTCTTTTATTAGTTTGAGAAATTTAAAAAGTTATTAGTCCTGTTTCAAAGAGGAATTTGTACAGATGTACAGACTTCGCATCAGTTTTCTTTTTGGCAAGTTTTGTTCTAATGAAGTTTTGCTGTATGCTCTTTTATCCTTTACCCAAACAACAACCTTATTTATCTAATTAAGTCATATTTATTAATCATAAGAACCTGTAAGCTTAAATTATCTAGAATCCATAAGGATTAACTTGATTACGCTAAGGGAACTTCATTCTTTGGCTAAAAGAATGACGTGGTATATTGCACGTTTTATAACTCACCCACGGTTTAAAAAGTGATCCAATTTTTGTCAAATTTATGGTGGAAGTAGTACGGATACTACTGTACCTCATACAATAATTTTTTTCATTCTATTATGTTTTGTTTCGGTAAACGGGCTTTGGGAAAACCGCCTTTTGTAACGCCCTTGCACTACATTAGGTCCTATAGCTCTTTAACGGTGCATGTGTGCCCCCCATTCCTATTCGAAATGCTTGTCTAGGTCCCCTCTACCCCCTGCAAAGTTTGTCCACGTACTTACCAATCACCCTGTATATATTCCCGAAATGAAAATTAAATTGAATTTTATAATAAAAGTTATTTCGAGCAGAGAATTAAATAAAGAAAAACTATATGAAATACTTCTAAATTTTATACGTAGAAGTGCGATAGAGCGACCAATTCTAGGACCAACAATATACGGTCTTTTTAACGGAAGGACGTTAAACCATTTCAATGTTTTAAAAACAATCACACTTTTATTTCCATAGTCGTTGTAACGAGGGGTTCACTTTATCGAGAGGCCGTTATAAAGAGGTTCTACTTATCTAAGTAAAAATAAAGCTTAAAATTTTTAAGAAAGATATATTTCAAAAACACATAAATCACATAAACACATAAAAATGCTTGTCATTTCTCTAACAATGAAAGTTATGAAGTATAATGCCATTTAATTATTATAAAATGTAATTAATTCTTGTATTTCTATATTGTAATTCTTTAGTTCAAAAGACCGATTTTGATTAATATGATTTATTAATTTTTCTGTATAGATGGGATAGTTTACTTCTGAAGTTTTCTACTTTAGCAATAGAATAAAATATATTTGTTCCTAATTTTATTTTAAGTTCTGTCCGTTTTATTAATTTTTAAAATTTAATCATAATCATGCTTAAATCACATCATAATCATGCTTAAGGGGCCCACAGACGAGCAACTTGGTCGTCAACCCGGTTGTCAACCAGGTTGATGCTTTTCCCACAGACGGCCAACCTGGTCGTCAACCAGAATGTAAACAATGAAGAAAAAATTAATCAGATTGTAACAAATTAATATATTTTGGTACTTTAAATGCAAAATTATATTTTATTTAATTATTCTCTCGAGCTAGAATTATATTATTTTAATTTTTAATGCTTAGTTTTTTTTTTTATTTTCCTAATAACATGTTCCGATTAAGCTCCGCCCACCAAGGAATGGATCCAGACGCTAGTGAGTTTAGAGCGATCCCAGCGCCACAATTCTCCCAACCTGTAACAAGATGTCATGATTTTCGATTTCCATAGAGCATTTTCAATCACGTGTCTCCGATCACGTGATCAAGCTGGCTTGGAGGATAGACAACTTTTCTTTAACATTAGGCTCCCATAGAGAATACGCGCTGCATTTAGTTTTTATAAGAAAAGTTCATTTAAAAAGATTCTTTAGGCTCGGTTAAAGATCGGAACGAAAGAATAGTAGTTATTGAAGGTAAGTGCATATGTTTTTGTGTTTTAGTGGTAAGCTAAATTTAGTAAAAGACTTATTACGAGGTGACATGTTTTTGTTTACATTTGTTAGAACAATATGCGAGTCCGATACATCTGTAAAATACTTATAATATGCTACTGAAACTAAAAATTGAATAATTAAGAATTTTAAAATATGTTAGTAGCATTGCGAATGGTACTTGCAATTAGAACACTGGCAGAAATGGTTTCAGCAATTAGAACACTGCTAAATATAAAATGTAGTATTATTGAATGACTTATAATATGCAGAGATGCTATTTTAGAGTAAATAAAGGTTACTTTAAAGTAAACTTTGGAGAAAAACATAAAACATCCTTATTTTTCAAAATTCACATCAAAAGTAAACAAATAAACGATGTGCATCCTATAGTTTTCCATCATACTGTCTGTCATCCAAGCCTCTGACGTCACAAGCCTGTGACGTCATGTGCGAATGCTCTATTATGGCCTATGGCCGTGGACTCTCTGTTCTAGTACTCTGTGAGATCCACAGAGTATAGATTCTAACAGAGGGTCCAAGCGGCGATTTTACTCTTTCGGAGACAATAGTTCCACCGTTATCGCATAGTGGCGCTGATGGTCCCAGTTGTCAATCGATATCATATCGATATCAAGTGGGAGGGAACAAGTCGGAACGAGTGATTCTGATTGGATATGGAACTTTTTATGGAAATTTCACAATCACTGTTATTTTTCCCCAGATCAAGGAACTTTTCCCTAAACTTTCCCTGCCGGTAGTAAAATTTCCCCATAAATAAACATGGATGATTGTAGTGTCTCGGTCTCATCAGTGATTGCTCTAGCAGATATTATTATTTTGCATCATTCTCCAAGTAAGTCTCATTTAACATTGTTTTATTCAATAACTTAAATCCTATGATTAATTATAAAAATGCTTCTTTTCTAAAAATGTCTTTTCTTTTGCTTTATGTTGCCGTTTATGTTGAATTGTAAACAACTTCGTCCAGTTTTGATGATTTTCGTTTGGGAAAGGATAAACTGTAAGTAGGTAATGACTTTTTAATAATTTTCAAATCAATGTTTTAAAAAGCAAGATATGTTAAGAATATTTGTTTATCAGATGAAAAAAGCAAAGGATTAAGACATTACTATAGTAAAAATTTGCCAATTATCAAATGAAAAAAAGTAAACAAAATCTTTATTTTTTTTACTAAATATCGTCTGGTAATACATACATATTTGAAGATCAATTATATGTTATTTAATGTTATAAATGGTTTGCGAGTACTACTTTGTTTCCTGAATTTATTCCTTAAGTTTTTATTAGTATGCAGTTTATTATTTTTATAAAGCAACTTTCCAATAGCTAATAAATTGCAAGTACGTTTCAATGCTATTCTTACCTTTTGATTATTTACTTTATCACTGAGTTTTGATGAGTTACTTTACTTGTGAAAATGTTATTTAATCTTATATTCGTGCTTTTTGAGTCATGTTTTTATAATTAATTTGGAACTATGCTTCTCTGGTAATTACTGTTGACTTGTAAATCAAGTCTGTATCCCTTTCCCTTATTGTATGTATATATTCTTTAGTTTATTGATAAATATATTTAATGAAGCCATGATAAACTTTTTTGCAGTTTTTAATTATTTGAGTAGGTTTAAATTACCTTTCTCAAGTAGTATAATCTAAGTAATGGTTGAAATTTTGAAATATGTTTTAATTAAAACAAAGCATGGTTTGGAAATGCAGGCAATCACTTTAAAATACTTATTTTGAAAAAAATCTGATAAATTCATCAATTTTCAGGGGCTTTTGAATCTGCATTGGTTGAATTCAAAGCTATCAAGAATGATTGCATTATATTACCCTGCACTGTCAAAATTGTTATTGAGTTATTGTTATTCAAAGTTATGTTTTTTATGTAAGAGGTTTTAAGCTTAGGTTGAGTATTGTGTGCCTGTGAAAGCAAAAGCCTTTATATAAGTCAGATACTAAAATAAACAATAATCTGATAAAACATTTTATAAATATAGAAATTATCCACTATCTTAAATTCTATTGTGGAATAGGTTGGCAAAATCCCTGAAGGAAGTCAAGGCACTTCTATGTCTAAATCATTGAAATTTCCTGTTAATTTTTTAAAAGGAAAAATGCTTTATTTGCAATGACTTAGAAATCACTACTAATCATTTTTCTTAGTCAAATTCTGTTATATTGTAACTGGGATTTTTCCCACTTGTGTCATTTTATTTAATTTCAATTTGTCTTATATTTTTGCATACATCCCTTCAATTAATTGGTTCTTAAGATATCAGAAATGCTATACATAAAATTTGTCTAGTTTTTTGTAATATCTGTAAATATCTGTTCAATAAACTATTTTTTATTACTACTTGCATTCACTGTGTTGAAATTAATATGAAGTAATTATTTTCTATGTTTCTTCCAATCTTTTCACCTAAGAAAAATTATATTTGGGTATAATTTATGGTGTTGTTTTATTTATGGATAATAGAATTGTTTATATTATAAATCACCATATATTCGTTCTACCTCACCTGCAATCCAGTTCAGTTTTTGAATATACTATAGCATAATCTAATGTGAAATAAGTTTAATAAATTTACTACTTTTGAATAACTAAAAAAAAATAGCATTTTGTTTGCAAAATTCAAACTTAAATCATAATCACTCAGTTAATCAACTCATTGTTTTAGTTTAATGAAAAAAGATAAACTCGCGATAGAAATAGATAACAAAAACTTCAATTGGTGAAAGTAAAATTACAAAGATAATTCAATTTCTAAGTCTAGAAATTATTCAGATCAATCGCTGTAAAAGGCGATTTCCAATTCAAAAGCCGAAGTTAGAAATTTCCTCTTTCCCCAGCGCATGCTCAAAAGACACACGTAGCTGTTTGAAAACTGGGAAAACAGAAGAAATCTTTTTCCCTTTCTAGCGATTTGAGTGACAGGTGAGGGATGATAGCTGGCCAGGTGGGCGGGGTTAATAGAGAAAGAGGAGGTTACAGAGAGAGAGATTGCATGCGAATTGAAGAGAGTCAATAACGTTCGTCCTGCACTGTCGTCCTGTTCTCTGGTTAGTTCCACCGTTATCGCATAGGGGCGCCACGTTCTATGGGAAAAACCATGCTTTAAAAGTTGCCATTAGCGTCTATGGAGATGGACCCTCTGTTAAGCTCTATACTCTGTGGTGAGATCATCAACCTGAAATTCAATCATCAACTTCCCCACAGACGGCCAACTTGGTTGCAAACTTGCTCAAATTGACAACCCGGTTGACGACTAAGTTGCTCGTCTGTGGGCCCCTCATGCTTATCATTCTTCTGAGCAAAAAGGTATATTCTATATATATATTATATTATATATTATTATATATTAGATATTTTTTTCAGTTAATGTTTATGTTTGTCAAAGTAGCCGATAAACTCAATCTTACATTACCCGATTTGCATTGCTTTAAAGTATTAATATGATTTCTCTATCTATATCCTATTTATAATACTATTATCCGTTTGAAAAGTTAACTTGCATTTACGGTAATTAGAAAGTGGGGCGAAAAAAGTCTAACTTGAAACCAAGAATTTGATTCCTTCTGAGGTGGCTACAGGATTGTGTGGGGGCACGTGAGTGGCTTGATTAATGGTATCATGGACCACAAGAAAAAAATTTCATTAAATGCTGTTAAACTACGATTAGGATCCATAAGATGATTTAGAACAATACAGTGATCCCATGAAAATGTATGAATAGCTGCTGTTGTATGAATAGTTTGAGCTTCCAAATCGCTTAATTTTATTTATTAAATATTTTTCCCACATTTGATATTTTGGTGTTGTTTTTATAGTTTGTATACATTTGTAAGTTGTTTTAAATGATAATTAAACATTTTTATGATTGAAGGTATACGCCTACGCCCCCCATGGCAAAATTTTCCACTGTTTTCAAACGTTTAAATTAATCTATTTATTCACACAATAAATATTGTTAAATTTATTCAGTTTTCCTTAACATTTAATGCAAGAGCATTTGAATGCCTTCGAATTTTTGATGCGTAACGGCTAACCATGCAAACCACAAAGCTTTAAAAATATTTTTACTTACAAAGGGTATCCATCTTCTCAATTTTCTGAGAACGACAAATTAACTTTTCAGTTAGGACGTTCTTAAGTCACTAAGGAGTTTTCCTTTAGGCACCATCAATACATCCTGTGTTTATACACCTGAGATTTTATCATTTTAACTGTAATTTTATCATTTTATATAAGAATTTTGTGGAAAGGTTGTAAAACGAAAATGCAAAAGTTCTTAGAAGTTAACGTTATCACATTCATATGATGCAACTATAACAGTGTTTCCGAACGTGGGGCGCACGCCTCACTGGGGGGGATATGAATTTCTAGGGGGCGGAGGGCAATTTGAAAATTTTCAACCAAATTGCACCCCAGGTGGGGACCACCAGGTTTTATTTACTTTTCAAGAAGGATTTTCGAAAAAAATTAAAGATGGGGGGGGACATGGAAAATTTAGAAAGGCTTTGGTGGGGCATGGACGGAAACAGGTTGGGAAACACTGATATATAGATATAGATTCTAAAGATATAAAAAAAATATGATGACAAATTAATTTTAAATTAAGCTTCGATAAATAGTTTGAAAAATAACGAAATCTGGCCAAAAATATATTAGATGAAATAATATAGTAAAGAATTTCAGTTATTTCTTAAGAAATGATATCACCTTATTTGAGAATCGTAAACTTTTCATCATAGGTACAATCGTTTGTTTTCAAATTAATATGTAGTAGTAGTGAAAATTTTTATAAGAGCTGAGTTTCTCCCAGATATGCGAACTCTTTTGATAAACATTTATTGCTTTTTAGTTTTCATCTTGTTTTTACTTCGTCTTGAATTTAAAAGCCTCTATTCTTCTTAGTACCAATCCTATATAGGTAGTACAAAATTTAAAAAGCATTACATTTTAAAAGCATCTTAAATGTATTTAGTAATATATCTATCTTTCGGCTATGAAAGTTTCTACTGTGAAAAGCTATTAAAATTTCTCTTGTATTCAAACCTTATCTAAATGAAACTTTATGCAAACCCTTAGATCAAAAGTGAAAAATTGGAGAAAGATGTTAATTTTTTGTACTGTCACTCAGTTGTGATGGTATTAGTTTTTCTCGCCAGTTGTCTGAAAAACATGAAAACATTACTTTGTTTTGGAAATTCTCGTAGTGAGATTTTATCATGGAGCTAATACATATGGAGACAGCTTTGAACACCTGCTCCATTCTTCTTCGTATGTCGATTTTGGGCCACCGTAAAGTTTTATTACATCCAGTGCTTGGATGTAATAAAACAATTTGCGGCCGGACCACCAGCAGTTTATCTCCCCTATCTTCCTCAATCTCTTTGTATCTCCCCTCGCACTCGCCCCTGAGAGCTGTCGAAAATTCACCACATGAAGACACCGGCGCCATAAACTCAGGTTTCTTCCTGGAGATAATTGTTTTATTACATCCAAGTTTTATTACATCTAGAAAGTCTACGGCCCACCTTTCCCTCGATTTTTCCACTCAAACTGGGGTGGGCTGGGTTGTCAGATTGGCGACAAAATCGGACTATTGTCGTGTTTGGTTTTTTCGCGTGCAGCCTTTTACGATCACTTTATACCAGTGGATGACTCGCGAGGACTTTTTTAAACTTATCTTTTTTTCTTCTTAAGAAAGTTTTATCTTCTGTAGCTTTAAGAATAAAATCTCGTTTGTTCTAAATCTCATTTTTAGTTGATGTTTCACCATAGCAATTAACAATGCTTATCTCCCAATTTTTCTCCGATTTTCTTCTTTAGGAAATCTACTTCCTTCCCCCACAAAAACAGGTATTTCAAGTATTAAGTGGTGTTTGAAGAGTCCACTTAAAGAAATATTGTATTTTTAATTTTAATTCAGACAGCTAATAATTACAAATATTTTAATACTTCAAAATGCCACTTACAACACAATTGCTTAAAATATTCTAGTGACTAATACCATTCCAAAATCCACTTTTATTTAAATCATTATAAAATGCCCTTCATCATTAAAGGTATCACTATCAAATTAATTAGTTTTATTCATAAAAAACACTTAATATTAAGTGCATGTATTCATTATATTAAACTTAAGTTTCTTATTTAAATTTTTATACTTAAACCATATATTTTTATTATCTTGATACACACACATATAAATTTTTTTAACATCATTTAATTTAAAATTTAATTATTTAGTAAAATTAGTAAGGTAAAAATAAGATTTTACCTATGAAACGAAACGGTGGAGTTTTTAGTTGCTCTTTCACAGCAATTGATGGCGCAGCTTTAATCATGTTTCTATTTCATATGAGAGAAAAGTGTGATACATCAAATATCAAAGATTCTTATCTTAAATACAGATGATTGGTCATGTGGTCAGATGTCTCAAACCACCACCTGGCGTTAGGAGAGAATTACAGCTGTCCAATCTTCTTAGTACCTTAGATAGGCGGGAAAATCCATAGAAATAATTTCAAGGAATATATACTATGTCGTAAATTATTTCTTTCTTTCTTTAAGTTTCTTTAATAATACGTGTTTTAAATTAACCAAACGCTGGACGCAAATGTTCTACACTTAATTCCTCTTTATATGTTTTTTTTTATTAGTTTAACTTTAAAGTTAAAAAAGAAGATCCGATAGTGTTCATAGATTTTTTTAAAATATGGCTTGTTACATGGTAAGAAAAGATTAACAAAGATTGTTTTACTGAAAACTTCCCCCTATCAAAAATAAAAACCTAAATCAGTGGTAAGAATTAAATACTTAAATTTAAAGTTAACACAATTATAGGAAATTTAATATTTTTGCGTCGAGAAGCAGAAGCATAATATATCTGCCTTACAGATGATTTGGCAATTTTAAATGTTAAAAAAAAAACAAGTTATTTAGTTATTTCGAAGAACCACGTAAAGAAACTACGACAAAAACGCACGCCAAGGTCAGACCGCCAAGCTATGCCAACTTCCATTTTCTACCTCGACCACTAAATCCACAATTTTCTCCCTTAAATACTAGTTTAAACTAATCGAAAATGACTCAGATCGAATCAGGAGGGTTCATATTATATAATGTGAAGCTTTTTTAAAAAAATTTCCCCCACAACATTTCGAAAATGCAGTTTAAAGTCGTTTTCTTCCAAAACCGCGGAGTTTAAAAAATTCACAGAAAAAAAACTAATCGAGAAAGGTACTTTTTTTCTTCACGGAATTGATTCGTCGTTGTTTTCTCTCGTGTAATAAATTGTCAGCATCTTTTTTCTATCATTTTTCTGGGAGAAAGAGCAATTTTTATACCTCAAAATTCACCCGCCTATGGGACTTCCAATGTTAAAGATTTCTTTTTGCCACTCAAACAGGTTCGACTGTTTTTGACATGCATGGTTGCCGTACGGAGCGGGGAAAGCTGTCTCTATTTGTATTAGCTCTATGGATTTTATCCATCGTTACGAAAGCGCAGATGAAAAGTTGCAGACGTAATATCTTTTTTTTGGGGAATCACGTCTCGACTAGTTTCTATGACAACCGGCAGAACTTTCCGTTGTTTGTGTTTTGATCCCATTTAATCTCCAAGAACAGCTTATCTTGACATTAGAAGCTGAAATTTTGTTTACTGCAATGTGTCATGACGTGTTAATTTTTTCGTGCTTTAAGGTTTACATTTTAATGTTTTTATCTATAATTGTCTAACTTCGTATCTTATAATTCAGTTTAAGTTTTTAAAACGTTTTTTTTTCTTTTTAATTTTCTTTAATTTTAAGGTCTGAATATAGATCCTTTAAAATGGTCTCTAGGTCTGAACCTAAATCCCCTAGATACGGCTTGTAGGCTGAAGCCAATCTGTTCAAAGGCCTTTTTCTACAATTCCTTTATTTCCACATATCTGGTTGTTACCTATGATTATCCGACATGTCAAGACAAATGGTACCGTATCTGTTGTTTCCAAACCAAAAACGGTACCAAAGAACCTCGTAAGGGGAATCGAAAGGAGGATACTTGAGGGAGAACCTAGGTCGTTGCACCTTCAAACTCCAGTATACAGCCTTACTAAGAACCTCGTAAGGGGACATCCATAAATTACGTGAGGTCAAAAAGGGGGGGGAGGGGTTTGGAAAAATCTCACCAAGGGGGGAGGGGAGGTCGATTAAAATCTCACGTCAACTTTTAAGCTAGAAATTATACGATTTTCTGTTTTTTTAAGTATGAAAAAGGAAAATAATTTATAAAAAGTTGTAGGTTGTAGGGGAGGGGGGGGTCCAGCAAAATCTCACTAAATCTCACGTGGGGAGGAGGGGGGGGGTCCAGATTTTGGAAAATACACCTCACGTAATTTATGGATATCCCCTAAGTGGTCTGCAAAAAGGTTCATTTGTATATAAAAAGTTGCCAATAAATAAAAATTTGAAAGCAGCGTGTGATGAACTAGATTGAGTGAATCTATTTGTATTCATACTGATGACCATCAGCTGTTGAATTTGCTAAGGTCAAAGTCAGCATTAAATTGTTTATGATACTGTCTAAAATGAAAATGTATTTAATTTGCAAAGCTAATTTGTTATTATCAAAAGTGTTTGCTATTTATATAGTTGAACATAAAATACGCCCTTAAATAGTGTGCAGTATACAACATATAAATACTCACAAAACGTATTTAATTATGGCAGATGAATTTTTAATTTTGTCAGTATGTTTAAGAGCTGTAAACCATTGATATGTTTAGAGCTCTAGAGACTGAGCACCGATATTGCTAAGTATGTATTCAGACCTTTAAATATTCAGTACTTATTTAGAATAATGACTTTCCCCCCTCGTTACTCGTAAATAGGTTTGTATATTCAATGTGGGTGAATCTCCTTTTTCATACAGAATTTTGCTGTTTCAAAATATGAACAAAGGATATAGGTAGTTCTGTTTAGAATATAGAAATAATTATTGAATGTTGAGTGAAAAATCATTACTCAATGAAATATTTATTTCTTGTAAGATACGAGTCGAAAATTTCTTAGCCCTCTGAGGTTTTTAATATTGTCACAATTATTTGGGAGCATTTATAAGTATTTATTTTGCTCCCCAGTCAAAAATGTTCAGGGTCTCTTGCAAATCATTACTCAAAGCAAATTTTTTTTCTTAAGGGATGGAAACTAAGATTCTCAGACATCATTGTCTACATCACTATGTAGACAACTTACATCACTGATGAGACAACTTACATCACAATGTAAGACATCATTGATTAAACTGAAATTTTTTAAAAGCTAACCAATTTTTACCATTTTTGATGAAATTCCCCTCCTCTAAGGAAGTATTTTAAGTGAAATAGAGATAGAAAATTTTTTGCAAGAAACCTTTTGTCTATTTTGAAGCTTCTTAGATATTCAATTAATTTATAATAATTACTAATTCTTTCGGTTAATCGAAATGTTTTATTTATTTTTCTTTACTTCAGTCTTCAATTTTATCTTGGCTGTTTCATCTGTAGTTGAAACTAAACCTGATTGTTCTGGCTCTTACAAAAAACTCACATGTGTTAACAGAAATTTAAGTTTAAAAGCTTCGTACGATTTTTTTTTCTTTAGAATTTAACGAAATGAAAAACAAAAATTTAATTAATAGAAATATTTCGATTCTGCCTATAATTTTAGAGTTAAGTTGCAACCAACTCATGAAATTCAATGATTGAAAATATTTGAAGTTTCTGAAACAATAAATTATTATACAAACTAAGAATTGCCGAAATTATTTTACATAATGGTTAACTTCGAGTACTTACAAGACCATGATACTAAAAGATATTTTACAAATTGATTTTGGTCGAGGGGTTCCGGTCTATCTGATTGCAAGGTGTGTGTAAAGAAAATTTGAAAGCTGAATAATCTATTTCAAAACTAGGTTTTTTAATTTGTTTAAGAATTTTGTAACATATCTTTTTTATCGGTCTAAAATTTCTTAAATTTAGTTTTTTTACTACAGATGGTTTTCCCTCTTGTGAACTCTTGGATAAATGTAGGTTATAGACAGCTTTTGCAATAAACAGGTCAGTAAAATCCGGTCAATAAAAAACAAATTTATTACATGGGATAAGCTATAATTTTGTAGACCGGATTTTATTGACCGATTTTTACATTGACCGGTATTTTTGCTACACCAGCTTTAAAGCCTATGGTATTTATTATTTTATTAATTGCAATTTTTTGACTTTTTTACAGTTTCTTTTGTAAATTTATTGCACAAAAAGGATTGAGTTTCAATAGTTTCAGATGGCTATTCATAAAAAAAGATTCCAGAAACAGAATGTTTGGGAAGGGTTATTTTTTCCTCGGAAGAAAACAATTTCAATTAAATTAATATGAAAACCACACGCTTCTCTTAATACTTTTATTTAACAAGAATGGAAACTAGTTCCATTTCGTTACACATATGTAGTATATTTCCCAAACTCAACAAAATGGCACTAAAAAGGAAACCATGAACTAAAACAATACTAATAAAACATGCTCTAAAAATGGAATGAAAAGTAGCATCATCGCTGACTGCGGTGATATCACAATACTGATTCGTTTCGCACTATATACATTGGTGGATTGCTCGGTGGACGGCCAATATTCGACTTGTAGAACGAAATGTTCTTCAGAATCCGTCCACGTCTCCCCTCTTCCTGTAATCTGCATTGGCGTAAAGGAAACCATCGTCTTCTTTGGAGATGCCCATGATAATGCCCAACATTTTGCTCCCGAGACTATGCAAGGCGTGCCCTTTTTCTTTTAGTTTGTTTAGAAGATCCTGGAAAATAGGGTGGTTTAATTTTGGTTCGAGGAATTACTTAACAGAATTTATAATTTTTAGTGTATAAAGAGGAGGGAGGTTTAAAATTATAACTCTATGTAGATTATATTTTCTTATTGAAATTGCAAAGAGCAATAAAAACAAATTGCGGGAAAATATCCTGTGTTTTTACCAATGAAAGATTTTTACATTTTAAAAATACAGGTTTTGGTGTGATCCCCAACACCACTAAATAGCAACTGGATACCATGCCTATTAAGAAAGGAATCATTTTTTAAAATCTTTATTTTAGAAAGAATTTTATTAATATTCTTGATAGGTTCGCTGATTGGAATAATACTACTTTGTAGAAACTTTCAAGTTTTTTTACAACGGACATGTTTATGTTTTTTCACGTGTCTTATTTTACTCTTACTGCACGTGGTAGAAGACAGAAGAGGAATAAAACAAAAAGGTTCTAAAAAGATTTCATTGACACTAGGTGCAAAGGAGACAATCATGTTGAGAAGAAATGCTACATAAAAGCATTTATTGGAACTATTTTATCACCCATAAAAGGATATTTTTGAAAAATGATAAGACTTTTTATGTTTTATAGATAATTTTTAATGTTGCAGATAAACTTATTATTAGGTTCCCCGCTAATCAACTTAAATAAATACCACTAATTAACTTAATTACCACTAATAGAAGATCTATATATGAAGTAAAGAAACAGTTTCCCTCCTAAACTATAAAACTGAAATTAGATACTTAAAACTCATCCCTAATCCTCAACTTAAAATAAACTAAGCAAAAAAAATATGGATTATATTTGAGAAAGTATTTTTAAATAGAAATTTTTTCGTAAAGATAAAAAAGAACTAAAGTACATACATGTGTAATCCATGTATTCTTTTAATGTTTCAAGAACCCAATTTTGAGCGGCAATATAATTTGAAAGAAATGAAATTTGTGCATATACGCAATTGTACGTAAAGTTCATTCTTACCCGTGGAAAATTGAGTTCATGTTCTATGTAGTTAGGTAGAAGTTGGTGATGAAATCTTGGAGCATCGATAGCTTTCTTTATGTCTTCTTTCAAATACAAGTTACGAATTATTGTCTGAAATAGAAGAGAAAAACTCTATAGGACCATTAAGATTGTATATTATCTATTTTACCCCTTTCATAGGGGTTATGCTGAAATTGAAAAGTCCTTAATTTAGCTCTCTAGCATTTCACTTTATTGATAAAAATTATTTGTATGAAATATTGCCCTTTTATGCTAAAGACTCATTGATGATAATTTTTCTCCAACTAAATAATAATAATAGATGGTACTTGGTGATTATCCGGGTTTAGAAGGATGGGAGAAATGACAGATAAAAATAAAAAATTGAAAGGTTGGAATGAGTGACAAAGAGAGAATGTGAGAAGAAAAGGAGAGAAAGAAGGTGTGAAGAATGAAGTAAATAAAGAGGGATAGAATGGAATGGGGAGAATTGGAACCAGAGGAATGAGAAAAATAATGAAAGAGGTCGAGTTATGCAATAAAAGAGAATACCGAAAGGAGGGACGGGACGGAGATGAAGTACAAGCATATTTTGGAGACAGACCGAAGAGCAAGCTATAGTAGGGGAAAGATTTCGCTGATTGCTACAGAAATATCATTTACCAATAGAAAAAATAGAATACCACGAAAAAATCTGAGAGGGAATTTACCCTCCCCATGAGAGGTAAAGGAGGATATCCATAATTAGTTGAGAAGGAATTTGTTTCAGTAAAGAAAGGTTGAGAACATGAGAAAGGATGAGGAATTGATCTTTTAAAAATGAAAATCAGAGATAGATATAGATAGAGGACTCTAAGAAGCCCAGGGATTTTCGATCCGATCTTTTTCCATCTAAATCTGTCATTTGTGCCCTCAAGGGCTCGCTCATTTTTGAGTGGGTACGGGAGTGACAACCCCCAGGTACCTGAACTCACTGCTTTGCAAAAATTCCTTGATTCAGAAATCTCAACAGGAATTCTCCAGACTGACTTCTCGCATTAGATGGCTGGGCCACATATTTAGATATGAAGATTAATTCCCCACAAAGAAAATTACTGGCTCGAAAATAGAGGGTATAGAAGACGGAGAGAACTACCCACAACATGTTTAGATGGGAGTGGAGGACCTTAAAAATTAAAACTATAAGAGTTACCGGATGGACCGCTAATGCGCGGGATAGGTAAGGCTTGGCGAGACAGTCTCGGCCTTCAGCAGGCTGTAGTGGAGAAGAAAGAAGAAATTTCCCCCTTTTTTGTGGAAGAATTAGTCAACTTACTTGCGCGACACTGGTGGTGATCTGCGTGCCCCCGTTCCCTCCCACGACGAACCTCACATCGCCGTTGGCGTCCACGATGATGGCGGGGGTCATGGAGGAGAGGGGCCTCCTCCCCGGCTTGATGTGGTTCTTCCCGGTGGGCGGCACCCCGAAGTAGTTGGTGATCTTGGGCGACGAGAAGTCGTCCATCTCATTGTTCAGGATGATGCCGGTAGATGGCGACACGACCATGCTGCCGAAACTGAAAATGAAAAGATCTGGGTCAGTGAGATTTTCTGGCTGGTGCGAGGCGGGGAAGCCCTCGTTTTTAGACCGGTCTCGTCGAAAGGAAAAATGCATTTGAGATGACAATGCAGAGGGAAAAGCGTTTTGAGATGACAGAAATATTGTATTCTATTAAATTTTCCGGAGTAGTATTCGAAAGTTTTTGTTGAATGTGTTTATGCAATTTTATTTCTATTTAACAAAATTGTTCTTTAAAATGTGTGCATTAATTAATTACAACAGATTGATCTAGGCAGGAAAAACAATTTCTAGGTTTAATTTTAATAACTTTGGTTTAAAAATGAAGCATTGAACTACTTTGAAGTGCCTTTGTATTAATTTAAAATGTAAAATTTCAAAATTAATTTTGTATTTGTTAGACAAATGTTTTTTTTAATAATTGTTTCCATTTACATTTGGTTTTCAAGTTTCAATAAAAGGTTTTGGGAACTATAATAAAAAAATTACCTGTTAAACAATTTTTTTTCAAAACTTGGATTTTAAACATTATTTCTTTTGGTAGAAACCTTTTGCAAGTAGAAACAAGTTGGCAAAACTACTACTATCTATCATTATTGAAGAAAAATAAAATGCTCTAGAGTAGTAATTTCTAAACAATGTTAAACAGTTTCTGCATCAAATTACATAAAAAATATCCTACACTTACTATTGGTTGATGGTGGACGTTGCTGAAACAACGTCCCCGTTCGGAGCTACTATGCACACATGAGCGGTTCCATGATCTTCTTGTATGGTAACGTTAACTCCATAGTGGTCCGGGTTGTCGTAAGTTTTCTCGTCGTCTATGAGATTCCGTACTTCGTCTGCGTATTCCTTCGACAACAATTTCCCCACAATCTGGAGAATAGTAAACGGAAAACCCATTAGTTTATGTTCTGTTCTTGAGATAAAATTTGTCAATGTTCATTTAAAGCGACACGAGAAAAACAACGTAACATATACACACACGACTTCATATGAGTTAAATTAATATAGAGAGGACTAGCTACGGAGATATATAGTGCTGTCCTTTAAAAACAACCCACTCCAAATTGTACCCTAAAAACAACCCATTGAGATTTTTTAATTAAATAATTAAAATAATTTTACCATCTCATATACCCTGTCCTTCTATGCCCTTTAGAGTGTCAGGGGTGTAAAAACTGGTCAAAGAACGGTTTATTTACTTATTTTTTAAACAAGCTGAGAAAGTGTAGATTTTTGACAAAAAATGTGCTTCAGATTTATAGATTTTGTAAAAATGTATGTTATAAAGACTTTAGAGCATTTTTCACGCGTTTTTATGTTATCCCATTACTATGAGAATAAAATATGAAAGTTTTAGCTCAGTCCGCCAATTAGAGTCCTTCTAGGAAAAAATGTTTTTTTTTTCAATTCTTACTTAATTGGCTGCTAATTTGTAATGGATAGTTGGAATTAAAAATGCTTAGCACTAAAATGGTAGGGAGGACGAGCCGCTAGTGCAGTTTTTTGTTCTATTTAATCATCCTTTTTATTAAGGTTTTAATGACGAAAATATGAAACATTGGGTTGTTTTTAAAGGACAGCACTATAGCTAGAGAGAAAAGCTACGGAGACGAATGAATTTATTTTGGATAACTGTAACTTTCTTTGATGTGTTTGCAATGCAGTGATAATTTATTCCAGTTTATTGACGATATTTTAAGAAATGGATAATAATACATCTTATAAATTTTAATAGATTTTTAATAAAAAACCCGGTTTTTTTAATGGTTTAAATAAATAATGATATGAAGGGGAAGGATTGGGCTAAGGTAAAAATTTTCAGGGATTGAACCACTTCCGTATCTTTTCAGGTTTATCTGGCTATGAGAAAACTTTGTGAGCATGCGCCAAAAATTTAAATCCCTTTATACTATTTCAAGCATTGAGAAGCATACGCTCAAAAATTCCCATAGCCCTATAAAGGTGGAGGGAAATTATAGTGGTTTAACCTTGCAAAATACTGCCTTCATCCTTGACACTGATTTTGATTGAAACATGGACAACTTTTAACTATTTAAAAAATAGGCAACTTAGGCAACATAATTGGTTTTTATAAGCTAATAATACCAGAAATTACTAACATTCAGTACTGAGAGAGTGATTGAACATTGAACTGAACATTGTACGTTACTCAAATACTTTCCATATGAACTGTTTTTTAGCATAAAGTGGCTGATAATGAATTTAATATACAACGATTTTTATTTGCAACTTAAAACATTAAAATAGACAATTGTTTCGGGGATGCTTGAGATCCCCTTCGTCAGTATAAGTTCCGACAGTCTGACGGAGAATATAAATAGAAAAAATATACATTACAGTTACAGTGAGCACACAAAAGACACAACAATTCATCAAGTTACATGTTCGGGTACAGAGAGTCAAAAAGTATTAAGCCTTCCAAGTATCCGAAAGAGGAGGCACGCTTGAGAAATCATTTACTAGAGAGTTTGCGTTTTTATAAATCAAAAATGCCTCAAAAAAAATAATACTGAATAATACTGATAAAAATAAAAATAATAATGGCTGATAATACCTACACAAAAATTGACTGTAGTCATTAAACTAAATAATACAATTCTTTCTAAAACCAATTTCATTATCCAGCACAGGGTGGTCAAAAAATCAGTGTACTTTTGAAAATTCCATTAAAACCGGGAAAAAAATCGGAATAAAAAACAGTTTTCAGTCGTAGCATCCTGAGGTCACGGGTTTTTTTTTTTGTAAGACAACAAAAAATTTTAATTCAAAATTATGTTAACAGATAGAGCTAACGTAACCCACATCCACATCCAAGATAGGATATTGGCTAAATCGTTTCTTGTGGAAGTATGGGCCCAATTTCGACAAAGAGGGGATTTACGGAAGGTCGTGGAGGAAATTTTTTTCAGGATATTTCATTATTTTTAAAGTAAAGGCTTTTTTCAATGTAATCAGCTTAGCAATCATTCTTTTCAATGCAGTTAGTGAGTCGTTATGACGGACATCATGGCGGAATATTTTCGGAATTGAACATGGAACCCCAGAAGGCTGTGACTGAAAACAGTTTTTTTATTCCGATTCCCCCCCCCTCCCCGGCAGGGCCCGACTTACAAGGGTGGGGGCCCAGGGCAAAAGACCCATTTGGGGGCCCTGACATGTCTTAAAATAAAACTTAAATTCATTTGACTGAAAATAACAAAATTATTCATCTTTAAACCAAGTGTAAACACTGCGTAAAACATGTTTGTTCAAAAAACTTTATGAACTTAGTAAGTTTATTTTATACACTTATT
Organism: Tetragnatha montana; assembly: GCA_963680715.1. Classification (NCBI taxonomy): domain Eukaryota; kingdom Metazoa; phylum Arthropoda; class Arachnida; order Araneae; family Tetragnathidae; genus Tetragnatha; species Tetragnatha montana. The sequence continues at coordinate 28,102,787 of OY796677.1, forward strand.
TCACATTTTCTTAACTTTATAAGCATTTTGGGGACCCCTTTGAAATGGGGGCCGTGGGCAAGTGCCCCGAATGCCCTCCCCGAAATCAGGCTCTGCTCCCCGGTTTTTATGGAATTTTCAAAAGTGTACTGACTATTTTGCTCCCCCTGTACATGTACATCTCCCTACCTTCTTCATATCCTCCGAATTGTCATCTTCCATATACATCCTCTTGGCAAAGGCGAACTTGAAAGTCTCTATCATGCGGTGCATCAGCAGGATGGCGCCCTCCTGAGTCCGGCCGCTGTCCGGCCCAAGGTCCGGGTACCCGCCCAGCACGGTCAGCATGAAGGCCAGCAGTGGCCCGCTGCCTGGCGGGGGCACCGAGTACAGGGTGAGGTTGTCCCGCAGTCTGCATTGCACCGGAGTCAAGGCTCGTGGCGCGTAATGGCGCAGGTCCGCTTCGGTGATGATGCTACCTATGATGGATAGTTTGAGGAAGGGAGTTATTTTGTGTCGTGTGCTTTTATAGACACAGAACGTTGAGTTAAAATAGAATTAATTTGGGAAGTTAAAAGAGAGAGAGGAATATTCGAACTATCTGCTACTCAAAGCTGCACTGTATTAAGACAATTGAAATTCAATAGTGTAAGATATTTGCTGTTTTTGCCAAGTTTGATTCCTTAAAATAGACTATGTATGTCTTGGTCTTAGTATTTGGCACCTCTATAGTTAGAATATTTTATAAAATACATAAAGTTATAATATGTATATGTTACGGGCAAAGGGATTAATCGGGCATTATTAATAATGCCCGACGTGGAGGCGGGCAATGTGATAAATTTCATTCATTAATTCCATTGAATTTATCACACTGCCCGCCTCCACTTCGGGCATTATTAATAATGCCCGAAGTGGAGGCGGGAAAAGTGATAAATTTCATTCATAAATTCCACTGAATTTATCACATTGCCCGGGCATTATTAATAATGCCCGAATTTATCACATTGCCCGTAACATATATACATAAAGGGTCTCTTCTCATTGTATAAAGGAGTAGGGTTTAGTAAGAAGAGTTAAATAGTTAAGTAAAAGTTTGTCTCAAAGGCCACTTTGTGTTTTATTAAGTCCTGCAAAGTTGAATTTTCGTTTTGATCTCCTATAAGTTTGAAAAAAAATAACCTTATGATGTAACACTTTGTCATTTTTATTGTGTTGATTCTGTACTTATTATATCCATTAAGATTATTAATGATAGAAAAAAAGTTTAATGTCAATCAAAAACGGCTGGACGATTACCGAATAAATCCTGTCAGTTACCATGAGCCGCATTTTTGGAGCTAGTGGCCTCTACACTATTGAGATTCCTAATCTTAAGTATCGGTATCACCTATAGTGCTTTCTTCTAAACAAGGTTTAGTATTACTCTTTCATTTCTTCATTTGTATAGAAACAGCGGAATGTTATAATTCTTCGCAATAGCGTTTTTTTTATAATGCCAACAATTAGAAACCGAAGGGAAAAATGTTTGGTGGGTGAGATTGGATGAACACTAAAACATCCAAGAGCTAAATTTAATTTCTACCACTAATTTCTAATGAGGACCGTCAAAAAGTGTTATTATTAGGGTAAATTTGAAAAAATATCCTTTTACTAAAGACAGAGAATGATTTGTATGAAAGATTTTGTCTGTCGTACCTGCTTCTCTCAGATCCTTCACGAAATTGGCTGAAGAATTGCTCGGTCCGAACAAGGCCTTTAATCCCAGCTTGGCGATTATTTCCAGTGTATTAGCTAGATCCGGTCGAAAATAAACGTCGTTTTCTTTTAACAATTCTCCAGTTTCATTATTTGTGAAAATATTCCTGAAAAAGTAATAATACGTATTTTAACTCTCCAAAGCAAAGACAATTAAAGGAAGTCTTCAGTATTCAAAATATTGAAATTAATTGCTATGATGCTACATTTACTTAACTTAAAAAAATATGCGAGATTTTGAAAACTTGGTTAAAGCACTGTAAGTTTATTCTTGTTATTTTAGAAAAACTCAGAAGTTGTGTCTTTAAGGGTATCGAGAAAAAGTTTTATCCATAAATATTTGGTCGAGTATAAGTTACTAGCAGTGCAGTAACAATACCAATACAAGAAAGCTAAATAAATTATGTACTGATTTCTTGTGAACAGCATCGTGCAAAAGATTGTAAGAGGAACCATGAGTCTTACTTCAAATGCTCGAACTCGTTGATTTTATTCTTGTACCTCTTCAGTGCGTTTCCAAGGTGTCTATTCACCGTTATGCCTTCCCTGCACATCTTGATGGTCGGAGGAAAAAGCTCATGCCAGGGAATCATTCCAAAACGTTTGTGAAGATCGCTGTAGCCGGCCAGTTCAGTGGGCACTGCAATCGCTAGACCTCCTGTTTAAGAAACGAAATATTGGATAATGAAAATGGAATTTTAAAATGCTCACGAGCAATATGAATGATGAAATGTTTTGAATATTACAATTTGAATATTATACATGGAGGTTTTCTTTACAATGTTACCGCTAAGCATAGGTATTTAGTTATTGTATTGTTTCGTTATCGTACGTTCCTTTGACGATATTTTGTTATTGTGTCGATAAATAAATTGATAGATAGGAAATTTCGAATTTTGTTGGTTTTTTTTTTGTCCTACTATCGATGAAACTAAAGGGGCTTGTTGAGGTTCATTTATGTCTATGAAACTGTGATCTCTCACCATGTTTGAAGTCCATCTCTCTTACATCTTTGTGTCTCAAATTAGAACGCCCAGAATATACCCAATCCGATACAGAAGTTTTCTCATTTCATCATACAATCCTGGTTGGTGATATGTTTATATTTTTATCTTTTAACAGTAGTAATGTCAAAGAGTTTTCATAGTATTAGAACTCATTAATATCAGTGGTTGCAATCACATTCAAGCTTATATGCTCTGTCTGGAAACTAGGATATGTATCGAAAGTGAAATTACTTCTTTCCAGAGTTGCATTTTTAGGCTGTTTCATCCTAAAATAACTATGGTGGTAGTCCCCGCTTGCAAACCTCACATAAAGACCAAGACTCACCAAACTTAGCCAACGTTTCATTTCCACCGAACATATCTTCATGGGCCTTCATGGGCGCTATTTCCCTGGAGTCAATGAAGGTAGTACGGTTTTTGGCCCTAGAAAACAGAGAATTGAAATTTATATAACTTAACCATTTAAACGAAATGAATCAAGCGATCAAGATGAAGAAGCATACATATAATCTCTCTAAGAAAAGTTCAATAATAAGTAATTTTAGGGTTGAAAGAACCTTCAAACAATAAGCCTCTTACTTTTCATAGATTAGCATAAAGAACCCTCCGCCGAGACCCAAGCTGTGCGGGTTGACCACTCCCATGCATAGAAGAACGGCTATGGCAGCATCCACGGCGCTCCCATTTTTAGCAAGAATGTCTCTGAAAGAAAAGTGGCCATAAAGAACAACAGTTATAAATGTCTAATATTGGAAAAATTAATGGTTTGGTTGGAGTAAGTTTATGAATTCATTTACGATTATTACACTCAAAGGACAGAATACACATTGGTTGCTTTATGAGAATATTATTAGAAATACACATAGAGTTTGTATTTACGTCGGGAGTTGGGGTTTGTGTTAGGCGTCATCAGGGCTTAAATTCTAACCAAAGAAGTACCGGAGCGCTACTATTTCAGCATTACAAATATTTACTGATTAATGAATAAATATCAGTAAATATTTACTGAAAACCAAGAAGTACCGGAGCTCCGCTCCGGTGCAATTTAAGCCCTGGGCGTCATGTTTTGTAATTATAAGAGACTTTTAAGGTATTAAATACATTTAGGTTTCCCAAATAATTTAAAGCCAATTTGGATTGGGGTTAGATACATATTTGATACCTTAAGTATGTTGTTGTTTCTTAGGCCACTTGGAATATCCAAGCTTCATCCGCAAAGCGTACAGGATTTAAGGCAAAAGGGATGCGGTTTCTGAAGAAAGTGAGGCCCATGAATGGAAAGAGTCCGACTTTAGCCTCGGATGATAGATGCTACCACCATCTATCACCACCTCCACAATTTTGCCATGTCTCTGAAGGAGAGCGAAATAGTCTCCAGACGACCTGGACCCATGGTAAACTGCGTCATGACCGACAACAGGACTTTCGGACCCACAGATTTTACGAGCACGCACTCCGCATGTACTCGATGGGTCTTCAGCGGTGTCGGGAATGGAACCCGGGACCCTCCGAAGCCGATGCCTTAATCACTAGGCTATACCCACGGCCCCTACCTTAAGTATTCGATGTGTAATTAGAATACTCTCTCCAGAAATTTTCTGGGCTTATTATAGTTGCTTGATCCAAACCGAGTGAGTACCGGGTGCGGGTACTGGTCAAACTTACTTTCCGATAACAGCACAGGGCGCAGCGTCCGTGGACACCGCGGCATGTTGGAACTTGCCCAGCCGCGATTCGGAGTAGAACTCTGGCAGCCAATAGTCCCTCTGCCAGAAGGGGAAGACGAAGCACACCAGGAGGATGGTCACCCCTATGATGACCAGGACGATACCGACCGCTATGGTGGCCTTGGCTTGCACCGTTAGGGAACGTCTGCGGGGAAAAAAAATCATTGAGTTACATTCAAATCGGCTGTTTTGCCTCAAATAATAGTTACGACTGTCTTTATTCATGTAATTTTACGAAAGAAAGATATATTTAATGCTTAAGTTTGAAACTGTGTACACCAAAACCTATCATTTAAATATTTTAAAGTAAAATCACAAGTATTCTTCTGTTTCTATTATTGGCTTGTTTCTTTCGCTTAGGGTCAAAATGACATTAGTCATTCCACCACAAGAAAAAGTAATAAGTATAATTAAATTAAATAGAACGGATAGCTTACCTAATTGTTGCATCTTCTTTTGCCCCAACTTCCCACTTCTGTACATTGAAAGGGGTTCTGTAAAGATAGTTTAAATAAAATCAGTTGTACATCATTAGGATATTGGCAATCTTTTATAAATCTACACAAAATGTTCAGTAAAGCATTTAATAAAAATGTGTTTTAATTTCTTTTTAATATTTAGTTATTAAATTATTTATATTAGGTTAATTATAAAAAAACGTTACATGCTTTGTCTTATAGATATAGACGAATAAACATAGAATACTAAGTAGTTGGTATAGTGTTTCAGTACATAAACCTTCATAAAACACCATCAAAAATAAGTAAAGTTTATCTGAATCTCTACTTAAATCTTGTAATTTAAAAAACTAGATAATGTTTTCTGAAAACATTATGGATTTGGGTGTTTTTTTAGGTTGTTTGCTTTCATGTTTTAACGTTTTTTTTTTTGTATCTTTTGAAGCAATTTAATGTTACTTGCTTATTTTGTTTGTATTAGTTAAAAATAATAAACAAGGAATAAGGTAATCTATTTTAAAATTTTTACACTCATAATAGGATTTAGTTACTACTAATTAGACTTCTTGAGCTTAATTTAACCTTTATGAAAATTCTAGGATAACTGGGAAGAGATTTAAAAATGATAGAATATAAAATTGACAATATGAACTTTAAACGTGTATCGTAATCTTATCATAAATTGACGGGTTACTTAGGTCAATTAAAATATTTTGAGTAATATCAATTCAACTTAAAAACTATAAAATGCCTTTGTTTGAACTCAGAATTGGATACAGTTAGTGTAAAGGCGATACCTGAGAATAAATCCGTTTTTTATAATTTTATACTTTGATTCAGTTTCACAATTTAAAAATATATTTCGGTATCAGTCTAAATTTTACTTGTGGATTTTTCCTGAGATATTTGGTTATAAATTTAGTTTAAAAAACATAATGGCTGATGACACGCTTCTGTAACTGTCTTAAATAGAAAAATTTTAAAAACATTTATTTTCGCAAAAACTAACTTTTACATATTTTAAATAATGGTTATGAGTTACACTAAATTGCTAAAAAAGGCATAAAAAATGTATATTTTCCTAAATACTTGATTATCATGAAATAAAAATGATTGAGCTTTATTCAGTTACTCACTTTTCATGTTTAACCCCAGCCCTAGCATCTCCAGAAGATTCTCTGGATTGAATTTCTTGCGGGCAGGGATAGACGGACATATCCTGTCTATTCACCTCGGAATTCGAATAATAAATGTTCTTTTTCTTCAAGGGGATGTGAATGGCACAATAACTGTCAAAAATAGCTTCTGTTTTGTCATTTTTAGAAGCTATTGACAGTGCTTAAATATGTTGTCAGTAGCAACGAAGAAACCCAGGTGTATTAGAGTATTCTTTTTAATGGTTTTTATTAGGTTTTTCAAACGGCGTGTTATAGTTGTTTTATGAAAAATATTTACTGCTTTCAATGGGGGAGATGAAATTGTAAATTGAATCTTAGTTTTTAAAAAGTAAATAGTTTAATTTAAATGAAATTTCACCGTCTTTTTATTTGTATAATTAAGGGTAGAGAAGTCTTCTAAAGATCTCAGGAGGTAAAAATTAAATATTTAATGCCACCTATTTCTCTCTATAATATGGGAATAAAATCATCGATTTTTATTGGCTCCCTTTTTGATAATTACATAGTTTCTTACTTAGAAAGTCGTTTAGTTTAGGAGTATAATTTTTAAGAAATACAGAGAGGGAACGAATTTTACTTATGATTTTTTTCAATTTCGAAAGAAATTGAAAGTACACAAATCTTTAGGATTACGTATATCTAAAAAAATATTGTTTGTTTTGAAAGAAACCCGGAAAAAATTATTTCTGTACATGTACTGTACTACTATACTAAACCTGTTCAATATTTTTGATGAATAATAATAAAAAAAATATTAAAACCCATGAAATTTGAAAGACTTTTCATTTGATTATATTACATAGCAGTTTTAAGGTTATAAAGGCACTTTGGAACGATAAGCATTACACAATTCAAGTGCATTTATCATCTTATCAACATATGATGGTCTAACAAAATAATTCAGGAAAAACATTGTGTTTGATAATGAAACATGAAAAAAAAAATAATAAAGCTTTTAGTGAATCGCTTAAAAACTTTGCAACACAAAAAAGTGCTTGAATTGATATAAGAAAGGTATATAAAGATATCTACAATTCCGAATTTGGGACTTGTAAAATAAAACCATACGATAGGAAGTTAATTATAAATTAATCTAATAAAAGTTGATACTAAAAATACAAATTGATATATAAGGAAAGTAAAAAAATAAAGGCCATATAAAGGGAAGCCATGAACTGCGCTCCCTAATAATGAAGAAAAAGATGTGTGGAGAGAAGTTAGTTTTTTTATGCGTAATTTTGCAATTTTAATTTTTACCTCTTTCTTGGAAGGGGGATAATAACAAGAACAATTGACAGCGAGGAGTGCAGTTCAGTAACTTTGAAATAATGTGCCAGTGTAAAAAAATCACACTACAAGTAGTTTGTCGAAATTTCTTTCAAATTTCGAGAAATATAATTTTTTTTTACCCATTGAGTTTGTTTTTCTCTGAATGCTGTCTACTTATGGGTAAGATATGTGATTTTCATCATCAAAGAATGTTTATTACTTTTTACGTTTGGTCTAATATATTTGTATTAATATAGTTGATGGAATCATTGATAAAGTATATTATTCAATCGATGAGTGAAACTTATTAACAAAATGGAAATAATGAAGCAAATTGGACGAGCTAAATCAGAATAAAAACTCATTCAACTGATGTCATCAAGCGCCCAGGAATGTTAATTAAGCCTGTGATCAATAGTAATTAATATCAAAGGTTTAACGGACTTAAAAAAATAAAAAGTCAAAAAATTGTCTTAAAGTATCAGAGTCTAAATTAATTTAGATGATTATAAAAATCAAGCTAACATAAAAAAATGTTATCAGTATTTTAAGTATTATTTTTATCTCTACGTGTATTTTAAATACTTTACCATGTATATCATTCGAAATGTTTTTTGTATGTTTTTGAGCTTTAGGATTTTTCCCGATAGTTTCATTAATATTAAAACTATTTAGTAACATTTAGGATGTGGTCTAATCTATTTTCTTAAGAAATTGAGGAATATATTTTTGTTAACCAAATTTATTAAATACTTCCATCAACAAAACTATAGGAAGGGTATACTATCACGACTGGTTGCTAGAAAGTCAAAGCATTGCAATTAGAGGTAAAAAAATAATATTGGTGTGTTTATTCATTTTAATTATAATTAATGAAAAACTACTCGTAAATCTATAACAAGCTGATAAATTGATTAATAAATAACTAATTGAAATACATAAGGAAAATGCGTAACGTATAATTTTTTTGTTAAATACATTTTTTAATGTTTATAGGTTTATGTTTTTTATTAAGTTTTGTTAAACCCTTGAAAACTGCCTTTATAGTATCTAAAAAATAAAATGGGTAACAGTTTTGAAATAAATAATTTTACACTTGTGAGAATGCAAAGAAGGAATGCTCCAGCATTTATGCTTTATCCAATATTATGTTTGCTTTATCCAATGTAATGTTTAAATTACGAAAAAAAATTAATTACAAATATGCACAAAAGTGTTTTGTTCCCGAAACCCAAAGCACATGCAAGCTCTATCTCGAAACTCACCGACACGTAAAAATGATTTCGTAATTAAAAAAAAAAACGTAAATGAAGCCAATTATCTTTTATTTAAATTGAACGTTTACTTACGTCTTCAAATCGTAATCATACTTGATGACAGAAAAAACCATGATGTTTTTTTAAAACTCAACCCCTTTATAACTAGCTTTTAAAATGAAAGTAAGGAACATCATTCAGCTTATCTGCTATGATATGAAAGAAATTGATCCGATAATATGTACCTGTGGACTATGCTTCGTTTAATTGAATTTGAGGATGATACAGGGGCATGAGTCATCTTTGGTTCGTGAAAATCCTAATTTGATCCTTAAAATGAGCTGATTTATCTAAGTTGAAAAGGAAATCGGTTTTCGTAATTGCGTAAGTTATTTGAATCACAGTTTTAGATATTTCTTCCCTGTAATAAGTTATAAGATTTCAAGAAGTACTATAATTTATTAATAAGTTCCGTTAATTTTCTTAGGAATGTTTATATTCATTGTCATTGTATAAAAGTTAGAACTTTTTTATTGCTTCTAGGTTAGCAAACAGGAAAAATGTTGAATAACAACTTTATCAAATAATATTTCATTAAAATTTGTTTGAATCATATTTTAATTTTATTAATTTAAAATACATAAGGGTTTTTGGTTACTAAATTAATGTTTTTGGATATAATAAGTATTTACAGCTCAATGTAAATATCAAAACAATTTTGATATTCCCCTTTTTATAACCACTACTAATTCAATCTGTAATAACTTATTTGAGTTAAAATATTATTTCATACTTATGTGACAAAATTATCATTACTTATGTGATTTTATTTATTGATTTAAACACCGCTCTTACAATAAATGTATAAATTTATAGGTGGGGTAGTAAAAGTTTCAAGTGAAGTCCTTTTGAGAACGTTGGTCCTCTTTTCTTAGAAAAAGCTGTTAATGAAAGAAAATAGGTTGCTCCAGTTTTGACAATGTAATAATGGGGACATCTTACTTACAATAATCAATAAAACTCGAAATAGAAGTTATCATTTCTTGCAATTTAACTGTATCAGCCAGAAGGGAAATAATTATTTCCTGCCAAAAAGTTTTGGGATTATCCTTGAAGTATAAAAGCCTAAACACTTGTAAAATGACAAAATGTCCTAGTTTGATTTTTTTGTTCGACGAGCTATCAAAAATGTGCATAAAAGGTGATTAAATATGCATAAGGCATAAAATCGCTCACCATCTATCTAATAAACAGATAAAACAAGATGTAATATCGATTCCAGTGTCTTACTATGAGAATGAGCCAAAGCTTTCTGTGACAGAATTAAAATTATTCCAAGCTTGGAAATTAGTTATATAATTTAAAGCTTTTGTCTAATAATTTCACAGAAGTAGAGAATGGTATATCCTACTTTTGTGTACTTATTAATGGTTGATGTTTGAAAATGAGGACTAAATTGGGTAATTCCCATTATTTCCATATTTATATTTTTTGACCTGATACTTTCTTATTAAAATTAAAACAAACATTCCATGGAAAACTTTGAATAAAGAAATCTTTAATAAAATTTTGCTAAGCTAATAAGAATTGTAAATCCTGTAATGTTAAAATCATGGAGAAAGTACTTTTTAATACTCTATTTTAAGTAACTTCCTTTTTCATTACAGTGAAATATTATGAAATCTTCACATAAAATAAATATTATTCATTAAGATAAATAGATATATATTAGCATTTTAAATAAATATATTTCTTATAAGCAATACATTCATTTAATAATGTATTGCTTATAAGCAATATGACGATAACACATAAATGTGTTATCGTCATTAACTAGATAAATAATAGTTGTTTAAGTTGTGTATTAGAGTGTCTAAAAAAAAATGCACTTTTTTGAAAAAAATTAGAAAAGTGATCAGGCTATGTACTAAAAACTTTACTTTTGGTGTTAGAAGGTTAGTAGAAAAATTAGAATAATTTCCGTCTACTCAACAGGAGCGAAATTTCTATAAAGAGAGGTAGTCAACCAATATAACACTAAAAACCCTAACACAATGCAACGACATAGAAAAACTGTCATTGCTGACCAAATTTGCCCTTAAACATCAAACTTAACAAATAAAAAGGTACAAACTTTCAAGGGAATACACCAAAACTAGGGATGGCTATTCTCGTGCATAGTCCTTGGAATTAATAGGACGGACTATGCATGTGTATTGTATCCCCATAGCGGTAGGCCGTTTTGTTTTGGTACGTACTACGACGTGCATTCCCCTTCATTAAACGATCGCTGAAGAACTTTGCACCAGTGATTTTCGAGTGTTAGTAAGTAGTGTGTGTATTTATAACTTCAGGATTTTCCTTAGAATTTCAATTAGTAGATCGACTCCGATTTAGCACCCATCATTAATCTTCCACTCGATAGAAAGATTTTTCAGTAATCAACAATCGAAGAGTTTTTAAGATAAAAACTTTTCTTAAAGCCATGAAATTGGGTTACTGCAAATAACTTTGGATCTTGGGGGCAAAATTCTTTGGCGATCGTCTGGTCGGTGTATATGAGCAAAACACGCGACTGAAAACAACACAGATCACGTGATGAGTGAAATTACTGGAAGACCCAGTTCAACGAAGCATCGTCCCTTTCCAAGGTCTTCCTGTAGGGGTCTTTTTACTCATCAAGATTCCGGGTTACTGGGTTTAAGTTATATACAAATCTTTTAAATAAGGTTCTTAATTGTTGTGAGAAATTTTTGTGTTTAACTCGTCTGGTGCAGAAAAAACTGTAAGCAAAGATACTTCTGCTTCTTATAATATTATTTTGGTTGGTTGCAAAAGGAATTATATACTTTTCAATCCTCATGCAGTGAAATTTTTATTACGGTATATATTAGAGCAGGTGTTCCAGAACTTATCCACAATTTAAAAGTACAACATAATAATTAGAACCCTTAAAATAATTAGAATTTTTAAAATAATTAGATATTAGAATCATTTCACACAACCCTAATCAAAATTTCAGTTACTTCAAGGTAAACGGAACTTGAATGCTGCTTTATAAGGCTTTCCTTTAATGCCTTTTCTTGTTACTCGGCTTAATCATTAATTTGCATACAATAAATCATTTTGTTCCCTAACGAAAAAAAATCATACATTAAAATAGAATTACGTCACTGTAGTGATACATTCTCTAAAACAATATTTTCATAAGGTATAATGTATTTAAAAATGATTGGTGGGAAAAAAGGAGGGTAATAGTAATGATGATAACGACAAAAATGATAGTGGGCTTTAAAATCGAGAATTTGAAAGCTAGACTCAAAATTTTACTGGACGTAAGTTTATTGACTCACATCAAAAATGAAAGTCTTGGCTTTAACAAAAATATTTAAAAATAAAAAAAGAAAAGAAAAAAATTATATGCGTACTTTCACCCGAAGGAGCGGGTAAAAGTACGCAGGACGTGAGGCCTAAAGTCCGGGCCCTGAAAATTTGGCATAAATTGCAAAGGAAAGCACCACTACCTCTTCGTAATTGAAAGATTCCTCCCTACCTCTCTTTAAGTATGTTCCAATCAGGATTCAATCTTTTTGAAAAATCTCAAATGTTACTTTTCCAGGATTTTACATGAGCTAATTTGCTGCTTAAGAGGGGTTGTGAGATTGCAAATATTAAATTAAACATTTATTTATCAATTGTATCACTTAACTCTCATGTGGTAGAAAGTAAGATAAATTATATATTATTCTCGCTACAAAAATTTCAATTACATTATCTGTGCGTATTATTAGACGTCGTTACATTATTATATAAGTTGTCCTTGAATCAACCCTAAAATTCCCTGCAGATAAAAAATTTTAACGATGCCGAGTTGTTCACAAGGAAGTGTGTACCTCACATTGGTATTCACTTTGAAAGCAATCATTAGTTTTTTATTTTCAAAACAATTAACATTCCTTCGCAGAAAAATTAGATGCTAACTCAAAGAAAACATATTTCACCTGATAATTAAAATACAGGATGTATGAAAATTAAAATGACAGTCTTTTAGGATACTTATGATACATGTGTCATGTGTTCAATGTCCATATGTGATCATACTCTTGTACTGTTACTTATACTGTTGCCATCCTTTTCACCCTTCTAAAACATTTTGATACTCTTTTTATCTAATTTTTATGAGAGTTAAAACTTACTAAATGGTTTTTATCCTACGAGGTACAAAAATAAGAGCTATTATGTTGAAAATATGGCTCACACTCACCTCTCTTGTGGTCGCTTTGTAATTAATATGAACCCATTCACTTCGAGTTAAGTGGTTCTAATTACTTTATTTTTAGCTCTAGTCGCTCAGTGGTTTTACCAATAATGGTTTTTATGTAAATGGGTTTTTTTTGTCATCAAGTTGCTCAATGCGTTTGTTCAAACACGTTTTCTGAATAAATTAAGTTTGTCTATATTCATCTTTATACTTAAAAAAGTAATTGTTGACGCTGTTTCAGGAAATATTCTCCATGATTGCATCAAATTAGCTCACAATTAAAAACTATTGAATGAAAAGTTTTCATTTTTAGAAAAACGTTTGGGAAATATTTTGATGTGTCTTTATTATTGATAGCAGCATTAGTTTTGGAGTCTGTTTCTTTTTTTCACCGCGTTTTCTACCTATCAATAACCATGCTATAACTATGCTACTATGCATTTTCAAAAGGGGACATCCACAAATTACGTGAGGTAAAAAGGGGGGAGGGGGGGGATCCAGGAAAATCTCACCAAATCTCACCAGGGGGGAGGGGGGGAGTCAATTAAAATCTCACGTCAACTTTTAGTTTAGAAAATATACGTTTTTTCCTTTAATATTTTTTAGCACAAGTTCAGAAAAAATGCTCAGATTAGTCAAACTAGCAAATCATTAGCCAGTCAGTCGTGATAATTACAAGTTAGAACCATGTTTTCGATTTCAATGTGTTTTTGTATCAAAATTTTGCGATCTGGATGGTAATTTTTATGCCGATAAAACAAAACTAGTGGTTGAGAAAATCTCACGTGGGGGGGAGGGGGGGGGGGTCCAGCAAAATCTCTCTAAATCTCACCAAGGGGGAGGGGGGGGGGTCCAGATTTTGGAAAAAAACACCTCACGTAATTTATGGATGTCCCCAAAGAAGGAAAAATTCTGTTTTTGTTTTTTGCTGCTATAAAGTCCTTTTTTTAGCATAAAAAATTCTTTTAAAAATTAGTTTGTTACTGAAACAATTCACGAAATTAAAATATTAAAATACCTAATACTACGAATAAAAAATGTAAGCTCCCAAACAAAAGAAAATCTGCAAAACTGCTTCAAAAAATGTCTTAAATGCAGTTTTCCCAAAGAAATTATTCCTCAGTCATTTTGTAGCAATAGGTCTTTGAAGTCTTTCAGCAAATAATTCTCCAGTCATTCTACAACAAGTTTTAAAAAAACTCCAGCGGTTTTAAATAAAACTCCAGATTTTCTATAGCAAAGAAAAAACTTTAATTTTCTTCTTATTGGTACATTATAACTAAAAAAACTATTTGGATACTTTTTTAACTAGTTTTACATGGGCAGTGTTATTTCTAGAATTTTTTCGGTGGAGTAAAAATACTCCTTGGCTTTTTTAGGAGGAGTAAAATTCAATTAGGAGGAGTGAAATATGGAAATAGCATAAGCTACATAACAGAGACAAAATTTCTATTAAAAATGCTTACTCTTTAATGGACAAAAAGAAATTGAAAAAAAAAAAATGAGGATGCTATTTTGGGTTTCAATCAAACAAACTCCAAAAACTCTAAGCATCAGAACAATAAATGAAAGAAATTACTATTGCTATATGAAAACTCAATTAAAAAGTATGATAATTAGGATGCCAATGGCTGAAGGTTTAAGCTAAACCTTTGTGAACAATTCAGAGTGAAAATACTCCTGTCTAGTTTTTTTAAAGAGTAATTCCGATTTTCCAGGAGTGAAATACTCCCTCACAGGAGTTAAAAATATCTCTGTACACGGGTATCTATTTTTTGTTCAATTATTCCATTATGTTAGTTTCCATTAGTTCTATTTATGAATAATTTTCAAAAAGAACATCTTGTTGTTTAAGTTAAGTTTGTTTTCCCTGAGCCCACGGGGGTTTTAAAGAGTTTTCCCGTTTGTTGGCCTGGCACAGACAAAAATTATTGAACTTCTTCGAAATTTCACATGAAGGATCTTTGCTAAAGTATCTTGAAAAATAGATAGCATATTTCGATATTTGAATTTAAAGGGCGTGAAAATTCTCTTTCTATACAGTTAAACTCTCTTCCCAATTCTCACCAGTAAAATAATATAACTGAAAAAATCTACATACAATACCTCAAATGTTTGACTTTCTATTAGTTTAAAATCAATCGTGACAGTGATTCTTATGGATTATCTTTTCCGCCGGGAAAAAAGGTAAGTTCTCTTTAGTTTTAATAATAGTTTTTGTTTTCCACTTTTAAAATTCAGGCAGTGTGTTTTTTATTAAAAATTTACCATCGTTTGGCGATCAGGAAAGAAAAAATCACGTTTTAATCATCACTGGTAGTCATAATTTTTAATGATTATCTGGGAAGTGATATAATTATTTTCCAAATATCAAAATCCTTTTGATGCTGTTCTTGCCTCGCATCGTACAGGCGTAAGGTTATTCCTATTCTCTTTCGGTTCTATATTTATCCTTTTTTCAGACGAACTTTTCGCTAAATGTTGTTGTTGGAATATTGGAAATAGAACAGTAAGGTATCCAGATATAGTTGATGCATAATAGTGATTTAAAATATTATATAAAATATTGAGAAAGCAAACTTAATCCAGAGATAATAAGAACAACTGCCACTAATGCTCCCTTACAACCCTGGAATAACCAATTGACCATCCTAGGAACGAAACTAAAAAAGGGCCCCTTTCGTTATCTGACCCCCTGAAAACGGCCAAGCAGTTTTAAAAGCAAACATTAGAAATATCCCAAAAAAACAGCACTCAAAACGATTAAAATATACAATACAAATTCGCCGATATTTGAATATTTCCCTCCAAAAATCTTATTAGCAACATTTAACGGGATAGATAATGGAAAGGAATTGCACCCAAAATGAATACATACTTTGCATAAACCATCCTCACACAGCAACCACCAAAACACAAAACCCAAACTCACCCCAAAATCAGATCGTACTGGTAGGCCTTCGCAGTCATCCTCACATCCAAGTGCTTCTATGACTGATGACCTGAAAGCGAATTCCTCTCTACTCCCACACCCCGGCAATCAATCTTAAACGTATCCTTCCGGGACCCCTCGGACTTCCCTTTACTTCCATAGTCCGGCAATGATCGGAACGCAACAACGCTGATGCCTTATCATCTCTTGGCGATGATAAGGCGAGGTGCACAGGTAGGTGATGATGATAATGGCTGCTGTTGTGATGTCATGAGTGCCGATACGATGAGGCATCGTTCTTGGTCAAGTGGCTGCATCCTGGGTGATGGGAAATGAGGTAATGATGCCGGCTTTTTGGAAGTTTTTTTCTTATTGGTGAAGAGGGTTTTGTCGGGGATTTTTTTTGAGTAGATTGGTTTAACTGTGTTCGGGGAATGGATGATTAGTTTTGATTGTTTTTGTTGGGGTGAAAGGAAGGAAGTTGGAAGATATGTCGTGGGTGTCATTTTTTGGGGTGTAGCATTTCGTGGGGAGAACGTGATTTTTTGTATTCTGTTGTGGAGAAGCAAGTGTTGTAGATTTATCTCGGTTCTTGCAAATTTATTTACAAACTTTGTCACTTAAGAAATTTGTACAGTAAACTAAAATATTCGACTAGGGGAAAAAATGTTAGGTTTTCAGATGATTGATTCCTTTTATTTCAAATATGAAGAAATATGAAGAAATGAAATGAATCGAGAATTGAAACAAGAAAAGTATTAAAAGAGAAAATAAAACAACAGTCTCTCTTTATAACTGAAAAAAACCCCACGAGAATCTTTTCTATGAGATAGAAATACTACTTTTCTATTAGTTTGCATAAACTGCAATTTCAATTTTAAACTGCATAATTACTTATAATTATTGTCTTCATGTATTATTGGTGCCAAGTCATACTTTTGTAATGCAAATTATTCTTTTAAATGACAGCAATTTATTATGAATGTAAGCTTTACTCTTCATCATTCAAAGTGCAGATAATTTTTTATTCTTCTGAAACTGGTGCTGCAGATTGATACAAATCTTTCTCCTACTGAGCAGAGTACGAACATCCTCAAAAAAAAATCAGAGTGATTGAGGTTAAATTAAAGAGTGAACTATGAGAGAGATTGGGAGAGAAAAATGGAGAAAAGAAAAGAGTTGGTCGGTTGTCACATCTATAGTTTAAAGTTAAAAGGTATCATGAGTTTGGGACATTGCCTCTTCTTTTGTGGGCACTCACTTAGCTTCTGCGTAACAGCTATTAATAGAGTGAATTACATAAAGGATAAGAAAGATAAGGATTGTAAGACCGAAAAGGTAAATAGAAAGATCAGTTAAAATAGAAAGCAAAAATAATTGAAATGATAAGAATCGAGAATTGAAACAAGAAAAGTATTTAAAAGAGAAAATATTAGAATGACGATATACATCATGCAGGATTCCTGGTTGTCTACATCATTACGAAAGTTGTTTCAATACCAGCTGTTATGATAATTCCAGATTACAGTTGTGCTTGACGCTTGCCTCATGATTTTTACGAGTTATTGTGTTGATATGTGTTTGATGATATAACCATTAAATTTTAACTGAATATTTACGTGTATCATTGTTTTAAATTAACATGCTCCGTTTTGAAATACAATTTTGGATTATTATGAAATTCGTGTTTTCCTCAATCAAATTTCAACTTGGAAGTATAAAGTAACCCAATATTTCCCCAATACACCGATACTTCAGTAATTTTTCAGTTTAATGTTGTTTTTGATGGATTATTTTTAGACGTACCATAAAATTGATCAACGTTCTTCAGCTTATGAGAAATACAAAGCAAGTTTACTGGAAAAATTATTTCTCTAAAAATAAATAGATCTATTGTTGTTGTTGTTGTCTTATGCCACTTAAAATATTCAAGCTCCATCTTCTAAGCGTATAGGAGAAAGTCTATTATGAATAATTAGTTGAATGATTAAGTTGAATGATTAAGAAGTTTTCATATTAATAACCCACCGTATACCATGGACATGTTTGTCCATGTAAACGGTTTGAAGTCAATGTAGATTCTGTAAAAAAAAAATTTAACACATCTTGTGGAATGGGCCTTTTATAATAAAAAGTTAATTTTTAGTACTGTACAAATTAAAATAAAAGTTTTTCAGTAAAAATATTATTTTAATATGTTAGTAAAATAAATCAATGGTTAAAACTTTTACTCATTTATTCATTTTACTAATTTTTTCCTGCCATAACCCCCTTTTGTTTTGATCAAGAATCTGATTGTTTTTTTTTTGTTCTGATTTTAATGAGGCACATCTTTAAGATATTGAAAAAAAAATATTCATAAACTCCATATTTTATGACATTTTGTTGAATTCCGAGTAAAATAGTTATCTAAAAAATTCCTTAACAAAAAATAAAAACACTCCGACTAAATAAAGCAATGTTTTTTAGTATCAACAGTTTTTATATACCCTTAAAACACTAGAAACACTTGTGTCGATGCGTTCTGACGTTGTGTCGATGCATAAATGTCCCACCTTTTTTAAACACATTTTTGACCCCCTTATCCTCTGTGTCACAAAGTGTCATACTTTACCATACCATTTACCTTACCTTATTGGCTCTTTGTCATATGTCACGCTCTTCCAGCAACGATACATTTAAAAGGTTTAAAACAAGGTTGAAGAATCCGGGACCTACCCTACTGAAAAAAAATCTTCACTTTTTCTTTAAAAAATCTGCAGAATATCTGCAGTTATTTGAACATCTTCATTCTGAAGAAAATCTTAAGATAATATTCTTAAGAAAATCTTAAGATTAAGATTTTCTTGAAAATGAAGATGTTCAAATAACTGCAGATATTCTGCAGATTTTTTTTCTGAAGATTTTCTCCAAAACATTTAAATCTTCAAATATTCTTCAACAAGAAGTGATCCGCAAACCTGGAATATATTTCAATAAATTCCAGGCTTGGTATATTCTTTCTAAAGAATATTTAAAGATTCAAATATTTTGCAGAAAATATCATGTTTATAAAATAAGATTCTGTGAAAGCAATATATTTTGAAGAAAATTTGAAGATTTTGATCATTCTGAAAAATGTCTTTATAATTGTCTTCAATATTTCTGCAGATTATATAAAGATACAACAGGTCTTTAAAATCTCTGTGAATTGTCTTCAAAAATTCTGAAGACAGTTTAAAGATACAATATGTCTTTAAAATGTCTGTAAATTTTCTTCAAAACTTCTGAAGACAATTTAAAGGTAGTGGTAAAACTGCTAAAAAACTTAAGAATTTCTGTAGAAAGTGGCTTTTTCTTAAGAAAATCTTCAGATTATTTTTAGTGGGGTAATATTTTTATTCAAGTTAAAATACCCATACCCCTCACCTTATAATTTCAAAGTGAACTCTTATTTCATTAGTATGAATTTTATAATAGCCTTGTTTATAGCTAAGGTGAAATCTATACAACATATTCCAGAAAAAAAAAATGCTGTTAATTTTTTTTTGTTAATTTCCAATGTGTGATATCAAAACTCTTGGAATCTTGGAATCCCTGTATTGGACCTGTATTGGTCCCCTTGGAATCCCTGGTTAAAAATGTCACAGACTGATGGCCCCACGAAATGTGACATCATTTATGGACAGCCCCTTATCGCTTTTAGAAATGTTTTAAGCATTTCACGTTTAAGTCAAAAGTATTTCTCAGAGTGATAAGTCAGGATGGCCGAGTGGTCTAAGGCGCTGCGTTCAGGTCGCAGTCCACTCCTGTGGGCGTGGGTTCGAATCCCACTTCTGACAGTAAATTTTTGAGATACATTTTGCATCATTTAGGTTTTAGAATTTGTTGGGAATGCTATGCAACTTGCGCAATTTCATTTTTGAAAGAATATTTATATTATTATTAAAGTTATTCTAGTAGATAATTAAAAAACTTTTTTTCTTTTTTGCCATACTTATAAAATATTTAGTCCAAATACGCACTCTTTAAAAAATTTATACCAATTTAAAAAACTTTGAGATGTTTTTTGAATGCGCTTTGTTTATTTAATAAAATATCAACAGTTGACAGATATTAGTATTAAATTTCCCTATCAGTGAACAAAATTGAATTCCCTGAGAATTCGTGACGTGAATATGAGTATACAATAATTATCTAATAAAATAAAAGGTTCATTTGGTTAACTGAATTTTGATGTTCAATTTGAAAACCCATGAATTATTGCTAAATTAATACGCTTGCCGGGTAAAAGTCTTTACAGGGTCCGATCCGGATTGAAATATGTAATCTCTTTATAATTTATCTTAATTTGATAAATTAATCAAGAAATAAAACGCAATGCTTACCTAGGATTTTGATGCGTACGAATATGAACTTAGATTCAATCCTACGTATTCCCTTCCCTATCCATATAAGGATTTTTTTTTATTTTCATTCTAATAGTTCATGTGTTATATCACCTGTTTTTCATTTTAAATATTGATTCAAGGGTCAATAAACATGCGGCTCTCCAGGAGTTGCCGTCGGAAATGGAAAAACGAGAATATCGAAACTATCATCATCATCATCATTCTTGGCGCGACAGCCCAGGGTGGGCCAAGGCCTTCTGAACTAGACAACTCCAGCTGCCCCTGCTAGCAGCCAAACTTCTCCAATTTTTAGTCTTGAGGGTCAAACAGTCCCCCTCAACAGCATCCACCCAACGGAGCTTAGGTCTTTCTCTTCTTCGCGTGGTTACTGGCCTGGCTGTAAAAATTTCCTTCAAAACACTACTGTTGTTCATGCGAATGACGTGCCCTGCCCAATTGAGGCGGCTTATTTTTATATAATGAACGACATCCGGTTCTTTGAACATTCGATATAATTCAGTGTTGAATCTTCTACGCCAGACACCATTTTCCTGGGTACCTCCAAAAATACTTCTTAAAATCTTTCTCTCAAAAGTCCCTAAAATCTTTTCCTCCTTCATGGTCATGGTCCAAGTCTCTGAAGCGTAAGTCAGAACAGGACGGATGAGGGTCTTATAAAGCAAAAGCTTCGTCTTTCTTGATAAAAAGTCAGATTTTAACAAATGCCTTAATCCGTAAAAAGCTCTGTTAGCAGCAGCTATTCGCCTCCTTATTTCAGGCATGATCTCATTGTTTTTGCTAAACATCGATCCGAGATAAACAAACTCTGTAACTGTTTCAAATCTGTAATTTCCCATCAAAAAACAAGTTGAGGTAGAAACATTTCGAATAACCGGCATATATTTCGTTTTATCCTGGTTAATGATGAGGCCAACTGGTTTAGCCTCCCTCTCAATAGCTTCAAATGCCTCGATCAAAAATCTTTTGCCTCTGGCCACCAGAACTATATCATCTGCAAATGCCAGCACTTGAACAGATTTTCTAAAAATGCTGCCTCTGGTGTTTACTCCAGACTTCCTGATGACCCTTTCCAGTGCAATTTTGAATAAAAGGCAAGAGAGGGCATCTCCTTGTCTAACTCCTTTTTCAACAAGAAAACCATCAGACAGGTGTCCCTGAACTAAAACCTTGCAAGTAGTCATCTCCAAAGTCATTTTAACCAAATTCACCAGCTTCATCGGGATATTAAAATCATACATGGATTTAAATAGTTCATTGCGGTCGATAGAATCGTAGGCCGCTTTGTAGTCAATAAATAAAAGATGTAAATCGATATTATACTCATGGGATTTCTCCATGATTTGTCTGAGGCTAAAAATATGGTCAACAGTGGATTTACCTGAGCAAAATCCACATTGATAATCGCCCACAATATCATTCACATAGGGAACAAGTCTCTTGTACAACAATTTTGAAAAAACTTTGTAGCAAATACATAATAAACTTATCCCTCTATAATTTTCACATACCAATGCGTCTCCTTTTTTGTAGATTGGGCATAATATGCTTATAAGCCAATCCTCTGGCATCTTCTCAAGAGACCAAACATCTTGTACTATTCTATGGAGAAACTCCACAACCTTTGGTCCTCCATTTTTTAAAAGTTCAGCTTGTATAAGATCAATTCCAGGAGCCTTGAAGCTTTTGAGCTCCTTGACAGAAGAGAATATCTCCTGCATAGCTGGTGGATCCAACTCCCTGGAATCAGCTACTTCCTGTGCAATTGCAAAAGAACTAGGATTTGCATTGCCCTTTAATAGGTCTTCAAAATACTCAACCCATCTCTCCAAAATTTGTGAGCTTTCATTAAGAATATCACCTGCTTTATTTCTACAAAAATTTATTCTGGGTTTAAAGTCTCTTCGACAATAACTGACCTCCTGATAGAATGCTCGGCATTCATTGGTCCTTTTCAGGTTTTCTACACCTTTAAATCTATTTTCCTCGAAAGCTCTTTTCTTCGCCCTAAGAATCTTCTTTTCATTTTTACGTGCCTCATGGTACTCCTCTGTCACCCTCCTAGTACGATGCTGTAATGTTTTTTTGTACGCAGACAGTTTTTGTACATTCGCAAGTCTACACTCTTCATCAAACCAGTCTGCATTCTTCAGCCTAGGCTTGTGTCCCAGGACTTCTCCTGCAGTATCAGTCACTATTGTTCTGAACTTTAACCATAAATCCTCAAAACTTAGTGAGTCCTTATCCACCTCTAAAATACCCTTTTCCAACACCTCTCTATAAGTCTTGGCAACTTCGTCCTCTATAAGTCTGCTACAATCAAATCTTAGTAACTTCTTAAGTCGCTCTTTCTTAGCATTGCATAATTTCCCTCTTATTCGAGCAAGAACCAGAAAGTGATCAGAATCTATATTAGCACCTCGATAAGTTCTGACATTAATTAAGTTTCCAAAATGTCTAGCATCAATAAGAACATGATCGATCTGGTTAAATGTCACTCCATCTGGCGACTTCCAAGTATATTTATGAATATTTTTACGCTTGAAGCAGGTACTACCAATCACTAAGTCATGTGCAATGGCAAACTCTATGAGGCGCGTTCCGTTGTCGTTAGATACATCATGCAAACTATGCATGCCAATGTTAGGTTTAAATTCCTTTTCTTGACCTATCTTAGCATTCATATCACCAAGTAGAATCTTTGCATCATTACGAGGACAATTTTTAAGGCAATCAGCGAGCTTTTCATAAAATATTTCCTTCTCTTCATCTTCTTTATCCTCAGTGGGGGCATGTATGTTAATGATGCTATAATTAAAAAATCTTCCCCTAATACGAAGTTTGCACAACCTTGGCGTAAAAGCCTTAAAATCCATTATAAGATGTTTTACTCTCTTGTTTACCAAGAAACCAGTTCCCTCTACATGTTTCTTGTCATGGCAGCTGTAAAACAATATATGTGATTTCCTGTCAACTGTTCCCTGCCCAGTCCATCTCAGCTCCTGGACTGCTGCAATATCTACTTTGTAGTTATCAAGTTGACATGCAAGTTCTTGCAGAGCTCTTGAACGGTAGAGGGAACGGACATTCCATGTACCTAAAATCAAGTCCTTAATTCTTTTCCGAGTTCGTCTACGAGAAGGGCACCGGGTAATTTCTAGTTCAGACTTCGAAACAGGATTTTTTTCCGGGGTGGGGTTGTTAACCCCACGCCCAACCCCCAACCTGGAGGACCAGTGTGTCCGGCTATACCCCCGGACGCTGGGTAGCTCAGGTACCTCAGGGACGCCACTCCCCGTACCCACTCAAAATATTTGAGCGAGCCCCTGAGGGGATCGAAACTATGAGTCAATGTATAATATGTTATTGCAGGAATGGTTGCAGTGAATGTATATGAACAAAACACCAGAGTTTATTTGAAGTTTAGAATGGAAATTACAGATTTCTATTCCAAGTGAAATTATCTTTTTCTCTTATCGGTGTTTTTAAGAGAATTCTTAGTCTGATAAGAGTCGAGATGTATTTTAATAAGGCCGGATTTAAAGATATTGTTAGCATATTCACTTGGAGATAAATATGGAAATAATTTAAATTTACATTGATAAATGATAGCGTCACTTTCTAGAATCACTCTCTGAACTTCTTGAGAACTCAACACAAACCCATTCAAAATTTCGGAATATTTTTTTAAAAAATTATGCCGATAAAATGTATTATCATCAAAATAATTTTTTCTTTAAAAAAAAATTCTAAATTCAACTTCACACAAACCTTTGAAAGAGAAAATATCTTCAATCCCTTATCCCTCCTCTTATCTTATTATTTCAATGTAGTGTAGTTTTATAGCTGGAGTTAGTGGCTATAAGTTCAAAATGTACGGACTTCAGAATCATATTTTACTTTCAAATGTTTCTTCATTGTTATTTGCTTACTTTAGCTGATGAAATCATTTTAAGTTCAATGAAAACGAATTGAATCCCCTAATTCTAGTTTATTCATGCAACTTCCTGAATAACATCCCCAACCATTCTTAGCAGCTGAGCTTTTGGTTACTTCATTGCATAACGTACACTGTTTATGAAAAGATATACATTTGGATACCCGACACAAGATTCCAGACAAGTATTTGCTATTGCTGTAAAATTAACTAATGCCGAATAATGACAATAAATTCATATGGTTATTTGTATCATTAGTATTAGTTTTTATCAACTTGTGATTATTTTATTTGTTTTGTGAAAAGGCATTTAATTTCATTTAACCCAACAAATTTTACATTTTATTCCAAATGTGATGGATGCCATAGAAAAGTTTTAATTACAGTATAGAACTTTAGAACTTTTTAAAACATTTTATACAATAGCAGATATTGAGTTTATTTTAAAACTGAACAGGATTTCATCGATTTGGAATCAACATAAATCTGTATCGAAATTATTATTGGGAAAGCTCATTTTTTAGAACAAATTAATTATTATACTGTATGAAAAATACCACTTCAAATTGTGCAAGCGAATTTAGTGATCCTTTTGACACGCGCAAAACGGTTTTTATTTAAAAAAAACAAGAATGAGAAATATTGTATCAAATTATAATACAATAGGTTGATTCTACATGCATGCCTTACGCTACTTCAAAAGATTTTATGCGCACTGACTTATGTACTTAGGAAAAAGATTTGTAGATCAGAGAACATGTGCTAAGAGTAAATGTGTTTATCTTGTCTTCATACAAAACTATATTTTTTTCCCCATTTGCAAAATTGGTTAAACATAAGCCTAAAAAAACAAGAAAAACAATTGCTATGTTTCAAGTACCTACAACTACCCTTTTTTCAGTACTTTGCTTAAACAGTGTTTTATTTCCTCTGATGCACAATATCAAAGTTATCAGGGGATTGTACAAAACATTTTTAGAATTAAGTTATCGTACGAGATAAACTTATGTAATATTTATCTTTCAAACACTAAAATACAATTCTTTAAGTGACATTTAATTTCCGCGTATCAAGGATTTTTTTCCATTCGGTGTAGGAAATATTTAGTTTTTATTTAAATTTAAAAGAAAAAATAAAACTATAACTCATTAATAATATACAGTTATAACTTGAAATTAATAAAAACATAAGTATAATGGAAATGATATATATTTTATAGCAGAAAAGTAGTAAAATATATTTAAAATGTCAAAAGTTTTTAAGGTGCTACTGACGTTTCGCCGACACAGGAATTTCCCATCCCCATTCGAAATCAGGGGGGGGGAGGAAATATTTTGTCAGTGAAACGTCCGGGACACCGTGTTTAAAAAGAAATCTCTAAAGCTAAACGTAATATTTTGACGAAAAAGAGATAAAAATTATGAATTAAAAGGATAAAAACAATTTAACGTAACTTTTTATAAGTCATAATACCAAACACCAAAAGAATGTTATTTGGACGAGCAACTAAATAGTTGTCTACTGGAAATGGTTGTCCCCAAACTATATTTTATTCGAGATGTTACTGCAAACATGAATGCGTGCGTACTTAAACAAATAATACCTGAAGTACTTACTAAGTATGTGTAGTATATAATAGTTGTCAGAATTACTAAGAGGTAATTAAGGTAGAGTAAAATTTTATGTCGATGTCTTGATTTGGCTATTTAGAGATGTAATTTATATTTTATGTTATGCTATTAGCTTTTGTTGCGCAATGTTTGAATAGATTAGAACTAAGACTTTTTGTACATTACAAACGAGATAAGCCGTACATTATGTTTTATAGACTCCTATATTTGTAAGAGATCTCCTTCGAAGGTAATAAATAAAAGATTCTCCTTATCTTGACATTTTAAGTTATTCCTTTATGGTCCAAATTGCTACATCTTAAAAATTAATGCAGATTAGAGATACTTTTTTCCTTTTGAAAATACGTCAGTTCATTTGGTGAATATCAATTAAATTAGTTCATTTCTAATGATATTAGCATATTATTAAGATAGTTTTTGATAAGATTCATAAATGAATGACCTACTGGAAAAACGCTAGTATATTCATTGCAAAGATCAAAATTAAGAACTTTTTATGCCATGGAATATTAGCTCTTTAAAGCAATCATTCTAAAATAGCTTGACTGAATTTAATATGCATTTATTTTTACACTATCTATCGAACTGGAGTATGGCCTCACACCAAGCCATTACTGTAATTGTTCAAAACCTTTTATTATTTTGAAGAAAATTTGCTTCCATGTTTCAAGCTTTGATAATGTTTTATTTTGTCTCTCAGCGTGCATTTCAAAACATTTTTTCACAATCAAAGATATCTCATTTTTACCTTCTTTTGTGTATTAAATTTCGAACTACAATTCAATGAATAAAAATACACAACTCTATAAATCTTTATTAATAAAGGAATTTAAGCATTTTTTGTAATTTAATCAATTTTTGACAACGGGTATTCTTTACCATTTTATTGTACCTTGAATTTTATCTTCTTTTTTATTAGTCTTATAATATTATTGGTTAGATAATAAAGTAAATAAAGGCCCCCTAAATTTCCTACCCATAAACTCTACAAAAAGAAATTCAAAAAATTTCGTTGTTATATTTTATTTTAAGTATCAATATTGAGGAGTTTTGTTCGTTATTGACTTTTATATTTATTTAAGAAAAAAAAAACATTAAAATATTTTAATTACTTTTCATAAAATTTATGAAATTTGCTGTCCCATTCGTTTTACCTTTCCTTTTTTATCTATAATTGATATAAAATGTTATATAACTAGAAATAATTATAGAGTTTGGTGGTTCCCGTGTTTTCAGCTTCCTTGTTCCCTAGCTCAAAATTTTAAATTTCTTTACAAATACATTGGTATTTTATATAACTGGATATTTTAAATTCCTTTCATTGTTCTTTGTATCTGAATAAATGTCAATTTTTTATTTCCCTCTGAATAGGCATACTAAATACATAATTGCTAAGTTGAAAATAACATTCAAAAATAAGTATTTATGTAATGGGCAATGAATGGGCATGAAAATGTCAACCTGAACATCAAAATTTAAAAAGTTAAGAAATGTTAAAAGTAATGATAAAATTATATGCAAACAAAAATTGCCAACAGAATATAACCTATAATTTTCTACTTTAATTGCTAACCTCTTGAGTTAACTTTCATATAATTTTAGTACACTATTTTGAATTTTTGCATTGGGAGATTCAGAAATGTCAGACAGTTACCATTATGGGGAAGTAGGTAATTCTCAATTGTAGCAACATTTTTGAACTCAAATGCCATATTCTAAAAGCTTATGTAATGTTCTTTATCACCTTTGTAACTTAATTGAAAATTCCAATAAATTTCAGAGTAATCTCGTATTGACTGTGTTGCACTTTTCATAGAGGTTGCATAAATGTCAGTCAGTTACCATGTGTTTAAATATTTTTCAAAAATGAATAAAAATATATTTTGAAAATTTAATTATGCCATTACATATAGCTAACAAGAAAGCAATAAGCTGGGTGGAAAATATTTTTTTTTTTAAATTTATTTTGAGGAAGTAAATTACAAAATACTTATTATTTTCCTTTGTGAATGTCAGTCAGTTACCCGTGGAATTTTGAAAACACAGTGAAGATCTATTGAGCTCAACTTTCTAGGAGCATCATATAAGTTTTACCCTAGCCTCAGCCTCAAAATACCAGAAACTATTTTGTCGTTCCCTTGAACTGTGCATGTGCATGCATAAGCATAATAGACTTGAGAATAATATACGCTATTTAAGAGGGAATGATTACATAAGACATTTAACTTAAGAAAGATTTTTAATGATATTAAAACTAAAGATAGATAAAAAATAACCTTTAATTTTGAAAAACACACTCAAACTTTTTCCAAACTTGGTATGTAGAGAAATTTAAACATTTCTTTTAGTGAAAAATATTGAATTATAATAAAATTAAGGAAAATTGCTTTGGAAACTGTAACAATCAAGATGGTATGTAGCACTATTTACCTTTTAATATCCATTCTTTTTGTTTGCTTGAAAACGACAAACCTCCTGATAAGTTGCTGTTGATGAAAACTGCCCGATAAATCTTTCATATTCTTCATAACTTTCCTATTATTACAATATTTCCTTCCTTATTATTTTCTTACTTAACCACGTCTACAGTTTCCGAGTTATATCTATGCTTTTACATACGACGCATCCTTTGCAAACACGGGAAGTAGAATGTCTCTATTGCATATTCATTGAATTTTCGTTATTAATAACACTCTGAACTCTATAGATTCCTCTGATCTCAAAAAGTTGTGGGGAAATCTGCATGGATAACGAAATGTTTCCCGAATACGAAGTTTTTTCTTTATTTATGAAACTTAAGTTGCCAGTAGAGAAAAAATATCTATTATCTTAGTATTTTTTCAAACTTCCAAATAATATACAGTATCATTCGTCATAAGGGGCTATTCATTAATTACGTAAGGGTCCCGAGGGGGAGGGGGGTTGGAAAAATCTCTACATACCTTTACTTGAGGGATGGGGGGTCAAACCCATTCTTACGTAAGATTTTCCAAGTTAATGTAAACAAATTCAATTATTCTAATCAAATTACTATTGAATATCTCCAGAAAAACTTAAAATTGCTGACGATCTCGGTAAATTATCGAGGCTTTAATTTTTTTTAAAAAATGAAGGTACTACATCAGATGTATCTTTTTATTGGAGTAGCATAAAGTTAAGATAAAAAATAAAACTGTTGAATCCATCTTCCAGTTGTCAAAAGTCGAAAGATATTATTTAAAAAAAAAACGAAATGGAATCTTTCGTAAGAATAAGGGGGGGATTAAAAAATCTTACGTTCCCTTTCATGGGGGTAGGGGGGTCAAAAATTGCCCAAATCATCCTTACTTAATTAATGAATGGCCCCAAAGACTCCAAGCGTTTTTAAACTACTTATTTTTTTTAGTAATTTTGTATCTGTAATACATGAAATTCCGATAAAAGGAATTTCTCTTGATTCTCTGAACTCTACTATTATTTAACGAAGGAAAAATTCCGACGGATTGATCCACGAAACGTATAAAAGATAAACACAGAAGACAAAATGAAAAACATATTATATATTTTGTTTCATGACACGGAGATCTAGAGTTAAGATAGAAAGATTGATGCTCTTTTTCAAAGAAGACACGTCCATGAAATTTTCCCGCTTAGTGTTTGTTCCTGTTGTAAATGAATCTGATGTTTGTCTCAGATATTTAAGAATCTTGGATTTAAGACGTGATAAGCAGATGTAAGATCTCTAAAAGAATAAAAAACTGTAAGCAAGAATTATGTTTTGAGTTTTACTATAGAAGCTAAAATATATTTCTAAATTATTTAAAATACATTTTAATTATTGATTTTAGTATATTAGAGCAAATTTTTTATGTACTTCAATACAGTTCTTTACATAAAGCAGTTGAATTTTCTATTTTATAGCTTGAGGGGATGAAGAGACAAGGAGATGTACGCACGTCAAAATAACGCGAAGAAAACTGAAAATTTTATTTCATTAAAAAATCTATTAAACATGCGGGAAGCAAAGTAATACGATAACGCGGTAAACGGTTATTATTTTTATTTGTCATTTCCCCCTTTTGGGATGTAATGAAAAACCTTAAGTCATAAGGAAGAATGGCCGTCTCATACAGCGTAAGAATATTTATTAACCTGTAAACAGTTTACCCGGTAAGGTGGACGAAAGTATTTTTTTCCCATTAAGCACCTTGGATATCCTTGAAAAGGAATAAATTCTTGACACGTTTGCATATCTTGGCAACTCAAGGTGAATATAATGACTAAGAATTATAACAAGTATCAAGAGGTCCACGACTGTTTAAACAAGGACAAGAGCAAAAAAATTTAGAAAAACAACGTACCCTTTTTCATTCTTTCTGAAATCAGGGGCCCTCAATCTTTACCTCTTAGGTTGGATCCCAGACTTTAAGACTTTTGTTCACTGCTTGCGTACGTCAGTAAATAATATAATTCATCAATTACAACAATTATGCAATTTAAGGATTTTCAATACTTAAACAGAAATTGTCTGTTTTCTTTCTCTTCTTCGATATCTTTAAAAATTCTTGCAATTGGTGAAAATTAAAGAAAAAAATAATTATTTCATTGCTTGTACAAAATTTATTATTTCTTATGACAATTTTATCAATATTTTAATCACTGAATAAAACGTCTAAAACACTTTCATGGATTAAAAAAAAATCTGAGTCATCAGGCACACCTATCAGGCACACCAATCAAAATGTTTGAGGACTCCAATTTTATACTTTCAAAGACCTAAAAGAAGCTTTCCAACTGCTAATTAATTTTTTAAAATTAATTTTTCAGCTTCAATAGCAAAGTCATTTATTTATAAAGAATCAGCATTATTTCATTCGACCCACATTTACATAACCTAAAATGAATCATCATAAAAAGTGCTATGTGTGTTAAGACATACTACTATACATTACATTGAGGTTAAAACTGCAGGGTAAGCAAAAAAAAAAGAAATAATTGACATTGTTTCATACGTTTCATTGCCTCATCTATCAGTTCGAGTGATTTATTAGTGACAATGTGGATCTAGCGTGACAGTTGATGGTCATGTAAACTGAAACAGGACATACTGATGAAATTGGTATAAACGTGTCTAAAATTCAAATATACTTGAAAAAGACACATAAATTTTTTTCCTTTATACACCAAATAAAATATGTAACTTTTTAAAAAAAATGCTAGATAATTTTAGTTTTTAAAATATAATAAAGATTCATAAAACAGTAACAAAGAAAACACCCGGTATTCTTTTTTTTATCATAACCAGTGTTATTCCTAGGATTTTTTTTGGAGTAGTAAAAATACTCCTTGACTTTTTTAGGAGGAGTGAAATTGAATTATGAGGAGTGAAATACGGGAATAGCATGAACTACATATACAGAGACCAATTTTATATTAGAAACGCTTACTTTTTAATGGACAAAATGAAATGGGGGGGGGGGGAATTGTGTGTGGTTTTTTAAAAACAATTATAGCATATAATAAGTAATATACATTATACACGGTGCATTTTTTAGCTAAACCATTGTAAAAAATTCAAAGAGTAAAAATACTCCTGGCTAGTTTTTTAAAGAGTATTTCCGATTTTCGAGGAGTGAAATACTCTCTCAGAGGAGTTAAAAATATCTCTGATCATAACTATATAATGAATTTGATACGATTTTTATTAGTCTGGACCATTTCATACACATATTATGACATGTGTGGTTGTTTCTTTAAAATTCATCTGTAGTAAGTAATCGACTTTCAACTAAACTCAAATCCTGTTGTAATGACCGTCATGAGACCAAATAAGTAGGTATATATTATCGAATGTTCAATATCGGTTGTGGGTTTTTCATTTGGGAGTTCACTATATTGAGGTTAGAAAATTTATTTCAGTACCTAAACAGATAGCTTTCTCTACATAAAAATTAACAAAAGAGACATTAGTAAGAAAGGGTTCCTTGATTTCTAACTTGATGTAACTTTACTTTAAAACAGTGGTTCCCTGGTTCCCAACTCGAAGACGCCCTCACAAAATTGCAAGACAAATACGTTTTTGCCAATGAAGATTAAAAATTCATATGATGATCTGTATGATATTTTGAGAAAAATTTAATTTATCTCACGAGAAATAGTTATATTTAATAGGTATTATTTTCGGAACCCACTAAAAATGTATGCTTTTTTTTCAGAATTCTTAATTTGCTTGAAATATGTTTAATGAGTGGAAAGTACTGTTATCAATTTAATGGTGACTGTTATCCCCCTCTAACACTGGGCAACAGTTTTTGATGAAGTTCGTGTAAAAATAATAAAAGAAGCCATTTCTTATTGATTTGACATGCTAAACACGATAAAAGTTCTGGATTGATGGTTCTTGTTTCCGAAATACCAAGGGTTCAATATATACTGTGAATAATAAGTGCAGAAATATTGCAATTTTTAAAACATTGCTCGGCA
Organism: Tetragnatha montana; assembly: GCA_963680715.1. NCBI lineage: Eukaryota > Metazoa > Arthropoda > Arachnida > Araneae > Tetragnathidae > Tetragnatha > Tetragnatha montana. The sequence goes on from OY796677.1 coordinate 28,135,030, forward strand.
CTGTCAAAACAATCCCGTAAAATTTACGGTTTTAAACTGGCAGCTGGGTTGGTTGTGGAAAACCGTAAAAATTACAAAGTAAATCCGTAAGAACAACGGTTTTTACCTTGTAATCCAAAAACATGGATTAAAATGTTTTTAAGGATTTACTTTGTAATTTTTACGATTTTGCACAACCAACCCAGGTGCTAGTTTAAAACCGTAAATTTTACGGGAATTTTTTACAGTGGGGATAAATTTATAATTTAGGCATGAACATGATTAATATTTATTTAGAATGCCTTCAAGCATACACAACATGCAGAAAACATGTTATAATACAAATTTTTTGTGGCTGTCATACAAAATTTTATCGTTATTTTGATGGAAATTATAGCATTGTGCTTCGCATGGATACAGAAGGTTTGATAGTATATAAAAATGGAATCGGACCATGTAAACAAGTAGCCTCTTTGCAAAAAAGTTGCCAAAATTATAAATTTCTAAAATTATAAATTTAAAGATTTTGCTTCGCAATAGTCGTAAACTGCCTTCCATACTCATTAAACAAGGTTGCGTGCATGAAAGATACTTATAAACACATTCAGAAGCTCCTAAACAGTATTTAGTTTATGAAATGTGATTTTAGTGTCTGTGTTCACTTTCAAGGAATACTTATAAACCGGTACTTACAACTGGAATTTTAAAAATTTAGATGTTTTGAGAATGGAACAATAGACTAACTCTGAATTCAATAAAACAATTAAACGCACAACTTTTGAAAATAAGAACTATAATATTGACATGAACATTTTAAAGAGTCTAAATACCCCCTCTATACATTTAAGATATCTAACCTTACCAGCTCAACACATTAAATGTCATCAATAAGGTTTTTAAAAACTATTTTCGGAGTATTTGATAAGAGTAATTTAAAGATTGTTCACAACACAAATTGGCTTTTTATCAGAGATTGAGACGGTAAATATATTTAAAGCCACACATACCATAACTAGATAATTTAGAGAGAAGCCCGGGGAGTATTTATAAGAGTATATAAATGAGATTTAGTCAAGTAATCAGAACAACGTCTGATAGTCTATGCTTGCAGTTGTGGACAACTTTTGAACGATTTTTAGATAAATTCTAGACGTTGAGTATAATCAAAAGAGCTAAGAAAACTTTCAGTTATATTTTGGCAAGACCATTTCATGTTTTCATGATTATTTTTATATAAATCAAAGGGGTAAACATAACTTAAAAGGCAATTTAAATTAGTTCTTGTGCTCCTATATCATACAAAGTAAAATCTCAACGGGAAAAAAAGGAACCAAAAGATCGAATTTTTATTGCCATATTCGTGTTTAGCAGGCTGAAATTACATATATAATTTGACATTTTCATCAGTTTTAAATTTTGACTGTTGCGCAATAAATTAAACAACCGAGTCATCATACGAATATAATTTAATCCGTTTTTGTCTAATACACTCAAATTTCTATGTACAGGATGGTTATAAAATAACGACCCTACTTTAAAATTATCTACTGACAAAACTATTGGTCTGAAAAATCTGAAATTTTAAAAAGGGCATTTTGAAGAAATGGGATATTTTTTTAGAAAAAAAAATTAGAAAATTAACGGAATTAAAAAGAATGACTTACAATTTGGTGGGGTCAAAATTTTCCCCGATTTTTTTAGTTTCAATACTATTACAGTTAAAAATTGACTTGATAAGAAGAGTTCTAGTATTGTCCTAGAAGAAAACTCAGAAATTTGCAAGAAACACGAATCATCCGTGTATAAAAATATTTATTAGGTATATTAAAAATTAAAATGCAACACGAAGCATGAGGTAATTATTAAAATTAGTTCAAACTTGAATCCTTTCAGCAAAAAACTCTTATAAAATATTAAAATAATATTTTTTAAAAAATAATTTGTATTTGATAATACTTATACTATAGATTTCAAACAATTTTTTTTACCAGTTTTCTCTTTTCCTTCCATTTCTGTTAATTCATTTCACATCACCAATTAGTTGTTTTGAAATTAGGATTTCCGGTATATACTTTTAAAGTAGTACAATTCCTTTGAAGTAATAAGAAAACATAAATATTTTCGTTTGAATTAACTGCTTTATACTTATAAAAATATTTTTCATTTCTATCATTCACGGCATAATATAATGTAGTAACAAATAATAAAAAAAACCATTCATACCGATTATTTCCCCTTCGTGTATTTTTTCATATTTAAAATCTAAATCTGTCAAATAGAGTTGAAGCATGAGGTGAAACTTGTGAAAAGAAACAAAATACTGGTTTTCCCATATCTACCTTTTTAAACATTCTTAACCTCTAAAGAATATTCGTAATGTCAAAAGCTCTAGTTCAAAGTTGAGTACAGGTGAAACCTATCATAAAACGATAAAAGTGTGAATAATAAATGTGCAACTTTTATAGAGAATGTTCTATGTTTCGCTAGTTATTAAACCTCTATTACACAAAATTTTACAGCTATCGTATGAGTGATATTTCTGTAACATATTTTAAATGATGTTTAATCTAAAGACGCTTCTTAAGTACAATATTATGTATCTTATACAGGCTTATCGAAAATTTTTGTTAGAAACTCCTAAGGGTAGTAAACTTCATAAAAGCGATTCGAAATTAATAGGAAAATAGGGTTGCAGAGATATTTCAGAATTATCGGATAAAAGTTGTCAGGGTTAGTGGAAGTAAGAGGGTAAAAATATCCGAATATCTTTGAGAATCCGAATTGTATACTTCTGCCAGAAGTTTTTACTATGAATTTGAAATCATTCTAAAATTAAATTTTAGAATTTGGTATTCCAGTCTGAATTATGTATTATTATATACCATTAGGTTAAGAAATTCTCTCGTAAACTGAAAGTCACACAGAATATTGAAAATATTCAAATTTTCTTTAATTTACTTAAACTTATTATTATTATTTCCTTGTGCTTAATGACTGTCTGTGTCTACTCTTTGGAAGTTATAAATAATACACACGTTTTGATGTCTGAGAAATACTCACATGGAAAACGCTACTTGAGAGTGTAGAATGTTAGAATATAAGTTTCCACACAAAGCTTCTCTATATTCCAACCCTTTCTTTGGGTGCAGTCTTTCGTAATTTTCAATATTTTCTATTCCTGTGTTACTTGTGAATGGAAAAACACGCAGATGCATCTCGAACTGAATTATTTCACACTGCGTTTCATCACAAGATATATATATATTTCCCTCTTCTTGCACCTTAAACAATACTGTGACAATGATAATGAATTTGGCTTTTCTTTTCATTTTCTCTGCTTTTAAAAAAGGTATTAGAGAATGTTAACTTTTAAAATTTTTGAGAAAGGAAAATATTGGTTTTTCGGTTAAGCCTGGTTTAGACTTTTCACTTTCAATGTTCATCCTGTAGAAAATCGTCCAAATATGACAAGTGTAAATTGTGATTTCCATCACATTTGAGAAATTCATCGAAAAGGAGTATTCAAGATAAATGTCGAAAGTGAAACAATGCAAATGAGTATTTATGTACTAAAATCTCAGTCAAATCTTTAAGAAAATGAGGGTAATTACAACTGAGAATAAATGTTGACTTCTTTCTCATAAACCCTAATTATGTTCATCAAAATAAGGTTTGTTAGGAGGAAAGTTATAGTAATACATATTCTTTAAATAAGGCAATTAAAAATATTCGTATCTACAATAGACTTTTAGGCATGTCTATCCGACTACGTACGGGTTAACTATTATTAACAGAGACAGAACAAAAATATTCTTTTGTTCAAGTGTTGACCATAGAGTTGGTACAATGTAATTATTTTACTATAAAAAATAGAAATGTATAGAGGTATTCAACGAATGTTATTTTTTTGTATTCTTGACAGAAGAGATTCAAATGTTTCTTTTTACCCATCCCCTTCAACTGGCTGGATCCAATTGTTTCGTTGAACTGAAAATTTCATTAAATAAAACTTAAACCGGTTTAGCACATCTCGCGTCTTAGGTATGTGAAAGTCCCGTTTTCAACAAAGCTAATTTTATAGTGGAGAAGGAGATCTCCACAAAATATCTTAAACATAAAACTTAACTTCAGATATTCTGTCTAAGAAATTAATCGTAGTCACCAAAATAAAAAATATTGTGATATATTTTCGTAAATACATAACATCAGATAAAGTTGTTTTTAGTTTTTATATTGTTAACAAATATCATCAGTAAATAAAGAAGGATCTAGAAATGAGTTGGGTGTAATCATGTAATATTTGTTATGGGCAATGTTAAATGCCCGCGTATTTCGGACAAAGTGATAAATTTCATTGATAAATTCCATTGAATTTATCACATTGCACGCCTCACTTCGGGTATTATAATAATGTCGTTTATCACTTGTCCGAAATATATATATATGTTATGGGCAAAGTGATTAATTGGGCATTATTAATAACGCCCGAAGTGGAGGCGGGCAAAGTGATAAATTTCATTGATAAATTCCATTCAATTTATCACATTGCCCGTAACATATATATGGGATATTTTAGTAATATTTTGTCAAATGAGGATTTTATTTTATCTTCAGGGGGTATATAACCTGAAATCCCCCTTTTCTTTTGGCTGCGCACCTGAAGGCATATAAGATATTTTCTCTTCAATTCTTCTCATTATACAATATTAAACATTTAAAAAAATAAAATGCAGCTACATTTTTTAAAAGTATGTGGGGTAACTTCAAAAAAATATAATAAGAGATAAAATTGCACCGGAAAAAACTCCTCGAGAGATAGTTTTTGAAACTAAACTAAACCAACAATCTCATAAAACAAATATCTAGGTACTCACATCACTTTCACCATGACTCTACAGAGCTTCTATGTAGTATCCCAAAAATCTCTCCACCACGAAGAAATAGAATGCGAGCGGTTACCGAAATCGCATGCAGCGGCACATAGCATGAGGTAACCAATAACGGACACGCTCTCTTCAGATTCACCTCTCCTCTGTCACTGCCCCGGAGGCTGTTTAACAGCTGAATGGACAAAATGAAGGCGATTTTTCTCTTAATCTTGAACCTATGGTTTTTAAGCGCACCTGCCCTCCGAGTGGTTTGCGTAATGCTCAAGTATGAGGGAAGGCATTCCGTCTTTTTTTTTTTGAGTAGTAGTTCGTATCAGATGTTCCGTGGGGAAGATATTTTATATGGCTTTGTTGAGAGATCGTAATATTTTACTCCCGTATCGGAGAAGACCGAGAAACTTCGTTTTTTTTTTATGTGGGATTATTTTTTTTGGTGGTTTATAACGTCTGGTTGTTTTGAGAGAAGCTTCTGTTTTTTTATTAATTAATTAATTTTAATGTTTTTTAATGTACTTTTGGTGGTTCAGCGCAGGGGTATTCAAATTACGGTGTTGGAAATGACCCTACAAATACTGAATTTTCTGTTTAAAATTGTAACATAATTTCTTAAGGAAAAACTGGTGATTTCTGAAGAGATAGTCAAACCGGTTGTTTCCCATTTTTTTCTATCAAGAGAACAAATTTTACCTTGCTTAGATTTCCTACTCCTTTATCGTTTTTAGCATGTTTGTGTGTGTTCATATGGTTCTTCAGTTTCTGGGATTAATTTATTCCTTAAAAAATTAAAATTTGTTGGTGTAGTCTCAAATTTTATGTTAAATAGATTAATCTTTTAGAAAAACACATAATTCTTATTAAATTGTCTTTTAGTTCTTGGTTGGAAAGATTAGAAAGTATTCTCCGGTATGACGGAGCATTTTTACGCTTTTACACAGCATTTATTCAAAATAATAGGGAGTATCTAGAATCTAGTTTAATGTCTATCCTGTGTTTGATAAAAAATAGACCAAATTGTAAGAAACACATTCAATATATAATAACTATATTTTCTGTATCTTTATGCTCTTTTATTTGATGGAAATACGTGGTATAAATATGGGTGGAACTGTAGTGATATTTATTGAGAATATTTATCTGAACTTCTGTGTTAACACACATGCTAAAAAAATTAGTATTAGAATTTTAAAATATGGAAAGATAAAGAGGGGAAGAAAGCGAGTGAGACAATGAAGCTTATATAAAATAAACCTTTTTTTTTAATTCAATTTCTTAAAATAATTGTAGCATGCCTGAAATGTAAAATATAAAATAATAACTTCGTAAAAATGATAAATTTAAATTTAATCATACTCTTTACTTCTCAAAAGTGACTGGAAGAACCCTTTTTCGACAAAGTAAGTTTCTTTATAAAATGGTTCTGCGTTTCAAATCCTATTAAGAAATGATGATAACCAATCAAAATGGATTCAAAACTATTTTAATAGAAATGAAATAAATAGGAAACTTCTCTCTCAATAGGAAACTCTCTCAAATAAATAGGAAACTCTCTCAAATATAAATAGGAAACTCTCTCAAATAAATAGGAAACTCTCTCAAATAAATGGGAAACTCTCTCAAATAGTTTTTCCTTTGGAAACACCGACCAGCTTTTTCAAGACTTAAGATTCACCACAGGTAACATACAGATCGTCCAACAAAAAAACACTGCATAATAGCTCTATGTTTCAGTTATGGATAAATCACATCGAGTGAACTATAAACATCACCGTCCTTTAAATCCGAGTACCGACTAATGTCTAGTCTGGCATATCCGACTCGTATTGCGACGGCGTCAGCAAAGTTCTTCTCAATGAGCAGTTAATTAAAAGTGCTGTCGCCCTCTTCAATCACTGAAAGTGCAGTAGATGACCTCAACACTTAGTTGCTTCCTCGCTTTCTCTTATGACATGATGATTTCAATCGCGATACATCAGCAAACGCACGCGGTTTGTTGGAGGTTCTTTTGTCAAAAGTTAGAAATTTCCGTGTTTTTTTTTTTAATTTGTGCGTGGAGAAATGGGGAATAATTGTGTCATTTATCTAGATTGATACATTCGTACCCAAATAGTGTAAATAACTTCCGTCATAAATGATGACTAATTAATTGAAGATTTATAAAAAGTAAAAATCATCATTACTTATATTTATTGAAAGGCAGAAGATATTTTCTTGAGAGAAGAAATAAAACCTAAACTAAAACAATATTTGAACTCATATGTATTCCACGCGAATTAGTAATTTCCTATATTTTAGGATAATGGAGACACACATGCATGATTTTATTCTTTTCTCAGTCCCGATATCTCCAGCTGAGAATTCGTTCTGGAGGTATGTGGATGATATCACCTTTAGAACATATTTTATTGATTATACGAAAATACCGGTCAATAAAAAATAAATTTATCACATGTGTAGGTAAGCTATATTATATTTTTTATCGGAATTTACTGACCGATTTTTACATTGACCGGTATTTTCGCGGTACCACTTTATTACTCCTTTTTATTGATTCAAAAAACTTTTTTCTTTATTTCCCTTTAAACAATTTTGATACTAATTAATTTGAATGTTTTTCTTTGCAGAAAGAATAGTGAATTGAAAAACCCATGGATTGATAGAAAGGATAGTTTTACTTCCTTTTAAGTTTTCTTCTTTATGTAGCTTTTAAACCATTTTACTAATATTAATTTAATTAATTAATCTTTTTTAATTAAGGGAGAATATAAATAGTAAAGTAAGTACGAACTCTAAGAGTGAAAACTTTGCTAGGCTTTCCTACTTTTATGTTTCCTTCTACTATGCGATATTTGATTTCATGTGTCAATAGGTTTAATTAGAATATTTTTAATAATTCGATGTTTTCTATTTATTTGTATATTAGTATCACACTTCACATTTTTTCAATAAAAAATTGTGATTTTAATTTAATACGACTGGTCCCCAATTTTTTAAAAATTATTTAGGCATCATAATAAAATAGTATAATTAGAACATAAGATCCAAAAAAAACCCGTCGCATTAAAGCGTCATATATCCTTTCGTGCTCAACCACCAGCTGCCTCCAGAAGGTGTCCAAACATTAAGGAGGGGAGGATTAGCTGAAAAGGAACAGGAACCAGAAGGAAAAATATTTTTCCCATCTTGAAATTTCAGGCATCTCAAGCTGAATCTTGCCAAGGCCAATTGAGGAAAGATGTTCGAGATCAAAGGGATTAAGATAAGAAAGAGGCTCAAGAGCAATAGGATGCTGGGGAGGAAAGAGCCTCAGCAACAAAGTGATGCTGAAGCGAGGAAAGATGTTTGAGAGCAAAGGGAGTCTGAAGATAAGAAAGAGGCTCAAGAGGAAAGGGATGCTGGAGAGAGGAAATGTACGAAAGCAAAGGGATGCTGGAGGGAGGAAAGATGTTCGAGAGCAAAGGGATGCTTGAGAGGGGAAATATGTTCGAGAGCAAAGGGATGCTTGAGAGGGGAAAGATGTTCGAGATCATAGGAATAAAGAGATATAATAAGAAAGAGGTTCAAGAGCAAAGGGATGCTGAATAGAGGAAAGATAATATAGAGCAAAAAGATGCTGGAAAAAGGATAGAGATAAGAAAGAGGCTCAAGAGCAAAGTGATGCTGGAGAGGAAAGAGGCTCAAGAGCAAAGTGATGCTGGAGAGGAAAGAGGCTCAAAAGCAAAGGGATGCTGGAGTGGGGAAAGATGTTCGAGATCAAAGGGATAAAGAGAGATAAGAAAGAGGCTCAAGAGCAAATGGATACCGGAAAAAGGAAGGAGGGTCAAGAGCAAAGTAATGCTGGAGAGAGAAAAGATGTTCGAAATGCAAAGAGATGCTAGAGAAAGGAAAGATATTCGAGAGCGCAATAGGTTAAAGTTAAAGAAAAGAAGAAAGAGGCTCAAGGCTCAAGAGCAAAGGGATGCTGAAGAGGAAAGATGCTTGAGAACAAAGGGATGGTGCATGACATGGGGCTTAGGAACAAAAAATTGCTGAATAGAAGGGAAATGATCAAGAAACAGACACTGGATATTAAAAAGAGGGTCAAGAGCGTTGCAGAACAGAAGGGGGCTTTAGGTCTACAGCAAGCTCATTTACACTGGTTCACTTTCCATATTAATCATAAGTGTAAACACGATTCCATAGAAAAATGGAGGAGCGAAGAGTAAAATGACAATTTACACTTTGGTTGATCCCACCAAAATGAACATCGAAAGTGATAAGTCTAAATGAGGGTTAAGAAAGGGGAAAAAGAATGTTGAAGTAAAACTATATGCTCAAGAACAGACGGTAAAGATTATAAAAAGGCTCAAGTACAAAGAGTTTATTAAGAGTATAAGAAGATGCCCTAAAGGAAAGGGATGCGCAAGAACAAAGAAATGCCAACAAGAAGAAAGAAGATCGAGAGCAAAGGGGTGCTGTAAAACAGACAGGGGCTTGAGAGAAAAGGAATACTGAAGAGAAGACAGTGGCGGATTCAGGGGTGTGGCACTGTGGAAAGTGCCCCCCCCCCTTGGAGCCAAAAAATCACTCATAAGTACCAAAAAATGTCCCAAAAAGTACTCAAAATGAGTTAAAACCCTACTTTTACACGTCAAATTTCAAAATTTTTTCAGGGGGGACCCTCATACCCCCCCAGCGGTACCGAAAGGGGATCTTGATACTTTTTAGAAAATCCCCAAAATTTTGAAATTTTTTTCAAAAGGTAAAGGTGATAATCTGAAAAAGTGCCCCCCCCTCCTGGAGCCGTGGTGGATCCGCGCCTGTTCTCTTCACATGAGAAAACCGTGAGGCATCCCTTCCATAACCTGTGAAATATAAGTTTAGAGCTCTGTTCTTAATCTGTTTGGATTATTTCATTTTAGTGGTAGTGGTCTTTAGTCACCACTTTTTAAATTAAGTGAAAAGTATTAAGTTGAGCAAAAATATTTACTCTCCTGCGTGAGAAGTGTTTCTCTTAACATGAGAAAACAGTAAAGCATCCCTTCCATAATTTGTGAAATATAAGTGGTCTTTAGTCACCGCTTTTTAAATTAAGTGAAAAGTATTAAGTTGAGCGTTATTACTTCTCTGTAACGGGATCTATGTCCTGCGTGAGAAGTGTTTCCCTTCCATAATCTGTGAAATATAAGTTTAGAGCTCTGTTCTTAATCGGTTTGGATTATTTCATTTTAGCGGTAGTGGTTTTTAGTCACCGCTTTTTAAATTAAGGGAAAATTATTAAGTAGAGCAAAAGTAATATCTTTGTAACGGGATGTATCATGTCCTGCGTTCGGAATGGCTCTGTTAATAAAGGTAACAGTCCAGGCATTCTTTCCATAACCTGTGAAATATTAGTTTAGAAGTAATTATGTTCTTAAACGGTTTCTTATTAGTGGATGTGGTTTTTAGTCAACACTTTTTAAATTGAGAAAAAAAAAATATAAAGTAGAGCATCTTCATTAACTCAAACTGAAATTTTGTTACCACTTAATAAATTAGGATAAAAATCCTAAGTTAAATGAAACACCTGGGTTGGTGGTAGGGGTTTGTGGATGGAAAGATCTATTGGTGTCCTCTTCATTCTTAAGACTCTTACATTCTTTCAAATTCCGTCGTAGGCAAAAGAGTTCAAGTCTTGAAATGTTACAAAAAAGAGTGTAAGTCATCAAAAATAGTAATATTTTGAATTAATTTTACTGTTACGGTTACAGTTAACGTTGAAAATTATAAATATTAAGACTCCCCTTGAATTGAGCAGGAAAATTTATAAATACCAATCAGTATTTATTTCCGAGTGCTATACCCGCTGAGAAGGCTCAGATTCGATCTGAGGGCCTTTCGGATGGCAGTCTGGTGTGCTAACCACCAAGCCATCCGTTCCTGCAGCTGCGACAGTCTCGTAATTAATTTGAAGATAATACTTCACCATTTAAAAAAAAAAAACAGAAAATATTGCCGAGGATAGAACCCGAAAACTTTTGTGAACAACTGTCACCTACCTCAGACGGCAGTGCGTTAACCAACCGTACCATCCGTTCCTGAAGCCTCTGGTTTATTTTAATAATTTAAAGTTAATTTATAAATTCAAAATTTGAAAAAGTGGTAGGAAGCTTTGAACCCGGGTCCTTTCGATTTGTAACATCACGATCTTGACGTCCAGGCCATTCGCTCACATCTCTCCGAGAATTTTAAAGCTACTGGAGATTATTAATTTCGATATTGTAAACAATAAGAAACATGCAGTGTGTGTTATCTAAGTCTTATTTTTCTCAATTATGTTTGTAATTTATTTTTTGTATGAATTTTGTATATCATCCTGTGTCAACCTGCAACCTGACCCTCATGTGTGAATTTCACTAACACTTTAGGGGTTATTCTTTACTGTGAAAGAAACATGAAAATATATTTATTTGAATTTTTTGGTGATTTTTTTTAAGAATTTGAAAGAAAAAAAGTTTTATAGCTCTTTTATCTTAGGAGTGTTGTGCCATTATCCCTGCAAGCAAAATAATTGATTAGCAGGTAACAAAATGGTATAAGACGGCTTTTTAATATTTCAAAATACATTTCAGCCAGGCGCGGATTCAATGGGGGGCACTTCGGAAAATGCCCCCTCCTTGGGCTGAAAAAGAAAGGGAAAGATGGGAAAAAGAGAGAAAAGGCCTCAAAAAGTGCCCTCCCCTTGGAGACCTGCTGGATCCGTGCCTGAGAGAAGATAGATGCTAAAGTGCAAAAAGATGGTTAAATGACCCATGAGCTAAAGGGCAAATAAATGTAAAAAGAAATAAGATAAAATGTAAAGGGATGCTGATGTGCAAAGAAGAGTAAATAATGCAGATGAGCAGAAAGAGGATCAAGGGCAAAAAGCTTCTGAAGAGTAAAGAGATGTCCAAAAGCAAAAGGATGCTGAAGAGAAGATACTCAAGAGGAAGAAATTCTAAAGAAAAGAAAGAAGCTCAAGAGCATAGGGAGCTGCTGAACAGAGAGAAAAATTTTCAACTTTGCATTATTAAACAAGATGGGCTGATAAAATCCCATCTGATGAATAATCCGCCGGTTTCCTAAGTGAGTGATTTCATGTGCTCCTAATAGTATTTAATTAATTTTATTCATCTGTAAATTTCTAGTGCAAAGGCAAAAGCTAAAAGGAGTTTTTATCCAGAGGTTTGAATATCGATCCAATTAATAGAAGTGAATTTCAGCAGTAGGATATTGATGGAAAAAGCTGTTTTCCATTCCTTAAACATGCTTGATGATTTACCAACCTTACACAATTGAATACTAAGACATGTTACTTTTTAGGTAATTTTCTTAATTAATAAGAATGTATTTTGTATTGTAACTTACATAATGTTGATCTTATCTTTACATACCAAGTGTTTAATTTTTAACATCACGATCATTTGAAAATTATTAACCAACTTACTGTCAGATCAGTTTTTCAAACATTCAGCCTGATAATTAAGTTAAAAAGTGTAACCCTTTTACCTCTAAGTTTCAAATAATTGAATTTCTTTAGAGGTCACTCCTGATTTGAATTTTCTATGTTGGACAGCATTTACACCCTGAATCTCTTATTGAAAAGTTACATTCTATATGTTATCTAACATGCAAAGAAAAAAAAATATCTCCTTGAGTTGGCAAAAAAGTATTTCATACTTTATTTACAGATCTTCACTTTGTACAATGGACATCAAGCATTCATCAATATGATATAACTTAGTCAGAAAAAATATTCTGTACATTTTCACTTGCTTCTAAAATGACCAACAGCACCCTTCTTACATTCACACACACAATAACAAAAGACAATCAAGACGCAAGTTAAATTCATTCAAATAACATTTCATTGAGACATTTAGAAACAACATATTTTAACAATGTAACAGGTGACTGAAAGACATAATGGACACATTTCTAGTGCATTGGTGTGAAGCAAACATGCTGGAAGCACATAAACACAGATAAAGAAAAGCCATATTAATACTTTCCGTTTCATATAAGCCAGAAAACTACATCAATCTCAGAGAAAGAATATGTTCCATGGGAACTAAGGAAATAGACAGTAAAAATGATTCAGAAAAATAAAGTGAATGGAAAAATCAGCAAGAAAATGTTTTCTCATTGATAATTCAGTAATGAAATCATAAAAAAACTCATATCGATATGGAATGAAAAAGTAGGAAGTTATGCTTTGCAGAGTTTTTTATTCTCTGGAAACATAACCCGATAATACTTATAACAGCACATAGAAAGTTCTACTAGTGAGTACACAAGGAAAAAATATTTTTATCAGATCATAAATAAATATACATACTTAACTTCCTTATTTTTTTACCCTGCTAAAGTATTGCATTTTATACCATTCAAGAAAAAATTCTTCCAGTGGTATAATGCATTAATTTGGTAATAATCTAAAATACAGGATGCAGATCAAACTTATGCATCTAAATACTACTGATTACCAATACAAACACAGTCAAAATCAAATTTTGAGGTTTATATGCATGCCAAATGAAGCAAACATCCATTTTTTAAGATAAAACGGAAATTGCACACAAGTACAAAATATAACAATAATGTTATTTCATTACAAAATAAAAAATTATTTAAAAAAAAAATTGCAAACAAATATTGATATCTGAGGTTAGATTAAGTTAAAATGTACTTTTTAATATAACTGTGTAATAATACTAATTTAGAAATGTTTACACACACACAAAATACATATAACTGATATTAATTTTAGAAAAGAATATATCTTCCTAAAGTAAATGAAATTTGCAAAAAAAAAAAAAAACAGCATAGCAAAATGTAGCTGCCATAAATGATGAAAACAAAAGAACTCCACCTTTTACAGAATGTAATTAAACAATGTAATTTACTGTAAATATTAGAATTTGAAGAAAAAAATACCAACTTAAGGATGGAGAAAGGATTAATAAATTAGCTTAAAAAGAGAGAGTGGAATATGTTTATTCAAACTCATTACAACACTCTTGAGAATTTATCTTCCATAACTTTTATAAAACAGTAAGACCTCGATAAAGCAACCCCTTCAGGGATCAACAACATGAGGTTGTTATAACGAAATGACATTACAACAAATAACAACATCATTATGATAAAACAATATATTTATAACTGGTCTTTGTAAAGAAGGTGTTGATAGGAGGGTCTACTGTACAATAAACATACTATCTTCAGCATGGTGGTTAAGGTAAACTCAATTTCATAATTCAATTATTAACTATTTGTGTCCCAACTAAGCAGTTGTAGTAGTTTGGTAAAACATTATTATAAAATCCTTTCTTAATAGTCTATGTAAATAGAATAAGAGGCCTAAGGTCACACAATTTTCTCATTTTTCCACACTTCCTTTCCACGAGATAAAATTGTGACCTTGAACCACCCATTCTATTCACACAGACTATATTATGTTTCACTAATGAAGATTCCATCAGACCCCACAACATAAATATTTAGTTATTTTAGTTGAAAATGGTTCACATTATTTTTCACTGAGTATGTTGACAAAATAAAAAAAAATATTGTAATCATTAACTATAAGTGGTGATTCAATACAATTTTCAATTGAAAGGCACATAAAAAAAAAATTGATATCTAGGAGCATATCAGAGGGATTTAAAAATCTGCATAACACTAACAGTGCTGAATATAAGCATAGAAAAGAATAAATGACACTATTTCATGTTAAAATCAGTGAAAATGTAAACGAGAAAAGTAAAAGGTACTTGTTACCCTTACTTCGGACAAAATTATTGCATAGAGAAAATATGAGGGTTGAAACAAAATGTCCATATCACAATTGATAACAAAGCAAACAGCTTAATAACAGATTCCATACCATCAGCAGAAAGTCATCTGAAAAGTCACAAGAAGAAGAATAAATTTAGACTTTGTCTGACTTGGTTAAATATTAAGATGACTTATAAGTCAATCCTTCAAGCGTTTTACGATGGTTAGGCATCCAAAATCTTATTTTGAAGGATTTTGATTATTACATAGAAATAACAAAAAATATATTCAGTCACACTAATTTTTATGTATGTTGTATGCATTATGTTAATGTAAACTACAAAATATTCAATATTAAGAACAAAATGAAAGACCTTGGCCCCCATATAGACATAACTCAATATATAAGAAAAGGAAGTGAAAGAAAATTCTTTTAATAATTATAATTATATAGTTCCTATAATTCCAAGTTTTTTTTAAAAAAACTACTTCCCATACTTTTTAAGATATAAATTTTATGAAGTATTTTTTAAAAAACTTACCATGATGATTGATGGTCATTAGAAAATTTCTTAGAAGGAAACGGACTACTGGATTCGGGCATTGTTACACTGCAAATATCCTTCACAATCATTTCAGCAACTTTCCAGGCCATTTCCTCTTGGTTCTGAAAGAATTAAAGACTTATAAAATAAGCATTTTCAAATAATCATATGTTTAAAAATAAATGAATGAATGCTATGAATCAAGATACAGAAACAAAAATATGTTCATCTTTAGGTTAAAGACTATTGCGAAATATTTATAATAAATAAAACCCATTTTGCTAATGAAAAAAAAACTACACTGCACCTTGTCTTCATCCCAGTTGACTAGTTTTTTCACAGCCTTCGAAATTTTAGATCCTGAAAAGTAAGAAACATGCTAAGTTGAATTATATTAATTTCAATTTGGCTGGTATTACATTATGGAAAACTTCACAACCACAAAAGTGAGATTAAAAGAAAAATAGGTATAAGAAAATCCAAAGTGATAAAACATAAAATTAATTAATGCTTTTTTGGTAACAGAGAAATATGACATTTTACTATAAAAATGCACAACAAAATGTTACCTTTAGCCTTTTCATGATCTAAGGATTCAAACTCAGTAGTGATTCTACCCAGGTGGTCAATACGGGCCATCTGTAGTTTGCTGAACGGAAGAGAAAATTTACTAATTACCTCACAAGAAATTCACTCAAACTCTCTAACAGTAATAAATACCAATTAAAAAAAAACTCAATCTGTTGAAATCAGAGAAAATGATACAAGATTTTTAAAATTTTCAGACAGATGCTCCAAGAAACTTACCCAGATACTGGTTTCTCTGACAAAATATCTGATTTAATTTGATTGGAATCATTATCTTGATTTTCAGCACTTTTGAAGAACTTAGGGTTGCCAGGTTGTTTGCTGTCCATGGCTAATAACGTATTGATAGATGATATAGGAAGACTCTGTTCACTTCCACTGTCACTACCTAAAGCAGAATCAAGAATTATTGGAAAAATCCAACATAATAATATTTACCAAGTTTCAATTTTCAGCACACATCGTAATTTCTTGACAAAACAAAAATGCATAAGGAGGGATTTAATGCTTTGATACTGATAGTAGTTTAGCATTTTAACAGACTGGTGCACTAAGATGATTGATTCAAGAATAATTTTAGAGGACAGTGTGGAAAATTTTCAGTGTTTAAATTACTCTTACTCATCACTTATTTACTACAAGGATGGAAATCAGATATTCAGTCTATGTTACTACTCATGTCTATGTCAGTACTACTTGTTTTTGATTTTTTACAAACTGGTTCATTCAAACCTAATGAGAGGGATTCACAAATTGTAGCCAAGGCAAAAAATGATTAAATGTGATGGTGTTTGGTGACTAACCTTGGACTTTGAGGAAATTTTGACAAATTGATGCAATTTTATTATTTATTATTATTTGACCCCAAAATTAACACAGAATATTAGAGTTGAATATTACTGAAGATTGGATGGAAATTTATTTTTCATAACATTTTCAGCTTAAGTGATATTATGCCATTACATACATTTGTGTCAATTACATTATATAGATAATCTATTACATTGATAAAGTTGTGGAGCACACTTCTAAAAATCTGTACATGAATGAAAATCAATTGAAATTGAATTAAAATAAAAATTCATATGTACCTGTATACTTTGACTGTGATGAAGAATCTGCACCATCATTCTGTATAATAATTATACATTCAGAAATATATTTGAAATATAACTGGCTGCTAAGAAACTGAAGTAAAAATGTCTGAAACAAAACAAAAAAACATTGAATTAAATTACAAGATAACTAAAAAATATTCTTTTACACACCTGATATGTCTTTTTCTACAACAAAATTAAAACATGAAATCAATACTCCAATTTTTAATCCTTGTAACTAAATTTTATTAAAAACTAAATACAATCGGAAGTTGAAACAAAAAAGGTTTGAAGAAATACTTATCAATGTCAAATTACAATTAGAAGAAATAATTGGGAATTTGATTTAATATGAGAAAGATAATAACAATGTTAAATTTAATTTTTCCTTTTATTAAAACAGTTATTAAAAATGAAAATTGTACCTTTTCTAAGTATTGAGTGAGAATTCTAACTGGCTTTAAGAAGCAGTCAGGGTCAGGACCAGTTTCTTGGCAAATATTAGCTTCTACTTCAAACCTAACAGAGTCACTAAAACCCAATGGTATAGTGGCTTGCAATGAAAAATACCTTAAAAAAAGAATAAAAATATTCACTTATTATGTAATGCCAAGGGGTATTATGTAATGCCTTATTATGTAATCATGTCTCCAGACCTTTCACACTTTATGTCACAGGTCCTTTTTTAAAATTGTGAATAATTTTGAGAATTCAAAATAAGCATTAATTTGGGTTCTTACGACCGGAGTCCTGTGATTGTGAAAACAAAGATCTCTTTTGGTGGTATTGTAAAATTTAAAAAGGACAACACAATAAAATCATGATAGAGAATCATAAAAAGGATTGTTCTTAGGAGGAAAAATATTGTGAAGATCTACTTTTAAGCTAAAATATTTATTTTGCGAAGGATCCTTGACAATTTTTTTTTAAATAGAACCCTGAATGGCAAACACAGATTACATAATTAAGTATAATAATAAGGTACGTCGAACCGCACTTATTTCAGCGGACCAAATCGTAATAGTGCGGAAAACTTGCCTACCCATAACAGTAACTCGTGTGTAAAATTTAAGCCCTATCAAATAATATCTTCTGTTCTGAACCTCGGGCTAAAGTTTTGACTTTTTACCAAAAAATTGCTATTTCGCCGTATTTCTTACCGTTCCGTGACCTCCTGATGAACAGAATTTTTTCAGGTGGTGTGGTAGGGGTCTAGGGGGACTTTTCTGTGAATCCCATCCTCATACCCCCCATTCCCTCTACGCGAGCCGGGGTTTTGTGGGCGGGCGCGCTGCTCAAAATGTTGGCTTTCCCTCCAAACTCCAGGCATGCGCCCGCCTTCGTTGCCCGTTTTCTACATCAAAACTTCACGTAAACCAATTATTTTCAAAAAAGTGATCCAGAACCCACTGTTGAGAGGTATCTTTCCATCAGGATCCATGGATTTATAATTATTTTTTAAAATTTTCATTTAACTTAACTCCTTTTTCACAAACTAGCATTTTTATTACAATCTGCTTTTTTACGGCATGTCTGTTGGTTAATGAACTCTGTTACAACTGTTCAAACCTACCATTGGGAAAAAAAACTTATTTACCAATTGGAATAGCCAGGAGGATGTCTATGGTGGATGCATTGCGTCTAACTAGTGCTGTTATAAGCAATCAGATTTTGTCAGTATTTTTTTTTCTTGGTTTAAGATTGATTCCTATTCTTATTATAACATAAATATTATTTTACATACAAATGTGCCATGGATGGAGGAAAGAGTATAAAACCCCACTGAAAATTGTGGTGCGTGATTTGTGAAACGACCATTGCTTTAAAAACTAATCATATAAATTTGAGATATCATTCTATTCTCTGTTTAGCTCAAGCATAGTGCCTCCCTTATATGCGTCGAAATATAGGGTAAGGAGACAATAGCACACACTTAGGAAGTAGGTAAATTAGTTCATGATCACACACCAGATAAAATTTCAGTGATATCTCGATCACTACATGTGGATTGGCAAAATAGAAAAGAAGTAAAATCAACAAACATATTTTCATTAAGTACCATATCCATGAATTCCAACATATCTCATCTAGCTCCACAGGTGTACCTCAACAGCCGACGGGGGTTCTGGGCCCTGCCCCTTCTATTGCCATGTACTTGCATACTTTGAAAAAACTTTCATATGTAAGGAGCTTTGTATACTTTCCAGTATTTCCACTATAGTTCAATATCATACTTCAGAAGTTTATCAAAGATGGTTCGCGGCATCTCTTTGATGCTGTCATACGTACCTGCTATTTACCTGTTCAGTATCGCGAAATAGTTGACAAATGCATTAAAATGCCATTTTTGCATTACCAGAAAACATCTTGCTAGGCATAACGACTTATGAGAGGAAATTTGTTAGAAAAAACGCCCTTAATAAGATTTTCTTGGCAAGAGAACAAGCAATTGGTTGTAAGAGCTCACAACTTAGGCATAATAATGTTCTTACTTAGCATTTCAAAACTAAACGCTATTTTGAAAGGATAGATTAGGAAAGTGTTCAGATAACGTTTCCACCAGTTCTTAGGAACTGATACATTAGATCACACAGAATATATGTCAAGTGGGAGTTCTCGAAGTTCCCACCATATACCGTTACAGTGGAGAAAAGGGTACAGTTAGTTACTAGAGCTTCCAGAAAGGTGTGTGGTTCCAGGGACGTAGTAAAAAGGGGTAATATCATTCGATAATCAGAATTTTCCTTTTTTAAAATAGAAAACACTGAAATTACTTTAAATTCCCCTGAAATTACACTATTCCCCTCGAGATTTGTTTTCTGGCTATGCCACTGAGTGGTGCCTCTGGCTCGGAACGACTTCGTCAGATATACTTCCTTAAATCAAGAAAAGAGCTGCCTCAGACAAAATCAGACTGTATAACAGCACTAGTTAGACTCAAATCATCCACCATAGACATCCTCCTGGAAATATCAATTTGTAAAAAAGTAGATAGTAATAAAAATGCTAGTTTGTGAAAAATTAGTTAAGGTAAATGAAAATTTTAAAAAATAATTATAAATACATGGATTCTGATGGAAAGATACCTCTCAACAGTGGGTTCTGGGTCACTTTTATGAAAATAATTGGTTTACGTGAAGTTTTGATGTAGAAAACGGGCAACGAAGGCGGGCGCATGCCTGGAGTTTGGAGGGAAAGCCAACATTTTGAGCAGCGCGCCCGCCCACAAAACCCCGGCTCGCGTAGAGGGAATGGGGGGTATGAAGATGGAGTTCACAGAAAAGTCCCTCTAGACCCCTACCACACCACCTGAAAAAATTCTGTTCATCAGGAGGTCACGGAACGGTAAGAAATACGGCAAAATAGCAATTTTTTGGTAAAAAGTCAAAACTTTAGCCCGAGGTTCAGAACAGAAGATATTATTTGATAGGGCTTAAATTTCACACACGAGTTACTGTTATGGGTAGGCAAGTTTTCCGCACTATTACGATTTGGTCCGCTGAAATAAGTGCGGTTCGACGTACCTTAGTATAATAATCATATTGAAAAATCTTGAATTCAAAAAGATGATTTGTTATAATAGTAGAGCTCCTTATTGACCTTTTATAGGGAACAAAAGTCTGTACAACTCATATACAATGAGTGATCAATGCCTGTATAGGCATGTGAATAAATACATGAAATTGAGAAATTTCTGAAACTTGTAATAAATATACACAGAGTACCAAGCCAAGGGGAAAAAGTCAACATACTTATCATAAATCACCATAGCATCTGTTTGACCTTGCATACCATCACCTTTTTTTCTAGACAACAAATCTTTCCTAAAGTTATCCGCCATCAACAAAAAGTCAACCAAGTGGCGTACTCCGTCCTGTTCCATAAACTAAAGAAAGAAAGGATAAAAATTTAAAAATATTTTATTACAAAAACTATAAAAAAAAATAATTCTAACTTAGACTAGTTAGTACCAAGAGCTGGAATTTAACACACAACTGAGTAAGCAAGTTATATTACCTCCATGAAGAAAAATAATGCCGAGTCATTGTAAAGAACATCCGCAAGAAAAACACTTCCGCTTGTTAAGACATCAATCTGATGTTTGCAGTGAAAACTACTCCTTAAAAAATTTGGATAGAAGCTACAAAGAAAAACAAGATAGGGTATAATGTTTAGCACTCAATTTTTGCATAAGAATTTAAGCAAAACATATTTACTTTTAGCTTATTTAAAGACTTAAACGTTTTTAGGAACACATGAACACAAATGTTAGAAAATTATCAAGGCTTCTTATCAGACTTGTGTCATGTAAGAAGCCTTGACATGTAGCCAATACCAGATATAAATTTTCTATAAATAACATAAAAGTTGGTTCTCATATGGGATAATTAATAAGTTAAGTTTATGATATCTGTTATTTTACAAGTTCCTTTGTACATCTGTTGCAGACTGGAACTATTAATGTTTAGATTTTTCATACGGAAAAGAGAAATTAACTTTTCATTAAACTTACTCTTTATCCATCCTACTGACGACACACTCCTGAGCAGCTACAAAGCACTGTGAGTCAATAACACCGGACCTTTTAAACAAATTAACTACAGAAAAAACAAATAATTAGTAAAAATAAGAAAAAACCTGTAATCATTTATAATAGTCCGTCATCTAAATCCTCAGGCAGGCAGCAACATAAAATTATACAATTTTATCAAACAAACTTTCAAAAGAAAAAATGAATCATTACTTCCTATTGTTTTAACTAAATCTTCGCTAATGCCTATTGGAGAAGGAGCACCGGGAGCAATGTATTTTGCATATATTGCAATAGCATCCTGTTCAGTGCCTGGGAATGAAAAGGTAGTGAGTATTAGACAGGCAGGGTAAAATTTTAAACACATTTAACTTTATTATATAGAAAACATCATTTTTTAAACAAACTTTTCCTAACTCTTTAAATTCTAGACCGCCCGAGATTCCCATTAGATCCTCTACGGAAAATTTGGGCCGGGCAAGTCTGAAAGTAAACCCCCTCAGAAAGAATAATGAGGGGAAAATATTGAGGCAAAAGAATATTTAAAGATAAAACATAGGCCCCAGTCTGAAAAGCAGAAAGTTTCTTACTAGTAGCTAGCTTTACAAGGCCCTCTGTACTATGGTCTTCATCACCACGTCCTTGGTCACTTTTGTGAGCATTTAACACGGGACTCTTTTGTGCATTGGGTGTGACCGTCAGCTGTCCTTCACTCATATCTTCCTCTTCTTCGATGCACAACTCCTTTGACCTCACCTCACAACCAGAGTCCACCGACGAACTGGCCTGCACAGTTTTTTTAGGACTACTCAGCGGGTTGCTATCACTACTCTCCATTTTGATTGCTTCTCTACCACCACTGCTCGTGCAGTTTTGTACTGGCTTTTCATCGAGGTTCTTTCTATCACCGCCGACTGTCTTTGGGTCGGTGGCCTGACTAGAGGACTGGAAGACATCGTTGGAACTACTGGGCAGGAACGCAGAGGACGAGTTCTCATCACAAGAGGGGGAATATGCCTTCAGCTTGGTCTCGGAAGAGATCCGGAAACTTTCAGCCTCCAGCCAGAACTTAACCAGATGCTGTGCCTTCTGAGCATCCATGAATTGGATAAAATAGGCCAGTGCACCATTGTCGTGCAGAGTCTCTATCAGATCTTTCGACAGTCTTGATTTGGTCTTGATAGGTAAAGTTGGATCAAATGTGGCCTCAGCTAGAAAGATATGTACTAGGTTAATCACAATAAAAGAGTTAAGACTGTAAAAAGATATTTACCTAATAGCTGGTGTAAATGATAAATTGATTTAGCTTTTTGATTGATTGATTTTAATTTTTTCAAAACATTAAAAACAAAATAAAATTTAGTCTAAAAATTTAACTATTGAGGGAATATCGCTTACTAGAGAACTTCTTTCAAAAATATATTTTGTGAAGGTTCCTTTTTTCCTAAAACTGAATTTGTGAAAGTACCCATTTATCCAATGATGAATTTGTGAAGGTACCTAAAAACTATAGTAAAATTGCCCTGGACAGAACACTGTGACCAATTCACACCATCTATAGGTCAGGTTGGGTACTTATGGGACTACCCTAGTAAGTTACTTCAGTGCAAAAAATAATCAAATTTAGAAAGCTGAATGGACCCTGTATTGAAAAAACTTCTACTGTTAAGTTTTAAAAAGGGTTTAAAGGAAAAAAAGGTACTTACGTATTATCCCGTCGACCGTTCAGCGGCCGTCTAATTCAGCGGCGCAGTAATAGTAAACTCAATGGGATTTGATAACATTTCGGATTAAGCGTCACGGTCGACGGGATAATACGTAAGTACCGGAAAAAAATACAAAGTTGATTTTACCGAATGCAAGAGGATGTGGCCTGTCATCCAAGTCAATGCTAGATAAAGAACCAGAATCTGATAGTTTGTCAGAATGTTTGGAGTTAGCTCTTGGTTTTTGTAATGCCTGGATTTGACCTTGTCCATAAATTGATATAGAGCTGGTCCTAGGAGTTTTGGGGTCTGTAAAAGGAAAGCAATAGACACATTTCATAACAAAAAGAAACATGTTAAATTAGAGTCAGTAAAAAAGGCATAACCATAAATTGAACTTTTTAGTTTTGGGTACCTCAGGAAATATAATAAACAATTTAAATAAGATACAAAAGACCTCAATAGCTTAAAAGTTTTACATTTTGGGAATTATTAGGAGTTTGGGATTGAATTTACCACACATATAACGAAAAGGTCTACGTCATAAACTAACTTATTACTCCACAAGTCATAGGTAAGTTGTAAAATCATACGCAACTTTCATACCTCTCTTATTTACTTGATATATTATTTTGAAGTACCATTTTTAAAATCTTTCTAGTTTATTTGTTAAAAAATATTCAATAAACACTCTTGCTTTGTATCAAGCTACTTCTCTTTAGTGTCAAGTAGCTTTAAGCGCTGATGCAATATAGAATTAATTTAAATTATAAATCTTTTAGCATTTATGCTTGATATTCATGCAATAAACACAGAACATATCTTAAACCTAGGGACCTCCCTCTTAGTTTACCAAGGGGGGTAAATTTTAAAAATATATACATATACACATATAGTAAACCTTAATCTCAAATTTTAATGTCTCGAAAACCTTTACATTTCGAAAAAAAAAAACTGTTCCCACTTTTAGTTCATTTTAAACACAAAAAATACTACCTTTTTAATAAACGCATATAACCTTCCAATTAGACTACATGGAACAAACTGACGGATCAAGTACAAAATCAAGTCAATATAGCAATACTTACACGAAATATTATACTTTAAATTTCATTTTTACATAACTACAGAGTTAAAATACATAAATTATTAGGTAGGGTAGGACTACTAATGGGTGTCAAATTTAGGATTAACAATGTTGAGTTTCTAATTACCTGTTTTTCGTCGAAATAGTGGCATTTTGAGAAAATTATGAAATTTTTCATTGCATTATTCACAAATAACACCATAAATCTACAGATTATTTTGTAGACGAACACACTTTGATGTCTATGTCTCTTCTATGTTGACGATCGCTCTATCTCTTTACAAACTATGAGGAGTTGAAACATTCACATTTCCCTTCTACTTTTAATCTCTATAAAGTTCACTATGCATTTTCAATACTTAGTTCAGATCTGCTATGTTTGGGTTAAACCAATTTCAGTAACCAGCTCTAATAAATAAAAAATATTTACATTTTACAATCAGTTGAAAAGTTCAGTTGGCTGAGTTGTTTACATGCTGAGTGTTTTCGAAGATATCCTTTGTTTTTTTAGAGAAGAGAAAACGATAAGAAAATTTTTTAAATGTGTTTAAAAGAAAAATAAATAAATTTAGTGTTTTTATAAGTCATAGGTATGCAGTTTAAATAAGATTTATAACATCCCTCTACGAGTATTGACGAGAGCTATTCAAAAGAGGTACCCTCTGTCTACTCATGTTCATGGAGGAAGATAAAAAAAAATGAAAGAATGTATAGCGTATATCTTTATTAAGGACAAGAAAAAATAAGAATAGTGAGGAATAAGAAATAATGAGCTTTCTTAAACTTTTAATATGAGCAGATTAAGGAAAAATTGAATCTGTTCCATTTTTGAGTTGGTGCTGCCATCTAGGTATTTAAACACAAACAATAAACCTACCTGACATTCAAATCTATCGTAACTACAATTTAATTTCAAAATTACTGCCTAAGGTACTCAATTATTAAGTAATTACATTCATACATTACATAGTACTACCAATAATATGATGAAATATTGCGTAAACAATTACAGAGTGCTTAAAAATAATTTAATTATTGTATTAAATATTAGTTTACATTACGTATTATAAAAAACTTCTTTATTACGTTTAATAGGTAAAATTAATTGCTAAAAATTAATTTTTTAAATAAAATTTATACAATTTTTAGCTTTTTGAAAAATGCGAAATCCTAACGGACTGCGTAGCGCTGAGACCACTTTTGGAGATTGGAGTCTCCAACACCCGAAACCCCACTCTCCGCACTCCAATATCCCACTTTCCAATACCTCACATTCCAACATCTCACTCTCCAATACCCACTCCTCAACACCCCAGTCTAGTAGAGAATTTTTGGTTCCCTCCCCATGAGATTACATCGAAAATCCGTGGTTCAACTTATTTGAGACTTAACAGGGAGGAGAATTTTCAACCTTTGAATTGTACCTGGTTTATGACGATTTCTGCATCATGCTAAACAGCTGTAGATTTCTCCATTAGGGTGTATCGAAAAAAACTTTTTTTTGATTTTGATAAAGTCTTAGCAAAAAAAGTTGTCTAAGGTGGCAGAGAATACCTGTGAATTTTTTCAGAATTTTCGGATAATATCTAGGGGTGCCGCAAAGCCCCCGAAGGTCCCCATGTTAATCCTATGGAGCGGCAAGCCAAAAAGGCCGAAAATCGGTTTTTCGCCCCTCATTTCTACCCTAATCACACGACGAATGTCTTCACTCGAGTTATGGACCCTATATGATCTAGGCTATCCGACAAAACTTGATTAATAGCCTAAATATCTATATTTCGTTGATTGTGGGCTCTTGGAAATACGCGATTTTCAATTAAATTCGCGCTATTCTCCATGTCTTTCAAAGAGGAACTATGATAGTTTCTGGTAATGTGTTGACATCTCGAAGACCTTTATTTTTTAATTTATTAAAATTATTAATTATGAAATTTTTTTTGCATTATTTAAACCGTAAATGATGAGATAAAATTTAACTCTAACGTAAGTAAAAAGATAGTGAAGTAGTTTATGTCGAAAATAAAAAGGCTCTTGTAAAATATTTTGTAAATTTTGTAAACTAATGTTTTTCTATGTGTAAACTCCGACACTCAAGCGTCGTCTCCAGCCATGGACCGGTTTCGTCCTTGTTAGGACTCATCAGCACGGCATAGAAAGGCAACGGAAGAGAGCTGAGGGCAAAAACTAGTCTCTAGCCGACTGTAATGGGAAAAAGTGGTGACCATTGATTAGTCCTTCACCAGGGGCGTCATTTCAGTTTTTGGTTGGGGGGGGCAAGGACTTTTTTTTAAGTGGGGCTGAGCCACGCCGTAACCAGACTTGTTTTTTTTTTGGGGGGGGGGTGACTCAAAATCATAAGTTCTAAGTAAAAATGGGGGGTCTGGGGGTCACCCCCAGAAAATTTTTTAAATTTTGCTTCATTTTTACAACATTTAAGTTACATCCGAAGAGAACAGCCCCTTGTAAACCACATAATTTCTAGAGAAAAAAGTTACAAATAAACGTCAAAGTTTCAAGGGGAGCCGGAGGTCCTCCCTCAGAATATTTTTTGAAAATTTCCCTTTAAACTAGGGTTTCATCTCCCTTGCAACCTCGTTGGGGAGCAACCCAGAGGGAACTGCTTGTTGTGAGTGGCAGAATTTTAAAGGAAAATATACTGTATAACATAATATATATTTAAAAATTTTAAAGGGGGGTCTGGGGGTCCTCCCCCAGAAAATTTTTAGAAATTTGCCTCTTTAAAGTAGTGTTTCAGCTCATTTTGAGGTACTTTGGGTTACATTCAAAAAGAACAGTTCCTTGTAAAGCATAGAATTTTCTAGGGGAAAAAAAGTTATAAATAAACGTAAAATTTTCAAGGGGGGGGCGGAGATCCTCCCCCAGTAAAAATTTTTGAAAATTCCCCTTTAAACCAGACTCCTAGGGGCTTCAAACTCTTTGGTTCCCAAAGGGAACTGCTTCTTGTAAGCGGCAGAATTTTCGAGGGAGACAAATTGTATAACAGACATCAAAGGGCAGGAGGGGGATTGGGGGTTCTCCCCCAGAAAATTTTGAAATTAGACCCTCAAAAGTAGTGCTTTAACTGTTTTTGGGATGTTTTGAGTTAAATCTGTTGCTCCTTGTGGAAGTTACAAAATTTTCTAGGGACTCTCAGCAATTTTTCACTTAAGAGTGGAAACCTTGGGGGGGGCAATTGCCCCCCCCTGCCCCCCCTAAATGACGCCCATGTCCTTCACTATCTGCTGGAAAGACTTGGCGTTCCCAGAATAGATTTCATTCCCAAAAGGCATTGATAAAGGAGGAGTATTTCACCATTATTGCTGGTAAGCAGACAATAAGTGTAAATTTCGACCCTCAAGCGTCGCCTCCAGCCATGGACCGGTTTCGTCCTTGTTAGGACTCATCAGCACGGCATAGGAATTTAACATTTTCTTATTATTAAGTTAGAGAAATTAATTAGCATAATAATTAGCATGAGTTATTATTAATTCGAATTAATTAGCATAAATTATTATTAATTCGAATTAATTAGCATAAATTATTATTAATTTTTCCCCATATTTAAGCAAATTTTGGTATTTTTGAAAAATGCGAAATCCTAACGGACTGCGTAGCGCTGAGACCACTTTTTGGGAGTTATGGTCGAAGCGCCCGCATCCGGCGGGATTTCGCGCGAAATCCTAACGGACTGCGTAGCGCTGAGACCACTTTTTGGGAGTTATGGTCGAAGCGCCCGCATCCGGCGGGATTTCGCGCGAAATCCTAACGGACTGCGTAGCGCTGAGACCACTTTTTGGGAGTTATGGTCGAAGCGCCCGCATCCGGCGGGATTTCGCGCGAAATCCTAACGGACTGCGTAGCGCTGAGACCACTTTTTGGGAGTTATGGTCGAAGCGCCCGCATCCGGCGGGATTTCGCGCGAAATCCTAACGGACTGCGTAGCGCTGAGACCACTTTTTGGGAGTTATGGTCGAAGCGCCCGCATCCGGCGGGATTTCGCGCGAAATCCTAACGGACTGCGTAGCGCTGAGACCACTTTTTGGGAGTTATGGTCGAAGCGCCCGCATCCGGCGGGATTTCGCGCGAAATCCTAACGGACTGCGTAGCGCTGAGACCACTTTTTGGGAGTTATGGTCGAAGCGCCCGCATCCGGCGGGATTTCGCGCGAAATCCTAACGGACTGCGTAGCGCTGAGACCACTTTTTGGGAGTTATGGTCGAAGCGCCCGCATCCGGCGGGATTTCGCGCGAAATCCTAACGGACTGCGTAGCGCTGAGACCACTTTTTGGGAGTTATGGTCGAAGCGCCCGCATCCGGCGGGATTTCGCGCGAAATCCTAACGGACTGCGTAGCGCTGAGACCACTTTTTGGGAGTTATGGTCGAAGCGCCCGCATCCGGCGGGATTTCGCGCGAAATCCTAACGGACTGCGTAGCGCTGAGACCACTTTTTGGGAGTTATGGTCGAAGCGCCCGCATCCGGCGGGATTTCGCGCGAAATCCTAACGGACTGCGTAGCGCTGAGACCACTTTTTGGGAGTTATGGTCGAAGCGCCCGCATCCGGCGGGATTTCGCGCGAAATCCTAACGGACTGCGTAGCGCTGAGACCACTTTTTGGGAGTTATGGTCGAAGCGCCCGCATCCGGCGGGATTTCGCGCGAAATCCTAACGGACTGCGTAGCGCTGAGACCACTTTTTGGGAGTTATGGTCGAAGCGCCCGCATCCGGCGGGATTTCGCGCGAAATCCTAACGGACTGCGTAGCGCTGAGACCACTTTTTGGGAGTTATGGTCGAAGCGCCCGCATCCGGCGGGATTTCGCGCGAAATCCTAACGGACTGCGTAGCGCTGAGACCACTTTTTGGGAGTTATGGTCGAAGCGCCCGCATCCGGCGGGATTTCGCGCGAAATCCTAACGGACTGCGTAGCGCTGAGACCACTTTTTGGGAGTTATGGTCGAAGCGCCCGCATCCGGCGGGATTTCGCGCGAAATCCTAACGGACTGCGTAGCGCTGAGACCACTTTTTGGGAGTTATGGTCGAAGCGCCCGCATCCGGCGGGATTTCGCGCGAAATCCTAACGGACTGCGTAGCGCTGAGACCACTTTTTGGGAGTTATGGTCGAAGCGCCCGCATCCGGCGGGATTTCGCGCGAAATCCTAACGGACTGCGTAGCGCTGAGACCACTTTTTGGGAGTTATGGTCGAAGCGCCCGCATCCGGCGGGATTTCGCGCGAAATCCTAACGGACTGCGTAGCGCTGAGACCACTTTTTGGGAGTTATGGTCGAAGCGCCCGCATCCGGCGGGATTTCGCGCGAAATCCTAACGGACTGCGTAGCGCTGAGACCACTTTTTGGGAGTTAAGGAGAGAAGGCCAGCTGAACGCAAACGATTGGAGATTGGAGATTGGAGATTGGAGATTGGAGATTGGAGATTGGAGATTGGAGATTGGAGATTGGAGATTGGAGATTGGAGATTGGAGATTGGAGATTGGAGATTGGAGATTGGAGATTGGAGATTGGAGATTGGAGATTGGAGATTGGAGATTGGAGATTGGAGATTGGAGATTGGAGATTGGAGATTGGAGATTGGAGATTGGAGATTGGAGATTGGAGATTGGAGATTGGAGATTGGAGATTGGAGATTGGAGATTGGAGATTGGAGATTGGAGATTGGAGATTGGAGATTGGAGATTGGAGATTGGAGATTGGAGATTGGAGATTGGAGATTGGAGATTGGAGATTGGAGATTGGAGATTGGAGATTGGAGATTGGAGATTGGAGATTGGAGATTGGAGATTGGAGATTGGAGATTGGAGATTGGAGATTGGAGATTGGAGATTGGAGATTGGAGATTGGAGATTGGAGATTGGAGATTGGAGATTGGAGATTGGAGATTGGAGATTGGAGATTGGAGATTGGAGATTGGAGATTGGAGATTGGAGATTGGAGATTGGAGATTGGAGATTGGAGATTGGAGATTGGAGATTGGAGATTGGAGATTGGAGATTGGAGATTGGAGATTGGAGATTGGAGATTGGAGATTGGAGATTGGAGATTGGAGATTGGAGATTGGAGATTGGAGATTGGAGATTGGAGATTGGAGATTGGAGATTGGAGATTGGAGATTGGAGATTGGAGATTGGAGATTGGAGATTGGAGATTGGAGATTGGAGATTGGAGATTGGAGATTGGAGATTGGAGATTGGAGATTGGAGATTGGAGATTGGAGATTGGAGATTGGAGATTGGAGATTGGAGATTGGAGATTGGAGATTGGAGATTGGAGATTGGAGATTGGAGATTGGAGATTGGAGATTGGAGATTGGAGATTGGAGATTGGAGATTGGAGATTGGAGATTGGAGATTGGAGATTGGAGATTGGAGATTGGAGATTGGAGATTGGAGATTGGAGATTGGAGATTGGAGATTGGAGATTGGAGATTGGAGATTGGAGATTGGAGATTGGAGATCCAACACCCCAGTCTCCAACACCCCACTCTCCAACACCCCACTCTCCAACACCCCACTCTCCAACACCCCACTCTCCAACTCCCAACACCCCAGTCTCCAACTCCCAACACCCCAGTCTCCAACTCCCAACACCCCAGTCTCCAACACCCCAGTCTACAACTCCCAACACTCCAAGACCCCTCTCGCCACGCTCCAATACCCCACTATCCAACACCCCAGTCTCCAACTCCCAACACCCCAGTCTCCAACTCCCAACACCCCAGTCTCCAACTCCCAACACCCCAGTTTCCAACTCCCAACAACTCCCAACACCCCAGTCTCCAACTCCCAACACCCCAGTCTCCAACTCCCAACAACTCCCAACACCCCAGTCTCCAACTCCCAACTCCCCAGTCTCCAACTCCCAACACCCCAGTCTCCAACTCCCAACACCCCAGTCTCCAACTCCCAACACCCCAGTCTCCAACTCCCAACACCCCAGTCTCCAACTCCCAACACCCCAGTCTCCAACTCCCAACACCCCAGTCTCCAACTCCCAACACCCCAGTCTCCAACTCCCAACACCCCAGTCTCCAACTCCCAACACCCCAGTCTCCAACTCCCAACACCCCAGTCTCCAACTCCCAACACCCCAGTCTCCAACTCCCAACACCCCAGTCTCCAACTCCCAACACCCCAGTCTCCAACTCCCAACACCCCAGTCTCCAACTCCCAACACCTC
The DNA here is from genome assembly GCA_963680715.1 of Tetragnatha montana. NCBI lineage: Eukaryota > Metazoa > Arthropoda > Arachnida > Araneae > Tetragnathidae > Tetragnatha > Tetragnatha montana. Next base: position 28,166,417 of record OY796677.1, read on the forward strand.
AGTCTCCAACTCCCAACACCCCAGTCTCCAACTTCCAACACCCCAGTCTCCAACACCCCAGTCTACAACTCCCAACACTCCAAGACCCCTCTCGCCACGCTCCAATACCCCACTATCCAATAACCCACTCTCCAACACCAACACCCCACTCTCCACACTCCAACCACCCACTCTCCAAAACCCAACACCTCACTCTCCAATTCCCCATAGTCCAACACCCCACTCTCCTCACTCCAACACCTCTCTCCACACTTCAATACCCCACTCTCCAACACCCCAGTCTACAACTCCCAACACTCCAAAACCCTTCTCTCCACACTCCAATACCCCACTATCCAATAACCCACTCTCCAACATCAAAACCCCGCTCTCCACACTCCAACCACCCACTCTCCAAAACCCAACAACCCACTCTCCAATTCCCCACAGTCCAACACCCCACTCTCCTCACTCCAACACCTCTCTCCACACTTCAATACCCCACTCTCCATCACCCCAGTCTCCAACTCCCAACACCCCAGCCTCCAACTCCCAACACCCCACTCTCCAACACCCCACTCTCCAACACCCCAGTCTACAACTCCCAACACTCCAAGACCCTTCTCTCCACGCTCCAATACCCCACTATCCAATAACCCACTCTCCAACATCAAATCCCCGCTCTCCACACTCCAACCACCCACTCTCCAAAACCCAACAACCCACTCTCCAATTCCCCACAGTCCAACACCCCACTCTCCTCACTCCAACACCTCTCTCCACACTTCAATACCCCACTCTCCATCACCCCAGTCTCCAACTCCCAACACCCCAGTCTCCAACTCCCAACACCCCAGTCTCCAACTCCCAACACCCCAGTCTCCAACTCCCAACACCCCAGTCTCCAACTCCCAACACCCCAGTCTCCAACTCCCAACACCCCAGTCTCCAACTCCCAACACCCCAGTCTCCAACTCCCAACACCCCAGTTTCCAACTCCCAACACCCCAGTCTCCAACTCCCAACACCTCAGTCTCCAACTCCCAACACCCCAGTCTCCAACTTCCAACACCCCAGTCTCCAACACCCCAGTCTACAACTCCCAACACTCCAAGACCCCTCTCGCCACGCTCCAATACCCCACTATCCAATAACCCACTCTCCAACACCAACACCCCACTCTCCACACTCCAACCACCCACTCTCCAAAACCCAACACCTCACTCTCCAATTCCCCATAGTCCAACACCCCACTCTCCTCACTCCAACACCTCTCTCCACACTTCAATACCCCACTCTCCAACACCCCAGTCTACAACTCCCAACACTCCAAAACCCTTCTCTCCACGCTCCAATACCCCACTATCCAATAACCCACTCTCCAACATCAAAACCCCGCTCTCCACACTCCAACCACCCACTCTCCAAAACCCAACAACCCACTCTCCAATTCCCCACAGTCCAACACCCCACTCTCCTCACTCCAACACCTCTCTCCACACTTCAATACCCCACTCTCCATCACCCCAGTCTCCAACTCCCAACACCCCAGCCTCCAACTCCCAACACCCCACTCTCCAACACACCACTCTCCAACACCCCAGTCTACAACTCCCAACACTCCAAGACCCTTCTCTCCACGCTCCAATACCCCACTATCCAATAACCCACTCTCCAACATCAAATCCCCGCTCTCCACACTCCAACCACCCACTCTCCAAAACCCAACAACCCACTCTCCAATTCCCCACAGTCCAACACCCCACTCTCCTCACTCCAACACCTCTCTCCACACTTCAATACCCCACTCTCCATCACCCCAGTCTCCAACTCCCAACACCCCAGTCTCCAACTCCCAACACCCCAGTCTCCAACTCCCAACACCCCAGTCTCCAACTCCCAACACCCCAGTCTCCAACTCCCAACACCCCAGTCTCCAACTCCCAACACCCCAGTTTCCAACTCCCAACACCCCAGTCTCCAACTCCCAACACCTCAGTCTCCAACTCCCAACACCCCAGTCTCCAACTTCCAACACCCCAGTCTCCAACACCCCAGTCTACAACTCCCAACACTCCAAGACCCCTCTCGCCACGCTCCAATACCCCACTATCCAATAACCCACTCTCCAACACCAACACCCCACTCTCCACACTCCAACCACCCACTCTCCAAAACCCAACACCTCACTCTCCAATTCCCCATAGTCCAACACCCCACTCTCCTCACTCCAACACCTCTCTCCACACTTCAATACCCCACTCTCCAACACCCCAGTCTACAACTCCCAACACTCCAAAACCCTTCTCTCCACGCTCCAATACCCCACTATCCAATAACCCACTCTCCAACATCAAAACCCCGCTCTCCACACTCCAACCACCCACTCTCCAAAACCCAACAACCCACTCTCCAATTCCCACAGTCCAACACCCCACTCTCCTCACTCCAACACCTCTCTCCACACTTCAATACCCCACTCTCCATCACCCCAGTCTCCAACTCCCAACACCCCAGCCTCCAACTCCCAACACCCCACTCTCCAACACCCCAGTCTACAACTCCCAACACTCCAAGACCCTTCTCTCCACGCTCCAATACCCCACTATCCAATAACCCACTCTCCAACATCAAATCCCCGCTCTCCACACTCCAACCACCCACTCTCCAAAACCCAACAACCCACTCTCCAATTCCCCACAGTCCAACACCCAACTCTCCTCACTCCAACACCTCTCTCCACACTTCAATACCCCACTCTCCATCACCCCAGTCTCCAACTCCCAACACCCCAATCTCCAACTCCCAACACCCCAGTCTCCAACACCCCAGTCTACAACTCCCAACACTCCAAGACCCCTCTCGCCACGCTCCAATACCCCACTATCCAATAACCCACTAACTATCCAATAACCCACTATCCAATAACCCACTAACTAATGCGGAAGGAGAAATCGGTAAACACAAAGCCTGTTAGGCTGCTAAGAGGAGTTTCGGTACGCAAATCGTGATTGAAAAGCCCTATATATACATATGTTTTACAAAATCATATTTTTAAATTGACATTCTTCATTTCACTCAAAATTCAGACACCGCGATGGGAACTACTTTGTTTGTTAGTGACGTCATAGGGTCAACTTATGTTGCTGTCTAGCATAGTGAATACCACAACAAGACAATGAATACAAGAAGTTTTAAAAATAAAGCTAACGTTTATTAAGAAAAAAAAATCATTAAAACGAAAAACAGAATAGTCGTACCAAGGATACCAATGCAGGCATCGGTTCTGACCGATAACTTAACAGCCTTTCTGAATATATAATAGCCCTAGTAACACACAATATAAGTGTCAACATTAAAACTAATCTTGATACATGACAAAGATTCTGCCACCGGTCGCCACTAACACAAAAAGTATAGACAGAGGGAGGTTAAGAGATTCCTTCATCATATAAAATACACTCGCAACTCCCTAGTTAACAAAATAAGTATACACCTATAATAAATACACATAAATACTTATCTTAATACACAATACTATTTTGTTACAAATTTTTGTGCAGTAAATTTCTTAAGTGAAGTCTTTTCAATAGGAGATTTACACTGTTATATCCTCAACATAAAATAATACTGTACTCTCTTATCGTAAACATATTCACAATTTCACCAATCTAGAATTTTAATACAAATCTCTAAAACATCAGAATTCGAAAGAACCAGCTTCTCCAACCTAGGAAGTGTCTATTTGGACGGTAAAACCGGCAGTTGGCGCATGAGCCGTAGGTCTCGCGGTTACGTAGCAGTCCCGGCGCTCCAATCAGAACCGTTGCCGGGTAACAAAGAGTAGAGTTTAGTTGTACATTTGCCGGGCAAATAGACAGTGCCCTCCACCTAAAGACCATAGAGCGCTTTAGTTTAAAGCATAGAAAATTTAACTCTAATATAATCCTGGGGTTAATAGTAGGTTTAGAGTAGATCAGCGTAAAGGTTAGTATTTTCCAACCAAAAAGAAATGCAAGTATATAGTGAAAAACAACCTTAAGGCTCATTCAGACTTATCACTCTTTGTATTCATTTTGGAGGAGAGCCTTTTTTAGAACATTATTTTTCAATATCATTTATTGACCGTAATCTTTTAGTTTTTACGTTCTCATAGCAAGGTTTTCAACCCTACCATAAACCAAAAAGACCCTATTTTTAATCAAACTTAAAAACCTAACAAGAACCTCACTAAAAAAGCAGCACGATCAATAATATTTAACAATGCAAAAATCTATCATGAAATAGAGTTTGAGAAAAAAGATACAAAGAAATTTATTAAAACACTCAGATTAACACAAAATAATATTAAGAAAGGTATATGAATGACAAATATTCAAAGATAAAATAAACAAAATTTAAACTCCTGTTTAATAGCATTATAACCTTAACTTGTAACGAAAATGCAATAAAACCTTTTGATTTTCCCCCCAAGTGATACAACCTTTCCAATTACAAAATATCATGGGCAAAAATCATACGTACAGTACCGATCAGGGAATATCTTAATGTGCAATCCCTTTATAAAAATGAAGTTTTCCATTTTGACCACAGAATACGACTAAAAAAGTGCTACTTAATAAAAAAACCTTTCCGAAATCACAATATCCCCTCCGAAATTTTTCCTAGCTATCAAGACTTCAAAAATGTGTCTTATCTGAAAACATCATGATTTTGATCTACAGGGTGTTTCAGATAAAACCTAAATGTTTCATAACTTCTAGGGGAGGTAGGGTACATCAAGACAAACAAGAATCGGTATAGAAAGGGGGGTCGCAAGTGGGATCTAAGGGGTGAAAATCACGGGTGAAAATTAGCAAAAAAACTCATATCTGGGCAGAAAGTGATACAATTGTTCGATTCCGGTATTTTTTACATTCAACCAATTCAAATTTTTCATGTAAAAACGAGATGCAAGTGTTTATTCTAATCAAAAACAGACCAATAATTGAATGAGGGATGCGTTGTAGGTAGATTAAAGTTACAATTGTCCCTTGGTCAGACATTAGTTCTTTTCGCCATATAACTCTAACCAACCAAACAACCAACAAAACTCTAATATTAAGGTATTTTTGTCGTGACAATTTATATTGCAGTATATCAACTTACAACGTATGCCTGTTTCATTTATTGGTCTGTTTTTGATTAGAATAAACACTTGCATCTCGTTTTTACATGAAAAATTTGAATTGGTTGAATGTAAGAAATACCGGAATCGAACAATTGTATCGCTTTCTGCCCAGATATGCGAGGTTTTTGCTAATTTTCACCCGTGATTTTCACCCCTTAGACCCCACTTGCGACCCCCTTTCTATACCGATTCTTGTTCGTCTTGATGTACCCTACCTCCTCCAGAAGTTATGAAACCTTTATCTGAAACACCCTGTATAATACCGTTTTTTTTTAATCTATAAACTGATCATATTAATACTGATCATGGTTATATCATTACGGATGCTTTATTTTACTATATTACATTAATGATTTAGCGATTCTTATTAATAGACTCATTTTTGCTGATCGGCTTAGCTGATAAACCGATTGATTTAAACAAAGGAATAAAACTGATGCATGGTATTACATATCGATACTGATCTGTTATAGAGTTACACAATGAAATAAATCACTTGCCCATCAAATAATCCAGAGATTTTAAATTGAGTTTTTGTTAAACATGGCAGATATCGAACGTTAGCTTAATTGGACGTTAAAGTTAGATAACTCACCGACACGTAAAAACGATCGCCAAGAGGAAGTCGTACTGAAACTTTTAGATTTTGATATTGGAACAGTTTTTCCCCCCAGTAGAAGTTAAGTTAAGAATTTTAAAATAAGAAAGAACATTTTATACTAACTATGATAACTATTTTAGGTGCGGAACATACAGAGACCCTCTAAACAAATCCAATTGAAAAATCAAAATCTAATTGAAAGAAAATATAGTGTACTTACTTATTATCCCATCGATCATGCCGCTGAATCCGAAGAGAATTACCAACTTCAGGGAGTGTTTCGCTGAATCCGAAGAGCATTACCCCAACATCATAGACTGTGTCGCTGAATCAGCCGAAGAGCACTACCAACTTTATATACTGTGCCACTGAATCTGCTGATCGCTGAAAGGGATAATACATATAAGAACCAAATATTGCATTCTAACAAATAAAATTTAATCTCGCTAGTTCAAAATAAAAATATGACACTTACCTTCAGGAGATCTTGCGTATATATGTCCACCGGTTGTAAGAAGCTTGGATTTTCTTGAGTGCCGGACTCGAAAGCAGTTCCGTCGTTCCGGGATTCACTCCGCTCTTGTGAGTAGAGTATTCTAACTTCTTGATTTCTTTAAGTATACCTAGGATTACCGTACCGCGTCACAATTTAATATTCGTTGCCATCTACATTCTACACTCGTTGTAAATTATTTTTCCTTGAAATAACTACAGAGCAATAATAATCTAACAGAGGGTCCAAAAAGATATTTTCTGATTACAAGGTGGCTTGAAACTAGAGGCCAAAAAAAAAGGAAGTATCTATAGACGACATTAGTGTGTCGTCTAATGTCTAGTGATGACTAATGTCGTCTATTTGGACGCAAGGTTTGTAGAGAGAGGGTTGGCTCATCCGTGACGTCACCCAATGGGAAGAGGGGTCTCTGCCCCTCTTCCCATTGGGTGACGTCACGGATGAGCCAACCTTCTCTCGCTACAAACCTTGATTTGGACGGCAAAAACGGCAGTTGGCGCATGCGCAGTAGGTCTCGAGTTTACGTAGCAGTCCCGGCGCTTAGTGTGATCTCCAATCAGAACCGTTGCCATGTAAATAAGAGTAGAGTTTAGTTGTGTATTTGCCGGCCAAATAGACAGTGCCGGTGAAAAAATACTAGGAAGGAAGGGGGCAGGGCGGCTTGACTGGGTTACGTACTTCCAACTAGGCTCAGTCTGCGCACTATACCTGCCGTTGGTTCGATTCCGGCCTTGCCCTAGGTGTACTACCTTCTCACTGTGTCAGTAAAAATTCTGTTGTGTCTGTCTCATTTAACGAAGGTTTTTATAAGCGGTTCCTTGAGATCAAGCATACAGACCGGAATATATATATGTAACCAATACAACCTACCAGGAAGGAAAGTGATGGGGGATCTAAAATGTTCTAAAATGTTGAGTTCGATTCTCGGCCTTACTGAGCAGTGACGGATCCAGGATTTGGTTTGGGGGGGGCTAAGAATTTTCATAATCCAATTGTATCTTCTTGATTATCTTTATATGGAAAAGGTAGTAAATTATCCTGCTCCAAGCACTAAAAGGGGGTCTGGGGGCCCAGAATTTCAAAATACCCACTTTTCATTTTGTTTTTGTACGCCTCATCCGATTTCGGATATAGATTTTATGGTAGAATTTTTGTGTTTTGACAAACTTAATATACAACAGAGGTGTAATAATAGAGTTACAAGTACTAAGGGGCTCTAGGAGTCCTACCCTAGAAAATTTAACTTAAGTAAAAAAACACTTTTTCAACTCGTTTTGGTACGCCTCATCCGAATTTCGAACATAGATTTCATAGTAAAATTTTTGCGTTTTGACAAACTAAAATAGAATTGTAATAATAGAGTTACAGTACCAAGGGGGTCTGGGGTCCTCCCCCAGAAAATCTTTTGAGAATTCGACCTTAAAATAACGGTTTTAACTCATTTTGGTGCATAAAATTCCATATTATATAGTGTAAAACTTTACATTTTTTTTTGGGGGGGGGCCTTCAGCCCGAAAGCCCCCCCCGTAGATCCGCCGTAAAAATTCTGTTTGTGGCTGTCTTACTTGACAAAGGTTTATAAGCGAATCCTAGAGTTCAAACACACAAACCGGATAATGAATGTAATAGACGACATTAGTCATTACGTCACTTGCTTGTTTGGAAACGTTGATTCCATCCGTGATTGGTTCCGTACGGATTTACTTCCAATCACGGAACCAATCACGGATAGAATCAACGTTTCCAAACAAGCAAGTGACGTCACACTAATGTCGTCTATACAATCCATCCAACAATGTGAGGGGTTATTGTAAGTGGATTGGTTACATAGTATATTTTCCGGTCTGTGTGCTTGATCTCAAGGATCCGTTACATGCAGAGATATTTTTAACTCCTCTAAGAGAGTATTTCACTCCTTGAAAATCGGAAATACTCTTTAAAAAACTAGCCAGGAGCATTTTCACTCTTTGAATTTTTCACAAAGGTTTAACTTAAAAATGCACTGCGTTCCCCACCAAAATCAACAAATAATTTTTTCTACTCAAAACACTAACTGATCTCAGCGGAGATATTTTTTCACGTCTTCTGGCCAAAGCCAATTGTCAAAAGCCACAGCTCCCAAATTATCATACTTTTTAATTGTGTTTTTATACAGCCATAGTAATTATTTTTCATTTTTTGTTCTGATGCTTAGGGTGTTTGTTTGCGATTTTCGTGTCTCTGTATATGTAGTTCATGCTATTCCCGCATTTCACTCCTCATAATTCAATTTCACTCCTCCTAAAAAAGTCTAGGAGTATTTTTACTCCTCCAAAAAAATCCTAGGAATAACACTGGATGCATGGGAAGCTGAATAGTCCTGAGGGGGAATGGTTTGGCCTTTAGTTCCTTTAATATGAACTTAAAAACAGCAAAATCGTTCGATTCCAGTGGCATTTATTACTTAACACCAGCAAATTCGTTTGATTCCGCCATTTATTGAATAACACTAACAGAAAATATTTGAAATTTTGGCACTGGAAATAAGACATGCAATCTAAGAGAACTTAAAAAAAAACCCCACTCTACACGTGCAAGGCCGGGCAAATCAGCTAGTATATTACTAAATTTCTTAAGAGTATATTTTATTTAAGCATCTCCAGGAAAAAATTCTTTATACGCCCCTGATCTCTTCGTCGAAATATACACTCCCAAGGAGGTTGTCCATAAATAATGTCATGCTTTAATCCCCAATAAAAGTACAAAATGTTTCTGATTTTTTTTTTTAGTGAAGAGAATGTAATTTTCATTTAAATTTATAAATGTCACATTCAAAAATCAATTATTTCATTCATAACTCCAATTTTTAATAATTATTTTAGTACTAATTATTATAATCTATTTGTAATCCTATTCATAAATGTATGATGTTTTTAATAATTTGCTTGTGTGTAATAAAATATTTTTCATTATAAAAAAATAAAATTAATTAATATCTCATATTTTAGTTGTTTATGATATCTTTATTCCTGGCCAGTGAAAGAAATTTAGAAGCATAATGATATTAGGTATACTATCAAAATTAGAGTTCACTTTGAAATTAAAAGATCGGGTGCAATTCTGATTGAATAAAATAATTCCCAGATTCTTACCAATTTTGTGATTAAAATGTAATTTGTTGATAGAAACACGAAAGGGTGTGGTGAAGAGTGACACTTTGGGACATGGGAGATGGAGAGGAGTCGAAAATGTGGAGAAAAAGTGGGGCATCATTTGAATCACTTATTTCAGAAACATGTCAAACGCTACTTTTCTTGTTTTGAGATAAACGAGAAAAACTGTATAGAAGCTCACTACATTTTTATGAAGGTGTTTAGTAATTTTTCTTAAAGTAGACCTCATTTGGGTAATTTACAGACAAAAACAATTTTTTAAATAATTTTATTCTTTGAATAAAAAATTATTGAAATTTTTGCAGTTGACAGGTTTCTGCAATAAACAGAGTATTCAGGCCAATTTTCATAGTTTAACTCTAATTATTTTAAGGATTTGGCAATAACAGTGGGAATATTAGTTGAAAATAACTTTTTAATAAATACTAACCCATAAAATTATTATAGAGTTCTTATTTCTTCTCTTTTGGTTATTAGATGTACTAATAGTTATTTTTATAAATGTAGACGCTCTCTTTTTTTATAATGAACAACTCTAGACTCAAAAATAGTGGTCAGCCGATTCAAAATGTTAATGTAGACATCTTCGAAGTAAATTAGATAGTTGCTTAGAAGTAACTTTGGGGACAGCAAAACGATTTTGCTTTAAAAGCCTACAAAATTAGTTAATTAGTTCAATATTATGATCTGGGGTATAGATTTGATGTCTATTTTTAATAAAGTAATTCATAGATCCAAAATATCAATCACATGGATGTGATAAATGGCCACAAGCATGGAAATTTTAAATATATAGCTACCAAAACGTCATTAGTCTTGAGATTCGCAAGAAAACTTGAAAAATATGGTTTTTACTATGGCTTGATGGACCTAACCTCTAAAGAATGACTTTTCAATCTCATATAGTTTTAAAATGCGATTAAATAACAAACTGCAGTCCCAAACAAGTGGTAGATGAGACGGCATGAACGAAATTCTCCGCAATTTAAGTGCAGAAACCAGTCAAGTGACGTCGTTTGACTTGTTTCTGCACTAAAGCTGAAATTTAACATCCTGGAAAACTATTTTAAAATCCCGTTATTTTTATTATTTTTACATTAAAATGTGCGTTTACCCCTACAGAATCATATGACATCAATAACTCATTTTTGAAAAAAGTGGCGTTTGACATGTTTCTGAAATAAGTGATTATTTATTGATGGCCCCAAGTTGAAAACTTTTTACAAATTAAAAAAAGGTTAAATTAACTTGGGAAGTATGAAAATATTTTGGCACACAGTAAAATATTGTTAAAAGTAGTTTCAAATGCTTAATTTGTTTTTAAATAGAGGGTTCACTTGAAAATTCTATTGTATGCTCTTGATTATAGCTATATGGAATTTGTAAGTAGAAATTGGGGTCCCTTTTTATCAAGTTTAAATTTAAAAGAATTCGTTTGAACTTTTAGCTATAAAAGTTAATATGCTGACTAAACAATTTGATTTTTTTTTTAGCTTTATTTAAAATACATTACCAAAAAATTAAGAAAATAACATTAAAAAAGTTCTTAGAAAATATGTGAATAAATTATGAACTATATGTATAAATCAAGAGTTTAGTATTTACCTACTTGTATCTAGTAACCCTGTTCAGAGAAATAACTCATCCCATATCCATTAAATTAGTTCTTTATTTCCAAGAAAATTAACAAAACACAAATATTGCATAGAAAGGATTTGACATTGTGTTTTCGTCTCTATATTTAAATGCATGAAGTCGAATAGATCGTCCACGTAACACACAATGAAAGTGAACATTCAAAGCATATCAATCCTTGGATATAACAAATCAAAAATGATTTCATACAGAAAAACTCCATCATATATAATAACACACAAAATCCATTACAGGAAAATACTCTTTATACTCTCCCTGAAGTTTAATAAGTATGTCCGTAAATATATTTACAAATAAATAATTTGCTTCCAAAAAATTAATAAGCTTAGAAGGCCTAGGATTTATCTTTTAGTAAATAAAAGGATCATGAAACTATAAATTTACAATTCACAACAGTTGGATTAAGTTCTTTCTACTTTTTCGGTGTAGTAGAGCCCACTTTTAATGTTCTCTTGTATAACAGGATTTTGAGTTTCAAGTTAAATATGGTGTGCGTAGTTATGGAGCTACACTAATTTTCATAAAAAATATAAGAATAGTTTTATTTCTTTCGGAGATTTCCTCTGTTTTACATTAGAAAACTTACATGCCAGGTAAAATTATTAATCAGAGTCCCAGAAATGAATTTTTACGCGGAGTATTTTTTAAAACAAATATAAGTGAGTAAAATAATTCACACCATTAAACAATGCCTTGCTTATGTCTAATTCTAAATGGAATGGGTTTTGAGGTATATTTTGATTTGGCACATTAATGTATAGCTTTGACCCCAGGTATTCTTATACAGAAAGAGAAATATTGAAAAGCCTATCCTCAACCGTATACATTACGTTTGTGATCTATTCATCAAATTAAAATTAAACATATTAATTTTTAAATCACATTTTCTGGGTTTCGACATTTTCAGTCTTTGATTCTTCATTATTGATTAAATGCATTGAATAGCCATTTGTGGATTAATAGGCAGACATGGTGACAATTTTGTGGCTAATCGGAGATCTGGCAATCAAAATTCTGACACTTTGACTATATTTATCGTATTACTATAAATAGTAATACGATAAATATAGTACCATTTACTCTTCTCGCATTAGACTATTATTCTCTAAAATAGAATAAAATTAATTTCTAAAATTGAGTAATTTAACACTTAAGGCACATTTAATAAGCCAAATTAATTACAAAACTATGATTATTTTACTAAATTCTGATTTAAGATCTGTCAAATAAAATGTTCAATATTTTAATTTTTAAAAATAGCAAATAATAAATTCCCATATTAAAATAAAAACATTCAGAAAAATCGATGTTTTAAATATCTTTCTCTTTTAAGAATTTTCTAAGATCCCATGGCAGTGTAATTTAAATAATTTATATGCTGTGTTCAATTTCAAAAAATATTTTAATATCTATCTGTTTCTACACAAATTTCATACCTTCCCCGTCAAAGTTAAACTTAAATATTAAATTTTAAACAGTTATTACTCAGCTGAATTATCAACTGTTACAATCAGCTTTACTAAAAGAACTTCTGCACTCTTAAAAAATTGTCTTAAAATATTTTGTTCCATATTTTCAAAATACGTATGTGGTCCAATTTACAAGAAAGTTGGCATAGGACATAGTTTGGATATTAGTTTACACCGATGAATATACAAAAGAAAATATAAAATATCTGTCTGTACTACGTTAAAAGAAGCTCCCATATGAAACAAATCTACTTTTATGTGCACTTTTGCTAATTATGTAAAAGGCTTGGTTCAGTTACGTTTTTGAAATTTGAAGCGTAACAGTTTTTATCTATTTCAAATAGTGTATGTATTATTTTTCAAGTATCAAAGCTATATTCGGTGTCGCTTTTACCAAAATTTTAGTCCGTAGCCAGTTTATGAAAAATTTTCAACCTTTTAAGGATTTATATATCCTAGATTAGATATACAATTCTCATTCATGTTAAAATTAGTCTAACTTATGAGAGGGGAGTGGCTGAGAGATATCTAGCTAACTATAGAGTGCTAGATATCTAGTGCATAGGCAATTATTTGCGTGTGTGTGATTAAAAATACCTGAAAGCTATAATCTGCTCTTCCTAAATCTAATTTTGTGCTTTGCATAGTTTGTGTGGTTCATTAGGATATAGATATAAATACATATAAAATAGATGCCAACTAACCTTGGCTCTATATTTTGATCTAAATGGCTTAATATTGCGTGAAAAAATCTTAACGTTGGGAATACGAAGGATGGTCTCAACAATAATCGGTTTTCCACGTAAGGATGAATTAACTGGTAGATTCTCTGAGAAGTCGAAAGTCAATTCCCCTGACTTTGAGTTTGCCCTTAATACATCCGCAAAGCCTAAACTCTCTCAGCAGATGAAACACAGATTGAGAAAAATCCGAGTTTGGGGGAAACTGGACTCCACATGAAGAATGTAAAAAATGAGAACGTAAACTCACACAAAAGGATGTTTTACCTGCATTTCCAAAAAAAAGTATAAACCAACCCAATAAATTGGCATTTATAGGGGGAGTGTTTGGTGATAGGTTCCGAGGGGGCAATAATCTACTGGTCTGAAAAATATTTAGTAAAAGGTATGAGATTTTGTTGAAGAATAATAATAGATATCCTTTCCTTTTCTGTGGTCAGGTCAGGAAAGTAAGTTTTCTGAGTATGAGGAGATATATCTCCTTGATGGCTACCTTCCTGGCTATCAGGTTTCTCATAAGGTTCAAGGGATTTTTTGTTCCTCATATGCAGGGTTAAAACTCTTTTTGGGACTTGATAAAAATACTAGACAAGAATACAGGAAGTTAGCCCTTATAGGCTCCCCTGTAAATAAACATATGGGAAAAATTTTCAAAATGTATATGAAGGTAAACTTGATGAAATCTCTTGGCGAGTGTGCATGGTCGTGTCCGTTACTTGTCATTAGCCATTTACAGAAAAAACAATGAGTGGGAAACATAGCACGGATCAAGGCTCTTTTGAAAGTCACTTCACACAGATAGGACGAGGAATGAATGTACATAACAAAAATATGCAATTTTCGGTGGACAGCATATCGAACAATCTGATGCACTGTCTTAAGGCGTGTTGCACGGGCTTGGAACTTCTTGGTTTCGAGTGCTGGGTGAGAGGAAAAAGGCAAGTGCACGTTACAGCATATCACTGGATCCACGCTCTTCTACAGCTTTCGAAACTGAAAGGAAAAGGAAGATTTTAGGGAAAGAAGTAAACTAATTTTAATGAAGGTAATGAGTTTTTTAGTGTGGTAAAAGGTAATAAGAGAGTGAGGAATTTTGTTTCAGGTATTTAAACTAATTAAGTGAGCTGTCGTTAAAACCTTAGAATAAAGGATAAAAATAGCCTTAAGAAAAAATACTGTACATCTCACGTCATAGATGAGTCAAGAAGTCAGTTTTTTAATCTATAAATTAAATTTAACATGATTCGTTATTGCATTTATTTTATTTTTAACACATTTTTATATTATCCTTCAAAGTTTCAAAATTCCAGTTAAAGGAATTTAATTTTATAATTGTTTTTATACAGTTTGATTACTTCCTTATCAAATCAAGTAAAAGTTTCACATTGATTTTTTTTCAAAAGCATATCCCTTTTTGATAGTACCTATACTTTATTTTCTTCTTTTTTTCGGAATAGAAAAAAAAAACTTTTAGCATTTTGAGAAATTAACATGTTTAAATTAAAGTTTTATTGAAATTTACCAAGTGATTTTTTAGTAATAGAAAACTAATGCTATCCATTAAAATTAACCTAGTTCAACTTTATATTTTACTTCATTTCAATACATCGTTCAAGAAACGCACTCGATTTCTTTCATTTCCCCACTAGGGTTATGGATAAATAACTTTTCGACACTGTTGAATAAAAGACGATTCCACCTTAAAATGAAACATTCGGATTTAACTGACAATTTATTGTGGGACAATTAACTGTCAATCTATACTTACCGCTAATGTTAACGAAGGTAATGCCCCACAGAACACTCCATATCCATCCCACAATGATAGGGGCCAAGAGCAGCTGAAGTAGGGCAGCCATCAGGTTGTAGAGCACAGACTGCTTCTTCTCTCCGTGCTCGGTGCTGCAGCCGCAGAAAATGGTAAATGCACTGAACAGGGTGCCTGCGGAAAAGAAATTGGAAATCAGTGTCGTGTTCAAAGGCATGTTCATTATCACGTAAATACAGTACAGACTCGGAAGTCACTGAATGGGGACATTGTATGGTTTTTCTTCTAAGAGTATAACATGTGTTTCGATGATTAGTTGACATATCCTAACTATTTTGAAGACCTTTGATTAAAAAGTTAACCTTGTTTCATTGATTCCTTCAATTACATGTTGAAATTCTTTTGTAAAGTATTTTAAGCAAAATACGTTTATTAATTCTACTCGAAAGGAAACTCTGATGAGAATTTAACGATACATAAGAACCAATATAGCTGCCTGTGTGTGTTCCGTTAATATTTGAGTAGTTCGTGACTTAGAGATTGTGGTATAAAATCAAACCATAAATTAGTCTGTTACAAACTTAGTAAATCGATACTAAATAGATGGGGAGATTAGGATTTTACTTGCATTAGGAAATAGTTTGATCAATAAATGCACAAGTATCGAATTTTCTCAGTAACTAAATTACTCAAAAACTATTGAGTTTTATCGATTTATGCCTCTCTAATACTGATCATAAAAGGCAGTTTTACAATGGGGTAATCAAAGTAATTTTTTTTCATTTATGTTTGGTGTCAAATTTATACGAACGATTTACATGCAATCCTAAAATATTTCTAAGAACTACTTCTTGAATTAAATATCACAAATAACCCATTAACAGGTAAAGTAATTTTTGAATGACATTTAGTTCAACTGTCTTATCGAATACCCTGTGTTTTAAAGTGTAAAAAGCGTATTACGTTAGACTTAGAAGGCAAATTATTATCAGGACCCTATTCAAAACCCCAGTTCACCATTGAGTGGTAATTTCCAACCATTAGAAACTCAGTTTAAATCCAAAAGAAATTGGAGAACTCCATGTGTAGTTGTAGTAAGTAGCATAAGAAGACTCAGGGATGTCTTAAGAACCATTAGACTACTTTCTTTTGAAGCAGACAAGAAAGAAGGTGCACTATACCTAGTCATCTTTGAAAATAAGTTCGGTTCTTGATTGCATTTGCGTAAAATCCAGTCATTTCAATATTTTTTTACAAACACCTTTCATTGATCTCGTGAACCACCCGTGTGGAACCAATATCGTAGATGTAAAAGGAAAACGAGCAGTTTGATAAAGATAAAAAGTAAAGTAGGGGAGAATTATGCAGAAAACATGAGATGAAAACATTATGAATTCAAGTCATAAAGACACAAGTTAGAAGAACATAAGACGTTACAGAGACTGAGAAAAAGAATAATAAGAGAGTGTTTGTTCATGAAAGAAAATGGGGGACGTTAAAGAAAGAAGGAAAGAGAAGATACTGAAGAAGAGATGGAATTAGAGAGAAGTTGAGAGAGAAATATAAGGAGATATCAAATGAGAGAGAGAGTTGTTGAAGAGAAGCTAGAATGATAGGAAATTGAAGGTGAAAGAAGATGAGATGGATAAATCGAAGGAGAGAGAGAGAATGAAAGAGAAATTGAAAGATAAAGGAACGAGAGATGTTATTGAAGGAAAAATAGAATGAGAGAGAAATTGAAGAAGAAAGAGAACGAGAGAGAATGAAGGGGATACTAAAGAGAAAGAGTCATATAGGATATGAGAGAGTTATTGAAAGTGAGGGTACGAGTAAAAAAATGAAGGGATGAGAAAATTAAAGGAAATAGAGAATTAGAAATCAATCCACTATATTTTCCACAGCGCAATCCCCAAATAAATCCTTCCCTTCCTCTCAAAAACCGCAATTTCCCAAGACGATTCCCCATCCCACGTGTCATTCACACCGCATCAGCTACAGAGCGAAGCTGCAGCAAAAACATCAAACTCCCTTCCAGAAGCGAAAGGTGCCAAGAAGAGGCAGTTCCTCGATCCTCCCCCCTCCAAAGACGAAGACACTTTTAGTTGGAGCACGTGGGAAGAGACGGAGGAACACGAGAACAAGCTGTTCGAATGGGTTGTGCTAAGAATGGGTTATGAGGGCTCTTTAGAACAATAAACGGGTTAGGGAAGGGGTATTAACGCCTTGTATCGACTTGGAGGTGAGTTATTTTTGACTGTGTTTGGGTTCGATCTTTCATATGGGGATGGGAAAGAGGTGGAGAAAGATGCTTTTATTGTTTGAGAGGTTCAATGGTTCGAAAATAGCTATTAGAGGGAGTGAATAGCGAGGAAAACTTTAAACACACAAAAAACGATAGAGTAGGTTTTGGTGTGTTGAATTACGCGAAGGCATACTATAAAAAGGAAATGGGAAAACCTTGTACTGGAGGGGGTGATGCATAAAAAATTATTTATCTTCATAAAAGAAGTCTATTTGTTTATTAGATCAATTGATAACCAATGATTATGGAAAAGAAGGTTTTCTTAATCCATAATCATTGGTTATCTACGCTACTAATGAAAAAAAAAATAAAGCAAGACAAATGATTTTGAACAACATAATTTTCTGGTTTATATATAAAGGGATTGGAGCCCCATAACACCCACTCTGGATTCTCCACTATCTTATATTTATTGATAAAGTTTCTAAATGAAAATATAGAATTTACTGAAGGTAAGGCATAAACTAAGCTCAAATTCTCTTTAAAATCCTATAAGTCGCTTGCGTTATCTTAAATTACGGATCCATTCTCAGCCAATTAGCAAAGAGCGAGAAATTATTGAAGAACTAAAAATTTTAAGGATTAGGAATCTTCCAATTCTATTCCGCTCCAACAAATTCGATTCCCATATCTTCTCATTCGATCATGAAAACTTAAAATTTTCCATTCTAAACCCAAAATGACTTCCGACTGAATAACTACAGACCATAACCCTAAAATCCAAACTGCCCCAAACCGCTCATCAATAAAATCGACAACTCAGCGAAAGATTTTAACGGCCTATAAAACCCTATATACGAAACAGGCTCTCCCCACACCGCAGTAGTTTTCAGCATGCACCGCTTCCCGCAGGCTTCCGAAAAAGAACATCACGACCCGTGAGGTGGAATTTTATCATCCAAAGCAACGTGACGAAATGCTCCTAACGGGAATTTTCCACTGGGACGACAATAGGAAGAAAAATGGCCTTTCCAGTAAGGGCACGTCCATAAATTATGTTGAATACGTTTTATGGAAAGCTGTCCATAAAAGTTCCCCAGCTTAGTGTGAGAATAAACGTTTATTACAGCTAAAAATATGTACTCATATGAAAGGGTGAGAGGCAGTCATTCAAAAAGCATTTTTAAGATTTGTAGTAGCAGTTAAAGAATGAAGTAAACAAACCTTGGAAGTAAACAAGCAAAAACAAGAAGAAGAAGAAAAAGTGGCTATTTTTTCTAGCAAGCACAAGTCTATCTTAGTATCAAAATGAAAATCCAATCCCCAGTATGAAAATGAGTACAAAACTGCCCGCGTTTTTACAGTTGAACGCAAATGACCTTTTATTTTATCAAGAGTTCTTCCCAAATAAAGATAATAACGGGTAAACCAATGTGGCATTGAATACTTAGTAAATAAATATGAGAGAAGCGAAAGACGTGACGGTGTGTAACAAGTTTACTATGCGAGGCGGAAGACCGGAAAATATAGTTTAACAAACTTATAGTGTTTTAGTGTACTCTGATTTATAACTGCAACTAAAACTACCTTCATAACCCAATGGTTCTTATCTGTGTTCGTATCAAGAATAGCTGTAAAGAATTCGTTTTTTCGAATATTACAATAAATTGTTAGTTTTTCTAAAGTTCTTCCATTATTATAAGAATGTATTTAAATGCGAATGCATTCTAATATACGTTAATAATTGAATCGTCGGTTTAAAAAAAGGGAATAAATCCAAAAAACAAGTTTTGAGAAAATAAAAAAAAACTCAAACTGTATAAGTAAGGGAATTTTCATTGTAGAACAACAAAATTTTTACTGAAAATTCATGATCCTATTTAGAGTACAGAGTTGAGAAAACTTGACGGACTTATTCTATTTTTCAACCTTAGGAAATTTCAGATGAAAAAATCTTACAAACCACATTAATCGACAGTTTTAATTATATTTCTGCTTAGTTCACAGCACAGCACAGAAGTGAAAAATAGAAAGACTTAGGACAAATAAAATTAAAAATTATTATGAAACCGAGTCATCAATGGAGTAAGTGAATATCAATTGTGTCAAACATTTATAAGATTTAGTAAATTAAAACCGAATTTTATTTTGGCTAAGTTTGCAGTACAAAGAATATTTATTTATTTGACATATTGTGGCCCATCTAAGGGCCAAGCAGGGGTAAGAAAAATAGAAAAAAGAAAGACAGTAAAATTTAATAAAAAAATGCAATGAATGAACATTGATTTCGCCAATTCAAGGGGCTATATCTGCCGATAGGGGCAGTTATTTTTCCCCCTCTTTACACATGCGTAGAGCGAAGTTTTGAGATTTTTTTGCGCACAAAATGTCAATTTGCCATTTTTTTTGGACTTATTCCCTTTTACAAACTGGGGATTCAATTTTAAAAGTGAAAATCATGTTGTAAAATATATGGTAAGATTTGGACGTTAAAAAAGGAGTTATGAATCCTTATACGGGTCTGAGTTCAACTGGTACCATAAAACTCCTGCTGTGTAGTCTATTGACGACCCCTTTAGGGTACTTTTCCATTCCCAAAAAGGATGAGATGACAAAATAAAAAGACAAACGACTGTTCCGGTCCGAGTACAATGGTGGTGAACTTTACACTCCTTTTGCACGCACCCTGGCTAGAGGGAGAGGGAGGTGGGCTTGTTCTTTTTCGGAGGTGGTTTATACCTGGAACATCACGTTTTATCGATCGCTGTTTGGGACGGAGTATTCGGAGCCCTGCTCATTTCGCGAACCTTGTTGCGCTCCTGTTACGGCATGTTAGGGAGAATTGATCGCGCAAAAACACCTTGGGATAGTTTTTTTTTTCTCGAAGGGATCTAAAGATTTCGGTAGTTTTTACCTGTTTTATGAGGGGAAAGAATGTTGTTTATTCTGAGGTTTTTATTTGATACTAGCTGATATGCCCGGCCTTGCACGGGTGGAGTGTATCAATTAATTTTTTTAAAGTTTTCTCAAATTACATGTCTAATTTTTCTTTAATCTCAATTACTAATCATCCCGATGTTCCCGGTAATTTTTCATATCCCTGTATTTCCGGTAATTTTTCATGTTCCAGTATTCTTGGTAATTTTTTATATCCCGGTGTCTTTTTTCATGTTGGTGTTCCCGGTGTCTTTTTTTATCCCGGTTCCAACTGTTTATATTTACCCAAACCCATCCAGTTCCTATGTTGCACATTTATATAGTTTCCCCTAGTAAAATATTTAATTTTGAAGTTTTCATCTCGTTAACAATAGTGAGTCAAGCAGATCTACTCTAGTAGAAAAATAAGCATTAACAATAGTGAGTCAAGCAGATCTACTGTTGTAGAGAAATTAGCATTTTTAACCATAAAAATGTTAAATTACAGGTTAATATTCGATTTTCGAACTTGGAAAACTTTGTATTTATAACCCACGTCTCTTGATACGTATATATACCGAGTTTTGGCCACGCCTGCGGCGTAGTTTGAGAGGAGATGCAGTTTTGAGGTTTTAATCTCATTTGTTACAATAGTGAGTCAAGCGGATCTACTCTGGTAGAGAAATGGAGAAATAAGCGTTTTTGACCATAAAATCGTTAATTACTCGTAAATATTCGATTTTCGAACTTGGAAAAGTTCGTGTTGATAATCCTCGCCTCAGAATACGTCTATATACCGAGTTTTGTGTACGCCTGCGGCGTATTTTGGGAGGAGATGTAACACATACCCACATACATAGCCACAAAAGGTTTTAGTTATATACTAGCTGATATGCCCGGCCTTGCACGGGTAGAGTGTACCAATTTATTTTTTTAAAGTCTTCTCAAGTTATACACGTCTATTTTTTCTGTAACCACAATTAACAATCATCCCGATATTCCCGGTAGTTTTTCATATCCCGGTGTTCCCGGTAATTTTTCATGTTCCGGTATTCCCGGTAATTTTTAATATCCCGGCGTTCCCGGTGCCTTTTTTCATGTTGGTGTTCCCGGCTCCTTTTTCATCCCGGTTCCAACTGTTTATATTCACCTAAACCCATCCAGTTCCTATGTTGCACATTTATATAGTTTCCCCTAGTAAAATATTTAATTTTAAGGTTTTCATCTCATTAACAATAGCGAGTCAAGCAGATCTACTCTAGTAGAACAATAAGCATTAACAATAGTGAGTCAAGCAGATCTACTCTTGTAGAAAAATAAGCATTTTTAACCATAAAAATTTTAATTGCAGGTATATATTCGATTTTCGAACTTTGAAAACTTTCTGTTGATAATCCTCGTCTCCAGATACGTCTATATACCGAGTTTTATCCACGCCTTCGGCGTATTTTGAGAGGAGATGCAATTTTGAGGTTTTAATTTCATTTATAACAATAGTGAGTCAAGCAGGTTTACTCTGGTAGAGAAATGGAGAAATAAGCGTTTTTGACCATAAAAGCGTTAATTACTCGTAAATATTCGATTTTCGAACTTGGAAAAGTTCGTGTTGATAATCCTCGCCTCAGAATACGTCTATATACCGAGTTTTGTGTACGCCTGCGGCGTATTTTGGGAGGAGATGTAACACATACCCACACACACAGCCACAAAAGGTTTTAGTAATATATAGATAGATAGATTTGGAAGGCGAAATGTAGTAGATGGGATCCTTAAAATGGATTAATGTATAAATGTTTTAGTCGCTATTTTTTAAATGCTTATATAAATGTGAACATTTTTTTTTGATTATGTAAAACTAATTGTTAACGAAATGTTATTTTTACACTGCCCCTTTTTCGTTTTGTTTATTGGATATTTAGTTTTAATTTAAAAAATATCTTCAAATATTCAACAATAAAGTTTGTTGCCAAAATTACATACTAAATTCCATAAAAAATTGGTCCACGTGTTACTAATTGTTTTAGAAGCTTTCCTTATAAATGTACTACAGAAAATTAATTAATCTCTTAAACTAAAAAATACATAAAAACCTTTTTCTTTTTAATAAAACAACAACTTAAATTTTACAAAACGAATCACTGATAATTTACAGTGAAGTTCGCTTCGCATCAAAACACTTGTTGCACTTATTAGTTTCATGTCTTTGACAAAAAATAAAAAACTTTAAAAGATTTAAATACTTCAAAGAAATTAAAATTTAAAAACATAATTAAAAAAATAGTTATAAAGCTAAATAACTTGTAAAAAACTAAATGACTTACTGATTTACATTAATTTTAAAATAAATAAATTATTTATTAATAAGATTAACTAATTTGAATGAATAATGAACTGGTTGTGATTGATTAAAATAAAGTGAATGATTCCGTGATTCCAATAACTTGCAATACAAATAGGAAGTTACTGAATCTGTAGTTTTTACAGTATTACCTGTAAAACTATTTTTTCCTTCATAGTAGACATCGGGCAGAAAAACCAATTTATGCTTTGCAAACTGGTTCTTTTTTGAACTGATTGTAAGTAACTCAATCGAAATTAAAAGTAGAAAGCTAGTTTATTTTATCCTAACATCTAATTCTAAAAACCTATTCTGGTGTAGAAAATAATTGCGCTTCTTTGAGAAACGTATACGTTAAACATAAATGTGAATACTGAACTTATTACATTTAAAATGATGCGAACTCAAAATAAATGTATATTACAAAGCTACATTTCAATCAAAATACTAAATAAATAGAAAGAAACGAATATATTTGTCTCCCCCTATTCCGAACATCAACGAACTTCATAAGAATATTGTAGAGGTATTAAACGGCTGATTTGAATTCAGAAAATAATCTCCTTATTAAATTATGAATAAGTATAAATTTAATCTCCAGTTGTAATTTAAATTTCCCTTTGATGGCGTTTACTGAATTGGATGATAGTCTTGAATTTCCCATGCGATTTACATTGAAAATGCAAAGCTCTTTAGTACCGAACAAACTTGAATTGAGTTCCGACCTTCAGACATTTCCATTTAATTTACCATCTATGTCCGTGCTTCAGACAGCGTAGGAAGGCTTTGAACGTAATCAACCCAGTTTGAGGGATTAGTACATTGATTTCAAGAGCAGATTACAATGCCGAGGTATTATGATTTACTCACTTTGTTGCAATTCAAGTGATAGGGACATCTATAGAGTTTATAGCTAATGACAATTTCTAGAGAGTCTACAAGGAGATTCCATCGCTATGATGACACGACTGCAATACCAGACAGTTTAATGACGGTCATTCTGCTATAAGGGAAATTCGAATTAGTGTTAGATCTTTCGTAAGTTAATTTAGCTTTCACGACTCCTATGCTGAATTCAGGCTATTAAATTTTGTGATTATATTTTGACATCCCCTTATCAAGTAAACAATGTCAAGACCTTCACTAGCTTCCGATTTCAACTAATGATTACATAATTGTTATATGAACATGATAATGCTCTAAAACATAATTAATGCAATAGACAGGTAATGCTGGGATAGAACTCAAATATACAGCTGATTTAAGTTCAGTTTTTATGAGAAAGGTTTGATTTTTTGATAACTACAGTTTTGTATTTTTAGAATTACCAATTATTAAAATCATCATACCGTATCAAATCAAATCATCATAAAATCATCGCATGAAATGAAAAACTTACTTTACAACTAATATCATTGGAAGAAAAAAATTTTATTCAGGTAATCATGAACTTTAAGCTATGATAGATAGCTTTAAATTAGACAATTTTTATTAAATAATTAAAAATAAAAGCAAACCTGAGTGCTTGTAAGAACACAACAATATATAAAAGTTATTAAAAGTGAATATATTACTTTTCATAGTCTATGTATCTTAAAAAGTATGTAACAAAAATAATTGGAATATCATTTCCTAATCTCTTCAATACTCTTCATTCAGTTTTACTAGAAACAACAAGATCAAAGCACATTTTCTTTGACGTAGCTGCGAAATTTCCTTTCAGTTTAAACCAGGCATCACAAATAATTTCCCCTTCTAACTTTATTTTCCCCTATTTATATTTCTCTCGTATGAAATTGCGGAGTGAGCGGAGGCAGAAGATTAGTTTTGGAGGTCTTCTCTACTCTTTTCTTCGCTGTGGTTATTGAAATATAGAATCTCTTTCATGATTTATATGAGGTTAAAAAGTAAATGGATTTTTTTTTATTCTTTTTCCTAGCTGGTGGTAATAAAAACACGAAAGAAAGAAAAATCCAATCAAAAGAAAGGTACTAGTTATTCTTCCTTTTTTATTTGAGAAAAATGTGAGAACGTTTATCCATGTTATTGTTGAAATGGGAAAATAAGGATTGGGCTTGGTAAAAATAGCTTAAAAGCACAAAAAGAAAAAACATTATTTTCTGTAATTTCAAAAAGACCATGTGATAGTTACCGTTTGAAAAAGCTTATGCTAGGAATTATTCAAATTGTCATACCTTTGAGTTTTCTATTTAAAAAGTAGTATTAATTTTCTATCATAACTAAGTCTCCCTCATTTCTTGGTACCGCTTTTTTTACCTATACCAAAAAAGGTCTTGTGTATTATTTTTTAGCATAGGATTATAAATATTAAATCAAAATTTTATAAGTTAAATCAAAAGATTTGCTGACGTAAAAATTTGATGTAAAATTTCAAAACAAAAACAAATAATCATAAAAAACAAGATTCTCTTATCAATTCTAAAGTGAACCCACATGAATCATACGTTAAAAAACTCTGCAAAGTGAAAATCCCTTTGAAGCAGTATATTTTCTAACGCGTCGTATTTGTCTACTTACTTAGTATAATTATATGAAAATGAAGTAGATAGCTATAAAAGTATGCTTGATGGATTAAGAATAAACATATCCTAGAGAAGCTTAAACAAAACAAGAATATAGATTTTGAAAGGCAAATACAAATTTATAGAAATTTTTAGAAAGGTGATCGTAACTATTTGGATAAAGTACTATTCATCTGAATAACTCCCAGGAATCTTTTTAAAACTATGAACTTAAGTTGTAGATTCTTAAAAAAGCATTTTAGAGGTTCCTATTAATTATCTTATATCACCAGAAATCTTATATCATGGATATAATAACAGACATTATGATTGTTGATTTCAATAAAAAAATGAGTACTTTTAAATTTGCCTTGGATCATGAGAAAAGAAATGAGAGATTTATATGTTTCTAAAAAATAAAAATTAGCACCCAGCTTCCTCTAAAAAGCTTTGGATCAATAAACTTTTAATTGTTAAAAAATATTTGTAAAAAATAATGCTATCGTAGAATCCCAGGATAAAACTAACCTTAAAAGAGTTATTTCTTCAGCGAAAAGCTCCCAAAAGAGTGTTAGATATTCAACACCTAACAAGTACATAGAATAAGCTCCAAGTAACTCCAGTCGATGTAAGGAATCAACTGGCAACAAATCCAAACCTCTTGCAATGGAAATGTCAAACGATCAGTTTGGAACAGAAAACGAAACAAAAGCTATTTTCTAAGAGATGGCATTCTAAAAAAACGGTATATTCATCCTCCAACTTGATTTAAAGACTATTGGATGCTACTTTGGGGGTGGGAGAGAATCTTCCTTTGAAATCATCTGCATCGATTCTGTTTCTCAAGGGAAATTCCGTGACAATCTGATTAAAGACTGTACCCCCACGTACCGCCCACTTATGGAACAAATTAGGTCTCGAATACCCTTCGACATTTGCATTCGATTTGCAGTTTATGTCGTGCTTCAGGGTTACTCTTTACCAGTTGTTTTAAGGGGAACGAATTGATATACGGCAAGGGCTTAGCGTAAGAGTAGAATGTTTTGTAGTGTTTTATTTTATCATTCAGTTTTTAGTCAATCACATTTATAAATAGTCATAAAAAATTAGTTGGAAAAGGAATGATAGAAATGTCAAATTCATTTTAGAAAAATGGCTAACTTGTTTATGAAATATATGCTAGGTATCTGAATATAAATCCTCGCATTAAATATTCTTTCGAATATAAAAATTATCTCACGTTTAAAGAAAATTTTAACTATGAAAATAAATTTGATGTCTGTTTCTTAAAGAAGCACTAAGATTTATACAATTGAGCAGCCTATATTAATGGAATTTTTTATTGATTTAAAGTATTGTGCGTTGCACTTTAATTCTAAAATAAATTTTTCTTCAATTTGCTATAATTGGAATATTTAAAAACATTTGATAGGTAATTTTTCATAAGTCAAGCATTTAACTAAACATCTAACTATTTTCTACTAAATTACTTTACGTAATGAACCTTGATATAATTAAAGTTCTACAACAAATCGATTTAAAAATAATCATAGATAAAGAGGAAGAGATTATAAAATATTTACCTTCACTCCGAAAAAAAAAACTGCTACAAATTCAGCCCAACTTTGAACGTTAATCTAATAAAAAAATAGAAAAAGCTTTTAAACGAAAAAAATACCTATCTCGTAATAACAATTTTCTAAAATGTCTAAATCCCATTTATCGGCTTTTTTGTCTTAAGAATTTCTTTAAACAGTATTTTTTTACGTAAAAAACTATTTTAATTCTAATTTATTCCATTTCAAATTAAGATGTTCAAGTGAATGTAACTGCCACCTTTTTTTAAGTTCAAGCAATTTTTTTAAGTCAACACATCTTTTAACAAACAACGAAAGCTTTACTACTCCTTAAAATAAATTATGCATTAAATTTATTCAAAAGCTAAATTCTTATGCAAAATCAGTTCCATTATTTCAAAAGTTTTAGAATAAAATCTTTAAATTCAAGGAATTTTATCGAATAACTTTTTTAAATTGGAAAGTATTAATCGATGAATTAAAATAAAGATTAATTCCTTTTATTGCATAAAGAATGTTGAGATTTTATCAACAATCACGTTTTACTCAGACCTTGAAAAAATATAGAGCATTTTCAATCACATGGCTCGGACCTAACAACGGCCTTAGCAACAGAAATGTTACAGTTTTTTGCCCTACAGAGGTTAACAGTTACAGAAAATGACTGGCCGTGGAATTCTTCTATTGGAGTATTAGCAATCACGTGACCCTATACTTAAAAACCGCCTTAGCAACATATACCTCGTTACCTAGCAACCACCTTAGCAACAGTTAAAAGCCCTACAAAGGTTAACATTTAAAAGAAATTAGCTGGTCGTGACGTCACCTGAAAACACTCTATAACACTACCGTCTCCCCGCAGCAGTCTATTCCTATGGAGGAGTTTAATGCGCATGCTCGGGAACTTCAATACCAATTTTTTATCTCCTGAGTTTACGGGGGCCGTTTCCATATTACCTTCAGTTACGGAGTCCTATGAGAGCGTTTGCGCGATGATTGATAATAATAAGTTTTTCAAATCCCAAAATCCTCATATCAGTGAAAAAATGCAGTCAACTTTGAAGGGATAAATTTACTTTACATACTTTAAATCTATTATCAGGAATAAAATGGCTCATTAGTCAAGTAAGAACATTATTCTAACTTTGTTCTAACTCTGTAAGGGGTGCCATCTATTCACTAAATTTGAAATACTTAAAGCATAAAAGAAATATAAAAAACAGAGGGTGGACAACTGTACCCTGTTTATTCTTACCTCTTAAATTTAGCGTTATTTGAGATACTAAATGCTAATTCCTAATAAACAACGGGCTGCATATAAATTTTCGGTATAAACCAACTATTTATCTAGCTATAGCTAATAATCCAATTAGAACACAAAGAAAAACAAATTATTAATTATCTCTACTTTTAAAATATATTTACAAAAAAATCTTACCTTTTTTCGAGAAACTAAATATTCTAGTAAACAGCGTGTTAGGATACAAATACCGACATGATTGCACATGCACACCCACTGCAATTGGTATATGACCCCTATTTGTAAGCATAAAAGCACTCACGACTTTAAGTTCCCAAGCATGCGCATTAAACTCCTCCATAGGAATAGACTGCTGCGGGGAGACGGTAGTCTCTATAACTCATTAAAATAATAATTCTTATTTTCTCATATTTTTGTTTAAATACTTATCCTTACGTACTAATTGATAAACTAATGTCTCTGACGTATTTAGTTTTCCTTTTTTGTTTAAATAATTTCAGTTTTAGAATGAATTTATACATAAATTAATATAACTTATCACTAGCTTCATTAGAAACAGGTTTAAAAACTCACAGACACTAACTATATATTAAAATTCTAAACTTTCGACAAAGAAAATAATGGTCAATAGTTTGTTAAGACATGGACGGTTAGATTTAGATGGACAATAATAAAAACTGTGGAACTTATAGTGGAACTTATAGGTAGGATATTTATAATGGTCATCTCAGAGTAAAAAAAATGTTACAACATATAAAAAATATAAAATTAGTAATCAGCTTATAAAATTTTAAAGCAGGTTCTAAAGTGAAGATTATTTATGGAATAATTTTTATTGCTGTATAGGGGCGAGTAGGGATACTTAGGCATAGGGGATATTTGAGCCACTCCCTTTTACTCTGCATGATAATTTTTCGATCCAAAATTGGTGACAAATGAAGTTCCTATTTATAGTTTTGTAAACTTTGATAAAAAAGAAAACAAGAACCTCGGTACCGATACTCGAAGTATATCTAATGGCTGTTTTTACCTACTTGAAGTAATTATTCAGTGGAGTGTTTTTACATTTTTTTGTAATCAAAATTTTGTTTTAATCTGCAACAACATAGGTAGAATTAACTTTTATATCAGATTAATTTTAATTCTAAGATCATTAAAAAATACGCAAGCCTTGTTTAGTAAAAGCACCTTAAAGAAAAAATGTTGCTGGTCTTGCATACTTGAGTCAAAGAATACTTGTTGCCCAAAAACTATAAAAAAATAAATAAAGTAATTAATTTACTTTATTACTCAAGGCTACTTACTTTTTATTTACTTTTTTAAATATGTTTTTCTTCTCTAGCTCTATTTAAAACTAACTTTAGAAAGTTTTTTAAAATACTATTATACGGTAAATGACAACTGATGCAATATTTTTACTTTAACATGGTGTCAAATTATCAATTTATTATCTTTAAAAATTATTTAGAAAATTTGCTTTAGTAGGTGTACTACTTAGTTGGATTAAGTATCCCTTTATGATGTCTCACGTATCCCCCTCATGGGGATACTTGAGTCATATTGTAAAAGAAAATGTAAAAAGTTATAAATATAAAAAATAAACCAAATGAAAACAAATACCATGCAATTTTAGAGAAAAAATATCAAACTTCCGAACACAATATTTCTTTTTGTTGTAAAATAGTTCAAAAATTAAAAAAATAAAGTTGCAAAAAGTGGCTAAATTATTCCCACTTAAGAAAGTCGGAAATTTTTAAGTGAATAAAAGACATATAAGTAACAATATTCACTTTGTAAATGTGGAATAAAGTAAAATAATATACTTCATCTTTTGTGATACCTACATTACTTTTCATACAAATAGTTTTAAAATGTATACCACCGCTTCCATCAAAAAGAAAACCGCATTTCACTTGTTAAAAAAGATTGAAAACATCAGCATACGTGTTTGGCGAATTTAATAGGCGTCTAGCATGTGATACTACAAATAAAAATATCCTTTCGAAAACAACAGTGAAACCTTCCTTCAATTAACAACACAATAACCGTCCAAAATGTATCTATCCCACTAACACCGTTTCAAAACTACGTCTAGAATTACCAACGGGGTACACTAGAAAAAAACAATTCATTGAGGTGCTTTCAGCAACAAGCTAATCCAATGTAAAGCTGTTGGAGTTAGATAGCCTGTTGCTGCAATTCCTGAATTCTTCTCTAGTCCTCCTGATCATTTCTCTCTGTCTCTTCCCAGCCAAATATACGGCGGCGTCTTGTTCCTTTGCCAAACACACCAATTGTAGATGCGCAGAGGAGAGGGCGGTAAACATCAGGGAGAATCGGCGAGTGTCACACTCCGCTCATCCGTCAAAAAGAGGCATGGAAGATCTGGCGGATGGGCACGTCATTTATTATGCAATTTGGAGATCATTATGAGGGTGCTGGCTTAACAGGTTTGGATGGAAAGCTTCCAACTGGGGTCAGTGGTCTGGTGTTCAATTATGCTCGCCCTGTGTCAACTCAAAAGTGGGGTTGGAGAGAATGAATAAGTGCAAATAAAATTTTATCACATACTTGTATGTAGAAAAAGCTATTTGCAAGTTCTATTTCTTTTTCAATTATAATATCCTATAAGTTACCCATATCTGTTTATGACTCCAGGGCAACTCCTCTCTTTCATCTTTTCATGTTTATGTTCCTTCCTGTTTTAAATATGCATATTGTCTGTATATTGTGTAATAACAAAAAAAAGGTTCTTTTTAATTTGTAAAAATCTGATATTGGTTAGGAATTCTGAGTTCTGAACTAATTTCATGTGAATTCTGGAAAAAATACTATACTTAATATTTTGTATATTATTCATTAATTATTATGCATTTGCTTTTGAAGTTTTTTAAACTACTTTACACGAAAGGGAGATCAAATTTCCTTTCTTTAAGCTCTTTCTGAGTTTCTATATAAAATTATAGTCTTAAAAAGTAGCATATTATAATACGTATAAAAGTACATTCCATGTTAAGTCACTCAAGAAACTTCAATCGATAAATAAGAAATAAAGCCAATTATTTTTTTTAAGTTTATATAAATATAAAATGTGTAAAAGTTGGAAAGGAATACCAGTTTACCAGTTATTTCATCAACACCTTGAAAACACTGTTATTGATGTTTTTAAAGATTTTATCATGGAGAATTACTAAGCATTCAATTAGTCTAATAGCAACTGAAATTGACTGATGTAATACTTCGTTAAATTTTTAAAACGCCAAACCAGTGTCAAAACAGAAAATATACATCAGAAAAATTAATACTAAGTAAATAATTAGGTAAAAAATAAAGTTATACATTGATTTGTATGATTTTTATGAATAATTTAAAAGTCATAAACGATAAAAATGTGGAAACTTTTAATTCCGGTTTTATTTCAAAATGTAGTATATAAGTGAAAGATTTTAAAGCTGATTACTACATACTACGCAAATGAACAACCTCTTTTGAAATTAAAGCCAAAAAAAAAAAGATAAACAACGGTTAGAATGAGGCAAAAAAAAAATTCAATGATTTTTAGGTCCCTAAGGAATAAAGCCACGACTTAACATTTCTAAAAGGTACAAAGGTTCTCGGTTTCCCAGATCCCGAAACAGTCTTCTGAGAAACCTTCGTACCTGTAGGCAGCTTGCTTTTGAGTTGTAGAGTGGGCAATGTCTAGACTGAAAAAAAACCCCTAAAGGGATGTTTAGATTTTGTCTCTAACCTGTTTCAAATCAACTCTTGAGACTAAAGCTTTGTAGGGTTTTGTTATCTACGTACTTATAAAGATAAAACAGGTAAAAAAAGTTCTTCGTACGCCCGAAGGATGTGAAAGTTCGGAAACATCGAAAAATGATGCAAGAACAGAGAAAATATTCGAAGTAGCTTATAAGAGCTAATTGTTTAGGAAATACGTTTCTTTATCAGGTTTAAGGAAAAGGAGAGTGAAATTAGACATCTATATTAAATCTTTTAGGTACATACGTAACAGAACTTATACACTACACAGTCGTAAACCTTTTTCAAAGTCAGTTAAAAAAAAAAAACATTATTTGTCGGGGTTTTTTTTTTGTATAAAAAAGGTATCCTCATGAATTAATGATGACTTAATGTAGAAAATTTTTCCCTCATAAAAATAAACACTTATAATTTCTAACTAAGACGAACTAGAACTAAAAAGCTCAGAAGCGAGTTAAGAATTGAAAAATTAGCAACAAAAGTTTTAATTTAACAATTCCCGAATTTTAATAAGAATATATAATGTTTTAATTAATACTAAAGCATTTTTAAAATGAAACATAGCGTTATAAACCTATGGAATAATAAATTCTATAAAATTACCATTCGGTATACTCATACCAAGTATTCAAAACTAAATACGCTTAATGCAGGAATACACCTTAAATTCTCCTTTCAAAAAAGTTCTTCTAGTAACAACTACCTTAATAGAAAAACATATTCGTCCTTAAAAATGTCACTATTCATTATTAAACCACTTGATTGAAAAAAAATTTTTCATCAATATTTTTTTCAGGAGGAGAGAGATAAAATGTTTGTCCAACAAAGTGGGCGGTTGTTCAAAAAGCTCGAGAATCTATGATCCGGAGAAGCTAATCAAGTAAGAAACATCCAACAAATCCCCAAGAGACCCTCATAACTCCAAAGCCACTTAGGAGCCTAAAAATAGACGCTCTGAAAAGCCTATAAAATCCATCATCCTTCAACTTTTAAATTCTTATCGAGGAGCATTTAGTTTTTATCAGTCTCTGTCACCACAGAGAGTTAAAAAAAAGTTATGTATGTTCCCTAGATCTAGTTCTTTCACTTTAACTACGTTGAAGCTCTTCGACCCATTTGGTGATCGCGTGGGCGATATATTACCCCAGTCACAGTTAAAACTATCACAGTAAGTCTCTTTTGTATGTGGAATAGTAAGCTATATTCCGGTATGAAAAGTTAGGCTAAAGTTTAGAGGTGTCATCTTTAAAGTGTGCTGAAGAACGCTCTATTACGTTAAATAAAAATTACGGGCAAGATCTTAAGTTTTATAAGGAAGAATAAAAACAAGTAAAGCTAAATAGTCAATAAAACAATCCATGACATCTTCGACTTTTTTTAATGAAGAAAAAGTAAGTAATTTTTTTATGGCTAAGATTCAAAAACCTTTTACACTGTCGACTTGTCAATCAGTTTTCAATAAAAAATTTGCCCATTGCCCTCTTTACGAGTTTATCTCAATATATAACCCCAATTTCGATGGGGGCTGGAGAGCGATAGAGAGCAGAGAGTGGTCTACTCTAGAAAGCTTCAACGCTTAGCAAGCTAAGTGGTGCATCTGTTTATTTTTAAAGGGTCGTCGATACAGTGTTTTTTATTTGATAAGTTTAGCTAAATCAGACAAACAAAATTATATTGTGTATCATTTACGTATCTTTTGAACTTAACTTTTGAAAATTGTTGACATTTTTTACAGTCAAGATTTACATTAATTTACAGGTTTCATATTTAAATTCATGGACAAGAAGTTGGTGCTTATAATAAAAATATTTTCACTTACATTTGAAGATATTATTGGTTTGTTTGGACTTTATAAATATTATTTTATTCACAATTTCATTCGTACAATATTAAGATGAGTATAAATCTTCATCACTTTTCTATAAAAGAATTTGACAATTTATCTATCACAGCAAAATAAGTCAAGTAAAGGTCGAATCCTATATTTCATCTAATCCTTAAAGAATTTCTTTTACCTCGACTCTTTAGAAAGTAAGTAGTTCAGAAAGGAACTGAACTAGGATTTCCTTCTAGAACTTTCGAAAATTTCCAGTGAAAATCAATTCAAATAGTTGAAGATTTCTTCTGTCGAAATAAAAATGACCATCCATTCAGTATATGAAACTCAAATAGCCCTCTTGAGAATTTTTTTTCTTAGAGGAGGTCAATCCATTCTAAGAGGAATTTAGCATGAGTGAAATGGGGCCGCATTTTGACGATGAAATGCCCTACACTTTCTTTCGACATGAGTACTTCGTTTTGTATAGAAAAATATAGGGGAAAGGAAGGTATAAGAGTGCGCAGAGTAAGCTAAAAGTGCGCAGCGGTTTTTTCCTTGTTGACAACAGTACAAGGCGGAGTGAGTAAGATGTTATGAACACATGTATCATAAGCTATCTTAAAAAAGTTATCATTATTTACTTTCATACATTTTTTATTTTATTTATAAGGCAAAATATGCTTTCTTTGAGTTAATTTCTAATTTCTAATAATAAGAATCTTAATTTTTTTTAAATAAAGAAATAGTGATTTTCTTCAAAGTTATTACCAATATGTGGTATACTTCCTTCTAAACAACTTGGTATCTTTAGAATTTAATTGTAGTTAATTTTAGGATTGATTCAAGGACGTTTTAGGGAATTAATATATCGACAGTTAAGAGTACGCATAGACAAGATAGTTGAGAGTTTTGTGAAGGAAATTATTTAGCTCAACTTACTCTTCACCACATGAGAGTTAAATGCTGCAGCTGCTGAATAAATGTTTAATTTTCTCTTTGAGAGCTTCAAACTTCTCTGAAGCTGAAAACTAGCTCATGTAAAATCCTGGAAATTAATACTGAGCAATTTTCCATGGATTTTCAAGAAGATTGAGTCTGGTATGGATTATACTTAAAGAAATACTTAAAATATACTTAAAAAGCACTTTTACCCTCCTTTCCCTACGTTATAAGGAAAATTTTATGAAGCGATTCTTTTACATTTTATGCGTAGTGATACTTTCATTTAAAAAAGAAAACAAGAAAAGAAATTTAATTAAAAACCGCATTTTACATTACCTACTATTGCAAAATACTACCTGTTGTCCATAAATTAGCCACAAGCATACTATATTAAATTATAATAACATGTGTTAATATATGGCAGGATAATTTATTAACTTTCGTTAATCCATTCATACACTTCAGATGCGTGTAGTGTCATGGATAACATAAAGTGGATATTCAATTTATCTTCATTATGATAGTTAAATAGTGATTAATAGATTAAATGCATCATTATTTATGGATTAAATGCAATTCTAAAGAAATTATCTGAGTTCAAACAAATTGGAACTATGTTATTAACTAATTGTATAGTTATAAAAGTATGAAGTTGAGAAAGTAATTTATGGACAGTAAATAAAGGGATTAAAGGAAAGATTAATTCATACTGTACGTAGGATTATTTACACTGGTTTACAGGGTGCAAATCCCTCTAGGGTCATACCATTTTAATGTGTTACGTTAGTCACACTAAACTTTAATAGATTTTTGCTTAAAACACAAAAAAATTAAGACAATATTTTGTACTAAATGGCTTTTTAAGTGTAAGTGTGATTTTTTATGATAATTTAGCATTTAAAGTTTAAAAGGTGTGTGACTAACGTAACATAGGTTGACATTAAAATGGAATGACCCTCTAGTATAACAATATTGACGTTGATTTTCGAAGGTTATGGTAATAGATTCTTAGTCCCAGATTTAAATACTTAATTGCAAAAATTAGGAACCAAATAATTTTATTCACAGTGACTTATTATAACTTAAACGAGGAATATGTAGAAAATTAATGAAGATAAATATGCAAAGTACGCTCGAAAAGATGAAAAAAAATTTCTCATACCCAACAATTCTTTGTTATAAGAGATAAATATGAGAAATACCACAGAGATTTGAAAAAGGTATCCAAAGAATAAACAGTGTTGCAATAAAGTTCTAACATATCCAAACCTTTCAATGTTTTGAAACTTGTTTCGTTTCTTAATGTCGTTAGGCTGCATATTGTCACACTATCACATCTAAAGGTTTTTATATTTCCCAGGTAGAAAAGTAAAAGAAGCAGATATATTCCTAAAAAAGCATTTCGTGACTTTAGTAATATAATATCCCTGGAGGTATTTCACATATTGATACAGGAATAATTCACAGCCTGCTTATAAAATATGAACCCTTACAGCGATATTCACAGCCATCAGCGTCAGTGTTAAATCCTTGGTCAAAAAGGATTTTACCAATCAGAGTCATTGAAAAGTTAATTTTTCTTTCTTTTGCTCTTAGTTATCACCAATGCTGATGGCTGTTTACTCTAACTATTTTCCAACATTCTCCCGCAACTGTTATATTTCAGTAAAGTTATGTTTTAAGACATTAATTTCTACTTATTCAGGAAGAAAATTTTTTCTTATTATCTCCTATTGTTACTAATACTTATTACTAACTCACGTTTTAAGTATAATAAGTATTTGGTAAAGTTTCAAAACTAAACAATTCAATTAAAATCTTCTATATGAATGTTAATAGAATTTTTTTCCAAGAACATCTTTAACTGAATAACAAAAAAAATCCCAGTAAGTAATATCACAAACTGTCTACAGAAACGATAAGAATCAAATTAAAAATTAAATAAGTACTGAAATATTCAGTAAAGACAAAGGATTTCAGAATTATCAAAGTATAATTCACGCTTTCCCATTATGATACTCAGCAAGAAATTCATTTGCCGTAAAATATGTTCTCGAGTATCATCTTGACAGAGATGACGAGTCGGCCATTCTCCGGTTTCGTCAGCGTCTCTGTGAATATGGATGGCTTTAATTATGTCCTAGAATGAATAAATTAGGAAACCAAATTGCAACTCGGCTCGGCTATGTAATCTTAGAAGAAAAAGAAAATTTGTCCTCCCCCTCCTCTTACAATGAAAGATATCTTTTGAATTAAGTTTTGGAGTTGATTATTTTATATTTAAAGAAAATCTCTGCAGAGATGAGATGGAGCGTAGGTTACTCTATTAATATAATAATAGTGTCTGCTTATCTCTCTATATTAAAAAAAAGTAACAGTGACCGCCGCCGCCGCCGCTGCTTTTGAAAATTTTATTTTTGAACACTTTGAACTCTCACTACGCAAAAACTATTTCACGGAAATTTGTGAAATTTTAAACATTTCTATTCAAGTGTATGAGGATCGTTTTCGTTCTAAAAGCTAATAGATGAGATAATTAGTTCTAGAGTTATTTAATGTCAAAGTCGAAAATTATTTTTTTCTGCTGCGAGTTCGCCCCCAGCAAAATCTATTAGCAGCAGAAATATGATTTTTTGCAGACACATACTCTTAGATGTGCAGTTTTGCACCACGTCGCCCTTTTTTCGAATTTCGAATTAGTTTTGGAGTAATTAAGTTTAAAATTTCGAAAATTTTGAAGATTTTTCTGTTTTTTCGTTATAAAAGCAAAACTAATCACAGTAGAACTATGATATTTTAAAGACACATAGAAATAATTTTTATAAAAATATTGGCTTTTTGTTTTTTCAAAAATTCTAATTAGTTTTAGAATTATTAAGATTCAAAGTTTCAATTTTTTCTTCTCTTTCTCGCCGTTCACTAGAGAAACAGACGAGTTTTATTTATGCGTGTTTTATTGATGAGTCTGATTTCTTTTATTTTCAACAATGCTTTTTTCTACAAAGTGGTTGATGGTTATTAGTAGACTTGCTGAATATTTTTTTAACATTTCAATTAAATTATTCGGAGAAAAGGCTTCTGCTGGATTGTTGAGATGAACAAGCGAGCTCTGCTCGCTAAGATCGCGAAGCGATCTGAGAAGAACTGCGAAGCAGTTCAGAGGGTTGGTGAGCGATAGCTCACTATGTGTGATTTCTTTTATTTTCAATTTAAGTTAGGAAAGTAATATTTCAGCAATAGTTTTTTTTCGGGATGATTTGGATTAAATTATTTATCAGCAAGAGTGATAAGTAGTTTCGGTTGTAAAGGAGCATTAATTAAGCCGACCAGCGGGGTGATTGGTAAGATGGAACAAGCGAGCTTTGCTTGCTGAGATCGCGAAGCGATCTAAAAAGAACTGCGAAGTAGTTCCGGGGGTTGGTGAGCGATAGCGAGCAGGGGGCAGGCCCCCTAGTACAACAAAAAAACAATAAGACGTTTATTAAATTGTGTTGATTTGTTTTGATTAAAAAGTAATTTTCATAGTATTCTCGTTTAATAAGTAAAGCAAAAGAAGGTTTAACTTTGTAATATTTTTTATTTACTGTTTTGTACTATTTTATTGAAAGTACGGAAGTTTTAATTTAATTTTAAATTCATAAAGAAAGGTAAAAAGATGAATTTAGAGCGTTTGATTTCAAGTAAATTATTTGATATCTTTATTGCGTATGCATCCAAATGTGAAATATACTACAATATTTAATATTTTAAGTAGTGTAATATATAACTCTTATATTATATATTATAATATAGTTTTTAATGAACATTCGTATGGTTTTATTTTACTGATATAGTTTCAGTTTCTAAAAAGTCCTCAAAACCTATCGGCATGAAGTTTTTTCACACTAAAGAGGTCTTAAGTATCCCTAGGAATACAGGTAAGTCTTCTAGGTTCGAAACTTAATTTTTTTAACAAGTATTACACTTTTTTAAAAAATAAAAATTTACAAACTATTAAACTTGTCTCTTTTTGATTTCTTCTCTCTCTTATTATCTTGTTATTTTATAAATTCTCTGTTATTATTTCAAATACTATGTATAATATAATATGTATAATAAGTATGTATGTATAATAAATATATTCAAAAGGATATAGACATGGATATTAAGTAGTAACAAAAAAAAAATCGACAACTTCTAAATCATCAGTTGAGTTTTTCTCATCATGAGTGCGCCTTTCCAAGCTGCATTCACAGCAGTCTCGCATGAAACATAAAGCAAATTAGATTCCCCGTTCCATGTTTTCACAAATTCATTTCAAACGACAAAAAAATTTCCAAAACACAACATCCCTCGGCTAAGCACCTCTTCAAATGCTACTAAATCCATGACACCATCAGAACAAAAGTATCAATAGTAGAAGTTAGCAACAAAAAAAAATCAACTCCATTGCATAACTTCCGAATTCCCCAAATAAAAGTACGCGTAAAATCTCAGACTCATTGGAACCTAAATAAAACGCTGAAGCTTCGGTGAGTGAGAACCCTGGAAGCGGTCCAGATGGAGACATCAGGGCCAGAGCGGACTACAAAGCGAATGAAATAGTACTTTAGGAAAAAAAAAGACAAAGTGATATGCAAAGAGGGGGGAAATGTCATAAAATGTTTGAATTGCTTTTCGTCGGGGAGCTATTGCTGCTATTTCTCTCTGTCATGGAGGGCTATTTAAGGTAAATGTCTGCGTTCGGGGGTTTTTGTTTTTAAACTTAGAAGGGAACCACTACACCGATAATTCTTATGAAACTTTGTTAGTTTGTAAATAGTAACAGTTGTGAATCCATATTGTACTCAACATATTCATATCTTTTTCTTGCATTATGTTCTTAAAAAAAGGTTGGGAACTATGCATAATGAAGTAGAGTAAAACCTAAGGAAGGAGTTTAATGTGCTTTTTTTATGTAAAACAAATTAAACGAACAAGTACTAATACTTTTTTGTACCCCTTACGAATAAATATATTTAGTAATGATTATAAATACGTTTTGTTATTGAATGAATAGAACGAAAATTACTTCCTCAGGAACGGTTACATCAAACAAAAGTATTCAGTTATAGAAAGTGAGATAATGGTACGGTTTAAAAATTCACTGAACTCAACCGGATTTAAGATTTCGATTGAAGTACTCTTTGGATAAGAAGCAGTTTGTAGAAGAATGTAGAAGATCATCAAATCAGTAACAATCGAAAATGTAAATGTAACTGTGAAGGATTTGACGTATAAATTCTTCTTACACCGGCGGTACGTGTTTTTAATACGGAGTATTACATGTTATGGAGCAAACTTACAAGTTTCCAAATGCAAATATTTCTGTTTTTAGACACTTCTTATAAAACTTTAAGTATTTTGAACAGGTATTAAGAACTAAAGAAATTTAATTTCCTGAATCAATTGATATTATATGTTACGGGCAATGTGATAAATCCGGGCATTATTAATAATGTCTGGATATGGCTCTGGCATTATTTATTAATAATACCCGGTTTATCATCTGGCCCATAAAATATACATCAGATTCTTTTAATCTATGCGATTTCTTTTTCAACATAATTTTTAACTTCTTCTTTAACTTTTAAACTTCTCTTTAAAAGGTCCACGACTTTTCTCAAGCCAGTTGTCATTTTTTCTTAGTTTCCTGTTTCTGCGGAGTTGTTTCTATTTTTCACTGTCAAACGAACTTGGAAAATACTTAAGCGACTCATATATTAGTTCTTATTCATAAAAACAATCACAGTTGAAAGAGAAAGAGTCAAACAACTACTTTGAATAATGATAGGGATATACCTATGAAATTGAAAGAAAAGTGAGAAATGACAGGTTTTAAGTAATTGTGGCATTTATTGAATTAGTAGTAATATGTATTTTGTGAATAGATAAGCAGTATTCGCATTTATTTCCCAAAAATAACAACCCTTCCATGATTCAAATCTACGTTATTTCATTCAGGAATTATCATGGTTAAAAAGGGATTGTAATAATGATTAATAGTATAATTAGGACGGTTTAGATGATTGTTATATGATTAAAAATTCATCACAATCACTATGTTGAGGCAAAACCGAGAGAATTACCTCCTTCTTTAGGTGACGTAGAGATGTATAAGAGACCTCAAACTACCACCTGTTGTTCATTAAGAGTTTCTCTAGGGAACAAAATCAAATACAAGATCATTAGTTTCTCCCTTTTTCTGACTAATAATACCTTTTTTTAAGTAACAGCATTTAGGTAATGTTCCTCCATCCTCGTAGAAACAGAGAATGAATGCGATATGGACATGAATTATAAACGATCCTGTATTACTAACGGTTTTCAGTCGGATGGCATAGTGGTGATTAATATTTGTTGCTATGGTAATTGTTTGTATACTCAGACGTATTTGCTTCAATGTCATTCTCTCTGGATTAGTTAAACATGAGGAGGAAACTGTTGAATGTGGGCATATATGTTAACATTTCAAAAGTGATATGCGTTTGTAGAGTTGAATAAGGTTAATGGTATTTGCATGTTCTAGGGTGTTACGTTGAAAACCTATGTTACTTGAAAAATTTATTTTGCAAAGACAAGTATTTCTGATAGGAATTTTAAACATTAACATGTTAGTTTTTAACGCTTTTACCTAATTTAAGTTATTTTTTATTAGTACCTATTTATTATTTAGTGTTTTATAAGTTCGATAAGTAATTTGTAGGATATTATAATGAAAAACTGATATTTGACTCAAATTCAATGTTACTGAAAAATGCATTTTGTAAAAAAAATTATGTTTGATAGGAGTTTTGATATTCAGCACGTTCTGTTTTTAATACTTTTGATTGCATTAGATAGGTCTATTACATTTTACTATCTAATCAATAAATTATTCTGTGATCTATCAAAATCAGATGTATAGTTACGACAGTTATGAGATGTTTAATATAAATATCCACATAAACCGATCAACAGCAAATATTTATACCGACAACAAATTAACAAAAGTAGATTATAAATCAAAATTTCCCTTAAACGCTTTCAGATAAATTTTAAAATTCTTGCAGTGAACAACAAGTAAGAAATGCGGTATAAACTAAACACTAATTAAGGTTTCTATCCTGCAAGTATTATATAACCATGAGAGTATAATTTAACAATGAAATTATTACATGAATACTAATCTTTTTGACACAAATTATTAAAATTACCCGGTACTGCATAAACCATATCTCATATCATTTCTGAACTTTTAGCATTAAGAGTTTATAATATTCCGTAAGTATTAATGGGAGAGATTATAAAATTCTGTAACAGCATTGTTATAACGAGTTTAGATGTTCTTTTTTGAGGGTAAAATTAGCTTTATCGGCAGCAAGTCATTAGGTACCTAATTATCCCTGGAAAGAGCAATTTACATCAGAACATTTAAATTAAATTTAAAAAGAAGTTAAGTAATGTTTTAAGGATTCGTGTTGTCTCAATTATTTTAGTTACACAAACTCACAGTTAATATATTAGCTTAAACATTTTAAAACAATATTTTGTTTAAAGGAGTTCTTCAAAAAGTAATTTATTTGAATTTACGTGAGGCTATTAAGCTTATCGGTTCTAAGAATTTTATGATGGACCAAGTTAATTAGTGAACTAAATTTCCAAGAAAGTCAAGAGTGTGATAAAATAAAGAATTATGTCTGGGACTAAAAGTAATTTAATCATGTCTAAAAGAAGAATTATGGTTTATCTTTAAGAAAAATTAAGACTCGATAAAATGACTGTTGCAAATGTTTAAGTAAGTTAAATACTTTCGTAAATATTAATTCTTAAAATATAATTTTTATTATTTTAAGGTCTAAGATCATACGATTGTTTAATTAATCAGAAAAGTTACAAGTGTTCTTAAGTGAACATATATAGAGTTAAGCATGTATGGGTATTAAGAAAAGAGGAAAACATTATCCATGTAAATATATTATAATTTGATCACACCATAAGATAAAGATAAAAAATGCAATTTTAATACGAAAAATGTAGAAATTTTAAAGATCCAGAACATTAATAGAAAAGGAGAATAGAACATTCATGAGAATACAAGTATGTACAGTAAATTTAATTACTAAACACTTTTAAAATCAAGTTTATAAATACTTAAATTATTTGAAATTTTTATTCAATCTATTTTTCATCCAATTTATTACATAAAAATTAATGTTCTTCTTTACATATGGATATTAATAACATTGATTTTGAATTTTAAATATCCATCAATCCTAGACATAAAATATGTCTAAATCAATAAGTCTAGACTGAATGGAGAGAGATATGAAACCTTAAATTTACCTAAAGGATTGGTACGTTTTTTTTTTAGGCACAAGGGCCAGATAAAGCCATTCGCCATTCTATGCTAAGCAACACCAAGGCTAACAAGTTGTTTACCTAATGGAAGTCCAAAAGAATTGGTTACAGGGTGAAAATAAAGAATTTTCAAAATTATATATTGCCTCTGAGAAAATTCTTAGGTAGATATATTTTAGGAATAGTTTTTGATTCAACACAGAACACTTGGAAAAAAACCTATTCTAAAAAACCTCAGTCTGTACCTCAGACCTTTTCAATAAATAAACGAACCGGGCAACGTAGACGTTTTAAACTTCCAACCCGATCTAAATTAGTGAACTCAACAGTCCAATTATTCTCAACTGTCACACTCTTTCCGGTTTACTTCCTCCCCGTGGTATAAAATCGAAGTTTTTAATGAATTAAGGCAATTTCCTTTGGAAGCCGTTCCGTTCTGCTGGAACGCTTTTAGTCAAATGAGGCGGTCTTACCTTAAAAGGCTACCATCCATTTCGCAAGAAATATCTCATTATGTGCACCGTTTTCAGAATAAATATTTTTGAGAAAATAAAGTGGCTTAGGAACTCTTATGTCTCAGACGTAACCACTCATCTGTCTTTCAAGTTCATTAAATATAAAGTTGAACGGAACGAAACCTTTAGGGAGAGAGAAAGTTTCGAAGTCAATTTAAAGGGTCTGGAGACTTCTAAAGGTTTCCGAGGAGTAAATTATTCCTTTCGCAAGTAAGGAAGAATCTTTTAAAGGGAAGTTAGAAATTTTTCGATAACTCGTTCGGTTTGAATCGTCTTTTGATCCCTAATGCATGTTTTTGACCTTCTGAGACCGCATCGACAAAGTCTGTATGTCTATGAATTCCAAACATTCGCCATACAAGTTTGAACTTTTAAGATTGATCCAATACATTGATTTGACATAAATTTTGAGCTTATCTTAACCTAAAATTTAGTTTAATATCTTGTGTTTGATTTAATTTTATTATATTTCGATAAAGATCAATGTTAAAATATTTAAGTTTTTTTCTATGGCGTCAAGAATTTGTTTGAGTTAAATAACCCTTAGGTGACCAAAGTATGGAAAATAATTTATTAGAAGAATGAGATTAAGTAAAAATTTGATTCGTGTGTGAAAATTAATGTGTAAGAGTTCAACATATTATATTTCCTTTTTAACATTTCGAAAACAACTGCAAGATTTTTAAAAATCTGTTAACTAATAACGCACTTTTAGACTTTTAGACTTTTAATGATTAATTTTAAAATAATAAATCCTTGACGTCTCAAATAAGCTATTCTTAAGTTTAAAAATAAAAAAA
This sequence comes from Tetragnatha montana, assembly GCA_963680715.1. Classification (NCBI taxonomy): domain Eukaryota; kingdom Metazoa; phylum Arthropoda; class Arachnida; order Araneae; family Tetragnathidae; genus Tetragnatha; species Tetragnatha montana. The sequence continues at coordinate 28,210,518 of OY796677.1, forward strand.
TGCACATATTATACTGGTTTAAAACTGAAGATTCACAGCAAACAACTCACATTGCAAAAAATACGAGTAAGTAATTATAATGGTTCGATATAATCCACATTTAATTCTTTATTACCATAAGAAATATTTTCAACTTTTAATGTTTTAATTTTTTGCATCATAAAACACTATTGAGGAAATATTTTTTCTTCAACTCTTCGAGTTTATCTTTAAAATACTTTAAATCAAGAATTTAAATTAAGTCAAAGGAGGGAAAACTACTTTATTTGTCTCTGAAATTGATTTCGAGGAGAACGAAATCTATTCCGTTGAAAATACTTCTTTGCTCATTTAGGCTTTTCTCTGTAAGCGGATTTCTTCTCAAAAGATTATCTCCAAATCGAGATGTTAAGAAAAAAGGACTTCTTAGCAAGACTAAATATTTCATTTTACTTTACTTTCCCCTTCACTGAAACCGTGATCGAAAGAAAAAAAGATATTAACGTCCTAAACTTAATTGTCGAAAGTTCTAACAAAAAACCGGAATATGTTGTTTGCATGTTGATGGTATTCTTAAATTTATCTTATTACGTGGGAGATTCCAAACGAACTCGACATTCCTAACTCTTTATACTCTACCGGGAATATTTTTCAACAAAAGGGAAGAAAAAAAATCAGCACTAGGGAAACATAACTAAATAAACGGGGGAAACGACGTATCCTGAACTCGATACAATTCCAGAAATAGAATCTCAGGTCCCTGTTTTATTTCTCCAGTTATTTGCCTAGCTTGAAGACACTGAATTTTTTTTTTTTTTAGTCTAGTCTGTGGAAAATGTATTCTTAACGCTTTTCTTGGTTTCAAAGAAAGGGGGGGGTTCTTAGAAAAAAAAATAAATTTGAAAGTTCGAGGAAGCCAAACTGTCGTCTTTTTCGTCTGAAGTCATAAAGCGGACCGGACTGTAATTATATTTTCGACTGGAAATTATGGAGTTCTGAGTGATTTATTCAATTATCTAACTATTTTATGTGAACAGCAGCAGCGCCAAGAATTGAGTCTGTTCTTTTTAAAACTTTTTTATGCGTGAAGTGGTGTTGGGTAAGAGAGGTGTAAATGACAATGGTTTTGAAAAAGCTTGCTTTTCATGAAACTCCAATTACTTCTTCATCTTATTAACTGTTGAGTGAAAAGGCATGTTCTTAAAAGAAATATTCGTAAATACCAATATATTATATACTTTTCCCCATTTATCCATTCAAGTGAGTGATTTTTCATTGAAAATTTCGGTTACAGATATAAATTATTAAAGCTTTTAAGGTTTATTATATTGATAAGAAAAACAAATACCCGTACTATTAAACATTAAGTTTCACAAACCCAAAACGATGAGTTGGAATAAAAAGTGGTTTTGAATATAGGCTTTAAATTTAATGTTCAAGTCGGCGTTATGTTCAATTTCTTTTAAATCTTACAAACATTCACGCCATTTTAGAAAAACTGTTGATTTTAAAAATTAAGACAATCTTTTTGAACCAACTTTGTTTCTATGATATAAATTTTATTGATTTTACTTATGTTTAAAATAAACTTTAAAGGTAGAATACAAAAACCTTCTAATGGACGTTGTCACTATACAACTGGCCTCAAAGCGGATTACTTGAAATATATATATAATTATTCTTTACATATTTTCCTCAAAAATGTGATTTCCCCGTACATCAAAAGCTTTTTATATAGAAACAACTTTTATAGCTATATGAGGGAAAAACAATTACGTTTCTAGAATTGTCAGTTGTAATTTTTAGAAGTTAAAAACCAGTATAATGGTTCTGTTGAAGTTAAACAGATATTTAAGAAGCTATAACTTTTCCCAATACTAAAGTAATATTTTGCATAACAGTAATAAAAAGTGTTCATTTTTTTCTATTACTGATAACTAATTTTTAAATCGTTATTCATAAAAAACATTACATTTCCTGTGATTGTAAAACACCTACATTTACTAAAATTCTTAGGTATTGATTTGACGTATCTATTATATTATGTATGTACTAGTTTGTTGCAATTGTTTTCCTAGGGATTTTATTTGGATTTTAATAATCAAATTGTTATATTCAACCATTGGAAGAGGTAACTTTACTTCGTTTTACGCCCATTATAACATAAATGTATGTTAAATTCTCAATATTACGATAGAATAAAATCTCCCTGTATGACGAAGCCCAATTTTGACAGCACCAAACTCCTTTATATATCATGAATATTCTTTTTATTATCTTGACCGTTATAAAGATACTCGATAAAGCATATATCCTTACAGACCTTTAGAAAAGAAATGTCTCCAGAGATCCGACGTGGCTCTCTTGGCCCTAATCCATGGGAAGTAAGACAAAACGAGAAGAAAATAAAGGAGATGAAAATAAGGGTAACTCGTTTTGTTCAGGCGAATTTCATCAAGGAATTCTGCGCGTTGATTCTATAAAGGCTTACGGCGAACGTGCGGAATTAAGGAAGACAATAAAGTAAATCTCTTATCTCTCTATTCTTTTGGGATAAATGTACCGTATATATTTGTTTCAGATGGTAAAAATTGCTTTTGAAGTAATCTGATGATTTATCACGGTTTTTTAATCCTTGGGTGGACGGGCATTGGGCAATATTTAATCACTAGAAAAACTCAGTGAGATATAAGCTTAAGGGATTTAGCTTTTTCAATCCTGAGAATACATAAAAACTTAAATATTATGAACACGTTGAAGTTTTTACTTCGAAGCTTTTTAAAACGTTCATTACCTTTATGTAAATCTTTATTGGTTCTTTGACTTTTTATAGGCATATATTTTTTTTTATTTTTATGCTTGAAAACGAGTCTTTTTTTATACAAGAAACAACATTTTATCAGTAAATGTATATATAGTTGAGTAAAATATAAAACACATAGCCAATACTTACTTACAAATAGAAAAAAGAAAAGTATAATTTATCATTTAACATTTTATGACTACATGTATATAATATATAGTTGAATAAAATATAAAACAAATAGCCAATATTTTTTTTTTTTGAAAAATGAAACTTTTTAAGTTTTCAGATAAACAAGTATAAATCTCACAACAAGCAAATATTTTATAACGCAATGAAAATGGTGACAAATATTTCTTTTATCGGTCAAAGTTTAAATTCTACTTTGTCCCATACAATATTCGTTCTATATTATCAATAATCCTATCCCTTCGTTAGAAATGTCATCAGAAATATAAAAAAAAAGAAAAGAAAAGTAAAACTCAACACCGGGTTAAAAGATATTTCCCCCCATTTGAATCTAGATTCATAATAGAATCTCAAGATTGGTACATTTTTTATATTAACATGGCTCTTCCTCTCAAAATACGCATACATAATGAAGTACCTACTAACTGCAAAAGTTTATTAAGTCTATATACCTATATAAATTTCCTATGTCATAAGAATTTAATTAGTTTTGGTTAGTTTAGTTAGAGGTATAATGGGTCTAGTAGTTTAGAAAAGTTTAATGATAATGTACTAAATTTGAACTTTAGACATTATTTAACACCTTATATTAAGGTAAACAATGCAAATTTTATGCAAAATAAGATTTCTGGAGCAAGAAACCAACATTTTCCTTTCCAACATCAAAGAACTAAATTTAAACTAACATTTATTTTTATTGTAATGTTTGAAGATTTTGAGTTTTATGCAAATTCACATTCAAAGAGAAAAGCCCCGTTAAACATTTAAAAACTAAAATTAATTTAATCAAAAAGGAGAGAAAGCTTCTTTCTCTCCTTGGAGCTTGGAGAGCTTGGAAAGCTTGGAGAGGTGATATCTAACTTCCTGTTTGGAGTAAAGTTTTATTTTCGGAAAGAAAAATTTAGCACCAAAAGTAAGTTTAACATGGACTTCAAAGGAAATACTAACTATTATTGTTTTTACTTTGAAGGAGGCATACTTATAAACAAAGCGAAATATTTAAACTAGAAGCTCTGCTGTTTAAAAAATATATTTTAAAAAGAATATAAAAATTAGTATGCATATTGTTTTAAAAATATAGTGTTTGAGCATTTTTCTACAGGGTATTTTGGATAAATTATTCCTTTGCATTAAGTTAGGTCTTACTACACAACTTTTCAAGTCCAACAGCTTTTGAATAGTAGGTACTATATACTCCTCTACTTTTTTTATGTATTATCAGTTAGAAAAGAACTTGTTTAGTGGAAATGATCCTAGTGTTAATAAAATAGCACATTCCTTTCTTTCGACCATTGGGCTTCTGGTTTCTCCCCAGAGTGAAACAAAACCTTTGTGAAGAGTGTTGCGCTCAGAAATGAAAAGAGGGAATCTTGAGGGATAAAACACACGGGGAATGGGTATGTTGTTAACAATCGAGTTTTACTGGGTGTTTTATAGGTTCTCGGATATTTTTACCAACAGCTTTTGCGAAATGAAAAAATAAGACTACACTAAATTAGAACAGATTGCAAGGCTTTTTTTCGTCAAAAAAACCTTTTTATTATTATGGGGAAAAGTATATCGTGTACTATATTGTTATCGCTACAAACTGATATTAAAACATAGATAATAAAGAAAGATTTTCTCGTGATTGAAATACCCATAATAGATATTGACTTATCAGGTATACTAATTTTCACCAAATTAGTTACTTGAAAAGGATAAATGAGCTAAGCAATCGTGTGATAAAAACAAATGTACTCAAATTCCAATAGGAGTTAAACTAGCCTTTTTAAAATATTTGGTTTTATTTTCTCGTAAAAATTGTAACAAAACGTTTAAAAAGACAATTTGTATTAATGAAACAGCATAGAAAAACGAATAGTTTTTGAAAATATGCATTAAAATATGACTTTGCATATCTATCAGACACGACCTTACCCAATATTAGTTAAATATGATAAAATTAAACAGCTTTTGTGGAAATTGAACTAAAGTAAGTTAGACTTCAATTGTATTTATACAGAAATGTAGCTGTATTTAAAAAAATATAACCATATCATTGGTTTAAAAAATATTCGTTAAAATAACATCCATATATAAATAATCCTATAACATCAAATATGTAAAATTGCTATATTTTATTAAAAAATATTATAAGTTTTCTCTCAAAAGTCTGAAATTATTTATTTATAAAACCAAGTAGCTTCTTATCGATGTCAACCCAATACTAATGACTATATTCAACCACTAAACCTCTAAGTTCAAATAATCTTAGACCAGAAAGTGAAACAATCTTTCACTAACAGACCATTGAAAAGTTGAGTATTATAAAGAATTTAAAATGATGGTATCTGTAAGATAAGCTGAGCCTTTTCACTCTAAAAGAGAAGAAAACATGGTAATGCACTTCCCTCAAATAACAAGATATATATTTTGCAAGTACTGTGTTGTTAGTGGTCCAAAGGTCACGATCTTATACAGTCATTTCTGCTCTCTCTTTTCTCAATTGATGGTAGAAATGTTGGAAACTGTCGAGTAAGATAAAAAAAACCCCAAACTTTATTTAATACTGTAGAAAGAGAAATTTATTTTTTATTTTTGTGGCAAAGGTGCAAATTTTATTATGAGTGGCTATCGTTTACTTGCACTCATCTTCAAAACTTATTAACTTTTATGAACAATACAGTACACCAAGAAAGTAATTATACAAAAAGCGGATAATGGTTTGGCATAAAATAATTTCTATCAAAGATTTATCAGAATTTTTAATGTATTAGTTGTATTGTTTCGTTAATCCCCCGGAGTTACAAGACCTTCCAATAATAAATATGCAAGACAAACATAAAAAAAATTGAGATATTGGTATGGTATGACTAACCTTCAAAGTTAGTTTAAAAATTGCCATCGGCTGCATTGAGGATTTTAAAATAATTGTCACTAATGTCCCTCTTTTAGTTCACGTTTATGTCATATCATACCTTAATTTTTTTAGCTTGTTTTGCCTCAATATTTTACCTTCTATCCTCACTCAATACTTTGCAAGAGCATTTCTCGTCTTAAAATAATAATGAACTTGTAATCGTTTAACTTAACTGATGCAATACAGGAAGACAATTTTACCAAAAGTTAATATATTCTCTGACGGACGCAAAGAAAAACCTTTCTTGGCGTTTGTTTTTATTTGTCAGCTGTAATTGTGTATTTCCTTGACGGACCCACAAAAAGATGAAACAACGCGATAAAGAACATTTCCCGACGACGCCCTGCACTACTGTTTTTCTTCCGTTCAGTCAGTGTCACTCTCAGAGAAATCATTTGTGTTAAGTAATAAGAAGAAGAATCTTTTTGCTGTAGGGACTAAACTTCACAAAATATTTATGTTAGAATAAGATAAAGTATGAAGATTATTTTTTAAATTTATTACAAAGGGTAATATTTTATGAACTAGTTTTGGTACTAACCCAGATAGCACGTATGCTTGCTTCAAGTTTGAGATTTCCTGTAATTTAAGTTGACATGTCAAACTTGCAAAAAAAACCTTACTTCAATTAATTTTCAAGCTGGATGTTTCAAGATGGAAAAAAATCCAACTATTTTCAAACTTGAGAGTTCAAACGAAAAACAAGCTTGACTTTATCAAACTTACTTCGATCATTTTTCAAGCAAGGAAATTCTAGCTTGGTTAATACAATATTTTTCAATCATTAAAGTTGGTTGAAAATACAAGCAAATCACAAGCTTGACTTTATCAAACTTACTTCGATCATTTTTCCAGCAAGGAAATTCTAGCTTGGTTAATAAAATATTTTTCAATCATTAAAGTTGGTTGAAAAAACAAGCAAATCACAAGCTTGAGTTTATCAAATTTACTTCGATCATTTTTCCAGCAAGGAAATTCTAGCTTGGTTAATAAAATAGGTTTCAATCATTAAAGTTGGTTGAAAATACAAGCAAATCACAAGCTTGACTTTATCAAACTTACTTCGATCATTTTTCAAGCAAGGAAATTCTAGCTTGGTTAATAAAATATTTTTCAATCATTAAAGTTGGTTGAAAATACAAGCAAATCACAAGCTTGAGTTTATCAAACTTACTTCGATCATTTTTCCAGCAAGGACATTCTAGCTTGGTTAATAAAATATTTTTCAAACATTAAAGCTGGTTGAAAATACAAGCAAATCAAAAGCTTGAGTTTATCAAATTTACTTCGATCATTTTTCCAGCAAGGAATTTCTCGCTTGGTTAATAAAATATTTTTCATTCATTAAAAATGGTTGAAAATACAAGCAAATCACAAGCTTGATTTTATCAAACTTACTTCGATCATTTTTCCAGCAAGGAATTTCTCGCTTGTGTAATAAAATATTTTCCAATCATTAAAATTGGTTGAAAATTTAAGCGAATCACAAGCTTGAGTTAATCAAACTTACTTCGATCATTTTTCCAGCAAGGAATTTCTTGCTTGGGTAATAAAATATTTTCCAATCATTAAAATTGGTTGAAAATTTAAGCAAATCACAAGCTTGAGTTTATCAAACTTACTTCGATCATTTTTCCAGCAAGGACATTCTAGCTTGGTTAATAAAATATTTTTCAAACATTAAAGCTGCTTGAAAATACAAGCAAATCACAAGCTTGAGTTTATCAAATTTACTTCGATCATTTTTCCAGCAAGGGATTTCTTGCTTGTGTAATAAAATATATTCCAATCATTTCAACTGCTTGAAAATTCAAGCGAATCACAAGCTTTAGTTGATCAAACTTAGTTCGATCATTTTTCCAGCAAGGGATTTTTTGCTTGGGTAGTAAAAGTTTTTCAATGATTAAAATTATTTTGAAAGTTCATTAAAAGTTTTTGTTCTAGTTAATATATTGTTTAAAGGATTTCAATACAAAAATGGGAAAATAAGTGTGCCTTTTTAATTGTTCAATAAATAATTGTTGGTTCCGTGTAAACCAAGAATATTAAATATACAAATAAATTTTCATCCTATAAAGATAAAGACTTATGAAATTTTATTATAAACTATCGTTAACTACGTAAAACAATATAATTAAAGATTTGGAGAAAAGTGCATAAAAACATCCCTGAAAATTCCATTAAATGTTTCCCCAAAGTTTGTGTTGTTTAGAACTATCTCTGGTCATTGAAAGTTGAAATACTAATGAGATAACGATGAAATATGATACTTTATTTTTAATGAGTAATATTAATTTTCTGTTGACATAAAAACAGTTAGTAATAATTAAAAGCATTTAACAACACGCATGTTAATTACTAGAAGAAAAAAGCTAAAAAAACCCCAACAGGTTTCAGTAGGATAGAAGATTAATAGCATTGATTACATCAATATCATGGTGGTTGATTGAGACGAAGAGGATATTTATTGCAACAAATATTTAATTTTGGTATTCTAGAACATATTTTCCTTACGAGAATTCTAATTAAACGGATTCTATTATGTCCGGTGTTTTACCGAAAATCGCCGATAATTCTTATATAAATCGGTTTATTTTTTTAATAATGGTTCAAAAGGTGATTGATTCTTAAAATATACATCGAGATTCATGTCATATCCGATTTTCATGAAAAAATCTTTATAACTTAGTAAGTTATTAGACTTATTAAAAAATATATAGGATCGTTAAAAAACACAAGTCCAATTTTTGTTTAATAAATCGATAAATATTATTTAATTTTTTTATTTTATTTTACTTATGAGTAAAGGACCGTTATGGCAAAGTTTTTCCAGAATTACGGGTTTTCATGGTGATTATGACGTAATTGAGAATTTTCGAAAGCAGAATGGAGCTTACTGGTCTTTGACGCGAATGACTCTGGAATATTTCCCAGATTTGAGTTCTCGGTTTGTTTACTTTTAAAGTTAGATTTTAATGCTTTACATATTTAGAAAGCTTATAAAAAATGATTTTAGGAATTGGAAATTTTGAGGGGAATATATACATATTGCGCTTGTAATTTAGGTTCAAAGAATTTTCGTTTTACTTGAAATTTTTTCCAAATATGGAGATAAATATTTAAGATTTTAACATGTTGTAGTAGACCTTTAGACGAACAAAAATATGTATCGCAATAAGGGGTTGATGAATTAGTTCTGGATTTATAAATTATTCAAGTTTATTACTGTATTTATTATGTATACGGCCCCCTAATTGAAATTGGACCCTGAAAATTTAATAGATTGTTTGAATTCACACCATGAACAACATATTAAAATTTCATGGTCCTAGCTTTATGGGAAGTCCCTTAATTAGCTTAATTACTTGCACATCCGGTGTATTTTAATACTTGGAAAAAATTCCAGTTCAAAAACCTGCCTACCGATTTCGATGAAATTTTAGTATGTTGTGGAACTCGAAGAGACGCTTCGTACAGCGTATCTCACTAATGTGGCGTGTGAAATTTATTTATTCCCACAGTTGTCACATGCAGGGCTTAGGCTTAACAGCTCCATGATACATGAGGCATGGGCATGCCAGAGAGTAAACAGTTGTCATTTAAAAAGGAAAATTCATTATTTAACAAGTTTGTTAAACTAAAATTTAAAAAAAAATGTTTTCTTTGATATTTAATAACTATTTAAGTGATTTATTACCGAATCTTGGTTGTTTTGATTGGTTTGATTCTTATTCAGTTCATAAAAATTACCTATTTACTCAACGAACTAACATCCTAAATGAAAAAAGAAAATAAAAATTTCAATAACATGGACAGTTTGCTTGAAATAATTGGAAATAATGATAAAAAATACTAATTGTCGGTTTTTTTTGTGTTTAATTTCACCCCACACACAAACCAAGTGAAATGAAGCAAGAAATATTGTTTTGGCGGGCGTTAGTTAGGGTTAGCCACTAGCGTCAGCGTGACTAGCGTAATTCAAGTAAGTACAAATATTTGCTTATATTGTTGATGCCCTTTTAAATGCTTTTAAAATATATTTTCTCTTTAAAAGCAAGGGTTTTTATGTTTGCACATTAGAATGTAACAAAAATTAAGAGTGATAGATAAATATAGTGCTAGTTGAGATATTTTGAGGGTGTTACACAGGGCCGTAACCAGACTTTTGTTTCGGGGGGGGTTTTGACTCAAATATTTTCTGAGGTACCTCCTTACAAGTTCTTTTATATGTTAATTTTTGGATGACAACACTGGATTGAAATTTTGATGCACTAAATTTCAAATTGTATGGACAATATGAATTCCAAGCAAAAGGGGGGTCTGGGGAAAATTTTGGAAATTTGTCCCTCAAAAGAGTGTTTTAGCTCATTTTGAGACCCTATAGATAACTCCCAAAGAGAACCACTCATTATAAGCGGCCGAATTTTCAAGGTAGGTATATTGTCATAAATGGCAAAATGTTGAGGGGGGGTTTGGGTTCCTACTCCAGAAAATTTTTTGAATTTTGCCCCTAAAAGTGGCATTTTAACTCATTTTGAGACACTTTAAGTTGCATCAAAGAAGACCACTCCCTGTAAATCACACAAATTTGAAGGAAAAACCATACTTAGTAGATTTCAAAATTTCGAGGGGGTTTGGGGGTCCTCCCCCAGAAAATTTTTGGAAATAAGTAGGGTTTTGACTCATTTTGAGACCCTTTGGGTTATACCCGAAGAGGATCGCTCCTTGTGAGACATAATTTTCATGAAAAATAGCAGTATAAAAATTGATGTCAGAATTTCGGGGGGGGGTTGAACCCCTAAAACCCCCCCTTGGATACGGCCCTGGTGTTACATTTCATTATTTGATAAGTTTCGGCAATTCAGCATATTCTATGCTGCGTCAGCTAATCCAAAAAAACTTCCGAAATCTTCCCAAGATTTTTTGGGTAAGAAATTTGATAAAATTTCCAGACCTGTGCACCATATAACAAGCAGCCTATATAGTAAAGCCTGATTTTAAAGATTCAACTGCTTTAGTTTAACAGACTCCCATTTTTAAGCTCATATTCATTAACCATACTTTTACGTTAGGGGACATCCATAAATTACGTGAGGTCAAAAGGGGGGAGGGGTTTGGAAAAATCTCACCAAGGGGGGTGGGGGGGTCCAGATTTTGGAAAAAACACCTCACGTAATTTATGGATGTCCCATTAGGTGTGCAAAAGTTCAAATCCTTTGTATAAGTACCATTAAATTTAGTGTGTAAAAATACTCCCCATGGGGTAAGGGGGGACCAGGGAAATAATGTTGAGTCAACCCCTAGTCTAGTCACTAGTATTTGCAACATCAAGAGCGAAGGTAAGTATCCTTGCCCCCCCCCCTAACATGAAGGTTAAACTTTATATGCCAAGGCCTTTTTCGCCAAGTTCTGTTGTAACAATACAGTCGAGTCCTATGTGATCACATTTGTACAAGATCACAATAACAATATCTAATTGATGATAATAAGCAGTCTATAAAAAAGTGACAAACAGTATAATTCCAGTGTTTGCATTAAAATCAAGACTAGTCCTAATTGGAGTGAATTTCTAGGGTGTATTTTGCAACTTAAACATTGTTAAAGAAAAATATGAAAAAGTGGATCATATTATACTTCACATTAATGACTCATTTTGTATGTTTATGTACTAATAAAATTGGCCTTCCAACAAGAAAAAGGAGATTTTTAAGGGATTTCACCAAATTTTGATAACATTAAACGATATTCTGATCACATAAAACAATTGAATTAATTTTGCGTTAATTTAAATGGGAGTGATCAGGACTAGACAATTTTGATAACATTAAGCGGAGTCGACTGTACCTTCAAAAAAGTAATGGTTTAATTCCTTTAACTGTCCCATTAAATACTGCCTAATATCACTAAATTTTTATTCTTGTTATTTTAAGGAATTGTATATTTTATTGATTAGAGTTTGCAATTTTACAGAATATTTCTAATTTTTGATGTCTAAAATAGCTTGGTAATATTAAACAGGATATTCAATGAAATTGTACCAAATTATTTTTTTATGATCTGTAAATGTGTGAGATTTAAGTGGGCATTCCACATTTTAGATTGCTGTATAAGAGTAATCTTAGTTGGAGGGTGGAGTCTGCGTTGACATAGACTGAGATTGGCCACTACTGACTTCCTGTTCTCGATGGCATCCCGGCGAGCTGCATCTCTTCACCTGACAGCGACTTGGATGTCCTCCTCATTATGTGCCCCCCCCTCCCCGAAGATCCCCTACGCCACTCTTGGATGGAACGCTACACAGCAGCAGGTGGGTGCTCCCTTTCTTCCGATTCATGTATCGGTACTTACGTATTATCCCGTCAACCGTGACGCTTAATCCGAAAACGTTATCAAATCCCATTGACTTAACTACTACTGTGCCACTGAATTAGACGGCCGCTGAACGGTCGACGGAATAATACATAAGTACCCAATCTTACAAAATGAATTTTTGTTTTTATTTACGGGCCTTGCAAAACTCGCTTTCTGAATGGCCCCTGTATTCATTCAGATATTTTTAAATGTTGTCACACCGATACCAGGGATTTCGTGATACCCGTCATGCTGATTTGTCTTGCCCGTCACACAAAAAGTCATACAAAATGATAATTTTAAAACCTTTTAACATTTTACATGTGTTAAGAACTGCAACAATCAGAACTACTGAAACCTTCAAGTATTCAAGTGAAAAAATTGAATCTTGTGTAATAACCATCTTTTTTTGTGACGAGTGTGACAGAAGGAGGATCTAAATTTAAATGCATCAAAAAATGTTTTTTCTTTAAATGTTTTTTCAAAAATTGAGTGTTTTATTGGATAATCAAGGTCAAAAATAGTGACATTATGCTCATACAATGAAAATTCTGCTGCATTTAGTATTTTTTTGGTCAATATGAAAATACCCTATTTTACATACTTGAAAAGTTTTCAAGTAACTTTGAGCCCCCAAAAAATTATCAAATAATAATATTGTTAAAGCTTAGCTCTCTTTAAATCCATCTTGTTCATATCTCTACCTTTAATAATAAATAATTTATAGTATAATTTATAAACCAATTTGCATCAATTTAGCCCTTATGTCCACTTTTTCATGGAATGACCCTAATATTTATGTAAGGCATTAAAAGTGTACTATTTTCAAAAATATCTTCTTGCGTATAAAACAGGGTTCCCACGATCCTTAAAAGTCCTTGAATTTTGAATATACTCCAGCCGTCTTTCGCTGATTTATCTAAATTTCCTTTCCACATTTAACGGCAATGTTTGAAACCATAAAACTGTGATAACTAACTTAATAACTTAACTTAAGATGATTAACCAAGGTTATCTAAATTATTATCTAAATTTCCTTTCCACATTTAACGGCAATGTTTGAAACCATATAACTGTGATAGTAACACCCTCTACATCGGTTCCACAAGTGAACAAACTAGTTAGAAAATTAAGTTGGAGTCAGTAGGCAGTTTAAAAACACCTCCAATTGCTCTAGAAAGATTATAATTTTTAAATGTCTGCAAAAAAAGGTCCTTGAAAAATTTTGTTGAGGTCCTTAAGTCCTTGATTTTTAATGTTTTTGAAGAGATGAGACATTTTTTCTTTTAAGCCATGTAAGTTGTTCATTGATATTTAGTACTATATTTAAAATAATGTCATTACTGAAAGTTTGGTGCAAAAAATAACTGAAAATTAGAGTTTTTCTTGCATAGTTTTAAAGGGAAGTTAATATTAGGGTGACCATAAGTACCGCTTTTGACGGGTTGTCTGTGGGACATCATGAATTCCAAGATCCACTTCTGCTTATACTGGGTATGCTTATACTTATAACAGGTATGCTCAATAACAATTATACCCTAATATTATAATTGCTCAATAACAATTATAACAGGTATGCTCAAACTCTACACACCCAGATTCCTTGTATGTAGTGCATTAAAAATGCCTACTGAACTATAACTCTACAATGTTTAGTTTTCGATGAAATCACAACAGAAAAGCTACATACTACTCCGAGTAGGGATCATGTAAAAAAATTCACTGGTAAAATGTGATATTGTTAGGTATTATGCATAATTTTCGGATTAATCACAATTACTGTAACATAAATTTGCTAAATTATTTAAGAATTATCATTGTGTACATTCTATTTTGTTTAACAGGTTTTTGACTGGAACCCCCAGGGCCATTGAAACAGGGAAAGGCTACAAAAAGATTGGAATGTAACAGAAGCAAAGCATCTTGCCACCAACTGTCAGGTGTAAACATGATGGAGGCCCTATGCTCCAGTTAATGGAGTGCGAGAGGAATAAATTAAGTAAGTCATTGTATTTTAATTACAGAAACCAATAAAATTAAGAACATTAAAACTGTTATAAAATTTTTGGATACTGGGCTTATATAAAATCAACATTCTAGTAGAATTGATAATCAATTATTTTAGTCTATATCTTTTTGCGCTAAGTGGCTAGGAATGAGAAAATGCAAATTCAGGTAGGGGGTGGGAAATTCGGGTAGCTAGCATGGGCATGAAATTTCTCACTAGCCAAGAGGGTACTTACGTATTATCCCATCGACCATTCAGCGGCTGTCTAATTCAGCGGCACAGCAATAGTAAATCAATGGGATCTGAAAATGTTTTCGGATTAAGCGACACGGTCGACGGGATAATACGTAAGTACCACCAAGAGTAAAAAATCCGATATTCTTGGACGTAGAAATTATAAAAATTTTAAGAAAAAATACTATGGTAAATTGTCATCTGCTTGACCACAAGAGTTAGTGTAACAAATAGGACCATATGGGCTTAATTAAAAGACCTGCCTGTAGCAATGAGCTTCATGAAAGATAAACCACTTCTTAATAAGTAGGGGAAAGTGGGAGATAATGGGACATTTTTTAAAAATAAATGCTAGTAAAAAAAGCATAAAAGCAGTTATTTTTATAATGTTTATGATTTAAACCATTTACATTTAAGTTTTGTTTATAAAAATATTCCTTGAAATGCCTTTTTTATTTACATATGCTACTCTATATATTGAATATGCAAAAATTGTTGTGGATGAAATTTCAGCATTGAACATTTTAATACCACAATGTCTTCTGCAGTGTTTAGTTTCACTAATCCTACTTATTTCTTCACTAATTGGAATTATCATAATAGGGTATGGATAATTCTAGATTTAGTAAAACTTATGGGTTTAAAGTAATTTATTAATTTATTAAAATATTGACTTTGGTAAAAATATTGACTTTGGAACAAAGTATAATAAAAGTCCCTTGTTTTGTTTTTATGAATTTTTTTTTTAAATTCATTTAGAACTAGATACTTGAATGCATCATAAAAACCACACAATTGATTTTTTAATGCTTTAAAAAGAAACTCTTTATTTTTTTTTAAATATATGAACACCAAATTTGTTTTTAATCCATAAAAAAGACAAGATATTTGAATCTAGGATAAAAAACAGTTGGTTTTTATTTATCAATAAAAAAAACCTTTCTTATTATAAAAATGTACATATAACCACTGTCTTTTCCATGCTATAGAAACTTTTTAATGCAGCTAAAAAATCTGATGGTTTATATATAATTTTTACTTTTTAAAACTTAAATAAAATTAATTTTAATTAATAAATTAGTTAAGTCACTTGAACTATTTATTCAATGCATTCATAATTTAAATCAATCAGAAATATTTATATTTATGTGTTAAAGGGAAATTTAAAAAAAAAAAAACAGTTTAAACCAAACCTGAAAAAACCTGTTTATTTTTTGAACCCTGCTTAATACATATAGTATAGGAAATTTTTTTTGAAGGATCCTATTTAAAATTACTAATTTGTTTGCCTAAAATGTTAAAATTTGTCCACTTAAAAAACTATTTAGTTCTTATTATCTTATTCTATTATTAACTTTTTTTTTAAATTTTATATGTTGGTAATGACTGTCTAATTCTGTTTCCATACTACCTAATTAAATATGCAAAGTCAAATAAACACTACAATGTTCTTTTAAGAAATATTCAGCCATATTAAGTTGTCCCATTAGCCCCCACAACACATGTAACATTAGCCCCCATGATGAGGAATTTACAATCCTAGAAATAGTTCTTTAAATGTGCAATTTTTCAGTAATATTTCTTATTTTCCAATATTTGTAGAATATAAAAGTGTCCTTAAATAAGATTAAAATATTCTTAAAATACAAATGTTTGTTTGAATTTTTGCAATTGATATCTGGTTTTGTATTCCAATGAAATTTATATATTTCAAAGAGCATATTAACAATCACATTAAATAAAAGGAATTTAGCAATTTAGAATAGACAGTCTTTAGATGTTAAGCAAATTGCAATTCACTGTTTAATTTCCGGATAGTTGCAAACTTATTTATCAGAATTTGAGGACAGTAAGCAGTGTTTAAGGGGTTTAAAAAAATGTCACTAAAATATAGGGGTTTCTTTCAAGAAGGTCCCATGGAAAAACACAATTCTAAAAGGGTCCCATAGCTTTACTCAATTATTATTATTTTCATTTTATTACTTTAAGAAGTCCAGGGATTATCGTGTCAAATTTTCAGGTGAATTAAACTGCACTACCCTCAAAAAATTGTTTGAAATAAGTTAATTTCTTACAACTAAAATCTAAACCTTTGTCTTGAAAGAGAATATACAATGCAAATAACAATGAGGTACAAATATTTTTTTTATATCTTAAATTTTGCTTATAAATGGTAGTAATCTAATATTTATCCTAATACATCTTTAGTTTTGGATTTCAGATAGTACCCAATGCCTAATAAATATTGTAATTGTATCATCCACATTAAAGAAATATGTATTTATAATCTCATCTTAAATAATAACTCTGTTTATGACTCAGTGACCATAGGGGTAAACATTTAAGACCATGTGACAGGTCTATAGAGTAACAGCAATGGTGGAAAAATAAATTTAATTTTTAGTTTGGCACAAAACCAGTTGCACTAATCTTTTAATATGTGATACTTATAAGTTATACATATTATAATATTTTTTACCTTTTTCACAGGAAAAGAGAAGAAGAAATAATAAATGATGGAAATGATCTATGATCTGGTCTTTTTATGTTTAAATTTTTTTGTGAATAAAGCATTATTTTGAATATTTTAGTTAATAATTTATTTTTAACAATTGTGAAAGTGAACTTTCAATACTAATGATTCAATTAAATCTAAAGCAATTAATTTAACAGATAAGTTGTTGAGCATTTAAACTGGATTAATAATTATGATTTCAAGAACGGTTAATTTATTAATCTTTAACGTTACCATAATTCAAAGCTGCTATTATTTCAACCTTAAAACGGTGTAATATTCAAGCTTAAAATTAGCTATTAAATATTAATTTAAGGCTGAAACAAGCAATCACTGGTACAAATATATGCATAAAAAATTAAAAAAAAAAGTTTGAAATTTCAAACTTATAAATTATTGAAATTTCAAACATGGAGAATAATTGAAATTCAAACCTGAATAATAGTTGAAATTTCAAACCTGAATAATAATTGAAATTTCAAACCTGAATAATAGTTGAAATTTCAAACCTGAATAATAGTTGAAATTTCAAACCTGAATAATAGTTGAAATTTCAAACCTGAATAATAATTGAAATTTCAAACCTGAATAATGACTGAAATTTCGAACATGAAAAAAGATTGAAAGTTACAACATGAAAAATGATTGAAATCTCAAGCTTTAAAGTATTCTTTTTTCCATCTATATTTCAAACTTGAAAAATAATTGAAATTTCTATCTTGAAAAATGCTTACTTTTAGCATGAAAATTCAATCCTTCTTTATACATGATTCAAGATCGCCGTGGTACAACTATACACATTAAATACTGCTAAACTACCGTAATTTTCAAGTTTGATTCAGGTTTATCAAGCTTGAGCGCTTAAGTTTGATTCAATCTTTTTTCAATCTTTCTGTGCTATCTGGGAATACTTATCTGTACTACAAAATATCGCTAAATTAATATTGCTGCCATCAGTATAACTGTATGTGGGATATTGTTTGCTATTTTTGGTAATACATGTTTCTAATCTTTGGGGTTAAAATAACTTGACGATTTACTTATGCATAGTTTTTGGGAAAAGTAAATATATTTTGAATGACATAATTTAATTGGAAATTTTTATGGTATTCACATGTATACGTTTTACTTTTTTTGTAATAAATAAATTTAACAAAGCAGTTATTCTCTAAATATTATCCCCAAACTGAAATCAATTTTACGTTTAGAGGAAGTATGACATTCGATGTGACCCTCAGTTATAAATTTAATTTTTAATCAGTGAATGAAAAAATAATCGTATACATTTTTAATGATTCAGGAATATAATTTGTTTCTATAACATGATTTATGTAACTGATTGAAACTTATTTATCATTGAAATTTTAAATTTAAACCATTATATTTAAGTGTTACGAATTTCAGTAGTTTTTTTCGAACCACAAGAATAGCAAAAATGACAGAAATAAAAGAGAGAAAAAAATATTTAAGAATATTGTGTGTTGTGTAATATTTCAATAAAATGTATAAATTCTGCATCACACCAAATTTGTTGAATTAAGTTATTTTAAGAAAGTTAATTCAAAGATTTAAATATTTTAGAAATACCGTCAATCAAACCCAACTGGGCCCTAAGTTATTTAATATTATTTTCCCCCATTTTTAGAATACTCTTCATAGAGTTTAGCAATTTAATGGTAAGTCTATATGCAACAGAATAATCATTGCATTACGCATTCTACTACAGTAATAGATTTAACTTTATGAAAAATATAAAAGAACGCAAGACATTTAATTAATTGATAAAGTTAGCTTTCTATGCATAATAATATTTGTAGTATTTTACAACAAAATGCTAAAACAAACGGCAAAATTAAGTCACTTTGGATTGGAAGAAACACTTATCCAGCTGGATATGAGACACATTCAGCCGCCCAATTACAAGCAACGATTAAATTGCCATTAGATGAGCTAGCTTCTAACTAACCGTAACTGCTACACCTAGTTTGTCCAATTAGTGAGATATGTCGCAGTTAAACACAGATTTGACGATTTCACCCGAACCAACCAATTAGCGAGTTTGACATATTATTGAGCGCATATTGTATCAGGTTGGGGTATATTGATTTTCACTACAAGTATTGGATTTTGTTGCACAAGATAAAGTTTAATGAGCCTTGCTCTCTTTCATTCAGTTCGTGGGTTTGTCTGATAAGCACCTCTTGAAGGTTTTTTGGAAGAGAGATAATACCTCTAATGTGATTATTTTTTGGTATTGTTTTACATGGTGAAAGAAATTCAATAAACACCAATAACGCTTCTAGTGTCTAAAAAAAGCAATTGTTTCTTTACAGATAAGTTGGTCCTCTACAAAACTCAGTCTGTGGAGTCACTACAGAAATACTTTATTACAATAATTTTCGAACATGTATAATTACATGAATTATTATACAATTTAAACTTTAAAATGTGGAATACAAGTAATCCTAGTCATCAACATCAATTGCGTATTTATGAGCTCAAAATCTTTTGCAAAAATAAAATATACTTAATCGGAGAGAATGTTTTGATGTTTTATCAAACGAAAGGAAATTTAAGAAAACACAAGAAAGTTTAAATCAAAGTAAAATAAAAGAAGAGATAATAAAAACTACATAATTGTAAAACTTTAAATCGAAATATCTAAGAAATAAATTTACAGTAAGAATTGTTTCACCCTCAACTATTTTAATGGAGAATATGTAAAACATTTAAACATATTGATCGGAAAAACTAATTTCATTGGAATGGAAGAACTGTCACGCCCCCCTGTTTTCATTTTGGAAATACTCCGGTTTAAAAATTCTTTTTTCAACTTTCATGCTGTCATTTCGAAAAGGCGTTTTGTGTACTTGAATGTCTTTGTTATATGAACAAAACTTGTTTCCAGCAATGAAATCTCTGAAGCGATTATTCTTCCTGTTATCTGTAACTGGCATTTTAAACAAATATCAAACTTGCGTCTTTGTATTTTATTAAAATGAAGATGAAGAAGTGATTCTTAACTATTGCTTTCTGTTAAAACTCCAGTTTACATGAAAGTTGTAAGCAACAATAAAATTATTTTAAAGCTATCAAATCGATCAATTCCTAAAACAGTTATTAATATTATTAGAATTTTTCGTATTGAGTTAAAACTGATAACATTTTCCTTAAATTTATTCAACACTTTTTATAAACACGATTGTAAATAGTTAAATTTTGTTTTTATGTTTAAATTTATGTTTTCGGCTATGTGGATTTTCGGAAAAAAGGCTAAAATTACCGTTGGTATTTGGATTAAATATCCCATTAAATAATCAAATAGCACATTAAATGTTTCCTTATATTTTACCCATTTTACCTATATTTTTAATAATTAAATAACACATTTAATTATTAACAAAAACATTAATTTAACATTAACATTACTAATTTGTAATAATTAAATAGAACATTAACATTATCAATTTTAATAATTAATTAACACATTTAATATTTCGTTACGTATTACCAAAAAATAAGTTATTGTAGTAGATGAATAGAGTTTGTTTTGACCTGCATTTTGGTATAGGCCTTATCTCTCTAGGATCATTAAAACTAAAATCCTAAAATATATTTTAATCATTAGAAAAGGAAGGGACAGTAAACTACCATATATTTTGAAAACTATAGGGGAAACTTTTCGTTTGAAAAGTGTTACAAAAAATTTTAACGTAATAAATTTACTTACAACTGTTTTACACTACCTCATTACTGCGATTGATGTATGTATATTTATTATATTCGATTGTATTGCGATTGAATTATTGAATGCGATTTATATATGTATATTTATATGTATAGTTATGTATATTTATAAATAAAGGATACATCCCCGAGAGAATGTTGAGCTAAGCACCGTTAATCAATAAAATATCTATGTAATCTAAAAACAATTATAACAATTTTAATGACCTTATTTTGTTTTAAACTGATGATCGGTTATATGTGCGCAATCTAACTACCAATAACCTACTATCACAAACAATATTCTATAATTCAAATATTATTATATTATTATTAACAATAAACAGTGAACACAATTCAAACAAATGAAAATCCCCCAATGATAAATGGGAGTAACGAACTCGGGCAAATCTATTTTTGGAAGACATTACCCATTCTTCATATTCGCAATCTCCCTCCCACACACGAGCGAAGATGAATAAATATTTAAGTTGGAAACCCTTCTGTCCCAAAAGGTGTTCTCCCGTACCGCCGAGCAAGAGTAAACACGCGAAAATTAACCGAAGTTAAAATCGTCACTACGACTAAAGAGACCAACTCAAACACCGCAAACAAGACACTTTGTTTTGTTCCCAGGACACTCTTCTTGGCAGAGGCGCGGGCCAGAAATAATCCCAGAGAGAAAAAAAAACGGAGTTGTTTCAGTTTCAGTTTGGTAAGGCCTCTGCAAACATTCAAGCTGATAAAACAGGAAGAGGTTTCGCTCAACGAGTTGCCCCTTTCGTATAACTCGACAATAACCACAGCAGTCATTGTCGGGTTTTAATCCATTAATTTTTCGATTCGCTCGAATAGGAATTGTTTTCCAGTATCCGTGTATATTTGTTTGATGCAAATAACAAGATTTATAAATGTATCAATCATTTCTATACATTTATGCATAAATGATTATGTTTCATTTTTAAATGTATGCAAGCCCAAATGTCAACAAAGTAAAACCTGTTTGACATCTACGCTATATTATTTAATCAAGATAATGTAACAGAATGATTTTAACGAAATTCATATAGTGAACTATTTTTATTTTTAATAAATAATCGAAGTTAGAAATGTAGAGGGGAATAAATTTTCCCATACTGATAGCTTTCATCGTCATAATATTTTGTAGTGCCCATTGGCTCAAAAGCCCTTAGTCCCATCCTTCTATATTTGCCCTGTCCGCAGTCACCCTCGCCTCCTGCCAGTTGGTCCATCTACCCTCCCCTCTCTCCCTTATTAGTCTTCTCCATGTTAATTTAGGGGCGACCTCTTCTGCGCCTTCTATTCCCTGGCTTATGGGGCTACAAAAAGACTGGCAGGTCACATTCAGACTTGATTTAAATATTACTGGGCTAATGTTATTATCGCCAATACTACTGTAATATTTTATGTATGAATGTTAAGTAGATTTTGTCCAGTCAAGGGCAATACTTGGTATTTCATTTCTGTCCATTCCCAATACATGGCCAGTGTAACGTTATCTCCTTATTTTAATTTACTGACTGGGACGAGACTATTTTAAAGGGGGTAAAAAAATTAAATCCTGATAAAAATCATTACAATGATATTTATTAATGATTTAATTTTATGTAAAAGTGGTGTAGCTGCTACTTTGAAAAAATTTTGAGTGTATTGTAAACATTTTAAAGTAAATATATTTTAAGGAATCTGTTTCAACATGTTCTACGCAAACCTTGAACATAAAGGAAATATGTTTTGATCAACCACAAAAAAATTGTCTGTATTTCAATCTCAAATATCTTATTCTCATTCACTTTTTTCTAATTTAGGTTTTGTTTAACTCCGTCCAACCTTTTCTTCGTTTTTTACGTTGTAAAAAAAATGAACACAGAACCCTTTAGGTGGTTTATTCAACACGATTGAGATTACTAATTAGCAATGCATGATTATTATGTAGTTTTTTTTGCCCCAACTTTATTTTTTTTGTTTATTTATTAATTCTTAGCTTAAATTACACGGAATATTTTTTTTACATTCTAAGGTAGAACCTTTTTTTTTAATTATGAGAATCTTCCTGTTCAGGGTAAGTTTACTTTCAAGAATGCAAGAATTTCAAGAATTCTTTTTTGTTACTTTTGGTTGTAGATAAAAAAAAGTGTATACACGTACAACAGAAGAAATCAGACTAACAAACTATTTTTCATTAAGACTTGCAGAGTAAGAGGTGTACGAAATGACTGATATGAGAATTCTTGTTAATTTCCATTGCTTTAACAAAAGGATAATGATGGAGAAAACATTTTTATAACGATTTCATATAAAATATATATTCAAATTAGGTGCTTCAAAGGTGGAATTCTGTATATTTCTTTAAAAATAATTTAAAAAGTTTTAGGGAAATTAAATAAACATGTTTTGAGCGTAAATTACACAAGTTTAATATGCCTATATGTATTTAATGTTAATTTTTTTTAAAGATATTTAATTTAAGAAAGTATCTTAATTAAATAGGGTTAATCGAATTAATTTTATAATAAAGTAGAAAGCACCCCAAATCAGTGTTTAATAATTCCATCAAATTAAATAAAAAAAATTCTTTGACAAGATATTTTAACCTAATACGTATTTTTGAGTACAATGGATTCAATATGTTGAATAAGTTTATAGATTACATCGAAAATTCTGTGTAATTTCACTTATAGTATTATTTCATGCAAAATTTTTATAGTTATTATATGACATAGATATTGCTAGAAAAAAGGAAAACGCTTAAAAAGAAAAAGATATGTTTGAAACACAGTTTAAAACTTGAATCTTTAAAAGTAGGAAATTACTCTAAGAGGTTTTCGAATTAATACCTATGTGATTCATGTTCCCAACTCTAGAAACGAAACACGAGAAAGAGCCATTTGGACTTAACATCGGCAAACACATTAACGGATAGCAAAGTGTTATTCGAATCCGATTGAGACAGGGCGTTACTTTACTTAAAATGCATCAAGGAGTTTTCACAATCTGGTTCTTTAAACCAGATAACACGATTTACAATGCATTTGCAACTTGTGTTAAAACCTTTTATCATTTTCCAAAGTATTCAAACATCATGAGAAAATTGCATTAAAGCTATTATTAACCAGGTATTTTTAGACTTCCAGCTATTACTTCCCTTTGGCGTTTTTTATACAACGATGGTAGTACCGGTATGGATACTTTTAAAACATGACACATAATAAGAGTTTATATCATCTTAATAAATCGGTAAATTAATTCATTTTCGGTTAATAAGTAAATAATAGTTTCTGGGTAACTGCATAAAACACCTCTACAAATTAATGTTATTTATTATGGAAAGGCTTGTTCTTAACTGGAGAAGAATAACTGTAACTACTATTTAGAATTTTTTACTAAATCAATCAACAGAAACAATTATCAATAAATTTTTAGGTAATTTCAACATCCAGTAGGTTCTATAAGAAAGAGTAATTTAGAAATGATTCAATAAAATTTTAAAATATAATCCCCTTTAAAACTTGATTTCAGATCCATTTTCTCTTGTTATAGTTTTATGAAGAAATAATTGCAATCACATATTCAATGAGTTAAAAAAGATCCATTCATGATTTTTAAAATCATCGCTTTTAACTAAAAACGTATGTATAAAGATATTTTTTATAGATCATAAATGTATAGATACTATACATACAGTGATACCCGTTTTTTTTTATTTATACGAGCAAGTTCTTTGCAAAATATGTTGCATTCACAACACTCTTTTGTAGCCATTGTGTGTTTCTACATTACACACACAGATCACACAAAACCAAATTTTTCGTGTCGCAAATAACGAACTCCAGAGAGACTTGACGATACAAAAACTTTCCTCCAACTCCAGTTTCAAATTAATAATAACAGAAACCATCATATATGAATCCTTCGGCTTGAGCCCACTTGTAGGTTAGATGGAAGGGGGAAAAAAGGGTGAAGCAGAAATAAAAAGCAGCCAAATGGTGAACGAAGTTCAACAGTGACTAGTTAAGGTGTAATGATACTTTTCTAATACAGTCTATACTATCTCTTACAAAAGGTAAACTCTTTTTCATAGAAGAATGGTATTCCCAAAACAAAGTACATTCCGATTGTTGATATGCAATCTTTATTGAACCCCAGCCAAAAAAAAGTTGCCGACGGAAAATTTCTGCAGCAAAGAACCTCTTCAAAAATCTCTCCCCTCCCTTCTTTACCAACGTAATCTTTCTTCACGGTATCATTTCCTTTCTCCACGAACGTTACGTTTAACAGCCTTTCTTTCGGCGGAACTTTTCGCATTAATAACCTAAAAGCATTCAGTGAAAAGAAGCATAATTTGGAACGTTTTTTTTTTCCCTGTATCTTCCCTCAGGGGTTGCAGGGGTTTTGGAATCTTTCCTACATCGGGTGTTTAATTGAATTATAGGTAGCGGTTTATAGTTCTAGTTCGGGAATGGAGACAAATGAAAAGCGTAATGCACGGGTTGAATTTGATTATTATACGTAATTGGAAGGCGACTATATTGGCTGAATGTAGTATAAAACTGATGCACTTGGTTGATTTTATTGGGGGAAGTCTGGATGGGCAAACTCGACATTAAGGTAGGTTTTTTTGGTATTAAGGTTTTTCCATAAGGGAAACTCAATATCTTGGTATCATTTGCGTAGCTTGAGAGTGAAAGAAGGGTTATCTCAATATGAGAAATATATCTCTAGATTTTTTAAGGGTTCATACTCGAGTGTATATTGGGCGGCTTAATATACTCAGCAATTTTTCTGCAGAAAGGATATAAGTGTATTAGGGATATGTGTAATTTAGGTATCAAGTCTAATTATTTAAAATTATTGAAAGAAGAGGATTTCTAATGACCTAAGTCAATCAATTTTTTTTATATACATCGAAAAATAAAAGTACAGTTCGTTAATTTTGGTAAATAATAAAGGTTGAAATTATTTAACCCGTTATAACTCTCAGCATTTTTTATATTCCTTAAGAATTCTATTTGTTAGAAATCCTCTTTTATTATCGTGTTAAAACGTTTTTTTGTCCAATCAGTTTTTTTTTTTATTTTGAAAGACATTCTATAAATATGATTATGATTTTTAAAAAATAAAAGCTTATACTGGTACAACATGATAATAAACGAGAGGTTAATAATTTTCAAATGAGGGGGTCTGATGTTTTAACCGATGAAGGAAAATAATATGCATTTAGATTTTTTAAAAATAGGATTTCCTCAAGTTATAATAATGCTTTCCTCTTTTTACCTATTTTCTTGGTAAAGGAGGAAATGTTTTTTAAATTTGCAGTGAAAAGTTGAAAGACGTGATATTGATTAAGGAGAATAATAAAAATCATCTTTGAGTTACTCTTATTAAAGTTAAAACTTCAGAATTTCATCCATCAAAATTTTCCAGACAAAAATAACATAAAAACAGCTTTTATAACTAAAATTTTCTTCGCATAGTTTGTTCGATAGTTTGATAAGGTGTCACTCAAACAAATAAGGGACAGCTTTTCACTTTCTCACATGAACATTATGACGAGACTGTTGTTTTAACAGAAAGAAAGTCTCAGTAGTTTGGGGATAAAAAATTATCTTCGGGCTAAGTTGTTAAAAAAAGGATGAAAAGAGCAAACTATTTTCACTTATCAAGTATTGAAAGGAAAATACTTAAACTTATTTTGAATAGTGCCATAATATATATTAAGAAAATATTTTCAACTCACATAAAGATGTTAACTTTACAAGCTTAAAAAAATGAATTATTGTTTTAAATAAGATTTTGAAATAAAATCAAAATATTTCTAACATCTCGCAGGCTGCGAAAAAAGATACCGAATGTCTCGCTATGTATTTAAACCTTGCCATTATAAAAACTTCTTGTAGAATCTTATAATATTAAAGTCATGACAAATAAATATAAACTTCCAGAAACTATAGATTAGATAAGAGGAGCTATAGCTATTTTATTCCACCCAAGAGAGGATATATTTACAAAGGGGTAGAATAAATATATTTATTTATTTATTTACACTACATATATATTTATTTATTACAATATATATTTGATGATGTTTCTCTTTTATTAAGCTATACGCATCCACCCAGGTCAGTACTAGAACACCTGGAATATTTATTCACTAGAATTTACTGAACTCGTTAAAGTTCCAAACTATTTGCGAAATCTTTATAGAAAGTCTTTAATGGAAAAACAGTTTCTTTTATAGTAGTTTGCAATTTGTAAAGGAACCCGACAATCAATATTGGCTTTGAAATCCCACCGTTATCCCCATTATAAACATTGAAATCATAACAATAATGCCTAGCTCTTCTTTGTGCTTTTGGCAACCCTGGCTTCACTTTCAGAATTCCCAATAGGCAGTTTTTCTAATGAGTCTTTCCATTATATCTTGTATTTCCTAGAAAAAAATCCGATATCTCTCAAAATTACACGGATATCCGTTCTCCGATAGACATTTGAGATATGACAATGAGATGGAGAGGACTAATGATTCACGACTGTAGAAATTCGAGATTAATTGTTGAAAAGATGAGGATTGGGGAGTCTAGGGATACATAATTTCTCTAACGGGAAACTTAAAACCAAACGAGAAGCCAAAACCACAATTGTTCTATAGGATTTTATCTAGTCCACTGACTTATTAAATACATTACATTAAAATATTTTAAATTGAATACAAATAGTTTTTTTTTTAGCAATTTAAAAGTTTTTACTACTCAATTAGAATTATTCATTCGTTTTAAAGTAATTCCCTATATCATGCCATACTTTTGGTACAATGTACAGTTTTTCAGTCATATTATTTATAATATTAACATAACCTACTGTTAAATAAAATAGGAACAATTAAGATAAATAAAGCACAATGATGTACTGTTTGGTTTACTCGTAAAGTATCCTTCGTGAGAAACTAAATTGAAACCATGCTTTCTTGTATAGTAGTCCAGTCAAATTGTGCTCAAATCAGGTCATTTTGGGAAAAACTTGGGGTAGAAGATATTTTTCGCTATTTGTATGTTTTTTGGGGTGCTGAATCCGAATCTGAGGTTTGCCAACAAAATTTCGTGACGGAACATTGTGAAAATTCGGAAAAATGACAAAAATTCGCCCCTTTTTTTCGTTTTCTGCCCCTAGAACATTACATTTGCGCTTCTGAGCTAAACAGTCAATGCAAAAAATAAAGAACACTAACCAAGCTACAAAAAAGTCAATTCAAACTTTTCTCTCAGACGTGTAGTTTCGCCCATAGAGCACGTTGAAAAAGGGGCTATTTTCGTTCGATTGGTAGGAAATCCAAAAAATGTCACTAGTATCGCCAAAAAGCCGCATTTTTTGGAACATAATACTCTAAAAACTGCTTTAATAATATTCTTCATCAAATCAACCATCTAAAAACTCCAATGATGATTAACTAAATGCATTTTCGTTGCGAGATTTTTCTTTCTATGATTTCTTTCTTTCTTTCTATATGAGATTATGGTATTTCGATAACTATGTTGCTTCTTCGAGATTACATACAAAAGGGTTCTTTTGACTGTTTTATATGTGTTTGGGGGTGCTGAATCCGAATATGACGTTTGCCAACAAAATTTCGTGACGGGACTTTGTGAAAATTCGAAAAAATAGCAAAAATTTGCCCCTTTTTTTTGTTTTCTGCCCCTAGAACGTACCCTTTGCACTTCTGAGAAAAACAGGCAATACAAAATAAGGAACACAAACCAAGCAACAAAAAGGGCAATTGAAACTTTTCTCTCAGATGAAGGGTTTAGACGCTAGGGAACACTTATTATTGGGACGTTTTTGTTCGATTGGCGGGAAAATCCAAAAGATGTCACTCGTATCACCGAAAAATGGCCTGTTTTGAAACAGGATACTATTAGAACTACTATAATAATATGCTAAGTACATGCAATTAATATTCTTCATACACCAATGATAATTAATTAAATTCACGATTAATTAATTTTGAGCTAAACGACAGAAACTTACGTAGACTTAACGAAAAAATACGAGCCATATCAAGAAATGGATATTTTTACAATATGCTCATTGTTAAGGACTTTATCCAAATGATATATAATGTAAACAATGAAAATAGGTACATAAGTTGAATGTTATGTAACTTTTGGAATAACTAATTGTACTTCACGTACCAATTTATGTAACGTAAGTGCAGATTATATGAAGCCAACATTTCTAGGAGAAATGGATTAATATAACAATAATTCAGTTATAGAACAACACTACTTACTACAGCATATTAAAGTGTACCTTTAGTTAATTTAAGTAAAAAAAAACATTCTAAATTGTTTATAGGACCCTGGAAGGTAAGAAAAGTGCATGGATGTAAGTATTTTAATGACTTGGACATAAATTTTCACTTTTAAGCAGATGTTTTTCAAAAACGTTTCATGAGATAAAACTTTTTTCTGGATTTATTGAAATTAGAGTAAAAGAGCTCAACATTAATTAATCGTGCATTTTATTAATTATCATTGGTGTATGAAGAATATTAATTGCATTTACTTAGCATATTATTAGAGTAGTTCTAATAGTATCCTGTTTCAAAACAGGCCATTTTTCGGTGATACGAGTGACATTTTTTGGATTTTCCCGCCAATCGAACAAAAACGTCCCAATAATAAGTGTTCCCTAGCGTCTAAACCCTTCATCTGAGAGAAAAGTTTCAATTGCCCTTTTTGTTGCTTGGTTTGTGTTCCTTATTTTGTATTGCCTGTTTTTCTCAGAAGTGCAAAGGGTACGTTCTAGGGGCAGAAAACGAAAAAAAGGGGCAAATTTTTGCTATTTTTTCGAATTTTCACAAAGTCCCGTCACGAAATTTTGTTGGCAAACGTCATATTCGGATTCAGCACCCCCAAACACATATAAAACAGTCAAAAGAACCCTTTTGTATGTAATCTCGAAGAAGCAACATAGTTATCGAAATACCATAATCTCATATAGAAAGAAAGAAAGAAATCATAGAAAGAAAAATCTCGCAACGAAAATGCATTTAGTTAATCATCATTGGAGTTTTTAGATGGTTGATTTGATGAAGAATATTATTAAAGCAGTTTTTAGAGTATTATGTTCCAAAAAATGCGGCTTTTTGGCGATACTAGTGACATTTTTTGGATTTCCTACCAATCGAACGAAAATAGCCCCTTTTTCAACGTGCTCTATGGGCGAAACTACACGTCTGAGAGAAAAGTTTGAATTGACTTTTTTGTAGCTTGGTTAGTGTTCTTTATTTTTTGCATTGACTGTTTAGCTCAGAAGCGCAAATGTAATGTTCTAGGGGCAGAAAACGAAAAAAAGGGGCGAATTTTTGTCATTTTTCCGAATTTTCACAATGTTCCGTCACGAAATTTGTTGGCAAACCTCAGATTCGGATTCAGCACCCCAAAAAACATACAAATAGCGAAAAATATCTTCTACCCCAAGTTTTTCCCAAAATAAATACCATTTGACTGGACTATAGATGTAAAGTAAAAATATGCAAAGATGTAAAGTAATTCATTGTTTGCATTTCTTTTTATAAAAAAAGTTCTTCTAAACAAATGATAAAATAAGAATAAATATATTTTTTTTAATAATTAATTTCATAAAATGTTCCATTTACATTTGAACATCAACTTATACGTGTTTTTGAATCTATCTTTATAAACAACTCAAAATAATATTGAACATAAATAATTTACTACGCTAAATTATACGCACTATAAATTAAACATATTTTATGAATAAAATTTCTGCATAAAATAATTTTTTTACAAACTAATATTATTAACTCTTGGATTTTAGATTATTAATCTATTTCAGAGAAATTTTTATGTAAAAATGATAAGAAAAATACTGTACACTTATGTTAGCATATTATAAGAAAATGGCTGTTATATTTAAGCAAAAAAAAATTAGAGATAAATAATAAATATTAAGGAATCCATCACCTTGAAGGCTTTACCAATCCCAACAACTATATTTTTTATGTATGATATATACCATGTCATTCCCCTAATTTGTTACAAGCCCATATGTGATAGAAGAGCCGCACACCCATAATCTTCGTCTGCTATCTTGCAGAGTTAAGCATTACTCCCCATTATGCACCGTCAACCCATTTCTTGGGGCAGACTAATTGAATAAGGTTCGTGTCATTCTCTAGCGGTGTTCTCCTCAGACATGGATTCCGTTTGTGTAGTTGCATCTATCTTTACTTGACAGAGAAAGTTAGGGGGACACTTTAGAAAAGACGAGAAGTTTAAAAATTTTTTTTAATTAAAAATGTGTAGATTTGCTATAAGACGAAGGAGATTGGATACAGTACTTACTACATGTATTTAAAAAGTGCGGAGAAAAAATTGTATTGTCCAAGTACAATTTTGGCACAAATACCTACTTATAGTACAAACAACGCATTGTTTTCTTTGGTAATAAAGAACAAAAGTTGAAAACTATCAGAAAAGAACTTATATTTTAAAATTATTTTGGAATGTACTGATACAAATTATACTATAAATCATTTTCAATATGAACGGTTAACAAACGAGAAAACTTGTATCTTATTTGTAGATAGTTTCTAAGTGATACTATCTCTCATTTTCTCTAATCTATAAGTCACTCTCTTTCATATCTTCATTTTACGTACTTTCTCCCATTATTCTCTCTTTGTATTACTCTCTACTCAAATGCCCTATTTTCATTATTTTACTGCCTCAATTTCTCATTTTTTTTTCAAAATAAGGTTCAAGAAAAGAAGTTGGTCTTTGTGTAAACGAAGGCTATATATTAGGGACCATTCACAAATTACGTCTCACTTTAGGGGGGAGGGTATCAAGTTTCTATGTAATGAACATATTGAAATAAAATTTAAGTTATTCAATTAGGTTTAAAGTTTCAAAGGTATGTATCAAAACGGGGTAAGTATTATTATTTGTTGGTTATAAAATGAAAGTCCTTTTATTACAACATTGGTAAAAAATAATTCTATGAAATAAAAGCAAATAAGGGTCAAACTTTTGTAAGGGGGTGATAAAAAATTTTCTTCTTGAAAAGGGGCGGTGGTCTCAAAAAGTTTGGGAACCTATGACCTAACGGGGAGGAATTCTCCAAAATGTGAAGTGGAGAAGAAATGGGGTAAATTACGTAACATAATTTGTAAATGGTAAAAAAAAAAATTCGTAACGGAAACTATTTTATCCAATTAATTCCCAGCGGTGAACCAAACGAGAACCCAAGATATACGAACACACAGAAATCGCTCCCATCCCTCTTGCTAAAGGATTCGCAAACTAGCTTCCCTACTTGGCTGTCATTAACGACTCATCAAGCTCAAATAATTATTCCCGGTGGTAACCCGTATTCAAAGCACTCTGGAGAGAACTACGCTTCCAGTCTATCGATTCCTAATGGTTTCCATGTTCTCATGTGTGAAACTTGATGTAATCTACAACTCTCTCACCATGTGTGTGGCATATACTATATTAAAGGTTTTATGCGTGACAGATTTAAAATACTGCTGGGAACATTCTTATTGATGTAAATTACACTTCAGATTACACTTCAGATTCCATTACACTTCAGATCATGCAATTTTTCTAGAAAAACACAGATTTAGGACTGTTAGAAAATCCTCCCCGTTTAGTCACTTTCTGTTGTTCCAACAGCTGCGTTTTTTAAAGAAAATGAAATATAATAACTTTGGAATGGTCAATGAACACCCTCAAGCGATTTTATGAACTCTCCATGAGTGAATCGCTTTTGTTGTATAATTTTAGGTAATGTTTAAGGGACTTGCCTAAATTACGATTATTTTTATTTTTTTATACATGATTAAATTTTATTTTCAACTTGAAATTTGGTAGAAATGTTCATTTTAAGAGTTAAAATGCTTTTAATATTTTTTCAAAAAGATATTTTTTAAATTTTTTTTTTCACTTTTTTTAAATTCTGAAAAAAACTTTTTGAAAATGATGGCCATTATGCACACCAAATCAAAGACAAAAAATTAACGAACAAAATGGGACTGATTTCAGGTTTTTAAGCTGTATAGTTCTAGAGTTATTAGCTTTTAAAAAATTCAGGAAAAACAACTTTACATAATTTCTTTGAACATTAAAAAATTATATCTTACGAAAAAAGAGTGATAGAAGAATGGAACCTGAGACATTATGTCTATAACTATATTAGTTCCTCATAGAAAAATCATGAACAATATTTGAGAAACAATCTTTGGTCAATCAACAATCTTTGGTTTTTAAGTTGTTTTGTAAAAAAGTCATCAATTTTTTCAAACTTTAAGTGCGATGCGGGAGCCTAAGATATTATCCAATCGAAAAACCATTTTACACCGTTTTTATTGGACCCCAGTGGCACCCTTTCCGCGCTATTAGAACATAAATAAAAAATAAAGTGTGTTTTCGGCCCACCCTATTGAATACTGTATTTACAGCTATAGAATGGTAGCTATTTAAATAATTGGTGATAAGATGGTTCAGTTACATGGGCTTCAAGTAAGTTTCGGAAATATATTTCACAGTTCGGATAAAAAAAAATGGACAACAAGTTTTATGATAAATCGTCAAAAGTAATCAAAATAAAAGCACCAGTAACATTTCAACTAGACGTGTTTCTTTTAATTTTTTTTTACATTTTTATGTTTATAGTATAATGTACAGTACTGGAAAAAAAAATCGACTCAGATTTTTTATCTCCGGAACGGCTCAAGATACAAAGACAAATAAGGTACCATTTTTCATCATTTGAAGTACTCTTTAAACAAAAAAAATTTCGAGTCCTTAAGGGGTCGTCTTCATATCGAACGAAGCACTAACTTTCTTTTTTCCTATGGAAGACCTCAAATATTATATTTTATTCTGAAAGATCACCCTCCATAACCCCTATATACCAAGTTTCACATCTCTGCGTCAAGAAACAGACCCCCAAAAAATTTTCAAAATTTGAAACATCCCATGTTAAATTTCCTATTTAAACTTTTTTTTTAACCTTCACTAGTAGGCCAGGATATTTCTGTGCACTCTGCAGGAAACAACTGTCTTAAAACAGTCGCCAACCATCGAGCCAAACTCATAAGACTGGTGAAAGTGAGAGAACCATCCCGAACAACTTGCTGATGCATTAATGAAACTACTAGCAGGGATCCCCGAATTACCTTCCATGTTTTTAATTTTATATTCCAGTTTGCTTATAATTTTATATTTGTTGCATTATTTTCTAATCAGCTTACTACAGTTCTTGAATCAAGACGGATTTGTTGATATTTTCAGTAATGGAGGTTACTTCTCTGCCTTACAGTCTCTTTTTACCAGATTTGTTTGTGCTCGGTGTTTAATTACATCAAATTACACATAGAGGGGGATTCTGAATTACTTTTTTATTTCACTATTTCAGTTTGTAACCGAAATAATGAAATAAATTATACTATTTAATAAAATGTTACTAATAAAAAGCTTGATAAAACATGTCCTAAGAATTTAGTTCTAGATTTCTTAAATTTCAATAGCAAAAAAAATTCAGAATTCAAAACTTTTTACTGCAAAATTAATTAGTAGTTTTATTATTTAAAATGCGAGGAATATAATTCTGAAAGTAAGTTGATGAATTGATTTTTAAAAGATGAATAAATGTGAATGATAACGTTCAAAACTTCTATTAAAATACTAAATTATTTTTTTTAAAAGTACTACTTTATAACGTAAAATATTCTCAATAAAATTTTTAATTAAATAAGAATAAAAAATCTTTCAAAGAATGAATGCACATGGTAAAAGGATGTCATCTGAAAATAGTGTTCTGATTGGTTTCTGAATCATACTGCCCGAGGGCAGTCGGGAGGGTGCTCTACGGACGTTTCGCCAACTCATAATTTTCTTACCCCCACTTGTTGGGCACATACAAATTTTTAAAGTGAAGATTTAACAGGAAACCAGGGGGTAGGAGATTTTAGAGTTGGCGAAACGTCAGTGACACCGTCGGGAGATTCAGAGTGGTCATAAAATAATTACTCTACTTTAAAAATATCTACAGTCGAAACTATTAATTATAGACGAACTATCAATTAGACAAAAATAATAATAAGGAAATATTTTTTTCTGCTCCCCTGTGTCAGAATACAGATTCCGCCTATACATGTCATATTATGTCATGGAGTTATCATATCATATCATGTCATGGAGTTAAAAGGGAAAAATAACTCTTTTTAATTCAATTTTCCGAAAAAAATCCCACTCTTTTGTGAAAAGGCAAAATATGTATTACTCCCTAATATTCTATTTCATCCTTCTACCCTCCAATAAACGCTTTCAAAATGGGTCTCATGCATGGCCGCTATACATTTTTCTCAATTTAGGAATATATAATCTTAATAAGATTATTAATCAAACTAAAATAGAATGTTTCGCATTTTTCTGCGCCGCCCACCTTCCCCAGTCTCGGGTCCCAAATTACGCCATCGGGTGACCCATTCTGGGGAGTATGAGAAGGAAAACTGTCATTGTTTAATCTAACTCTTTAAAACATTTTCACGCTATTATTCAAAAAATAAAAGGCTACCCTCTTATGTTCTGTTTCATCCTTCCAACTCCCAAAGCTGAGTTATGCTTCTCAAGATAGACAACCCGAGTGTCCCCATCACATTTTTTTTTAATTCTGAAAAGCTCATAAACTGGATAATTACTCTTTCCCTCAATAAAATATAATTTCAACTTTTTCTGTCCCACTCATTATCCCCGATAATGAAAGATATTTACTTTCACATTTCCGGTTCTATACTGTACATGGAACCAACTTACATTGATTTCCATGTTATTTCACTAAAATAGACCCTATTTTGTCTAAAATTATTAGAAAGAACTTCAACTGTTACATATAACCCTACATATAACATAAAGCGTTCCTACATCCAATGTAAGGAACGCTTTTCTAAATGAGTGTTCCGCATGTCAACCATCTGTCTCCTTTATATGCACCACATTTGACTCTACTAAAAGCAGAAAATTTTGAATTTCTACTTCCACTAAAAGTATCACAACTGGAATATTTTTTCTGTCCCTCTCAACCTCCCTAATCGCAGGTCTCAGATATCTACCATGGTATTTCGTAATGTTAAGTGTATAAAGGGAAAAATTAACTTGAAATGTGTGCTCCTTCATGAAGAAGTTTTTAAACGGCCTAAAAGTTAAGAATTTGACTTTATAATATTGTTTTCTACACCATTTCCCCCCCTATTTGAAATGAGAACCGTTCGAAAATCGGTTTTATGGATTTTTCCCATCTTTGGTGTCAATTTACAAAACATTCAACCGCAGTTTGGTGCCAAAAAAAAATTGTTTTTAATTAGTTATCACAGAATTTCGAGTTTTTTT
This sequence comes from Tetragnatha montana, assembly GCA_963680715.1. NCBI lineage: Eukaryota > Metazoa > Arthropoda > Arachnida > Araneae > Tetragnathidae > Tetragnatha > Tetragnatha montana. The sequence goes on from OY796677.1 coordinate 28,246,662, forward strand.
CCTGCCCCTCCCCTATGCCTAGTGAGCGTTTCCAGACTTCTACTATCGTAATACTTTCTCGCCTGAGAGTAAGGAAAAGAATGTTACCTCTCATGAAGTTAATTTAAGACTATAAACATGATCCTCAGAGAAAATAAGCATACAAATTTTTACATTCGACTTCATCCTTTCACCCCTTTGACTGGAGGGAACTGATCCTTTCCAAACTCTATATTCTGTGAGTCCTCCCTCACCTCTCTTGTATTATGGCGCATTTGAGCGAATTAAATGAATAAAAGGAACCATTTTGACTTTGAAACACAACATCAAAACTCGCGAGTTTTCCCTCCTCTGTGCCTATCTTACCATCGCCTGCCCCAGACCAAAAGTGTCCATCATCGCAATTCGGAATCTACAGATTCTAAGGAGCAAAATTGTTCCTAATGGTTTCACTAAGCTTCTTCACGAAAAAGCGCTCGAAATGTATAGTTAGAAAATCCCCTAAACAAAGCAAACAATTAAACAAATAAGTATTTGAAAAAAAAAAGCGCCAATTCAGAGATAAGTCGCCAAATGTATTTAAGCCAAATTCAATTTGGGGCTCTGACCGATACAAATCTTTTGCTATCAAGAGATAACTTACTGGATTTTTCCCAAATTTTAAGAATTTTTGGGGGGTCTGTTTCTTGACGCAGAGATGTGAAACTTTATATTTAGGGGTTATGGAGGGTGATCTTTCAGAATAAAATATAATATTTGAGGTCTTCCATAGGAAAAAAGAAAGTTGGTGCTTCGTTCGATATGAAGACGACCCCTTAAGGACTCGAAATTTTTTTTTGTCAAAAGAATACTTCAAATGATGAAAAATGGTACCTTATTTCTCTTTGTATCTTGAGCCGTTCCGGAGATAAAAAATCTGAGTCGATTTTTTTTTCCAGTACTGTACCTCATTTTTTAATGTATAAAAAAACTACGAACGTTTGTTAAAAAAAACACAAGAGTCTCCATTTTTAAACTTATGTACACAGTACCTACTATTGCAAGCTTACAAATCTTGCCGAATTCATTTTCTACATCCCACGATTTCAATCTGCCAAAGTAAACAGTAATTCCCTCAGGATAGAGATTTCCAAAAACATCACAAAAAAAAACCGTTTATTATTATCGTTATACGGACTGGAGGGCAAGAGCAGTTTTCATTCATTAGACCTCGCTATGGGGCTGTAATTAAGACTGACAGAGAATAAACCCACTAAGCATTTCAGACTCTCGAAGACGGCTTGAGAGATAACAGACTAACAAAAACGGAATGGAGTGAGAGTATAAACAGGCTTAGGCAAAGACTGAGAGGATTTTAACTGCCAAGAGAAACTGTTATTTTTCACACTTAAGTAAAATAGGGTTTTAAAAGTTGACGTTAAAGATCTTTCCGGATGCATTAAGGGTCAGTCACTAATTAAGCAGAAGTATTTAAAAGATGCAGATATTTTTTAAGCTGTGTGAAGGGTGTTTTACTTTCAACTTTTACTTTGGAACTTTTTCATACGCTTTCTTGCATTGTAAGAAAGCATTCTTTAAAACTTTCGCGGGAATGAATTTTTAAACAAATGAATCAAAACAAAAATGGAAAACTTCTAAGTTTAACAATTGGTAAGCAAAATTATTCGGAAAACAAGACTCGCTTAATCTGAAAAACTCTAACGGTAACTCTGGTTGATTGGCCATCTTGAAATTCTCAGAAACTGCCAATGGCTCTTTTGCCTCCGAAAATGCAGTTAGTAAAGATCGGTATGGAGAATTTTTATGTTCTGAGGGGAAACATGTTGTTTGGAAAAGAAAGAAGGTTTATATTTGGAGCGTATTATTCCAAGTGTGTGTGGATGATGGAGTATTTTTTCGATAAAATTTTCGATTTTTCTGATGCTGTTTTAAAAATCTTGGGATATTTATTGTGAAACCAAACATGGAATGCGGATGCGGAATCCAATATTTTCCTCCCATGTTTTTATTTCGAGTTAGTTTTGGGATTGTTGCTCAAAATCACAAAATTGCCATGTGTAGATCGTGTATATAGAAGAACTGCTAAAGGGGGGAAAGTTGAACGAAGAATAATCAAGCTATTTCATACTATTTTTATTCAAGATAAGCGAAAAAAAAATTGAATTATACATGTCTTTCGTTTACTTTCAGAGTAAAATGTATGGACCATGAAAAATTAGTTTTATTACAAAAAATTACTCTAAAATTAGTTTTATTGTTTATGTATTGATTTCCGAAAGATAAATTTATTGAATAGGATTTAAATTTAAAAGAATTAACCTTTTAAACTTAAAAAAGGACACTTAAAACTTAGCTAATAAATTTTGAAATAATTCTAATTTGAATTCAAAGTATTTTTGGGAATGATTTTAATATATTATAACTATTTTGTTTTAAATCAAATATAAAAAAATATTTTTAAATAGTTTGTTAGTTATAGCTAGTTATTATAATAGTAGTTATAGCTTTTTGTTATTAAATTAATCGAAACAATTGTAAAAAATCCAAATTTTAACAAAACTATATTTTTTAAAAATCCCTCAATGCTTTTTTAAGAATAGGAATAACCTATGAATAAAGAATACAATATATTGTTCACCAAGGAACCTTAGTCCTTCCAGGTGAAACAATAATACTTATATCGGCATAATTTCTCTATACGAAATGAAACACAACTGTTCAAAAAATTAATGATTCGCATCCTTAAAAACCTCCTTGACACTGAAACTATTTAAGACATCTAAGCACATTTCAAAAGACCTAAATAAAGTCACTGTAATAGTCACACAATTACCACTAAATGATTCGTGGTGAAGTCTCTTAAATTACGAAGAGGTTCCTGTTTCGTCAAGTACCACGAAGCACCTCCCTGGATTTATTAAAACGCTGTGGTCACCGTAATGGTCATATGGCGTGCCTTGCGTGTGTGACAAAAGGTGCTTCGATAAGCAACAATGCAGACTGTTGTCAAATTCCCAGAAAATACTACGAGCGGTCTATTATGGGCCATATCCATGTCGTGGGATGAATACAAGTTTGGGGATTCATTAACATCTTTGGATCAAAGGGAAACCGGGTGGTCACAGTTACCACAATATGTAGAAGAAATATTCAATACTCTTGAAAACATTGGAAATCTTTATCATTTGGGTACATTGGACATCAATGACATTTGTATTGGAAATGAGCTTACTGGCAAAAGAACTATTGGTTTGGGAAAAATTCATTGGCTGTACCAGGCGTAAAGTATTAAAATCGCTGTTACGGTTTTAGGAGGCAAAAAAACTGATACCTTTGGGGATTAGATACTGTGTTTCAAGAATAATATTTAAGCAATTAAAAGCATTACATTTTCTCTTGACTCTACTACATATGTTTATTTTTTACCGGTGGTTTTGTAAACGTTTTTGTTTGATATAATAAAGATTATCATTATTTAATTCGGTACCTAAAGTTTATTAGATAACTGAGAAAGACACTATATTTCTTCTTATCTTTATAAGTGATATTTTAATATCCCCTGAAAAGAATTTTTGAATGAATGCAAAAATTAATACTTAAAGGTTTAGCAAAGGGTTAATGGCATTTTTCGTAAAATACAAAAGAAAATGGTATGCAAATTAAAAATAATAGTTGTCGCTTTCGTAAAAATTACAAGAATGTGAATAACTTCAGTAAAATAAAAATAACCTAATTATGCAAACTGGTGTCTTGGAAAAAGAAAATTTCTTAATCAAAATGCTCTAAACACCGTTATTGAGTAACTTTATTCTCAAACAAGTTTCTTATGTATTATTTCTTTATAATATTGATGGTTTGAAAATGAGTAAGGAATACATGAGTTGAGAAGTAACAATTTTCATAATTCCATCGTATTATGGTATAAGTTGTCATGAAGGAGATTTCAATTAACGTATTTAAATTATTTTAAGAACAAATTATGAATACAATAGAAACACTCTAACAAAAGAACACTCTCAAACAGACATCAAAGTACTTTGAAACAAAATGAATATCGACTAAATAAAGAAAAGAATCTACAGAAAAAATCTGAACCTTGGATCCAAGTCATTTTATTCCAAACTTCTCTTTCATTAACAAAAAAGCTCATAAAATATAGCACACCTAAGAGAAATCTCCATTCATTTCATTAATTAAAGATTTCTTAATTTCTTAACAGCGAAGTACGAAACCAATCAGAGATAATTACCATCTTTCAGATAATTAAAATCTAGATTGAAAAGAAAATTAGCATTGGCTTTAATTTAGCTCCTTATGCTTCTTTGATATTCGACTGGGTATTTGATACACAAAAAAGAGAAAATAGAATGTTTCTAATCATTAAAGAGATGTGTAGGAAAGTAACTTTAAAACCTAAATAGTAATGGATGTTTAGATAATTTAAAGCAGATTTGGGAAAGGCAAATACTTAAAATGTGTTATTACTGTTAATGTGTTGATGAAGACTGTTAGGAAAGTGGTTTAAAAATAAATATCAGGAATAAAAACTAGATCTACGTAAGAATTCAAACTATCATGAATAAATTATTTAAAACTGAACAAACATTTATTATTTGCTGATGTTAAAAAAAAGTTTAAAACTATTTCGTATGCAGGAAGGTTTTTAATTTCAGCGTTGTTTAGTTTAAAAATGCATCATGCAAAAGTTTTTGAAAAAAAAACCCAAGTCGTTTTACAGAAGACTTGTAAGAATATGATGTAAGGACAATTCAATTCACTTGAATGTAAATTAAAATAATTATTTTTAAATATTCTTTATGAGTTACACAAGGCATTTTTTATTTCCATAATTCTAATTTTCGTAGAAAGTGTGAGCCTCGCTTCGTAGTCTTATTTAGAATGCATTTTATTCTTAAATATTACAGAAAAATTAAACATATGAATATGTTTTTATGTTGAGCTGAGAAAAAGTTAAGGCTTAGTACAAATTCCAAATAAAATCCTTACATTGCTCAAGAGCTAAATAAAAAATGGACTTTTTCTCGAAGCTATAGTTCTTTGAGCATTTTCTATGATTTGAGCGCATTGAACGAGCAAGGATTGAATTCTATTCATTCTGATTACTTTTGCTGTTTAATTTGTGGGGATTCCAGTTTCCACTTTCCGCTACTAAAATATATAAAGTAAAAAAAACCAGCAACATTCTTTGTGGGTTTCGATAACAAAAGATCGCATGACATAAAATAATTAAAAAAAAAACAGAGTTACATTTTAGGGCAAAAATATAAATTTTTGTCCTTAATTAGGGAAAATGAGCTTTCATCTTGTAATTCTATGAGGTTGAAGTTATAATGAGTGGACCGTAATGGTTCCAAAGTTAGGCTTAGTGGTCTGCGTATTACTATAAGTTGGGATGGGAACCTTTGGTATAAAGGAACCCAAATCTTCTGGAATCTTTAATTTTGGACTTACGCCATTGTCATTCTGAGGCCTCTAGAATATTCAGACAGACTTGGCTAGCATCGATTTGAGGGAAGCGTGCGATATAATGGGATAGGGTACAAAGGGTATTTATCATTCAAACGGGACGTTATGCCCGGTATGTCCCAGGCGAGCCTGTGTTGATGTATACTCTATATGTTGTGTTACTCTATGACATTATGGAAATACTACTATACATTTCTTTGTTTTAAAAACAAGTCTAATATATTGTCTAACAATAAATTTATTTTTATTTCCTTATGAATGGATAGTGATTTGTGAATCAATCAACAACTCAATATACTTTTTGTATATGAAGCGTAAAATCACGTTCCCCCTAAACTTATTTATTAGGCCGTTTTTATTTTTTTCCTCTCCAGGTGAGTAATGAAAAGGTAAATGCAGGTAATCTAAAATAGAATTAATTTTTTTTCTTAATGTGAACATTCGTTTTATAAAACACGAACTTATAAGTCTTTTGATTCGGCAGTAAAAATTGAGACTTTTAAAAAAAATTATCTGGAAATAATAATCAAAATTGCATTGCAATGCAAAGTGCACCGGTGAAAACCCGGTGTTTGTCCAACTTTAACAATTTTAAGATGAAGATGATAAAAAACCGCTTTTTAACTTAAATCGATTTAAAAAATTCTCTCACAATTTTTTAAACAACTGGAATCTCGAAAAGACAAGAACATTGAAAAGAAAAAACTTCTCCAACTCCGAATTCTCTGCAATTACATAAATCACGTTTAAAAGATTCAAACAAACTAAGTCACCAAAAAAAGACCCAGGAAATAGAGGGCAACGACTCGAACGTACCTAATTGATCATTCCAATTCCCAAAAGCTAATTAGGTGGGCATTGTCTGCAGGACGTTAAGCAGTCCAGACACACGTCTATACTGCTGCTGGATTTTTTTTTGTGGGCCTTCTGGTTCAGACGACGGATTCACCAAATGGAGAAAGCAGGAGATAAATAATGCAACTCCGGAAGTTCCCGGACTTTAAGTCCAATCGATGCTCTGGGCTGATGATCGCGGTAAATGGGAGAATTGATCCTCAGGTTTCATGAGGATAAATCGCAAATGGTAATTGGAGGGATAGGAAAAGAAATCACAAGGTGATTTTTTTAAGTACTATACCTCAACGACACATTGCGCATGCACGCACACAAATGATATTTTTAGTATTTTACTGTCCAAAAATATCCAAGTAATCATATTGACGTTTTTGTAAAAAAAAAAAAAATTATCGTAAACCTGGATTCAATTCCGTTAACGGTCCCGCTTAAAATTGCCAAGCTGTTTTGAACGCCATATAGTATTCAAATATCGACAAACTTTTATGGTTTATATTGATATAACTAAACAGTTATTGACATAACTAATCATTTTAATAATGTATAAGTGTTAAATTATTTATATGGACGATGAGAAAGGAGAAGCCCTTTCCTTGCCTTTCACTCACTGTTTTTTTTTATCTTTCTTGAAATTTCTCCTTTCTCTCTTTTTATTTTTTTTTTCTTCTCGGGGCCTTTGAGAGCCCCTGCGACTCGTATCGAGTCCATCCAATAAAACTAAATTTCTCACCAGTCCCAGATATGGCGTCCAATACCATTTTTGCCTTAATGGTTCCTTTTTTTCCTTAATCTCTTTGAATTTTGTATGAGGTGAGAGTGTGAGAGAAAAAGCAAATGAGGTAAATAGAGACAAACCGAAGATAAGACAAAGAGGTCCTATATTTCTCTATTACTGTTCTTACTATTATTGTCTCATCCTCCCTGTATCCCTCTTCTTGTCTCTTTCTTTATGTTTCGAAATATGGCAAGACCTTCCAGATACTGGTGTCGAGAATTGGTCATAATGTTCTTAAGCCCAATTTAGTAGTAGCTGACATGCCAGTGGTCACGTTGCTAATGGCATGCTAGTGGAATTATTTGACCTCAGCACATCAACGTGTCCTGTTTATGAACGTTTATGTCTCGAATGATTATTATCTCTTTTTCAGCCGTTAAAAATAATTTTAATGTTATACACCACCAAAGCGTCCTTCTATCAAGGACGCTTTTGCTGGACCATCCAGTAACTGGAAAGATTCTCGGTCCAGTTTCTGTTTCCACGGTGCTAGTCACTAAGCATACCTTGAAGAAAGCTCAACTAGCACACCGATTAGCATTGTGTAAATAGACGACATTAGTGTGACGTCACTTGCTTGTTTGGAAACGTGTTGATTTCAATGTGATTGGTTCCGTGATTGAAAGTAAATCCGTACAGATCCAATCACGGATGGAATCAACGTTTCCAAACAAGCAAGTGACGTCATGACTAATGTCGTCTATTGGGCTGGTTAGAATAAAAATGGTATAAGTCCACTGAACGTATTTTTGAGTGATTGAAGGTTTTCTGTAACCAGTGTCTGTAGTTGTACCATGAGATTAGACTGCTCTTAAAAGGCCACTCATTAAACTTTTGACTTGGGTGACTAAAGTTTGTCTGTCCGCGCTTGGCGGTGGGAAGCGGGGAAATCCATGATGGAGTAGGGGTGTGGAAAATCAGGGTAGCTGGCTTTGGCTACTAAGCACCCCAATCTCCGAACTCCTTCGAAGGAGAGGGAAGGGAGGTGGAGAGAAGTGACCAGTTTGGTGCTCATTCCATACCTATCCAACCCCAAGGAGAGAATAGCTTATTCCCCGTTTGGGTTTACCATTACTGCCTAGCCGGGGCAGACAGACTTTACCACACTAGATAAAAGATCTAAAAAGAAATCCAAATTCTCAAATTTTGCGTTTTGGATTTTAACCCACATTCATTCAGAGCAGCTCCTGATGTATCGATCTCCAGAAAAAAATGAGAGAGAGGGGGGTACTCACCCGTCCCAGGTATGACGACGTTCATGAGGCAGAGCACGACGGCGACCGGCAGCGGCATGTGCGGTATGGCCTTGCGGAACTGTCCGTGCTTCTCGCGGATGCTCACGATCTCCAGCTTGCCGGCCTCCGCGGTGCCGACGGAGAGGGCGGCGCGGTCTGCCGGAGGGCACGCCGAGGGCCGCGGCGAGGGCGTGTGCCTGAAGGCGCTGGACGGCACCGCGCCCAGCCGGATCCCAGGCTCCGTCGAGTCCGCCGCGTTGGGGCAGCGACACAGCCCGCCCAGGTCGGCGCCCAGCAAGGGCCGCTCCGGACGCTTGGGCAGCCCGCAGAAGCCGCACAACTCCGAGCTCAGCGAGGTCTCAGCCTCCTCCACGAAGCTCTGGTCCGAAGCCATCTTCACCTTCCACTCATACAACTGGATGGTCTTCCTTGTGGCGAAGTTATGAATAACGTTCGGTATGGGAGAGTTCACCTTCTAATCATATGCACGGCTGACAGCTGTTATTGGATGGTCTTCCTTGTGGCGAAGTTATGAATAACGTTTGGTATGGGAGAGTTCACCTTCTACTCATATGCACGGCTGACCACTGTTATTGGATGGTCTTCCTTGTTGCGAAGTTATGAATAACGTTTGGTATGGGAGAGTTCACCTTCTACTCATATGCACGGCTGACCACTGTTATTGGATGGTCTTCCTTGTTGCGAAGTTATGAATAACGTTTGGTATGGGAGAGTTCACCTTCTACTCATATGCACGGCTGACAGCTGTTATTGGATGGTCTTCCTTGTGGCGAAGTTATGAATAACGTTTGGTATGGGAGAGTTCACCTTCTACTCATATGCACGGCTGACAGCTGTTATTGGATGGTCTTCCTTGTGGCGAAGTTATGAATAACGTTTGGTATGGGAGAGTTCACCTTCTACTCATATGCACGGCTGACCACTGTTATTGGATGGTCTTCCTTGTTGCGAAGTTATGACAGGTGAATAGCGTTTGGTATGGGAGAGTTCACCTTCTACGCATATGCACGGCTGACAACTGTTCTACAGTCTTCCTTCTAATGAAGTAAGTAAAGCTTATGGTCTTATGACAGGTGAATAACGATCATCGGTGAAAACGGTATGAAGAGTAAGAAGTAGTGTGAGAATTCACATTCACCTTCCACTCAAAACGGCAACTACATTCTTGACTAGAAATAGTTTCACAAAATCATCTAACTCATGCCATGTGATGAAAGAATGACAAACTGGCGGGGGGAAAAATCTTCCAAGTGTGAATAAAGAGAAAACAGCCGATTGTTTTAAACTCGGATTTTTCTCATTCAATCCGTAGAATGTTACAGTTGAAAACAGCTGATTCAAATAAATGAATCTATGCCGGGTCTCTTAGCAAAATAAAATCAATTCATAGAATGAGAATGAGTAAGGATGGTGAAAGATCTTTTGTAAAAATTCTAGCAACTCCAGAAATTAAGATAAATATGATTTTAGAAGGAGGGAAATATTTTTGATTGGGGATTTTCTGGATTTTACAGGCATAAATGTTATTTCCTTAAACTTAAAAAATTCATTAAAATGTTGTCACTTTTAGAAAGTATTAAAACATTATCAGCTTAAGTCTATAACGATTCCAAAGGCCTTTTTATCCTCTATTATTTTTTATTTTCTAGCAAATAACTTATGCAGACGAAAACTGTGTACCAATTTATTTAAACTTGAGCTCGTAAATTTTTCCGTGAAAATGTTTTAGAAAGTAGTTAGCTCAATCATAAAGGTTTTAAATTTATAAAAAATACTTTTCTCTGATAGAAAAATTTCTCTTAAATTAATTCTTACTAATTTAGTATTTTAAAAAGTAAAAAATAACGTTTATGACAACTTACATTAAATTAAGAAAATCGCTAATTCAATTAAATATAATAAAAGAACGATGAAAAGTTTAGCTTTTGGAAAATTATAGAACTATTCCTACAATTGTAAACTTTGAAACAAAGTACAATGCAATAAAAGAGCACACCTTAATATTTTTAAAAGAGAGTAAATGAGAACTCAATTGAAAAGAAATTTTCAACTTTCATCCACTCATGGAGCATTGAATCAACAAGTGGATTTAAGAATAATCCTCTTTTATAACGCCTAGTTCTATTGATTTTGATCCGAGTATCTTCACAATCCGACGAATTCAAAGTAAAAATATTCCACAACTTTATAAAATTCACTTTTTTTAGAATTCAAAATTCTTCTTTTGGTTAATATTAAATGCACTCTTTAATAAAAAAAATCTTCGAAGCTATCCAAACTGAATCTTGCAAACGATATCTGTTGTCAGCTGTAATAACAAACGTTGTCAATTTTCATCCAATAAAAACACTTCTCCTTTTTCGCACACGTTTCAGTTTAAAATGCATAGGTCTTTTTCCAGATGCTAATAACAAATGCAAACAATTCTCTCACTCGGGATAGCAAAATCCAAAACCTCGTTTCACTCGGTAACCGTTTCGTTTTGCGAACGCATCCCCAAATGCACGAGGATTCTATTCGATCCAATCACCGGCCAGCTCCATTTTCCTAGGATTCTAGGAGTTTATTTATATCAGTGATCTGCCGAAACCGTGGCGCGGAATCATCTGGGAGAATCGTCTGCTCTGTAGTTTAGCTCTTGATTCTGCGGCAGCGCTACCTGGTGGTCCATGTTAAAAGTTTCATCACGGAGCGAATGGATGGAGGAGCAAGAGCAAAAAATGGTTTTCGGTCAATTTCACGGGAAAGTTGACACAAAGACTAAAATTAAAGATATTATTTTTTTCGTTCAAATTGACCATTGTGGGGACAAAACCGACAAATAATGCCTGTGAGGTCGGAATTTGAAGGGGATCGAGTACCAAGGTTTATCGAGGATATCAATACCTCATTTGAGATAGTTTTCCAAATTTAAGAAAAAAACCCTAATAATTGTAATATATTTGAGTCTTTATAATGATCCATCTCATAATGATCTTTTTAGTTAAATTTGCTCAGTTTTATTCATAGAGGAAAAAGAGAGAAGTGCATGAGCATTCCCATTGAACACTGCACGGCATGAAAGTTCGACAGTGAAAACAATTTCCAGTAAAACCGCCGTCCGTGATGGAGGTCATCCCTCAGGTGTTGTGGTATTTGGCGGTCTTTCTGGAAATTATCTAGTCACTCTTTAGGGTCATTGCTCACTCTACTACTATCTCTCTTTAATCTATGTTTTGTCAATTTCACCAGAAAGGTAGGTGTCCTACAATGAGCAAAAATTAGGAGCACAGACATACTTAAAATATTTAAAACAATGCAAAACGGATTCTCTTTCTGAGGAAAGGGAAAATGCTGTAAAAATGTAAATAATATTAAAAGGTACGTATACGTGGTAACTATTTCCGGTCGATACTATATGTGTGTCGGAACTTTCTACATCAATAATGTGAGTAATCATTGCGTCAATTGAAAAGAAAATTAATTTAATTGAGTCGTATCTGTTGTAGTTGTAGTTATTTAGGGATCCGTGCAAAATTTTTTTGGGACGCCTGGAAAAGGTATAACTAAATGTACATGCTAACTGGTAGTAGATCAAAATTATTATAATTAAAAAAAAATCGAATTATAATATGAGTATACCTATTACAAGATAAACATTTAATTTTTAGTTAATTTTCAAAATTGGCATGTGACAATATTAAACTTAATTACTCATAACATACGGAACATTTTACTCATAAAACTTACTTTATAAAATTTTTTATAAAAAAAAAATCATAAAAATTGTTTTTTTATAAACAGTCAAAAGAATTATATCAAATTAAACCTTGTAAAATTATCTTTAAAACGAGAGGTGACACCAACATTTTATTCATAAAACTAATTATATAAAAAATTTTATAAAAAAATTCTTTTTCGTAAACACATCAAATAAAACTTTAGGTAAATTCTTGTAAAATTCTCTTAAAAACGATGGGTGACGCTAACATTTTAGTAAAACTTATTACATAAAAACTATTATAAAAAATCAAAATTTTTTTTTGTAAACAGTCAAAAACTTTATATGAAATTAAACCTTGTAAAATTCTCTTTAAAACGAGGGGTGCCACTAACATTTTATTCATAAAACTAATTGTATAAAAAATTTTACAAAAAAAATCACGAAATTTTATTTCCTTTGTAAACAGTCAAATAAAACATTAAATCAAATAAAATCTTGTAAAATTCTCATAAAAACAATGGGCGACACCAACATTTTATTAATAAATCTTATTACATAAACACTATTATAAAAAATCAAGATTTTTTTTTCTCTTTGTAAACAGTCAAATAAAACATTATATCAAATAAAATTTTGTAAAATTCGATGAAAGGGAGAATTTAAAAAATGATGGGTGACACTAACATTTTTTAGTAAAACTCATTACATAAAAATTTTTACAAAAAATAAAATAAAAAATTGTAAACAGTCAAAAACTTTATATGAAATTAAACCTTGTTAAATTCTCTTTAAATCGAGGATTTACACCAGTATTTTATTCATCATAAAACTAATTATACAACAAATTTTATAAAAAAAAATCACGAAATTTTTTTTTTCTTTGTAAACAGCTAAATAAAACAGTATATCAAATAAAATCTTGTAAAATTCTTTTTAAAACAATGGGTGACACCAAAATTTTATTAATAAAACTTATTGCATAAAAACTATTATAAAAAATAAAAAAAAAGTTTTTTGTAAACAGTCAAAAACTTTGTCGAGACATACTTTCTTATATTAGACCAGGGTAGAAGCCTTTGAAAATGGTTAAAAGTGAAAAAAAATAAAAGTAGGATGACGCCCATTGGAAAAGGAAGAGAATATAACAAAAAAGAAAGGAAATATAATTTAAAGGCGATCTGAGGTCGGGAAGGTGAAGGGGGCGGAAAAAAGGGGGGTTTTAAGGGTAAAACACGATTTATCTCGATTTCCGGCAAAACTACAAGTCCTATGGAAAAAATTTAAATGGCAATGTTGTAGGTAATAAAAAGATCTACAACTTTTGTATTTACACTTTTTTCATATAACCTCAAAATTTATGTGAAAAATTCAAATAACTAAATTTTTGGTTTCTTATTTTTATCTCTTACAAAAAAAAATTTTTTTTTCACGAAATTTGGTGAAAATTTACCTTTTTATGTCCCAAACACACGGTAATTTTTTTATTTAAAATGTTTATTTTTTCACCTTATTTTGACCTAATATCGAAAAAGAACCATAATTTTCAATCGAAAATTCTCAAGTCAAAATATCTGCTTTTTTTAAAAAAGTTGGTGGGCTATTTGTTCGTTGAAATCTCTACTTTCTGATGGTGTAAAAAATATACATTACTATGGTAAATGTTCTCAGACAAATCATAGAAACGAAAAAAACTAGAATCCGAAATTTTTTTTAATCATAGTTGTGGTAAACGCACCAGTACCCGGACAGTTAAGAAAATTTAAGGAAGTTTTTTTTTGTTTCTTTGCATTTTCTGAGAACATTTACCATAGTAATGTATATATTTTTTTTTGTTTCAAAAATTATTGACCCTGGCCTATATGCTACGGGCAATGGGATAAATCCGGGCATTACTAATAATGCCCGGTTTATCACTTTGCCCGTAACCCGTAACATACATACCAAGTTTGGTACATACACAGTACACACCCATATACCCAGAAAGATATATATATATATATATATATATATTAGGGTGGCCCTTATTTTTCAAAGTCGGAATTTTTTTCCAGCCCCCCCCTTAATTTTTTCCCTTTTACTATGAAATGAAAGTGTGCATAAGGATTTTCCGATATTTTAATATTAACACGTGCCTCATCGCGGTTGAAGTTTGGCCATAGCGCGCCATGTTAATAGTATGGCTTATTACGGGAATAACGTCTCCGCTCGCTTCCCCAAGAGCAGAATGACGGACAGATAAAATTTGAGGAAGGAGCATGTGTCATGAAGGAATGTAGATAAAAATAAGAGGAACTTGAGAAAAGTTAACAATTTTAGCATTATTTAGATCCAGGAAATGAATATGAGAAATAAAAAGATTTTGTTGTCTGAGGGAGCAGAGCTAGATTGTTTAGTTGGTGTGTCATTCACCTCATAAGAGAAAACTTTCCCATTCCCTTTTTCTCTCCTCGACTTTTGAAGTCCCCGGCACGATGGGGGTGGGCGAAAGACAAAACAGATGACCCCCCCCCATCTTCCCGAATCCTCCAGGGGGTGAGTGATTTAATAGTATGGAGTTCAGGGAGGGTCAGAAAGTGTCTGGGAAAAATAAAAGCTGCCACACCGCAGTATTTTAAAACTAGTCTTCTTTAGCCTTGGTTTCTGTTAGTTGTGCAGTTATGTCCTCTAATTTAAGAAGTAGTGATAAAAAAATATATTTGATTGGAAAAGTATGCCATCAGATAACAGGAATGCTTGGCAGTGCGAGTGTGTCTCATATTTTTGGGAAAAAGCAAAGAATCCCTACAAGACATTTAAACAAATGCACAGATAAAGTTATGAAGATGTATTCCATGACGAAGTTTACAACTAAATGCTTGTGATCCGTCAGACTCCCAGAAAGAATTAGAACAGGCGTTTGTGGATAACCTGAGCAATCTCTTTGATGTTGCATCCGCGAATGCGTTGGAAATATTAAAAATTGAAGTAGATAGACAATTTTTACAGAATCAACGAAAGCCGGGTCGAGTGGGATGTTTAGGTGGAATTGATGTAAAGCTGGCAAAGCGCGAAGAAAAAGCTTTACAAAGATTAAGTAACCAAGAGAAGAGACAGGCCAAGGCTCTCAATTGTTCCGAGACGATTCATGACCGAGAATCATTTGAGGAATCATCATTATCTAGTATTGAAGAAATTTCTGATGATCTAACAGTAGCTTCAAGAAAGCAATACCCGAACCCCGATTGCAAAAAGTCTACTCTTAAGCGTAAATTTGAATGCTAATTGTTCCAAAAAAGTGAATTAAATCTTTCATATTTTTAAGATGTTAGTTAGATTTTTATTAATTTGTTAGAATATATTCTACTACAAATGCATTTAAAGTATTAATTTTCAAACTAGAACTTTTTTAGAATTGTATGGTAAGTGTAAATAATTATTGTTTTATGTTAAACAATTTTGACCTATATGTTTTTGAAATTTATTTTCAATAAATACACTTTTTGTTAAATTTTTTTATTTTTAACTTTTTTAATATACTAATAATATTCTTAAGTCATATTTCCATCTTCTTTACTCATAAATATTCGAAATTAATGAAACTATCTGTCATTTTCCTCCTGAGGAAGTTAGCGGAGACGTTATTCCCGTAGTAAGCCATACTATAACTATGGCGCGCTATGGCCAAACTTCAACCGCGATGAGGCACGTGTTAATATTAAAATTTCGGAAAATCCTTTTGCACACTTTCATTTTATAGTAAAAGGAAAAAAGTTAAGGGGGGGCTGAAAAAAAATATCGAAATTTTTTTTCCCCATTATAATAAGGGCCACCCTAATATATATATATGTTTCCGCTAAAGTGGAAAATTAGTTATTCTACAGAATATCAAGGTAATCTATAGATTAACTGATTTCCATCGTTAATGTGTGGATATTACAGTTTTTCGCATTTTACCTAGGAAATCTGCACTATAACGGCCTCTTAAGTTAGTTTAAGAGCCAGTGGAGCAAAAAAAAAATTAAAATATAGTTACTCTAAACTAAAACAACCTTTTTATATTTTTATATATAAAACGAGAATGGCTTGGCTGGCAATTATATTTATATTATAGGAAGAATAAGAGAACAACATAGTTTGCAAATAAAGTGAAATCTGTAATTAAGAAATAAATTAACATTTTCTTTCGTGAATACTGAAAATGAATTACATACATTCGTGTCCAAAAGTTAAGGATAATTTACATGTTGGGAATAATGACACAAACCTTAGTTTCTTATCAATGAAATTCATATTCGACATATTTAATTTAAACAATTCGTCTAAAAGGTACGTCAAAACGTTTTTTTTCAGCATCCCGTGCTTGAAGATCACTTAAAAATCCGCTTGAATCCGATTTTCGTGACAATTGTATTTTGAAGGTGGGATTCCGAGTAAAAACCACTAGTATAATAAAAGCGGAATAATCTGATTTGATTATTCCGACTTTAATATTGATTATTACTACCAATATTAAATATGGCCATTATTTTTTCTGAAATTAATATAAGGTAAGGGACCCTAACAACGAAGGAAGCACCCTATTTCACGTTTAATTACAATATTATAAATAGTATTCTTAGTGTGAAGAGGAACGGAATATTTAAGTTTTTTTCTAAGCGGAGTTTTTTAATTCTCTCTTAAGGTTACACACTGTTTAATATTTCAAAAGTATAACTTTAAAAATTTTATTTTTAGTGTGATAAAGAACGGATATATAATGTTTCGTTATCACCCCACAGTTCTCTAGTAGGGTGACATCCTGTTTAATTAATATTTCATTAAAATAATTTTAAAAAATAATATTTTTATGTGAAGTAAGATGATCGTAGTTTTAAAGTTCCAGAGTCACCCCATATTGGAGAATACACCCTGTTTAATATTTTCTTTTCTTTAATTAAATTTTATTAGTTGAGATGATCGGAGTCTTTAGGTTCTGGTGTCACCCCTTCGTTCTCCGTTGAGGCGACATCTTTAATGTACCACTGGTTTTTCGTGTAGACTTTAATTCCCCCCTCCGAATAACAAGTATGATCGACAAGTTGACATTTGTCCCAGTTTTTGTCAGGACCCACTCCCTCCATATCAGAGAAGGAGAAACCTTAGAGAATGTTTATTTTTCTGGATGTGTCTCATTTATTTCAAGAGAGCTTTGGTGTCACCCCCTAGATATCTAGACGGATGGCACCCGGTCCCCCCCCCTTTACACCACTGACAATTTTAGTTTTTCCGCAACACAAACAAATGACGAGGAGAAGCTGCTTTTACAGGCAAAGTAAACTTCCACAGCATACAAACCTAATACAAAGATTTTAGAAACGTTTTTTGCTAATAATAATCATTAAAGCTAATATGAAGTTTGTGAAGGGAACACTTTTGGTAATTGAAATTTTGAGAAGGGTTCGTTTTATTGTATTTAAATTTTGTGAAGGGACAGTTTTTGAGGGGCCCCAATTTCAGGCTGGATCGACCCATGTCTATGAGTGATGGTATCATAGCTAGAGGCCCTCTGTATTAATGGGGTAGAAATCAGAACTGATTTAAATATTTTATTCTGGGCAATTTTAAAGCTGATTTGAAATTTTAAAATTATTTTGATGAGGGTAACTTAAAAAGGAAACTTTTGAGGTGTGTTTAAGAAATTTAAAGTAAATCAAGAAAAGGCACCAATGTTAAAATGAAGTAATTTATTTACACCAACAGAGGTACTAAGGTATTCACAATAAATAAAATGCAAATGCATAAAGAAAAATTATTATGATCAAGTACTCATTTCAAACCTATTCTGTAAATCTTTCATCTATTTACACCTATGAATATCCATTTACATGGTTATTTCTGTGAACACTGTTGTTTCGTTCATTTACGTTCAAACGCAGGCTCGTTTTTTCATACTCTAAAACTTCTTTGATATAAAAGAAAAGAGTCCTGTAATAAAATCATGTGTAAATACATAAAGCTGACAGTTCAAAATTTTAAACAGTCTTGTGGTAAAAGTTATATCAAAGGAATTCATACCCAGAACATTCTGAAACCACTTTGAATTCAACTGGCTCTATTACATCATCATTACATATATACCACATATCCTTGTTTTTTCGCACATAACTGTAGTAATGACCACCATCATTATCGTCCCCTTTATGGCAGACAATAGCATACAAAATATACCTGAAATTTAAAAAAATTAATTAATCTGTAATTTAAAATGGAAGTCTAAAATATAATAAGGTACATTGTTTTAATTGATCCTTGTTTTATTATTTTTATTCAAGATTATTGCAAAATTGGAGAAGATGTTTTTTGGATCAACAGACCTGACTATGAACTTTGAGACATTCTTTAGGGTATTTCACATAAATATTACAAGTATTTACTTACATATTTTTACTAGATTGATATTTCTTAAAACTGTGAGCTCCATTTTCACTCAATGTTGCAGATTTTGCAGTTTCAGGGGTATATGAAGACATATCAAGATATTCTGGAAAAATTATTTGAGTGACTTTCTTTTTTTCTTTTTTCTGAAAAGAAAGTGACAAGATATTAAAAACAACAGTGTTTTTATTCTATACAATGTAAAAATGAGGGTTTAACTAATGGATTAAACACAAGGGAAATGCACTCATCGCCATAAAAACAGTACACCATAAAGGAAAAGGGATATCAAAGCCACATTTTTTCCATGATTACACATGTATAGTATCGAGGTTAATTGATAAAAAATACAGCTTTCCTTGAAGTGATGGGGCCAAGAAAATCAGTAATGAGTTTTGCATCCATGGGTGTCAATAACTTTCGTTACATACACCCGTAATAAGTGAAGAAATGTTGTCTTCCTAGCCGCGTTCACAAGAGCCATTCTACCGGAGGAAAAGCAGAGAAAACCGGTTCTTCTACTACCGCTCTCCCTACGCTAGGGAAAAAGTCACCACACCTATATCGGTTTGAAATTCTCCCCTGGGCTATAGCAGGAGGAAAGGTTTTAATTGGATCAACCTCCTGTAGACGGCGCTCTCACTCGCTTCCCATAATGTATTTCTATGAGCTCACTCGCTTGTCACGGGATTCTTTCTACTGGTAGGACAAGTGCTCTTGTGAATGGGCTATTCAATTTTCCACACGGCTGGTTTTCGGAGATCCCTTTTCCCTTACTTCTTTAGCTCTTTCTCCGGTTGAACAGGTTGGCTCTTGTTGGGGAGGGGGGGTTCTTCAAAATACCACGCTTGATCACAGGGGGGAGGGGAGGCTTAGGGTGTCGTCACATAGTCAAAAAATAACGAAAAAGAGACTTGATTTTGTAAATTAAATTACTGCTACAATAACTTTTACAAAGTTTTTTCTTCTTGATATTATATCGTCGGCTTACAGTCGAAAGGCACTAAGTCACTTATGGAAGATATTTTGAATGCGGTGGAATGTCGCCAACTAACGAGTGGACTCTTGGCGCATCTCTAAAATCTCGTCAAACTGTTTTAAACCAGAAAGAATTCAAACAGTAAAAAGCTTAAATGTTGGTTCGCGATTAATAATTTATTAAATTGAAATTATTTGATCATAATTGAGTTATTTTAGGGATTATAAAAGATTTTATAATTCGATTTTTCAAAGGTTTTATAATAATATTTTATTTTTCATACACTATAACTAGAATGGCAACGGTAAAATGATCGCCAAATTTGGCATAACCTCGTACGGAGTAGTCGAGCAAAGAGTGACTTAGTGCCTTTCGACTGTAAGCTGACGATATTTTCCCCTTGTATGCACGTACTCTTGGTGTCACGAGCAAAGCGCTGTAATAATAAAGACAAACTAAGCCAAATTAACTTTTTTTTAACTTTCTGTTTGCTAAAAATGATTTAAAACCGTATTTATGAACTACTACGTGAAAATTTGAGGGGGAGGGAGGGGTCTTGGCATATACTAAGGGTGGTCACCAAGGGGGGGGGAGGCGGGTCAAAAACAGTAAAAAATAGGTCACGTAGAATGGGTATGTTCCCTAATAAGTAAGCTTGGAGATTGCATGCAACATGTGGTTGAGTATTCTTCTCTTTAGAACTGTCTGCAGGCAAGGCCTGAAGTTAATAGAATGCAAACCCTTAATGGTGCTGGTAAATCATACTGAGGCTGTGAGGGAGTAGAATCCAATGCCTTCCCATAACAATTGTCAACGTACAGAAAAAGTGTGGCAATATCACAAAATGAACAGATGAGAGATCTCTCTCGAACTCACATTGTCATATCCAACCATTCTGGTACTCCAGATGCAGAAAAAAGCGGGATTCACTCATAAACTCGGTGTCCATTCAATATTTTGTGAACTATTGGAAACATGTTTTAAACCCATAGATAAATGAAGCCATGCGAGCCAAACAGGCAACAGCACTCCACAGCTCCTTAGCATGATTTAACAGTACATTTACCAGTCCAAGGTGCACCATTGAGGTTTTACAGCCTATTCTTCATTTATACCTTCAAGCCTTGCCTGCAGACACGTCTCAAAAGAAAAATACACATCCACATGTTGCACACAATGTCCAAGCTTTCTTCTTATCTAGGATGAGAAAGCACCTAACCTGATACACAATGTCCAACCTGATAACAATGCACCAGAAGAACCTGATACACAATGTAACCTGATACACAATGCACCAGAAGAATTTTGACTACGTGGGAAGGAACCAGTGCCTGCCTATCCCCAAGAGCTCATTTAAAGCTTTTGTAACATTTGTTACAAGATAATAGATTTGAGGAGTTATTTGTGAAAAAAAAATCCCCAAAATGAGTCCAACTGAGTCCAAATTGGCCAACGCTTTCTGAAACCCTTGCAAGTACCAAGAATTATAATGAATATAAGAAGAGTATTGTAGTTAAAAGCAGGGTTGTTACATTTAAAACAAAGCAAAAAAACATTGTTTAAAACACTTGTATTTTTTGGCAATTCTTTTTTCTATGAACAGATGGCCATTAGTATAAAACTTAGTATTTCCTTGAGCCGTAGGCTTACTAACTGGACATAGTACTCTACGGAGGCATCTTACAATCATGAAAGTGCTAAACGATCCATTATGTAGAGGATGCAGGAACAGTGAGGAAACTGTTATCCATATTCTGTGTGAATGCGAGAATTTCTCTGGTCACAGATTTGAGCACCTAGGGTGTCATTTGCTCGAGCCGTGGGAGATCCAGGACGTTCCTGTAAGGTCATTGCTGAATTTCGCTTCGGCCACTGGTCTCTTTTAATTAAGGGCAGGGATTTACTTCCAGGGGATAGTACAATAGACCCCAGGTCGCAGTGCTTGGTCCTCCGTGGACCCCCCTAAATAAGTCATAAGTCATAGTATTTCCTTTCAATTGTTTTATTTGATTTTTTTCTAGAAAGTTATTCAATAAAAAATACCAATAAACATTTAAAAATAATATTTTTTTATAATTGACCTGTTCTTTATTGTTTGATTTTAATATTTTAAACGATCAATGCTGCTAATTTTGTCAAAATACGCAATGAACTGAAAAGGACTGAAAGGAATATGAATATAACTTATTAATGTTCAGCTCGTATCTCTTAAACTTTTTAGCAAAATATATCAAAATATCTAATGTTAAAGCTGAAGTTGTTGACATAGTAACATATTTGCAAAACAATCATTGTGCTTCAGGCAAGCTTCATGAAACAGGTGCTAAAAATCTCAAGATGCCATCTGAAATCAGGAGGAGGTTTGTTAATCCATTTTCAATTTTAAAATCTTAATTTAATTTTTTTTTAATCATGGGGTTTATTTTTAGCATTTCTGTGTCGAGGTAAAAAAAAACAATTAAACATTTAAAAAAAAACTTGTTTTTTGTTTTATATGAAAAAAAAGGTTTTTTCCAACCCTGGTTAAAAGTTTTAAGTGCACAACTTATTGAGTGTACTAGAATAGTACAGTAAATATAGGGATCTTTCAACCCGTAGCTGCTAAATATATCAGTCAGTAATGGTGTTTAGTGGGACATGAGCTGCTTCTTTAATTGGAGGGCTTAGAATTAAAGTGGACCAAGTCCACTTTTTGTCATTTTTGAGTTAGCAATGCCATAACAGGCACCAACTATGTAAAATTTCAATGCAATAATGAACCAAGTCCTAGTTCTGATAATATCCACTAAAAATGTTAATTTTAAAAAATGTTAACAGGTAATTTTGTTATGAAGCTTTAACTTTAAACTTCTGTAGCTCAAAAGTAGCTAAAGTGGACTTAGTTCACTTCTATTCTGAACCCTCCAATTCATTAATATCATGCAATAGAGCTTGTACTAAATTTTTAAAAATCTCCTTGACTTAGAAAAAAAATAATTAATGTAGGTGAAAAAATACCAGCATCTTTATTGAGCTCTTCTTTATTGCCATCTTTATTGATATTATTAATTTATTGATTGATTTTATTGACATGACCTACAATTATTCTACTTATAGAGAGCACCAGGCTCACCTTCCAGAATCAACATCATAGACGGCACAGATGGTTTCAAGACAGAATTTCATACTATCAAAGAATTCAGTTCAGAATGTGGTCATAAAGACCACATAGACAATGTTTTTTTAGCTGTCAGTTTGAGCAATTTCCTAATAGAAAAAAATTGTGGGTCTAATCATTAGGTTTGCATTCCAAAAAAGTCTATGAATTTTTTTTTTTTTTAAATTTCTCAAGTGTCCCCCTCTCATGTTGTTACAATTACTAAAACATTATTACCTGGGAAATTTCAGGTCTCTAGGCCAATTTTCTATCCCTGTGCACCTCAAAAGTAGTTTTCCAATTTTATTACTCACGGAAAATGTTGTAAATACCTTAATTTTTTTGCATAAAATTTAATAAGCCTGAATGCAGTTAATATTAAGTTGAAACCTATATACAGTGGAACTCCAATTATCCAAATCAATTGGGATCCAAAATTCGGATAATCAGATTTTTTCTGAAAAAGGTCCATTTTAATTAATTACTGCATGTATGTTGAAAATGGGAGAAAAAAATTTATTATTGTTTTTTTTTTATAGAAAAAAAGCTTTTAATTACTTAAATGAAAAGGCAACACTCGGATAATCAGAGTTTACATAATTGGAGTTCTACTGTATCACCTTTGATATATCATTTTAATATTAAATAAATAACAAAAAATTAAGATGTTTAGAATATTTTCACTATACAAATAATGGGAAAACTACTTTTGAGGTGTGCAGGGTCAAAAATTGGACTAGGGACCTGAAAATTTGCTGGAAATAATGTTTCAGTAATTGTAACAACATGAGAGGGGTCACTTGAGAAATAAATAAAATAAAAAAAAAAATAAAAAAAAAATGAAATGATGGCCTACTGATAATATATTATTGCTTATAGCCTTATCTTACAGGGAACAAAGTTCAATGGAAAAAGGACTACTTACATGTGGAAAATGAAAGCACAATATATTGGGAAGTACTTTGAAAAGAAACTGTTCACTCTCAATTCCATCTTTACAGCTTCTACACGTAATATTACTTGTTTTTGTTATGCCCGACTTCTCATCAGACACTGTAAAATTTTGCTCTGTGCGTTCTATACACCTGAAAAAAAAGTAGAAAGACTAAGTATTCAAAGTTAACAGTTAAATATTGATGGGTTAACTCCTATTTCCATTACTGTAAATTATATTGGTAATTTTGTTTGGTAAATATGAAATGAAGATAATTACTTTTCGATAAGATCTGTCAGTTTGGCTTGACCAGCACTATCACCTGTAAGAAAAACAAGATATTACAGGGCACTATAGAATCAACTGATAGACTTTTCACTACAGCTTCAAATTGGTGATTGAAATTTTGCCTTTTTGAGGTCTTGAAAAATAGGTGTCTAAAATCAACAAACTTCTACAATATTGTTATGACCAATTTGAAATTAAACACAAAAAAAAAACCTGTCCTGTATTATAACTCTGAAGAAATTTTGAAATTTTGTTGCAGGTCCCTTATCAAAGCCGGAAAAATGATGGTAATGCATATATTTTCATAAAATCTTTTGTATGCTTTTTGCGTTATTCACATTTTTTAATTGAATGTTTGTGATACTTTCTATAGCAGTCCCTTTAATATAGATCCTCTTTATTAATTCCATGTCTTTAAAAGAAAAGACATCATTACAAATCTAAAGCACAAAGAGAAGTTCATGCGATGGCAAATCATCTAGAAATAATGAACTTACCAAAGTGTAAAGTTATATTCCAAGATTCTAAATTTGTTGAGGATAAAACTCCACAGTTGTTACAAGTTCTGACATTCTGATATTTCCCAGAAAAAATTTGATGGATAACACACCTACAAGGTTTAAAATCTGGAGAAAAAAAATAACCTATAGCATTTTCTATCACATTCTTCTGTCTTGAGTACCCTAGAAAAGGACAAACAATGACAAACCCTAAAAAATTCAAAAATCACTGAACAATTAAGTTGCTTGCAGCAACGAACTCACTCCAACAGTTTTACATTTGAGTTAGCTTAATGTTGTTGCAAGCCAAGCTTGAGACAAGTATGCAAGTATGCTCCATAAATGCAAGTATTTTTAAAATTTAAAACAACATCAATTATCTAGAACAGGTTATAATCTAGCTAGATTCTAAAAAACATTGCATTAATATCCTCATTTTACAATTTAAAATTACCTTTCAGAGTAAATTTACAGGCCAGAAAATTCTCAAAAGTTGAGAACATTGACTTAAATCGAGAAAACGATTCTGAGTGATAAAACAAGCTTATCTTATTAACTTCTGTCCACAGTAAAGTAGATTTTTTTTTACAACACGAACAACACTTTAATATAATTTTAGATATTAATATATTTAAAATATATTAATACACTTTAATATATTTTTAGCCAACTTTGACTAAGTGCCTATCAATGGAAGTAATCATGGGTGAAACAGAACACTCTCCCCTATAATAATCATTACAAGTCGTTGAGAGATTATCTGCCAATCGAAGAACCACAACGAATTCTAATTTATAAATTCATTTTCACTCGCATTGCAAACTATCTTCGGTGTGATCTGCGGAAATTGGGGTGTTATATTTGAAGCTTGGATCCGAGGATAATCACCACATTTTCTTGAAGGTTGACTTATCAAAAACATTTTTGCTAAAATCAGCAAATTAAGCCTCAGTGCAGGGTTATCCAGGGATAATTCTAGTAAAATGGTTGGAATCTTGGAAATTTTGAAAAACTTGAAGAAACATCATGTTTACAAACGGAAAATTACAAAAGACATCAAAACTCTGAAAGTTTGAGCTAAACTTGAAGGATTGACAGCTATTGGTTTAAATATCTCAAGAACATAAAAATGAAAAACCTTATTTAACACAAAAAACCCTTTCCAAGCATTGCAAATAGCTGAACAGAATGAAATAGAAATCAATAAATGATGCAATGAAGCCAGGGTATGCCTTTAAATGTAAAATCAAATTTACCTTGGTTGTTTGATGGATTTTTTTTCTGACTCTCTATGTCAAAATCTGTAGAGTCCTCTTCGTGGTTTAAAATTGGTAGTTCAGACCTAAAATAAAATGATACCAATGAAACTCATTAACTGCTACAAACATTAGTGCTTGTTAAAATTTTCTAAAAAGTATTTTCCTAGTATAGTTAAAAGAAATAATGGCTGTTTTTTCATACAAAGGGTGAAACAAATGAAATTTGAGAACTAAAAAAATATAATTTGTACTTAAGATATTTTATCTGTTATAACCTGTGAGCTAATTTGCATACACAAATATATTTTGTCATAAAAATTTAGATAAAATAGCTCTCTTAAACCTCTTTTTAATAGAGTAATGTAACTGTTTTGATAATTAAGCTTTTATATATCTTCAAGTACCTTAATAAAAAGTTTGCAGCGCTTTTACGAATTGTTTTGGTTGTAACTCTATAGGGGCTATTCATCAGTTACGCAAGGATGATTTTGGCAATTTTTGACCCCCCCCCCTACCGCCATGTAAGGGTACGTAAGATTTTTCAAACCCCTCCCCCCTATTCTTACATAATATTCCATTTCGTTTTTCAAAATAATAAAATGTTAGAAAAGGATCAGTTACACTAAAACTCTCAGTTTGACGTAAATCAAAGATTTTTATTTTTCAACAGATAAGTAATATTCTTGCTGTCAACTACACATATTACCATTATATTATTATCTCTACTCTTTGGAATACCATTTATCACTAGAGATTTAAAAGTAAGTTTTAAATAATCTCAAACATAAATCAGTTAAACAATCTTCAAACCAATAACAACCTTATGTAAGAATGGGTGTGACCCCCCCACCCCCGGATAAACGGGGCTCTGCTGTATTCTAATAAAAATATGAAATTACTTACTTTTCTTTCATATCTTCTGGATCTGAAAAAGGTAAATATGAGTAAGTTAATTACTTTGAAAGCTAATAACATTTGTTCCATATTAATTTAGTTCTTTACTAATTCATTAAAATTATATATATACTATAATTATATTGCAATATCCTTTTATTCTTTTATCTAAATCTGTATATTAAGC
Organism: Tetragnatha montana; assembly: GCA_963680715.1. Classification (NCBI taxonomy): domain Eukaryota; kingdom Metazoa; phylum Arthropoda; class Arachnida; order Araneae; family Tetragnathidae; genus Tetragnatha; species Tetragnatha montana. Next base: position 28,273,287 of record OY796677.1, read on the forward strand.
TCCTGATTATTAATTCTTACAAAAATGTCTCTGTTGGAGAATTACAGCATGTCTTGTTTATTGAGTCTTTATAAATTGTATACTCATCAACAAGGATTTAAAGCTCATCAACAGCAAAGCAAATCATAAGTAAAGGTCTCCCTCAGTACTTATACACTACTTTCGAGATGGGATAAGGCCAGTGCACGTATCTGTGACATCATGTCACTGCGATGAGATTGACATTTTAGCAGGAATGACTGCTTATTGTATGACTCTCTATACCTCATAACCACAAATATTTTGAATTTTAATGCTTATTGGATTGATTGGTCTCTTAAAGATAACTCATACATGTAGTACTCAAGTCTTTCTCGAAGGTGGCGACTTATACTGGCACGAATTCAATGTGTTTAACCTTTTACATACTATTAAATTCAAAAGAAAAGTACAAAAATAATCCTAATGCAGCTAAATATATAAGAGAATTGATAGCAAGAGGAGGATTGTCAAGAAGAGGTAAGGCTCTATCAACATTACATTTATAATACTATAAATAATTGTATGCAGTGATGTAAAAATACCCAGGTATATTTATTTTTGCAGGTAAATACCCAAATTATATTTACCTACATACTGGATAGTTAATTAATTCCACATCACTGATTGTTAATGAAACTTAATTTAAGCTAAAGTGCATTCAATTACTTCATTTTATACATTATTCAGTAAAATTCCTGAAAAATATACCTTCTTCTTTGCAGTACTTGTGCAACTCCTCCAAGTAGAATGCGTAAAACTCTTGGGCATCATTGCCATCCCTTCCACAGAAAATTTTATTTTTTCTCCATGAGTCATAGACTAATTTTTGAAGTGGTAAAGGATCTTTTTTCCCACTGTAAAGCTCTTGGAATATTTCAGATAACAGGCAAGCTTGGCAGTCATCTTTTTCTAAGTGGCATAAATGTCTTCCAGAAAGGAAATAATTCCTCATCATTGGTGTATTGGCAAAAATCTGAATAATGCAATTGATGTAACAAGTGAGTCCCATATTCCAAAGTCCTCTCAAACCTGCAAATAAAAAAAAAATACTAAGTATTTAATGTTTGAAAAAGTTATATAGCTTTTTTAGATCACTACTAAAATTTCTCATCATGTTTTATGAATCCTAATAGATATTGGAATAGAAAACCTCGTCAAAGACTTGACCTTTATTTTTTTGGGGGAAAAGAAAGATTCTCATGTAAATCCTCCCTCTTCAATTCAGCAATGACATTGGTCTCTATAGTAATTGCTCCACAAATCAGCTAAGGCTTTGGGCTGTTATGTAGGGTTCAAATAGTATGAATGTAGGATTTTTTAAATATTCAAGTCAGTTTGAAAACTATTGATTGTTTTTCAGCTGTCTCTTCATCTAAAATACATCTTAACTAACTTTTATTCATAATATTTCTTTGTTGGGCATTTTTGCTAGCCTGTGCCAAAAAATAATGTACCAAAACAATCACACAATGAAAGCACTGCAAAACTGTTTGATTGTTGTGATTGAAAGCATGCTGATATATCAAGGTTTAAAAAATAATAATTAGTTATACGAGATTCAAACAATTACTTCTTTCCAATTCAATTCAAGAATTGATTAGATTTCATAAATTTGTGAAATTTTTAAATAATAAATATGAAATAAATTTGTGGATTTGGAGCATCAATCTAGTCACTCTTCAAGAAAATGGCAATAATAAAAGTGCCTATTAATCCCAAAAAATATGTAAAAATAAGTAATGTACAAACAACACATGCTTTTCTTTTAACAGTTTAAAGTTTTTTAGCTAAAAGTTAAATCTCCATTTCAGAAAACGGTAATAAAATAGAGTAGATGAATCATATCTGCAATCATTTACTTGAAAAATAAAATAAATAATTCCTTTAAAAACAAATTATTTCAAAACAGGGTTGTTAGGTTTAAAACACTAATTTAATTTCTTTTTCACTAATTAATTTTCTATGTTGAAGTTAAAAATACCGATTCTGTTTTACAGTGAATTTTATATGTTATACTGTATTGTTTCAGCTATAACAGTTTGTGCTTAAAATGGGGCTAGGGGTAAATTGAACATGGTGACCAGACATTTTTCAGTAAATGATCAAGTATTGTACCTCGGACCTAAGAAGAGCATTGCACCTTAGACCTATCCAAGATACACTTAACTATCTTGAGTTACTAAAAAAAATCACTATACTGACTTTCATTACATTGATATTTTGATTTTAAAAGCAGGGTATGATTTAGTTTACTGACTAATACTAATTTTAAGTGAAATCTATAATTTTGTGATAAAAAACAATGCTTTAAAACTTTTATGTTGAAAAGTGCCCCAACTAAATCAATAAGCTTATACATCTGGGTGGTTCAATGAGCAGTGATCACTTGTTCTTTGAGTTTTTCACAAACATTTTATTAAGTTTAGAGTTGCATAAATAACAAAATTATTTATGCAACAAACTCACCATTTCATTTACATGTGTGGATCTCTGAGAGTTTAAAAAGTTGTTGTCAAGCATAAGGTCTGGGTACAAACCACCAGATAGGCCTGACATAGGTGGTACATTGCTTGATAAAGAGCATGATTCTGTGATGTGGGTCTTGGGAGTTAGATTTTATTAATTTTTAACTGAATTGATTTGAACCTTCCCATCATGCCTCTTACTGTCACAGAATTGAGAAATAGAATGTGCAAGCTCAGCTCATGATATAAATAAGGGCGACACTTAATGGGTTAATGATGTGATGTGTTTAAAAAGTAAAGTACGCACCAACAAGAGATTGATTCATTTTTGCAGGCCTATGAGTTTTAAAAGACTCACTGTCTCCTTTAGTAGGTAGCCAAGGAATAGTTTCTGTAAAAATTAAGTAACACATGAGAAATCTATTGCACAGAGAATAAATTTGAAAGCTTTCAACACAGTCTATATTTTATTTATTTTGAATGTACATATACTTAAACACACTTTAATAAACATACTCTTAAACAAAAGTGTTAAAATTTATAGTCATGAAATAAGTAATAAACTTTTAATTATAATTTCACACACTCCTTATGTAATCTTAAATATAATAAGAAAAATAAATCGAAAAATTCACCACTCTCAATTCAAAACAAAAAAAGAAACAAACCTTTTATCCGCCCAGAAAAATATTCATCAGACACATAGTCTTTGCATTCAAAGCAATAAATTGAACCAAAGAACAGATCCATTGCTGCAAATACAACATAATTCTTAAAAAATTGGTTAAAGGTGTGTTTATGGTGAGCTTTCAGGAGAAAGTCCTAAGTCACTTAAGGCAAATCTTTTTAAAGAGGTAGAAATGAGCCAATGAACAAGCTGATGACTCGATTCTCTTCCTAAATCTTGACCAAGCTGAAAAGCAATCAGTTGTTTAGTGAAAAGAAAGCAATCAGGTTTCGACAAATTGAGCACAACCTTTCACAGAGCAGTTGAGCCGGGATTGGCCAAATTGGACCCACTGGGTTTAAAAAAAACCATATGTATACCAGACAGGATCCCCAGGATCAGACAGGAAAAGGGGGCTATAACCCTAAAATTATGAAAATATCATAAAAAATGGTAGGGGATCCCATAGGAATAGCATTAGCCACAAGATCAAAGAAAAATTACCTTTGATCTTGCCCAAATGCTTTGATCTTACCCTAATTATTCAGGCTCAACAACTCAAATGAGGTAATGCTGAATTATGCAATATCCAATTGCTTATTCTATTCATACCATACAATTTCAACACCACACTGATTGTGAGTTTGGTGAGATTTTGGAAATCTGCTTGCTTATTGTCATTTTTCAACCACTTTCATGAGATTCTCCAAGAGTGACTTGGTGCCTTTCTCCTGTAAGCCAATGATATTTTCTAACAAAGTTATTTTTAGGATATTTCTAAATTTCAGATGTACCTACTACTACTTTAATTTATCATCCACTTAAAAAAATCTTAGAGGGGCCAAATTTAAGAGGAAGGCATTAATTCCCATAAATATTTTCAGGATAAAGCTGAATTTAAATACGCTTTTTTGGCTTTGCCATAACAACCAGAACAGAACACCTGGGAAAGATGACTTTACAACCAGTAACCCACTAATTTAAGTCACTGGCTCATTGTATAAAAAATGCTGAAATAAGTGTTAAAATATGTATATTTTTTAACATATTCTCATTTAATTATTTTATTAGTAAATTTAAAATGTTCCTATCAAATGGGTTGAAAAACTAATCAGATGCTGAGCAAGATTACTGATCTAATTAAGGTAATGTTGTTTTCCTGGATCATGACTGAAACACCAAAAGTTAATTTTACCATCCAATAACTTGCTACATTAAACAGAGGGCAAAACCAAACAGGATGCAAAATCCAGAAAATTTAATTTTAAAATTATTTTAAAATTTAAATTGAGATTTCCCCCGTAAAAAAGCCTTGAGAATTTAAAAGCAAATAGGGCTGGATGATGGGAGAATCAGTGCTCAAATCTCGGTAAAGCTTTTTCCACAATGCAGTCAGACCTTGAGAAAAAGCAGACTTTACGGGTGAGCATGCGCTGAGACTTGCAGGAGAATCCAAAAATCTTAACACAAATTTCTAAAATTCTCTCTTTCATTGAATCAAAATTGGGCAAAATTGAAAGGACAGGAATCTGGTTTTGAGGCAAAAAGAGGTAAAAGAAAATAATTTCCATCGCAAAATGATTTTTGTTTCATTGCAATAGCCTAAACCCATTATTTGTGCCACTGAAACTGACAGTTGACTGGCTTATACATAAGAACCCAAGGTACAACTCTGTTAGAGTTCCCGCTAAATATCGCCCGGTTCTTTTAGACAACAAAAAGTAGAAGTATTCTTAAATAATTTCAATCTCCTAAATTAAAATGTTTAATTAGATCAATAACTATTCAGTTTATTAATAAAATTCAGAAAAATTTGCTGATATTTGGATATATTTAGCAATTTGGATATTGGCGATATTTAGCGGGAACTCTTAACGGAGTTGTACCGAACCCAAATATTTAAATGCTTCCATATTGTTGCTGGATAAAACTAAAATATTTTAATCAGTAATACAAGTTTGCAAAATATTTGGCATATTTCAAACAGCTTGGCAATATGTATTGGGACAGATGAAGGGATTGAAAAAATACAGGATTATTACTAAAAATATTATAAATATATCACGGATAAGTAATACCGAATTTGTGCTTTTCTTGATTTTTCCCTTCATGTCCTTCAAAGTGATCTTTCAAACAGCCAATGAAAACACAAGACAAACAGGCATGCAATCTAGCTCCAACACCAAACTTTTTGCAAACATAACATGAGGTTTTCAGTGTCTGAAATAAACAGATTAAAAAAGATTTACCACAAAACCCATTGAACCAATAATCATAGTAGGAAATTAAATGTATTACAACTAACATTTTTTTTACTTGAACCTTTGTAAGTGCATTTAACAAAAAAAGCATGTAATAATATGTAACTTTCCTTCACTGCTTTAAAGGAAGACTGCTTTTCATTTCTTAAATATTTCAAATGACTACACATATTTATACCACAAATCGTGTAATTAGTTGGAGAACGACAACGAAGCTGTCACTCCAGAGAGTTTTGTTTTGTTCGATTAACTAACATTGGATATTTTGCTTTTTTATATAAAATCAAAGATTAGATCATCAGCAAACACTTATCATAACATCAACAAACGCTTGTTGTTAGGGATGTCACGATTCTTTCGATTCGATCCCGGAATCGATTCCTGAGGTTCAATTCCTTCGATTCTTGTGTTTGATTCCGTGCCTTCGATTCTAACATGGGATCGATTCCAAGCTTTTGATTCCTAATTCAATTCCGGAATCGATTCCGTCGCAAATTTTGATAACTGACTGTTTTGATCCAGTTCAGTTCAGCCTTGCCCTAGTAGTAATGTCATGATTCTTTCGATTCGATTCCGGAATCGATTCCTGAGGTTCAATTCATTCGATTCTTGTGTTCGATTCCGTGCTTTCGATTCTAACATGGGATCAATTCCAAGCTGTTGATTCCTAATTCGATTCCGGAATCGATTCCGTCACAAAATTTGACGTCCCTACTTGTTGTTGATGTTGGAAAGTTCGTGTTGTATCCCTCTTGCTCCTCCATCTTCTTTACCATGTTCTCCAATAAGAAGTGTTACATGCTTATGAATGTCCAATGAACGTTCTGCTAATGTCCTTAGTTTTGTGCCTCAAATTTTTCCAGCAGAACTGAACTGAAAGTAAGTTGTTTTCTCTTGTTTTGTAAACAAAAATTTGAAACACGTTGGATTTTAGATAATTGGATTTGGGGAAAAAAACCGTACAAGTTGGAAATTTTGGTTGAAATTTGGAATGCTACATGTTATTGAAGATAGTTAAAGGCAACACTTTACGTAGGATTTTTACTTTTAATATCAGAATATATAAACGCAATTTCGTTATGGAATCGCCGAAGAAAGATGATAAAATGGAAAACACTCTTGATGGTATCAATAAGCTGGTTTATATCGATACAATTCCCTATACAGCAGTTACTGAAGGAAAAGCTGAGGTTTTATTTCCTAGTACCCATGATGTCTTTTATAATCCTGTCCAAGAATTCAACCGTGATATGAGGTAAATCTTTCTTTGCCTTTAATAACTTCCAATTTTGTCACGATCACTTGTTGCATCAAGCGCGAATCTAAGACCAAGGGGGGTCAAGTGCCCCCCTTGTGGGCACTGACTAGGTCAGGTGCGGATCCAGCACGGCTCCAAGGGGGGGCACTCTTTCAAACCATCACCTTTACCTTTTGAGAAAAATGTCAAAATTTTGGAGATTTTCCAAAAAGTATCACTCAAGATCCCCTTTTGGTACCACTGGGGGGTTTGGGGGTCCTCCCCCAGAATAAATTTTGAAATTTGACCTGTAAAAGTAGGTTTTTAACTCATTTTGAGTACTTTTTGGGACATTATTCATGCTTGAGTGGTTTTTTGGGTCCAAGGGGGGCACTTTCCAGAGTGTCACCCCCCTGGATCCACCACTGGACTAGGTGTATCAAAACAAGTTGAAACCCTGTTTTTAGGGTCAAAATTCTAACTAACCCCTAATCTTCTATTCCCCCTAATTCTTCTAACCCCTAACCCCCCTTTTGTATTTATATCCTTATAAGATCTAGAAAGTGCAAATACTGTCTTAAAATGTATTAAAAACTACATTGAACCTACTGTACAAAAATGATGTCCTGCTCAAAGGGGGAAGGTATTCAATTTGTGAAAATAAACCAAAAATAAAAACATTCTTCAAAACAAACCAACTTAAAAAATATGTATAAAGTGTGGTAAAATTGAGCTCAAATAAAAAAGTTGGTTCCAGGTACTTTTCAAACCGTGTATTAGACATTTTTTTTGGTTTAAGAGGTGATGAGAGGGAGATGGTCAAAAATAGGCAAAAAATGTGACATCATTTATGCATGGGAGGGGCCTTAGAAATAATTTTGAGTGCTCTCCTCCAGGGCAAAATTCTAGATTTAGGCCTGATAATGATTAAACATTTTAGAGAATATTTGGGCCCCTAATAGGGGCCCAAATAAAAAACAGGGTATTCGTGCAGTATGCGATCTACCAGTTTAGTTAGTTCATTAGGATTAGTTAGCTAATGAGGATTAATTAATTTTTAGTTAGCTTAGTTAACTCAATTATAATTTAAAAAATACCAGTTGCAGTGTCACCATGTACCCTAAATCTAGTTAACCAAACTGGTAGTTTGCATATTGCAAGAATACCAAAAAATAGACATTAAGACTTTTAGGAGGGGGTTTGAATCCATAAACTCTTCCCCTTCATTACAGGCTTAGTGCATTGACAGGTTTTTTTAAATTATTAAACTGCACTTTACTTTATATACTACTTGCAATAAGGAAACACAAAATTGAATACCATGGTTTTTACACTGTAGTAATGAATTTGAACAGATCCACCATGATGTCTTACTTTTTTGTTCCTTGATAATTAAATTTTTGATTTTTTTATTACATTTAGCATTGCAATCATTAAACAATTTTCATCCAATCCTGCTCTTCATCAAAGGAAGAAAAAAACATTGAAAAATGGATGTGATGCAACTGCATTGGTATGTATAATTTGTGTTTGATCAAATAATAATAATATTTCGCCTTTTAAGAAGCAGCATGTGCTAAACTATTCTTCTAACAATGTTTGATGACGAATGCGTCATTGCCAAAAAAGTTTTCTCTAAGTTAAACTTTCTTCATTTGTATTATAAATGGCAAATCAGCTACAGCTTTGTCTAGCTGATTTAATAGTCAGATTGAGTTTAGTTCAATGATTTCTCCATGGCAGGAAGTGAGATAATGTTGCATAAAAAGTAGTACTTCCAAGAAAATTACTCATCTTTCTTGATTTATTTAAATAAAAAAACTCAAATCAGGTATGACGATATTGGGTTGTATTATGTTCGATAGAGTTTTGTTTGATATATTTTTCTCCCGGTTCAGGTGAAAATCATGAAATCCCTGTATAAAACCTAATTATGCTCATATGATTAGAAAAGTTAAGAAAACTTTAAATAATCTTGAAGTGTTTCTAATAGATTTATTTAAAATATTGAATCTTTCTTATAGAAAAAAAAAAAGCCTTCTAAAATCGATCAGCATATTTTACAAACATTTTAAACCCACTCTCTAAGTACCTCTTGATTAAAAGTTGATCAGAAAAACTTAATAGTAGTTCAATTATTTGGATTGAAAATCTCAAATCAGCTACGCCGTTTGGCTGGAGTAACAGCTTTTCCTAAACAGCTTAATGTGATCATTAGGGTTGGCCACATTTATCGGTGTTCTTGGTGACTCCCATTCTTTAATAGGAATTCTCAATTTTAACAAGTAGTTTTGTACATGTTGCTTCTTAAGTGGTGATTTGTTATTTTAATGTAGGTAGTAATTTTCATTAATGATAATAAGATTATATTATTAGAGTTCTAGGTTGGGTAACAAATTTTAGTACTTATGTATTACTTACATGTCATTGGGCTATTTAGTTACACCGTAAAAAATAAAACACAAGCTCTTGCTACCAAATAGCATTAATTGAAGGATTTATTAAGGACACAGACAAAACAAATATAAATGATCTCTAAAATTTTGGCAATTAATCTCTAGCATGTGTGTACCCAAATTCCAATACATTAGTGAAGTTGTAATTAATCAGTAACAAACAGAGTATTGGCATTAATAGGACTGGGCAATGTTAAAGTTTTAGTTAGCATCACAATGCATATCACATAAAGGTGGTACTAATTTCAAACTCTTCATTCTTTAGGTCACTCCTTCATTTCCGATAGTTTAATGCTGCGCCCTTTTGCTAAAAAGTTTGGATGCTTCTAGTTTAAACGAATAAATGCATTACCTGATTCATTGTAGTACCAATAGACGAGTGTTTTATTTTATTCTTTCAGCCCAAACTTAGAATTTTGGAAGCTCTAGCTGCCTCTGGTCTTAGATCTATTCGGTTTGCTCAGGAAATTTCAAATCTTGCCAAAGTAATAGCTAATGATCGAGCTATTCAAGCTTTTGATAGTATTCAAAGAAACATAACTCATAATGAAGTAAAAGACATTGTAGAAGCTTGTAATGAAGATGCTACGTAAGTATAATGTGTTGGGAAATTGAGTTTTCATATGTTAACCGTCATCATAATTTAGTTCTAAAATTCTATATTATTGCCATTTCATTTTGTAAGTAACTAACATAATTTCTAAAAGTTCATAAATTAAATTTAAATAAGTAATTTAACTCTAATTCATTTTTTAATTTTTTTTCTCTACTTTTTGTGTATTTTTAACAATCTCAGCATGGTGGTGGGGGTCCGGAGCGCTTAGACCTATCGGTCTTTAATCTCCTTCCTAATAAAAAAGAAATAAAACTTGACTCATTACAGTGTAAAATCCTCTTTCTTTTCTTAAAGATTGTTAAATTAAAATTTATAAATTGTGTACTTAATATGTTATTACAAGGGTTTTTTTTTCAACTTCTATTTTGCTCCTAAAAAAAGTAGTTGGGATTTTGAAATAATTTGCTACTGGTAGATAGTACATCATTGATGAACAGTTGGCACCTTTCGGGCAGTATTTCTATTAGTTATAGAGTTTACAAAGGTGCTCTTCCAACTTATTTCTTGCCGGCCCATAGAAAATTTCTCTTAATCAGTTTTTTCACCTCTCATTGGTCCTAAATAAAAAACAAATGAATATTTAAAAATAAGATTATTACTAAAGTTTACTTACATGTTTGGTTACTTTTCCACATAATTACCCTGAGACTTGAGTCATTTTATGGTACCTTTTCAAGTTTAAAGATCCCCTCTTCATTTGGACTTTTTTTGAGGGTCTGTGTTACATCAATTCAGAAGTTATTTTCTTCCAGGGCATGTTTTGCTAAAGGATCAATCAATATGGCCATGTTTATTAAGCTGTAGCTCAACAATGACCAAAGCCTGGAACTTGGCAGATACAGAACATATGGCTTTAAACATGCACAATTGCATTCTTCAAAAATCACCTGCCTGCCCATTTTCTATTGTTAATGCAAACAGAGTTTTAAAGAGGAGAAATTCTCTTTGGGCCGGCGGAAAAACAATTTGAGGAGTGTGCTTATAAACTCGATAACTAATTGAAAAATTGTCTGATTTTTTCCAGTAAAGACGCCATTTGATCATCAATGATGTTTCTATCTACCAGTTGCAAAATTATTTATTACTTTATTTTCAGGAGCAAAACAAAAGTTAAAGAAAACAACCCTTGTACTTTTTCTTAGCAAGCCTTAACCAATCTCAAAAGTTTTACCTACTCCTTCAAGCATGTTGGTTTTAAAAAGCATTTTTTCCCAACCTAACTCACTTTGTATTTTGGTGTACTTAATTTTGTGCTCATCGTATTTATCTTTGTTTAGCCTGTTGATGTACAAGAATCGTAACATCCAAGATAGATTTGATGTGGTTGATCTTGATCCGTATGGAACTGCTGCCCCTTTCTTGGATTCTGCTGTACAGTGTGTGGCAGATGGAGGTTTGATAAACATAAATATCATAGCTCTTGTAACCTTAAGTTCTTTGTTTTTAAAATGTCTTACAGTATTATTGTTAGTACAGCTAGCTAATAAAGTAATCTGTATTACCTAGTAGTATTATGAGAATATCCAGGGATTGATTACCTGTATTTAGAAAAATAATTACAGTGCTTTAAAATAGTTATTTAATTAAATATTCCTAATTTCTTAGGAAGTCTGATTTACAACTAGTAATCTTTATCTCTAGGATTGTTGTTAGTTACATGTACAGACATGGCAGTTCTGTGTGGAAATGGAGTTGAAGCCTGTCATGCTAAATATGGGGCTGTTTCAATTAAAATTGGAAGCTGTCATGAAATGGTAATAATTCATATTAAGTTCTTTTGTGATTTTTTTTTACAATCACTCAACAAATTATTTTTACTTTTTATTCTAACAAAGGTTAAATCAATATTGTCCCCATAACTACATTTTATGCTTGGTTCAAAGCTGGTTTCAGTTGTTTTTATCAGAACTATAAATCACAACTTAAATTCAGTTTTTTAAACAGTGTTCCTTGTAATTGATGAGTTTTTAATGTATTCAAAATATAATAAATATTTAGTGTTTTGTCAAAAACCACATTTATTATAAAACAGTCATAACTCGCAACATGCAAGAAATGGTTAAAATAGCATTTTGCATGTCTTTTATGTTTTTCTTTTTATAAATTTGATGATATTAGGATGAAAGTTTTTTATATTATCTAATTTTTTAGCTAGCTTGAGCATGATGGAAAACGTTACTGTATCTTGAAAAACTGCTGCAGTCCTTTGTGTTCATAACAGATCATTCATATAAATTGTGCATTAAATTATGTAATTATAACATTTTGTAAACTGTTTTAATGTAATTCCTGAATGATTTGATATCAAGGGCATGCTTTGTAAAAATAAAAACGGCATTTATTTTGAGTAAAGAATTATTTTAATAACATAATTTATAAAGATTATTGTAAAAATCACAGATATTTTAAGGGGTTCAGGCTATTCTAATTGAATATATTATTCTGCATCTCTTAACTTAAATATTTAAGTCAAGTAATTCTTAGACATTTTTATAATCTAACCTAAGTATTTGTCTTTTTTATTGCAGGCTTTAAGAATCTTACTTCAGTCCATTGAGTCCCATGCTAACAGATATGGACGTTACATAGAGCCAGTTGTGTCACTCAGTGTTGATTTTTATGTCCGAGTTGTTGTCAGAATATTCACCAGTCCGTTAAAGGTTAAAGAAAGTATGTGGTATGTATCGAATTATAGGTAGTTCATTTCCTCAAATTTTCAGCTAGGTACAATGTTGCTTACCCACAGGGCTGCAGAATATGCCTAATCTGGCAATCTAGAGGGTCAAAGTAAATTTTGTGGGTAAATTCCATAATTAATTTCTTTTTTACTGGTATATTACACAATTCCCGAGACAGAAAAATATTCTGCCAAAAAAAAAGGGTTTGGCAACTTTTACTAAATGAGTCATGATAACAAATTTATTTTTCTTCCCCTTTCACATTTTATATTTAAGGAAATATAGAATTTATATAAGCTCAAATTGATAGTAAATCGTAAAATTTCGGGGAAATTGTATCATGGAGTGGGGAAATGTTGAAAGTAAAAACATTTTCTCCACTCCTGTTTACCTATTAAATTTTCATTTCAGCAAAATATCAATGGTTTATGTCTGCAATGGGTGTGGTTCATTTCATTTGCAACCAGTAGGTGCCAAACTTTCTACTGAAAAAGGGTATGTATTTGTCCTACTACATTTTTAGGGATTGCTCTTTAAATTTAGCTGAGGCATGGCCATAGTTTTTTTTTTAAATACAATTTAAATAGTGCCGTGATTTTGGGTAGATAATTTTATATAGTAAATCATTTTGTCATTTGTTGGTCATTTAAATCTTTTATTTCAGTCACAGATATTCTCCTAGCCTTGGGCCTCCTGTAGATAAAAAATGTAACTTATGTGGAAATGCCCATAAAGTAAGTGTCAGTGTTTCATGTTAAAATTACCTGTGCTACAGTAGTTTTGTCTTAAATAAATTCCTTTTACCTGTGTTAATTTATTTTAATCTTTTTTATTAATAATATCCTTTTTTTTATAAACATGGATCTCTTTAAATGCTTAATTGTACACATAAATGTTTCATACATTGCTTTTTTATCAGGTTTGTGGTCCTATATGGTCTGGCAAGCTGCATGATAAAGAATTTGTTCAAAACACAATAGAACAAGTTCAAGAAGAGAGTAACAGCTACAAAACTTCTAAGCGTATGTTAGGCGTACTGAATGTGATTTCTGAGGTAACTAATTCTTAAAATAATTTTTTATCTGTTATAAATTTTTAAAATGTCTTAACTGAAACACCCATAGTATAATTTTTATGTTGAAAATGTGATTGATATGGAAAGTAACAGTATGTGTAGTGGTTAACATGTCTGACTATAAGCACAGGTGACCCATTTTTGTTTCCTGAAAGATTTAACTTGGATCAGTGGTCAAATCAGCACTTTATTCATCAAGGATCAATAAATGAGAACCAAGTTTTTTTCTGGGGCTTGATTTCTAGATTTGTTGACCCATGGTCGTCATTTCCCAGAAAGTTGTGGACTAATGCATTAATGTTGTGCTTTGTTTTTCTGTTTTTTATTATCTCATTTAAATTAAACTTTGAGGCCTTTGTTTTAGGAACTTGAAGATACTCCTTTATATTATAAAATTGAACAGCTTTCAAGTATTCTTCATGTTGTGTCTCCTACCAATATTCAATTAAGGTAAGCTATAAAAAGTGAAGGAAGACTTACGGGAAACACATTTTTAAAAATAATACCTGATTGCAATACAAACTAGTGAACTGTACGATTTAATCTGTATAATGCCATCATGGTTAATGTTGTCAATTGGATAAAGTTATCAAAATCAACAGGTCCTGATCACTTCTGTTTAACTTAATGCAAAATTTATCATAAAATGCTATCAAAGTTTGTCCATATCCTATTGAAAAAGGTTGCACTCATACAGCTTTGATTCTAGGGGGGAACATTAGATTCTCAGAGTAGGGGGGGATCTAAATCAATCCATGCTTATGACTGGCAATCCAAGTGCAGCTATTTGTAGATATCTCTGCATTGTGATTTTGACATTGTAGTTGCAATGAAGTGGTCGGTAGAAAATAAAATGGAGCTAAAGAGAAATAGACATCCTGGATCATTTTGATTAATTAGCTAAAGTAAGCCAAAGAAAATAAATAATTTATTGGTATTAATACTACAACTCCACTGTTTTCCTAAAAAAATATTAAGTTGCAAATTACAAACTATAAAATTGTTTCTAAGTATTTTAATTAGGACTGCATAGGTAGGATTTTGCCTTAGTTATTATCAAATCACTTTTTATTATCATAAATTAGATATTACCAGTTTAATATCAGCCAAAAGTGATCAGAATGAGCAGAATCAACTGTATTTACTCTAGTTAGGAAGGACTTTTAAAACTCTTTAAATTACATATAAATTAACTGTCTGTGAAATGTATAAAAAATTACATATTTTCCTCTGTCATTAAAAGAAATTATGCAACTAAATTTATAAAAAAAATTATTTTATTTAGTTTTAAGCTATAAATTCTGCAATTCTATTGAGCAGTAATTTTTAACCCATGTATTTTATCTTTTTCTTTAGATCTGCAGTTTTGAATGCTGGTTACAACGTGTCATTGTCTCATGCTTATCCTACATCTCTTAAGACTGATGCTCCTTATAATGTTATTTGGGATATTATGAGAGCCTGGGTAATATTTTCTTTTTCTTTTAACTATCTTTCTTAGATAACAGCTCTGTAAGTGAATGAGTAAAAGCATTTTGTAACTTTTTACCTATTATACCTTGTTTTAAATTTCTCCTTCCTGGATTATGAAGTGTTTAAGGAGGTAAAAACTTGAAAATTCTGCCTAAATGAATTGGGGTTTTCAGGGTTCAATTCAAAGCATTACAAGGTGTCAAGTCAATGCTGCTCTACAACTTTGTAATAGACTAGTTTTGTGTCGTCATATCTCTAGTAATTTTGAAATAAAAGTTTCAACTCCTAACATCGCTAGGGGACTATACCTAGACAACCCTTTTATGACTGTAGAGGATTCAAAAATTAATGGTGCGGCCAGGACTTTTGAAACACCCTGTGTACGTAAACACATTGGAAGCATTTTTTTGTGTTTGTTATATAATATTAACTTGTTTTTAACTGATGCTTTGCAATATAACACAAGATTGGTTTAAAAATGCCAGTGTGTGAAAAACTACTATTTCATTATTGAATTTTAGGCCAAAGAACATTTAGGGAAAAAAACCATGGAGCTTGAGTTATCAAAAACTATTATGACCAAGGAATCAAGGTATGCTAACTTTATAGTATGACAATTATGCTGTTTAATGAAATACAATGGGATAATATTAATTTTCTTTGAACTTTTTTTCATTTAACATATTGCTGGCATTATCTGATGTATTGGATTTGTGGAATCTACAATATGCAAGATTTATGTGTATTTTTGCCAACAGCATTATTGATAGGTCAGAGGGTGAATGGTGTACTAAAGAAAGACATACTATTAAAACCAGTGTCATGGACACGAAAAAAGAGGATTATTGCAGTTTCCCTGGTAGCATCGATTGCCTTTGGAGGGATAACACTAACATTTTTATAGTTTTCATTTTTTTTGTTTTACTACCACAATATCAAAATAGAAAAAAAATCATTTCATAGCTCGAGTGAAAACAGCTTTTCTTTATAGAAATATATGAGTAAAATAATAAAGGTATATTAAGAAAAACACAAACTAGTTTCCTATGCTGAGGGTTTGAAGAACACCTGCTATTTATTTAACAGGTCATTAAAATTATCTTTGTTCCATCGTTCACAAAAAAGGTCTTCAGCTTGGAAGAAAATCCTGCTCCCGTAGATACCATTCCCCATCCAAGATACGAGGTTATCAGATGATGCCAGCAGTTAGTGAAATTGATAGTTACAATAGGCTCATTACCATGTTATATGCAACCCTCCCTTACTGATAATATGTTATTTTTTTCATACATTTATTTTTTGCCTGTTAGTACCTACAAAATCTTAACCAATATGCAGTTGTGCTGTCCTTACATTTGATTTTAAAATTAAATACTCCTCATTTAGCACAGCTGTTTCGTTTGAAACTCATCCATTAGCGGATCCCAAGTCTCGTTCAAGCAACATGTTGCGTTTCCAAGTGAACCCTCCTGAATGGGGACCTAAATGCCGCTCTAAAACAAGGTAAAGATATTATTTAAAAATATCTTGATAATTTGCTTCTCTTTTATTTAAAGGCAAAAATTATATTTTTATTGCAAAATTTTATTGAAATATTTGTATCTAAAAGTTAATTGTTAATTATTAATTAAAAAGTTATTGTAAAGTTAGATCTTGATAGTATACTCCAGTGTTGAAGTGTGAGTTGCAAACAGGGAAAGCATTAGAAGCTGATCAAATTGACCAAATTTTATTTGATGGTAATAAATTTACAGATAGGCTTACCATATTTTCTACGGTCCAACCCAGAACATATTTTTGAAATTACATAATAAGTACCATATCTATTCATCAAAGATTAAAAACTAAGTAAAAAACATTCATACTAAAAACATTGAACAGGAAAATTAAAGTTTATTTCTTACTTGTACTTTTTATTTGACAGAATTTTTTTCAAAAATTGTTTGTTTGACGTATTTTTATGGAAATTTTATGATGAAATTAAGTTCTAAAAGTAAAATAATGCAATTTCAAGCATTTTAGTCAGAATTTTTTTTAGCAAAAATTTCTTGCAAATCTTAAATGCATGAAACCCCGGACATTTTTGCGACCCAGGACATTTCCCTGGACAGCTCTAAAAACCCCGGACTGTCCGGGGCAACCCCGGACATATGGTAAGCCTATTTACAGAACCTCTCTGAATTGCTATTGATTCTTACTATATCAAAAGGAATGACTTTAAATTACTTAGTAAAACTCACCTTTTTGAGATGTGTTTGCACCATGATAAAAAGTTGTGTCCAAATTACCACTTTCCATTTTAGCTTGTTCCAAGAAAATGAAAAAGAAAAGCGAGCTAGACATCAGAATAAACGAAAAAGTAAAGATACTGACAGCCAAAATAAGAAAGTAAAGGTGAATTTTATAAAAATTAATATAGTTTCAATAAAAATATATAAATACATTTTATTTTTAGTTATTTTTTCTTAAAGATTTCTTATTGCAATGGTTTGTTCTTTCAGGATAATAATGAAGATATTTCTACAGCTGCAAGCTGAAAGAATTTTTTTGCAAGCATTTGTATATATAAATAATAAACTAATGTTTTTACAAGGTTCATTGATTACTTTTGCCACAAAGTATCAGCATGTTTCTATTAATTTGTCAGTTAAATTTGAAACAATATTTAGTATTTGTTAAGCATAAGTTTATTTTGAGATTGATTTAGGGAGTTTGTTAGCAAATTTGCAGTTACAAATTGATGCCAATCCTATTTTTAGGCTATTGATAAATCTTGATCAATATAAGAGGTGGAAATTGTTCGCTTTTGCATAGGCAGCAGCTAAAGCAGTTTTTTAAGGTAATGTAAATGTTAAGCAAATACCAAGGCTTGCTGCTTTACAGTCATGCAAGATGGCTGAATGCTGGAAAGTGTCTGAATATATTTTTTTATAGGAAAATACAATCTCTGTATTCTGGAACAAATTTGTTTTAACAAACAACTGAATGAATTCCCCAATATGGACTTTTCTTTAAAAAAAAGGCTTTCTTTACCGAAATCAATCAATTATTATCAGTGGGCTTTGCAACAAAAGTTAAACTTAAAGAAAGTTCGCCAGGTTAGTATGGCTTGAAGGTTCATTCTCTGAAGGTTTCAAAAATTTCATAGTTGTATGTATCATTTATAAGACTTTTATCCCTCCAATGCCAGAAAAATTTCATATTAAAGCCCAAAGCCTCCCAAAAAAATATGACCTGGGTAAGAAACTGAATATTCGAGCCACCACTGTAGATAGTTGTTTTTAATTCTGACGACTGCCTATCAACATCATCTACCCCAGAATTACAACATTTACTGTGGGATAAGTTTTGGGTACTTGAGTATTATTCCGTCGACCGTTCAGCGGCACAGTTACACCTGGCGCAAGCGCGCTCAGGAAATTATTTTCATGCTTTGAAAAGTTTAAAAATGACATTTTTCTTACATTATAAGACTTTCCTAAGTGGAAATTCTTCTATTCGTTAGTAACTGGTCGGTTTTATGGGGGTATTCGATGGCGGATGGCTATCCGCAAGAGCGAATAGCTTGAAACATCGAATACCCCCATAAAACCGGCCAGTTACTAACGAATAGAAAAGTTTTCACTTAGAAAAGACTTATAATATAATAAAAATGTAATTTTTAAACTTTTCAAAGCATGAAAATAATTTCCTGAGCGCCCTTGCGCCAGAGGGTCTTCCGAACCCTTCCGCGGGTGCTTCGGGGACGCTAACCAACCGCTTTTAGTAAAAATAGTTGCTGCATATTATTGTCATTAAAGTTGGGTCCTTGGGGAAAGGTTAGGACCCTTCAAAGGTGAAATGCGTAAAAATTAAAAGGAAAAAATATCGTATAAAAACATCTATAATTTTTAGCTATTTTTTTTTGCATAAAATTTCATTTTAGAAATTTCAACCTTTCTTGTCCCTTTGGGAGTAATTTAAAGACTTGAGTAATGCTTTTTGAACCTGAAAATCGAATTCAAAGTCATCAAAAGCGTAAAAGGGGTGGGGGGCGTTCCCCTAAAATCCCGAGCCAATTTAGAATTTTGATGGTGATTTCGTAGTTAGGTAGTTCGGTAGATTTTCGTGTTCAGTGACCCAAAATCTATAAGAAATGACTATTTTCATCAAGGAAAAAATTATGAAGGTCAAATTTGTTGAACCTAATATTTATACAGGGTGTCCCAAAACGACCGCATAAACTATGCATAGCTAGATTCCTCGTGGGGAGTACATAAAAACTGCCCAAAGAAGTGCCCCTCTACGATCCATAGTTTTCGAGTTATAGGAAAAACAAAGTATGGCTGTTACCCCTGTGGTTCCAGGTCAATCCGGCAGCAGAAACATCAGGAACAATGGTCTCTTAACGTATATGGGGCGGCATACTCGGGGATCGACTGCTTGGACCATATCTGTTGCCTGAACGGCTCTCGGGACAGTCATACTTGGTGTTTCTCAATGAGGTCTTAAACGAGTTCCTCGGTGACATACCTTTAGCGGCAGTACAGGGACTTTGGTTTCAGCATGATGGGGCTCCGGCGCATTTCTGTGCTAATATAACGTGGTTGGCTCAATATG
Organism: Tetragnatha montana; assembly: GCA_963680715.1. Taxonomy (NCBI): domain Eukaryota; kingdom Metazoa; phylum Arthropoda; class Arachnida; order Araneae; family Tetragnathidae; genus Tetragnatha; species Tetragnatha montana. Next base: position 28,292,835 of record OY796677.1, read on the forward strand.
GAATACCCCGGCCGCAGGATCGGACGTGGGGGTCCTGTTCAATTGGCCGCCAAGTGGGGTAACAGCCATACTTTGTTTTTCCTATAACTCGAAAACTATGGATCTTAGAGGGGCACTTCTTTGGGCATTTTTTATGTACTCCCAACGAGGAATCTAGCTATGCATAGTTTATGCGGTCGTTTTGGGACACCCTGTATAAATATAATGCCTATTATTTATTTGTGTCATGATTATTATTTATACTATTCTGTTAAATCATTAGAATTATCAAGGGGAAACTAGTATTACAAGGTGATTGTAATGTTTGTTTTGTTACAACAGAAGTACTATCAAGGAAAAACAACATCTACAGGTTCGGTTTGGGATAACAGGAAAAGCAACATTTACAAATTTAATATATTCTTGTATTTTAAAGCATCAAGGAAATCAAGTTCTTTTCATCAAGGAAAAATTTTGAAGGTACAATTTGTTGAACAGTGTTCCCCTAACCATAATTTAAGGGGATACGGAGGCCCTACAATGATAATGAAGGTCCATACACATTCGGAACGGTAACAGAAACGTCCATGTAAGAGTCAGTTTCAGTTAGCAAAACGAATCTCTGTTATTTGTAAACGATATAATCAGGGCCCCAGACCTAAATGCAATCAAACACGTGTGAAAACTACTAAAAACACAGTTGACGGGCAGATATTACTTGCCAAAAATGATCCAGAAGCTAAAACTTATGATGATTAGACCTATAACTCTCAATAAGCCAGGGGCGGATTAAAGGGGATCCATGATGAGTTAAATCGCACTTTAACTTTAATTTCCGTAATTTCAATATTAAAATTGGAAATATTCCTTTAAACTACCCACTAGCTAATATATTGCTTTGGAAGTTATCTGAATAAACTTCTTGAAATTAATAGTTGGGATAAACCTCTGTGGGATAAAATAGTAACTGATGATCATCTGCTTTTTATGGCTTGGTAGCAGTACTTCAGGAATAACCTATCTACCCTCTACTCACATATGGTTGGGCGGTTAATATATAAAAGCATTCTTTACTCCGACGAAGGGAAATCATTATTTCAGAGGAATGTAAGGGGTGTGTAAAACAAGATTCATTCATGAAAGTTTTATTCAGGTCTTGTATATTTATTCATGGATATGTCTTGTTAGAGGAAAAAATGTGTTACGAGAAAAGTTTTCTTATTTCTTTATCATTACAAAGCACGTTATCATCGTAACATGCTCCGGTTTAAAACTCATGGTTTTCCTTGCCCTTTGCAATCGGTAAAGCAAAGTAGTGCCCAAAGCCGCAGAAAAGTATGCTTGGTCAGCAAAAACGTGATGAATTGAATCGTCAGTTAGAAGAAGGGAATAAGTCCAAAAACAAAGTTTTGGGGAAAAAAACCTGTATAAATGATGGAATTTTTGTTGTGTAACCACTAAATTTTTACTGGAAATTCAGGAACTTATTTTTAAAAAAAGGTCAATTTCGGAAAAATATTAGTGTATTCAAAAGTATTTTATAGTTTAAAAAAGTTGATGGACGTTTTCAACCTTGTGAAGGAAAATCTTAAAAACCTCTTAAATTCATCGTTTAAACTATATTTCTGCTTAGTTTCACAGTACAAAAGTGAGAAATAGATAGACCAAGACAGATAAAATTCAAAATTAATTTGAAACTAGGTCATTAAGGGAGTATCAATGGAGTAAGTGAATAGAGCATTTTCAATCACATGACTCGGACCTAACAACGGCCTTAGCAACAGAAGAGTTAGTTTTTTGCCCTACAGAGGTTAACAGTTACAGAAAATGACTAGCCGTGGAATTCTTCTATTGGAGCATTTGCAATCACGTGATCCCATACCTAAAAACCGCCTTAGCAACAGATAAACAACGGCCTTAGCAACAGTTAAAAGCCCTACAGAAGGTATACAGTTAAAAGAAAATAACCGGTTGTGACGTCACCTGAAAACACTCTATATGAATGGAGTCAAACATTCGCTTGATAAAAAAATTAACTGCACTTTTAAATTTTATTTTGGCTCAGTTTGCAGCACAAAGAATAAGAACAGAAAGACAAATTAACTAATTCCAAATTACTGTAATACAATGAATGAATGAATGAATGGACATCGATTTCGAAACTTCAAGGGGCTATATCTCCCTGTAGGGGGTAGTTATTTCCCCCCTCTTTCCACTAATGTGTTGAGCAAAGCTTGGAGATTGTTTTGAGCACAAAAAGTCAATTTGTCATTTTTTGGACATATTCCCGTTTTCAAACTGACGATTCAATTAGAATTAATTCGAGCCACTTTCAATTCACTTTAAAAAAAAAGCAAGTTTCGTTAACACGTACTATATGGGAAATAAAAGGTCATTCATTTTTAAATGTATGTAAAAAACCTTCATGTTTTATTTGATAGAATAATCAATTTAGTGGCTTTTTATTAACTTCATATGCATAAGTTGATATTTAACCATTAGATAAGGTTCTAAGAGATTGTTCAAAATACCAATACTTATAATATATGTTTTTTTTCTGCACGATAATATTAGGATTAGGACTTGAAATTTTGAAAAAAAAATGTTTATTAAAGTAAGATACAGGAAAATATCTTTCATCTATAAATAATGCAAAAATTTCTTTGAAATCAGTGAAAATTTGAAACTAACGTAGTCAAAGTTTCAATAGTTTTGTATTTTTTTTTCGACTTTGGAAAAAATCCCTAGTCCCTGAAATGAAGTTAAAACAGTTTTCAGACGTTCATTTCACATTTCTTTTCAGAGGTATTTCCAATCTTTAAAAGCTATCATAATAATTAATTAGGTACTCATGTTTTAGAGAGTTAGAAATCAAAGATGATATTTTCTCTCGTACATAATTTTTGCTTTTAGGTTTCATTTTTATTGAAAAAAGGGAATTTTTCTGCTTCGAAACTGGCATAGGGTAAGTATCAAAGGAAATTGAACATTCAGTTTGGAATACCTTTTCAGAAAAGCGTTCAGATAATAATTTATAAAACAAACAATAAGTTATTAGAGTTTTAAAATTTATAAAATAATTTTCATTGGTTCAATAATACGACTTTGCACCATTAGCCAACTAATGCATATGAGCCAATATCCGACCAGACTGAAAATATATATTTCTCCTTAAAATTGAAAGATTCGTTTTTTTGTATTACTAGTTATTTGGTTATGATAGGGAAACGATAAATTATAGTTTTTTATTACACAAAAGTCGAAGATAATTTTGAATTTCTGAAAGTCAAAACCACTATCTGTAAAAAATACTATCTGAATTTCTACAAAAAATCGTCAGATTGTGGTGAATCGACCACACATGTATTAAAACAAGGAAGTGTAACTTTTGGCGAGATTGGCGACGAATGCAAAGTCTCAGCTTCCGGACAGTCTTCCGAGCTCCCGCAAGCTCCGTAGTTCTCCGTTCATCTGACAGCGATGAATTCGAATTGTCGTTCACTGTCAAGGGTCACTCCTGACACTTTATTTCGTGTGGAGTTTTGACTAATCATAAAAGGGTCACACAGATGAGTGCGACTGGAATAGCTTTTGGTTGTATTGCTGCGGTGAGTTTGTTTGAAATATTTTTATAAGTTATATGAAAGAATATTATTTGTTTGAAATACTATATTTTTAGATTCAGTGAAGAAAAGAGTTCACGAAGTTTGAGGAATCAGTTTAAAATGTTATACATTGGAAAAAATAATTATATTTTTATGAACATACAGAGCATTTTTAGGGAATTCGAAAAGTAATTTTTTTATAATATCATGATTTGTTTAAATATTTCAATATTAAACATACAATTGGTAGTATAAAGGAAATATTAATATTTTAGAAGAAAAATTTTAAAACGTTGAATTTACAAATAAATATTTATAAATTCGTGACTGGGAAAGAATTAAAAAATATTAGTTGTAAAAAATTTAATTAATTAATTAATAATTTCACATTATGTGCATTGTGTAAGAGAGCTTTATTTTGTAGTTTTTAATTCTATTCTAGAAATATAAAATTTAAAACATCGTCTAAAACTATTATTTTGACTTAATTTTTTAGATTTATTTGTAGGTATAATAAATCAAACCAATACACCCTTTTATGGGTATCAGGTATACACCATAAAATATAAAAAAAATCTGTCATAAAAAGGATTTCATAATTTTTTGGAGTTAAATACTTTTTCCTAGATTTCTACTGATTTATATATTCCACATTTAAAATTTTAAATTTATAGAAAATAATTTGTTGTTGTTGAAATAGTTGGCAGCCTTCGTTAGTAACAAAAAATAGCACTTAACACTTCTGGAGAAACATCTGTTTCCACAAATAATAAAAAAAATGTTGTAAATTTTTGAATTTCTTATACTCTATAACAAAATTTGTGGAGCAAAATACGGGGTAAGAAAAATTCTGAGAAACTGCCACTACTTTCTTTGCAATTCAATTGTTATTGAAATGGAGGCTAGATTCAGGACAAGTCCGTAACCAACCTTTTTCCTTTTATTCGTTAAGTTTTAAACCCTTACTTACAGGTAGGATTTGAATATTGGTGCACTTAATATTAAAATTTTGTGAGCCCCAAGTAAAGGTGGGGGTTCTGGAGGTCCTTCTTCAATCATTTTCGATAATTTAACCTTTTAAAATAAGTAGTGTTTTAAGTCACTTTGTGACGCTTTAGGTTACACCCGAAGAGGTCGGTTCCTTGTAAGCCGCAGAATTTTAAAGTAGACGTCAAAATTTTGAAAGCAAGGGAAGAATTTCTCCCTGGACATTTTTTTTTTTTTTTTTTTTAATTTCTTTTTGAGGACATTTTTGGTTACACTCAAAGAGGTTTACTCCTTGTGAGCTGCAGAATTTTCAAGGAAAAAACAGTAGATAAATAGATGGTAAAATTTCGGAAGTAGGGGGTCCTCCACGAGAAAAAAAAGTTTTGAAATTTGACCTTTAAAAGCAGTGTTTTAACTCATTTTAAGAGGTCAATGGGGGAGGCACTTTTCGGGGTCCCCCCCCCTTTGGACCCGTTCAATAAAATGGGTAAAGTATTGCTGCAAGATACAATTTTTTCATATATTCTCTTTCGCCCCAAAATTAAATTTTCGTTTATTTCCCAATTTTGAGGCGCAGAAGTAAAAACAGAAAATATTGTATCGAGCTGAAATTTTTTATGCTTTTTGTTGAAACCATTTGGTCAAAAATCTGCACTACCGGTAAGCGGATCTTAAAAGAAGTTTTTTCGAAACACCCTAATACACACCTCCTCCCACTTAGGATTTACTCCCTGTGAATTTCGTTTTATAAGATTCACAAAAGCAAGATTTTCCAGAAATGTTTCCAAAATATCCTAAACCTTTTATGATAAATAAGAAATGCATAGCTGGTCTTGCTTAAGTTGAGTTGCATTTAAAATGCTAAACTTGCATCATACTAGCTAGACTTGTTAAATTTACATTTGGATTTTGGAAGGATAAGATTTTCTAAAAATGTTTAAGCGAATAATTTATGGACCTAAATAATGCGCAATACATTTACTATTCATAAATGTAATGAAATGTCATAATCATATATTTTGGTAACAATTAATCTTAATATAAATGAAATTTTGGAATTCCTTTGTTCCTCCTTATTTTTAAGAGAGTGCTAAGGTATGGGGAATTCAGTATTTCTTTTTTTTTACGTGAACTTTATTTGAGAGAAATTTCTAGGTGTTGAACTAGAAAGTCAATTTCAGCCTGGAAAAAGAAATTTAAATACTTTATGCTAACGTCAGAGGAAACGTCACATCGTAAGAATAGACGCGCAAGGTACAGAAGAATCGTTTGCGTATTCTGAAATGAATAAACCGATCTATCAAAAGCTATGGGCTACAGACTTTTTGTCAAGTACGAGCGACAGGGTTTGTCAGTTAAAGATGAGTTTGGATCGAAAAGTAGTCTCAAGCGTAAAATTATATTCTTGGGAAAACATTTTGAAGGGAATAGAATAGAACTTTTTCTAGTTACTTCAAAGCAAGAATGTATTGCATATTTTATGCAAATATAAATTTGTTGGAATATAGTTTCAAAATTATATAATACAAGGGTGTTTCAAAAGCTCAATTCACGGCTTTTATTTTAAAAAATAAAAATACAAACTTCCCTTAAGGTTATAAAAGGAAGGTGTACCCACAGTAGAAACCATGCTAAATCCATTGAGATTGCTTATAGCACCCCATAGCGGCCGAATAAGAAAGTTAGAAGAATTAAATGGATAAAAAACCTCAGTAAGAAAATTCTTCAATATTGTAAAAAACGCACAGAAAAGGTTTCGCAAAAATATTTTAGGAGTTGTTAGCATCTTTTAGCCTCAAAAAAGAAAAAGTTCACAAATTTGTAAGTTTTATAGTGTTATTATATAATTTTGTGCCTTTTAAAACAGACAAATTTTAATTGAAAAATCAATTTCAATCGCAATCGCAATTAAGATATGCTTTTCTCTCACTAATATCGTCTCGGATATTTAAGCTATTTCCACGAAACTTTTTTTCTGTGCGTTTTTTTATTGCAAGAAATTTTCTAATTCAAGTTTTCGTTCCATCTCCCTGGATGTGTTATTTAATTTTTTAAACTCTCCTTTTCTGCCGCTAAGGGCGCTGTAAGCAGTCTTGAGGGATTCCCTATGGTCTTTTTACAATGGGCACAACTTAATTTCATAAGCCTAAGAGACGTTCTTTCCAAATCAAAGTCGTGAAACGGACTTTTGAAAAAAAATTCTGTATATAGTAAAACCTCGTTTATTCGAGTCTCGTTTAACCGAATATCCGGATTGAAGACTTGGTCATGTTTTATTCAATCGTCACATGTTTTTGAAACAGAATACCGAGAAGTAAAATTTTCTTAAGAGTGTAAAAATGTGATGTAAGAATTTTTATAGGTATTGTTAATGTCTTAAATTCTATACAATTTTTTACAAAACATAGTGTTTTGCATCGTGAAACAACATCTGCATATGTAAGGATTTTTTTTGTCTATATTTTCTGTGTCTATGGTCCCAGTTGGTCCGCATAAACATGGTTTTGCTGCATATTTCTCCCCATATTTTAAAACTTTGTAACTTATTTAATCAATTTCATTTTTATGAATTAAAATGGTAATTATTTTCCTCTGCAAGTGATTAATATTTTTTTTCTTTTTCTTCGTTCACATTCCTTCCTTTTTTATTGTGTCACACTGTAAATTTAATCTAAGTGAAGAATAAAAAATAAAAAAAGAGATTTATATTTACTGAAACCAACACTTCTTGCCAAAATATTTAAGACGTTTTCAGAATATGTTTAGTAAATTTTTTTTATTTCTCAGCGGTTTGAAACGGTTATAAACGGAAACAAAATCTTGGTAGAACTTTGGATTTATTCCAAATACTTTAAACACACCGACTTAAATTTAAAATCTTCACTTTGTACCGATGGGTATACGAATTCCGCGGTCTGACTTGAAAGTTAGGAACTATCCAAGATTTTTGGGAAAGATCCAAACGGTAAATAACCAGAACTACAGGGTGAAAGATTGGCTTACACCAATAACTAATCTTAATAAATTTAAGAGCTTGTATTTTTAAATTGCCACCGACTGTTAGATTCTGAAGAGATTACAGTGAATTGATTTAAAATAATTAAGTAAATAGAATAGGAAAAAATAACTTACTCAAAACAGTGTCTGTTATTAGAAAGAGCCCGTTTGAAATTAAAGAATTAAATTTCATCAAATGTTTTTCAAAATGAATTTAATGAAAATAATCTAGGAATTTAGTTTTTTTATTTTACATTACAAACTAATTTCATGGAGTTGATTTTTGAAACATTTACCTTTTTGAAACTTTCTTTAAGAAAAGCCATACTTAACATTAACATAAACTTTTCTAATTGTTCATTGTATCTTACGGTTCTGAAAAGTCCTATATGTGAACACCATTAACAAAACATTAATTTTAGAACACTTAAAACGACACCACATTTCACAACCTAAAATATAAAGTAGTCCATGAAATTGCATATAAATATTATACAGATTTAGCCAACTTATCATCAGTTACAAGATATAAACTGCGGCTGAAACTGTTTGGAGAAAAAAAATTACGTTACTTTGATAATTCGTTAGCTTACGGAGTAGGCAAAAATGTTAGCTTGACATTTTTCAGCTTTATAAAGTCAGAATAAGAAATGGCTTTGACTAATTATAATTAAAAAAATATAATTAGAAGAATAAATTAAAGATTAAAAAATATATGTTTACACTTGCAAAATTAACTTTAGTTTAGCGAATACCATATATTGAGAAAAAAAAAATAACTACCAACTATGAATTTTGGATTGAAATGGATAAAGTAGAAACACCAGAACTTATATTTAAAGTGAAACATATGGAGCAAAGGAGAATAATACTAAAAAATAATTGAAAAACTACGCTCTGACATATCAAATAGTAAGGTTTATGTGGCCATTATATTCCAATGCGTTAGTTTAATTGAGTTTTCCCCGAGATTTTTTATTGTATAAAATATACCTATTTAGCTTCCAACCAAAAAGTAAAACTTTCCAAGACATTACACTTAATAACCATACATAAAGCATGCAAATTTCATAATAAACTCTATTCTAAGATTGCTTCTTTCCAATAAACATATGGATAGAGATTTAAGTGCTGGTAACGCTGCCGGTTTGCATGCAGCTAAATTAAAAGCTCAATAATTTCTCTAACAACAGAATCGTTAAACATTTGCTCTTACTCATCGAATCGAATTGACTCATAAATATTTATTTTCCCTAATGCCGATCCGAATCTGCACCTGCTCGCTCCGATTATTATTGTTATTAGTTTTCTGAAATCTGGGGATGGAACGCTTTTCTGATTTGTTTCCCCCGCAAACGATTTGTTTCTCTCTGAGGAACATTCGAACTCCCGGAAGAGATTTGGTTCATGTCGAGAACACCAATCGCAGATTAAATATTGATGGGGCTAAAGATTAGTTATGATAATATGAGATGAGTATTGAAATGAATGCAGATTTGCCGTTCGCGTGTTGTGAGCAGATTTTGAACACTTTCTTTAATAATACTATTATGAAGCCTTTGAAAAGCTTAAAATGATAGTTTAAGTACCTAGGTAAATGAGCTTAAAGTTGATTATTTCAATGGTTTGTTCTTTAGGAATTTCAAATACCTATATCCCCGAGAAACTCTGAAAAAGTACATTTCCCATACACGTTTAATATTTCTTTTGAATGATTCTTCTCCTTTTTGATTGATTGAATTGAATAAAAATGAAAAGGGAACATTAATTCCATTAAAATACATACTTACTTAATTTAAAATTAATTTTGTGACCTGTTAAGGAAAAGCAATATAAATAAAAGCACTGGATGTAAGCTGGAAAACAAGCAACAAGTAATCAGGTTGTGCTATTACAGCATCTTTATATAACATTCTATTTGCACTTGTCTATATATTCAGTTGTGAGACTTATTCTTGGGTGGTAAAATAACTTTTTAAAAGTAAAATTCTGGTTTTAGGCTTAATTTCTAAGAAGAATGAAATTCTAGTAAGATGTTTCTCTTTTCATAACGTTGTAAAATTTTGCTTACGTTAGTTATGTAGAGTCACTCGAAAATAAAATTATGCATTCATTGAATTGAAAATAATTAATAATAATTTAATTAGATGTTTTGAAATATTTCTGGATATTAGAGACACTCTTTAAAACTATGGCCAAACTGTTTTACATTGTTTAAAATAATAATCTTCCATTATAAAACTGCTAATAACTTGTATACAGTACATATATATTGTTTGTATGTTAAAACTCAAAAATTGCTCTAGAGATTTTATAATTTTAAAATTGTTTCACTTCCCACATATTCTGTGTCCTACTCCTTGTCATACTTTTAAAAGTTTACAGTTAAGTTATGTACTCTAAAGTTAAAATATTACACATCAAAAGATGGGATTTGAAATAGTTAAAACGGAGCTGTTCGACAATATTACATCAGAAAACAACCGGTTTTTTTTTCATTCAAAGTCTGTGAAAGTATTTTTTCTACATTGATTAAAAATGACTGTTTCCTTCCTACATATGAACCTTTCTTTAATTATTTCCTCTACTCTATAAACTCTCATTTTATGAACAGTAGAAAGATTTTAGCCGAGACTGAACGATGAAGAAAACCTTTAAGTAGACTCCAATGGATTTCGTGCACAACTTATCTGCAATATGCTGATACAGTCGTCTGTTCCCTCCCTGAGCGCCAATTCAAAATATAATGAATTGCCACTGAAATTGTTTTTACGCAACAATAAAAAACTCACACTGTGTGTGCCGATTAAGAAAGGCGCAATTACTTAGCCTATAAATTCTATTCCATCCCCAGAGGTCTAATGAAACGAAAGCTTGCATAATCAAACCCCCTGGGGTGGCTGAAAACGCTGTTATTACTAGCTCGAGACAGCATTAATTCTTCTCAACTCAGCCCTTTAAAAGATGGCGAACTCCCTTGTTTCATTAAGAAATGCGTTTCTCGGACGATTTTGGAGGGTCCTCGGAATTTCAAAGGAATTCAGACCTCTTAATGCATGATTAAAAGGATGCCTAAATCAACCTGCAGGTTTTAAGAATTCGATTATGCGTTTTAATCGTATAAGTATTGCTAATTTAATGTTTCGCGTGATATGAATTTTAATGGCTATTAGGTATTTTGTTCTGATTTGGGAGCTAGGGAATAATATTTCGTATGATAACTAGGCATCTTCTCATTATCATTTGTTTAAATAAAACTGTTAGTCAACAAATTAATACCATCCATAGGTTTAAGTCTGGGGAAAGTAGGTACATTTGCGATTTCATAGTTAAGAGCTAAATTTATTTTTGAAATTTATACGAACTTATCACAGGAAAATTAGTTAAAAGTATTTTATCAAAAATTATTTAATTGTGTATTAATTTTAAAATATTCTAACAACTTATTCTTTCCAAATTGTAATACATTGAAATTTTTACAAACTTAGCAAATTGGTTGCATTATAAGAGCCTAATCGTAGAATCAATGTAACTAAAATATGCTTCAAGATAACATTTTAAAGAGCTCTTGTGTCTTGAATAGATATATGCAAGTTTAAAACTTTGTCTATCTTTTAGAATTTGAATAGGTTAAAATTTGGTGCTATATAGCGAAAGTTCACCTTTTCTCTCTCTCTTTCCTCACTGGTGATTTTCTTCAATTTCTTTTTCCTTATATTGTCAATAGTATTATATCAAAAGCAGTTGATATTGTGTGACTAATACCTAACATTTTCCTAAATAGGTATATGAATTTTTTGTAAGTTTAAATAGATATTTAGTTTACATGTATTATGAATTATATATGAATATATTGTATTAAAAATATAAAAAAATTATTACCGCAATAACACAATTAACTTGTAGTATATATGTTATAATTTTAAAAAATTTAAAATAGGTATTAAGTTTAGTGTTTTTATAATCAAAATTATTCATCGTTAGTTCTCGTAGTAAAATATTTGATTTAATTAGTGAACTTTAATTGGTAATAACATAATTTCACACCACGTTTTTCTTAACTAATAAGATTAGGTACTATAAGATATCAATTAATTAGCATCCATTTATAAAATTGGAGTGGTTATGAATAATCATGTTAAGAATTTATTAAATTATCTCCCAACTTATACGATATGAAATTTAAAAGTAGTAATTAAGATAAAACGGTTAAATTAACTCGAACTAAATTAACTAAAAATAACTTAAGGAATTAACTTTATAATTAAATTTAATAAAAGAAAAGGCTATGCTTAATATGAGCTAAAATACGAAAATATTGAAAGGGGTTTTTTTGTCGTTAAGTTTGGTCTCAGTAAAATGAAGCATTTTTTTTTTCTATTTCATTATATGGGTATACACCCGAACTCTTAATTAGTTTTGAGGCTATAGCACTAATAAAATTATTAACAGGGAGTAGAAAAGTTTTGAACATGTTCACCACCAATCCTAGAAAATATTCCAAATCGAGTTTTCTGTCGAAAATTAAATCATCCATGATTGCATAAAGGGAATTTTATAATAATGGTTGGTGTTTCTTAATGAACTTAATTGTATTTGGATAAAAATACCTTATAGATAACTGGGTGTCATAACTTAGAAATTCCCAAGCTTTAGTTTCTCCTATTAATATTGAAGAAAATTCGATACTTTGGCTATTCATCTTTTGATGATAAAATAATATTTTAAAAACATGTTTTTCTTTTCCCCAACAAACGTATTTTATTTTTGTTTTCCATCTGACACATTTTTATAAGCTTGATTTTTTTACTCTGATTTATTGTATTTAACAATATAATATTTTATATTCCATAGGTGTTATCGGTTTTAAATGGATATTTTCCGAATACATCTCGTTCCCATTCACTTCTTAAATTAAGACAGTGCATTAATAAGGTAAAAACGGACATATAGTACATTTACTCAGAAGCTGATGAATTTTCAATGAAAACATAATAAATGAATGAAGAAGCCCCTTATAAGTATATTTGAAATAGTTTTTTAGTAGAACATGAAATCCAAAGTACTAAACTTTGATTATCCCACATTTATCAAGTTTCAAGACGAAGATCCTCACTATTTTCCTTGACTTAGGTTTTGAAATTCTTTCTCCTTTTTTGCGCAGACGATTTTCAGAATCCTCAAACCCCCTCTTTTGTTCTCTCTCCTTCGAATTTTTTCGCACCAATCAGCTATTCCACTTCACTATACATCGAACGAATCACCAGGTCACGTTATTGAGGTGGAACACCCTCCCTTCATGACAGCTTTTCGCGATTTCATTCAGGTTTTTTTTTTGTTTGGGGGTGTTGGGTTAAAAGATTAAAAAGGATAATGAATCTATGTACTATTTGGGTTTTGCTACTCTTGACAGTTAGTTCTTTATCGTTATTTATGGCTGATATTCATTAAAATCGAAAGAGGACTTTTCAGAGCTTGTTCCAAGTAATGTTAGTTGTAAAAAGTAATGAATCATTACTAATGATTCATCCTATCTTCCATTTACTGCTGTGTGATAATGGTTTAAGGATAACAAGTTTATTTGATTTAATTTGTTTTACATTATTTTTTGAATATTTTCTTCGATTTCTGTTTAATTTTTCAACCATTTAGCATCCTAGACGAATCTTACTTATTTTACATTCATTTCGAACTTTTTAATATTTCAAAACTTAGTTTTAATTTTGATAATATTTCAACAAATATTAAATTATACTTAATTTTTAGAACTTTCCAGGGAATTTATTTCAATATAAATTAAATATTTTAAAAAAGCCAATACTTAATTAAATTGTGTACGTTTTCCAATAAATCGGAATTTTGTTTCGAATTGCTCTATTCTGAAGAATTAATTCTCTTACGTAGTATGTTCCTTTCGAAGTTTCTTCACTCATTCCCACTCATGAGAAAATTTTTCTTAACTATAAAAGTTCTAAAGGAGGAAAATCTATAAGTGTAGATTAGAAAAAAAAGCCATTTTTGAAAACTTTCTCTATTTGTTCACGATACCCACTTTTTAAGGAGGACTAAATATAGGGCTTTTCTTTCTTCTTTTGGACGGTTTCAAAGACGATTTTATTTTATGAACAAATTACATTTACTAGGAGTATTTAATTTTTTTCCCCAACGAGTTAAATTGATACTAAAATGTGTGCTAATTGGAAAGTTATGTTTGAGGTAATATGCACTGCGTATGGTAAAATAAAAGCAAAATTAGTACTATTATTTGGCTATTTAGGACCCATTGGAATCTTGCTGTTATGAACCTAATTTAAAACACATATTCTAACTTGACACCACTTAATTACATCACGGCAACACATTAAAGATAACTACTCCTATCAATAAAAACTTTGAAACGAATAATCCTGTGAACTCTCATAATTAAAAAGCAAGAGAGTCTTAAGCCCAGATCAATTGAGGTGGAGACGTGCCAAGGTGTGAATCGTAGCGGAGGGAACAAGCTCCCTTCGCGGCATCCTTTTGTCTGCAATAGCGGCGAACTGCCCCAGTGATAAATGACGACAACTACGACAACAGGCTTTCAACGAAATTAAATTTTATATACAATCCTGCTTTTCGTTCTGGTGCCACAGTGTGAGGTGTTTTGGTCTTTGTATATTCGTTGGTTTTTTAGAAATATTTTTTTGGGGATGATGTTATGTTTTTTCAGTGATTTAGTGTGGATATACATTTTTCCTTCTGATATGAACTACGGAGAAATAGTTTCGTATTAGAGAGGTATGCTTTAAAGGCGGTCTTTTTGAGTTGTTTGTTTAGTTTATTATTGGTCCCATTTGTAACAGGGATAACAATTATAGAATTGTTATGTAGCCATGCAAGTTAGCGAAACATGTTGTCAGTACTACAATAATTTCTGATGGCATCTAAAAGCCTCTTCATGGAAAATAATTTTTGTCACAGGGGCCGTTTAAATATTACGTAAGCACCTAAGAGGGATTGCTATTTGCTTATTTTTCCTGACAAGGGGGAGGAGGAGTATGAGTGATGCTTACGTAAGATGTTACAAACACTGCATTTTCGAAAATCTCTTGTTTCTTGTATAAATAATTTCAAAATTCAACCAAATATAAATTTCTTAAAAAAACTGAACTATGAAAAGAATATTAAGCATTTTTCACAAGGAAAGTTTTAACGATAGGTTAAAGTGTTCTTGGAGAACAGTGAATTTCAGAAATCTAAGCATTACTAAAGATTTTGTACAAAAAATGAACAAGAGAGGGTCGGGCAGTTTGCTTAAGTAATTATGAGAGGGAGATTCACGGTTTGCTTATTTTTGCTGACAAGAGGGAGGGGGGTCGAAAATGACCAAAAACTTGCTTACGTTATATTTGAACGGCCCCACAGATATTTACTTTAAAATAATTCAAACATTCAACGGTGAAATAGGCTTGTATGCACATATTAGTTTATAAATATTTTCAAAGGTTCAACCATTGAACAACTAAAATTTGACATCCAAACCCTCCATTTCCATTTGATGGCTTTTCAAAACTATTCAAAAACCAACCTTCCGAAAAAAACATATGGACTTTTACAGACGATTCCAAAAACCCTCACCTGCGGTCACATATTTCCTCAAAAGTGAATCGAACGATGACAAATAAGGGCACTCTCCCAACACATTCACCCTTCGGTTGTACACAAAGAACGGGGATCTCCGGCAGTATCGTGCCCGGAAAAAAAAAAAGATCCTCATGTTCAGTCACGCACGTTGACATCGATATGGAAACAGCAGCCCTCGGGACTAGCACTCGAAAAAAGCCGAAACAGAAAGATAAATAGCCGATCACGGGCAAAAACTTTAAGGTTGCTCGGGCAACTGGGTTCTTTTTCGCTGGGAAGCGTTCTTTTTGTGAGGGTGTGCCTATTTATAAAAGCTTCTTTTATATATGCGGGGACGGACGAGGCTTTGAAAATCAAATGGGTTTGTGATGGTTCGGGTTGTGAAATAGGGAAGTTAAGGTTTGCGTGTTGTTGAGGTGAAATATTTTTATCGCTGGTTTCGTTCTATAATGTCACAACTTGAAAATATTACATATTTAGTATAGGGGGTATCTCGAGTAATTTTAATTTAGAGCTATGGTTTTAATTGAGGCATTCAGGTGACTTAATTTGTTAGATTATGTTTGATTAATTCGTTGTGTTCTATAAAGGACATTTCGCTTTCAATGAGCATCTTGAGTGATCTTCTCCGATGAATCCGAAGAGTGAAATGACGATTTACACTTTTCACTTTGGATGATCCCTCCGAAATGAACATCTAAAGTGAAACAAGTCTAAATGAAGGCTCATCCAGACTTGTAACTTTTTTGTGTTCATTTTGGAGGAATCATCCAAAGTGAAAAGTGTGAATAGGTGTTTCACTCTTTACTCCTTCACTTTTCTACGGAAACTAGCAATTCACAGGAGTGAATCACTCAGGATGAGTAGTGAAAGTGAAACAGTGTATCTCCAGCCTTGAGCCTTAATATTCATTTTTTTCACTCATTCTCTTTCTTCTCTCGTTCACCTTCTTTTCTTCCCCTTTCCCACTCATCTTTCAATTTCTTTCTCCCTTTCATTTTTTAAATTTCTTCTTCTTCTCATAGTCATATTCTTTTTTCATATCACATCCTTCCCTGACTTTCTCTATTATTTTTCTTTCTTTTTCTCCTCATTTCTTTCAACCCTCTATTTCTCTTCTCTTCCATTTCTTTTTTTTTTTTTTTTTTTTTTTGAAATTTTATTTTTACTTCCAACCGTTTATCTACATACAACAACCCGTCTTTCACTGACAACTTTCATCAGTACATTCAGTATCAGTATAGCTTCTCCAGACCCTATATTTTGTGACCCTTTTATCTCTGGTAATTATGAATTACTTTAGGGTAGTCTACACCCCCGTTAAGTTTGGCAACGACCTTTTCAAACATCCTGTAGTAAGCTCGGTTTCCTTTTTCTTTTATACTCTCTTCGATAAACATAATTGAAATTAAAATATTCTTATATAATATTTATATTCTATTCCTCCCTATATTCGAAATATATTCTTCTCTCTTTATCCAATCTCTTCTTACGATTCAAACTAAAAAGTTCTAATCCTAGTACACAAAAACGTTCATTTTATATAATTTCGCATGATTTACCTGCAAAAATATAAATTCAGTAATAATAGGGCGTGACATTTTCCCACCAGTTGAAAAGTTTTGTAGTGAAAAACTTAGTTTAAGGGTTGTAATGTAAGTTTTAATTGTTCCCCTAATCGCCACCATCATTGGATTAATTAATTAAATTGGTTTAATTTATTTTCAACAACTAATTATGAATTAGTTTAATTTTCCTTATTAACTGCAATTGTATCAAAACAACAAGTGTTTGTTTTTTCATCTCAAACACGTAATATTCAAAAGGTTATTTTTCGTTGTCGGCTTGAAGAAGATATTTAGGTATTTCATAATTTCTGTACTAATTGCAAAAGGTAATTCATTTAGTATTTCCTTTGTGTAGACATCAAAACCATCTTAAACTTAATTCATTGACAATTCTCTTGACCTATTTCACAAAGTTGAGGGGGAAACCCTTTTGATCTCTCTTTGATTGAAACTTCATACTTGTAATTTAATTATGCGTCAGAATGCTGATACATCTTGGTTCTCTCTGAGCCATCTCATCAAAATAGATTATAATGATGCATTTTGAAATTGTACACATTCTTTAACATTTGGTAAAATTATATTAGAAACATTTTTTTTTCTGTAGCAATGTCATTATTAATGAAGAAAAAACAGTTCATGCTTAAAATCCAATTTGAGGTAAAAAGATATTTCGTAAAATTGAGTAATAACACGCCTTAAAATAGATGTTTCGAAATCTTTTGCATTTCTTTTAAAGATTAACAAGTAGGGTTTTTTAAATATGGGAAAAAAATTTTATACCAATTATTTGAAAAAAGAAAGAGTAAAAACATGGAATTTCAAATGAGGAACGAATTTTGTTAGTCGGAATCAAATCTCAACTTTTATAATAATCAAAAAACCTTTGTCTCTCTTTTTTATAGTTTTAAAATTTAATACAACGTTTTAAGTGAAGTAATGGTTAGTAATGGAAAAGTAATGATTTTACCCTCTTAAACAAATTAGGGTGTACCTAATTTTTTTCTATTCCGAAATTAAAAATGACACCTGGATGATTAAGTTCATAAGAATGTATCTCTCTAGTATTCTGAAAAAAAAAAAGTTTTTGGTGAGCGGTTTCCAGACAAAAACTTTTTATTACTGGTCCTTATAACACATTTTAATATACATAATTTTTTTTAATATTAATGGGGTTTATTTCTTAAAAAGTCTCTCGGATTGTTATACATGAAAGGCTTCCAAACTTTAATAATAATAAAGTATAAATAATTTCAAATGCATTTTCCTATCCTAGTCGAGATTTGTTTCCAGCAATGCATCTCCACACAGCCAGACGTTCCAAAAACTATTTCATCCCATCGAATTTCACCATTATAAGCTTTTCTCCAACTTTCCTTTTTTCCCTCCGTTCTTCCGCCGATGCTGCAAAAGATATCGTTTCTTCCATATAGCTCAGGATGAGCTTCCGAATCTGGCAACCCCCAACGTATGGGAATTCAGTCAGCTGGTCAGATCGTTAAAGCTCTACGGATCGCGTGCATTTGCAAACTGAAACTCCGATGGCCACTCTTTTCCAATGATAAGAAGAAAAAAAAAGATGCATTTTTAAAACGCTTTTTATAGGGCCATAATATTTCCTTTTTTATAGCCACCTTCTTAGGGGGCGAGACGAAAAGGCATTGTTCTTTTTTTTTCTTTTCGTTGTTAGAGGGAGTTGTTTTTATTGGGTATTGAAATGGAGAAATCTAACCTTTAGAAAGAAGTCATGGATATTGGGAATGTAAGGAGATTTGTTTTAAGTTGAGTCTCGAATGTTTATCCGGATGTTTAAGAGTTTGTGGTTTTAGGTTGTAAAAAGTTAAGTGAATAGATTTGAAGTGAATACCGTGCAAGAGTTTCACTTTTTAAAGATCTTTAAACGAGAAAATAAACTTAAGACAATACATAATATAATACACATATCTATCTTTTTCTTCACATTAGTTTAATTCATTTTCTTTTAGTTCCTTAAAAGTTTCTTAAAGTAACGCATTAAAATATTACGAGTGAAATTCAATAGCACGACAGACGCTTTTTTACTGTCACGCTAATTTAGGGATACATAAAGTTCCTCACCGAGTTATTTATGAGAAGTAATAATGAAATGCTCATATATACTATCCCATTATACAAAGCACATAAACAGTCTAATCACAAAAATTTATTAATGTATTCCTCATCTTATTAAAATAAGAACTGGTTTCACATTACGAGATATTTTATTAATGTGCTTCTGAGTTATTAATGTGTTTCTTAAGAGTTAACGGTTAGCAGTTAATATTATAAACAATAGTTAAAATGTTGGAAAACGAGTGTTGATCTGGTGATTCAAATCGTTTGAACGGAGTATGTATTTGAATGGAAAGAATCAGAAATGCTTGTTGACAAAAGAATCATTAGTTTGAAAAATGAATAAGTCCAAAAATGGAAAATTGACTTTATGCTCTCAAAAATATCTTCAAGTTTCACTCTACACCTGAGTGCGAAGAGGTAAAAAAAATAACCACCCCTCTATAGGCAGCTATAGCCTAGATGTAGAATTAGGCGAAATCAATGTCCCATTCATCATATTTTTTTATTTAATTTGATATGCAAGTTAATTTTTCATACTTTTCTTATTTTTTGTGCTGTAAACTAAAGCTAAAACAAAATTTGTTTTTAATTTGTAAGTGCTTTTACCTTTTTTTTTATCCATCGAATGTTTTACTCCATTGATATTCACCTACTCCATTCATTGATACTGTCTTAATGACTCAGTTTAATACCAATTTTGAACTTCATTTGTCTTAATCTTTTTATTTCTCACTTTTGTGCCGTAAACTAAGAAGAAATATAATTCAAATGTTGATTTAAGGGGGTTTTAAGATTTTTCTTCAGCTGAAATTCCATAAAATTGAAAAAGGGAATTAGTCCATCAACTTTTTTTAACTGAGCAATATTTTTGAATATTACTGTATATTTTTTTCGATTATAGTTTTGTATCTAAATAGCCTATACTCTTGTTTCAGTTCTTAAACAATAATGATCTTTGAAGTTTGTTTTTTCATTTGTGCAAAAATAAATTAAGTTGATTTAAAATGCATGTTTTACTTAATTAGGTTTGGTTTAAGATACTAAGATACTAATCACCTCTAGATCATAATTTTGCAGGGCATCCTACCCAAACTGTACAGACTAGTGAAATTTATTTTTTTGTAGTAAACTGGTACAATCGACCAGGGACTTAATTTTCTTATTAATTTTTATTCTACAGGCCCCTTAAGTATACAAATTAAATAACCTTTTCTATTCATTTTTAGATGTTGCTGTGGTTGCCATGTTTCCGAGCCAAGGATGTATTTCCATTTTTAGAGGAGTCTTTGCTTAGGTTAGAAGAAAAGGAAAACGAAGCTGACGACGTAAGTACTAATTAGTCCTTAACATTGAATGAAATAGTATTTCACTGCCGAAAATATCCCTTTTTCACCGGAAAATTTATCACACACATTATCGAGATAACATCAATACACCTGTTAAGATTGATAAATTAGTCATTTAAGTATCTAACAATATAACCCTTCTCTTTGAGATTTATTTATAGCGTAAATAAAACCATTATGTGTATGCAAAAATGCAGATTAAGGTTTTCCTTTAAAATCGCTGATTTTAGTTTATCAAAAATCTGACTAACTTAATTTATAGAATTGAGGCAAAGTTAAAAGGGGGAAAAAAACGTTGTTTAAAATGAGGTCTGTATATGCATTTATTGCATGGATTTTATATATTGTATACCGATTTTGTCATTACGTCACCGGTAACTTTTCATTCAATAACACTACTCAATAAATTGGAGATATATTTGTAATTATTTATCTTCACGTTAACAATGCTATTATTTCTCAATAATCAAAATAACCAGAGTACTCTGCACTAAAATGACGTAACTGGAGACCACTCTACAACTAATGACTGTTTAGCTTCATTTTAATTAAGAATTTCATCATATGCCTGAGCATGTTCACAATTTTTCCCAACGGAGTTAGTTGATCCTAAATTGTAATCTATCTGACCAGACCTCGTCAATGACTTTTGAGTGCTTTGGCCGTAGTCTCACGGAGGTTACAATTTGATGATACCCCTCACCGCACCAAATATCGATGAATTTCATAATTTTCAATAAACGTGAGGCATTTCCACCTGAAACACCGGATTTCCTTTAGATCAGTGGTTCCCAACAGGTGGTCCGTGAGAAGGTTCATAAACTTATCCAAAAATTGTGTAGGAATTAGAAAAAAGAAATTTCTTATCACCCAATCCAAGAAGTAGTAAAAAAAACCATAGATGTAAAAAAAAATCTATACAAGAAAAATTTATTGCCGGAAAAAAACAAAAGTTTTAAACAGATAAATTATTATTTTTTTAATCGCTCCTTCTCTTTTAATCGCTCGGAATACTACTGTTATGATTAAAGTTATGTTAATTTATCTTTTAAGTTTAATACATTATTTGATTTCCAGTTCCATTAAGAAACATATACTATTTAAAAATTGGGTTTCTCTTACTTCAGAAAAAAGTAAAAGTTCAGACCCTCTGTGAGAAATGAATGCATTGAAAAAGGTTAAATTTTTAAAGATAAAGTTGTGTGGATAGGGATGGTCCGCACTAGGTTTAAATTTAAGTAAAGTGGTCCGCAGACATATTTGAGTTGGGAACCACTGCTTTAGATGTTGTGCTCTTGCAGGCTGTTCCCGAGAAGCGTCGCATTACAGACGAGCGAGGGGGCATCGAGGAGGGATGGAGCGCCTGGTCCCCTTGGCGAACGTGCTCCAGGAGTTGCGACGGGGGCATATCCATCAGTCTGCGGGTCTGCAGGGGCAAGTGCCCCGAGGGGGAGCCTGTCAGGAGACAGATATGCAACATGCAAGTAAGCCCTTGTGTAGAACCCTCTGTTGTCATGTAACTGTTTCGGTTTATTTATTAATTTATTGCTCTTATTCCTTAAATCTGAACTGAATTTATTTTTGTTTGCATGCTGGCCTAATGGTTGGAGTATCTGCCTACGACGCTAGCCGTCTGGGGTTCGAATCCCCGCTCGGGCATGGATGTTTGTGTGGGGAGATGGATGAATGTCCCCCCCCCCTCTGTAAAATGGGGCTGTGCATGCGGATTTGTGTGTGGCGTGGGCAACAGTACTTCCCCTCCGAGGCTTCGGTCCACAGGTGCCCATTGGGTAACGCGAAATTAGTATATTGAAAAAGAAAAGCTCAAAGAACTATATTCGGTTATTTAGTTTTTGGGAAAATGGAGACAGAAAAATGTATGACATTCACATCCGGTTTACGCTAAAGAGGTATTTATAGAAACGTGAACAAGGACATTTGAATATGTCTCCACACTAAGATGTTAAAATACGCATAGTAAAATGCGCGCAACCTGTAAAGGAATAATCAAGTTTCTACCGGACATTACACTTTTCGAAAAATAAAAGTTGACGTAGAGGCATAGTTCTTTGGGCATTTTTGATGTATTCCACGGAAGGAATCTTTCCGTCCTAAGTTCGGGGGCGTCATAATTAAGCGCCCTTATTCCGAATCTGCTTTATGTTAAACCCACTAAAAATTTTACAAATTATGGCTCTTTTTCTACAGTTGAACCAGCGGGGGGGTAAGAAGGTTTCTCACCTACTACAAAAATACAATAATTAAAAAGTAAAGGTCGATCTCGTTGCAGCCTTGCCCCGATGCTAGCGACTTCCGCGCCTCGCAGTGCTCCGGTTACAACAGCCAGCCGTACCGCGAGCGCATGTACGTGTGGCTTCCTTACTACGACCCCGAGGACCCCTGCGCGCTCACCTGTCAGGCAGAGGGCTACAACTTCGTCGCCAAGCACTCGGACCGCGTGCAAGACGGCACGCGGTGCCGCGAGGGTGCCCTGGACATGTGCGTCAACGGACAGTGCCAAGTGAGTAAAAACTCTGAAGTTAAGCAAATCAATCTGCTGTGTGAATGAATAAAGTTTTTTTTTTTTTCGTTAGGGGTGGTTGGGAACGGGATAATCCAAGTTCGAGTAGGGATGCGGGAAATTGGGGTGGTTAGCTTGGGTAATTAAGCATTTTCTTTTTCGAAGAAGTAGGAAGGGAGTCGGGACTGTACTCACCGGAATGTAATAGTCAGCAGTGAAATAACTTTAAGAATATTGTTATATTTGTTTTGATTTGTGGATTCATTCGATTTACACATTGGTGGATTTGCATAATGAATCAACGTGCTAGCTTAAACAGCGCGTTGAATGTAATATTTCCAGAAGCAAACCTAGAGTGAAAAATACGATTGCCGTAATTCTCCGTTTATTCCGACTCTGGTACAAAAGTAAGCACTAAAAGGTCGATTACTTCTTGGTGTCTCATTGCAGCCTTAAGGACATATCTCATATATGAGTTGTAAAAGATGCATTTAAATTTCTTTTCAGGATAATTAACATTTATTCAATTTCAGAGAGTCGTTCAAAATTTATCAAAAACATCTGTTTTAAGAAATTACTCTGAAAAGTAACATTAAAACTCATTATTTTTTAAAATTAGGTCTTGGTTTCGGAAATACACAGTAGTCTTCACAGAACTATTTAAGAGTTAATAACCTACAACAAGATTAAGAGAAAAATTCTTATTAAAGCTATATAGATTTTAAGCACTTCAGGCCCGTTCTGGTCCGACAGTGCTACAATCTCTTTAAACCATATTTCAGGATAAGAGGGAGGGAAATAGATAGTGGGAGTTTTATTGAAAAGGGGAGAGAAAAATGGGTGTGCGAGAAAAAAATGAAAGAATTAGGAGAGAGAAACATCATGTAGAAAGATGATGAAAAGAGAGTGATAAAGAGGGAGATTGTCAAATAAGGCATGAAAGAAAATATAAGAGAGAAAGAGAGAGAAACCGAATTAGAGGAGTACAAATTAAGGGAAATTCAAAATAGCCCACTTGAAAAAGAGTAAGATAGAGAGGTGAAAGTAGCATCAGAGTGGATAATAATTAATAATGGAGAAGGGTAACTTAAGGGAGTTTGAAAGAGAATATGTATCAGATAAAATGAAAGAATAAGGAATTAAGAAATTAAAAGGAGAGATTAGGGAACGAGACATAGCCTGCTTTTGTTCTAAAGATTAAGCTATCATCACTAGGATGATGTCATATGCTTGAATAAGTGGTTAATTAAAAATAAACACAATAAATTGCAAAACTGTTAAAAAAGCTCCTCTTAAAAGCTCACCTTTGGTTGCCTTTAGGACCGTTTACATTTATTCGATCCGTTGAGTTACGAGACCAGTTGAAAATCCTAGTTCGAGTAAGGGGTGGGGGAAATTTGGATGGTTAGCTTGGCTACTTAATGCATTTTCTTTTTCGAAGAAGAGGGAAGGGAGTCGGGACTGTACTCACCGGAATGTAATAGTCACCAGTAAAATAACTTTAAAAATATTTTTATATTTGTTTTTATTTGTGGTTTCGTTTGTTTTTAAAATTATATAACCTAATAATTATTAAAGAATTATCAACCTGATACTACTTTTCATATTATGTAAAGTAGTATCATGTTAATAACTATTCACGTTCCCCAGATTTTTTTCTTATAATTTTCTCCTGAAAAACTCCTTAAAGACTCCTGAATTTTACTATAATATATAGAGTATGAACCTTGCTTTCGGGTTCCAAGCCGAACTAAACAAAAAAAGTCGGGTAGTCACACATCAACCTACGAGTACCCCTGGTTTGGAAACTAATAATATTTTTCTCAGCAATTCCTCTTTATTGCCTACTTTCTTTTGAGTCTGATCCTTCTCTGTTGAAGCCCATCGGATGCGACCTGCGCGTGGGGTCCACCTTGAAAGTAGACGAGTGCGGGATCTGCGGGGGAGACGGGTCCTCGTGCCAGAGACCTACCTTCGTCTGGCAGGAGGAGTCGTACGGAGCCTGCTCCGTCACGTGCGGAGGAGGTAAGGTACAAACAAGCTCTTATATTATTATCCTACTCAGGGAAGTATTTAGGCATGTGCGGGATGGTAGAATTTTTTGGAGCCGCAAAGTTACTACAAGTCGAGGAAATCCATGTTGCATTTCACCAATCTCTATGCGAGATTTTCTCTTGTGGCTAATTCCATGCGTGACTCACACTACGAATGAGCTAAATTTGAATCTTACAATCACAATCAAAGGATCACTGTTTGAATAAATTAGATCTACCATTGGTTTTCCTTTTGTTGATGTTTGTGTGGTTTATATACTACTACACTCGACAGCCCCTAACGTTTCCTGAACCCAGTTAGTCACTACAAGGAAGGAGGAAATGGGTAAACACAAAGCCTGTTGGGTTGTTAGGAGGAGTTTCGATACGAAAATCGTGATAAAAAGACGCTATATGTTACATGGGTTTAACAAAATAATCATAGTTTTAAATTGTCGTTCGTCATTTCACTCAAAATTCAGACACCGCGATGGGAACTACTTTGTTTGTTAGTGACGTCATAGGGTCAACTGACTTTGCTGTTTCGTTTAAATTTCATTTATTTTGTTATAAATTTCCTGTACTTGGCCCATTTGGAGTTGTGACTCTCACTACATTGAAAGGTAGTGTGAGTCACAATGAGGTAGTTCCATATTTTTCAAACTTTCGATTTTGTGGTTTATTATTACAGCACATGTTGTGTCAAATTGAAATCTACAATCGAAATTTATCTAAAAAATTTATTTACTTAGATATTAAGGAAATAAAAGTCGTCAACAAATGATGCAATCGCCCGAGTTGTGAAATGGTTGTGAAGCCATCGGGGCCGAGTGACGTCACGAACCTAAAATCACTAGTAAAATAAAAACTTAAAATCAATTATAAATCAATACAAATCGTTGAATATTCGAATTCTTCCAACAGTAAATAATTTATATTTAACTACATTAAATTCTTTAATTTATTATAAAATTAAACTGATGAGAATCAAGCATTAATTCTTTTGGTATGTATTTTTACATTTTTTGCCGCTGGCATCACGTTTTTGTTTATTGTTGTATCAATTTTGTTAAATTAATAGACATTTTTGATGCTTTATGCTTATTTCAGATTTCTACTTATTAAACTGTGATTTGAATAGAGATAGCCATTAAAAATTAACATCAAGGCGTTTGTTTTCATATCGTAACATTAATGTTAATAACAAAAACACGAATGTTTCTTATTCAGTGTTAACAAGTCAAAAAATCTAAATCATGGCGTCGTTTTGCAAATGACGTCTGCAAGTCGTAGTAGACCGAGTTTGGGCCGAGTGACGTCACGAACCTGAAGCGCCGTTTTTCGCGCGCTTTTCAGAACGCAAACTTTGAGTTGCAATAAAAAAATAAATAATTATCAGAATGAAAAAATATCTCGGTTTTAGGGGTTTATCGAAAAGCTGAATAGAATAAAAAAATAAAAATAAAATGTGGAACTAGTCCATTCAGATTTTGCCAATTCCATCAAGCATCCACCAAACCAATTGCCTCCAAAAAAATACTGTATCACGAGGCTGTTAGCTTCGCTCTATTAGGCATCTGTTTGTTCGTAAATTACTTCTTTTCCATAAAAAATAAGAAATAGAAATTCATGTTGAAAATATTTTTTCTAGTCTAAAAAATGTTAAAGAAACCTCACTAAGATACAAAACTTTTGCATTAGCTCTTATGACTGAAATTTGGGATTCGTTTCTGCAAACTCGTGAAAATATACGATTTATTTTTGAAGCAATAAAAAAATAAAAGTCAAGGGCTATAGTGTTTCGAAATCATAAATTTCTCAAATTTATCATTTGTGGAGGTATTACTCATATAATCAGTATTTATTTAAAAACGAAAATGATGTTCAAACTCAAACACAATACCCAAATATCCACAACATGACAAATACCATACCTCAGTTGGTGAGGATAAGACTCTTGGACAAGAGCCAAACAGCATTGTTTTTATAGAACAATGCTGAAGAGGCATTTGCAATAGAAAAGTACAAGGAGTTCCATAAGGTATGATAAATCGTTCGGTCTTGTCTAGACTAAAAGAAATTAAGTTTACTTGTCTTGAGAAAAAAAGGAGTGTGATATATATTTTAGAAGAAAAAAAAACATTTGGATTTAAGAGAAACTCAGCTTAATTGCTTTTCCAATTTTAGCATTTTTTTTTCCAATTGGTAAAAAATTATGTCACACAAATTTTATTTATAATTTTTCGAATCTGCATATGAGTATTAATTGTTGCCAATAAAGCTGGCATTTGACGGATACTATTTACATTATTTTTGAAATAGTTACAGTATTTTCGTGTGAAAATATAATGGAAAGATGTTTTACGTACCTACAAAGATTCTATAAAATATAAATGGGCGACTTTAGTCTTATAAGTTATTTAGGCATAAGAGTTTTATTAACTGATGAACTTCGGGTTCGAAAAGAATTATATTTATCTTTATGAGGGTTTATGTAATATTTTACAATACTCCTTTCCCAAAGAAAGGAATATATATAATAAAAAAAATACTTTCATTCAAACTTTATTTGAATCCTATATCTCATGGAAGGAAGTGGTCTATATAACCCTTTATATGATTGATTTCCTATATGACAATACGACAATCGGCACGTATCAGATGGATCCATTGACCAGAAGAATCTTCCTGAGAAACAGTAAAGAAATTCTTTCATGAATGTCACTAGTTACCAGTGGAGATGCTTATATATAATCTAATTCTTTGTTGATTATTTCTTTATCGCAATTTCAAAAAAATTTTCAGTTAAAATCAGTTAAGTATTTAAATTAGTGTTATTTAATTTCGTTTTTTACCATATAATTTTGTTTTGAAACACTTAAAGAAAGAATGGAGATTTTTCTTTCTATGAAAAACGCATTACGTGCAATGATATGAATAATGGAAGAAAAAAGCTTGAATGATAGGGGTTGACTTTCTGTATCAAGTTATCATAGAAATGTAGGTATCATAAAATTTCTTTTCTGTATACGTCACTGCTGGATTGGATATATCTTTATTGCCTATTTCTTTTTAGAATCAATTTAAATAATATTCCCTTGAAGTTGAACTTGTAGTATTTATAAAATACATTTTTTATATTAATTAATTTTTTTTTTACTAAATTTGGAAATTCAATAACGTGACAAGTATATGATGGAAATGCTTTACTGTCGAGACAACGTTTTCTGTAAGAATTTAGTATTATTAGTATGATGTGAATTATGTTTGCTGTAGGTATTCAATTGTCAGAGTCCACTTGCCGTAACAAAGAAACCAACGAGCAAGTGGATCCTAGACTCTGTAACCTATCTATCCGTCCACGGACGAAAGCGAAGCACTGCAACAGACATCCTTGCCCAGTCGTGTGAGTATTTTTAATTTATTTACTGGCAATAAATATACTACAGAGTTCCACGACGTGGTATGAATAAATGGGGACATACCTCGATATCTTGTAACAAAACAGGTGGTTTATACACACGCAAACAATCAAGAATTGAATCGGCATCGTCAGTTAGAAAAAGGGAATAAATCCAAAAAATGGCAAATTGACTTTGTGTGCGCAAAAAAAAATCTCAAAGCTTCGCTCTACACATGAGTGGAAAGAGGAAGAAAATAACTACCCCCTATCAGCAGATATAGCCCCTTGAATTTGCGAAATCGATGTCCATTCATTGAATTTTTTTAATTAAATTGGAAATTTAACTTAATTTGTCTTTCTTTTCTTATTCTTTGGCCTGTAAACTTCGCCAAAATGAAATTTGATTTGAATTTAAAAGCATTTTTTCTTTTTTTAATCAATGAATGTTTGACTCCATTGATATTCACTTACTCCATTGATAGCGCCTTAATGACGCAGTTTCATAATAGTTTTTCATTTTATTCGTCTTAGTCCTTCTATCTTTCACTTTTGTACTGTGAACTAAGCAAACGAATAATTTAATTGCAATTTAAGTGGTTTTTAAGATTTTTGATCAGCTGAAATTTCATAAAGTTGAAGAATGGAATAATAATCCATAATCCAGGGATTAAGTCCATTCTCTTTTTTTTTTTAACTGTAAAACATTTTTGAAAACACTTATAATTTTTTCGATGATTGTTCTGTATTCTTAACAGTGTCATGAATTTCCTGTAAAAATTTGGTGGCTATAGGATAAAAATTCCATTACTTATAGACAGTTTTTTTTTTGATTTTCACAAAACTTCGATTTTCACTTTTGGACTTATTCCCTTCTTCTAACTGACGATTCAATTCTTGATGGTTAACTGGTAAACAATTACACAATATTCAAGTAGTGATGATGCGTTGTTTCAGGTGGGCGACGGGCAAGTGGGGCCCGTGCTCCGCGACCTGCGGCTCCGGAGTGCAGTCGCGGCCCGTGTTCTGCGTCCAGGGCGGACCGAACGGCTCCCGCATAGACGTCAAGTCCGAGTTCTGCCCGCGCCACAAGCCCCTCACCGAGCGCTCCTGCTCCGTCGAGGAGTGCCCCAGGTGGTTCCAGGGACCCTGGTCTGCCGTGAGTAGTCCACTCATGCGTTTGATATCCGTCGAGAACCCAAAAGTGCAATACGGAATGGAGCCGAACGGTTACTTTAAGCACCAATTTTTATAATCTAACGTGTTCTTGAAAACTATAATAGACTATTTTTCTCTAAGGCCATCTTCATATTTAATGCAACGTAATATGTTCCTTTTTCTATGGCGCCTCCCGATTTTTATTCCATATATTTCTAAAGAACACACTAAAATCCCCTCACCAAATGACATTGTCTTCGATCTTCGTAAAAACAAGTTAAAAGCCGTAAAAATTCTAAATTTTAACGTAAGAAATTAAAAAAAAAAACTTATTTTATAGAATCAGAATTCATATGGAACACGTTTTTCCACTTTCTATCTTACAATTTAGAGTTTTTACTTGCTTTTATGATGTTCTATGAGAATGTCACTTGGTTTCTGAGGGTTTTTTTTGTATGCTCTGTTGGAAAACAGAATAAAAAATTGGGGGCCCCCATAAAAAAAGGAACATGTTATGCGTTGCATTACGTATGAAGATGGCCTCTTAGTGAAAAATAGTAAATCATAAATTTCAAGAACACGTTAAATGATTAAAATTGGCGTTTAAAGTAACCTTCTAAACACAGCCGTTTTGCTCACAATGTCCCTTTTGCATAGAGTTTTGGTTCCTGACCGGATGAAATGAAATCAATTTTGTCTTCCTGGGATTCACCATTTGGTCAATCCGGATTGCCATACCGTAACCAAACGCAAAAGAGGAACCGGCTCTTAACGCTCTTTTGCATTACTAGGGCTGGACTTGATTTTATCGGAGTTGATGTTGGCGCACACTTATTTGTAGGTTTGCTTAGTATAATGTCACAACCGCTTTAAACCTTGCTTTAGAATGAGAGGGAGGGAAAAGACGGAGAAATAATGAGGGATTTATTAGACAAGGGATAGAGAGAGATAAGTGAGATTAAATGGGAGAATAGGGAGAGCGAAAGTAAGAGAGAGATACAAGGTGTCGAAGGTCAATGAAGAGAGAGGGATTTTGAGTGAGAGTGTCAAATAAGGCATGAAGGAAAAGATAAGAGAGAGAAAGAGAAAAACCTAATAAGAGGAGTATAAATGAAGAGAAATTAAAAAATAGTCCATACATATTTGAAGAGATAAAAGAATGAGAGTGGAAAATAATTAATAAGGGACATAAGTAACTTAAAGAAGTTTGAAAGAGAATACGTTTTGGATAAAATGAAAGAGAGAATAGGGAATTACAGAAATTAAAAGGAGAAACGAGACGCACTTTTTTTTTGTTCCAAAGAATAATCTATGTGTAAGAGGATGTAAAATTTATATGCGGAACCCCGCTTCTTTCTAGTGCTCTGTGACGTGCGGACATGGCGTCCAAACCCGAGCGGTGGTCTGCAGGGACATGAAGAGCCAGTACAGTGAACTCTGCGATGCCAAAGAGATGCCCCGCCCCCAGAAACCTTGTGAGATGCCCGATCCATGCCCCCAAGTCACCCAGCCCCTGGAAAACACCACGCCATACCCATGTAGGTTCTTATTGTTTTGCTGTGTGGACACATTTATTACTTTATTGTAGTAGTTACCAAATATTCTGCTATGTAAAATACTGTCATATACTTTTAAAATAACATTTTTTCACTGTTATAGGTATTTATAGCTCAAGTACAGAAGAACAGACAACAACTGAAGAGTCAACTACGCCAACTGAGCCAGTTATATACCTAACTCAAGCCCCAGCCAAGTAAGAGATTTTAGTAGAGATAACTGAATAAAGATATATTAATTTAATTAAAATATTACTTGGTTACTTTATTCAATGTTGTAAAATCAATCATTAATAAAATTTCGAATGTAAAGTATAAAGTAGTACTACATTATAACCTAAACAAGTCAGCTAAATGAAAGATTTTTAAGCTTTTAAATTGCTTTATGTTGACGCTGCCAAATTATGTTGTTATTTCCAAAACTATCTTAGTTTCCAATTTTTTGGTATATTGTCTCAGTTCTACCTTTCTATTAAATTAATGTATTATTTGTTTCAAATATATATCTACATATTTTACATATAAAAAGAATGTTCTATATATTTTCTCTTTAGTACTTCCTTTTATTCAAACAAAAGAATATGTGCTTCCTAGAAAAAGTATTAAAGTCTTTAAAATTAAATCAAGAACATAGTCTCACATTACACAAAACATACACTCAACAGAAGAATAAATAATAGGTTTCTTTGTATTTTTAATTCATGTAGATTTTGTAAAGATGCAATAAGAGATATTAAACGTTTTTGTTGTCGTTTGCTAGCTTGACTTCACCCGTTCACTACTTCGTCGGACCTTGGAGTCGCTGCAACGGACAGGGTTACCGACGGAGAGTCGTCCACTGCCAGACATACCTTGAAATCGCTCAAACTGTGGCTAGGCTACCAGACACAGAGTGTATAGGTAAGGCGAGCATTTATTATTCGGTTTCGAAGATGATGTTCAATAATTCGAGATAACAAGGTTACTCTAAATATAAAATTAATTAATAAGTACTTAATTTCATGGGGGATATTTTTTAAAGATTTAAAGGTTTTCTAGATAGCAAAGTTTTTGAGATAACGAGGGTATATTGTACTTGAAGAAGTATATAACCAGAAACGTAATTAAGATACTGGTTATTTTATAGAACTCGAAAAAACAGTCAATATGGCCAGTTAAAGATGTGTTGAAAATAAAAAAAATAAGTAATTTACCCCATAATAATTAAGTAGTCACTGAGTTTAATTGAGACTTTTATTGAGGTAAGTCACACTGTCCAAGAGGCATTTCGAGATTTTACAAGTTCATGCACACGTTTACTGGTTCGTTCGTATTTCATTATTAAATTCTAAAAAAAAATACTTAAAATTTCCAATAATAATAAGAATATATTGACTAGACTGATACAATACTTAAAATCTTTGAAATTCATTAGAAACGAAAAAAAAAATTCCATACATTAATATTTTTTTTTTATAAATGGGTTTAATTTTACAAGGTAAATAATTTAAAGGTCTTTTACAGAACACATGGACTACGATTAATTATCTTCAGTCACTAAACAAATATTTTGGTTACAAACCTTGGAACCTTCGAGTTCTGAGTTATATGTAGCGATTATATCAGCAAAATAGATTTGTAGAGAGCAAAAAGTTAAAAAATTTCAATTTACCTCAAATTTTATTATAGCATTCGAGGGAAACTGAACTGTTCATAATTTTATTAGCGAAAAATAATTTCTGAGAAAACTTAAAAAGATATCTGAAAGGTGAGCTTTGTTGCAACATGAAAATACTTGCAGAAAAACGGGTTTTACAGGTATTGGCCTTATTGCAGTGAAACATAGAAACTTGCATATGTGTTAGCATTGCTGCAACGTGAAGATGCTTGCTAAAAAAACTGGTTTTACAGGTATCTGCCTTATTCCAGTGAAACCTAGAATTTCCTTCAATTTACTAACCCTAACCTGTTGACCTGAGAAGCATTTCTTAAGCCACCAAACTTTCCATCTCTTAAACGAGGAAATAGGTGGAAAAAGGTTTTTCCCAAGTATTTATTAAAAATCCTTTAGAAAATATTTTACTTTAATTATCTTCCGGAAAAATAAGAGTAAAATAAAACTAAAGACGAAATGAAGAGGATACTTCCCCTGAAACAAAATTATCTTCATTTCTGAATGGGTCGTTGAAAAGAAAATTGAGATATATCATCTTGATGAGAAAGTAATTTTACGTTTTAACGATTAGGTTCTTTTTTGAGAATCTTCCATTTTGGTTCGAAATATCTTTCTTAAGCGATTTCTTGCTAACTCCCTTTTTTGTAATTAGAATTTTCACTATGAAACAAAACAAAAAAGTTTGAGAAATTATACTTTTTTTCCATGATTAGATTAAATCACATTTGCATTGATGGTGAACCGTTGAATACGCGATTTTATTTTATTTTTGCGTTGGTTTTCTGGTTTTTAATCAAAATGCATAGAAAGAATAAAAACACTTTATGAAAAGAGCAGGGTTTCGCGGTTTTTAATATTTGCTTTTTCGATGTTAAAACGTATGTCAGCAAAATTAAAAAATAGAAAGGTCTCAATTTAAAAGACTAACAAAAAAGTACTAAAAAATCTTTGAAAACAGAATTGAGTCTAGTTGAATTCATTAAGAATTTAAAAATTATTTTTTACACTAGAACTTAAGAATAGACGCCTATCTATTATTACATTTTTAGAACCGTATTTGTTCCAAATTAAATGATAAATGCTCTTAAGATATCTTTTTATTAAAGTTGTAACAAAATGTGTGGCATTTATTATTCGATAATAAAGTCTACATAAAAGAAATATGTTTAAGCATTACATCAAAATTTTTGAAACTTTGAAAATTACTTATTCATACATATATTCACACTCGGGTTTCTTGCTGAATATAGTTTGTTTTAAAGATATCTGACTTTATCGTGACAAAAAAAAATTCTGTTAAATTAAATTTGATTTTACGATTAAAGTAAAAAGAGTTTAACTAATAAGAGTATTACAGATCTCACAGGAACATAATATCGTCGGGTTACAGAGGGAAAAAGGCAATAAGTAACTTTTCTGGCTAACATATTCTGTACGAGATTATGCCAAATTTGGTGTTGTTGTTTTGTTTTGCACTAAGCATATTTACAAACCAGCTGATCGCTTTTCAGTTTGGAGAGATTTTAAAGTGCGTCAAGGCTTCGGTCGTCCGTTACCACCATTTATCGCATTCAAAAATTAACCAAAAGTGACTTTTAGGTTTTTCTCCTGTAAGCCGACGATATCTTTAAAGTCAAAGAATAAAGTTACGTATTAAAAAACCCTTCTGTTAAAAGGTAATAACTTTGAAACTATGTCGAAGCAAATGTATTGTCTTTATTACCCAGATATCCGCCCTATCGACTTGGAGCCTTGCTCGGTCTCCTGCCCCCCACCCTTCCCTTCCCGAGAGAAGGGGACCGAGAAGGAGAAGGAGGACCTGGTGGAGGAGACGACCGACGCCAACTTCTACTCGTGGAACACCGAAAAGTTCTCTCCCTGCTCCGCTTCTTGCTCAGGAGGTAAACATTCGAATTATTACGGCGATGGTAATATACAAGGGGATTTAACAAGTGTATGAAGATTCCTTGCGGGGAGTAGATAAAATTTGCCCAGAGAAATAACTATACCTGTACGACGACTTTTATGTTTCGAAAAATGTGACGTCATATCCGATAAAAACTTGAATACTCCATTCCACAGTGAGCGCATGCATGCGGAATGGATATTTTTAACATCTTAGTGTGGAAATATATCCAAATAACCACATGAACATTTCCCATAAAATTTTTTTTTAGCGTAATCCGGATGCAACGTCGTACATCTTTCCGTCGTGATTTTCTCTAAAAATATGGGTTATGGGTTAGCCTTTCGGCCTGGGTGCTAATTACTTAGCTTGTGTCCAGGCCTAGTGGCTAGCCCAACGCTGGAAGGACTACACTGCCTGATAGGCCACTAGGCCTGGGCAGAATTTTATTGATTTGATGTATTGGGTTCAGGTATAGTTCTCTGGGCATTTTTATTTTACTCCACTCAAAGAATCTGGCTGAGGAGCATTTGAAATGACTTGTTGAACCTTCCTGCATTTAATCGTCCTAACAACATTATCAAGATATAAAGTGACCTAACAAAATCTATCCTTAGATTAAATAGTTTTTAAACTTAATTGGTTTTGGTGTGTCTTTTTTCGTGTCAGGAAAACATACGTCCCTCGTTCGCTGTCTGCGCCTGCCCGACGAAGTGGAAGTCTCCCCACAGTTGTGTGACTTGGCCGTCAAACCGGAGCCACTCACCAAGAAATGCAACGAGCAGCCCTGCCCCAAAATGTAAGCACCCATTCATGGCCTACTAGATTCATACAAGCTCTATTCATTTCTAGAATTATGTTAAACCTTTGACGAATTTTGCCATTAGGATTGCTTCATACCCTACCCAACCAATGGATAACACACTGACAAAAAATAAGGGAAAATAAAGGCGTGTTTTCATGGCGTAACTTAACTTCTAACTGTTGGTGATTGGAAGTGTATTTTGGCAAACTTTGTTACCATTAGAACCTATTACATATATAGGTAATAATAAATACTTTTGAGTTGATCCCCTAATTTTCTCGCCAAAATCATAATTTTGAGCCATCAAGCCCCGCCTTCAACTTTGGGAAATTTCTTTGCCGAAAGTTAGCTATTTGCCATCTATCCTTTAAAGATTTCCGTACCTTGGTTAGCCCCTATAGTGTCTAGTCAGCCGTGGTCATACGAACCTATTTCTGACAACCTCTTATACCAGTTCGAAAGCTGGCTTCACGCTAATTCAACCAGAAATATGTAATAGTTCTGAAAGTCATTTTATTTTGAAGTTCCCAATCTTAGAATCCAAACTATTTGCTTTTTTATAAATCATGCAATGACTACCAAAAGGGAAGGTTTTTAACCATACATTCACATTACTAGTTCATATTCTTTTATTTAGCTTAAATATTTTTAAGATATCTAACTTAAAGTTTTAAGCTTTTAAAACTTTTTCATTTCGCACAACTACCGTTTTTTTTGCAAAAACTAGTTTATTTTTCTAGAAGGAAACATAAATAAAGGAAGAACTTAGAAGATCTCAAAAACAACTTAGTCTATTTAAAGGATTTTAGGTTAAAATGTAGATAATTTAAAAAAAGCATGCAAATACATTTATGGTCAAAAATCTCTCTAAATGGATGACATTTCACAATCTATCGTAGAAAATTCTAAAAATTTACTTCAAAATAAATAAAATTATTTTTCATACTACGTCTTTCCGGTTGAATTCGCAAGAAGGCAATTTCTCTATGACTATGACTTAAAAATATATAGGCTGTCCTTTAAAAAACAACCCACTCCAAATTTTACCCTAAAAACAACCCATTGAGATTTTTTTAATTACATAATTAAAATAATTTTACCATCTCATATACTCTGACCTTCTATGCCTCTTAGAGTGTCAGGGATGTAAAAACTGGTCAAAGAACGGTTTATTTACTTATTTTTTTTAAATAAGCTGAGATAATGTAGATTTTTGGCAAAAAATGTGCTTCAGATTTACAGATTTTGTAAAAAAGTATGTTATAAAGACTTTAGAGCATTTTTCGCGCGTTTTTATCTTATCCCATTACTATGAGAATAAAATATTAAAGTTTTAGCTCAGTCCGCCATTTAGAGTCTTTCTAGGAAAAAGTGGGGGGTTTTTTTTCAAATTCTTACTTAATTGACTGCCAATTTGTAATGGATAACTGGAATTAAACATGCAAAGCGCTAAAATGTTAAGGAGAAGGAGCCGTTACAACACTTTTTTGTTCGATTTAATTATCCTTTTTATTAAGCTTTTAATGGAGAAAATATGAAATAGTGGGTTGTTTTTAAAGGACAGCACTATACAGAATGATGACATTTTCTCTTTCAGCTACGCGTGGAACATCACCGAATTCGGCGAGTGTTCGAAAGAGTGCGGGGGTGGCGTCCGAACCAGGACGGTCCGGTGCTTGTCCATAACCGATGGGGTCGAGGTGTCGGCGGTCCGGTGTCCAGGTCAACCCCCGAAGACCCTCGAGACGTGCAACGTGTTCGATTGCGAGCCGGCCTGGAAGGCAGAGGCTTGGAGCAAGGTAAATTGCCTGGAAATTTCGAGGCTTAAACTTTAGCTCCTTAACCTCCAGATAATTTATGGTAAAAATAAATTTCCTTTAAAAAAAGTATATTTTATTACTTGTTTTTTTTTTTAAAAAAAACCTTACCGTTTAGTTATTCCAATGAAAAAATGTTTCAATCGTTTTAATGAGAAATGTCTTGTAAAATTTGCGTAACAGTTATTTCTAAACCCACATTAAAATCTTGGATTTTGACAAAGTATTGGAAGAATGTTTTTTAACTTTAATATCAACTACGATTCCATAAAAAAAAGATTCACTGTATTGTAATTTTTAAATTAACTTAGCTTTCAAGAATTTGGAACCATTAAACTTACTTGCAAACTGTAGTCAGAATTGACTACATTATTTTCATTCTCAAAAATCTCCGGAGAATCACTAGTATCCATCGAAAACCTTCCTTCCCTGTGAACGTTTCTAAAGGCTCATTCACACTGTTTCACTTTCACTGTTCATCCTCAGTTATTCACTCCTGTGAATCGCTAGAAAGAAAAGTGAAGGAGTGAAGAATGAAACACATCAACTTAACGCTTTTCACTTTGGATGATTCATCCAAAATGAATATTAAAACGAATAAGTCTGAATGAGCCTTGATAAACAGTGAAACTGAAACTTCTAATCACTCTCCCGACAGTGTTCAAGTTCCTGTTCAGGCGGTTTCCAGAGCCGCAAGCTGTACTGCGAGAAGATCCTGGCTCCGCTGAGCCAAGCGGTCCGTCTCCCGGCCGACAAGTGCCTTAAGACGCGACCCAAGGCCATCAAGAAGTGCAATCTTAAGCCCTGCCCACCCCCTCCCAGGCCGACCACTACAACCACCACCACGACCACAACTACCCCGAAACCGACCACGTTCGGACGAGTCATTGTGGATGACGACCAGGATCAGTCGGTTTTCTCCGAGTACGAGGAGAACAGCAATGTGTTCGTGCAAAAGTATCCGAATAGGTGCGTTGATTGGGAATTTTTTTCTGAAGTCACGTTAACTTATTCTTTTTATTTGGATTCTATACCCTGTTCATTAGAAACAGAATAGTATATTCAAAATTGTCAGCTCTTTAGACGGCAAAAAGCTCTTTTAAAAGATGGTTCGCAATACAGGAAAGAACTCGTACTGTCGAGCCACAGCTACCCGTAACGATAACAAAATTCAGAGTGATAAATTGGACTACCTAAAGTCAGGTAAATATTGTGGAGAATAGCAATTCTAGTAATATAAACAACGTTAAATCCACAAATATAAAAACATTTAAAATAGCAAACAATTGTTTCGGGGATCAAATAAGGATCCCCTTCATCAGTGCTAAAAGTACAAACGAAGACAGGCGATCGGTATAAATACACTGCAAAAAAGCGACCTCTAGACAAAGATTTGTTTGCTATTTTTAATGTTTTTATAATGTGGATTAAACGTTGCTTATGTTACTAGAATTGATAAATTGGAGTTTTTGAATAATTATTTGGAGGGGAATCTTCCCTTGGATATAGCCACACCATCTCTCTTTTTAAATTAACTCGGAAACAAACTGGTCCTCGAATCCTGTAATTATACTTGCCCTTCTAATTTGTCCGCAAACACATTATCTCCCTTTGTTCCAAATCTTCCCCCAGACGAGTAAACCTGAAAGCGTCCGGCCTGGCCACCCTCTTCAAAGGCTCGAACGCCAAGTTCCACTGCCCGCTGCTGTCCAACTCGAGCCGCGTGCTGTGGTTCAAAGGTCACCTGCGCATCCCCCCGTCCACGGCCAATGGATGGCCGAGGGTCTCGGTGTCCGGCAAGGGGGCGCTGCGCATCCACAAGATCACCTTCGCGGACTCCGGAACCTACACCTGCCTCGCCGGGGCTTTCCGGAGTGACGTCAGGGTCAGGGTCAAGCCCCTGCCCACCAGGCAGCCCGAGCCGGGATACTTCTCTGATGCGGGTGAGTAGTAGTAGCAAGATCATCCATGTCAGCGATACCCAACCCTTTCCTAGCATTTGTCTTGTAATAATAGTAAATATGTATTGGAAAAACCCAGATCCCGAACAAGGGAGTGGGCTGGATCATGGCCATCTAGACTCATAAGGCCATAGAAGCTCGAAATCGTGACGCAAAATAGTAGGCAAGACGTCATTTTTCAACAGCGCCAGGTACAAGATTTCAGACTGGAGTTGCGCTGTTGTCCAAAAAAGCTAGGAAGAGTGACGTCTTGTCTACTATTTAGCGTCATGATTTCGAGCTTCTATGGCCTTTTGGGTCTAGATGGCCAGGGTTGGATGCCTTATGCGCCATACGCTGCGAACAACTTAAGTAAGTAAATAAACCATATTTTCTTAAAACATAGCCGGCTATCAAGGAGAAACAGTATAATGAATTTGAAAACATCAAGGGGGTTGGTGGTCCTCCACCAGAAAATTTTTGTAATCCCCCCCCCCCTTATATAAAAGGAGTATTTTGACTCATTTTGAGACGTCACATAGTATTCAAGGAAAAAAACCGGTATAAAAATTTATGTCAAAACTTCGGGGGGGGGGGGGGATTGACGCCTAAAACCGTCCCCTTGGATACTGCCCTGCTAGAAATATAAGTATACCTCTCTCTATCCATTAACCATTGGACGTTTTTCTTTTTTAAGGTTCCTTCTCTTTCTTACCCACCACACCGTCTTCGGAAGTCGAGAACCGACACCGTAAACTGACGAACCGTTCCGCGGTACCTCAGGTGCGGCACTTTCTAGTCAACATGCGACACTTCTCCGAGGAACGGAACAAGTCGAGTCTGCTGGAGTACCAGTGGGTGGTGGGGGAGTGGTCCAAATGTTCTCATACATGCGGAGGAGCAGGAATACAGGTAAAATGCCTAACAAACAACTTGAGGTTTTTCATAAATTATTGATTTGGAGATGAAAAGGTTATTCCATAAAATATTGAGCTAACATCCCCAGCAATACAACTATTCCGGTAATTCTTAATCCCTAACCAAAAGCTTAATTCCATAATGTTGGTCTTGAAGACTCTCTCTAAAAGAATTATTATTCTCAAAATAGTGTCATAATAAAAATTAATAAAGGGAATTCGTTTTTGTCTTATTGTATTCCATCTCTTAGTTCAAAAATGAGCATAAAAGCAATTCAAAAGTTTAGAACATTAAATTTTTAAAAAAATATAAAAAGAAATTCAATTCGTCAATTAAACGACCCTACGGGCTTATAAAATCTGTAAAGGGATGAATTTCCAGATATTTCAGAAATAAAAATGAAGTTTAAGATAAAATTAACCATTCCTATAAATATTCCTTATCTCTCACAAACGTTTCTGTACAATTTTTTACACATTCCTTTTAAAATTATCTTCTATCAACGTTCCGAAATCAGAATTTATTTTATTCATATATGTTTCTGAATTTCTTACTGTATAAAAATATCGAATGCAATTTTCAAAGAAATTTTAGCAGAGAACTAAAACAACTAAATATGTGTTAAATTTGGGAATCAGACGCACATTCATTAACTTATTGTTCGTTTACATCCTATGACCTTTGGGTTTTTTCCTATCACAGGTGCGAACACTTGAATGTCGAGTGACAGTTCTCAATAGCACCAAGCGAGATGTGCCAAAAGCCCTCTGCGCTGACGGAGGGCACCCAGAACCACCCGCGATCCGCAACTGTCAGCTGAATCCTTGTCCAGAATGGAACGCAGAGGATTGGTCGGAGGTGAGGGGCTTTAGATTCTCCCCTGTTGTTTGGTGTGAGAGTGAGATCATTGCACGCAGTGACTTATCAGTATGTTTTATAGCATATTGAATCTTACTTTAATCCCTATATATGATTGCACTCATACTGATGCTCTGTAAAGAAGCAATGAGGTAACCTCCCCCAAATAAAAATTCAAATACTTTGTTAAGATTTAGAGACTATGTTTTCTTCGAGAGATTTATGTTGCAAACTGGTTTTGGAACGAAAATAAAACTACCAGAAAAACAAAGATTAGCATTGCTTTTGGACGCAGGGTGAACAAGCGGTTATGAAGCCACATATTGGTCATAGAAGAAGCAAATTTAAGGAAAATAAATTATAACCCTTTTAGTCCTGACCACCTCAAATTAATGGCGTCAACTATGGCGATTTAGGGTGGTTTAGGATTGAAAGGGTTGAAAATATTTTATTGCCCAGGTAGCACAGCTATATCATTTTATATAAATTTATATCAACTGATGACTTAAGTCATTGGTTGATATAAAATGATATAGCTGTGCTACCTGGGTGATAAATAGAAATTTAAGAGAAAATTACTTTTAAATATCAACCACGGCATAGTTTTCGGACCGATACGGGTGTAATTTTGCTATGACGTCATAACGGTCAAGCATAGCACTAAAATTTCAAATCGTTATTTGTTTTTTTTTTCCCCATGATTATCTATTAAGGGCGGGTCCAGACCAGATTTTCGGAGGGGGCCATATCGGAGTCAAAGGGAATGTAATACTTTCCAAATTTTCAGGGCCTCAGAAATTGTTTTTAATTTTAGCATCGCAAATTTTAAGCAGCTTTTTAAGGGTTTGTTTTGTAGTAACTTCAAATATTACACACTGTAACCTTTATTAGTTTTCTATCTCAGTGAGTACTTAGAGGATATATAGGGATCGTGCCATTGTTTTAGAAAGTGGACGGACGCGGAACATTTTTGTAAGGCCATAACAAGACTTTAGTGTCGCGAGGTGGTCAGCTCATTTTAAGACCTTGTAAACCATAGAATTTTCAAGAATAAAATTATAAATAGAGACCAAATTTTTGAGACTAAGGATGCTCCCTAGAAAATATTTTTAGATATGCCCTTTTAAACTATAGTATTTCGTCTATTTTGAAACTCTTTGTGTGTGTGTGTGTGTGGGGAACACTTAAAAGAGAACAGTTTCTTCTAAGCGGCAGAATTTTCAAGGGAAAAACACAATAAAACAGATGTAAATTTTTAATGGGGGGCTTGGGGGTTCTCTCCCAGAATTCTTTTTAAATTTTAGCACTAAAAAGTGTGGAGAATGGACCCCAAGTCCCCCCCCCTCTGGACCCACCCATGTTATCTATCCTCCCTGAAAGTGGCAAGTCGATATCACATTTTCTCCTTAAACTGTACTTAGCAGTGCTTCTTTAGTCCTCACCAAAGCTTGTGACTTCGATGTGACTGTTTCAGTGTAGTTTAAAGAACTGCCTGTCGTGGAACACGGCATACCAGAAGCGAGGCGTGTTGTGCGAGATGGCCAACAAGACTGTCACCCCCAGCCACTGTGACAGCCGTAGACGACCCAGGAGGAAGCGAGAGTGCTACAATCCGGAATGCAAGGGCGAGTGGATTGTAGGACAGTGGTCAGAGGTAAAGATTCGACTGTTAACGACCGTATTTACCACTAAACAATTTACTTTCAAACCTTTGAATGGTAGCCAAATAAGGAAAACTAGTTTACGCCAATTCAGAGATTAGACTACCGGTTAACCGCCGCCGCCGGTCAGGTTAGGCTGGGCGCGCACGAGTG
This sequence comes from Tetragnatha montana, assembly GCA_963680715.1. Lineage (NCBI taxonomy): Eukaryota > Metazoa > Arthropoda > Arachnida > Araneae > Tetragnathidae > Tetragnatha > Tetragnatha montana. Next base: position 28,335,417 of record OY796677.1, read on the forward strand.
ACTGACTAAATTCACGGCGACCAGGATTACTAGTATCAAAAATATCACTAGAAAACAATGGATCTCTATGAAGAAATTCTTGGCAATCGGCCAACTGTCACGTCACCTATAGTGCGCGCACTCTTCAATCACTCTTCAAGTGTTTCAATAGCCAAAGCAACAATTTTGTCTTTGTCACCGTGACAAAAGTCGCCCGTGCGCACTCGCCCTTAGTGGTGAATACGGCCGTTAAGGCTCCTTCTCACTGTTACACTTTTACTTTTCCTCCTGAGTGATTCACTCCTGTGAATCTCTAGTTTGCATATTATAAAGTGAAGGAGTAAAGAGTAAAACGCCAATTCACATTTTTCACTTTGGACGATTTTTCCAAAATTAACACAAAAAGTGAAAAGTCTGAATAGGACTTAAGACTCATTCTTACTGTTTTACTTTCACTGTTCATCCTGAGGGATTCACTCCTTTTGAATCGCTACTTTGCATAGAAAAATAAAGGAGTTATTAGAGTGAAACGCCAATTCACACTTTTCACTTTGAATGATTCCTCCAAAATGAAGATCAAAAGTAAGAGTCTGAATGAGCTTTTAGTTATGTTCAAAAACATTTTGCTTTTCTTAAAGATGTCTTTCCGAAATTAAGAATTTTTCAACGAGTCACAATTTTCTTGAAAATTGTTCACCAATTTTTCATTACCAGAGACTTATATTTGTATCAGTCAACCATCTACATATATAATTAATTAATTAACCATTTATTTGTCTTACCAACATTAATATCACAGTCGTTGAAAGCCATCGTCTATAGATGTCATGTCTAAAATAATAATATCCATTGCAAAATTAAACTTTCGATAAAGAATCTGATTGGGCATACGATGCACAAGTGATTGTAATGTTTGTTTTGTTACATTAGAAGTACTATCAAGGAAAAACAACATCTACAGGTTGGGTTTGGGATAACAGGAAAAGCAACATTTACAAACTTAATACTTTCTTGTAATTTAAAGTATTTTAAAGCATTTTTGTGAAACAACATTTTGAACAAATAATTTTTTAAAACAGTTTTTATACAAGGTGTTTCGAAAGTCCAATACTCGGCTAAAGTTTCGAAAGAACGTTTCTTAAAGTCATAGAAATAAGATATGGCTACAGAAAAGTGACTATGCTTAATCCATTATGACTGTTTACTACAGCTTTCCAAGCGGAGAAATAAGAAAGATTAAAAATAAAATAAAACTAAAGTCGATAAAAAATATTTAATTAGAAAAATTTCTGCAATGTCATGACAAAGGCCAGAGAAAAGTAATTTTTAAATATTATCTTTAGTGGCAAGAAGATGATGCTTGTGAAAATGATGTATATCAGGAAACAAAACTACGTTGTTTAGTGCACAATAAGTTAAAAAATAATTTAAATTAATTAACTTCATTAACTTAACTTTAATTTAATTTTTAACTTATTGTGTAATAAACAACGTAGTTTTCTTTCCTGTTATATTATCTTTACTGTTTCAAAAGATATTTAAGACTGAAATTTGCATTTGCCAGTTTATTTTATTTTAAAATTTGAATTTATCGTTAAAATATACCTAAAATGTAAAACTCCGTAAGAACACCGGAGAAACTTGTAAATATTTGAAAGATCACTTTTCAAGACCCGAAAAATAACCGATTTCACTCTTAAATATATCCTAAAATACCAAAAATATTTTCATTAAACTTTCTTCCGTGCTTTGGTTACAGTATTTCAGAAATTCCATCTCATTTAGTTTTTTACTAATTTTTGAAACTTACTTATTTAACAATTCGGAAAAATTAAAAAGCATTTTATACCTACGAAAACAAACTCAAATGAACTAATATGACAGTAACGATAGTTCAGAAAGATCTCTCCATGAATGAGTTGAACCTGTTTCAGTGCACGTCGAGTTGTGGAAGTAAGGGCTTCCAGAGCCGCAGGGTCCAGTGCGCGTGGAGGGGAAGCGAGGAGCCAGCGCCCCCAAGTGCCTGCAAAGGGCCTCCCCCGTTGTCCACCAGAGCCTGTGGAAGGACCCCGTGTAAAGACAGTGAGTCTTACATTCCTACACTGTAAAAGAACAGAAAAGCTCTGGCAGCAAAAGTTGCTAGAGCTTTCCTTTTCACGTGATTTCTCTGTTGACTGAACTTTTTTTGTATTCTACGATCATTTTACAACTGCCAACGGAAATATTTCATTTAAACAAAATATTGTCTCTCTATTGACTGATATTTCTTTTTTTTTTCCCCAATTTAAGTAATTTTAGTCGGTTAAGTCTTGAAATACTTTCCCAGAAAAAGTTGCCAGAATATTAATCCTTAGGTACAGAAAAAGTTATGGCATCAAGGAGGAAATTAACATATATGAAAAAACACAGTAACACGGCTACCATATTGGAGCAGTAATATGTAAATGCTGGTTTTGTTCAAATGTTAACTGCAGATTTTTAAGCAGATACCTCTGTCGCTTGACACTAAAATTGGTTCAACTTCACTCTACCGCCCTCCTGGTGGTACACCACTTTCTGTCCTAATTTGTTCTCAGTTTCCATGGCATACATTATTAGTTGCTGTTTAAAAGTCTTTCATCCAATTATCGAAATTCCAACAGATAAACTAATTTTTATATTTTTTTGTAGAAGAGGAAGAAGGATGCTACGACCAATCCACTTACTGTAGTGTTGTCAAAGGAACCAAACTCTGCGAGGCTAGTCAGTTCAGACTTCAGTGTTGCGCTTCTTGTACGGACAGAAAGAAGTGAAGTGTTTTTAAATCTCTATAAACAGCGTTCCCCACTGCCTGAAGAGACGTGTGCTTTAGCAGCTGCTTTTCAACCATGCTTAATGAAACTTACTTGCCACGTTCCAATCATAGGTTTGCTCAGTTCAGTGTTAGGGAATGTCGAAAAAAAAATATGTGAAGCTTTTTGTTAGAGAATTTTAAAATCCTTCCATCCCGTAGTCGAGGTTCAGAGCCTTGCTCCCATGCAAGCTTTATTGTGTTGTTTATTTTTTCTTTTAAAGCAAAGGTGAAAAAATAATGTAAACTGTTTGCTGTTAAGAATTGAGCTTTGGACTTATTTAAAGGTGAGGCACACATTTTGAAGGGAAAGAAAAGTTGAGAATTAAATTATTTTAATTTTAATCTCATAATTTTGATTTGATACATAATTTAAAACTATATTATAATGTGGATTACTAATAGAAACTGAATTTGCATTTACTGAAACCATTAAAACTATTATTTTCTTAAGAAATAGCCAAATACCCCTAAAGCATCAATACTTAACATATTTTTGCATGTAAGCTGTAGTTCATAAAACAACCTAATCCTAACCATCTTACCATTTAATCTCTAAGACATTTTTATTGAACTATAGCCTGAATATAAATTACTTCAAAGAGGATAAAATTAATATAAGATAATGATATGAGTTTATTCCTTTCATTATTGAATTTTTCTTTATGCTAACAAAGAATACTACACTTCATAGTTCATTTGCAGTCTGTCAAAGCTCAATCAATGTTAATTGCTCAAAGAATATCTATTTTATCTGAAAAATGGCAAATTATTCTTTATGGGTCACCCCTTATTAATTGAATACTTTTTTTTTTGGAAAAAAAATGGTTAAAAAGAACTCTAACAAAAATTTTTTGTTCGTTTTTATAGTAAAATTATAAAACAAGAACCATCCACTGAAAAATGTAGCATTTTTTATTTACTTCGAGGATATATAAAGTGAATTGTTAATTTAATATAAATTTACTTTTGTAATTTATGAAAATCATCACAGCCTCTATTCCAATGGAAGGTTAAATTTCATAAATATATTATGAAATTTATATTAAATTAATTTCTACTTTTAAATTTGGTTTGATCAGTGCATAGAATTGTACCAAAGTAATAGAAGAATTATAAAACCTTAAAAATTGTTTTAATAAAAAAAAATAATAAAACAAATTTAAATAACGTATCAGCTAACAATGCTGTTGCAAAAAACAACAAATAATAACTTAAGAATGAAACTTTGAAACTTTACTTAGATACAATTTAGAAGAAAAACAATTGGTACTAAGAAAAAAAAATACTATTTTAAAGCAGAGCAAAATGAACAAACAAACCAAGCAACTCAGTTTTTCAAACTGACCCTTAATACTTTTTATAGGAAATTAACATATTTTATTCTCAGACTAATTTTTTCAGCTGTGTCTACTACTTATTTAAAGTAGAAATTGAGTTTTACCTCATTGTTGTGTATTTAAAAATAATTCACTTAATATTGTAATAGGTTTTATTGTATCAAGTAGTATATATGTCTAGGAAATTAATGTACAATAGTATGAAATAATTTTCAAAAATTGAGAGAAAAATATTTCCATATTGTAAGTGATCCCCCAATAAAGTTTTCTCTTTATTCTTAGCATTCAATTCTTTTCAGGCATTTATTGATATCACTTGGTTTTTCATAAATACTCTATTATTTGCAATCATTTAACAATGACAGCTGGTATAATAAAACACAACAATTTTAATAGAGGTTTTTCTGGGGATAAATTATCATTTTCAAAGAAATATGACTATCCTGACCAATTAATGTAAAACTGTGTGTCAGCATGATAGTATAACATAACACTAAGTGTTATACCTTACTTCCATGATCATAAGAGACATTGGTTCCAAAAATGAAAGTAGTGAAATGGACTTTCAAACACTCTGTACAAGTTGTAAATAAAATAGTCTACATACATAAAGAAAATATATTTATTTCACCACATCTGAATAAATATACAATACAATAAAAAATAGCTAATGCACTTTAAAAAGAAAAGATAAAGTAACAAACAATAATGTATGGTACATACATTATCATTTAAGATAACTATTTAAATATTTGAAAAATACTCTTAGTACAAAAATATCAACAAAACATACATTCATAAAGTGGTGTAGAAATTTAATAAACAATTTATTTTTTTGCATATAAACAAGTGAAATTATTAATGTTCAGTAGCAATAAGTCAAAGTTTAACTTTTCTGCTACCTAAAAGAAAAGTACAGAAAATTAATTAAGAAAAAAAAATGCAGTTCTAAATTATGCAACTAAAACTATAGTCAAATTTATGAAATCATTTTATAAATAGCACAAAGTTATAAAGGAGTATTTAAAACGAAATTCATTTTGCATTTTAACTTCTCTTGGACTAACAAATAATTAATAGAAAGCAAATTGAATACAAGAACATGCACTTTGAACTTACCATTAGTTAAGTAGAGAAGATAAAGAGAGTTTTTTAATGGCATCTAATATGAAAATCAAGAATAAACATGAAAATTACAGTACATGGTACATGGAATAGTATGTTAATATGAGCCAGCTTTGTATTAATACATGTGGTTAGTACATGTATGTCATTAATAAGGTAAGTAATAATGACACTAGGCATCTTGGAAGAAAGACCAATAGAACAGAAAGCAATACATACTCAAAGTATAACACATTTGAAAAAAAACCATCCATAATGACAAAAAATATGGCATCCCGTTGACCGTTCAGCAGCCATAATTCTAATTCAGTGGCACATCTATAGATGGGCTTTGATAACACTTTTGAGTTCAGCGGCACGGTCGACGGGTTATGTTAGAAACAAAAATACTTATTTGAACAAAAACACCAATTACATTAAAATATGGTACCTTTATAAGGAAAATATTTACCATAATAAAATAAGAAATTTAGGGAGTTTCTTGAGTTGTGACATAAAATTAGCAAAATAAGATAATTTTGAACTGTCACTCAAAAACAGTATGTTCCTTAGGGAAGGATGCATAAAGAATTGCTTTTAAAAGGATTTTAAGTTTGATAATTGTAGTAGTAGTGGGAATTTCATCTTTTATGCTACAGTAATCTTAGTTTCAAAATTTAAAATCATCAAAACTAGCTATAAAACATAGCTAATGAAAATAAATATTCTTAGGCACATCAAGACTAGATATTAATAAACTTGCAGAGAATAACTGCACACAACAATAATACCTTTCAGTATCAGTCATCAAGTGTTTCTAAATAAATATAAGAATAACCAACAAAAACTTAAGGCAATCATTCAAATTTAACACAAAAACTTTTCAACCATCATTTGACTCAAATTAACACAATAAGAGTGTAACAAAGATTAACGCTTTAACTAGGTCCTTTCTTAGTAGGGGACAGAGACGCTGATTGTTGTCTAGTAAGTGCAGCTCGGGCAGGCACAGACGACACGGAAGAAGCACGGGATCGCCTGGGGGAGGGTGTAACAGATGAAGGCCTAGCGACAGATATTGGGGATGACTTAAGGTCAGCACTAACTGATGTCGAAGAACTCAGGCCAGAGGTTACGGAAGGGAGGATTGAGGTCGGGAGGTCAAAAGACCCAGAGAACCGCTGATACATACTTGTCTTCTTTTTGTCAGTTTTCTTAGATTCTTCACTGTTGAGACGCTGCTTTGCAGTGATAGCTTGGAGGATGAGAGTGTGGATGTTTTGGAAATGTCCCTGGCTTTTCTGCATGGCCTTCACAGCACTAAAAGAAAAGCCATTTCAGTGATTGAGTTTGTGACAGTTGCCATTGGCAAAATGGAGAGTGTGTGTTCTCTTCACTCAATATCAAATTGTACATTAAGTTCTATTATTGCCAGGTCAACATTTATGAGTTTTTTTTTTTGTTATTAGGCAAAATAGAGCAAAAAAAATCTTATTGACAAATAATTCAACAGCTTATTTAAGTTTTTTATTAGCAAAAGAAAACCTTTTCTTACATCAGTATGGGAAACTAAACAGAAGTTGGTGGTACTGATCATACAATTTTGTTAACCCTATGTAGACGGTTCGGCCGTTTTACGGCCAAAACACCAACCTCCTTTAACAGCGGGAAAAAATCCTGCTTTGCCTTCCCCCCGCGCTCCGAGAGAATGTCGTTTCGTTATCTCAGTGGGCAGTGGGGTGGGGAGTCGCTTCGCCCGGCGCGGAAGTGTCAGTTTTCGAGATTTGACTGATTACGGGTGTGGGGCCCGAAAATTTGTATTTTCTCACAGCTCTTTCAAGGGAATCTTCTCGATGAAGAAATAAGATTATTATCAAAATTAATCATACAATTGACATCATGGTATTTTGGGATACTTAATAAAATATGTGTTGTGTTTTTTAAATTACCAAGATTTTTTTTTGTATCTCAATATAAATATTTGTTTTGATCAGAATTTATTTCCAAAATATGACCTCCTGGAACTAAAATGTAATAGTGCATCAGGGACATAAAGATTTAATATTATCAAATATTATGAATGATTCAGAATATTTTAGGCTTTTGGAAATTTTTAGCGTTTTAGTGTAGTATAGATCTTTTATACATCTTTCAATGCAGAAAATTCAAACTCACAGAACTATTAAGATAAACAAAAGGCCAGAGAAATAGCTTTTATGCAGATTTCATGACGGTTTATATTATTTTTATGACAAAGGAAAACACTTCTAATGCGTTTTTGTAAAGGATAAACGTTAAAATTTATCTTATATCAAAGAACTGATCTGATATCTAATTCGGAGTATTTTGAAAATGGACATCTTACAATCGTCTCTATTCAATAATTACGAACAGATTCGTATTCGTACATGTGCATCGAATGCATTAATTTTTGAAAGAGAATTTTGGCCATAGGTATGCACCAATCTTGTCTAATAGGACGATATTCTCAGATGAGTGTAGAAGACCTAAATTCAAAGATTTCAATACTTCAATTAAGTCCGTAAGAAGAATACTAATTGATAGGATTTAATTAATCCAATATCTCAATCGAATATTATTCTAATAGAAAAGTAAACTGTTCAAAGCACAAGGAGAAAATGCATTTTATTGGGGGATTTTTATGGTGTAACAGCCTATCTAAGAGGCTAAACTACAAAATTTTTCAGTCGGAGCATACCAATGAATAGTTGATAGGATTTTATTAATCCAGCATCTCAATCGAATATTATGCTGATAGAAAAGTAAACTGTTGAAAGCACAATGAGAAAATGCGTTTATGGGGATTTGTATGGTGTGAGAGCCTGTCTAAGAGGCTATACTACACAATTTTTAATATTACCCAACCCAGACATTTTGAGTAAATTAAATAACATCCATTTATTCGTCAAAGCAAGTTGTTTTGGGGATTTTTTTACGGTGTAACAGCCTATATCTAAGAGGCTAAACTACAAAATTCTTCAGTCGGAGCCCATTGAATAATTGATAGAATTTAATTAATCCAGCATCTCAATCGAATATTATGCTGATAGAAAAGTAAAATGTTGAAAGCACAATGAGAAATGCGTTTATTGGGGGAATTTTATGGTGTAAGAGCCAGTCTAAGAGACTAAACTACAGAATTCTTCAGTCGGAGCATACCAATGAATAATTGATAGGATTTAATTAATCCAGCATCTCAATAGAATATTATGCTAATAGAAAAGAGTATAAATGTTCTCTTATTTGAAGTATCCTTAACTCAACTAATCAGTATAATGAAACTTTAATTTTTTTCAAGATTTCAACCCTTACTTTGTAAATTACAAACCCTGATGATTATTCACAGTTTTTATTTTAATTTTTTTTTATTAATAGAAGTAATCTTTTTGTGAATGTCACATTTATCTCTAACGCATCAAACTATTTTTCCTGTAGAAAATAAAATTTATGTTCTTATAACATAATTTAGGAAAATTCTATAAATTGAGATGTTATTTACTGTTGCCATTTTTTTGACTTCAATGATAAATTTCTTAATATTTCGAAATTAAAGGTAATTTGAGGTTATTCGTTATTCATAAAATCAAACTAAGTAAAGCAAAAAAAAAACATCCAGTCCAGAGGTCCAGAGGCAAGAGAGCCTGGTGAAGGGAGCCGACATTCCTATAACAAGATCCCTCCGTCTCTCCTTGGAGGGGAGATAAAAAACCCATTAACTATCGGGGGCTCCCGCCCTTGACAACTTTTTCCGTTCTGAGGGGGAAGGAAATAGCCGGCCGACGGCTCTCGCTGTTTGTCGAAGATTTGGGTTTTCGAGAGCCGTCGTTAAAGAGTTAATAACATTCCGAAACAACTGAAGAAATTTTGACACATTTTGCAAAAAAAAAAAAAAAAAGGGAGTTTAATCTACTCTCTTTTGATTTTTTTTTACTCTATTTGAAGTGTTACAAGGTTGACAATTAGCATCACTCCACATGTACACCAATCCATGAACCAAATTCCTCTTAAAATTTTAATTCACTAGACCAAAAACATAAGGCTGAGCTTTTTAATGTCAGTGCACCGGAGTTGAACAATGAGCTTTTAAAGGTCATTAGTGATGTGTGGAACCAAGAACAGATGCCCATTGAATGGGAAGAGGGTTCGATTTTCACCATCCACAAGAAAGGAGACAAGCTGGACTGTCGCAACTACCGGGGCATTACACTTCTTAATGTGGCCTTTAAGATTTTTTCCAACATTCTATTTCGTAGACTTCTTCCTTATGTTACAAAAATTGTAGGAAGCTATCAATGTGGCTTTCTGGAGGGGAAATCTACCACAGACCAGATACACTCTATCAGACAAATCCTGGAAAAGACCAAAGAGTATGGAATTGATACTTACCATCTGTTTATTGATTTTAAGGCAGCCTACGATTGTATAAACAGGGATAAATTGTTTGAAGCAATGTATGAATTTGGAATCCCACCTAAGCTGACCAATCTTGTCAAAATGACATTAAAAAGTGTTAAATGTAGAATTAAGCTCATGTCTGAGGTATCTGAAGTTTTCTATACAGAGAGAGGTCTTAGACAGGGTGACTCTCTGTCCTGCATTTTATTTAATATAGCCCTTGAAAAAGTTATACGAGATTCAGGTATCAACACTAGAAGCACAATCCTGCAAAGATCTATACAAGTTCTGGCATACGCAGATGATATTGATATTGTTGGGCGAAGAAAACAGGATGTGATTGAGGCATTTATTGCCCTTGAGAGAGCTGCCAAGGATATGGGCTTAGTGGTAAATGAGGAAAAAACGAAGTTTTTGGTGGTAAGCACTAGAATAAATGATGTACAGTCGCTTAATATTGGAAACTACACTTTTGAAGGAGTCACCCAGTTTAAATACTTGGGCACACTTATAACCAATAAAAATGAGATAAGGGTTGAAATTAGAAACCGAATTTTGGCAGCAAATAGATGCTATTTTGGTTTAAAGAGTCAATTAAAATCTAAACTCCTCTCCATAAATACAAAGATAAATCTATACAACACCCTTATAAGGCCGATCATTTTATATGGTAGTGAGACATGGGCAATTAACAAAACAGAGGAAAACAGGCTACTCATTTTTGAAAGAAAGATCCTTCGGTCGATTTTTGGAGCAGTGAGAGAAAGTAATACATGGAGAAGTTTATATAACCATGAAATATACACTAAATACAGACAACCTAACATCTTGAGAGTTATTAAATCCAACAGAATTAGATGGCTGGGGCACGTTTTCCGACGTGCGGACTTGGACCCTGTAAAAAAACTAACTTTTTCAAAAATTGAGGGTACAAGGAGGAGAGGTAGACCAGCGACAAGGTGGTTGGATTGTGTGGAGAGAGATTTGGAGATCTTGGGAATTAATAGATGGAGAAACCTAGCAAAAAGTCGTGCCGTCTGGAGGAGGCAGACAGAGAAAGCCTTGGCCTGTACCAGGCTGTAGTGCTGTTGAAGAAGAAGAAGACCAAAAACAAGTCTCATCCTTACACAATGGTAAAGTAAGTACTAAACTGTCATATAAGTGAAATTTATTTAAAATTCAAATGATTTACCATAAGAAAAAAAATAAGCAACTACTTAGAATTTTAATAATTAGCAATGAAAACACATGTAATTTAACAAGGCAAACAGCTATTCAAGAAGTTCAAGATAAAATTGTTTAACATGAGCCACCATAAATAGTTTTCTAAATGATAAACATCAAACTAAAAGAAACTTGTACTTACTTTCTGATATTTTAGAAGTTACAATTAAATTGAAATTTCAATTTAGAAGTTACAATTAGGTTGGTGCTGCATAGCATTTACTAATAATTACCTGATGGCATATTCAAGATCATAGCACTTTCCCTGAAGATCATGATGCATTTGGTTTACTTCAATCTGAAAAATTAAGAGATAAATTTAGCTTGAAATTAAATTTATGTAGAGCTTCAGTAAAAATATTATCATGATAACTGTTACAACACTAGGTGAATACTTCTTAAATTTAAGGCAACTAAAACTGATTTACTCTTTTCAAAACTAGCTGGGGTAAAGACTTGTGAATGTGTTCCTGTAGTCTGTAGCATGCTAAAGAAGGTTCATTTGCAAATATATGAAGATTTTCAGATATTTTTTCTGAAGCTGTAAAAAAAAACATATTTCAAAATTGCATGTTAATTTTAGCTGTATCAAAGTAAACCATAAGGGCACAATGGGATATTTTTTTAGGAAAAACTTATATTCATTTTAGATTATTACTTAATGAAATAATTACAGAAATATTCACATAAAACATTTTTTTTCAACTGGGATGTGATCTCTCTTGTGAAAAAAAGTACCACTAAAGATAGGTACTACTTTCTATACATTTTCAGATATTTTTATAACAGGTACAAACTACAGATGTTTGGTTAAATGCTTAAATTCCAATCATGATTTAACTAGAATTAATTAATGAAGATATTCTTTTTCAATTAGATTAAGGTTGAAAGATATATTAGATTAAGAAATATTAAAGCATTTGTAGTAATACAGACAAATTATGATAATAATGTTTAATTATATTATAATTACAAGGGATATAAATTAACCAAATTATGTTTTTGAAAGTGTTGAAAAGTTGAAAGTATAAAAAACAAAGGATTAAAATCTTCACAGATAACAGTTAACTGTAAAAATAACACACATAGCATTTTTATTTCTTTTAAAATTTTACCACCTTAATGTTTAAGAAATCAAGAAAACAGTTTTAACAAACAATCATACCTTTCTTTACTTTATTTTCTAATTCTGGATCTGCAGGACTAGATGACGTCATCCCAGCAGAATGGCTGAGAGACATTTGAAAAGAGTCTAGAGAAATAAATTTAGTTTTAGAACTTTTAAATTAAAAATCATTCTCTAATAGAATAAAAAGTAATCAACAACTTTGACTCCACTACTTTTAATTTTAAAATGTTAATATTTAATACAAATACAAAAACTGACGACCAGCTACAGGCTCAAAGCCCAACAAGGCTGGTCCTATGATTATGAATTCCCCAATTCCCACAGCCTATCCAATTGCCTCTTAAACTCAAACACTCCCTTTGAATATACTATATTTTCTGGCAACGCGTTCCATATGTCAATTACCCTATTGAAGTAGTAGTACTTCCTCAAATCCCGATTGACCTGTGTCTTATTTAGTTTATACCCATGGCCCCTTGTTCTGTTATCCTTGCTGAAACTTAATCCCTCCGTATCCCCTTGCTTTACCAACTTGAATAGCTGAATCAAATCCCCCCTCTCTCTTCTTTTTTCCAGTGAATACATGTTGAGCCTGCTCAAACGTTCATTATAATCCAGGTGTGTTATCCCCTTAATTATTTTTGTAGCTCTGTGCTGTACCTTTTCTATTACCTCTATATCCTTCCTCATGTATGGAGCCCAGAATTGTACTGCATATTCAAGATGAGGTCTTACTAATCCCTTGTATAAAGGCAATATTATATTCTTATCCCTTGAAGTTACAGAAAAAGTTGGAAATTCGTTGCATGACTTTTTAATAACAAAGGTTTTTCTTTGTTAAAAAAAGACATGCAACGTTTTTCCAGCCATCTATTCAGTTTCTGAACAGTCAACAGGATAGTATGCGAGTACCAAAATTTGTAAATACAGTGATTTTATACAATCACAACACAATAAATCCATAAAATTTTTCTGATTTGTTTACTCTTGCTTTTCCTCTTATTTCTCGGTCACCTCAGACAAGTCTGCAAATCACCAGTTGAGGAATCACCAAGAAAACCAGCATATTGAAATAATCAGTAGTGAAGTTTAATAACCCCTTAGAGTTTTTAACCCAATAAAATAAGTTTTTATTTTAGTGGATTTCTATAACTTTTAAGTATGTATGTCAGTATAAAAGTAATAACTCTTTCTAATTTCTATCGAAACTTTTGTAATCTGTTTTTTTACTGAAATTTATCATTCAACATAAACATTTTACTAGAATTCATAATTACATTTATCCAACCTTAAAGTTTCTAGTCTAAAGTCTAGATACAGTTCTGAAACCAAATAAACATATTGGCGTTTTAAGTTAGTTCATGATTTTAAAGGTAAAAAGTCAGTTGAAGGTGTAGTAAAAATCATTATATTTCATAGTGAGTGAGTGCAAGTCAAAACTTGCAATGATTTATTCAAATAATTAAAGTAAGTTAAACAACATAACTTATTTAAGATGGTTTTCCTGACACAAAATTACAGCAACAATAGAAAATTAAAATAGAACTTCAGAGGCTATACCCATCATAGTTCACTGAAATCAAATCAAATGCAGCAGCAGACGACCTGTTTTCTTGGAATGGAAACTGCTATTATTGTAAACAATGAGACAGCCAATCAAATTTCTTGACGTCATCATATGACACGGTCCCAATCACATTTCGTTTAACTGATAAACAAACATCGAAATGTTAGATTTAAGTTATTTAATTTCGTGTTATTATAACTGTTATAAGTATATTTATAATAGAAAATTTTCAATATATTGTATTTAACTCCAATTAGCTTTTTCTAAAACAAAACTTTCATGCACTAGTTCTGCTTTCATTTTAGGATTTTATATTTCCCAATTGGCAATCAGTCTGATAAGTTTCAAAAGTTTTATGAAATGTTTTATTTTTAAAGTATATATTTTAACCCCGTTATACCTTTTAAAAAATTAAATAGCAGACAGATTCATAATTCTCTGATCACATAAACATTAAATACACTTTATGAACTTAGAAAATTCCTTGACAGATTTTAGCAGTAAATGATAGTGCCTGATTATGGAAAACCGTGACGTCGCTGGGCAGCAGAGCCAGGAAAACATGGCAGAGGCAGCGGTGGAAAGTCCGCTTCCAAGATTCTTTTGCCATAATTGCACATCCGAAATACGACCAGTTTTACCTGTAAGTATTATTAGTTAAGGTATGCAAGTTCTTATTTGTAGCATCTCGTTTTGATATAAATCTTCTGTAATAAGAAATTCTATATATGGTTAAGCCTATCATATGATTATAGAATAACAAGTAGCGGCGAATGTATTTAGAGGTAATTTTATTAACTTAGGATGTGTTTTGTTACGTTTTTATGTTTTGTTAATGTTTATTATTTCCTTATTATTGATTTCTGTTCAATCAATTCAATGCTTTGTTCCCTATCGACCGATTCCCAAATTTTCTGCATCGATCATTTCGTCCTTGTCATATCAGCGATTGCGTATTAATGACATTTGTACATGTGTTTTGCGCGTGAACGTTTTACAAAAGGAAAGTCATAAAGAACAGTATAGTTATTTTCTTTAACAACATATCTCCCTATCATATATCATTATTTTCTTGTTATTTACAAATGTAACTACTTTTAATACCCAAGTGTTTACAGTCTAACTATATTCTGACTATATAAGGATTGCTAGCCACAAGTTACTATAAATATTTACAGGGTTCCCACTGGTCAGGAAATACCTGAAAAACCTAGAAAAGTTAGGGAATTTTAATTTCACCTAAAAAGTCAGGGAAAATTGCTCATTTTGGCCAGAAACCTGGAAAGTCATACAGAATACCTGGAAAATGAAAAATTTTTCATGTCTGAGTGTCAATTTTGGCTTTAGAAAGTGGAAAAAATAGACCATTTATTGAAAATAAATGTTCACAAGCGCAAGAAATATCTCAAAAATGCCGTAAATAGCCTGGAAAAGTCAGGGAATTTTATTTCTGAAATTGTGTGGGAACCCTGTATTTATTATAAGCTGTTAACTTAAGATTACTGATTTTATTATCTTGTAGGTTCAATTCCATTAACTGACCCGCTAGGTATTACCATAGTGTTTTGAATGCTAAAAACTAGAAATATCACCAAAATTTGCGAACTAAGTGATTAAAATAAACAGTTTTGTGAATGAAAACTAACTATTTGGCAATGTTTGAATATTTCACCCATAGCAATATTTAACGGGAGAGTTAACAAATTGAACCAAAATGCCAAATATAAAAGAAAATTCCTTACATTGCCAATTACCGTTATACCTCAATTAATACCTAACTATATACTGGAAGTGCAACATTGTGTCTGCCTTCTTAAAAGAGAATGGCAATGTTAAATATGTAGTAGTCAGATCTGCTTGTCAAAAGAAATTAATCTCACAAAGTTCAAAGATAAGCTGATTAGATTATTTGGGTTCTAGTTTCAATTTTGTTATCTGTCCCATTGAATATTGCCAAAATATTTTTAATGCCAAATATTCAAATATTGCAAAATTTTGGTTCAATTCCGTTAGAGTCCCCGCTAAATATCACCCGGTTCTTTTAGACAACATAAAGTGAAATTTTTCTAAAAATAAGAGGATTATAATAAATTTTCTTAGTCAGGTAATGCGTAAATTTGGGATAATCAAGATTTATTTTTTTATTTATAGATATATATAGATTTATTTATGTTTTATTATCATTTCTAATTTTTGGTGTCTAAAGATTTACATTATTTAATGGGGCAGATAAATGAAATTAAACCTAGAAGTAGAAATTGGAGGGATAAGATATTATGGGATATTAAAAAAAACAAACTGTTTGTTTAAATCATAAATGGCGGAGGTGAACGTGAAAAGAAAATTGCAATGAAGCAACCGAAAAAGGTGCCTTAAGTTAAATTTTTTGACACCTTGTCTTTAAATAGAATTCTAAGCAAATATTTTGTTCCTAAAATGTTATCATAGAAACAACAATCCAGAGAAGCTCATTAAAATGTAATATAGATACTGATTCAATTCAAAGATGGGTTGCTGCACTGGTAAAACAGGTTTTTGTACTAACAGCATGTTACAATAATAGCTTCCACCTTTCAGTTATCACCAGTGTGATCATTATAAGAGTTGCAAAAAAAGGGTCCTGGTATAAGCAGTGGAAATATGGGTACTTCTAATATTCCATTATTTATCTTAACTGTTGTAACTTTTTTTTTTAGGACTACATATGTCCTCAATGTGAAACTGGATTCATTGAAGAAGTTTCAGCAAACCCTCCAGAACCCAGGTAAAAATATTTAGTAAAAGGTTCTCTTTATTGCCGTATGTATCTTAATGTAAATTGTTTCTCTTATCACTTGTTATTTCAATTAAGAACTTTATTTGGTACTTACGTATTCAGTGGCCTGTCCAGGATAATTTTACTACCGTTTTGCGGTACCTTCACAAATTCAACATTTCATAATTAGGTACTTTCACAAATTCAGTTTTAGGAAAAAGGTACCTTCACAAAAT
Source organism: Tetragnatha montana (assembly GCA_963680715.1). NCBI lineage: Eukaryota > Metazoa > Arthropoda > Arachnida > Araneae > Tetragnathidae > Tetragnatha > Tetragnatha montana. Next base: position 28,351,997 of record OY796677.1, read on the forward strand.
ACATATATTCTCAATATAGTAAATTATTAGTCATTCTAGACTAAATTTTCTTTTGTTTCTAATGCTAAAAATTATATGTACTTGTTTTTAAAATTGATTTTGCACTTAAGTTTTCACAAATTAGCACTAAATTTTCACAAAATAGGTACCTTTTAAAAAATCCTAGACAGACCCCTGGTATTATCCCGTCGACCGTTCAGCGTCCGTCTAATTCAGCGGCACAGTACTAGTAAATTCAATGGGATTTGATAACGTTTTCGGATTAAGGGTCACGGTCGATGGTATAATACGTAAGTACCCTTTATTTTTTCCACATTTAATTGGTATTAATCTTTTAGTTCTACATTATAATACATTGGATCCAGTGGTGAATCCAGGATTTTTGTCTGGGAGGGGCTGAGTTTCAAATGGCTTACTTCCTATTATATAAGACTTTTTATATGGTACTAAAATATACTGCCCAAAAAAAAACCTGTGATCTTAAAGACCTATAAATAATAAAAAATGAGTATTTTTAAACTGAAAATATTTTTTTTTCAAATTTTTACTTATAAGATTATTATTTAAATCTTAAATTTGAAATCATTGCAATAATATTTGTAATTCTCGGCTCTTTTGGCTTAATTTATCCAGCACACTTCATTAATATTTATATCAACACCATAATAAAATATTAGGAAATTTAATCAATTTTTAAATTCATAAATTAAATTATGGAAATTTCGAGTTTTTTTTTATTTAAAAGGCCACCTTCACATCAAAAAATGCAAAATAAATCTCAAATTTTTGCCTTTTTACGGGTTTTTAAACTTAAAATTCGGATTCAGCAATGTACAAAACATATAAATTCAGTCATTAAAACACTTCCATAATTTAATTTATGAATTTAAAAAATGGATTGAATTTCCGATTAAAATACCAAATATTTCATAAATAAATTTAAAAAATTATTTTTTTATACATGCTTAGTCATCAATTCATCCAAACAACCTATTTTATTGGAAATACTATCCGGAGGAAAAGCGCCCAGATTGGAGATTAATAACTGGGGAGAGTTCGTTTTGGATGTAAGAAGCGAATGTTTTATTCTCCCCCTTCACAAAAAATAATAATAGGGTACATTATGATTAGACAAATAAATTCTCTTTCACATTATATAAAATTTGTGTTGATAATGTGAATATTTTTCATTTTGTAGAGACTAGAAGCGCACGTTTTTCACTTTTTTACGTAAAGACCAAAAAATCGCTGTTTTTCAGCTCACTCTAGTGGCAGAACCACTCTTCAGAAAATCAAATTTAAGTAGTGAAATTTTGTTTACTTCAACTTTGTAATTGAGATTATGATCGAGAAACTTGTAGTTTCTGAACTATAAGCAAAAAATCGAAAAATTTTGCGATTTTTGAATATGAAGACGACCTCCAAAATGGGAGCAAATTTGATATTCGTAATCAGCGCCTTCAAAAACATAAAACCGACGAAAAAAACCTTCGATATAAATGTCTTGAAAAATAACCCTGCCTAATGACTAGGGTTATAGACCCTGAAGAATAATAATTCTGCTAAAAAATATCACGGAAAAGTAAGTCCCTATAATAATCATATTTACTTCCAAAATTTAAAAAAAAAAAAAATGAAACGTTATTGCAATTTTTAACTATACCAAAACTAGGATGTCTTGGTTCTGGGGGGGGGGGCTGCAGCCCCACAGCCCCCCCTACTGGATTCGCCACTGATTGGATCCACTAAAGTGATTATTAACCTTTTTGATACCAATCCATAATCTATTTTGTTAAAAACTGCCGAGCTATTTTGGACATAGAATGGTCAAATATCAGCACTTGTTTATTTCTCAGGCTCCTGGCTCTATGCTTTGTGTGCTTATTGGAAAGTATGGGAGAGCTAAAACCTTTCTTGTTTCTAAACCTTGTTTTAACTATTAATTATTTTTTAGCGAGGAATCGGACGATGATGCTTATAACTCTAGTAGCCAAAGTGAGGAAAGTGTAACCTCATTAACAGATGTAAGTATATGTTTTAATCTGTAATTATCAACCTTCTGCAGTTCATGTATTACTGCTGTTTTCACAAGTACTAGAAGATAGACCCTTCCTTTTCTTGAAAAGCCCTCTTTTAATTTATTTATATTACAAATTAACCTAGAAGTACTATGTTATTATTTATTTGCATTCCTCATTGTAATTTTTTTGTTATTAATAGGGTAAATAAGACAAAATTGGCAAGTTGGCTGGTTACAAATTTTGGTGGTCTATTCAAGGAAATCTATTGGTTTAGGATTGAGCGGTCTAAACTGTTTAAAAGTTTATAACGGGACAATGTGGTTGATTAAATGGTTATGTTAAACCTTGGAGAATTTCAGCTTTTTATTTTAGTCATTGATTAATAAATGTTTTAAGCAGAAACTTTTTTCACTCAGAAATATTTTGTGCTTGAGTTATAGTACTAATTTTTATACTTAAGATATTTTTAGGCTACTATTTTTAACATCTGAGGAGACTATTTTGGCTACTATTTTAAACATTTAAGGTGACTAAAGCAACTAATTTCTACATTAATAGCCACTGGAAGCCCTGGGCTAATATGCAAGTACCAAATTAAATATAGAACCAACTCCACCAACTTAATCATTGAGTTGAATCTAAAATTCATAAAAAAGTTATTAGCGGTATATGTAGCCCTTGTTAATTTGAATAAATGTTTGTTAGGAATTGATGTGATACCTTTAAAATTAATGTAAATGCAGTGTAAGTCATGTTATTTAAATATCCAAGTGTAATTTATTCGTTTTTGATCCTTGCATAACAAAATTGTTTCTCCGCAGCTGTGGAACATGCTAAGTTACATGCGAAGGCCTGAGGATGCCACTCGGGGTGTTATCCAGTTTCCCCCTGTGTTTGCTCCACAGCCAGGAATGTCCAGGCCAGGGCCTTCTCGGCGCATTCGATACAGGTTTCCTAATCGCCGTTCCAGCACTTCTGATACAGATACCTCCAGGAGAACAGAAGGGTATGTGTGCATCAAGTTGAAGAAAATAATTATGTTGTTGTCTGTCTAGCGTTGTGCCTTGACTTTTTGTTGATTAATTTTCAGGTTTCTGCATCAGTTAGTCACAACTTTGTCAGAAAATTCAGGTAATAATTTTTGTTAAAATTTGTCAGCTTAGTAGGCTAAATGGGTCAGGTCACTCTTTAAAAAAATTCTATTGTTTTGAAGCTTATCTAGTATTGGCTAGTCTTTTGTGTTAGTTCATGAAATAGCAAGAATGACAAATTGTTATGAATAGTTCACTTCTTCCTTATGAAACTATAAATTTATTTGCAATTCAGAATGTTTTTTCTCATGCATATTGCCTCCTTTTACAGTTAACATTATTATCAAAAATATTTTAAAATTTATTCATTTACATTGTAAATAACTCATTAATTTATTTCTAGGAGTGGTCACCAATGCCAGTTTTCCTGTGTAAGTATTTATTTCCAAGTTAGTGCTTTACTAAAATTTCTTAAATAAAAGGACTAGATACTTTATCTTGATTACTTTATGGAAATAAAATGCATTTTAAACATTTTCCTGACCATTGAACTTGAAATTTTCTCTTGTAGCTTTTTGAACCTTCATAGTAATCCAGGTGATTATGCCTGGGGAAGAGGAGGATTCAATGCTATATTATCTCAAGTATTGGCTTTTCCTTATCTTATAATATTGAAGGCTTAACATTAGAACGACGGATGGGCCTGTGTGGCCTCTAGCGTTGTTTTTTCAATCGCTTCAGTACTAATTAACATAATGGCTTGCATTATCCTGACTTCATTATTTGTCCCTAATTTAATGCATACCAAAAAATTTTCGATTTAGTTTCATAGGAGAGGAGGTATTAAACCATGTACTTAGAAAGACGTGAGGGGCCATTGCAGCCCCCTATGGTATTATTTAATGTGCTGGTTGAAAATTTTCGTTTTTGGCGATACCTGGAGCGTGAAAAGTTCCTTTCAACTGAATCTGACCTTGACCTTCAATTTCCTGTTTTTCACAGGTGTTAGGGAATGGTTATAAACCAAAAAATTCCCTCCCCTATCTGGACTATAGAAATGAGCCACACAGGCCCCTTCCGTCTTGTCATTCTAGTTTTAATCTATTGCATTGTATTACCTTGCATTGCTTTTATCACTAGTTCTAAATCCTCAACAACGCATTCATTAAATTAATTTCAATCAATGGTCTGTCCAGGGCAATTTTATTACCTTTTTTTCGGTACCTTCACAAATTCAGTTTTGCGAAAAAAGGTACTTTCACTGAATACATTCTCTAATAAGCCATATTCTCTTAGTTATTAAATATTTAGCCATTCCAGACTAAATTTTCTTTTGTTTTTTATGTTTAAAGAAATGTGTACACATGTTTTTATGTTGATTTCGCATTAAATTTTCACAATTTGCAGAAATATTTTCACAAAATAGGTACCTCTTAAAAAAACCTGGACAGACCCCTGACAATAATATTTTTTGTATGGTTAAGCTTATCTCAGTAATTATCTTAAACTAAAATGCCTACAATACTTTTATTAGAAATACTTGTGTGCTAAAAAATTGTGCTTTGATCTTTTTTTTTTATTTTATTGTCTGGCAATTTGAGGTTTGCCTCAATGCTTATTATTTTAAGTATGCCTCTAACTTTTTGGTATAAATGAAGCACTTGGGTCAATTATTGACAACAAGACAATTATTGATAATTTTTAAAATTTATATGCAAGTGTGACAAAGATATAAACAAGCTATCTAGATATATATTTCTTTATTGATCCATTGAAATAAATTGTTTCTTTTTTAGCTAATTAATCAATTAGATGGAACAGGCCCTCCACCTTTACCAAAAGATAAAATAGATGAAATTCCTACTGTGACCATAAGTCAAGAACAAGTTGGTAAGAATTTTAAATTTTCACACATTTATAAATATATATTTGGTTAATCTGCTCTTAGAGTTAGTTTTGTTGTACATTCTGCTTAATTAGGACACTTGGTGATTAGGGTACTGTTCAGATTAAGTGGCTGTAAGATAAGGCAAAGTCCAAAAGTAATAATACAGTAGAGATATGAATTTATCTGTATGGAAAACTTAAACTGAACTTGATAAGTTATTTTTGACATTATTTTCATTTACCATTTTGATAAAAATGCTCAGAAAAATTATACAGACAAAATTAAAAAAAAAATACCAAGTAAACTAAATGGAAACACTACATTTCAAATCTTCATAAATGTACCCCATAATTTGTATCTATATTTTCAATAATTTTAAACTAAGAAATGTATTGTTTCAAAAGAAAAAAATCAATTTTCAATTAATAAAATTTTACTGTGCAAAATGGTTCTCAGTTTTTACCAATATTTTCATTTGTTACATTAAAAGATCATTAAAGAAAAGTGCATTCAATCATTTAAGAAGTGCATATAAGCTTTACACTTAAGTTGTAAGTTGATAATCCCTTCCTCTTAAATGTAGATAAAAATCTGCAATGCACAGTTTGTATGGAAGACTTTCAACTAGAAGAGCCTGTTAGAAGGTTGAATTGTGATCATCATTATCATGAAGGTTGTATAATTCCTTGGCTTGAACTAGTAAGTATTTTGTGTGTTTCAATGCATGCTTAGTGTATTGCCTTAATTAAGAATGTAAATTTTAAAGGTAATACATGTGTTACCTTTTAAATTTACATCAAAATGTATATTGATCTGAATTTTAGAATTATGAATTACATACCCATTCAGGTAATTGTGGAATGAAACAAAATGGCTACAAACACCTCACGTAATTTATGGATGTCCCCTCACCAGCCTTTAGAAATGAGGCTTAAAATTTCTTCGAAACTTTTCTTCGCTGATGGCCTTTAAGACTTAGAGTTCAAGAAATTAATTTTTGACCTTATGATGTGATTACAAAGCATCCTGTTCAAGTTTAATTGAAGTGTTTGATCAGACTGGCAGGTCTAGCTGCATCTTCTCTTATACCCCATTAATTTCATCTGTATTTCATTCTTGATTATTCTGGAGTTGAAAAGGTCTAGAATACAGTACAATCAATTAAGAAACTTTGCAATGATATTTGAAGCTATATTTTATTGCATATCATCTCTAGATTTGTGGCAAAAAAAATGTGTTTATGGTAACTTGATATATTGTTTAAATTTAAAAGTTTATTTTACCAGCAGTTGACAAGTACTGTATTCAATTTGAATTTGATCTAGCACTGGAAGTTTAAAAAATTGACACTGCCATTGAAATTTTTTGTAAAATTTATAACTTGCTTATTCTTTTAAGTTATTTGTTACAACACATCTAACATCGCACTGCATTGTATTATGTTTATGTAGTGTGCTAAATATAGTTATTTCATCACTAATTCTCTTTTCAGCATGGAACCTGCCCAATTTGTCGAAAACTGCTGAATGATGCTTCCTCCAGCCAAGAGAACATGTTTTCAACCTCTCCGAGTGGTAATGTCGCAGATATGGTTGAACTGCCTGGCCTTCAGACACGGCCGCTAAATGCTCACACTGTGGACAGTGATGCAGATGGAATGTCGCGAAGAACCGCTGGATACGATCCACTCCTGCCCTCAGTTTATGACTTTACTGACGAGTTTGATTAGCCTTCAGATCTATTATTCCTTGTACATACAGTAGAGATTCGCTATAGACTGTTTCCAAGGATATCTTTTTTATTTGTTTTCCCTCTGCCAGCAGTTAATCTGTTTTGCGGCAAGTTAAATTATGAACCTCGCGTTGATCACTTGCATCATTTGGAAAAGTCAGTGTAAATCAGTGCATTCGCTCAATCATTTGAATTCTTATGAACATGAAATTTGTTCCAAGTGCTTACTGTAGAAAAACAATGGTAAACAGAAAAAATATTTTACCAAGTATGTGTGATGTTTATTTTGAGTTCTCGTCAATTTTCACTCCTAATGATTTCTGCAAAAGCTTCACGAATCCCCTTCAAGTCATTTCATGCAAATGTCTTTGATGCGAATACATTAATTTATTTCTGCACTCATACATAATTCTTCCTTTGTAACATAAATTATTAAATAAAGTGTTTCATTTATTTGATTACTTTTCATGCTAGTTACAATAATATGAGAATAGGATTGTAAATACTTTGCCCTAAAATTTGCTACTTAATTCATGGTAGTTATTAAATATTAATGCAAGAGTAATTATGATTTACACGCTTCTCATAGATTGAATTACAGTTGAACCTGTTTTCATGCAGGAGAATAAGGATCACATTTAAGAAATTGCAAAATAAAAATAATTTTATAAGTAACTACTTATTTTTTGATGTGGTGAATAGACTGCATAAATAGGAATTCTATGCTATAATTTTCACACACCAAAGGACATGTGGTTGGACTGCACTGTGATCTGATATTTTCTGTGATTAGCTACAGTGCTGACCTATGTCAGTGTTGTCAATGTGTTATTCTTATTATGCATGTTATTTTAGAAGCTATATGGGTATGTGTTGGCAATATACCCATATAGCTTGGCCAAGTGTGTAACTTATAAATTCAAGTATTAATTTATTTTTATTTCTAATATGTATTTATGAGCCACTCAGAATAATGGCATGAAAATAACTGCATAACAACAGGTTCCACTGTATTTAAAAAGTATTGAAATTTGAATTTAGCTAAATGAGCTAATTTTAATATTTTGGGGTTTGCCCCTTTTTTCATTGTTATAAAATGAAATTATACCTGTAAACTGATCTATTCGATAATTATAAAAATTCATAATTTATGAAGCTAGGAGTTTTTTTTTTATTTTTTTAAATTATTAAATCGGATGTCTTTATAAATATTTTATTGACCCTCTTGCCTTTTGTAATATCAATAATGTAGACATTCTAGTTTCCATTTTCATGTGATAAGATTGTGATATCATACTTTTAGTTTGTTCTTCATCTGGACTAAATAAATTGAACTTTTATTTTTATATTAGAATTGAATTGAATATACCTTTATTTATAAATATTACAATAAGTCATTATACAGCTGAACCTGTTTTTATGAGGGGATTATAAGAGTAACAGAAAAATTTGCACTAAATCTTTGGGGGTGAAACTCTTTGCACAGTAATGGACACTTTAACTAAGGGTCAACATCATCACGGTTTCAGAATTCAGAACCATATTCCAGAAAAAATAGCTGATGTAAAACAGCTGCCTGTACTACAAGTGGCCCTGAATCACAATGCATCCTTATAGCAGGGGAGCCCATGATGCTAAATGTGGATTTATTCGAGCGCGTCAGATAATCATAGGGGGCATGCCTTGCATGCTTTTGAGTAACTCCACCAAATATAAGCTCTCTATGTTGGTGGGTTCGTTTAGAACAGCCCATCAAAATTTGAAAGAAACTAGTTGCATGGACATACTCGAGCGCATCAGATTGGCTACCAAGACAGTTTACAACTAGTTGAGCCTAGTTTCTGGGCTACTAGTCTATAAACATTTTGTTTCGTACATTTTTCTCAAAAAGAGCGATAGCGTCTTACCGGTCTTGGCTTTACTTTGTAACCCTCCCGCTCCCTTATCCCACCGCTCAAATCGGCAGATTTTAGAAAATGTACACTTTTTAGCTGGTAACTAACTTACCTTATCATTATCTGACGCGCTCGAGTATGTCCATTTAACTAATTTTTTTACAAATCTGACGGGCTGTTCTAGACAAACCCACCAACATAGGGAGCTTATGTTTGGTGGAGTTACTCAAAAGCATGCAAGGTATCTCCCTTATGATTATCTGACGCGCTCGAGTTACTACCCAAAAACACTCTGGGCTCCCCTACTATTATAATGCACCTATTTTAGTTAAACAAAAATTCATGTTTTTCCTTAGAACCATCATCTCTTGAAAAAGGAAAATAATTGAAATCCCTATTCTGATCAAAAACTTAAAACCTATTTTTTTGCTTTCACTGTGGTAGTCAAAACATGTCTGATGACCTTAAATTTTTCAGGAAATTATTTTAAGAACGAAGGAAATAATTTTAAAATATCTAAACCAAAGGATAGCCAACCCGTGGCATGGCTGAGTTAAATTAGTAATCAGTTATAAAATTGGAAAAATAATAATGGGGTGTCATCAATAATATTTTAGTGCTCCGTCCATCTTCTCCATCTTTTCTCAAAACAATTCCATTTTTTACGATTTCGTTATTCATTAATGATTTTAAATAAAATCTTTATTATAAGACTTCATGTGAGCCAAATCTTTTTAGGTGCCAGAAAGCTAGTAGCCTATCTACCCAGATTCTAATTTTTTTCAATTCAAAAGAATCTTTTTTTTTTATTAAATACTTTAATAATTTGATAGCATCTTCAGTTTAAAAAAATGTTTGAATTATGATAGGATTATTGTTTTAAACATAAATAATTAAAAAGTTTTAGTCTAAGAACGTCCTGTCATTTGAAAAGCCAGGTTAGTTTTCATAGGAAATAGGATTGATCAGGGGTGCAGAATATGCCCAAATAAGGTTTGGGGAAATTTTTGTTTAAGTTTATGAAGAAAAAAATTCAAATCCAGTTATTAATGTCAAACACTTTTTGATGCCATCAGCACAAGAGGGTGACTATCAGAGAAAACATTAATTATTTCTTTATCCTAGCTCTCGTCTACTTTTTAGCAAGAATTTACCTATTGTCAATATTATTCTATCCAAAACGGTTGATGGATAAAGTAAAATACACAATATTATCTTTTTCTTTTTACTAAAACTTATTTACATATTGCTAGAGTTCGACATCATAGATGGCAGCACAGCAGTTTTCATGTCACACCTGTTTTTGGCTATGCTGCATAACAGGCGAGTGAAAACAATCTCCATTTGTGTCAACATAACAGGAATATGGTGGTAGGTATTAGAAAAATTGCTAAATGGGAGATGCTTGGGCCCCCTAGAGCATTCTGGAATTTCCTCCCCGTATTTCATTCAATATTCTCTCTGCTTTAATTTTTACATAAATTGGGGACATAAATTGAGTATACTTATTATAAAATTTCCTACCTTTTTTATTCTGTAGTAATTGCAGTGTAGTAATTTCTTGTGTTTTTTAAGTTGAGGACAGTTTTGTCATGTTTTTTTAATGAATATGAATTAGGCTGATTCATACCCTACCTTAGTGATTTATTTATAGAATTGGGGGTTTTCTATTGTAAACTGTATAAATATCAGCATTCTTAAGAATCAACTATTGTAAATCAATGGGAGGACCCCCCCCCCCCAAAAAAAAGAATTTGGCAACGAAACTCAACAAAAGAGGAAAATTCCAAACAGCCATCGAATAAAAATGGGGAGAAACCGTCGATGTCCCCCTTGAATAAGAGCAATGTATTAAAACTAGAGGGTTCATTTCAGTTCTTGCTAGGGGGCTAGATTTTTTGGGGGTGTAACTTTGAAATTTACGCACTACTAAATGTTAATATTTGGTTCATATAAATAAACAATTTAGTAAAAAATAGTTTATTTGTCCTAGAATTTGTATCGATTTTAATGTAATTAATAAAACTCGTTAATGAATGCAACTTACGCTTTGGTGAATGTAGATATCATAATAAGAAAATGGGATGTTGTGGGCAAACGGGTGGAGGTGGAATACAATATCAGTTCCAATTACCATGTCTTAACTTAATTATAAAAAAACTGAATCATTTTTTTTGTTGTTGTAAGAGGTCGTCTTCAAAAAACGACAGTAGCCATGCTTTTACTGTCGTATTTTAAAGACGGACTCGTGTGAAAAAAGCTTTATCTTTAGACCCAGTTTTTATAAATAAGCCAAACTATAATAATTGGCACTGGAATTTTATTTCTTTCTAATCCTAACCATTTACCCACTATAAACTATCTTTCATGGCTTTAGGGTAACTTTAGCTTTTCATCCGTGATTATTTTTTATTAAGAGATATGTGTTGTTTTAATCAAATCAAAGAGAAATGAAAATAACATTTATTCACGCTAGGTCATAACCAAAAGCACAAGAACGGTGTTACAATGCTGTAAAATGAAAAGTCATAATTACAAACACTGTGCAGTGAGACAGATATGTCATTAACTATTTCTGAGAAAAATGTTTCTCAAAGGCTTGGATAGTTAAAAAGATGGCAATACACAAACAATACACGTTACAAAATTGCACAAAAACCTTTTTAAAAATCTGTTTCAGCATTAAATTTTTAACCAAGCTTCCATCTGATTCCTTTTAAAATTCGTTTTTCAATGATTGATCATTTTCAAACTAATTTGTAATTTTAAAATTTATTTTAAATGAATTTTTGAATAAGAATACTATTATCTCTATTGTGTTTTAAATATCTTAATAAATTTTGTTTTGTAAAATCTTCTAATAAATCAACCATCGCTGTGAAAGCTCCATGGTTAATGATAGCATCTAAAAGTATGATCTCTTCGTTATTTCATTTTTTTATCAAAAAGTCCTGTACTTAAGATATTCGTATTTTTAAGGATAATTAATACGCATTTCATAGTGACCTCTTAATCTTGTGTTTTTACAATATATTAATAACGGTACTTATATTTTACCAAAAAAAACCCTTCAGGTTACACAGCACCTGGAGGTTGTAGTACTTTTATTTAACAGACAACTAATGTTACATTCATAAAACAGGCAAATTTAACAACATTTCCAGTTTTAACAATAAAATATTCAATGTTTACTTTTTCTAAGATGGATGGGAACATATTTACCCTCCAATTAAGATTCCTACAAGCTTCATTTCTTTTCACAACACTTTTATGTGCACTGAAATTCACTAAGTGCATTGTTAACAAATTGACACAATTGGTGATAACTAAGTCGAGTGCAAACATTTTCCTGATTGAACAATGTCATTCAAGTTTCACTTGCAATGAACGACTAATCAGTAGGTAAATTAGTTTGTAATTTTTTAGTTAGTAAACTTATATAAAACCAAGTAATCTTGTCGGTTGTTTAGATCAACTAGAAATTACAAACTTTTAAAAGCATAAGCTGTAAGCAAACACGCAGATTAAAATAAATAAAAAAATTACAATTGAGCAAAACACTTTATGATAACACAAAACATTGTTATAGTCTTTAAAACTTATTTTCTTTTCACATTTTCTTATGTAAAAGTAGGTAATATAAAGATGGTAGTTTAAACCCGTTTCTTTTTTTCAACATTGATGTCAAAACTTACCCATCAAATTATTCCTAGTGTTTCGGTACGGACTATTTAGTTGATAATTTTATCATTTGGGTCATTTTTCTGAAAATTGACTACGGAAGGATGACTTGGAGCAATTAGAAGCTTTTCAAAGTAAAAAATAAAGCACGATGTTCTTCTTAAAAATATTATTAAAAAGTATATTTTGGGGGGTCGTGATATGGAAGCCCCCTTAAAAATAATGTACAGATTTACCTATGATTGCAGTTTCATTTTACTCCAAATATTTTGCTATACCTAACTGACTTACTAAATCTGTTTCATCTACGTCAAAAGTGTATGAAATGCATTATCTGAAATGATATATTCATTATTCAATATAATAAATTGTTCAGTAAGTATATCAACATCCATTCGTCCCAGTGAGTTCAATTAAAAATATTCAATGTCATTTTGCGTAGATCCCTACAGCATTTAGAGTATCTAGATTTATTTACTGACTATAATGATGACTTTAAATACTAATTAGACTCCAATAACAATTCTATATAAAATTCCTTGTAAACATGTTTTGTTTAGGAAAAAGCTCTTTGTATGAATAACTAGCAGCTAAAAGATATCTTATAATTTTCGTAACATCTAATTATAATAATCAGATTTCACAGTAATATCCACAAAAATAATACATCTTTATGTATAGCCGAACGGAACAAACTGGCAAACAATTCTACACAGCCTATATACTTTGTTTTCATTGTAACGGAGCTTCTCTCATTTTTGTCTCTGCTCAGACTAGCACAAGAATATGTTCATGAATAGATGGTAGTACACGGAGAAAATATTTAATAAATAAGGGCGTACTTCTCTAATAGTATAATACTCAAACGCATTATCATTGCACTATTACAGTTTAGTTCTACATTCGTTCAACTGGCATATCAACTGGCATTTTCTGGCTATTAGAAAATTCGGTTCTTATTGAAATTATATTCATTTGTAATTTACAATTTAGTTCTACGTTCGTTCAACTGACATATCCCATGCTATTAAAAAATTCAGTTCTTATTGAAATGATATTCATTTGTAATTTACAATTTAAGCCTCTATATTCATATTTAACTTACATAACTATATTATCTAGAAACTTGAGTGATATTTTTTTCTTAATTTCAGTATTACCAACCCACAAAATGTTAAACATTGCATTTTGTAGTAAATTACTATTTTCCTCTATGCAATAAAATAAATTATCTTATGTTAAATGTGCAGTTTAGCTTTTAATTCATGTTTGTCCGAACATAATAAGTTTCAACAAAATTCAAGTCCCTTTATGAAAGGAATTAGATCTGATTAGCAAAGGTAACGGCAATAGAAAATATTGAAGTATTATTTAAAGCACTTAAATGGATCTTGTGAATAATAAAATAAATATACTATATTCTAATAACAATTTCCTTAATAAACTCGTTGTTTATCAAGAAAATTTAGTGGAATCAAATGTTTTACTCTGGACTAACTTTAAGATCGTCAGAAGATTTTAGTTCATAAATGTTCCTTTATAACTTCTGCTGACTAAATCATTTTGGAACTTGATGATGTAATGTTAAAAACACTTTCACTTACATAAAAGGACTTTCGTTTAAAACTTCAAGTTCAGCAAATCATTTTGAAATCCATTGCTTCAAAAGGGTATTAATCGCTTCTTAATGAGACTTGTTCGTCCCTAAACTTAAACACTTGAGTTTTAAAGATGAGGGTAAAAGAGGAAGATGCAGTATGTTTAGAAGTGTTTAATTTTGAATTCAATTCATAAAAGGAAGTGGAATGCCTGAGTAAATATGTGGGTATTTCGTAAATAGAAGCATTTTGAAATTAAAGTTAGTACTTCAAAGAGAGCGCGTGGATGTATTAAAGAAATAAACTCGTATTATGAAAAAAGTTATTTCTTAAGCTAAAAATTAGTCCACATAATTAAAAAGATATAAATATTACTTTAAATGCCTCATTTTTAATGACTGTTTAATATAATTTCTGTACTAATTTGTTGAATTTCCAACGAAATTTCTTTTAAGTATTTTAAAGAAATCTTTCTCTTTTTAATGGACTTTTTAAAAGCAAGAAAATAACAAAGCAGATTTTTATAAACTTTGATGGTTACATCAGGTGTGATGTCACAGGTTATAAAAACCAATAATAATGAGGAAAGAAGATAACACAAAGATAGGATCGAAGCCCCTTTCTAAAAAACAATTCAAATATACACTATCAAATGAATAGGGAAATCTATGTAAATATTTTATATCATTTAGGATATTTTAGTATTTAAAATAACTAAATAACGTGTTTTCCAAAATAACTAATTTATACACTCTGAGGAAAAAATTCCAAAAATATTGAATAGGAAACTATTGACAAAACTTTTTCATCATGGATTTTTATAGGGAAATTATAGAAATAAAAAGTAGCGGCAAAATATTTGGCCGAGAAAAATATAAATTAAAAGAATATTGTAAAAAATTTCCTTTTATCAAACAACTAACAGAAACTTCCTTTAGTGATGAAAATTTTAATCATAAATTTTGAAGAAAAGATTATAATAGCCAAACAATTCATCAATTTAGGCAAACTCTAAAACTCACTGTACATCAAAAACAAGCAATTTAGGGACTTTTACATTAAATATTAATTAAAATTGTGCTCAATATACTAAACAAATATAAAATTCTAATTACCCAGATATTTATAGAGATGTAATCAAATATTATATTGATTTTACTCGGTTGTCCTTGTTTGTTTGTTGTTTTTTTTTTTTTTGAAAATTACAATATGCATTCATTCATATAACAGTTTCCTTTCAATCTATGAACTTTTATCTAAAAAATCTCAAACAAAAAAAGTAAGTCTATGCAAAACAAGTATATATTGTACTTGGTACAGTTTGTTCTATAAGAGCTTTTCTTATTGTTAGGAAAACAAACATATTGTTCTAAACTATTAAAAATGAAAAAAATTTAGATATTTCACTAAAAATATGTATCTCAAAAAGAAAAACAGCCACAATAGCTCATATTTTAAATAAAAAGGCTTATTTCTAGAACAGGGAGCAAGAAATTTTCCAGATTATAACATAGATTTTTGAATTATGCTTTTAAATGAAATTCCATCTCAAAGTCTGAAGAATTCTTAATATTTCAAACGAATTTAAAGAAAAATAGCAAAGGTTTCATTTGGTTTTCTTCTAGTCCAAGTAAAATTTAAATAAATATTTAATCGCTGTAACGATTATGATAAATGATAAATCTACTGTGAATGCTTAAAGTGTGATTCACCGATACGAACAACAAGGAATTATTTTAAAAATATATGGATTTATGACTGTATCAAACCCAAAGGAAAAGAAAACTTTTGAAATAAGCGTAAATTTAAAAAATACGTAAGCTTCTCTAAACCGAGTTTTAAAAATAATAAATTAACGCTTCTCTGGAATTAAAACTATTACATTTTAAATTGATTATTTGCAATCAAAATTTATGAACTTTTAGTACATTTTCTTGTCTTTTGATGGTCGATCTGGGTAATAACAGTTTTTTGGGACTCAAAATTAAGTATCAATCAAACCTTCACTGTTTTAAGAAAAAGCCGCTTAAAGATTAAAAGTTCTGCTTCAGTAAAATTACCTATGATTTAGAAATATTTTAATGTTTAAACTTAGAACCCCCATATCATTATAAAACTTCGTGGGAATAATTCTAAGGGTATTTACTTAATTTTAAGGCAAAATCTCAAAATCAAAATTTTGTACTGAGACCCCGCCGTAAGTCACAAATAACTTTTTTTTTAAATCCAGTAATTTTGCTATTAGAGAAGAAAAATTATTATTCAGTAACAAAAACAAGTCATCGAGACTAAAAAAAAATCACGTCTGGAAATTCTCTTCATAACTCCACAACAACGATTGGCAAGACGTTTACACAACACCTACATAACAAAGAACACAATTTGTCACAAAAAATTAATTTCTCACCCTGTCCTGGGTCACAAGTAAAAAAAAAAACTCTACCCACGACAACGAGGTGTTTCGTCCCACCGACAACAACAGCTCACGGACCAAAAACAAAACCTCTATCATCGAACAGAGATCTTATATTATAGCACAGGGACCAAAAACGAAACCTCGATCACCGAACAGAGATCTTATATTATAGCTCAGGGACCAAAAACGAAACCTTGATCACCGAACAGAGATCTTGTATTATAGCTCAGGGACCAAAAATGAAATCTCGATCACCGAACAGAGATCTTATATTATAGCTCAGGGACCAAAAAACGAAACCTCGATCACCGAACAGAGATGAGAGAGATGGATGGGGGTGGAGGGAGAGAAGCTCTCAGTCTTGGCACATGGGCGGATTGACGTATCCCAGGAAGTTGAACTCGAGCAGGATGGAGACGACGAGGAAGATGGCGTAGACGCTCAGTAGCACGAAGCCCAGACGAGGGGTCAGCTGCCACTGGCTCAGCGAGATGCCACCGATCTGCAAGACAGCGAGAAATGTTGTTTGCAACAAATTAGATTTTGGGTGTGGTAAAATGATGTGCGCTCTTTAGATTAGTAACTATTCTGATGGTTGTTTTGCCTGATAATATCATGAACGTTAGTATAATTTATTTGATTTGGAATAATTTTACTTCTATACCTACAGACTTTGATAAATTTCCCAAATTAATAGCAAATGATGTGTTACACCATTATAATCACTCCTAATCACTCTCATTATAATCATCATTCTCATTCTCTCTCATTCTTTTTTTAACTATCATTTACTCAATCTCTTAAGTTCCATACCTTCTTTTTCACTCTCTTTCCCCATTTCCCCCTTCACTCTTTTGTTTTCCCTCTGCTCTACCTATATAATCCCCTTCTCTCACTATTTAAATTCCTCATTTTCTTTCTAGATAAATATACTACTGTCTCCCGCTTGTTCAACCCCATTCTGTCTTCTTCCTAATTAAACACTAAAACTCATGAAATGGAATAAGTGTGCCGTACCTAATTTACATTTTCTAATAAAAAATGGCAATTTTTCTTTATATGAATTAATTCTGATAAATTCCTTCACAAGAATAGTTTATTAGCATTTTAAAAAAGATTGCCTTGATTTTTTTTAACTTCAAACAAACCACTGAAAAATGCTATGTTATTGATTGGAAAAACCACGTTGTATACCTCACATGAATTATAGCACACATTGTATTTTCCTTTTTCAGAAAATATGAAAGAGAAGCATACTCAAAAAAGTGACGAAGTCTTATAAACGCGCGCGCGAATAGAAAATCATTTTTAACAGCAAACCACTACAAACATCAACGATAACTCAGAAATACACAATGTTCATGAAAAACGATCTTCCCCTCCTTACATATAACCTGTAAAACTAGTTTCTTTGCGATAGTTGACTTATTGCGGAAAAACAAACTAACAAACTTTCCAGCTCTGAGAAGAAGGGGGAAAGTTTGTTTCTGCGCAATATATCATCTATAGCAAAGAAACAAGTTTTACAGGTTGTATGTAAGGAGGGGAAGATTGTTTTAATGAAGGTTTTTACAATGACGATATTTTTGTTAACTAACACCCGTATTCTACGCAATTGAGTTCATCATGTTGTAAAGTTTAAACCATACACATGGGATTTCTGGTTTCACCGTGTAATATCAAAGTTCATATTAACATCAATGCCGTTACCTTGCACAATAACATGTTTGGCGAATAAGTTTCAAAAAAACTCCGATTGAACTTGAGTTACCACATCATTGTGAGGTAAAAAATTTCTAGTATTTTAATTTCTCAAAATTGATTTTCAAACTAAATAAAGGTATTCGCGATAGTAACCCTCGTAGTTCGTAAAAGCGAGAAATAGTTATAGGGGACAGAGCCAACCTGGTTATACAATTTTGTTTAAATACTTACCGTAATAATGATTGTTAGGAAAAGTAAGACTACAGAATACACAACACCTCGACTGTTGATCACCGCCTGAAAGGAATAAATTTCATGAATTAAAATTGATTTTTAAAATTTATGTGAACGGGGCTCATGCAGAAATGCCACGAGGATAATGTTCAGTTTTTTATGATAAAGAAAATAAATGTAAAAAATTATTTTGAACTGTTTCTATACTTATATTTTTATTATTGAGGCAAGGATTTCAGATAATGCTGCAATATTCTAAACTTGAGCGAATGAAAGTAAAATAAAGAACTGTCAAAAGTTGTATTCACTGATGGGGGAACTGTTTCCGTAAATAATGCGTTTATTGCATGGTTGTTATTGCAATGTATGAATAGTGTATGTTTGGGAATTAAATGTAACAGAATCCTTTTTAACATAAATAGCGGTTTCAAGAAGGAGGTAGGAACACTGCCCGTGTCGCATATATCCTTTTTCAACTTTATTGTGGTCACATACTTTCTTCTTGATCTATCTTTTTCTCTAGAAATATTTTTACTTCTTTTTCTTCAAGGAAACAATTTAACATCTGAATTAACATAAAAGTACTACCAGAAAAAAACGTGAAGGACAAATATCTTTGAACAGGCTTTTTTACAAACCCACTTCTTCTATAAGCCTTATCAAATCTATTTTGCTATATGGTTAGAATAATTTCTTTCTTCTGTTTTTGTTGCATTTTTCTTTGACTTAGCAAAACTATTTTTTCAAAAAAGCTAATTAGCCTAATCCTACTTACTATAGATCCGGGTTCTATCAGAGCTGTTTGCATAAACCAAGGAAAAGCCAAGCCAATCAATATATCGAAGATATTACTACCTAGGCTGTTAGAAACAGCCATGTCTCCTTGACCTATCCAAACGAAAATTACATAGAGTTAATATAGTTTAAATGCTATCGTAAAATAAATTATAAAAATGTTTCCAAAATACCTTGTCTTGCTACAATAAGACTGGCGAAAGCATCTGGTACACTTGTTCCTGCAGCTAAGAAAGTTATTCCCATGATGCTGTCAGGTATTCCAAGTGTGTATCCAACTAATGTGACCTGTTGGGTACAAAAAACAAACTAGCTAGATATAATTTTAAAATAGTATCTAAGGCAGTGTTTCCCTACCTTTTTAAGTCCATGCCCCACCAAAGCCTTTCTATATTTTCCATACCCCCTTGTCCCTTTTTTTTTCGAAAAACCTTCTTGAAAAATAAATAAAACCTGGTCGTCCATACCCCACCCGGTGAGCAATTGGATTAAAAAATTTTCAAATTGCCCCCCTAGAAATTCATACTGCCCCCCGATGGAGCGTGCGCCCCTAGTTGGGAAACATTGATCTAAGGTGTTTGGTAAGATTTCAATTTCAACATTAGGAGGTGTATATTTTGGTGTTATAAAATTATACAAATCTTTACATTTTAGTTACGTAAAACTTAGGGTTTTTGTAAACTTAAATTATGCTAGAATATGTCACTACTATATATTTTCAGTTTAAATCCAATACAGCAATACAATTTCAACAATACAGCAATTCCGATACAGCAATACAACTATACAATTTCAATAGTAAATTAATTGTTAACAGTAAATTGACTAAGTTAAATTAATTATCTTAAATTCTTACCATCCAAACCATGACGTAAGAAAATATGGCCGTCCATATAATTGAGTTAAAGAACGTCATCAAGAAGTACTTCTTCCACCGTTCCTTTCTGCAGTCTGGAATTGTATAGTGCAGAACTGAAAGTAGTGGTGCTTGAATAATCCACTTGATTAGTCTGCAAGGTCCTTCCTCTAATTGAAAAGTAAAAGCATTAACACATCATCATGCCAGACAGCATGTAACCTTACGGTTAACCTTCTATTTTCATTGTCATTAGGTTTCCCAAAACAAGGTTTACTTAAAAACTTTCTACTATGCTTATAGCATTAGGGTTTGCATGATAATGTCCCAGAAAAAATGATTGAAAAAACCATAGAAAAACCTTCTCCAAAACCAGTCACTTCACAGTTTCTAAACTTGCTTTAAGGTTTTTCCGTAAGTTTACCGTTAAACTTTAAAGGCGTCAACAAACGCAGGTTATTTTTACCTTTTCACGAGGTTACAGGTAGTACGCCATAAGGTTACAACAAGGTTTATAAAACAAACTTCATTTATATCTGAGATATGGTTTTATAAATAAATACAGAGTGCCCAAACTCTGCTCTGAAAGATTCCTTGCTTGAAATACATAAAAAATGCCAAAAGAACTGTACTTCTACGACATATAGATTTTTAGTAAAATATGACGTTATATCTTATGTATAAAAAAACATTCATTTCCATGCGTACCTCGACATGCGTAGTGGATTATTATTTAACACTTTAGCCCTCAAAAATATGCTAATATTTTTTCTTTTTATTTAATTTTTGTTCTTATTTACAATAAATAATTTTTAACGCACTGGATATGAAGCCATTTATTATTCTGTCGCAATTTTCTCGAAAACTGTAGGTCACAGAGGTACTATTCTTCCCGAGTTTTTATGTACTGGTACTCCTCATAAGGAATCTGACTGAAGAATTTGGTAATTTCTTAATAAACAGATAAAGTGCCATTAAAAGACTAAAACATGTAGAGGAACAAATTTATTTTGGTATGGAGACTACTTTTTTACGAAATTATCAAATTAAATACTATTTCTATTATTTCTAACTATATTTAAGACTATTATCATAAAGACATACGGGAGAAAATCTTTCCTAAACATCTAATTATATACTAGATGCTCTTTTTTTCTTGGAAAGAAGGTACATTTTTATCGAAAATTGGATCGTTAGTTAAGAAATTAATTACCTCTGGTTGGCAAATGTTTCCAATTTGATTCAGCCGTGAGACCCATACTAGCGCTGTAATTGAAAAATGCACATTAAATAATAATTATAAAGATAAAATGTCGTAAACGGATTATGAATGCTAGCTATTTTGTTTCTTGTACAAAATGAAAATACCTAATACAGTTAGCAGGAAAAGTAAAGTGCTTATATAACCAAAAGGAAATTATGAAGAAATCTATTTTGTTGATTTCTGGGAAAACTAATTTACGTAAGTATTTCAATGTTCAAGTGTTTACCCAATCAAAGATTAATTTTCTCAGACTTTATTAAAAATATTCGTCGTTCGTCTTAGGGAATTTATGATTTTAATCAATTTATTTATTTTTATACTGGTTAGTATTTTCTTATTTAAACACTTACATCAATTTTTTTTGTCAACTTAAATTTGGAATTTAACTTAAACCATTTCAGTGATTATTCAAAAGGAGTTTTATAGATAGTTTAAATTATTTGATTTATATTTTAAACAATCTATATGTATATAATTTTTATTTTAAAATTTACACTTAATTAATTTTATATAACATTTTTTTAATAAATTTTACTTTCATTTATTTTTATTTTAATATTTCATTTACTTTGAATTTATACTTGAGGAAACTCTGGATAAATGATGATTTCAATCATTCTTTTATGGTATCAACCAATAAAATCCGTAAATATTTAGTAAAAAAACTAGGCTTTTTAAATTAAGGTATATAAAGAAGGTTCACCTCCGAAAATTCATATTTAAAACTCTGAAGCAATTTCACTTTCTTAAAAAACAAGAATTCAAATTTCAAAGATGAAAAGAACTAAAGCAAACGAAACCCTAAACAAACACGCTAAATAAAATATAAAATTACCAACCTGCCCTAAAGTTTCAAAATTAAATTTTTTTAATTAACTGCTCAAAATCTCATTCCCTCCCTAAAAAACAACTCAAGAACAAAAAAAATCCAACAAAATGAAGAAGAAGAAAAAAAAAACAGTCTTTCATCCATCTTCAAACGAGAAGCCATAAGCCCTCAAAAATCTTCCACTCCGAATCTTTCCTCAGGAAGCGAAATCGAAACAAAAAAAAAGAATAATTTCGCTAAATCCTCATTTATTCCTTACTCTATATTTGCAAGCGGTACCTTTGTTCCTGTTCTTACTTTTTAGAGTGTACTTGAGACCTCACTTAAGACGAATCCATTGCCTGTGAATATCCGAAACTCTGGAGAAGGTATTTTTCACCTTTAAGGTATTAGGGTTCACTCGTTTTGTAGAATATTGAGTCAATCTCATGAATTTTTCATGAACAAAAGAAAGAAACGGACTTGTATAATTGACTACCTGCCTCGTAGATTGAAATAATGAGTTCCATCTTTTTTTTTTTTTTTTTTAAAAAAGAGAGGATTATGATGGTTTGCATATACATACATCAGTTTAAACTCGTCTTTGTTACTGTTTTAGAACCAAAAAATCTTTTGTCTTCTTTCCACCTAATTAAAATCTTTATTCTAAATCACTGGAGTTTTTCATTACTAAAAAATTAAACTCCTTGGCACAACAACACATTAGGGATAAGCTACATGGGCGGATTTGTGTCTGTTATAAAGAGGCAATGTCCCCTCCAACCTTTTTAGGAAATTCCATTGTGATATAGGTAAATCATGTTACTAGATTCATCAGGGACAGCTTTCCTCCCTAGGTTTTCGCTGTGCCCCACAGCGGTAAATCTAAATCCCCCATGCTCAAGTTAACGATGTCTATATTTGTTTCCTTGACCGAGAGTCCTGGGTTTCAAGATATGTTCCGGTTAGGTGGTCATCCTAATGCCCTCAGTGTTTAGTTGTCAAGCATGTTTAGTTATATGTTTTTAATTTGTCTTGTTTCTTTTTGTTTCAGGGAACTAAAAACTTGTTGTAATATGAGTAAAATAAACGCTTGCTTATACAGACTCTTTAGTTTAGATAATATTCATATGTAAAAGTTTATAAAATAAGAAAACACTAAAATGTTAGATAAATTACAAAAGTTTGAGTGATGGAGGTATTATATCTAATTCTCTAATTATTTCTCTCTTAATTATTTTCTGTTAAGTTTTTAGTCTCATAATTTAAAATTTTTATCTATATCGAATAATAAATAATAAGCATTGAACCAAAGCAATGGTATAAGCATCCTTAAAAAAACATTCTCTTCACATATTTCTTGTATCCTTGTTATTAAAATTGTTTATTACATCCATTATTGAAGCCTCAAAATGAATAAGCAGTAAAAATTCATAATCAAACGCTCAGGAAACTCGAGAGTTTCGCTCTTTTGAAGAATTCCATGAAAGGGAATACAGTCTCACCTGATGCTCTTAGGCTTCCATTTGTGGGTGCTGTCTTGAGATTCTATTGAAACCTGGCCGTGCATCTTGCCGCTTTCTTTCCGCAACCGTCGTTGCTAGGGAAACGAACGTTAGAGTTTTGCTTTCTTAACCATTCATGCTTTATTTACGTTTCATATAGGATGCAAGAGAGATGTTTTTGTTGTTGGGATGGGACTTGCATAACATTGCACATGTAAGCCATGATATGAAAAGTTGTGTACTTTTTATTATATATAAAACACATTTCTTCGGGGTTTCCTCGCATGAAATGCTTTTTTTTTACTTAGAATACAAACATAAAACGTATTTCTTATTTTAAATAAATAAACCTCTGATAAAATCCCTCCCCTCAAACACTGTGTAAATATTGGGAGACAATTTTTTGCAGGTGTTTTATTTCTGATCCTACTCTTGCCTACAATTGGAAAAATTATTTTCTATCAGTAAACTTAATATTTCTCAGTAAAAATGTATATTAAGGTATCCCATATAAATTCATGTAACAAAGAATGCAAAGAACTTAAGTTAAGCAACAAACTTTTTAGCAAAAATAAATTTCCTCTCGAGGTATTGACAGCCAACAGAATGATTATCTTAAAACATTCACTTATGTGTTTAATACAAGTATGATTATTTAAGAAAAAAATTGTTTTTTACATAAGTAGAAATTAACATGAGATAAAATTTAAAAACAAAAAGTTTTTTCAATAAGTTTCAAGAAAATTTTCATTTTCTAATGACTGTTTGAGATTTCAAAATCGGGAATGATTAAACTAAGAACCAAAATTTATGCATAAAAACTCTCAATGATAGCTATTTTTTTTCCTCTTTGTTATAATGCTTTTCCAACATACCCCAACATCATATGAAATATTTCTTCTGATTCTTCTAAATAAAATAAATAAATAATTCAAGTTTTCAAAACTCTCTCTAATCTTGGTCATTTTGTTCTAAGTCACACAAATGCTTAGAATTCCAAGCTCTTTCACTAAAACTTTAACAGATGATGAATATTTTGATTAAATCATCGAAGAAAACCATCAATAAAGGGAAAGCCTAGAGTTCCGAAATAGAATTTCTGTTAACTTCTTTAAAGCACATTAAAAAAAGTCTACAACCATAATAGGATTAGGTTTTTGACTGAAAGGGTAATTAACTTGACCCTTCTTAGTGATAGCTCTCTTTCTTAAGTCCTTGAAAGATAAAGGAGTTCAATCTATCAGAAGAAAAATAGTCCAGTAATCTACACGAAAATAACTTTTTAGAGGATCAGAGTGTGATTAAAGGTCATGGGACATTAACATTAAAATATGACCTTTCTTTTCTGTTTGGAGTATTCGTGGGTCCAAACGAGATGTTTCGGTGCAAACTTTGTCCTTTTTATGAGTTTTTGAAACATTATAGCATTTTTTAAAATAAATATACAATCGATTAAAATTTACAGAATTTAAAAAACAATGTTCATTAAAAATAATGGGGGATTATTTGGAAATAAAAATAGTTGAAAAGATAAAATTGAGTATCAAAACGTTTTTACATTAATTTCAACTAAAAATAAATTATTGTGAAAAATGTATTTGAATCTTGATTTCAGAGTTTGATTAAAAACTGAACAACATTAAAATTAAAGAAATCAATCTAATTAACATCTTAAATACACAATACTACATGACAAGTTTTTAAAATACTCAGTTTAGGAATTCATGATTTACTATAACGTATAGAGCATTTTCAATCACATGACTCGGACCTAACGACGGCCTTAGCAACAGAAGGTTCCAGTTTTTTGCCCTTCAGAAGGTTAACAGTTACAGAAAATGACTAGCCTTGGAATTATTCTATTGGAGCATTTGCAATCACGTGATCCCATACCTAAAACCCGCCTTAGCAACAGTTAAAAGCCCTACAGAAGGTTAACAGTTAAAAGAAAGCTTTAGCTGGTCGATTACTATTTTTAGCTGGTCGTGACGTCACCTGAAAACACTCTATACTTTTATAATTATGGCTGGTAGCTGTAATATAATTACCTATTGATTAAAAAAACGGAGTAAAAATAAAATAAAAATATAACCATCTATTTTAAAATGCTGATAAATGTTATGATAAACGTTATTTTCAAATTTAGTACTTACTTCTATTATAACCCGGTGGACAGCTGCTCTAAATCGTGTCTTTGGTCTAAACTGTCTCTTCATCAGGAAAACTAGAGCTGCCTGGTGAATGGATCCTCTAAAAACGGAATCATTTGTAACTATACTAGACTGACGTTGCTTGACCCTGACATCACTACGCGGAAGGAAAAACTGGGTAAGTAGAAAGCCTGTTGGGTTGCTAGGAGGAGTTTCGGTAATCAAATCGTGATAAAAAGACGCTATATATACTACATGGGTTTAACAAACTAATCATATTTCTAAATTGAAGTTCTTAATTTCACTCAAAATTCATACGTGGCGCAGGGAACTACTTTTCTGTTTGTTCTCAGCTTGTTTCTCCAGGGTCAAGTAACGTTGCAGTCTAGTATACATTCTCTAAACTAAACATTTAGTGTAGTAATAAGCAAGAACCATACTTAGTTTATTTATCAATATTCTGTAGACCATCATATCCTTCCAGTAATTTATAACCAAAATGTTCAATGTACATTTCTCTCCAGTTTAAAAAAAATCCTTCACTAATTCTTAAAATGAGAAAATTGAATACCCTCGCTTTTATCAAATTCACCTTCAAGTATCCAATCTTCAAAAACATATCTATTTTGCAAGCAATTCAGAAGAAATAGAGTAAATACAAGTAACGTTACAATATAAGCGCAGAAAGATTATTTCTTCCGAACCCTACGTAAAAGAAATAATGCCTAATCCTGTGTGTTGCATGGTATTCAGCAAGTAATTTATATTTTCTTATCCTGGATACTGAGGTAAAGAATGTTGGAGATTATTTTAAGTACCCCATCACTCGATGTAGCGAGGAATAATATTAAAAGGTAAAAAAGAATCCTTAGTAGAAGTAACCATAATAGTTTATATTTGAAAAAAAAAAATTTGATTTTTGGAGATAAATTCATTCATATGGGGATAAACTTATTGTTTTAAAGTAAATTGAGTAACAAATTTATTAATCTAATTTTTGGTAGAGGCATAACGAACTCCTAATAAAAATTCTAAATTAGAATACGAAAGAAAATTTCTAAGCTTTAGTCAAAAAATTTGCTAGATGATAGACCCGTGCTGCAAACATTTTAATGGTCAAGATTTTAATATAAATCCCCTTCACAATCTAGTAAAATAATATCCATTATATTTTCAATTCATTTTTTTTCAATGCGATACTTCATTTCTTGAAAGTAAATCTAAACCAGCACAAAAAATTCTAAAACCTATATTTTTAAAAAAAAATCCGACAGAAAACTTAGTCTTGAGCTAAAGAAAAATAGGTCGTGAAATCCTCGAAGAATTGTTTTTCTGATAGAAAAGTAGTTTTGTAAAAACAAAATGGAAAACGTTTAAACTTATATGAGTACAAAAGAAATTGAACTCCTGTTTGTTTGAAATAATTTTTTCTTAAAAAAGTTTTAGAAAAACGTCCCTTCTTTATGTTTTAAGAAAAGAAATACTAAGCTTAGATACCTACTCGAAAATCACTAAATAAAATGTTAGATGCATTTATTTTTACTATTGATTTATAGTTAAAGAAAATTAACAACTTTCTCCTAAAAGTAACTCACGATATTTTATTCTTTAGTCTCGCATATTCTGCATTAACCCCACACGTCGTTTATTTAGATATTTAGAACAAGGGAAACCTAATGTTAATTCAATAGTCAGTTTAAAAAAAAGGAATAAGTCCCAAAAATAGAAAATTGAATTTTGGTGCCCAAAAAAAATACCCAATAAGCTTCGTTCTACACATGAGTGAAAAGAGGGAAAAAATAACTGTCCCTATATATAGCCCCTTGAATTTGGCTAAATCGATGTCCATTCATTGTATTTTTTAATTTAATTTGTAATATAGGTTAATTTGTCTTTCTTATTTTTTGTACTGTCTAAGTCAAAACCGTTTTTTTTTTTTTTTAATTTAAAGTTTTTACCTTTTTTCCAGAGAATGTTGGACTCAATTGATATTCCGTTGATTATCATTAAACTGCATAAATTAACTCAGTTCCATAATACTTTTGAATTTTATTTGTTTTAGTTTTTCTATTTTCCACTTTTTCTGTGAACTAAGCATAAATATAATTTAATTGTCAATTTAAATGGTTTTTAAGATTTTTTCAACTCTTAACCCCCAACAATTTTTATCAACTGTACAATATTTTTTAATATACTTACATGTTTTCGATGATTGTTCTCTATTCTAAATAAGGTCCTGAATTTCCAGTAAAAATTTAACGGTTATGCAATAAAAATTCCATAACTTTGCAGTCCCCCCCCCCTCCGAATTTTCTCAAAATTTGGTTTTGGACTTACGGAGTGTCTATTTGGACGGCCAAAACTTCTGTTGGTCCATGCGCCGTAGGTCTCGCGGTTACGTAGCAGTTCCGGCTCTTAGTGATGAGTTCACCGTGGTTGTGGAAATAGGAGTAGAGTTTAGTTGTACATTGGCCGTCCAAATAGAAAGTGCCTTGGACTTATTCCCTTTTTCAAACTGACTATTAAATTTTTAGTTCATGACTGTTGTTATTTATTAAAGAAAGATACTCACAGTCTTGGTGACTGCCTTATGCTCTCGTCTGCCGAAATGGTTTTAATGCTATAATGCGCGGTGACAGGCATCGATGCACATTCGTCTATTTCATTGTTGAAGGGAACTAAAAGAAAAGCGATGACATACATAGTAGGGTTTAATTAAAATGTCACCATGAGTTCTTGATTCAATCAGCTCAAAAAGGAGAAAGATTAAAGAAGTGAAAGAGAGCGGATTCTTGTCGTAGATTTAATCCAGCTCGTGTTACCGTATAATGGACCTTCAAATATAAATGGAAGGCAGAATCCGACAATATAAAAACAACGTAGATCAAACGTACCAAAGTAAAAGAGAACAACGAAATATGCTTTATTATTCAAAAATATCAATGGGGATAAATCTCAATACCTAAACAATACAATGTTAGGCAATATTTAAACTTTGACGTTTTGTTACTTTAATTACAACACAGCCACGAACTTTTTATCCTTTTCTGAAAACGCAGTTAAAAAACAGTTCTAATAAAATTTGAAATATTTAGGCTTTTCTACCCTAGAAAAGAATCCAATAACAAAACAAAAGAACTTATATCAAATTTAGTAAGTGAACCCTCAATAAATAAATAAATTATTCGTATTAAAACTGGATACATTAAGTACATAGTTTTTGTATATTTTTTACTCTATTAAAAGATCTAAATTGAAGTTACCGTAAGAGCTGTAGTTTTTCTTGTCTCCTTGAGCCAATATTCCTACATTTTGAGAAGTATCGTCTTCAATGCCTAATCTTCTAGAAACCCAGAAATGAACATCATTGTTGAACCTGAAAATAAAAACATGGTTTGGAATATAAATGACTAACGCTTGAAACGAATTCCAGAAAAAAAATTATATTCGTTTTTAAAGACATGACAACAGTTTCAAACTAGAAAGATTTTCAAAAAGAAATTATTATATAGTATACTGAGAAAGACAAATGCAGTTAACAAAAATAATCTCTAGAGGTTGCATATGTGATTTAATATATTTGAGGTATTCTTTCAGGCAAAAATGTACCATTTTTTGTTTTAATTAAGACACAAGCGGGAAAAAACATTGCTTGTTTTTCAAGGATATGATTAC
This sequence comes from Tetragnatha montana, assembly GCA_963680715.1. Lineage (NCBI taxonomy): Eukaryota > Metazoa > Arthropoda > Arachnida > Araneae > Tetragnathidae > Tetragnatha > Tetragnatha montana. The sequence continues at coordinate 28,381,249 of OY796677.1, forward strand.
ATGCTTCAATATTAAGGAGAGATTTACCTAAAATCGAGCGATGGTAAAGTACCTTTTACCGAAAGATAGGTATTCATTTATTTTTTTATTGGTGTCTTGAACAAACTCAGTTACGGCTCGTATCTTCACCATAAAAAAGAAGAACAAAGAATTTATTTGTACTCCTCCCATTTCTTATCACGAAATACCCAGTTCTAAGACTGAATTATGTGTATCCATGGTTTCTTTTGTAGAAACATATAACCCTTAAGGGAAAACCTAATGCAATCGAAAAAGCTCTAGTAAATATCGAAATTTCTTCTCTTTATTCCTTTCCAACTACGGAAGAAGAAGAAGCATCACAGCATTATTTGAAATGTTTTGTGAAAATTTATTTGAAATCAACGAAAATTTTTAAAATTCTTGAAATAAAACAAGCTTTTATTAAACGAGTCCAATTGAATAACAATCATTTTTATATTTATTTTGATATTTATCTTAAATAAAAATTATTATGAAAATGAAGAACTTTTTGAGTATTAACTGCTTTTTACATGAATGTTCGTTTGAAGCGTTTTATACTTTTCGCCTTTTTTTTTATTAAAACGTCACATAAACAATGTGGATTAAGAATTAATTCGGAAATTAAGTAAATCTTAATAGAAAATAAGTCAGGTTGCGGAGGACTGCTTTATTTTTTAGCTTCTTGGAATCAATTCTGCGACTGCCTACTTTGCTTATAATTAATATTTTTTTTTTTAAGTAAAAATTTCTACACAATGGAAATAAGCATGGAAATAACTTTTCTAAAAGATTCTATATTTGCATATTTTCTTTGAAAAATACATTTACCCCTTAAAAATAAAGCATAAGGTACTAAAATGAAACAAGCTCTCCTATTTTCCTTCAATTTTTTAAAAGCTGCTGCTTTTTTAAAGCTTTTTTATGCTTCTTTTCAACGGTATTATAACTCAAAATATGTGATTATAAAACATTATATTTTGTGAAATGTGTACTTTTGGGAAGACTTTTAGTAGTACTTATAGTAATTAAAATGCATAAAATCTGCTGAAAATCACATAATATCATTTAAATGTTAAATTTGACTATTTAGTTTCAGAATATAGAAAAAATCATATTTAGCTCAGTTATATAGTAACATACTCTGACAAAGTGCTCGTTATAATAGTATCCATTGATTTAATTGATAAATAGTTAATCCTTCTCAAAAATGTTATTTTTTCAGTTCATGTTATGCAATTCTAGAATATTTTAAAAGATTTTTGTGAGGTATAATATTCAACTTTATACATTTACTAAGTACCAATTGAAACATACATAAAAGAGTGTAAAATTTCAAAGAATTTATTACACAATTTTAAGGCCACAGTGTGTTGAATTCAAAACAGCATAACTTTTACTGTTCATAGAATTTAACAATTAATTCCTACTGCTACAATATTTATCGATAAAATTTATATAAAGGATTATAAGGAGAAAAAACAAATTTATCCAAAAGATGTATTCAAGTAACATAATCTACAATTAAAATTCTTCTCTAACTTGTTTGCTAACGAGATAAACTCATATAGACTTAAGTTGAGAATTCCTATAATAAAGTTATAATAAAAATTACTATAATAATAAACACTTCAGAAGACAACAGTAAGGGTGAAAAAGAGTTAAAAGTGGGGAGGAGTAAGTTTGGAGGTTATACATTCTCTGTGAAAATATAAATAATAAGTTTAAACATCAAAAAATGAGTGCAATACAAATTTACTTACTTCATAAGTACAATATAAAGTGCATATATTAACATCATTATGACAGATTCATACCATGTTACTTCACTGTCAAAAATTATCTAGAAATGCAAGAAGAAATTTTTACCAGAAATGAAAATATATATTTCTCAGAAAAATTTGCGAATTAGCTTTAAAATTACTAATAAACTTTTACTTACAGCTATCAAAATTACGACTGTTGCTGAATAGAACAATGAATCTCGGAATAACGGCCACCACGTAAGTTCTACTATCTGAAATTAACAATTAAAAGAAGAAAAATGAATTTAAGTTATTAAGACATAAAATACATACAAAATGTTTGTCAGTCACGAAAGACCACAAAAATACATCGCATACTTAAATCCTATTCGAAATACTGTCGACTCCGCTTAATAGAGTATTTTCAGGTGACGTCACAACCGGTTATTTTCTTTTAAGTGTGTGCCTTCTGTAGGGCTTTTAACTGTTGCTAAGGCCGTTGTTTATCTGTTGCTAAGGCGGCTTTTAGGTATGGGGTCACGTGATTGCAAATGTTCCAATAGAAGAATTCCACGGCTAGTCGTTTTTGTAACTGTTAACCTCTGTAGGGCAAAAAACTGTTACAACCTTCTGTTGCTATGGCCGTTGTTATGTCCGAGTCATGTGATTGAAAATGCTCTATGTGATAACTTTTGTTCAAGAGTAGAAAGATAACAATATCCGATTGATAATAATAAGCGATTTGATTCTATAAAGTTTCAAACAGTGTAACTCGAGTATTTGCTTAAAAATCACAACTACGTAGTCCTAATTGAAGTATTTAAAATGATTACCTAGTATGTATTTCGAAACTTTTACATTCTTAAAACAAAAATATGAGAGTTGAACAATGAACATTATAACACTAATAAATTAATGGTTCATTTCGTATGATTTTGTATTAAAAGTGGCACTAAAAATACATTTTGTGTTAAATTAAATAGAAGTGATTGCGACCGGTCAATTTTTATACTATCCGATTGATAACATTAATTGCGATGATAATAAGCGGAGTCAACTGTGCATATTAACTTGTTTGTTGAAGAACTATAATTAGATATCTATCAGGTTACAATAAATGTAAACTTACTCTTCCAGAAAAAATGCCACAAATACCGATAACAAAAAGGACGTTAAATACTGCTGATCCCACTATGGTACCTGTTCCTACATCACCTTTGGCTACCAGAACACCTAAGATTGAAGCAGATAGTTAATGTCGGAAAAATTTAACCTTCAAAATATCAAGAGTAAACTGTGTTGTGATTTGAAATAGGGGAAAGGAGGGTATGAGTACGCAAAAAAATTATTATGGGCTATAAAATTGAGAATTAAAAATTCAGAGCCTCAAAAATTTACTGAACATAAGTTTGTTGTCTTACAAATCAAGGTACAAAAATGGAAAGTTTTAGCTTTTACAAAAATAATATGTTATAATTCCTTGAAAAATCGCACAATGATACTTTTCCTGGATTTTACATGTATTAGTTTTCAGCTTCAAATAAGTATTATTTGCTTTCAAAGGGTAAAACAAACTTTTATTCAATAGCTGTAGCACATAAAACTTATATATAGTGAAGAGTAAGATGAGTTATAGGATGCTATCCCCAAACTGTCAATTATCTTATCTATGCGTACTTTTCTTATCCCCGCCGATGTACCTATTGATTCTCTAAATCGTCCATAAATTGCCCTAAAATTCACTACAGTTAAAATATAACCATACCATGTTGCTCAAAAGGAAGTATACCCTACAATGATTTTGAAAGCAATCATTAGTCATTTATTTACAAAAAAGTTAAGATTTATCACAGAAAAATAAGATGCTAACACAATGAAACCATATTTTAGCTGAAGAGTAAAATACAGAAAGGAAGAAAATAATGACGGTCTTTTAAAATAGTTTAAAATACATGTGTTGTACAAAAAACATGTACACTTGCAAGTGTACATGTTAAAATACATGTATACATACACTTGCTTCAGCTTACATTGTTGCCAACAAAAACCAAAAAATCCAAAAGATTATCGAAGGGATTCCTTTAAGCCAGTGGTTCCCAAACTATTTTGCTCGTGGAACCCCTGAATTTGTGTCCAATGATCGCGGAACCCAGAATATTTTTTAATCAACGACTTATCAAAATTTAATATCTGATATTAAATGAAACAAGCCAATTTAATGCTAAAAAAAGTTGTGATTTAGCGTGTTCCAAGAACCATTAGGGGGTCTGCAGAAAATTTTTGGAAATTTGACGATAAAAAGAGGGGTTTAACTTGTTTTGGTACACCTAATCCGAATTTCGGACATACATTTTTAAAAATTTAATACATATTTTTCTAGGATTTGCATTTTGATGAACTTAATATAAAAAACACCATTCTTATTTTCTTTCAGGAAATAAAATTTGTCACGCGGAACCCCTAATTTTTTTCGTGGAACCCAAGGGTTCCGCGGAACCCACTTTGGGAACCACTGCTTTAAGCTATTATGACTCAGAGTTGACAAAAAAGAGAAAATTATAGGCTATGTAGTAAAGTTAATTGGCATTGTTTTCTGTTATAAATGAACTTTCTTATCTATATTCTGTTAAATATTTAAATTATTCTTACCTAAAATTGCAGTAAATAGCTCAGGAGCGGAACTTCCCGCAGCCATGAACGTAGCACCCGCAACATCTTCGCTCAAGTTAAGCCTCTAGAGTAAATGAAAATAAAAAATGTCACCAGAAATTAAGTAGTTACATAAATTTTTTGTGCTAATTTTCATGGTAGTTTTTGTATTTATTTTCGCAAGTCGTAGTATGCAAGCAACTTCTACCATGGTGATGTGATTCAAGTGTGTGATAACAAGAATTCATTCATGTCAATTCAAAATAATTATAATTTTCTAGCTAAATAATTTTCTTGTAAATATTATCATTTATTGTACTCGAGTTGCTAGAATATTTAGTTAAATCTTTGGGTAAGGTTATATTGAAATTGTCATGAGGTTATGCATTGAAATTGATAGATGTTGATATGTTCAATACATCCCTTTTTTATCCTTGTATTAGCATTATACAACTAACCACAATAATTTCAGACGATTTATTACTAGAAGTTTGTTTTCACGCATCACAACTTTTGTCACGGAAAATAGCCAAAAATTCTATTTCGTTCAGTCATTCTATTCACTAAAAACTTATGGTTGAATTAATACTACTTTCATGATTGAATAGGTATTTCAATAGCACACATGACTTAGCATTCGAAATATTAAATGAAAATATTATTTACGTTTTCGTTTTTCCCTATACCTTATTCTTTTTAACAAGGGTATTGTTCCTTGGGTACGCAATAAGTGCTCCAATCGTATGATTTATTTTATAAAGATAACTTCTTTTTTAACAATAAACATTAACCAACTTAACAATTGTAAAAAATATCCAGAAACGAATTACAGATTTTTAATAATACGAGAATTTCAAACGAAATCTCTGAAATATACTTATAACATGAATTACATGTACTCGGTATAAAGTTGCTAAGTTGCTTGTTTTTTTTAACTGACCGTCATACAGCAACTTTTGGGAAGTAGTCAAATCAAGAAAATGAAAAATGATTGCATAGAATTTCCTTACAACACAACGTTCTTAATTAATTACCATAATAAACATTCAACTAAACATTTTTTTAAGAAATCAAAATAAAAGTATTTATTATTTTGAATATACACATACATATGGACTCAATTTTATTTGTCAAAGTTGTTTGCGTGTACAATTTATTAATTACTTCTGGACAAACACTAAATACTTGATAACGCTAATTCTCTTCATGTATTCCCAGATGAAATTAACTGTTAAAGGCATCTTTCCTTTCATCACTAAAACGCTAGCATGAGGTCACGGTCATGAATATAGTGATGTGGTAAATATGTAGTACTAAGAATGTCAAATAGAGGTACGGGAAAATGTACTGAATATTTAATTCGACTTTCCCAACATTCCCTCTCTACTTCAGCAACATATTTTTATTAAAATGAAGAGGAGTTAGATTAAACCTTGGACTTTTTTACTATAAATCCAAAAAGTAAATTAGCTTTTCATAAGAGCTAATTAAAATACATTTCATTTGAATATTCAAAATTAGTTTTTTAATCTGCTTTAAAAATGTCAGTTTACTTCGCAACGATTTAGTTTGGAAAAAATAATTTAATCATCTAGCTGGGATAGCTGGAGACAACTTAAAAATATTTGTGCACTATACCAAGATTAACTGGATACTGTTGAAAACATAGGCTATATTTTATTTTATAGAGTAGTTTTGTAATAAAACCAGGTTAATTATTTTACTACAGAGTTAAAATAAATTGTTTAATACTTATGTGTAAGACTATGTAAAAAATATAGACGGATGAAACTTATTCTATATTTTTTATTTTCTAAATGTTATTAAGGGAAGAGGTCTATCATACCCATACTGAAGATGACCTATACGGGAATTTATTATACTGTGTTGGTTAAATTTGCTCTCAGGAAGTTAGTTTTATGTGTATCTACAATAAGTCTAAAAATTGTGTTTCAACCCAATTTAAAAACTGTAATTAGTTTATTTCCTATGTCTCTTATGAAACTGGACCTTATTATTTTGAAAAAGATTCACTGAATTTCTTGATTTAAGATTATTGTCTTTCCACAAAATACTCTACTCATACAAAGAAAAGTTGGAAACAGATTTAAGAATCTTTTCATGTCATAAAATTAAATTTCTCTTTAAAAACAATGTTTTTTCTTTCTAAAATATAAGTATTGGGTTTTTTAGGTTAAAATATGCTCTATGTATAAAACTGTTTTTCTTTCTCATTACTTACAGTTTCAAGAAGTTAAGTTCAAATACCACTGCACTATTTTTCTTACTTCTTATAACGTGTTTCAAAGTATCTCAAACTAAAAAGGTTGTTATTTTGAAGGTATAGCAGCACTTTTTTTTTCAGGTGAGAGGAGTATTTCAAAAACAACAATTTTATTGCATCAAAAAGTTTATCCCCAAACGGGACGTCTTTAATCACAGTTTAATACCTAAATGCTTATGAACCATCAGAAGGTTAAAAAAAAATTTCCTAGTCAACAGCTTTAAATTACATCCAAAACTCAGACACTGATGAACTAAAGCATTTGAGTGCGAATAATCACAAAATCCCTCCAAGGACCAGCCAAATACCCCTTCAATTAAAAATGGATCCTTCCCAGACGGCTATTTCTTTTGATCTCAACACAGTGGGGATTTCGTACTCTGAGTACTCATCCGGGTTACTTCACTTCCTAATTAGAGACGGATCTCCTCTCCAGTAACTTTAATTGCTCTTTAGCTTTATTAGCATCACGTTGGGCAACTCTTTATTCTCGATTAGGACACAGTCGGGGAAACAGAGCTAATTAATTGAACGCGAGTAATTTCTGCCGTTTTTTCTTAATTGGGAGGTTTTGGGTTTTAATTTCGTCGTGATGAGTTTTTTATGGGTGTTATCATTTTTATTAGGGTTTTAATCAGTTTTTATTGATAATTAGGGATGAGATGCGGAAAATTTTGAATTGGAAACGTGGGGGGTTGGAAGGATGTGGCCTTTTTAAAAATATACGGAGATGTTTCGGTTTCATGGTGTTTTATTATCTTTACCGATCCCGACTTAATTAAAGGAATTTCGTTTATCCACTGCTAAAACTTAAGTCAAATATAGTTTTCATACATTTGTTGCTCTTGGGCTTCGTCTTTTTTATGTCAAATAAGTTGGCAATCCTGTACATAGAATAAATATATTGTTTTTGAGTTAGGTTTTGTGAAATCAAACAGCTCTCCTAGAGTTTTGTAGTATCGCAATTAGTTTCAGAATAATTACGATATTGATTATTTTAAGCATAAAAAATATTACTCTAAGATGGTTTAACAACAAATTATTCTTAAGGTATAAAATACTATGTGTGAATAAATCCAGATTTTCCTTGTTATAAAAGAAGTTAAGTTAAAATCACGTATAGTAAAATACATAGTTGCAATTTTGTTAAATTATATAATTTCGTTTAGTTACGAAATTTTGTTACATTATGTAAATTAGTTATATTATAGCAATTATGTAACTAATGTAGTCAAAAAATATTATAACAGAAACTTTAATTTAGTTTTAAAAGCACTAAATGAAACACACATATAAGATTATTGTTTTACTAATTTATGTCATAAATCAAACTTTAGATGGATATTTTTCATAATAATAAAAGTAAAAGCATGTACATTTAACAAAATCAGTATACTTAAAACCTTCAATACAATATGCCTTCTCCAATCTTAAAGTAAACTATATCATAAGAACAACTCCATTACTACAAATGGAACAACATATGAATATTATGAATAGAATTACTTCCATCAGGTAATCCTTGATTTACATAGAGGTGACTTCACCCATTTGTCTCCTGACGCAAGACCTTCTTTGTTGATGAAAGATTCAGCTAACGCTTTAATGCCAGCACTTAATGGCCAGCTTTAAAAGAGAAGCTCGTTTTGAACAGAGAGTGAAGATGCATTTATTTAAGCTTTCCCTCTTTCTACTTTGTCGGTGATGGGCTAATTTGGCCGGGATTTAGCGAAATGTCTGAGCAGGATTATCCACTTTGAGGTACAAATTGGATGGAAATTTCGGGAGGATCAAATTGGAAATGTTCAATGTTTTTTTTTAGGATTGGGTTTGGAATTTATTGTGTTAAAAAATCAAGGTGTTTGCGTACGGGATTAATAAAAAATGTTTTGGTATGTATTTACTTCTTTGGAAGAATTTTAGAGATTCTAAGTTTTAGTTATAAGCCTTCCTGTTTGCTTGTTGGGAAATGGTGATTGTTCCACTTTAAAGAGCGGGCATAAAAGAAGAAAACTAGGTACTTATAGTTATAAAACTTGGAAATGTTATGGAAAAGTCAAGTCCTGTGATTTTATTTTTCCCTGAAATAAGGAGTTCAAAAACTCAATACTTGAGGGAAAGATTCCGTATGCAATATTTAAATTATTTATGATGTGAATATATTATAATTAAGAACTTATAGTTGTTTCTTAAATGTGTCTTTCACATACAAAAGTCAATAAAAAGCTTATAAATTTATAGCATTCAATCTCAAGATCTCAAACCACCACTTACTGATGAATTTGTGTTTGAATCAAGCCCTTATTTAGTTTCACTCCTTTCATTGACAGAATATTTAATACCATGACCTCCTCCATTGCAATCATACTTGGTTAGATTTAAACATAACTATTTCTTAGAGAAAATTTTATAGTTATCCATCAAACCAATTACCCACACACGTATCCTAAAAGTACCTTTGACCTTTTGAGTTACCAATAGTTTAGATAACAAATAGAAAACGTAGCTCATATATATGACTCAAAAGGCAAATATTTTCATTCTCCTACACCTTAAAAATTTTTAAGACCTGTTAACTAGAACAGCTATAAAGTAAACCTTAACAAACACCTAAATCCGTCATAACACCAAGAAAATAGACGCCGTTATCGAGGAAAAGATGGGTTACGTTTAACTTTAACAAGGGACTTATTTCAACCCCAAGCAACCATAACCATAGTTATTTAAGAATCCAATTAATTCTGAGGGCGGTTTGTGTCACATCGTAAAACCCATAACGATGGTGTTAAACTTTCTCAGGGTTTCAAATAGGTTTTTATGAAGAAATAAGGAATGGTAGCTATCCGCTATCTGCTATTAATTCCAAATTAAATGTAATATTTCATCATAAATTAAGTTGCTGTTAAAGTGCTCTACAGGCATTTAAAGTCACCAGGAAACAGAAAACCGCTTGAGGAGGGTTAATAGAGGATTTTTTTTCAGTAAAATACAACATACTTTAGATATTTCATTCCCTAGTTTGAATCTGAAATAGTTACTGAACATTAAATTTGTTTCATTATTAAAGATAAAAAGTTTGTCATGATAATTATCTCAAATGGTATGATTTTATGTTAATAAATTCTTACCTTTAAATCACAAAAAAAATATCAGAAAATTATTTACTAATTTTATTTTTGTAGAGACTGAAGAGCTTAAAAATATGTTAAAACATTAACATCGTGCATTCTAATCGTAGAAATTCATATTAACTAATAAGTAACACACAGGATTACTTTATTTATTAAATTTATGAAATGGGTTTACAGTTTTGAAAATTATTTGTTTGTTTTAGCGACACCACCATCGTCATAAAATTTGAAAGTAAAGAGCTTCTGTCATCGTACGTAACAAGTTTATCTAGTCCTTATTTAGGTTTTTGCTTAGAAAACCTAAATAAGGACGCAATCCATATTTTTCTCAATAATTTTATTTTTCTAATCAATGAATTCAACTTTCTTACAAAATACGGTTTAAATTTAAGTCACAGTTATAGTTATTTTATAATAAATTGAACTATTTTTAGCTGTTTGCAGCCGAGTGTTTATATAGTTGAATGAAACCTTGCAGCATAAAAATTTGAACAAACAATGATGAATAATAACCTTCTCATTTAGATATAAAAATTGCTGAAACAGTTAAGGAGTATCCTCTCTGTCAAACATCGATGGATAAAAAGAATCCTATTTGCTCTTCGGGATTGAGATAAAACGATTGTATTCTAGTACCTATTATATGAAAGTGAACAATAGAAACATTATTTTAATCTAATAAATTAATATTACCTATTTAGAAGTCTTTTTTTGGGTACAAAAAAGGTGATAAAAGTGTTGAAATAATAAAGTTTTAAGGAGATAATCCCTTTTTTGTGTTTGATGGTATACAAGATAGATGTTTGTGCATGAGTGTGTAAAAAGTTCAAATTTTAAAAATCCTAATGAACAAATTCACCTGCATCATAGAAAAACAATTTAAAAAAAAGTTTGTTCAGATCACTCTCTAAAATAAGCTCGTATATTTTTGTGACCGTTTCACAAAAAGATTATTTTTTTTTCCTCAGTCCAATTTTTCAAGTTTTGAGATTAAAACGTGAAGTACCTACTGTTATAAGAATAGAAAATCAACTACATTAAGCTCAAGGGAAAACTCAAAGAAAGCATGAATAAAAAAGATCAGAAACCCTAAAAAGTAAAATCTCAAAGGTACGCATTGTAACGCTATTTTGAATAGCTTCCTTTATCAAATCAAAAACTCATCGCAAAGAACAAAATAATTTTGAAAACAGTTATTTGTACTATTTTCATTTTTGAAATCGAAGAACAAAAAGTAATGCAAGGGATGAATCTAAATTAGCTCGATAGAAGAAAAATAATTCTTGTAGTCTTCAAAAGGATTTTGAATTTTTCCTTAAATCCTTTGTTGAATTATATTTTAGACTGTATTTTCTGTTCGAATAATTAAATGTAAAAACTAATCTGCCTAGAACAGTCAAATGGAATGTTTGTTTACAATTTTGAAAATGAATTTTTTTATTATTGTTCATTAGCTAAAAATAATTATTTTGTTTGTATCTTAAAGTAGTGGTAATATTCTTTTGAAAACATATTACTGTTAACTACAAAAATAGCTAAGGTTATACTAGAATTTTTGAAATTAGTATTCTTTCTGATAAGTAGAAAAGGAATGTGGTCAATTTTGTTTCTTCAGTATATAAAACATGCTTATAATTTTTATTCGTATTAAATACACTTTCTTTCGAATCTAAAATATGTTTGAGGTAATTATGCACGTAAGTAATTTTTTATAAGTAAACAACCTTTTAACTTTTGTACTACTTGGTTTTTGTTCCAACAGCTTTTTTTTAAGAAAATCAAAACGTAAATACAATGTGATGTAAGAATGTATTTTTTTTTCTAAATATCTTAGAAATAAGTTTAAAATAGATTTTGAAAACTGAAATTTTAATTAAATGTTAAAATGTAATTCCCTGTTGTTATCAATTTTTTGAACTCTCTATTTTTGTACAAACATAATCCCTAATTTAATTTGTTGTAAGACGGCTCAATTTTTATGCATTGAACTCGTAGAAAATTTAATTTCATGATGAAAATACGTGGATTATTTAAAACCACTTATCCAATCTGAAACAAACCCACAAAAACCAATCTGAAACAAAACCACAAAAACCAATCTGAAAATAAAGAATTTCTTAAACTTCTTTAAATTTGCTTTAAGCTTCTAAATCACCAATCCGATCCCTAAAGTTTTAGGTTTCTTAAGTTGTTACCATTACATAATGTTTTTTTTTCTTTAATTTTACTTTACATTTTTCTTAATAAATCTCTTTGCAATTTTTAAACTAACTAAGTAATATAGGTTCTCATTTTTACCTCTTTTTACATTTTTAATAACGATTATTATTAAGTAGTAGAACTCACCGAGCAGCACTCTTCAAGCGAAGCCACGAAGTAATCGTCACAAACCACGGCCACGGCATAGAACATGTACATGATGACCGCGATGTGGACTATCACTGCCCCATGGGCCCTTTGGTAGTGCGTGAACAGATCCGGCGGGAACTCGTGGTAAGCTGCAAGAACACCATTGGATTCAGATAAAACGGTATACAAATTTACAGTTCAAAATATAAACGCTAAAACCTACACTATTTTAGAAAATTGGCATTAACATGTGTTATTATTGTATACAGTGAACTTAAACTTTGGATCTAATTAGTGAACTGACGAATTTAATACGCATTGAAAGAAGAATGCATTAGATCAGAAGTTCTCGAATTGTGTAGGTCTTAAGTCAATTACTAGATAGTATAGTAAAGAGAAACTTGTGTCACATGTTTGTACTGGAGATGCAAAATATTTATTCAAATAATATTTATAAAGACTCAAAATAATAATTTTAGATCAGTGTTTAGAAACGTGATACGCAAACCCTGCCGTGCCGTGTACTAAATTTGATTTAGAACAATACTACTTTCAACCAGATTTCTTAATGTACTAAGTTAGTAGCAACGTTAATTTACTACACCCTCTAAACTCAAACAAAAAGAAACAACACTATTTTTATTCTGAGTTATCCCTGACTTGTTAAATCCATCCCCTATTCAAGTCAGGGATTACTGCCACCCACTCACGTTCCACGGTTTTGAATAGGGGGAATGAGTAGTGTCGAGTAGGCAAAATTTCTGCCTTCACCAGCATGGTATATCGATTCGGTTTTCTAAAGGGACAGACATCGATACTAGACAGGAATAGCTGATATTGAGTGAATTGAACCTGGTTTAATTTCAAATACTAACAGTATTGAAAACGTTTCGATGACAACACTCTTAGTTACATTAACTAGGTATGACAGGTTTTTCTTTCTACTTTGAGATACTGTGAAAGGAGAAAGATTTCAATACGTATCTATAAAAGAAGTTCACAACCGTTAAAATAGAATTCAATGAACAAATATAATTTTTAAAAAGAATCAGAAACACAAAGTTTGTTAAGATTGTCAATAATTTCTATTAGACATATTTTATATTTAAAAGAACATAAAAAACAGTAAATCTTAAAAGCTCCAATTTAATCTTTAAAAAAAATTTTGAAGAAAAAAACTTATAAAGACGCGTTGTCAAACAATAGGTTTCTGATTCTGCTTTATTACTATTTTTCTCCTTTACGATTCGCAGCAGACTTAACATAACTCCTGCTTAAACTACCGTCGAAATTCCATCCAATCTTACTCGCGTATCCGATCTATTACTAATCCTCGCCTAGGAACTACCCGTTCTCTTACAAGACTTCACACTCCACTGAAAAATTCCAGCTTGACTCAGTCAAAGATGGCAAAAGAGCACACTTCTCGAGAATTTCCTTCTCAAGGAGCGAAACGTGCATAGCATGGGATCCTAATAAGATTAGGAGCCGAAAACTGTTTTCCTTTTCCTGAGTTTCCTGGGAAGATTGATTTTTCTCCCTTCTGAAAGGGTATTGGTTTGAAATGCCTTCTGAAAAAACGTCCATCCGTTATTTTCTTCTTGATCTCTTTTTCTAGTAGATAGAGGTGTTTTATGACGCCACTTTTGCCCCTCGTGTGTGTGTATTGCAGTGAGATGTTTGTTTATAAAAAGGTGTTGTTCTGGTGTTGAAGGGGCTTGTTCACTGTATTTTTAAAGGAGATTTGCTCTACTGAAAAAATGATGGTGAAGGTGACGTAAAAAGAGAAGAAGAATAAGGTTGAAAAAATCGTAAGAACAAGGAGTTGTTTAGGCAAGTTTTTTTTTAGATAAGAAACTTCAGTGTTATCGTAGAAACATGCAATATGGAGGGAAATTTTTCCGAATGATCAAAAATAAAACGTAGAGAAATATAAATTTTAACATTTGTTTGTTTGTTGTGTAGTCTAATTGGTCTAAAAAAGTTGAATAAGGAAGAAATATTTATTTTCTCATTTAAAGTTATGAAAAGACCTGATTTATATAAATGAAGGAGTATGAAGATATTAAATTCGTTTCTCTATCGTTAAACATCCAAATATATACAATATACAACTGATATCACTCCAAAATTTAAGTCAGTTAATTAATGCTGTAATTAAAATAAAAATTTTAATATTAGCAACTGAGAACTTTTAATTACTTTATCCTTGTTAAGAATTCATTATTTTAATGTTTAAAACAACGAAATTATATTTTAACTGATATTCAAGGAGTGATTCAAAATATAAGCCCTTTCAGAAAGTTTTGAAAACATCCAATTGATTAACCACTCACAAAAATATAAATTCGACAACCATGGCAATATCATATTATGTAGGTACTAATGCATGATTTAGTTTATTCTTAACAGCTACAGAATTCTTTAAACTTCTGTATAATTCAGAGAGACTATTTTCATATCATCACATTTTAAATGTTAGAGCAATTATGTGTGTTGTTACGTTTCTGTAAACAAAACCATTAGGTAGTAATTTACCTATGTATTATTATTGTGTTTAACATAATAACTTTATTATGCTAATTTTTATCAATTTTAAAGATTTGTTCAAAACGATAGGTAAGTAGATGTTTTTGCTTTTTAAGAATTACATGGTAAATAAGAGGTATTCGCTTTCTGAAGCTTAACAAATAAAATTACATTCTTTGGGTAATTTGTTGAGGATTTTTTTAAAGAATTGCAATTAGAATAATAATTTAAGCTACGAAGAAGTAGTACGTGCATGTTAAATAAAAAAGTTTTCTTTTTAGGGTTAAATACGAATGGTTTTTTTTATTGAACTATCTTTATATCTCATTAAATCGGGCTTAAAGTAAACCATTATTTTATTCTTTATATTCATTTTTCACAGACCCTCCTCACATAAACGAAAAATCACGTAATTAGAAAATGGATTTAGGACGTAACAAACACGTAATCATTTAATTAACAAACATACAAAATCCTGATACTCTAATTTGAAAAGATACTTCACATAAAATGAAATATTCATGTTTCCACTATTTCCTTTTCAAATCAAAATGCTCTATGAAAACTCTTATGTTATCATTAAATATTCAAACAATGTATTCATTCGTTAAACAAAACGATACGAAATAATACCAGTACTACTCAAAACACACAAGGGAAAACTGATCTATTCTTAAAAACTAATTTATTTCTGCAATCTAATCCTACAAAGAATGAAAACGGCTCGATTCAATAAAGCAATGATCTCTTTAAATAATCTATTCTTACTACCTCAACTAGCACATAAACATGCATTCACTATTAGCGACAAACAACAAAAAGCTTTTTTCTCAGAATACGAAATGGAGGAAACCGACACACAGGACCAGAATTACTCGCCAATTCGTCTTAAATTCCCCAGAGTGAATCCAATATTTTTCCAGGAACGCATTCCAGATTAAATCTGAATTTTTAAAAAGCCTGATTCTCCTCATCTCTTCAGGCATTTATTATTCCTGCTGCGATGGTTTCAACTCAATTGAATTACGATGGCGGAGGCGGCTGCTGAAAGTGTTTTGGTTATTCCGGGGCTGGTAATTTGATTAGGGCTAGTGCTTGAGTTTCTAATTATTAAGAACTCGTACGTAGAGTTGCTTGATTGTTAAAAGGAAAGCTGATAGTATCCGAGACAAACTATTAATACCCACAAATGGTTTTTTTGACCCCCCCCAATGATTTACTTGTTTTGGATTAACTTTGTTGGCTTTTTAGAGAGAATGATACTTTATTAAATATATTATCAGTCCTTTTTTTTTTAAATCGAGACTTGGATTGAAAGATTTACAGCTGATACATGTATTAGAGGTTTGGTAAGATGTATATGTTAATTTTTTTTAATTTGGTTAACGCAAAAGTATTGTCATAAGTTTATAAGTATAAAAAAAATGCAATCTTAAGTTTAGTTACCGCTTAGTTTAGTTTTTTCGTTATATAACAAATAACAAACATAAGATATGGTGAATAAAAGTGCAAAGAATTTTCTTTTCAATACTTTTAATAATTGTAAACGCTGTAGAAGAGAGCCTGTGCTAAAAGATCACTCTTTATAACTTCAAACAGTTCAACAGTTTCAATATGACATTCTTGTTGCTCTTGGAACTGTTTGAAAAGATAAAAAGTGATGTTAAAAGTTATCTTCTACTGCGTTTACAATTATTAAAATTATTGAAAAGAAAATTCTTTTTCGTTTTATTCACCATATCTTACCTTTGTTATTTGATATTTAACGAAAAAATTAAACTAATAAATTATAAACTAATTAACTCAACTATATCAGCCGCGGATCCAGAAAGGCTCCAAAAGGAGGGCCTTTATGAGGATCAACTCTACCTTTGACGCAAATAGACAAAATGTTACTCTTTTTTTTTTCTATAAAAATCTCTCCAGATCCCCCATGAAATTTCTCTCCCAGAAAATTGTAGGGATTTTGACTCTAAATAACTCATCACTACAAGCACTTAATGAACGAAAAAGTTTGAACAATCTGAGGAAAATAACTCCCTAGGCTATAAAAAAACAACAACCCAAGCAAGGGAAAGGAAGAGTAAAAAGGGGCAAAAAAGAAGAAAAGGTACATCTTTTAAATGACTGAAAAAAATTTATCTTTCAGAATCTACTTTCTTCTTTTTACGCCTTTTCTCTCTTTTTTCCCCTTGTTTCACTTTCTTTTTCAGCCCAAGGAGGGGGCACTTTCCGGAATAAATCCCTATTGAATCCACGCCTGTACTATACATATACCTAGACAAGTTTTTTAAGACTATATCTGGCTCATTTCAAGCCAATTCACCCAATGGCATGTGCTCTTAGGTCATGGATTTTTTTTAAAAATTTTATATATAGATTAGGTATCTATGAAAAATGACACCCGTATTTTTTTTCAGAATTTTTGCTCAAAAAGGGACACCAGGAAATTTTTTAGAAAATTCGGAATTTTCCGCAGTTTTGTAGTGAATAAGTTACAAAAAATGCTGTTCCTCACCTAATTTTCAATCAAATAAGGTGATTTTGGTGCCAAATTAAAGCTTACATTCTACACTTTATATTAAATTCCAAAAAAGTCCTCAATTATTTAATTCTAATAATATTTTTTTTTCGAAAAATTCCTATTTTCGAAAAAATTGAATAACTCCAAGTCATCTTAAAACACGCTCTTCAAAATTTTACTCAAGATTCATCTTGATATGTACTATGCATATAGTAAAAAAAAATTGGAATTGTGTTTTAGGTTAATGAAAAATAAATAATTATTTTCTAACATTACTACGAACTTATCAACTACAAAACTGCGGAAAATTACCAATTTTTGAAAAAATTTCCTGGTGTTCCTTTTTGAGTAAAAATTCTGAAAAAAAATACGGGTGCCATTTCTCATAGATACCTATCCATATATAAAACTTTTGAAAAAAAATCCATGACCTAAGAGCACGGCGACTATTTTTATTTGGGTGATTTGACATGGAATGAGCCATTTGTAAGGGTAGTTCAAAAAAAGGGGGACACAGAAACACCTAACACTACACATAAGTTGGCATCACACACTTAACTGGAAAAACTCACCGGGTGGCGTGCAGTCTTCCTCCAGCGGCACTGCCGTGGCCTCGCTGGCATTGCCCGCCTCCTCTGACGTCGTGGGCACGGTCCTCGGCTGCCCCTGCCCCTTCAAGCCCACCTTGTGCCACAAATTGGGGCTGGCCGGGTTCTTCCGTGGCCTGGCGGTGGTCGGCGGCACCGCTTGGTGGTTTCCCACCTCTTCTTCTCCACCACCACTGTGGAGGATCCGCGGTGGCGGCTCGCTGGTGGTTGTGGTCGGCTTTGGTGGCGGCTCCGTGGTGGTTCGTGGCTCTGTGGTGGACGGGTGGTGGTGGTGGCGCGGGGGAGTGTTGGTGGTGGTTGTGCCGTCGTCGCCTTGTGGTGTCGGTTCGTCGTCGTCGTTGGACATGAGGTGGCGGAGGTGTAAGCTCGAGGCTGAGTTGCGCTGGTGGGATTTGTGGTCTGGAAAAAAAAATGAGGGAGTTGTTTAGTTTGAAATAAGTGTTTAAGAATAAGTGACAATTAATTTGAAAAGTAAATGTAAAGAATGAAAAATAATGTGGAGAAAATATAAAGGAATAAAAATGTTGGCGTGGAAAACGTGAATCCCGTATCAAAATAGAAGCATCATAATTATCAATTCTCTATACTCGAAAACAACGTTTCCTGACCTTATGACGTCAGTAACAAACAAAGTAGTTCCCAGTGCGGTGTCTGAATTTTAAGTGAAATGAAGAAATTCAATTTAAAAGTATGATGATTATTTTGTTAAACCCGTGTATATGTTACGGGCAAAGTAATAATGCCCGGAGTGGAGGCGGGCAAAGTGATAAGTTTCATTGATAAATGCCATTGAATTTATCACATTGCCCGCCTCTAATTCAGGCATTATTATAATAATGCCCGATTTATCACATTGTCCGTAACATTGTATACTAGTCTAGTGTCTTTTTATCACGCGATTTGGTTACCGAAACTCCTCCTAGCAACCCAACAGGCTTTCTGTTTGCGCAGTTTCTGCTTTCGCTTAGTGATGTCATAGGGTCAGGAAACGTTGCTGTCTAGTATAGCGGCAGTGATTTTGCCAAGTAGTTGCTGTGATTACTATTCAAATAAATTGAGTTTGGTTGATTGGTTGTTTCCGATGTAAAAGTAGACAATTATAGTACCCAACTCTAGGTTTTATCAGTAAAGAAAAATAATTAAACTTGGGACGTCCGTATTTTCTTCATGTTCATTGTCTTTCTTTAATTTTACTTCAGTAACTTCAATAGTCTGCCAAAAACCATTCAATGGTTGGTTGCTTCCCATGGAATTATCCTTAATATAATATTTTGAAAGCAAACGTGCTGCAAATATATTTATTTTATGCCACGAAAATGATTAATTTGCAATACAATAGATAAACACATATTTTATCGACAAGAGAGGAAACATATCTAAAACTTTGGGAAATGTACAATTCTTTTTTTTTTTTGTTAAGCAATTCCAATGTTGCCAGTCTCACATCCATTCTACCCTCAAAAAATGAACCACACCTTTGGAATTCAACACAAACCACACACAATTTGTTCAGAAAAAAGCAATTCTCACCACCCATTCCCTTTCTAAAACATAACCACCTCTCTACATTCATTGAGCAATTTCTTCCAAGTAAAAGTTCCAACCGCAATCAATCACTGAACACCCCTTCCTCAGAAAACAATTCATTCTTTTCTTGTAAGAAGGAGGAGGATCGACGTGTTCCGTTATTACCCTTGCAAAGGAGTTTTATTTTCGGCTGAATTATTGATTAGCGAGAAGGCCAGGGAAGGCGCCCGATGAAGCAAAACATTCAATTTTCGTCTGGCAGCTGATTGCGCCTCACCTGGGGAAGGATGACAAACGGGAAGGAAAGTTATTTTCTTTTGTGGAGGGAAAGTAGAAAAGGGAAATGAATTGGAAGGAGGGGAGAAGGGACTCAGTTATGAATATGAATGTAGGTTTTTTTTAAACATTTCTTTCTGAGTGGCTTTCACTCTTTTCCGAAAATTGACAAAGCTGTTTCGGTTAAGGATAAAAAATATATTCCTTAGGTGTGTAATTTTAGTGCCTAAAATTCTGTGAGACTGTTAAAAATATTTGCAATGTGCATAATATTTTTATTAAACTTATTTTTTTACGCAAGACATACTGTAAGTATTTTTTGTTTTAAAAATGACTGTAGGGTTTTTTTTTAAATGTTATCCTTGAAAAGGGAACTTATACATACAAGAAAAATTTCAGTTTTGATTAAACTTATTTTTTAATTTCTTTAATTCAGGTAATAATTTAATGTTTATAAAACACTCTTTGATGTTTTAAACCGTCAATGGAGACTAAAATAAATTATAATGAAAACTTTTTAGAAAAATTAATTTTTTCCTGAAACTTTCCAAATTAAGATTTGCCGATTTTAGAGTTACGTTACCCATGTGATCATTTTTTTTTAATTCCATCTGTAATAATATAGAAGACTGCAGCAAGGATTTATTTTTAAATTATTTTGATGCAAGATTGAACAATATTTACAAAGTTATGAAATTACACATGGATATAAATTTAAAACGAAAGAGATAAAAAAGAAAACTTTTCACAAGAAGTTCCTTTTTAAAGTGTGGATCTATAAATGAATAACCTGGTTCTTCAAGCGTAATTTCTTGCATTGAGTATAATGTAAAATCTAATCAGAAGTTTTAAGCAGCAACCTAAAGTTAAACTAACGATACTTTTTAAACACATCTCACAAATAACCAAGTTACTCTCTTCACTTTTCGATCAAATTCACACGTTCCACCCTTCACCTTCAAAACCATTAAACAAGACAAATTCCCATCTCAATATTCAATTCAGCAACGCCTCTCGCAACCACAAAATCCCATAGACTCCCTCCAAACTAAAATTTGATTACGTAGCCCTCCCACCCAAAGCAAAAACAGCCCCCTTTTCGAAAACGCATTCATCAAAGTGCTTTCAAGAGAGGAACCCCTCTAATGTTCATTACCCGTTGCGTGGGGTAACATCCCTCCTGCCCGGGTAATTCATCGTACCATTTTAAGGAAGAGGTTTTACAATGTCGTTCTCTATTAAGGTGACAGTTGCTATGGGAACCAGGGCAACCACATCATCAATAACCCAGGCTTCGCTATCAGTCTCGCTCTTTATTTTAACGCCGGGTGCTGTCAAAAGCTCTATTACAGTTCCCCGGAAATAGATTGTACGCGATTGGGTATTTGGATCCTTCGGAATTGCCTTTCAGGGGATGTGGATGAGAAGTAACGGATAAAGGGCAGTTTTTATGAGCTTTTCTCATACTGGTTTCATTGTGAGATTTTTTTAAAGGTGTTAGGGATCAGTATCTATCCGTGTACGGATTTTGAAGACGCGTGTAGCCTAATTTATAAAGTAGAGGCAATCGTGTTAGTTCACAAATCCGTACAGTGAGCCGTTGACAAGTTAAGGGGATAAGAATACAGTTAAGTTCAGTAGTAGTTATTTTTTAAAGTATTTTACATCAAACCAGAAGTTTTCATTCGTTTTCAATTGCTTAATATCAATAGGTTGGTGTTCTGATTTTTTAAAGCGTTTTTGATCATTATGATAAAGAAATTTGTTAAATGAATTAATCTTAATCGGCCAAAATGGAGCCAGAGATAATCCATTGAGCAAAATTTCGGTTAGTAATAAAAGGAAAAATATATGTGTTGGAAATTCACTTTTAGAATACTAAAAATAACATAAACTAAATGCGGCAATATATTGCAAAAGTTTTAAGTACGCCTTATGAGAAAATCTTAGCTTAAATTAATAACGACCGGTTATAACGGATATCTGTTTCTAAAACAGAATATTAAAACCGGTCTAATATAGAGGCCTAGTCTCGGGGCTTGCGAAAGATTGAACGCACGCAGCGTGACGTCAGCTTGCGGTTACTCCGTTTCGTAACCTATATTCGTAATCTTCATTTCGCATCTTCAAAAAAAGGCTAGTCTCGGGCACAAGGTAGCTTACGATCCGAATTGGCGTTCGAAGCGAACATGCTTGCGGAAGCTATTAAGCTCCTCCTACTTTCGATACAAAGATAACCAATGAAAAATTTCCTTTTTCTCGATATTTTTCATCGTAATCGGTTTGAAATAGGTTTTCGCTTATCGCGTTTTTGCGTCT
Source organism: Tetragnatha montana (assembly GCA_963680715.1). NCBI lineage: Eukaryota > Metazoa > Arthropoda > Arachnida > Araneae > Tetragnathidae > Tetragnatha > Tetragnatha montana. Next base: position 28,403,190 of record OY796677.1, read on the forward strand.
CAGGGCTCTTCTACGCTAAACTTTGCTGTTTGATTTTCTTGTTCGTTTATTATTTTTTTTTAAATATCTAATTAATAAATAACTGAAAGATTAAAAGATTAATAAACTATTAGTAAATTAAGATATAAAGTTTGAAAAATAATATGATTTTTGAATTCAATTTTCTGCCAGCATAAAATTATACAAATATTAAACCTATTCAGAAAACAGGGGCGTATATAAGGGGGGGGCGAGGGGGCCGAGGCCCCCTACCCGAAATTTCAACTACGTGTACTGAAATGAGTTTAAACCCTGTTTTTAGGGTCAAATTTCAAAACATTTGCAAAAATTTGGGGGGGGGGGGCCAGCTAGCTGTACTAAAATGAGTTTAAACCCTGCTTATTAGGGTCATATTACAAAACATTTACAAAAAATTTGGAGGGGGCCCAGCCCCCCACCCCAAAATATCGACTAGGTGTACTAAAATGAGTTTAAACCATTTTTAGGGTAAAATTTCAAAACATTTTCTGGGGAAGGACCCCCCTTTTGTGCTTGGAACTCTATTATTAAAAATTTTTTCAACATTCTCTTTATCAAGATGCATATCATACCTGAAAATATTAGAAAACTACCTTGAATCTATTAAATATGTATGGGAGAGGGCTTAGGAATATTTTTGGGTCCTCTCCCCCAGAGCAAAATTCTAGTTTTTGGCTTTTAAAACCTAAATTTTTTGGGGGGTATTTTGGGCCCCTCCCAAAATAAATTTCTATACTGTCAGAAAAAAGAAATGCAGCTTTCAAAGTTTGGAAAAATAATACTGATTACAGCAAGTGAATTATTATTATATTATTTTCCTGTTTATATACTATATGCAATATGCATGTTTATGTTAATAGTAGAAGGAAACAATTTCTAAAACAGAAGTTCAATCAAGAATTTTTTATTACATACAATCAATTACATTGAAATGTTAACTTTCATATTCTTATAAATTGTAGCTCAATTAATATTTTAAGAGAGCTTAAGTAAACTAATTTGAGATTATATGAAATTTAAACAGTTAAAATGAGATAAGAAAGACATCAAAATATATTTCAATTTTAACACCTTTAAACACAGAATTTTAATTGTATAGTATACACTCTTATTAACCTTTAATTACCACATTATTAAATTTACTTAAAATGAAAATGATAAAATAACACCATTTGCAAGATGAATTCTTTATTTATCCAATAATTAATCATCCTTTAAGCAATAGAACCTATAAAAAAATTATAAATCTTAATTAACCCTAAAAAAATATATCAACAAAATAATTATTGAAACCAGTCTGAGACTAACAAGAAAGTGGAATGCAAAGACATCAAAATATATTTCAATTGCATCAAATTTAAGAACTTACTAACATCTTAGTAAACACAGAATTTTAATTGTATAGTATACACTCTCTTATTAAACTTTAATTACCACATTTTTAAATTTACTTAAGATGAAAATGATAAAATTGAGTTTAAAACAATTTGCAAGATGAAACTAACTCCACAAATATTACACAGCATGATCATAAAATGGCATCTAATGAGATGAATCATCCTTTAAGCAATGGGACCTATAAAAAAATTATAAATCTTAATTAACCCTAAAAAAATGTATCAACAAAATTATTAAAACCAGTCTGAGATTAACAAGGAAGTGGAATGCACATCACAGTTTTCGAGAAAACAGCCTCACACCAAAAAAACCTCATGTAATTTATGGATGTACCCTAGTCGTCACATATAAAGACTCATTAAGTTGATAATAGATAACTCAATAACTAAAATTTCATCTTGCAATAATCAAAAAAGTTTCAAAACGTGCGATAAAAGCAAAAAATACTGAGAAAACACTACTTTCGGTTATTTTAAGTTTGGGAAATTCAAGATTCAATGGCTAGAAAAAAGAAATTATCAAGGAGGATTTAGGAATTTCCAGGGGAGGGATGTGGGGCATTTTTAAATGTATATGATTAATAAATGTAGCAAGCCATGTACATCGACCAAGTAATTGACTTAACAATACATGTATTAAATTTAGCCAGGCGCAAGAGCCAAGTATTTCAATAAATCACCGAAAAAATAAAGCAACAAAATAAAAAAATTGAAACATCTCAACAGTGTTGCTTTTAACAATATTAATAATTTTGTAATTTGTAAAATGTTGTTGATGAAGTCAGATTGGCGAGACATACACAGACTTGGATAATATAGACGCACAACTTGGGAGTCTTGCAGAAGTTTTGGCACAGCTGGAATAAGAGTCCTCCATTTCGCGACTCGAGTTGCAGTCGCCAACTCTACATTATATCTAATCGTGATATACTGCCAACTTGGCGACCACAAAGCGAGTCGCCAAATAGAGGACTCTTATTCCAGATGTGCCGAAGTTTTTTAAAATAACTTGAACTTTTGATTAACATGGTCCCTGAGGTTTTGATAAATATAAATTCTTTTTACCGTGAAGTTAAAGAATCATCATCAACATACAGTTTTGGTGAACAATGTGACTGTTTTATTTTAAGTCAAAATTTTCAAAGTTTTATCCAAGCCCAGGTATGTGCCAGGCTAATTGAAAAATAGTGATTTAAGTTTTATAATACAATGTGTGTATAGGAGTAAAAAAATACCATAAATTTACTCACTTTTATAAAGCCAAGTGCAGACAAGACATCTTTCGACTAATAGGGCAGGAATCAATTGAATGGGTTACTTTCACACCACGCTGCATAGCTTGATAATTATTCCCTTCTAGCATGATGCAGCTCCATACTATCTGCAAAAAAAGTTTACTCAACATTAGAATAGCACAAAAATATGTAAAATTTTAACTCAACTAGGTGTTTATATTAGTAAGTGAGAATGAAGTCTGATTGGCGAGACATGTGCAGACTTGGATAATGTAGTTGCACAACTTTGGAGTCTTGCAGAATTTTTTTATATAACTTAAACTTTTGATTAACAAGGTCCCTGAAGTTTTGATGAATATATATTCTTCTTACAGTTACGTTAAAGAATCATCATCCTACAGTTTTACCGAACAATGTGACTATCAATGTGTAATATCATAATAGCAACAAAACATGTATAACAATTCTTAGTTTTAACTCAACTATGTGTTTATATTTGTATTCTAGAATTTGAAGATGAACATTACACTCAAAACACTACAAGGAATTAAATAAAACCAACAAATTAAGTCAGAAAAGAAGTTTATCAAATCTTACTAGACACAAAAATGTTTAATCAACAAATATAAAGTAATACAAAACTTTGTGTTCACCATAGAAACCAAGGGTGTTTGATATATATCCCCCCGAAAGTCAAAATTTATGACAAGCATGAAATAGGAATTGAGGTTGTATAATACCTATGTGTATAGGAATGAAAATAAACATAACCACTTACTTTCATATCAACTACAGCATTGTTGTAAACAAGGGGAACATCTCATGAATTTTCTTTTGCCACCAGAATATTAACTTTCAGAATGATGTAGATTCCATATATCTGCAGTGAAAGTTTACTTAACATTAGAATAGCACAAAAACATGTAAAACTTTAACTCAACTAAACGTGTTTACATTTGTGTGTGAGAATTCGAAGACAAGCACTAAGCAGTAGATTGTTTTGGTATCACTCAAACACTACACAAGGAAATAAAATTAACCAATTGAGTCTAAAAAGAAGTTCCTTAACTCCACTACAGACAAAAAACTTAACATAAACAGTAATATGAAACTTGTTCGCCATAGAAAGTTTATGACTGTAAGTAATGAATAACTCAGAAACAAGCAAACGTATCTTATCAAAATGACAAAATCTAACAAGAAATAAAGGCAAAAAATATTAAAAGTTGTTATATTTTCAAACCACGCGCATTTAAAACTTATAGCTAACTCGTAATCAATTTTGTACTTGTTTACAAAAGTTTGAACATCGAAAGTTTACAATCGTATCTAGAATCTAAGACAAGTATTAAGCATCTATAAATCAAAACTAATCAAAATAGAAGTAAAAAGGACAAAGATCATGTGAATTTTAACAAATATTATTAAAATTTACTTACTTTTAATTGTGATCCGTACGACAGCAGCCATTTTTTAACTTGCGAAACAGGGAGTTACGCCAGGAAATCGAGGCGTAAGTTTGCTTGCGGTTCTTCCTATTTGCCTTCGATCTTTCGGAAGGAGAAAAAGCCCTGAGACTAGGCATTTGAAGAAGAGGCGGGATCGTGACGTCATTTTGACGTCACGCTGCGTGCGTTCAATCTTTCGCAAGCCCCGAGACTAGGGCCCATAGACTATTGTGTAAAAAAACTGAAAACCGGTAACAATGACCGAGTAGGTACCTAATAAATGCCGAACTGGTGACATAAAAATCTATACTATTAAAATCCGAGAGTAAACAAACGTATGTTTGTCCGTATGTCCCTCTATCTCCTCCGAAACCACTGAACGCAGAAGGGCGTCCGAGGTACCAAAAGACGGCAAATGACCCAGGGACGCCGAGTCGCCCATTTTCATTCCGAAATTCGAAATACTTTTCGAGATATTTGCGTTTTTCTGCTCTTTTACGCTTATTTCTCCATTTCTCTACTAGAGTAGATCTGCTTAAATCACTATTGTAAAAATGAGATGAAAACCACAAAATTAAATATTTTCATCAGGAAAAACTCGATAATTGTCGATTTAAAAACTCCATCAGTTATGCAAATACCAAAATAAATTCAATTAATTTATTTTCAAGCGTTATTTTCCTTTATTTTAAGATTTATTCCTTTAAAATAAAAATATTTATGGAATAACTTCCATAAATTGACTGGAGATATGGAAATTGGAAAGATACGGTTTACTAGACTTAAAAATTTACTAGGGCTTTTTATTATCTATTATTTTTAATTTTTCTCTACTAGAGTAGATCTGCTTCACTCACTGTTGTAAATGAGATGAAAACCTCAAAACTAATTATTTTAATGGGAAAAATCATATTAATGTCTATTAAAAACTATTTTCAGTTATGAAAACACCAAAATAAATAAAATAATTGTTTTAACATTATTTACCTTTATTTAAGATTTTTCCTTAAAATCAAAATATATGTTACGGGCAATGTGATAAATCCGGGCATTATTAATAATGTCCGGGCAATGTGTGATAAATTCAGTGGAATTTATGAATGAAATTTATCACTTTGCTCGCCTCCACTTCGGGCATTATTAATAATGCCCTATTAATCACTTTGCCCATAACATATGTACTATATATATGGAAAAGTGAAAATTTCATAAATACAAGGAACACTGGGATAGGAAAGATTACCGGGAACACCGGGACAGGAAATATATCGGAAACACCGGGATAGGTATAATATCTTAAAAACCTGTGTAGGAAAAATTACCGGGAACACTGGAATAAGAAAGATATCGGACACAAAGGGATAGGTAAACTATCGTAAAAACCGAGAAAGGAAAAATTACTGGGAGCACCGGAATATGAAAAAGGCGCCTGAGATACCGGGAGGATTGTAATTGCTGATATACAAAATTAGAAATGTATTTTGAGAAAACTTTTTTGAAAATTTTTTTATTTACTCCACAAGTGCAAGGCTGGAAAAGGTGGCAAAAGTGGGTACAGAATTTTTATTGAATTTCTCTTTCACATATCGTTTTCTTCTCTAAAAATATAATATTAAAGTATGCATCGTGAAAACTAGAATTAAAACTTAACTCGCCGCAACGCATCGGGTTGCTGTTCAGCTAGTCTATACTATTAAAATCCGAGAGTAAACAAACGTATGTCCGTATGTCCCTCTATCTCCTCCGAAACCACTGAACGCAGAAGGGCGCCCGAGGTACCAAAAGACGGCAAATGACCCAGGTCCCAGGGACGCCGAGTCGCCCATTTTCATTCCGAAATTCGAAATACTTTTCGAGATATTTGCGTTTTTCTGCTCTTTTACGCTTATTTCTCCATTTCTCTACTAGAGTAGATCTGCTTAACTCACTATTGTAAAAATGAGATGAAAACCACAAAATTAAATATTTTCAACAGAAAAAACTCGATAATTGTCGATTTAAAAACTCCATCAGTTATGCAAATACCAAAATAAATTCAAATAATTTATTTTCAAGCGTTATTTTCCTTTATTTTAAGATTTATTCCTTTAAAATAAAAATATTTATGGAATAACTTCCATAAATTGACTGGAGATATGGATACCCCTCCTACTAGATATACTAGATATAGATTTTTACTAGATATAAAATTTACTAGGGCTTTTTATTATACATTATTTTTATTTTTTTCTACTAGAGTAGATCTGCTTCACTCACTGTTGTAAATGAGATGAAAACCTCAAAACTAATTATTTTAATGGGAAAAATCATATAATGTCTATTAAAAACTATTTTCAGTTATGAAAACACCAAAATAAATTAAAATAATTGTTTTAACATTTTTTACCTTTATTTAAGATTTTTCCTTAAAATTAAAATATATGTTACGGGCAATGTGATAAATCCGGGCATTATTAATAATGCCCGGGTGATGTGATAAATTCAAATTATGAATGAAATTTATCACTTTGCCCACCTCCACTTCCGGCATTATTAATAATGCCCGATTAATCACTTTGCCCATAACATATGTATGTACTATATGGAAAAGTGAAAATTTCATAAATACAAGGAACACTGGGATAGGAAAGATTACCGGGAACACCGGGACAGGAAATATATAGGAAACACCGGGATAGGTATAATATCTTAAAAACCTGTGTGGGAAAAATTACCAGAGCACCGGAATATGAAAAAGGCGCCTGGGATACCGGGAGGATTGTAATTGCTGATATACAAAATTAGAAATGTATTTTGAGAAAACTTTTTTGAATTTTTTTTTATTTACTCCACAAGTGCAAGGCTGGAAAAAGTGGCAAAAGTGGGTACAGAATTTTTATTGAATTTATCTATCTCATATCGTTTTCTTCTCTAAAAATATAATATTAAAGTATGCATCGTGAAAACTAGAATTAAAACTTAACTCGCCGCAACGCATCGGGTTGCTGTTCAGCTAGTAAATATTAATATTTTAATATCATTAAAATAAATCAACTAAGAGAATATCCAAAATTCTGAAAACTAGTGTGGTTAGTTACAAAACTTTAAATTAAGAAAAATTTTCAAATATTCGTTGAGGTTAAATCAAATCAAGGGGGGATATTTGAGGGAGTACCTAGGTCGTTGGACCTTCAAACTCCGGTATAACTAGCCTCACTGGGTGAGGCTTGAGCTGAGCTGTACAGAACGTGTGTGACTGAAAGTCACGATCAGCTGAGGAGTGGCTAGCTTGATGCTAACCCCCCTCTTGTTTTAATTGAGTTCTCTTTCTGGGAAGGACTTTACCTTAAATGCGCTTTCACCTTACAACTTCTATTTCTGTAAAACTATCTTTTCCTTTAGTAGACTTAGTATGCAGTGAAACCAAAGACTCTCGGAATATGAACCTGTGCAATGTATTCAGTTGAGTCCAACGAAAAAAAAAATAAACTGACTCAGAGTTTAAGGCTGTAAAAAAGATTTAGGAAAAAAAAAGGGGATATAATCATTGCTCTTGAAATAAAATTAAGTGTGTTTCCAAAGTCGTTTTTCAGTGATGAATTCTTTTAAACGATATGTTAATAAGATAAGTTTAAGTAGTAAGGTATCTTGAAACTGAAAATTTTGAGATTTGTTAATCTTAATAATAAAGTACAGGGTGTTTCACCAAGTCCCCCCAAACTCTGCGCAGCCATATTCTTTTTGCGAGGAGTACGTAAAAAATACACAGAGAACAATATTTAGAATATTAGAGAACATAGTTTTTTGAGCAAATAGTGATAGAAAAAAGTATGAGATCCCATCCTGTTTGCGCTAGAAGAGGTTATGGAACACATAAACATGGTTATTTGGATATGTTTGTACACTATAAGATTTTTTAAGTATTCATCAATCCTGCATGCGCGCACTGTAGAATGAACGTTTCTATTTCTATGAATGACGTCACATTTTTCGAAAAATAATTGTCGGCCCGGATGTATAGTTCTTTTAGCAAAATTTATCTACTCCCACATCCAAGGAATTCTTCTACCAGTGCAGAGTTTCGGTTGACTAGTTGAAACACACGGTAGAAATTATTTGACAACTTGCGCACAAATAAAACGAAATTACAGGTGTTGCAAAGTAACAATCAATAGGTAAAGCATTTTCTTTTTTAATACAAGCAAAGCATTATGATGTTTAATTTAAATTAAGTTAAAAACAATGTTAGAGTTTGGTGAGACGTCAGTGCTTTTACCATATCGAAATATAATACACAAAGGTAAATATTTTTTCCATATTATGATATTTCAAAGAAAAATAAGGCCATTAAGACAAACTCATGCATGTAAAGATTGTGTTTAACCTATTAGTTATTTTTTCATTCGTGTTTTAAGATCTAAATTTATCATTACGACTTAGATAAACACATGTCATCTTGAAGGTTGTTTTTCCACCATCTGACAGAAGTAGGGCTCAAATAAACATTGACGGACCATAAGTCTCTCGGTAAACATGTAGCTCAACATCAAACTCCGTCTGATCCCCATCTCTCTAGTACTTAAGTCTCCATCATACGTCTTACCATTTGTGGAAAGAAAATAAGCTTCTTCCCAAGCCATTTCGTTTAATAAACACCATCCCCACGTGGATCTTTATTTCTTCCTTTATTTATCAATTTCTTTCTACCAGCTCTATCGAATCTAGAGAAATAGTTTCATTCTATTTTTAAAAAAAGATGATGGGATGAGTCTATGAAATTACCAAATGTGCTAACTTTTCTAATAAATTTAATTTAATTCTACTTTTATCTCCACACATTTTCATTCCGAATATTAATGTTTTTAATGCTCAACGCTTAAACCTGGTCTTTTGTACTATAAAGCAGTTATTCAGTTATTCTAGTAAAACAACTGACAAAATATATTAGTGGCAATGTATTTTATACTTTTTATACAAATTTTTAAACAAATCACTAAAGTGCACAAACAAATGGTTTTATGTGGGAGAATTTATTTTAAGTCGCAAAAATCTACTGAAGATTACGTAAACATTTTCTTCGGGTTTATTTTTTTTCCATCTGGTTTCATCTCTTATTTGATTAGGTTTAATCCATCTACTAGTAGAAATTCATGTAATTGCCTTTACTTTCCCTATTCTTTCCGAATAGATTTATGTAATTTTAAGTTCTCTTAGACGTGTTTCTTAAAATTAATTTGATAGCAAACGTATTTTTTGGAGTATGCAAGGTTTAAGATTTTTCAAGAAGTATTTCCTTTTTATTAGAATACCTGGTTTTTAACACATTTCTTCCCCCTCTTTTTATTTCAGTAGAAAGCGTATCTACAGAAGTTAAACATTTTTATTATAAGAAAGAACAAAAGATTGAAATTATGCATAATGTAATACATTTTTATTTTAGTGATTAAATTTAAAATAGCTTTAAGCAAGGTCCCCACTCTTCCAAAAAAAAATTAGCAATTTAGATATATTCATAACATTAGAAATAAATACTCAAAAGCTTAATAAATGACGCATACCTATAAGTTTTTTTTTCTTCTCTAATAATTCTTGAGAAAATAAAGGAATAATTTATCAATTCATATACAAATATAATTGAATTTTTCTAATGTATTTTCCATGTTTTAAAAATAAAAATTAATCATAGACATTTCAAATTTTAATGTTTTACTACACGTCAAACCTCTGCATTAAAACAAGGAAAGGCATTTTAATCATTAATAATTATTCAATCATTTCCATAAAAAAAAAAAACAAAATTTAAATCAAGAACACATTTTAATTAATCATCATACTACCCTAAAAAAGGGGAGAAACAAAATTGCCTTACATGCATTCTTGGACCTGATATCAACAAACACGGAAATTCCAATCCCTTTTCAAGATAAAATACCCGTTAAATTATTCCGTTGAGGAGTCTGTTTTTGGACTAACACCGCTACGCTTAGAGGGGTCCATTTTGTCTTATAAAAAATCCAACTTCTTCATTCTTATGGCTTTTAAATTAGGCTCCTGAGAGCCTTGAGATAAATGGTCTTTTTTCCGTGATAATTTATGAGGGTCATAAATTACGACGATTTTTTTTTCTTTGAGAAATATTTCTTTTCATCCTAATTTTTGTTTCCAATAAACCCTGCTTGGGTTTTTTCACAAAGCCTTGATTTAAAAGGCTGGTTAAATGGATTGTTGTTTACCTCCGACGTGCTTAAATTCAGAGAATCGTTTAAAGTGTAAAAACGTTCATGGAAATAATCTTCAAAGAGAAGTATTTTTTGCTGCTTAATGTTTAGAATAAACCTTCATCTTAAAATAAGTAGTGATTTTAGATGAGTTTGAAGCAAAACAGTTTATTTAGCTTAAAACTATCATTAACGCTTTAAACATTAGGTTTATCACTACTAAATGTTTCAGAATAAAAAGTTTTTTAGAATGTTTTTTTAAAAACAAGACTCTGAATCCTACTGAATAAAAGTTAAGTAAATATATATTTGCTATTTTCTCCATATAAAACAAATTGTATAAACTAAGAAAAACGTCAAGAATAGTATTACATGTGATATTTTGTGATCCTATAGAGCCAAAAGATGATACTTCCATCTTAATTATATCTTCTTTGAGAATTGAGAATAATTATAGAAAACTGTAGACTAGACATATTTGAAAAGTTACCTTTATCTTAAAATAGGTAGTAATGTAGATGAATTTGGAGCAAAATAGTTTATTTAGCGAAGGCTAAGTTAAATATCATTTAGAGATTATAACCTATAAGTATTCATAGTATAATTTATTCTTTGTAATAAAATGCATTATAAATTGTAAGTCTTATAAAAGTAAAAATTAGGTTATTTTAGAATAGGTGGGAAATTATATTTCTCTCATGAGAAAAAATTAAACTACATATTATTTTCCTTGTTTATAAAATGTTTTATGGCACGGTTCTAAATGATGAAATAACTCACATAAACTATAATTTTATTTTTCGATAGAAAGGGATGAAACTTTAAACTAAGAGAACCGTTTAAATTTTCGAGTTTATAAATATTTCATTTTAAATTAGAGCTTTGGGTTTTTTCATTCACAAAATTTAAGAACTTTAATAGCAAAACAAAAGAATCATAAAAATAACATGACGCCACTTTTCCAACCTTCATTGAATGAACAGCATGAATACTCAACTACCCAAATAATCTCAAATAGAACAACATCAAACACGCATTAACACCATCCCCATCCAAAAGTACAAAACCCGTCCCTCAATAAAAACATAATTGGCTCCTTGGCATTTTTCTCCGCAGAAGAGGATGGGAGCGCCGTTAAAGCCACCTCATCATACCTCACTTATCACCCGACACGCATCGGCCCAGTTAATTACAGAGTCTGCTAATTTTGTCCTCGGAATTTATTACGGTCCGGAGATAGGCCACGCTCTTCAATCAAGCTTATTGAGTTAACGGAGCCGTTGTGGAGCTGGAGTTTATGTCAGACAGGTGTACGAACTACGTGCGTCAGTGTTAGTTATGGAAATTTGATTGATACTATCGTTGTTCGAGCTATTATTAACGCTAATTTTTATTTTGATACAGATAATAATTTGCTGCTTTTTTAACGAAAAAAGGGATCTTAAGTTAAAATTTAACAAAGCTTAGAACGCAAAACTAAGTAGTGAAAAGCTACAAACATGTTACGTAACTATGAAATTAAAACGTAATATTCCTATAGAGAAACACCCAGAAAGTGCAAATTTCTCGTAAGTAATGAAGCTTTATTTCTAGGAATATTTGTTTCAATTTGAGGATGAGAATGTGTTGATAAATTATTCAAATCAAATAATTAAATGAACTACTCGCATAACTCATTAAACAATAAGAAACTTTTATGTATTCCATATTTTTAATATTAAAAACTAAACAACCCTTTGACATATATTAGGTATAGAAAAACCTTCTTTAATACCTTACTTCGATGATAATTCACTTAGTTCAACGGTTTCAGTAACCAAAAATACGTAAAACACTTATTAAAGTTTTTAAAGTTTCTGAGTTCTTTAGCAGGAATTTCAAATTAAATAACGTTCGACTTATAAATATAAAAATAAAAACATAACATTTCCATTGCATGCAAATGTCACAAAAGCTACAGAGACAAGAAGCAATACACAGAAAAAAATTAATCCAAACGCCAACTTAACTTATTTACCAACTACTATTCAAATCCAAAGGACGAAAACTCCAATAACCCTTCCTCCAAACCCCTTTCATCCCAAAACAAGCCACATCAACAAAAAACCGAACAATACCCCCAAAGAAAGGCCCTGTAATTACCCCATTTTTACCTTCCCCAGAACCCCGATCACCTCTCTCACTCCATAAACCGCCATCCATCCGACCTCCGCTTTGTAACTGCATAAAATCTGGGTTACCATGGCAACGCACATCTCTGATTGACTGCTACACCGGGATGGCATCGCTCTTGTTGTTTCTGTTGCCGACGATTAGAAGGCTTTATCAGCGCGCCTTTGAAGTAATGGGCAGCCATTGTCCAGGGACAAAAACCTGGCTTTTATCGCTTGCTCCGGATGGGTTGATTTATGACTCGGAATCTGGTGACAGGGGACATTTATATTCGTTCGCGGATGCCGGAATCGGAGGATTATTTAGGAGGGCTGTGAATTATGCAATTGGAAGATTCGGGATGTCTCTTTAAGCAGCGAGTTGTTTCGGAAAATGACATTGATGTTGATGTGTTAGCTGTAACTGGTAAAACGGAAGAAGATTTGATTTATTTATTAGAGGTACGATGAAGCGTTTTATGTATGTTTTATGAGTATATCTTTTGAGAAGGCTGTTGACTTAACAATATCAGAAATCATTCATATCAAATGTCTCTGTTTGAAAAATTAATACTTAGAGTGAGAGATAGGATTTATGCCTTTTTTAATCCCAGTGGTAAACAAGTTTGAGTATATAAAAGTGTCGGATTCACATTACTATGCATTGTATAATGTAGAATAATCGTTTAGTATACGATACACCTTGGGACGCTCCAATTTCAGACGCAATTTTATAGTTATGAAACGTGCTTATAAGTACTAATAAATGATCCAAAAATCTACTCTTCAACGTGTTTTGGAATCTTTGGTGCGTCTGGGTCATTATTTACATCAATTTTCTAGTTTTGCATGATGCAAAGTTACAATCACTTGTAGTTTCAAAAGAATTTTTTTAATAAAAGAGGTTTATTTATGTCATTATAATTATGTTGTGATTAAAATATTGTATCCATTAACATTTTAGAAAAGAAAAAGAAATTTTTTTGCTAAATCTAAAAAGAGTAATTAAGTTTTATATCCAAAGTGTCAAGTGGGGCACCTTGGAACACTCAGGTTTGGGCACCTTGGGACATGTTAAAAGATACCCCAAAACTTTCAAGAGTAAAACATAGGTAATTGTTTTTTATTCAAAAATTAAGTAATTTAAGAATTTAGAGGTTTATAATTTAGAAATTGGTGCAAAAAAGTTTCTGGAAGGAAGCAAAAAAATTAGTGATTTACGTCACACAAAAATGAGAAAATCAGTGAAAAATTTTGAATATAAAATATTATTGATGACCAATTTAAGATTCTTAAGCATATATTTATCATAATTTAAGGTGTTTTTTATTTATTTTTCAAAATAACATATAAGTTTTATGTTATAGAGCATTTTCAATCACATGACTCGGACCTAACAACGGCTTTAGCAACAGAAGATGTTACAGTTTTTTGCCCTACAGAGGTTAACAGTTACAGAAAATGACTGGCCGTGGAATTCTTCTATTGGAATATTTGCAATCACGTGATCCCATACCTAAAAACCGCCTTAGCAACAGATAAACAACGGCCTTAGCAGCAGTTAAAAGCCCTACAGAAGATACACAGTTAAAAGAAAATAACCGGTTGTGACGTCACCTGAAAATACTCTATTATTGGAAGTGTCCCAAGGTGGGCCACTAGGGGGGCACATTGGGACATTAAAAGAGGTTTTTTAAATTTGTTATTATGAATTCCCTAAAAGAGATAATTGGTCGTAAAATTTTTTATTAGATGCGCAAAGGACTATATTTAATATATTAGCAATGTTCGAATAAATACAAGGGTGTAAATAAATTAGAAAAATAATTTAGTAAAAAGTGTCCCAAGGTGCCCCACTCTCCCCTACAATTATTCCATTCATTTCAATCCTTCAAACAATCTTTAAAAGTAGAACAAGATTTTGCAGTCACTAAAACTTATCATTAGAATATTTTGCCAAATAGTAGGTATCTCAATCTCTCACATATGACTTTTTAATTATTTTTATCTTTAAAAACCGGTAGAAATTAGGTTACGACACGAAAAGAAAAGATTCCTGGAAAAAAAACTGGGTTTGGGAAAGATAAAACACCTTAATTTATTTTCAAATTATGGAGAGAAATAAAATAAAAAGTAATATTACAAATTATAAAAAGTAGTAGTTTTCACTCTCGTAAAGTCATTTTGAATGAAAATGCAATTATTGGAAAATCTGATATAAGAACGAAATGATCTTATAACCCAAAGATTTGGTAGCTAAAAACTGTAGATTTCACATTAAGTAAGTAAATTTGATCTACCTTTCTGTCGTCCTCATTACCGACATAAGCACAAATTACTTTAAAAGCAATACATCTACTTGACCTCAAATTCTACACATTGGTTCATCATATCAATTCGAGCACATAAAACTCGAACCAATTCCTTCCCCGACAATTAATTAAAACCATTCCAATTCAATACAGCCGACCAAAAAAAATATCATTTCCCCCTCGAGTACCATTTTTTATCGCAACAGTTCATCCAACAGTCAGTGGGAACTCTGAGATACTCCCCCAAAAAAAACACAGTCAGACCAGAAAAACACAAAAGAAAAGAACTCATTCCAGGATCGCAAACCAACTTCCCCCAAAAGTAATTGCCAGACAGCACCGAGAGAAGCTCGAAAACCGTGGGAGTATAACAGTTTTATCGAAATTGTCCGACGGGTAATAAAGACTAAAAAGTGCGAGGCTGGCACGGCCTTCCATTTTGGCCCCATTTGGAGATTGGAGTGATGGAGGGCCTTTCCCCCTCGATTAAATCGAACGGGCCGTTTTGCAAGGGAAGGGGTTTTTGTCTTCGTCTCCCCTGAATGCAAAGGAGGCAGGAATTTTGGGTTCGCTCTTTGTGAGTTATGTATTTCTTTGAAGGAACTTGGTTTTGACGGTTATAATAAACTTCCTTTGACTGAAATAGGGTCTTGAAAAACGAGTCATCTGTTTTTTCATTACTCTAGTTCAGGTAGCAGACTTGTTCTGCACTTAAGGATATTTTATGTATTGGTATATATTTAAGTTATTTATCTATAATCTACCAAAAATATAGAAGGAATTTTTTTTTACTTTAATTTATAACAAAACTGTTCTTTCAAAGTAGGAAAAGAAACGGTGGAAAGAAAATAACCATACAAAATAAAAGTTTAAATGAAATTTTCTACTTAAACATTAATTAATGTATTAACAATTTCCAAGTAGGAATCTTACCAATAGTGTTCAATCTATCCTTAAAAAACTGTTTTTAAAATAATTTTTCCAAGAGAAATGAGCTAACATAGCATACCTTAACTGTTTTAATATTTAAAACTCACAAATCAAGACATTATTTTTTTTAAAGTGAACTCCAACTATCTTTACTACCATGGAAAAACGCTTTAACATCTTTACATGTTAAATATAGGGGAAGGGAGGGTAAGAGTACGCACAAAAATTATTTTGGGCTATAAAGTCGAGAATTTAAAAGCTAGAGCCTCAAAAGTTTACTGAACGTAAGTTTATACACTCACAAATCAACCTTCAAAAAAAAAGTCGTGGCTTTATCGGAAGTTTGTTAAAAATAAAAAATAAAATGAAAAATTGAATGCGTACTTTTACCCGACGAGTCGGCTAAAAGTACGCTGGACGTGAGACCAAGAGTACGCACCCTGAAATCTTGTCAGAAATCACAAAAAAAATGAACAACTACCTTCGTAATTGGAAGATCCTTTCCTTATCTCACCCCTCTTAAAGTTTAATCCACATTGGAATCAATTTTTTTGAAAATCAATGAAAAATCACACTTTTAATTTTCCAGGATTTTAAAAGAGCTAGTTTTCAGCTTCTGAGGGATTTAAGCTTTAAAAGTTTAATTTAAACACTTATTCATCAATTGTAGCACATAACTCTCATGTAGTAAAGAGTAAAATGAATTATATGATTATCGCTACAAAAATTCCAACTATCTTGTCTGTGCGTACTCTTAGACGCCAATGTATTAATTCTTTAAAAGTCCTTGAATCAACCCTAAAATTCACTGCAGTTAAAATCTAATGATGCCAAGTTGTTCAGAAGGAAGTGTACCTCACATTACTATTCACTTTGAAAGCAATCTTTAGTTCTTTATTTGCAAAAAAATTAAGATTCCTTCGCAGAAAAATTAAATGCTAACTCAAAGAAACCATAGGGGAGACTGGGGACAATAGTAACACGGGGCAATTGTAACACTTCGAATTCCTAGAAAAGTGTAGATGCCAAGCTGCTACAATGATAACAGTGTGTGCAGGGCTTGTAAACAAATAATGTCCGAGAGTGCCAAGACTGGCAGTTGAGGTATAGCAGTGTACTTGAGAAAAGAGTATTTTTCAAGCATAAAAGTAAATTTTTACTTTTGAGTTAAATTCTTTCTCCAGCACTACAGGTATGTAGCACAAAATAACTTTTTTTTACAAAATGAACCTACATTTATCATAGTTATATTCTGTTTACTTTTAAGTTGATATTGTTTTTAGTTTCTTTGAAAACGAGGGTTGAATTAAAAATGGACACATGGGGTCAAATGTAACACTAATTCGGGGACGATTGTAACATGTGAAAATTGACTTTTGAATGCCGAGATCTCGTACAAAGACAACTAAAAGGGGTCAGATTAGTCAGGAAATAATGGAGGCAGCGGCTGCTGAGGTTTGGGAGTCTGGAAAGTCAGTGAGAAGTGTTTGTGAGCACGGTATTTGTTATGGACCGTTATACAGATTCTGTCAGAAAAAATGGAAACCCTAAATTGGGGAATAATTAATTTATAAGTTATCGGTGCTAATTAATTTATAAATTGTCACCAGCAATCACTTGTATCACCTACACAATCTCTTAATAAAAGAGAACCAAATTCACTGCCATCACCACAAATATCAAAATGCTCACCACAAGCTGTTCAGCCAACACCAAAAGTGGTACAAAATCACAATTCAACTATAAAAAAGGAAACTCAAGGAGAAAGAGCCCCATCTGCACCTATAAACCCAGTATAAAAGAGAAGAAGTCTACACAAAAAAGAAATTTAAATATTCAGACTGTGAAACCTCATCAGACGATGAATATTTGGGTGTTGTTTCCATGGACAATTTCAAAAACAATCGCCCCCAGTGAAAAATGGGTTCAGTGTGTTTCGTACAAAATATATTGTTAATAAATTCGTATAATTTCCCGTATTTCTTATGAAAATGTGTAGTGTTACAATTGACCCTTATATGTGTTACAATCGACCCCACTTCAAGGGTCGATTGTAACAATACTCTATGGTATATTTTTTATTTACTATATTGTAATGCATGTTCACAGGACAGTTTTCATAACGCAATTGTAATTGGGATGTTTCAACCTATGTTCATACCAATTTTCATAACTCTAACATAAAAAATGGCTTGGCTGGAGATCAATTTGTAAATTTTGTTACAATTGTCCCCAGTCTCCCCTACTTTACCTAATAAATAAAATACAGAATGTATGAAAATAATAATGACAGTCTGAGATGATAGCTTATGATGCATGTGTCCATGTGATCTTACTTGCTCCCCCCCTTATACTGTTGCCAACAGGGAAAAAAACCGCTGCGTACTTTTACCCGACTGCGCACTCTTACCCTCCTTTCCCCTATCGTTCATGAAATTAAACTTTTTTCGTACCTGTTTAAAGTCTAAGTAAATGAAAAAAATTCTTAATCAGTAAAAGCAAAGCTATCTAGTTCAATTAAAATTAAACAGTACCCGCATTGGCATGAAAAAAAATTAATTGAACAAATTCTAAGACTGACAAGCCTAATCACATTAATTTTCCTAAAATATTCCAAGAAAGTCAAGTCAAGGATGTTTACATTTCCCCAAGAACAAACTTTCTCTTCTTTCAGAGAGTACGTTCCATGTTGGGAATATATGGATAGACATAACTCATAACGTAAACAGTGCTGACATGTTTGCTCTTGTCATAAGTCAGGATAAAGTGACCTCAATGAAGAGAGATGATCAATACCTGATCAGGAAAACACATCTTTGGAAGAGATAATCATTAGATTGTTTCATGTCCTATCTGATTTTTTTTACATTATAAACTTTGAATTGTAAAGTACCTCTTCTACATAATTTTTAGGTTACTATAATTATGTGCTCTTTGATGTATTTAGGTCTGCGTGTTTTATGACACAAATCTACCGTAAAAGATTTTAGTTCGTATAAGAAAAAACTAGCTAGAAACAGCGTGTTCCATTAGTAAAAATAGTTATATGAATTTTGTGAAAGTTGTGTTATCTTCATAGAAATTTATTATTTAGTCTGAAAACCTTTTATGAAACTACTGGTTTATAATATTTTTAAGTAACAAACCATGTTGTGGTTAAGTGACTTTAACAAAATCTTTAAAAAACTTGGATCATTGATATACTTTTCATAGAACTCTAGGTTCAGTTCCGGTATCTGTTCTGCTAAAAATAGCCCAAATATTTTACACGCCAAAACTTCAAAATACATTTTAACACAAATACAAAGTAATACAATAACGCAAACAAATCAACAAATTAAAAATAAAACCTATTTTAATTATAATGCCAAATTTGATGTTTTCATTTATTTACTATAACTACATATTTTAATCGGTTAGATTGCAGTTTTTAGTGATATTTCTATAATATTTGGAATCCAAAACAGCTAGTATCCAAAAAAGTTTTACAATTTTATCAAAATTATAGGATTTGCTGAATACTTAGATCTGATATAAACCAGAGAATCCAGCAAACTTCAGCTTGAACATCTTTTTTTGAAAGTGTAAAAACTATGACGTAAAATGAAACACGTTAAACACTGAATTATTAGCCAAAACTAAAAATAGATAAATTATTTTAAACCAAAAGTTAAAATCAAACTCTATCAAATATTACGTGCTCAAACATTCCTTATGACGAGGAATGAATTATGCATTGGAAATAAATATGTATTACCAGATTATAAACTTACAGTTGTTTTCAGACAGAAAATTGACTTCCTGCTGAAAGTTATTCTTAAGCTTTTTACAAAAAATGACATAAAATTCAGAATGGCATGATAAACTATTATGCATAAATCCAAACGGTGATATTTTCAAGACTTCTTTTCCCAAACTCATCAACCTCTATGAAAAAGTATAGAAAATTAAAAGTAAGTAGATAATTATAGAGAAAATATATTGGCTCGTTGTTTTGCGTACTTCATAGTCGGTAAAATGCTTGGAAAAACTGGATAGCAAACGTAAGTCACTTTTGCGTCAAAATTATAAATGTTTGTAGTTTATTTATTTCCTTTTAAGCTCTGAAAGTCTTACTAAACCAATTTCAATAAATAAGGGTTATTTTCAAAGAAGTGTAAGATAAATAGTAGTTTCGTTTTAAAAGAATATTAAAAAAAACCCAGCCATTTATAAGCGAAATATATAGATTATAACCTGATATTCTACGCACATTTAAGACATTTTCTAAATCCTAGTGAAATTCATCACAAAAACCGTCTCATTTCCTGTTTCAAAGAACGCTGCTTTTTTTATGTCCTTTCTCGGAAAAACAATTCTGAAATAAATTTCCAAGAAATAAAAGCTAAGATTAGGAATATATCTGGGGATCAGAGATAGAAAAAAGCTGAACCCTGAATGTTACTCCCATAACGTCACATGCTTGTAGATGTCGTGACGTCATGATTCGTTTCCATGGCAACTAGCTGAAGGTAAACGCATCGTTAATGGCTAATGGACAGTCTGTAAATTCCGTCTTTTGTTTCAGTGAATAAAGAATGTCAAAATACGCCATTGAATGTGCTAGGACATTTATAGCTCGGTTTTGGCTTCTTAGGTCATACGCCTTTATCGCAAATTTTTTCAGTAATTTTATGGAAGAGAAAGGTAATAATATGCAGCTTTTACGCCTTGGTACTATTCAGTCTTAAATTTTTAATCAGATCAAAGTTCAAATAATTTTTAATAAAATATTACATACATTCTATAAAAATATAAGAATTCAGAAATGTTGTCGGAATGTAGCAATCTTTGAGTAGAAAAATCGTTCAATTTTAGTGTTTTTTCAATTTTTCAATTTGTTGTTCAATTTTAGTGTATTTATAAACGATTATACAGGATTATATTTATTTTTAAATGTTTACTTAATTGGCACTTTTTACGGATCTCATTCATTTGTTTTTTTTTTTTTTAAATAATTATTTTCATCAAAAGAAAAAGGAAGAGTGAAGAAATTCTCCAACTCTATTCTACTGGAAGCCATGTAAAATAAGTTTTTAATGAAAGATAACTTATATCTATCTTCTAAAACTCTACACTAGACTATCATTATTTTTAGTTCTGATAAACTCGTTGCCTTTACAACTAGCAATAACCATTTAAATAAAACTTTGCAGCGCTTTAAGAACTCTACCATAGGGGTTTAAACTAACGACGTATAAGGTTCTGGAAAATCAACGCTGATCGCACTATAATACACTGTACCATAGATGTCTATAAAGTGACATAGTATTTCAGTTTCTCGGCTGAAAAATTACAATTCATTAACAATTATTAGTGTTCGGCAACTAGTGGTCAAAAAGTAGTTAACTACCAACTACTAACTAGTCTGGGAAAATCTAGTTGCAACTAGTAGTTAACTATTTCCCAAAGTAGTTAACTACTAGTTAACTAGTCTATTTAATTTCATAACCTATTTTTTGCCCTAATTCTAACACATCTTTCTTATCTATATCACAAAAAACTTTATGCTTCGCTCAAAACGGTGCTTTATTTCTGGTTATGTTATTTGAGTACTTTACCATGACATTGTGGTTATAAATAGCAGTGTAATTTTTGTATATTTTGATAAAAATTTTAAATATTTTTGAAATTTTAAACAAATTTTTTTTTAAAGTAGTTGAAAATTTGAAAGTAGTTTCAACTAGTAGTTATTAAAAAAAGTAGTTCAACTACTAGTTAAACTAGTTTAAACCAAAAGTAGTTAAACTACTAGTTAACTACTAGTTGATCGGTAGTTAACTACTAGTTGCAACTAGTTCTAGTTAACTAGTGCCGAACACTAACAATTATAATGTAAAGAGCTAACTGGTTCATGTAGCTTTACTTAAAAATCTAAAGATCATGAGCTTTCATGACTGAAATAGTTGAAACCGTTTGTGTAGTTGTAGAATTCAACAGACAATGACAATTCTGAGGAACTTTATCGTCAACATAGTTTCATTTCTGACTCCACCCTTTCCTAAGACACTTTATTCAATTATTGAGCAACAAAAGGAAATCTCTCGCTTTTACCGCCAAAGAAAAAAGTATATAAAAACACCCCCGCATTGAATTTTCCAGAAGTTTCGGAGGTCACTTAGATTAAGTGGTGTAACCCTCCCCAAATCCCTTCCTCAGACGGACTCTTCCCCCAAGAGACCGCAGCACAAGACGTGTTTTATGATGCGCTGGACACCTGCCATCTGGCTCTCAAGGTATACTATGCCCTGCGAAGACGATTTTATTTCCTTCTTTACCCCGTCCCCCGGGATGGGACGGCTCTCTTCCCGGGTAAAGGGAGAGCTTTACCCGGATAGAAAAAAAATAAATGTTTGCTTTTATCTTTCCGGTATGGGTTGAACACACAAGATGTTTTTTTTTTCTTGTTGGAGGTGTTCGGTTCTGGAGAGAGTCTTGGGAAATATCGGGTGAGTTTGTAGAAGCCGGCGAGACGGAACTGTCTGTGTGCTTTGTATTGATTTTGAGTGCTTTTAATGTTTTTTTTTTGGATAGGGATGAAACACTAAATTGGAGTGAAAGTGTGTGAAGAAAGTGGTTGAACTATTCGGAATAGGTTCGGGATGAAGAGACTGGGTCAATATGCAATTTTGTTTGTAGTGTCTTTCTCTCACAAGCTAACAACACGTTACAAGCTAACAAGTATATTTCGTCTTTCAAATTATCTCCCTTTTATTTCAATATTATTTGTATTTCCAGATATCTACTTATTCTCCATACATTTCACTTTTAATGAATTCTTATATTAACCTAACTGTAATTTTAGTTCATCTTTGTAGTAGCTACTATTTTGAATAATGGTGTAGAAAAGTGACACCAGATAAATATATATAAAAACAAATATGATCCATTAAAATCGATAGTGAAAAGCCTCAATAACTGTTTTACACTTCACATACATTTACCTCTTCTTTCACCGAAAATGACGTATCTCTTTTCTTACAAGAACCAACACTAAACTAAGTTGCAATCGTACTCTTTACGCTACATTTATGCCCCGTTAAAGCTTAACACCCCCATCTGATGACACTCCTACGACCATATTCATCACACATTAACCTAACCTAAGGTTAACCTGGAATGAAAACTTCTAATTTGTAGTTGAAAAAGAGAAACAAGTTTTACCAATCAGAGTTGTCGCGAAAGCTTAATTCCAGGTTACCCTTAGGGCATGATGAATACATCCGTTAGACTCTACAACCTTTGGCTCGGCATTAACCCAAAGACTAAAAGACAAGACTATCCAGAAATCCGTGCATGTCTACCTGTTATCGCATCCAGTTAACTCTGGAATCCCTTAACCAATCACCAGATTTGATCATTTAGATCAGGAATTCTCACTAATTCCCGAAACTGCCGTTCGGACTGATTGAGCGTGCCGAGAGACGAGTTCGGGAGATCTCGGCTTCAATCGGAATCTAAAATGAGGCTCCGGAGATTCATATTTCATTGGGAGATCTGGTGTTTGCTTTGAATTTTGATGCAAAGTTTTCATTTGCATTGAGTCAACACCAAATGGTGTTTATCTTTAGGTTAAAAGTTGGGGCTGGGTAGTGAAGATGATTCCCGTTTTAATTTTATGTTGCGGTGGAGCTTAAATTTACATCACAAGAACATTACACTAAGTAAGTTAAGTCTTAATTTATTATTATTCCGATTTTAGAAATGTAGTTCATAAACTTATAAAAATGCTTCTAAAATGGCTTACCTTTCAGAGATTGAATGAAAATTTATTTTTAAATATTTGTTTCTCAGTACTTCTACTACTTTCGGACTTAATCCTGCAACATGCTAACGCAATATTTACAGTTCCTACAAAATATTTATAAAAAAGCTCAAAATTATAGTAATGTTTAACTCCCTTATAGAACAGAAATCCATTCCATTTAAAAAAAAAAAAGTAAAAATAAATGGTAATCCATTTAAACCTTCTTCATTTTAAGAGCACACTAAGTCAGTGGTGAGATATGTTTCTCTAAATCTTTTCCTTGACAGGAGGAATACTATTTCTGCTTAAGCCCCAGAGATATAAAGGTAGTATTTCCTTCAAAACTGAGACTAATAAATATATTAAAGTTTTCTCAGTCTTTAAGTTAAAGTACATTCCTTTAACTATACTTTTAAAGAGGAAGGGGTCTCTTTGCCCTCCTGGATAGAATTGCCAAAATAGTTTATTTCCTCGTACATATTTTAAATTTGAATTGTTTCTTTAAAAAGAGTCTTACTTTCTGGACAATCCATATAAAGAAATAAAATATCTTACTCAATCTGTTTTTTTTTATGATCTACAAAATTCTTATGAAATATATTTGAGTATTAATAAACTGAATACCTCATAATCATGAAAATGAATGTATAAATTTTAATTTAAATATTTTATGGCGAGGCTGTATTTTTATCAGTAAAAATGTTTTAACCTGAAAGGAAAATACTACAATGAGCATGAGTACCGTATTGGATACATTCATAATTTTCTCATAAAAAAGTACCTAACAAATTGTACTTTTATCAAGACTTTGTTTCATTTGATGGGGATTTATTAAATAGATTAAATTTTTGATAGTTATCCTTTCTTCATCACAAATATATCTGATATTTTGATGCATCCTAATGCATCATGATAGTAACCTATTCATGGCAAGACTCCTTTTAACTAATAAAACTGAATCCCCATGAATTACTTTTTATACTGAAACTTGAGAATAGAGCATTTTCAATCCCATGGCTCGGACCTAACAACGGCCTTAGCAACAGAAATGTTACAGTTTTTTGCCCTACAGAGGTTAACAGTTACAGAAAATGACTGGCCTTAATACTTAATACTTAAAAACTTAATACTTAAAAACCGCCTTAGTAACAGATACCTCGTTACCTAGCAACCGCCTTAGCAACAGTTAAAAGCCCTACAAAGGTTAACAGTTAAAAGAAATTAGCTGGTCATGACGTCACCTGAAAACACTCTATTGGGTTTTTTTTTATTTTAGCGCATTCGAAAACATTACAATTAAAAACTAGATAATCCTGTATCTGCAATGCCAAAGCGAAGTTAAACATTATACATAGGTACTTAATATTCAAAACATATTTTTCTTTTAACAAAAAATATTTCCAATAGTTTTCATAAAGTTTTATCAAGATTTTTAATGGTCGCGGATTGGTATAAGGATCTTAATTACATTGAAATTCGTTTAAAATAATGGATAATTTTTACTTTTGTCGTAGTTGAAAAGATCAAAATAAAGAATAGCTATTGCCAATCTTGTTACTCAGGATAGTTTTAGGACTTGTTACTGCTTCGTCAATTTAAATGAACAAGGTATTCTGTCTACCCCCTTCAACACGATACTTAATCATACATTTATGCAAATGTAAAAATACTACTTTCATTTTGTCAAAAGCATCTCTGTTAATATTCGTTTTCAACGAAAGCCTCAATAAATATTTTAATGGATTTTATAGACTTTACTAAAAACTGGTAATTGAAGAATAAAATTTTCCAATTGAGATTGAAATGTAAACTGAAGTTAATTGCTAAGGCTTTTATTCATTAAAAAATTAGAATTTGAAAGCACAACTCGAATAATTGCTGACTCGGTAATAAAAAATATTAAGTAATAAATATTATTATATATTTATTACTAAATATTATTATATATTTATTACTTAATAAAATATATTATTAAGTAATAAATATCTAATATTAAAATATATTATTTCATTAGTAGGTAATATTATTTTAATTAATATAAAAATATTAATTTAAATAATTAGTGATATACACAAAGTCATCTCATGTAGAGTAAGTCACTCGCTGAATTAGTTTCGCTCGTAAAATTAAACTTACTAAAAATTGCCAAATGTTATGAAACAATTAGAATTTAAACTGAACTGACACAGTGTATAGTGTAGTGTATTTCTTATCCATCTTAAATAAATTTAGAAAGCCTACAAAAAGGCTTGAACTTTTAAAGCTTAAGAACTTTTAAATTAACACAGTCAGCCACTCGACAGCTAAATGAGCGATACTCCACGTTATTTTCCTCAACACTCGAATTCCCACAGAAAACTCCCCTCCAAACAGAAATAAATCCCCCTCCAAGTGACACCTCCGATCCCCTCCAGGGCCTGGAAGAATGCCCTGTTGCTTCTGTCCGTTCGTTCCCGGAATTTAATAGCAGGCCCGGAGTTTTGGACACAAGGCCTACACACACAAGAAAACCGATCGATGCAACTTGCAGCTCTCCCTCTTTCTGCTATTTATAGAAACGGGAAAGATTTGAGAAAAGTTTTATTCCTCGTTTTGGAAACGACGACTTGATTCTCTCTCTCCCTCTCTCTGGCGCCCCGGGTTAAGTTAATCTCTGTTAAGCCTGGTGGATTTTTCTCCCGATGGTGGGGCAAATCTCTGTTTGAAAGACATGGTGAGGATATGAGGCTTTAATGCTTGTCAAGCGTATTTATTTGATAATTAGCAAAATTGGGTAAAATAGAAAATTAAAAGTAAGGCTCTCGGACTATAAAGCTTGTCATCCTTGAAAATTGTGGTAATTAACGAATAAAGGTAATAGGAAAGATAAGGTAAGGTTCACAGGCTTTAATGTTTTTCTCCCATGTGAATTGTGGTAATTAGCATATTTTAAAGTCCAGTCCCATAGCGATGCTATTTTATACATTAATTATGAAAAATTAAAGTATGTCTAAAATATTTGTACTGATAATAATGATTTTGCTTCAATCCATATAATATTAATTTAAGTATTTATAAATCGTATTATCAAAGTATCAATTCACTGTGAAAAAATATCCAATGAACCTAATAGTAATAGCAAGGTAGTATTTACCTTAATACCAATCAGGTATATAACATGTGTAAATTTTATAGTAGGTATCCATTTGACCACCAATTAGATCTATGTAAAAATCAAAACCGTCTTGACATTTTTAGGGATTTATGAAGTAAAAAATCGCAGTAAAATATGTTCCTTTTATCTATTTCTCAACACTACAGATATTTTAGCAATAGTGAACGAGATTATGCGAGAGCTATTCGCACAGTTAGAAAAGAAATTTATGAAGAAAAATTGCTTTCCTATTGTAAAACTTCTGCATTTAAGTCTTTTAATCAGAATGGGTGAACTATACGTCATAATTGATAGTACATGAAAACTTTCATATTTGATAAACGCTGCTATAAGTTGTTATTATTAAGGAATTTAATATTTTTTATACATTATAACAGTAAATAAAATTTAAAAGAAAAACTATTTGTAGGACACCATTTGCAAGGGATCAGTTAAAAATAAATCTTTTAATAGTTCAAATGAAAAACACAGCCATAAAATTCCCAACAACTTATCAAATCCCGTGATTTTCCAAATCCATATTTTGCAAATATTTCTTTTATCTTGTTCCTAAATTATACAACAGTCTACCTTTAAATCTAATTAGTATTAACAAATATTCCATTTATAATATAAATTTATTTGACTTATTAACTAATATCTACGACAAAGATCTGTATTTTTCACTTCATTGAAGCATATTTACAATTTAATAAATGTTATCCAGCTTTCAGCCAATTTAATTTATATATTTGTAAAGTAGTTACATTTTTTTATCGTATTTGTTTTTGTATATATTAACTTTTATTTTTACTTCTTTACTTTGCGTTTAATTTTATGTGTATAATATATTCTCTTTCGCCTGAACGGGATATTCTTGGCGCCTACTGATTTTTTTTCTTTGGTATTTGTATATCTTGGTTTTGATATAAATAAATTAATTAAAAATGGGAAAAGAGGGAAAATCTCTTGGGGGAAGGAAAAGGTAATAAAATAAAAATGTATTAATGATCGGTTTGAATATTAAAGCGGTTTTCATTTATTTATTCATTTACTTTTTGCCAAATTTAAGTAGATACAATTAATTTAATGTGGTTTTAATCACATTTTGGAAACTGTGATTAGATAAAAACCAACAAGTTTATCCTTTGATGTTTGACCTTTTAAATAAGGTGACGCAGTGGCGCTAAAAAAGGTATTTTGGATGTAAGAAATAATAAAGAATTCTTTTCCTATACTTACTAAGAATGAAAATATAATATTTTTTAAGTAACAAAAAAAAAAAAACAATTTAATTGTACAGTCGGTAATACTTTTTTCAGTTAATTGTTTTGCAGGATTCTTTACTTATTAGGGTTGATTGAGAAACTTTAAAAAAAAGGTTAAAATTATAAAAAGTTTAAAAAAGAAAACAATGCAAACCTAATTAAAACGTATAAAAAGATATAAGTGGTTTCACTTATTTAAAAAAATACATATAGTTACATTTTAACGAAATTTATTTATTTATTTTAAGTTATTTTTCAACATAAATCAGAAAAAACTTAGTAGTGTAACTATGATACATCACACTTATATACAACGATTTAAAAGAAGAAGAATTTCGTTTAGACAACAATAATTTGGCTCTACTCAAGTAAGTATTCAGATAAATGATTAATGCCCTAACTCTTCCCAATAGGATTATAATGAAGAGACTCCTAAGGTTTCTGCCATCACAATGAGACTTCAACTGTATTGTTACTTGTGTTTTAACATTTCTATGCTATATTTTGTTTATCCAATTAGAAATCGTAGCAATCAAGATAGAAATTCATATGCATTTGTATTTTTAAAGAGGCTTTAAATACTTTTCAAAATGCATTACAAAAAATAATTCATTTAAAACAAAATGTTTCAGAAATTATTTTTACAAACTTCCAAGCCAAGTAAATGGCCTACTGAAATGTTTAATAGTTAAATGTTTTCAACTTTTGTATGATTGTTTATGCCTACATTTTTTAAGATTATATACTTGGTTTTTTTTAACATCTTTTTAGCAAATGAAAATGTAATGCAAATTGTATTATAAATAAGAAGAGTAAGGGTTTAAATAAATGTACGCATTGCGAGAAACAGGGAAGTTTTATCAAGAAGAAAGAAAGAAGAAAAGAAGGAAAGGTACGTATGAGGGTAGTCTATTGGAAGAAACTTATTCCTAATAAACTTAATTTTCATTCTAATCAATGAAGAAGGACTATTTTTTTTTCACATTATAATGATTAAAGGCATTGTTTATGGTCCCTTTTATCATTTAATTTTAAAGGATAATGAAGAGAAATTAATTAAACGGGCTTTGTATAAAATTTATGAGGATAAAACTTTAAAAATATTCAAAAAATATCATCACGTCACAGGTTTTATAAACAAGTTTCTCTATTATCACATATAAAAAGCACAATTAACCAGGGTGAAGATTTTTCGATTGAGTCTTTAATTGTAACTTCTAAAAAATCTTTATTTTGTGTAAAAATATACTTAAGTTTAATCTTGATGAGATAATATTGAAACTCGGTATATTTTCCAAAGTACTTTTGTAGACGTAGAAATATACTATAAAGTCTTAAAAGTATATTTTTAATCACGATTTCTTAACCAAAGCTTCACTCAAACTTTTAACATTTGAACAACTTATATCGAGGTAACACAATGAACAACATAATTCCAGAACACTAAAATTTAATAAGAAAACCAACAATAAAGCAATGAAAGAGAATGCATAAAAAAAAGTAAACATCAAAGGAATATTAATTTGTAAAACAATCATAAGGACGAAAGTCAATGAACCCTGCTCGAGGATTTTCTAAATAACAGAAGAATGAATCCAGAAAAATCTAAATATGCATAACAAGTTTCCCCAGATCAAACGAACCGAAAATGAGAGTGAAATAATTTCATCCAAGGCAGCAGAACATATTGCAGTGTCGGAATGGGAATGCCATGTCCAAATGCAGATCTGAAGTTCAGCCGTCTATTGACTGATCCTCTGAGCAAACATTGCCTTATAGTATTTGACTGTTACAAATATAGCCCTGGTCGTCAGAGCAAACAAAATCCTTTTAGCCTAGTTCTTTTCGGGCCCACTCCGACGTTCTCAAAGGAGATGTCATCTCAAGCCGGGTTCAATGGAGGAGAGAGAGGCACCACATCTTTCTTTCACTTTTTGCGTTTTTCGTTTCTTTAACGGCTTTGGTCCGTGGGGTTTACAAATACGCTTTTAGGGGTAAAAAAGGGATTGAAATGGAGTTATCATGGAGTTGTATAGTAAAGGTATATGTTTTAAGCCCCCATTAAAGTTTGTGTCATGAGTCTTATAAATAAGTTATGTCATTCAAGAAACCTTAATGTTATTTATGCATTAAGCAAATTGTCAGCTCATAGAATGGAAATTTTTTTCAAGAATTACCTGTTACTTTATTTTAATTCCAAAAACTTCAATACTTACTATCATAACAGAAGGTGTGAAAATACTCTTAAGTGTAGGAATAGTACTAATTTAATTCTGTTGTACAAAGCATTAAAATTTTGGTCTAAGGTGATAGTGTTCTTTAGTTCCAAATCTATGGCACGCAGGTTGAATTAAACCTTTTAATTGCTTTTAAATATCCAGAAATTTTTACTAGGCAAAAATATAGAGGGCATTAACTGCTTTAAACTGTTAAAACCTTTTCAAGATATTCAATGTGCATATACTACCGCACAAAAACAGGTTTGTGTGCATTATGAATTCATTCATCCATTCAGCCTATCCAAAGTTTTGAAAACCCTATACCTGCTCGCTAACCACCCTATAGCACAATCCTATCGATACAAACCTTTTCCAATCGACTCGACATAATTACTTTCCGGCTTACATACGCTCTCAACGGCAAAATAAATAAAAAAAAATTAATTCCACTCCACTGGATCGCCCAAGAAGATTCCCAGAACAATTCCTCGCATCAAATTATCCCGTATCCGTTCCGTAATGAAGAAAACAAGCGGGGGGCGCACAACACACGAATCAATATTAACGAGAGACTCGGATTGAAAAAAAAAGGTAAATCCGGAATCCGGGGGGCTTCGCGTGATTGGAAGACGGCTTGTTGGAAATTGAACGGTTCCGTGCTCTGTTCGGGGGGCTTTTTCAGCTTCTTTCGAGACTCTTTTCTCTTGCGTGGGAGTTGTGTGGGTGGGGAAAGAAGTAAACGAGGTGGAGGTAAGGTTTGAGAAGTTTGGAGTGTCTCCGTCTCGTCTTTGGGGGATTTTAAAAAAGAACTAGCGCAATTTTTTAGTCTCGTCTAGGAATGGTATACAAAAACAAAATGGATTGAATACATATCTCCTCTGTATTTATACTCGTGCACAAGACACATTTTAAAAGAGTTAGAGAAATAACTTATATATAATCAAGTTAAATGAATCTGCTAGGTATGTGTTAAATTCCTTAAGCTTTCCCATTAAATATCGCCAAGGTGTTTTTAATATCAAAAATTAGAAATATCGCCAAAAATTGCCATCTAACTAATAAAATTGTAGTTATACCACAAAAATTTGGAGATAATTAAATACTTAGCATTCAAAATAGATGGGCGATATTTCATGGGACAGTTAACGGAATTGAACCCAGTTATCTGCAATAAGATGTAATTTTAGAACTTATAATTAGATGATACAGACATAAGCACAGATAGTTTTTTTTTAATCCTGATATAATTTTCAGATTAATTCAGTGTTTTTAGTGGAAAATCTGAAAAATTACACCTTATGACATCTAATATAGAATTGTATATGTTAAAGAGTTAATGAAAAACAAATCGTCTCAACTCTTAAAGATGTTAATATTTATCCGAAAATTCTTTTCCTATTTCATCATGACACTACAAATACATTATTTGTACCAGAGCAGATGTACTGTAAGTTTTCCGGTAACCAAGAAAAGCAACCAGCTTAAATCAAGGCCTATTTTCTTTTCCTTTACCCCAACAACAATTTTCCGAAAAAACAAAATTATCCAACCAACTCCTGATAAAAACGGCAGACAATCTTTTCTACTTTTCAGATACAACTTCTTAGTATTACAGTCGATACGTGACCCTAACCTCTTTCTCACCTCGCAACTTCATGATAACTCCATAGACACAAAAGTAAAAATAACTCCTTCCAACACAGACCGGTCACGGAAACCCAACTTCATCGCCGAAACTTTACGACAGCGATAAACACAGATTTATTTACGACCCAACGGTAAATTCATCACTGTATTCATACCGGCCGCATGTCATCCATAAAGATGCGGTACCGGGGAAAGCCCTTTCTATCCGGGGCGGCAACTACCTAAATCTTTATTAGGATGACCAGAAATAAACCCCGGCGATTTTGATGCGAAAATCGATGCCCAGTTCGATTCTTTTCTGGATAGTAGTCTAAGGATTTTTTTCTCGAGTCTTTTTCTGGTTGAATCGATTCGGGCCATTTACATTTAAGTGATTCGGAAATCAAATCCTGCTGATTGGGGAGATTGGGTCCTATGGAAATGGAGGGTACGAGCGAGGTGTGGTTTTTATTCCGCCGCTTTCGTGAAGGAATATAATCTTTATTTAATGAACTCCTGAATTGGGGGTTTCTTCTTGTTTCACTGCGGAATTCCCACTCTTGCGTGAGAGGTTTAACTCTTATCTTTACTTCGATCGGGAACAGGGTTTTTTCAGTTAGCGATTTGGTAGTTTTCGTCTTTTAGAGAGGGTTTTTACGGCTCTAAACTTCCTAAGTAACGGTTACTTTTTGGGTTAGTTTTAAGAAATAGATTCTTCTTGATATTCACTCTAATACCCTAATTCAATCTGATTCCATTGAGATGTTTAACTTTTTAACATATTGTAAATCAGTTTTCATAATGTTGCGTACAGTAATTGGCAAGATTTCTTCTGAAAAAAAAAAAAGATACTTCATTTATTTACTTATTATATGACTAAATTTGAGTTTTTTATAGCTAAAAAATATTCATTTTATTGACCTGAAGTCAGTTAAAATATGAATTCCAAAAAGAATTGTCGAGTTTAAGAGTTTAATAGTTATTGATCAGTTCAATAGAAATTAACTGCTGAAATTGTATGCTTAATACTTATTTAAATATACGATAACTTGGCTAATATATTTATGGTTATTAAATTAAAGTAAATCTAGTTAACATGCAATAATCTAATAGCACTGCTAATTTGTTTTGATCTGGGAAAGAAAAAGTACTCAAAAAATTTACTAGGATTTATCTAGTTGAATAAGATTTCAGACAAAGTTTATCCTAGTTAAAAATAAGTTCTCAGGGTTTTTCTTTCTTATTTCTTGTTTTACTTTATAGCTATCTCAAATTCGTTTCTGTTCAACCGTAAAAATATCACCTTTTCAACTTCATCTGCAAACAAAGCGAGAATAATTTTCAGCATTTATTAAACTTTAACGACCACCGCTTGAAAGACATTAATTTCAAGAAATAAAACATTCCAGGGGAAAACTGAAAATTCGAAGCTTTAATGAAACACAAAGAGCAATCCCTTTCTTTATCATCAATGGAAACGAATCTCCGACTTAAAATGGCAGGAGGCATTAAAAGAAGAATGGATTGTTTTCTGACTAACCAGAAAGACTTATATTAAACAGATTAATCTTGAATTCTAAGAATCTAATCTCATTAAAAGGAAGGAAATGAATCTCATTAACCATAAATACTTTCTAGTTATAAAAGGCAAAAAAAAAGTTCTTTTATTCTTTGATGAGTGCGTTTATTATGTTCAAAGGAGCTAGCTCAAAAAGTTTCGGGCAGTCATTTTGCTGAGATGAAGGGGAATCAAATTCTTAACTAACATTAGTTCTTAAATCTAACATACATAGGAAAGCTTTACTGTAAAAGTTCAAAGGATATTCAGGGCAAAAGAGAAAACAAGACGAAACTTAGTAAAAAAAATAGCTAAGAGAGTAATAAATAAATAAAATAAATGAATAAACAACATTGAACAGGAATGGTACTACACGATTTATATGTAATATAAATATAGAATACACCTGAAAACTAATTTGATTAAGCAGGAATATATCGATTAAACTTAAAACAGAAACTAAAAATACTCTTACAGCCATATTCATAGCCATCAGCGTCAGTGTTAAATCCTTGGTCAAAGAAGGATTCCACAAATCAGTGAAAGAGTGTGGCAGGTCATATAAAATTTACATAGAGATATTTTCAAAACATCATAATTTTTATCATAAATAATCAAATATTGTAGGGTCTTTGGATTTTTCATAGCAAATGGTTCTAAGAAGTAAAGATGGTTCTTAAATTATTTTAAATTGACCTATGTGGTCACCAGACTTCGAGTAAGATACCACTGGTTTTAAGTTTGATAATAGTTTCAATAATAGTTATAGAAAAAATGGGAGTTAAATCCATTGTTAAACAGATGTAGAGAAGAGAAAGATACCCACGAAGAGAGATAAAGAAAAACTGGGGAGAAATATAAAATTGAAAACAAGGGAGAAAGACAAATAGATAGAAATATATGACCTGAACATTCCAGTTTTCAAACGTTTAAAGTTCGTGCAACGCCAATGTTAAAGATAACCCATGTCTTGAGTTTTATTCTTTTTTAATTGGGTTATTAGTCAAGTACTTTAACAAAGCTATTTTTGTACGAAGCTTAATTTAAGAATCCATTATTATCTGCTTAGTGGGTAGTAATATATTTTATTCATTCGATATACTCATCAAGAATACTAATTAATTTCGGAAAAAGGTAGGTAGGTAAATCATAATTTTTAGAATAAATTGTTAGAATTTTATTTTTGTAAGATTTATTTTGACTGTCACTGTATTCTTCAAGACAATTAAATCTGTTTCTTATATTTACTAATTACCATATATTAGATTAGTTTCTATTAATTTAATTTCTGATTTTGTTTTGAATTTCTTACGTTTATTAATGTCTCATTTTTTCTTATTTTTAGATAATTTCTTATGTTTTAATAAAAGTTTTAACAAAGTCAACTAATTACTACACAAAATCCACAGTTGGAAATTCTAGGTATTATAAAGTTGATTTTAGTGAAGTTAAAAGCCTTTCAAGAACTACTTTCTCTCTTAAGTTGACTCTTTTCAAATCTTTTTCAACTTATGTGGAAAATGTCTTGCATTTTGGTATAACATTAAGAAATTCAGTTTTTAATCCAATCTCCTCCCATCATCAAACTAGAAAGTTTGCAACCACAGTTAATGGCCTTTTTTAATACCTAAGAATAGTATCCGAAAGAAATTATTTCACAAAAAAAAGCTATCAGAAATTCGATAGAAATGAAAGGAACTTTTAGAGAAAATTCAAGCTCTATATGATTCTTTCCTCGTTCGAAAGTACAGCTTTTATTCCTTCATGGGCGAATGAAATGAGACATACGATACGATCGTTTTATAATGTAGCTATTACGGTTTGATTCCTCATTGGGACATTTTTCCGAAAAATTCCATATTTTTTTTTTTTGTTTTATTCTTTCATGATGTATATTGTTACTAGAAACTTTTAAAGTTTTTATACCCATACGTGATTGAAGAAGAAGAATTTATTTGTCTCAGGTTCAAGCCCGCTGGCAAGTATGGTACTAGTACATAACAAAAGATAATGAAGAAAACTTTTACGTAAAATTACAAAAATAATTAAATGAGACTTTGTTAATAAAGGGTGACACATAGCAATCACAAAGAAATAAACGTTTGAATAAACTTACTAAATAAATAAAATATGAAAAAATGACCATCCGTGATTAGAAAAATTAAGAATTAACACATGCAACTCTATGTTTTCAGAGCTAACTCTTACGAACGAAGTAGAAATACTTTTTCAAGCCGAAAGTAATAATTTCTGTTTTAACTCATTTCTGACGTTTTAATTTGATAAGTACAATCAACGAGGGTCGTCTAGAAAGTAATGCCTCTTCTGTTTTAAGAAAGGAAACGGAAAGTATTTTATACTAACAAAAAAACTATTTGTTATTTTGAACCTTCCTTCACATTTCTAATTAACTGTCACAAAACATCTTTTTACATTTGTTTTGAGCTTTATAATTTTCTATGTTGTATTCTTCTGCCGCAAGTCCTCATTGGGGCAGGTGTCTCTGCATTCAAATTAAAGCAATCGTCTTTCGAAACGTTATGGTTTGTTTTGTTGGAATTCATGCCGTTTGAAAACGGTAACGAACGGTTGGTAACAAATGGCATTGTCATGAAGAGGCACACTTCCTCCAGAAAGCATTTCTAACTTTTTGTCTTGGATCATTCGCCGCAGTTTTCTTAAAGCTAAGAAATAACGATTAACACTAATCGTACTAATTCCAAAAAAAAAAAACCCCGAACGGTCTCAAAAAAAGTAACCTTAATTTGAATGTGACCACCCGCTTTTATGGAATAGCGACAAAAGAGTACATGACTAAAGCCATGAAAATTGACACAAATATTGTGTATAATGATGAGGTATAGAATGAAAAGGTAGGTTCTAAGTAAGCACCCCCAATAGGTTTTTTAAACTAAATAATTATTTTGTGCTTCATTTTTACACCAAAAAACTTGAAAAACGATTACATTATTATCAAACCAAATTAAGTTATGCAAACACAAAATGAAAATGTAAATATTTATACTTTGGATAGGTTACTCCTCGGTTTAAATCTCTAATTTGGGCGCATTTTTTCTCTCAGAAAAAAAGGCTCGACTTTCTTCTCCCAAGAAATAATATTCATCATGGTCGAAGTGTAGCACCACCTCAATATTCCAGCTCCTAACCAAAAACCGGAACTGTTAGAAGATACTCAAGTTCCTTCTCACCTCTACAAACTAGCATCTCCCAAGAATTGCTTCGAACAATAATAAACAAAGATAGCGTTGAAAGTGAAACCATCATACTTGCGTGTCTCCATTTAGGAAATGCATAATTCAAAAGGCCCGGCGAAACGCTTCCATCAAACCGCAATGTGAGCTTTACTTGTGGCAGAAGAATGTTCATTCCACGGCCTTTGTATGAGAGATGAAGTTTCGCTCGTTGGGTGCTTTTATGTCGGTTTTAATTGTGGTTCGTTTGCTCGTTATGAGAATCGCTAATGAAGACTGTTAAGGTGGTGGAGGAAGCTGTTCTGTCATATATTCTTTATTGACTGTACTACATTTGTTTTGTATTACTTTATGAAGAACTTGAGATTATGTTCGTTGGATGAATAAAGCTCTTCGTACTCGTAATTTTGGTTTTCAATTAGTATAAATAAAAAATTAAACGGGGAAGATAGATATGTATTTTCTGAATTATTCCTTAAAATAGGTATACATCCCTACTTACAAAATTTTGCTGAATTAGATTTGCGAAAATTACAAAACTTTACTTTTTCGGAATGCTATTAAGTCAATTGATTTACTTGTAGCCCATTATGCACCAAGCTCTCATTTTGGAAATATTTTTTAAAGATTTATTTTTTTTTCACCATAAGTAAATTATTATTCTAGATCCATGGCTGTAGTTTTTTTTTCTTTCATTATGATGTTAATCTCAAAACACGCAATTTTTGTTCGCTTCGGTTCATATAACGGGTTAGAAGTTAAAATGAAATAAAGTTTGAGTGTTTCTTACACTAGGGACTAGATGAAACATTCTAGCCTTCTTTATTTTCTTAATTTTACCACATCTCTATCGAAAACTCGGTAAAAATAGTTAATAAACAAAACAGCAAAAATATGTAAAATCAATCTTAAAGCTGTTCTTACAAATAAAGATAAAAAAACTTTATTAAGGAACCGAAATGCAGAATAAAAAAAACATAGATATAAGATTTAAAGGTTCCTATATATATTATCAAAACTGTCATACCTTTATTTTTAAAAAATTGTCAATCACATTGTCGAAAAAAATCAATTAAACAAATTGTCGAAAAAAATCAATCAAACAAATTGTCAGAATTTCATCCTAGTCATAGTTTTTAAACTAAAACTAACTAATCCTAATCAACTAACTAATCCTCATAAGCTAAAAATCCTAACCTAATGAGCTAACTAAACTGATAGATCGCATACTACAAGAATACCGTTTTTAAAATTGTAAGTAAGGCTAAGTAAAACGGTCCTTAAGTTAAAAATTAACTGTTAATCATTCGTAGCGAATTTTAATTCAATATTTTGAATTCATTCTACCTAAAATATTTTTCTTATTTCACTCCCTACCAATGAATCTTCCCTCTCCGTACTCACTAATAAATTAACTAAATCCCTTTTTATACATCCTTTGAGAAATGTAACACAATCTGAAGCTGATCCATAAAAATTGATAAAGAAAAAGCATCTCGGATGGCTTCAGACATGTCCATCACAAAATTATTTTTATTTTAAGATGACGCGGACCAACCGCGGTATTTAAATCCCATCTCACATGACCATATTCAGAAAAAAAATAGTCAATTCACTCGATTTCACAAATAAAAGTGAGAATGAATGGCACCTAGGAACACCTGAGCTGCTACAAAAAGAGCACGTGGGTACCTACTACAAGGAACTGGCGCTGTGCCAGCCTAATGATCGTTTCTGTAATTCTATCTTCCTAAGCTATACAGAAAGAACGGGAGAAACAACCTTGCATGCTATCCGCATGACTTGCCCGATACCAATTTTAGATATTCAATACCCTTTGGCATTGACTTTGACGGTGAAGTGTCAAGGCCGGGTTGAGGGAAATGACTGTGGTTGATACGTATTTTTTTATGTTTCAGTTTTTGTGTGCGTTTTGTCATCCCTAACATTTGAAACTTGGGCGCTATCTCAGGTGTTCGAGCGTGTGCTTTCGTAAGGGAGTCTCTCTACATACTGATTTTTTTATATTTTTCTTTCAGATTTTTTTATTATTACCAGTGGACGACTTAATTACTCTCATAACTGGCACAAGAGTGCAGTATGGGTATATATATGTGTAAATATGGTGTATAAATATGTGTATGTTCTTTTTAATACTTCGGAACAAGCTCTTAGTTTTTAAAAATAATTTCTTAATTTCCCATTTTTTAAACCATGAATAGTATAAATTTTACTATTTAAATCCAACTATCAGTCCTTAAAGATGAACCTTAACCAGATGAAAAACTATTAGGGGTGCAAAGGAGCCTCGAAAATTAAAGGAATCGATCTATGGATCAAATAACTTTTCTTGGAAAAGCACAAATATCGTAGTAGAGCAGACGGCAGTTACTTTCACAACTCAACCAGCCTCTACTGACAAAACAGAAAAAGAAAAGTGGAAACAACTATTGTTCGTGGAAACAATGAATTTCTTCTGATAGTCATATCACTTTAACATCTTGGTAACTAAATCCTCCTCAAGGCAAGTATACGAAGAGTAGGATCATCACTCTTTGTGTAACAGATACTTTTTACAAGTAAGAAAAAAGTTATTTGCGTCAAGTATCAAGATTGCTAGACTCTAGCGCACTTCTAGCAAAGAATCTTCTAGGGCGTTTAATTATCTGTAGGGAGAATATTTATCCCAACCCTCTTATAAATCTCTCATGTGTTCTTAACATTTAAAATAATCTCCTGAATGATTTAATAATATTTTTTTGTTCTTGAGAAAAAGACAATTCACGATATTAACAAACATAATAAGGAATTCCCATTCCTTATCTTATGTAAGTTATAAATCGATCTTTAATTTAAATATTAAAATTACTAGAATGAATAATTTATTGCATCACAACCTTAATGTCAAAAAAAAACACACACATTTTCTACAAATTTGATTAACTTGGTGCAAATGTTTTTCGTCTACCTATACAATTATTAATCCTTCTAAAAAACATCATCAATGTGATGTAGAATCAATAACGTTAACCTCAAAACTGTAAGGGGCAACCAAGTTACCCCATTAGGCATTTTATCTTCTCTACACAACTTAAACTGAATTTTTATCGAAAGTTGTCAAAGACCAACTAAAGATTACAGAACTATATTTGAACCGTCAGTTACAAGAAGTCCAAAAACGAAGTTTTGAGAAAATCGAAAAAAAAAACTGTATAAGTAATGAAATTTTTATCCTATAGCCACCAAATTTTTACAGGATATTCACGACACTGTTAGGAATACAGAACAATCATCGAAAAAATTATAACTGTATTTAAAAATGTTTTACAGTTAAAAAAAAGTGGATGGACTTATGCCCTTCTTCAACCTTATGAAATTTCAGCTGAACAAACATCTTAAAAACCAATTAAATTGACATTAAATTATATTTCTGCTTAATTCACAGTACAAAAGTGAAGGATAGTAAAACTAAGACGAGTAAAATTAAAAATTATTATGAAACTGCATCATTAAGGTGCTATCAATGGAGTGAGTGAATATGAATGGAGTCAAACATTGATTGGTTAAAAAAAAGAAACAACGCTTTTAAATTCAAATCAAATTTTATTTAGGATAAGTTTACAGGCCAAAGAATCAGAAAAGAAAGACAAAAATTTCAAATTTAATCAAAAAAATACAATGAATGGACATTGATTTCGCAAATTCAAGGGGCTATATCTGCCGATAGGGGGTAGTTATTTTTTTCCTCTTTACACTCATGTGTAGAGCGAAGCTTGGAGATTTTCTTTTGCGCACAAAAAGTCAATTTTCCATTCTTGGACTTATTCCCTTCTTCTAAC
Source organism: Tetragnatha montana (assembly GCA_963680715.1). Taxonomy (NCBI): domain Eukaryota; kingdom Metazoa; phylum Arthropoda; class Arachnida; order Araneae; family Tetragnathidae; genus Tetragnatha; species Tetragnatha montana. The sequence continues at coordinate 28,443,518 of OY796677.1, forward strand.
TGACGATTCATTTGTTTGACATTGAGATGACAAAATGCCAAATGCATTAGCCTGGCCAGAAAAATGCATGGAGGAAGTCCATAAAATCTTGCCAAATGTAATGATTCCAGCAGAAATCAATGAAAATCCCCCCCACGCTATAAATTTCCGCACCACTTGCACCATTCATGTTACAGCATGTGTATTGTGTAACCGTAAAACTACAAGCTCCTCACAAACTAACTAAGCCAACGGGGATTATTCCGACAGCCATATATAGGATTCTATTCAGGTGGTCAGAACAGTCGCATAACTCAGTATAAGTTAAGCGCTGGGCCTCATACATTATTCCATCATTCTAGAGACTTCCTAGTAGATGGAAAGATGAGACACGAATAAAGGGAAAGATTTGGTTATCTCATCGTACATGTATTATCTTCTGACAGACTGATACCTCCCAAATCTCGAGAAATGACAAGATTCATCTCATGTTTAGATCATTCAGATAACGAAAATGTCAAAGAATAATTTCTTTTCCTCACAAACCAAGATAATCTGCAGTGAAAAATCAGTAATGATAGGAATGATTAACTCTAATTGATTTCCTCATTAGTCTTATCGTTTCCCCAATTATAATAAAATCGAAAAGACAGTATAAAACTAATGAATTTCATTAAGAGATTGCTTTTACTTATTTATTTATGAGATTTTAAAAGGGCCTCGAAATATTTCATTCAAATACATATCTTTATGTACTTGCCAGTGGAGATTTTGAAGAGCTCCCCGTGTATGAATATGGCAGAAAGATTTTAAAATCTACACTCCCCAAGAGTCGGGCTCTATTCATGCTTCGCTTAATCATGTTTTAATTTCGATAAATTTTACCTTGGTTTTTCTAAACCTTTTCTGTTAATATATTTTTTGGACATCCAGGGACTCTCATATCTATGTTTTAGAGCATTGCGGGGATTGAAATCAACGCTACTTTCCATACTGGGATTTACTGTTATAAATTGTAAAATTGTAGTTAGTAAATTCACAATACTAAAAATCTTTATTTGTGAAATTTAATTACAATAAATTTACGTCATTTATACTTGACGATTTTTCCATTTTTAAATTTCCCCCAAAATAATATTAAGGATAAAAAAAAAAACTTTCAATATGCTTTATGATATATTTGAAATTTTCAAAAATATACTTTCTAATATAATATAAAGTATACTTAGATGTTATACTATACTATTAGATGTTATACTATACTATTAGATGTTATACTATACTATTAGATGTTATACTATACTATTAGATGTTATACTATACTATTAGATGTTATACTATACTATTAGATGTTATTATATTAGATGTTATACTATACTATTAGATGTTATTATATTAGATGTTATACTATACTATTAGATGTTATACTATACTATTAGATGTTATACTATACTATTAGATGTTATTATATTAGATGTTATGTATACAGATGTTATTATATTAGATGTTATGTATACAGATGTTATACTAATTTCTTACTTATTCTTCTCTTTTACAAACCGTGAAAAGTATTACTCCTACTACATACAATAAAGTTAATTATACTTTCCAAAAGAGTTATCTCATAAAAAAAACTTAAAAGTTTTTAATGGAAATTAGTTTGATTAAATTAATGCTATTTTAAAATTTGTTTCTAATTTTCCAAATAAAATATGTGAATAGAAATCAATTCTAGAGGCTATTTAATTTAAGAAATATTCCTTTCGATTAGTAGAAACTTTACAACAACAAAATATTCAAATAAAATTGTTTGAAAAAAGGGTACATATTAGAGAGATGTGTAGAAATGGTCTCTTTTAATAAGTATATAAATATATTTTAGGAAACTTTTTATAATGTGACGCACTATATTTTTTAAAATTTTATTTATGTTTGTTACTCCTACTTCTTTTGGAAAAAGTGTTAAGTCTTCGATCCAAGACATTTACAGCCATATTCATAGCCATCAGCGTCGAAGTTAACCAGCGGTTAAAGGAAGAAAAAGTAGCTTTCCGTTGACTCTGATTGGTGGAATTCTTCTTTGATCGAGGATTTAGCACTGACGCTGATGGCTGTGAATATGGCTGTTAGACTTCATTGAGACAAAATAATGTAAAAAGTAAAAAAATAGTAAACATAAAAGAGCGAAGGATGCAAGTTTCTCATACAATGAAAAAATTGAAAGAATAGCATTCAAACCTGTTCTTTAAACTTACACAGCGGGGTGCTCTCAAACTTAGTTGGAAAAATATTTTCTGGTAGCATAAATTAATTTATACTGTTCGAAATTTTAAATTCTTCGAAACTGATTAAGTGTTTTAGAAAAGATAATTTTCATGTGTTATAAAAAGAAATTAACAAGTCTTACTTATTCTACTTTTATATTTAGAAAGCTTTTTAAGTCTATTTTTCAATTAGAAGTACTGAAAAAAAAATTGTAACTAATTTGAAAAGTCATTTTTTTTTTTTGCGGAATTTATTTTTTAAAAGCTAAATATAGCAAAGTTTTTATAATTTTCGAATTATGTATTTATACAATTTTTTCAATTTATGCTTTTAATTTTGTTTTAAAAAATCATTTTAAAATTACATTAATGTCTTACAATCAAAAAACTTAAATTATTTAAAAAATTAAATTGATATTGACACGACATTTAGCAAGATATCAAGATCATTGAAAGTTTATTAATAATTTTAAAAACAGATTTCGCGCACCCTGTTACTAAAAGCAAGTAGACAAGCTATTTTTACTTTAGTTACCGAAGGCGAGATCTGTACTCCTCTGGTGCTTCTTTATTGCTATTAAGTTTCATTCTGTTTGTTTGTAATCTGTCTGTCTTTTTTCTGTGATTTTTTGAGCTTATCTGTTTTGACTACAAAGTTTTTATGCCTTTTTTTCTTGCATGTTCAATAAATTTGATTCAATTATATTTTTAAAAAAAATGAATCATCTATTCTTTAAAACAGTGCATACTTCAAAAGAAAGAAAAAAAGAAATTGGTATAGGTATTATTTTGATAGGTATAAACCGACTCCTGGAAGTAATAGACTGGGAAAAAATACATTGCACTCCCCAAAACGATTCTATACAAAAACAAAAAGCGTTAAACAAATACACACCTTTGAAATAAAACTAAAATCCTCTTTGAATGTAAAAAATTTTCAGACAGATCCAAAATAAAAAGGGTATTCAATTCACTCTACAACCTCAATATCTTACCAACTAAAAATCGCAATAGGGAGAAGAGAGGTAAAAATCTCCCTCCTAAAAAAGATTCCAAACATCCATCACTCAAAGAAAGTCCCCTATCAAAACTGTAACTGTTAGTGAACGAATAGATAACATTTCTCCCACAACGCAAGGAATGAAATCACTCACTGTTCTCATTCTAAATCGTATCCTCCATCAATCTCTTCCCTGCAAAAAAAAACTCTTTTGAAAGTGACAAAATCGCAAAAAGGATCTAACACCTCGGTTCTCCGCCGGGGGTAGGCAGGGACAAAAAAAATTTTAGTTTAAAATCAAGTTTGATATCACAAAGCATTTATAATCTAAAAAATCTGGGCTAAGATTCCATAATCGGGAACCATCGCCAACTTGGCGATATTTTTTAATAACTCTTTTCAATAATTTTTTTAATAAAATATTTTTAATAATAAATATATATTTAATAATAATATTTTATAATAATTTTTAATAATTTTTTAATAACGCCAAGTTTGGCGACTTTCCTTGGCGATGGTTCCCGATTACGGAACATTAACCAAAATCTGGAAAAGGAAATTATCCTATATTTTCATTTTTCCTGAATTTAATTAGAGGGTGCACGAGGCAACCTTTTTCGCATTCCTTTTTTGAAAATTCTGTTGAGAGAGCGAAACTTCCTGCTGAAATGAGAGAAGTTATTTGAAATTGTAGAGGAAAAAAATTCTGTTGCGAGTCAAAGGGACAGTTTGACACAGATGTCACCCAAGTGTCCCAGGTGTCCAAAAATAAAATGAAATAGAAAAAAAAACACTATTTTTGGAGTGAAATTTTCAAACATTTTCTGGGGGAGTGCCCCCACACCTCCCTAACATAAAATTAAGGATTTAAAATCAAAATTTGCGTATTTAATTAGACAAGCTCCTACAAATCCTTATTTAACATTCCACAACAGACTACATAGTAACTATTATATGTGTGTAAAAACCTGATAGACCTGATAGCCTCTATCCACCTATCTAGATATAAAAACAAACCGAAGAATCGCATTTAAATAATGTGAGTACATGTCATTATGAAATAATTAATTTTATCGACAAAATCGTGAGTGGTATCCTCTCACATTACATACAGCCTTGGGGGGCAGTCGCAAAAAAAGTTTAAAACTAATGATCTAACATAGATCACACCAAATTTCCCACCAAAAAGGCACTATACTCAAAAGACGGTGGCACAACAGGGAAGAGAAACAAAAACTTTCTTGGGGAGAAAATCAAGGTAAGAGAGTTAAGAGATAGAAAACTCAATGTCGGTCGTCGACCCAAACCACATTTTTTAATAAATTCATCCCTACTTTGTAAAAATACTCTCATATCAAACTTAAAAGTAACGAGCAATGTACCTAAAATTAAACATTTACCCTACCCTTAAAATTCCCTTAAAAAAAGGCACTATGAAAATACCATCGCAGAACAGATAGAAAGTAAAATGAAAACTTCAGGAAAATAAAACATGTAGACACAAACCATACTTTCTAAAAATCCCTTCTCTACTCAATAAAAAAAACTCTCCAGACAAAGGTGAAAGTAATGAACAACACCTAACACATTCCAAAAGAAAAGAAGACACAGCCAAAACCACAACAGAGAGGAACAACGAAAAACTCAACGAGCTAAAATGAAGGAACGAGGGGGGTACTCACTCTTGTCGGCCCATATCGTGAAGCAGACCCCGGTGGCGATGAGGGTGAGAACGAGCCTCCGGACTGCGGGGGCCATGTCGGCGGCGAGGGCCTCGGACCCTGCTGTGGGAGAGGAGAGCACCTGAGAGCCGCCGGAGTCCGGGGGCGCACGCTCACTGGACGCGCGCCGACGGGGATTGTGGGAAGTCCGGCCGACGCTCGGAGCGACGTACCTGGAAATGTTTCTCGCTCTCTCTTTTCTCACTTTCTCTATTAGAGCAAACAGAAAAGTTTTGCAACCCATAACTTAACTAGAAACGCTACATTTCTTCTTTCAGCAAAACGGCAATATTTTTGGTTTGGAATTTCCCTATCAACGAATTAGATCGATTTGCTCGATACTACCTGTCGGTGTACCAGACGATTTTCAAATGCATATATGATTTTTGGACACACCTACCATAACCCAGATTTCGATCTTTAAAGATAACATAAACATCATTGCTAAAAAATACTTCTATAAACGTATTTTTTTGCAGTTTTTCGGAAACTATTTGAAAATATCCTAATTATATCGTATTAAAAATATGTGATTGAATTTTCCTTCTTTCATCCCAGTATCAGTTTCATCCCCCATTCATTAGGTAAAAAAGATTAAAAGATAAATACGGATCACACACGTTTTATATTCATACTAGATTTCCAGGTAGACAAAGTGAATTGAATCCTAATACCTTCTCTCAGTGTTGTCTACCGAAACCTGTTATATTGGAATTGATCGATACTAGGGAGAAATGACCTAATGCGGAATACAATTTATGTTAGTTAAATTTAATTCAATTACTTCCTTTATAGACGAGTTCAACTGTTTGACGTCACAAAGCGGTGGAAAACTTTCCGCCTATGTATTTCGAATCGGAATTACGATTTATATTCAATGATATGGAATATACAAAGGGCGGTGGTCTACTTCCGGTATGTTTTTCTTCAGTAATTTGTAAATAGCTAATAAATATTTTCTGGGTTTTTTTTGTATTTTTTTTTAAGTGTCGATTTGTTTTTTGAATTTTATCACAAGTTATTTCTACCTACAAAAGTTTGAGCCCATCTGCAATGTTTCCAACAAAATATTGCAAGTTACATTTTCCTATGTCTTTTACATTTTATAAGCCGTAAATTAGCAATTATTCTGGGGGAAAGAGAGCCTTTACTCTAAAATTTAGAGTTTTGTGGGATAATATTATTTTCCATTGGCCTTCGACTTTTTTACTATGTTCCATACTAAATGATGCCGTTTTACTGAATTTCCATAAAAAATTTTATGTAATTTAATTTTTACTATCCATAATAAGTATATATTAAAACTTGAGTTTTATTTCATTTTAGGAAGATCCATTTTTAGATTTCTAAGAAACACTCGAAAACAAGCTTTATCTCCTTGATACAGCACTGAAATATTTGTTTTCATTCTCAAAACCGGTTATTTTTCCTTAATATTTTGATTTACGCGAATAGGTTATTTTTATTTTAAGCGTAACCAAGTTAACTTTGTGGTCAGAGAACCTTCATATTATCTCTATTGTAAACTAAACGCTTAGACAACACAATTTTTTTTAACAAAATATAGTTGTCTGAACACTCTACCTAACGTATCACGTACAGGCGCTCCATTTTAAACAGAGCACGTAGATGTTTAGTAAGTAAATATTTTATCCCCTTGCGTATACAAAACTTCAGAACATAAAGCTATTATAAAATTCCCTTATACTTTTTCATTCCGTTTTTTAGGAATATAGTGTATACTAAATGCTTTAATATAAGTTGAAACTCGAGACACAAGACTTACTTTTTTTTACGTTGATCAGTTTCTTTTGATAAAATAATCATTCTAGTAGACTTTCCATTTCCTTAACCCTTTCCGTCCAAGCCGCCCCAAATTTACTATAGAATTCAATGCCAATATCGGGCGTTCTAGGATTAAAATAAGGGTTAAAAATCAAAATACTCTTTGTAGATAAATAAAATTTCAAGTTAAATGTGTGTTTTAATGTTTATTAAAAATTTAAATTTACTATACAAACATCTTTAACAAAAATTCTGAAAAAAAAAATCCATCAAAACGTTGAAGAGGCAAACGATTTTTTAAATTTCTTTTTAAGAGCCATTGCCACAAAAATATTTTTTTTTTTTTTTAATTTTTTAAGTGTGTAAGCTTTTTTACTTTACTGAATATTTTCGGTTTAAAAACTTTTTTGAAATTACAATGAACTTTTTTCTTCGATTTAAAAACAAACTAAACAAATCGTTTTCATCCTACTAAAAATCTATTTTTCAAAGCTTCAGAAAAGTGATCTAAAAATTGCACTCATCTAGTTTCATAAAATGTTGACTTCTAATTGAGATTGATGTTACCATCAGGTGTTTACAAGAAAATGACTTCTTCGAGCATAACTTTAATTAATACATAGATACATAGTTATACATAGATAGATACATAGTTATTTGGTTAATTTCCATTTTCTTCGACAAACGTAAAAATTCACTTTTAAATGAAAATAATCTTTTTTTAACAAAAAATACCTGGATACAGCAGAGAAGAACTAATCAGTAAGTACTGGAACATTTTCGTTCTACTACACTTTACGAAAAGGTAAGAAACTGACAAAACATTGAAGTTAGAACAGTTATCTTTTAGTATAGGTATAATGGTAAACAAATTGTGTTCGAAGATTATATACTTGAATCTGTCAAGAAGAATTTTTTGTATCCTTCTTCGTTTTCATCTTTATCAGGATTGATTACTTCTCTTTCATTTATAATAGCTTTTACTTAACCAGTATCAGAGCCATATCAAATTTTCTTAAATAAATTTTCTGTGACACTTTCTTATGGGTGATCAGTAATTAAATTTCATGCCTCATAAAAGTCATTCATAATAATGGATTAAAGAATGAAAGTTCATGAACTGAGGCAATCCACCCTTTCTAAAGAAGAAACTACTCGTGTTCCAATTGATTTTGTTTTAGTTCATATTAAAAGTATCATTTATGCTCTATATTTCTGAAACAGATTGATATTATCAATTTTTTAGTGTTCGGCACTAGTTAACTAGAACTAGTTGCAACTAGTAGTTAACTACCGATCAACTAGTAGTTAACTAGTAGTTTAACTACTTTTGGTTTAAACTAGTTTAACTAGTAGTTGAACTACTTTTTTTAATAACTACTAGTTGAAACTACTTTCAAATTTTCAAGTACTTTAAAAAAATTTTGTTTAAAATTTTTATCAAAATATACAAAAATTACACTGCTATTTTTCTACAATGTCATGGTAGAGTACTCAAATACCATAACCAGAAATAAAGCACCGTTTTGAGGATTTGAGCGAAGCATAAAGTTTTTTGTGATATAGATAAGAAAGATGTATTAGAATTTGGGCAAAAAATAGGTTATGAAATTAAATAGACTAGTTAACTACTTTGGGAAATAGTTAACTACTAGTTGCAACTAGTCCCAGGAAAAAATAGTTAACTACTAGTTGCAACTAGATTTTCCCAGACTAGTTAGTAGTTGGTAGTTAACTACTTTTTGACCACTAGTTGCCGAACACTACAATTTTTACATAAAGTCTAGGTATGTTATTGGAGTTTTGGATTTGAACTAGATTTAAACTAAATTTAGAAGAAAAATACTCATCACGTGTCACGAACTGTACCTTATAATCAAAATATTAAGCTTTATCGGATTCACCTTTTTTGGATAAAATTCAATAAGACTAATATATAAAAACTACAATACTAAAAATATTACACAGATCATTTTTATGTGAAATGGGCTCAATAGAATTTCACAATTATTTTGTTACAATTATGAAATTAAAAAACCTATATTTTTACTTATGTGTGAAAAGTTATACTTCCTCATACAGTTAGAGATGAAGATAAAATACTTTGTGTAAAGAATTATGTTATATGTATTTGTTTGAATTCAAAACAAACTTAAGAGTGCCTAACAAATACGTAGAAAATCAATCTATTTTTTGCAAAGTTGTAATTATTTTGTTCTTTAATTAATTAAAGTGAATTGAAATTAGCGTGAATAGATAATTGAAACTTGAAAAATTGTGTTTGAGCTTCTTAATATTTAAAAATCTGTGAATGATGATGACCATTGATTTAATGATAATATATGAGATAACGATGAGCACAGTAATAACTCATCATTTACACTTAAGTTTTACATAAACAGGTTATTCCAAGAAACTGAGTTGGAGGTTACAGTAATATTGGATTATAATATAAAAAACAATACCAACTATACATTATAATATTCATTACAAAAGTAATATTTATAGACCCTGTAGAAGTATAAAACATGAAATAAAGTCTTTTAAAAACTTTTAATGACATAAAGAGCAATATTTATGATAATTATAAGTATGATGATAATAATGAAAGATTTGAAAGTACAATAGTACCGATACAAAAGTAATATTTGCGGCCCCTTTATAATAAATTGTGAGGCACTTATAACACAAACTCGTCGTTTTAATTGCAGGGAACTCCGCCCAGCACCTGACGTTATTTCCAAATAACGTCGTTTTCATTGTAATCATCAACTTATCTTCATCGTCGGTGTTGGTTATTGTAATCCCTGGATCCAGAGGCTTGTTTAAGTGGATCTGAGATTTCGAACTGGGCAATTAGAAACAAGCCAATCTCAACAAAGCAATTAAGGTAATTGGCGCGTTGGGATAATAGACTTGGTTTACATGGTAGTTTGTGTGTAGAGCTCAAGATAATGTTGTTTAAATGTTTAAGAATTAAATTTCTTAAAGCTTAAAGGTTTTAAGTATCAAGTTTGGGTAGAATTCGTTAATTACGCTGTGTTGATGAAAAGGAGAGAATAGTTGGAAGAAATTAGAAAAATTTTCTCATCATTCTCTAAATTTGATTTTACAGTGAAATTTTTCATGTTTTAATAGTTTACCGGAGAACCATCTAGTTAACGAAATAATTACTTCGAGAATTCCTTTATTTGAAAAAAATGTATTTGATATTTTTTGTTTCACGATTCTTTTCATTTACAAGCTCCATTTCTTCCTTAAAATACATGCATGTAAAACATCAAAAGGAGATTTTAACGGTTATAAGTAGAGTAACCGAAAACATAATTGACAAAACAAAAGTGAGAGTTTTAGCTCCAAACAAAAAGAATTTAAAGTTTGAATTAAATTAAAATTTGTAAACACAAACTTATATTTTCAAATATTTCATAAGAGCCGAAAAATTCGGGGGGGGGGAAGGAATATATTTATATTAGTGAAATTTGTTATTTTATTTTAAAATCTTATTCCATATTTTTAAATGTCTACCCCTACATTAACATCTGTCATTAGAGTAAATAATCACAATAAATTATAAGTTTCGAATAAATAAATAACAGATTTGTATGTATGTACATAAATTTTAATTTGTGATTACTACATAAACAAGTGAAAAATGTATTTTTAATTTTGTTTTAACCCCATACGTTTGATAAACATTCAGATTTTGTTTTTATATTTTTAATGACACAAATTTAAATCATATTAATCTAGGAATATATTAATTTTCTGTAAGCAATAGACTCTAACCGGTTGTTTAAAACAAAACCTTAAGAATTAAACTAATAAATTTTGGAGACGCATTTTGGAGAAATAAATGTCCTTAATTCATATCCTTAGTTAAACTTTCAATAAAATCACCCAACTTTGATGTTAAAACTGAAGAAACCCATTTCTTTAATAAAAAAAAGAGGCGAATACAGAGCGTTGTTCTCTAGTTTTTGAATGGTTGCTTAGGGAACTACAGCCAAGCGAACTATTAAGGAATCCTATTCTCAGATTTCTATTATCAGGGAAACCTGATATAGGTTTCTTTTCAAACAAAGCACCAAGTTTCTTTTAATAAGTTCGCCAGGGAATTTCCACGACCATAAGAATAGGAAGCCAAAGAAACGAGCTGGTGAAAGAGAAAATGCTGTTTGCTAGGAAAGTTTATTTCTACTTTGCATTTTGAAGACAGTGAAGCATAAAGAAAATTGGGCAACACGTATGTATTAAATTTATAAATTTAATTTTAAATCTTTCTATTTTTTACTAGGATTTTATCCAATTAATAAGTTTCTGATAATCAGATTTTACTTAAAAATTACAGATTACTCTTAAATGGAAAAGGAGATATGTGAAGTTTGTTGGTTTAATTTGTTTTAAGAAATAATCTCTGCCTCTTTACAAACTAAACTTGAATTAATTTTGTTGGATTAAACACATAACATTAAAATGCCCTGATAAACTATTGATAACATTAATGAAATGACACTAAGATTATTTACGTATTTAAAAATTTTAGTTTTTGAAGGGAAGCATCTTTCCAGCGTAAAATCCAAGACGGCATATAATCCCCTATAAATGGATTTTTCAAGAGCAGAAAGTATTTTAACACATATTTTATTTTATATAAATTTTTAATGTATTATTTACAAATGTAAACATTGTGGAAAATTGAGTTCAAAATTTCTTGACATGGCAACCTTTCTCTATATTTTTTTTTAAATAACTGAAAACCATAGATTCCCTGATCAAAAGATTAGGCAATGTGCACAGGAGACATTTTTATTGGAGGATTTTTGTAGTTTATCCATTGCACACTAATATAACTACTTTTTTCGTTACATTCGAACCTTGGACTCTATTCTAACCTCTAGTCCAACACACCTGAAAATGAAGCATTGTATTTCATATATTTATATGTTACTTAAATGAATAACATTTTGAGATTATTTATTAAACTACTTTTGGCGAAAGCCTTGATTTAATTAGCATTTTAAACCTAGTGGCTGCCGGAAATCAATTAAGTAGTACATTATTTATATTACACAATGCAAAAGGCACTCTTTTGTTATAAAAACAAATAATTAAAATTAATTTATCTTTAAAACTAAACAGGGGAATAATGAAAGGAAAATCCACTTCGATTAGAAAAAAACTCACCAAAATGTCACTCTAACAAAAAAAAACCCTGAAAATCACTCGCTTTCTTTCCCGAACGACTTAAAATAACATCAAAACGAGTTCATTCCTCAAGACTCAATTAGTAACTTCAGGTATTACATAGATGCACTCAGAGGAATCGCGAGAATTTCCTGACAGCAATTTACTCCAAATTACATTACTCTTCCAACGCTTCGAGTTAATGCAGAATGAATAGTTAATTGGCAGGGTTCTTTGATTTTCTGAGAATGCCGCGAACGAAAAGTTTAATTTTTCTTCGAGATTCCGCTAACGAAATTTCTTAACTTCTCGACAAGATGCTTTCCTTAATTTAAAAGCCGAAGTTGCCAAATTCACGCCTTTTCCGAAGGATGTGACGTCTTTAATTGTTTAGAACTAATCGACCAATCTACAGTTCTTTCATTGAAGATATCTTTTTCTGCGATTAAAATGTATTTACTTTACTCCATACCTATGCATTAATTTGAAGTGAAAAGATTTTGGATGTTTTAATTGTACAGAAGCACCTATTAGATTAATACTCTTATTATTTTTTCAATATCGAATTAAATCTAAACCTTTAAAATCTATTTCAGGGTTAACATATTGAGCAACATAAATGAAGACTATAGCAACATGTTCAAATTTAGCTATAAACACTGTAAGACGTAGTTTCTAGAATTAATTTGCTTATGAATCATCTCAATAGATTTGGGAGATAGACAGAATACTCAGAATAGCATATCTTTATCCTAATATTTTTCAAATTAGATTTAGTAAATACGTTTAGTTTCACCAATTCAATTTAGTAATAATTTAAAATCAGTAATCTCTGAGTTGTCATCATTTAGATATTTAATTAATTAAATCTTCGAATGGAGTCGTCTTGACTGCTTTGATCGGGATTTTAGCACTTTTCTTATTTTTTACATACTTAATTGCTCTATGAATATATAACTATTACATAACTTCTTAATAAAATTAATTTAGTACTTTTGAATTCATAAACTACTAGAGTTATCACAGCACAAAGAATAAGAAAAAAGGCAAATTAATTTAAACTTCAAATTAAATTTAATAAAATATTATGAATGGACATCCATTTCGCCAGATTCAAAGGGATATATTTGCTTATAGAGCGTAGTTATTTTTTCTCTCTTTCCATTAATGTGTAGAGTACAAAAAATAAAGTTGCCATTTTTTTGGACTTATTCCCTTTTTTAAACTGACGATTCAATTTAGAATGAAGTTGAGTTACTTCGAAAAAGCGGGAACAAAAGTGATATCAGGACTTTTATCCCACGTCACAATTTCGAGCTACTATATGACCTTACCAGTCTAGTTAGCCCTATCAGTCTAGTTGGCCATGCTCAAAACCCACACAGTTCCATTCCTAACCCATTTCCATCTTAACCATATCCAGAACTGCAGTTGGCATCTGCACTTTCGTCTCCCGAGGCAACGTTTCGAGGGTGGTAATTAACAGGATAATCCCATTCCCGAAACGGGAGCTCCGATTCGCCGAGCAAATCGAGTTGATCGAACTGAAAAAGCGATGGAGTGGGTGGTGATTACGAATTTGAGATGCGATCGGTGGAACACCGTAAGTGAATTTGCTGGAACCTTTCGATATGTTTGGTGCGAAAAGTGGATAACCAACACTGTTTGGGATTCTTTCGGAAAAAGAGTCGAGTTGAGTTGAGTTTGGGTGGATGTAATTCCTAATTTTGATATTTGTCTCGTTTTAGTAGCAGTTATTGGTTATTGGTCTCTCGGATAGTCATTTCAAAAAAAATATTCATAGTTTTGTTTAAACAAGCATAAAGCAATTCGGTATTTTTAAACATGGAATTACTTTTTATAAACTTATGAAATCTGGGGCTCTGCAACTCAAACTTTAAATTGAAATTTTTGATGTGTATCGTATGTGTAATTTTTTAAGGATTTTTTTATATTTTTTAATTAATCAAAATAATATTCCTCTCTTGTTTGGTGATAAGGTGAAAATTCCAAGAAAAACATTTCACCTATTTGAACCCTTTTTCGGGGGTATCTATTCTTTCTGACAAAGATACCGCTTAGATTTGTTTTATTTCATTGGTTGCAAACCATATAATAGTATGAAAAGTAAAATTTTAAAAATATAAATCTTAATTCTTAACTTAACTTTTTTGAGTGATGATATTAAAAGTAATTAATTTTATTTTTCAATATTTAGGTATTTAGTTTTTTTTCTGCATAATGAAGCATAATGAATGCATAATGTAGCATATGTGAATGCATAATAATGCATAATTTTTCTGCATAATGAAGTAAAGTGGTATTATAGATATTGATAATGCAAAGAACGCAGGGGGGGTTGAGGGGGAGTATTAATAGTCTCATTGATAAACTACAGAAATAAATGTTCTTTTTATTTTGTCAAAGAAATAAATATTCTTTAATTAATATAAATGTTCTTTTTATTTTTGTTTTGAGTTCTTTTTATTTGTTTGCTGCATTTTTACCACTTCTTTTCTAAATTAGTTAAAAAGTCCATTACCTGAAATTATTAAAAGATGTAATATATAAAAACACGTAAAATGAATGTAAATACTTCTGCCTACCTCTTCTGATAGTAGTAACAAAATACAATCAGTTTCCCCAATGCCGAGTTTAAGATATACATGAACTATTTTCCGGAGAATTTTGAATGCGTGAAAATGCTACCATACAATCTAAGAACAAATAAATCAACTCAGCACAAGTTTCCCGCTATCTTCACGGTAAATCAAATCCCCACATGTTTGGAATTGCGTTACAAGGAAGATTTCTCCAAAGGTTACGACGGGACTCCCCAACCCCTTTGTTTGGTGTCTCGACAAGCGATAATTTTAGAATTTAAATATGCATGCATGCAGGGGGCTTTAAACGCCCTTTTCTGGGCTGGGTCATGATCTCTATGTCTCGCTCTAAAAGGGATTCGGGGCATTGTTAAATTGAGTCTGGATCTCTGAAACTAGGAACTTGTTTCTAAGGGTGAGAGGACTAGCTTAAAGAGAAGTGGAATGCAATGGTTGAGTTTTAGGAGTCAATACAAAAAAGATATACGTTTATGCAGGGTGTTTCAAAAGTACATTGCACGGCGTTTATTTATAAACAACGTCTCCTAGGGTCATGAAGGTAAGGTCTACCCCTAGGTAAGTGATCATGGAGAATCCAATGAAATAATTCACCTAACGGTAAAATAAAAAAGTTTTAAAAAAAATATTTAGAAACTAAAGAAGGTAACGCAAAAAGCTTATATTAATGAGAATATTGTTGCGAATATTATGAAAAACCCATCGGAAAAATTTTCATGAAAATATCGTTAATGTTCGCGAAGGTATTAGCTTGTGAAAATAGGACTTTTCGGGCCTCGTAAAGGAAATTGTTCGCAATTTTGCAAGTTTCTTTTTATTAAATTTTGTCTACATCTAAAAGTAACTAAAAAAACACAAACACACATAATAACACTGAAAAACTTTTTTTTAAAAGCCTGAAAAATTGCTATTTTTGCATAGTATATCCGGAATATTCACGGCATTTTCATGACATTTTTTCCAGTGAATTTTTTTTCATAATATTGGCAACAATATTCGTACTGAAGTTTTCTCTCTATCTCCTTTAGTTTTTTTAATTAATTTTCTTAGCTTTTATTTTGATACCCTTTATGTTTCACCAAAAGAGGTATTAAGGGTAAGAGGTTTTAAGGGTAAAATCCTCATAAACTTTCATAGGGTCCTCCCCCAGAAATGTTTTTGGGATTTTTACCGTTAAAAGTAGTGTTTTAATACATTTTGAGACCCTTTGGGTTACACCGTTCCTTGTAAGTCACATAATTTTTAAGAGAAAACAGTATAAAAGTTGAAGTCTAAATTTTTGGAGTGGATTGAACCCCTAAACACCCTTGGATACGGCCACTTACTATTTTTGAAGTGAGCGGGGGTCGAAAAATGGCCTAGGGACCTGAAAATTTGCAGGTATTAATGTTTCAGTAATAGTAACAATAGGAAAAGATTTCACCTGGGATATCTGAAAAGAAAATTTTACAATGTTCTGATAACGCAAGAAATCTGGCTGTGCAGAGTTTGGGCAGAATTGGTTTTTTGAAACACTCTGTATTAAAGAGTTAAACTGTGTGACGAATCCTTTGAACACTTCAGACTGATTTGAGAATAAAGTTATGGAATACACCGGAAGTATTCTAAAGATTTCCGGTCAATGTAACATTATGTAACAAGTTGTTCTGGTTGAGCTCGTACTACATTGAGGGTCTTGGTTAAGCGTAATGATAACCTTATGTCCACTATAGCATGAAATATTTTGAAGAAACTTCTTATCAAGTAAAAGTGTTCATTTATTTATTTTTTCATAAAAAATGTAATAAGGGGACTCGTTTTCTATTCTATTTATCTAAATAAACAAAATACTCGCACTTTAAATTAAATCTTACCCTCTAGTATGTTAGCTTAAATTTTAATGCAAACTAGAAACGTCTGGTAAAACAATGCTTCTCTAGAGGTCAAAAAGAGATCTAAAGATCTGCCATGAAAATTTTCTGAACTACTGGTTAAAAAATGCAAACACACATGTTTACTAATAGTAAACTAGCTGAATTATTTTGTTCTGATATTATTATCAACAATGTTATAAGTATTGCCGATTGATATAAATAGTAAGTTGCTTATCTTTTTTAAAAGCTAATGTATTTTAGCCTTTTGACTCTGTTTATACTTTGTTTACATTTATCTTCTTGTATAAATATTTATCGTCAACAACGAAGTGGTATTCTATTTGAGACATGAATGGAAACAGGGAGTAACTTACCTGTTAAGAAAATTTAGACTGATTTTTCCTCCAACAATTTTTATGTAAAATTTTGACTTTCTTTTTTACCAGTAGAATTGGAAAAAAATTAGTTGATCTAGTATTATTAATAACTGATAGCTATGTATATTCAAGTACGTACTTGTGATTTTTTCACCCAAACCATGTTTATGTACCTAATTTTCGAATTTCGCTTTTTTTTTCTTTTCTATGTTAAAAATCTTTTTTAAGGATATAAAACAAAAATTGCTCAAAAATGTCTCTTTGTCTTTTCTCTATTTTCTGACAACTTACCTTAACAAAGTATGCAACTCGCAAAGATCTTACTAGTAATGGTATCCAAGTTCAAAATATTTTTTTTTTCAGTTTTCCAGCAATGGATGAAGAAATCGGGGGCATTCCATTGGGATTTCTATTCTTGAAAAAGATTCTTCCCGACGATAAACACAAGCGTTACGTTACAGTAATGACCTTTACAACCATACTAACTTACATCACATATATAGCTTTCATGGCCACTCGAGTACCAATGACTATGGTGCAACTAAAGGTGATAGATGACTGCAACCACACGCGCGAAGGAGACAAACTCAATCATCACATTGACCCCTGGTGTGAAGGATCAGGATTTGGAGAAAATGCCCATATAACTATGGTCACTCTTGGAACCCTCTTTGTAGGATCTTATTCGGTATGTACTTTTCAAACTGTATCATTGAATCTATGGATCAACTTATAGTTTTACGATGTTTTTACAACACTCCTTTCACTTAAAAATAACAACTTAACAATATTGAGGCTTGAAATGGTTTTCTACCGTGGGAGGAAATTATATTCCTCTCTTTCTAACAAAACAAGGGGCACATCGATACACGATACACTTTCAATATCTCAAAAACTATTAAAGTTATTTAAGTCAAATATTTTCTAAAAGTTGCCTTTACGAACATAAACATTATATCTTAAACCGTAAACCTCTTCAGTAAGTTAATAAATTTTAGAGGAAACTAAATTTTTTTCGTCAAAAATTTCTAAAAGTAAATTTCTGAGTAAAATGTAAAATCTTCCTGACCCTATTCTACATTGAATAAGATCTGTAAATTCCAAAAGCAAATTCCTTCTTGTTACCAATAAGGTATATATATTTAAATAACCTTTGCCCCTATTTTTAAATAAAGGTTTTTGGGTTTAAAAATAACCATTTGGGGAAAATTGATACAATTGAATTTGATTGAATTTGGGGTAATTTGATGTGATACTTTGATACACTCTTGGGGCACATTGATACATATAAAAGTTCTCATATTTTGCGTTTGGAGAAGAATATTTCTCAGCATTTTTTTTAAATCAACTAAGTGTAAATTAGATTTACAGTGAAGGATATTTATGTCAATTTTCAAATCTTTGGATTTTATGAAGTGTTTGAGATTGGAAATTGCTTGCATTGTAATTATGTGTATTTCTAATCCTTTTAAAAGAAAATGTAGTTGATAAAAATATGACTCTGAAACATCTGAGAAGATCTTAGCACTTTTACAAGTAACAAAGAGCTGTATTTTCAAAAATATTAGTCAAAACCAGCGTCAAAATAGTACCTACTATGTTCAAAATCTAACCAGTTAATTAGTGTTGTATTTTTTAATTTCTGGGACATTTTCGATAAAGATACCATTGAATTTTATTCAACTAATTCAGGAGAAATTATACCTATGAAAATCGCATCTTACTTCCTTAATTAGATATTTTTTTTTTACAAAAGACCATTCGTTTTTCTTTGATTTTTTATCCTTGAATGTTGAATGGAAATTTCTGATTTATATTCAAAACAACGGCAATGTAAAAGAGCTTAGGATACCTCTCAATAAGAGAGCGTTTATTATTTTCCAAAATTTGTGTTATTAAATACTACTTTTGAGCAAATTAATCACTGTATCAATGTGCCCGAAGCAATGTATCCAACCTTTATGTATCTATCCAATACCTTAAAAGCATTACCTTTAACAATGTCTCTTGTGACAGCTGCAGTGTCGTTGTGGTAGAACTATGTTTCCTCAAGTGTGTTGAATAAAACGTTGATTTTCATATTCTGAGATTTTTTTATTCTCTAGTCAGAACAGTTTCAACAAATAAATGTTATCTCTGAATTGATATGCAGACTCAAGAGAAGTTTGTAGGTCTTTAAATTGTTAAGGTGAAAAACCTTGAATACTGAAAGTCTTAATTGTTAACAACACTAATGATTTCTATACTATCTATCCTATCCTATACTACATTCTAACCATTTCTATGTCTGGCTCATTTCTTTTTATAGCTCAAATCAAAAACGGTTTAAATAATTGAATCGCCTGTTTTAAAAAAGAAATAAGTTCAAAAAATGGCAAATTGACTTTTTGTGCATAAAATATTCTCTAAGCTTCACTCTACACATGAGTGTAAAAAGGAAGATAATAACTTCCCCCTATAGGCTATGGTTCCTTAAATTTCGTGAAATCAATATTATCCATTGTATTTTTGTATTAATTCGTCTTTCTTTTCTTTACGTATTTTGTACTGTAAACTTGCCAAAATCAAATTTGACTTTAATTTAAAAGTGTTTTTCCTTTTTTATCCTTTTTTTCCGTTGATAATGCCTTAATGATGACTCAGTTTCATAATAATTTTTAATTTATTCCTCTTACTCTTTCTATATTTCACTTTTGTTCTGTGAACTAATCTGAAATATAATTTAGTTGACTATTAAAGTGATTTTTAAGATTTTTTTTCATCTAAAATTTCATAAGGTTGAAAAAAGGAATAAATCCATCAACTTTTTTCAACTGTAAAATATTTTTGAATAAGATTTTTTCACCTAAAATTTCATAAGATTGGAAAAAGAAATAAATCCATCAACTTTTTTCAACTGTAAAATATTTTTGAATATACTTATATTTTTTTCGATGATTATGCTGTACTCTTCCATACTCTTCCAGTACAAAATTTTTGGTTATAAAATGAAAATTCCATTACCTACTTATACAGTTTATTCAATTTTCTCAAAACTTGGTTTTCGGACTTAATCCCTTTTTCAAACTGACGGTTCAATTATCCCCATTGGATTCCCAGCTTACACATTGGATACCATTGCCCACAATAAACGAACTTTTGAATTGGTGATTAATCCAGCATACTCTCTTCAGCTGTCCCTTCACCTGAGCGGCTGCATTGCAGACTACTTCAACCCACGGTACTACATCTCTGCCGGCTGCATATTTGGCTGCTGTTTATGCTTGTGTCTAGGACTGGCTGACCTGTGGGAAGTAACGAGGGTCGAGTACATGGCTACCTGTCTCATCTTGCTGGGTGTTGCAGAGTCCACGGGTTGGCCCATACTTCTCTCCTGCACCACCTATTGGTACACCGGCAGCAGGCAAGGCCTCTTTTTCGCCTTGTGGAACACGCACACTTATGTTGGTAAGGATCTCCAAATACTTTTTCAAACGCGTATAATCCCAGATAGCATGTAACCTGACGGTTAGCCTTCGCTTTTCATTAGGGTGACCAGACGTGCCACTTTTGGTGGGACAGTCCCGATTTTTGCCTCTCTATCCTTTCTTTCATTAAGTCCTGCCAAGGTCACGCTTTTCTGACTAAGTTTAATCAAACGAGAAAAATGTAAAGAGAGGTGACTCTAGACCCTTGAGTGACATCTTCCTCAACCAGTTTCCTACTAAGGATCAACATAACAATCCCTCTCCACTTAAAAAAGTTTGAACTTTCCATTACATCCTCCCTCTCAAAATCAGAAAAGATCTTCATCGAATCTGGGTAACTATCTCTTCTAAACCACCCCCTCTGATTTGATAAGAACCACTATATTTATCACGACACTCCCCAGATCAGTGACGTAACATTACTTTTCATTGTGATTGGGTATTCCAAATTAGGATTTGCTGTAAACCTTCCCGCAGTACTTAGTAGGGTTTGCATAAAATTGTTCCAAAAAAAATGATAGAAAAGCCTTTTCAAAACCAGTCACCTCAGTTTTTAATCTTGTTTTAAGATCCTTTTTCGTTAAGGTTACCGGTAACCTTACAGGCGTCAACTCGAGCAGATCGTTTTTACCTTGATATTTTTCGTTTCGACATCGTTTTTACCTAGATTATCAATGACAACCTTACATGAACTTTAAATGGGTTACGATAAGGTTACAACAAGGTTTATAAAACCATGTGCTATCCACATCAGCGGTTACTGCTTTGGCAGAGAAGAAAATCGCAATTTCATGATGGCAAGAAAATAGAACAGGCCCAAGGGTGAAAATGTAATTCGTATGTCTTTCCGTTCGCCGCGTCTTTACTTATTTTTTTCTGGCTGAGCAGTAACAAACTTTTGAAACAAATCAAGCTCTCTTACACATAACCCAAATTCTCTTCTTTAGCTGCTATTCTGGGAATCTACACATCTTATAGTGTTTTGGAAAAGAGTTGGGGACTCACCTTCATCCTCCCAGGAACTTTCCTAGGCATCATGTCTATCTTCGTTTTCACTTTTTTGGTGACTCATCCCTCTGATCTTCGCTACTTGTACAAAGATATGCCAGTAAAGAAAGAGATACGAGGTAATAAAAATATAGGAATTTAGTATTAATTTTTCAAAGATTTAAGCTTCCCTTACTCAAGAAACAATTTATGTTTTCCATTACAAATTTTAGGTATACCATTCAGTTATTTGCTCACTTCAATAGGACGAATCTTAGGCCCGCATAAGAAACATCATCTCATATGCATAACATTACCTATGAAATCATATCTAGGAAAATTAACAAATTATTTCCACCTGTCTGGATCTATTGCGGTACGGTGATACCGATGAACGAATAACAGAGCGACAAACATATCATTTTGATAATTCTTTTCATGCAGTTGATCTTGCCGGATAACCGTACCGCAACACACTTTAAAAAACTGTTGTTTTAACAGATATTCAACAGTACTTTTAACACCATATCTACATTTTTATGTAAAATACAAATTTTACCTGTAATCCAGCTGAACTATTAAGAAGGTTGTTTTTACAGATATTCTACAGTCCTTTGACGGAAAATCTCCGTTTTACGCAGCAGCGGCTCATGGGTAGTTCAAATGGGCGTTCACATATATATTTTGAAAATACAATTCACTCACTCTTACAATTGAATCATAATTAAAACTTTTTATATTAATGCTTACGAAAATAAATTTCTTAGGTAAGAGGCAACTAATCCAACTAGAAGTAGCATTTCATTTGGCTAACTAAACACTAACACATATAAAGATTTCGTTATTTATTTGCATACACATGCATATTCGCTCAAATTGCATTTTGGTCCAAAATATTTTTTCCAATGACAACAGTTAAAAAATTAAACTCTTTAAACTTTCTTTTCTAGAGTCACTTAAGAATCAATTACTCTGTAACACATTATACCGAGCTTTTTGTGCTTTTTCCCGGTGTTTCGTCCCGTCGGTCTGACCGGATCGCCGAACCGCAACAGATCCACGAGGTTTGTCCGTAAAGTAAGTTTTCCAAAATATTGCAGATGCGAGGAACACTGTTATGGGGAATTCGGCTACACTGGCCTGTACCTTGGACCGTTTTCTTCAAATCCCCGCCCCCACCAGTTGTCTGCGAGGCTTATTAAAGGTTTGGCAGCTGTTAGAGATGGAGTTTCCACTCGCTTCTCCCGCCACTCTCTGAGCTTGTTTTTTTGTGTGCGAAAAACATTGCGGCTGTGGAAAGTCATTCCCACATGTGTGAAGTCTACGGAGAAAAGTGTATGAGCATACAAAATGTGCGCAAATGGTACAAATAATTAAAAAACGGACGTACAGATGCCCAATACGACCAACGTGCTGGACGGCCTATGGGGGACGGATAACGCGGTTGGTCCAACAGCTGCCAAACCTTCAATAAGCATCAGAGACAGCTGGTGGGGGCGGGGGTTTGAAGAAAAGGGTCCAAGGTACGGGCCAGGGTAGCCAAATCCCCCATAACAGTGTTCCTCGCATCTGCAGAATTTTGGGAAACATACTTTACGGACAACTCTCGTAATAAGGTACTTATCCAGATCAACTGCGGCACGACAATCCAATGAACAACAAATCCCAAAAGGGACGTGATTTCGAGCTTTCTCGCTGAGGCTGATCTTGATCTTCTCTCTCTCTCTTTCCCACCAGCAACCCCCGCCTGGATGAACGAGGGGGCTTCCCTGGACTACTCGGAAGCGTTCCGCGTGCCGAATATGAAGCAGTTCAGCATGTACGTGTTCTTTGCCCGCATGGCCAGCTTCAGCCTCACCTACTGGCTGCCGTCTGTGTTGGACAAGCCGCGAGCCTACAACGAGCGCATCTCGGCAATGGAACTGCTGAATCTTCCTTACGTGATCGGCGGCATCTTGGGCGGCGTCTGCTGCGGCGTGCTCAAGGACCTCTACAACAAGAGCGCGCTCATCTGCCTCTGCTTCTACGGCGCCGCCGTCCCCATCACAGCTTTGAACATCATCGAGATGGAAGTGAGTAAGCTGTGAACAAATTCGTCTTTATTCTGAAAGACCAAAGACGTAGAAGAAACGAGAACGATACGGAAACGACGAAAAAGTTCTCGACAGGGGAGATTTCAAACAAAAACTCAGGTGCTCTAGTCTGAGATTCGAATCGGATGCGGATTGCTTTAACACATTCTGTGGTCGTTAAATAGTTCTACAAAAATCTTGAACAGCTACTAATTACTAAAAAAAAGTCCTCAGACATTACGAAAGTAATGGACATGTAGTGTTAGCGTGATTTTGTATCATCAAGTGTGTAATTACTTGTAAGGGTTGTGTGACAGGAGGCGCCAGGAGTAAACGGGAGGAAAACGGCAGCTCTAGACCTCCCGTATCAAATCTATCGTTTCTGTATCGTTTCTTCTACGTGTTTTAAGTTTCTGAATACAGCCCTAAATTTCCCATTGTAGTTTGAGGAAAATGTTCCGTATGCCGTAAAAAGGATTAACTAAAATCCCCACTGAAAGAATAAATTTTAAAAACAAGTATGTTCAAGTTAAAATGGCACGTGATCGTTTTGTTAAAACGAAGCCAGTTTTATTTTAGCTGGGTACGTTGTAAAAAATCAGGGTGGGATAGTTTAGGATGTACCTATACTCGACAACAACGTCTCCTGACCCTATGACATCACTACTCGGAAGAAAAAAAATGCGTAAACAGAAAGCATGTTGGGTTGCTAGGAGGAGTTTCGGTACTCAAATGGTGATAAAAAGACGCCATATACATTACGTATACATAGGTTTAACAAAATAATCATATTTTTAAATTGACGTTCTTCATTTCACTCAAAATTCAGACACCGCGCTGGGAACTATACTTTGTTTGACGTTAGGAAACGATGCTGTCGAATATAAGTCGTTAGACCTTCTAAATCTAGTGTAAACATTGTATCCAATATAAAAACATCGGTTCCAATATATAAACATCTGCTTGCAGACCAACTCTTTCGGCCGCATCCTGGTGAACTTCCTGATGGGCATCACTGTGGAAGGCCCCTACATCCTGGTCATCACGTCGGTGTCGGCGGACCTGGGCAACCACCCCATCATCCGCCGTCAGCACCGGGGCATCGCCACCATGGCCGCCATCATCGAGTCTTGCGGCGTTCTGGGCGCCACCTTCGCACCTTTCATCAACTACTACATCAAGACGGTGGGTACCAACCTGCACATCTTCCTCTACCTCATCGCGCTGGAGCTGTGTGCCGCGCTCAGTATGGTGAAGACGGCCCGAGAGGAGTACTGGAAGGAGGAGAAGTCCTTGTCCTTCAAAGAGTACGTGCTCATGCGGGACCACTATATATCGGACACCCAGTCCTATTTCTGATGGACATTGGGGTGTGTATTTGTTGGTATGTGCACAGTAAATTAAGAAATGTTGTACCAATAAAGCCTTTTGTATTGAAAGAAGTGTGCAGTGTTTTGAGTAATGGCTGTGTAATACTATTGTGTTTATAGCGGTGGTTGTTTCCATTCCAACTCGAAGAAGTTCGCGAACCATACACCCTAGTATCCAGAGATATTTTTAACTCCTCTGAGAGAGTATTTCACTCCTTGAAAATCGGAAATACTCTTTAAAATACTAGCCAGGAGTATTTTCACTCTTTGAATTTTTCACAAATATTTAGCTTAAAAAATGCACCGCGTGGCCCCACGAAATCAACAAATAATATTTTTCTACTCAAAACATCAACTGATCTCAGCAGAAACATTTTCACCCGACTTTCTGGCCAAAGCCAATTGCCAAAATCCACGACACCCTAATTATCGTACTTTTTAATTGTGTTTTCATAGCCATAGTAATTTTTTTTCATTTATTGTTCTGATGCTTAGGTAGTTTGATTGCGGTTTTCGTAACTTTGTATATGTAGTTCATGCTATTTCCGTATTTCACTCCTCATAATTCAATTTCACTCCTCCTAAAAAAGTCAAGGAGTATTTTTTCTCCTCCAGAAAAATCCTAGGAATAACACTGCTAGTATCAGTATAGAACCCTTTAATTTAGAGGTCATAGAGTGTTTTCAGATGACGTCACGACCAGTTATTGCAGGACAATGCGTCTGTTGTTAGGGTGGTTTCTATGAGCGGCGGTATCTGTTGCTATGGCGGTTGTTAGGTGTGGGGTCGGTCACGTGATTGCAAATGCTCCAATAGAAGAATTCCACGACCAGTTATTTTCTGTAACTATTAACCTTCTGCGGGACAAAGCGTCTGTTGCAGCTAAGGTCGTTGTTAGGTCCGAGTCATGTGATTGAAAATGTTCTATTGTTTATTTACCCTTTACCACGTTAAATATTTAACAAAAATATTTTTAAAAAATACAATGGTTTTCAACTGGTGGGTCGCAAGTTGTATCTAGGGTGTCACGAAATTTGGGGTGAGCAAAAATAAAAAATCGAACTGTATAAAATCACTGGGGTGTTTTTTACTTGTAATAAGAGTGACGTGTAATTATGTTCCTTCACAATTACACGTCGTTGTTACAAGCAAAAATTTCAGCTATTGAAGAATTTAAAAAAAAAATACATTTAAATGCAAAGGGAGTCGACAAGATATTCATTCAACCTAATAGGGGAAACAGTGTCTAAAAAGTTGAGAACCCCTATAAAGTATTCAATTCAAGCACTGCATTTTACGTACGTAACGCCTTAATAGGTAAAATAACTCGACACAAAAGAACTTCATTTCATTGAATAGTTTTTGCGAAGTGAGAGTTCAAAGTTCTCAAAAATAAAAATTTCAGAATCAGCGGTCACTGTTACTTTTGTTATAGAGAGAAAATTATTTTCTCATAAACAGATGCAGATTTTCATGGTAAATACGCATAAAGAGAGCTCTGGGACTACCTAAACTTTAAGAATTTCCTCCGGGA
Source organism: Tetragnatha montana (assembly GCA_963680715.1). Taxonomy (NCBI): domain Eukaryota; kingdom Metazoa; phylum Arthropoda; class Arachnida; order Araneae; family Tetragnathidae; genus Tetragnatha; species Tetragnatha montana. Next base: position 28,469,735 of record OY796677.1, read on the forward strand.
AAATTTGTCTCTCAGAACATAAGTTCACAAAAGTCACCTACCCCGGTATGTGATGAAAGACGATATTGAAATGTGAAGCAGATGACCCTACTGCTCCCTATACCCTCCTTATTATGCAAATCTATTCCTATTCAAAAGAAGGAAGGATATTTCAGATTCTCCCATATTTCGTTCCTTTTTGTTTGTGACTCGATTTGGATACTTAATATGGATTGGATATGCAAAGACGGATCGAAGTTTTTCTTCGACTAAGGAAGAAGAGTTTTCCTTCTTCAAAAAGGCTAGGTTCTAAGAATAAGATGAAAATTCCATGGATTGTATTCAATGGTTTCTCATAAAGAAGGATAAAAAATGTGTGGAAATAGAAGAGAAAGAAAATTGCTTTCTTCTCATGAAGTTTAATAGATATCTTCGGAAGACTAACCTCATACTTCATTCATTTATACACTATCGAAAGAATACCGACTTTCAGAATAAAAAAAAATTCATTACATAACGTCAGGTGGTGTAAAATGGTTATAGCGGGTTAAAATGGATATAGGGATTTTAACAGTTTATATGTATAAAATTCAATGTCTTTTGGCATGCTGATTTTTATTGAGGTTGAAGAAAAATAATCATAAATCTCAAATCCTAAGCATGCCGTAAAACATTGAATTTTATAAATATAACCTGTGTTAAAATTCCTATATCCATTTTACACCACCCGACCCTATTATTCAAAGTTAAGGATAAAAAAAGGGAGATAATACAGGAGAAAATATTTTACCACTTTTGGAACCAATTATTTATTGTACTCGTATCAGAAATAGCACAAAAATATGAAAGATCCTAATACTACTAGGTGTACTGACGAGTATGAATTGCTAGGTATTACAATATTAAATTTAAAAGATTCATTATATTAGTGTATGTTTTATTTAGAATGTTGATTGACAATAGTTATTAGTATACTTGCTGATTATTTTAAAGGAAAGCATTTTTGACTAAATTATTCATAAATTAGAACCAATAAATATTCTAACTTTTAAAAGAGTGTTATTCATGGAGATGACATGTGTCGTATTTTTGAAAAGTTGGTTAAAGTTTTAGTCTACAGTTTTTAAAATTATGTTTCGTATTGAATCATCCAGATTGCATTTGCTGACAATTAATTAAGCTCATGGCCAGAGTTTTGACAAGCAAGGAGTGAATGTTGATAAAAATTATCTTATTTTTGAACACGAGTAACTAACTAAAAGTCGCTTTGGCTCGCTCTGGTTTAAAAATCAAAATAGTTAGGGCCAAAGATGAGTAAAAGAGTTAGTTCCTCAATAATTAGAAACATTGTTTTAACAAATGTTTTATTAAGTAATTAGTGCTGTGACCTGGGTTTTGTGAGGATTGCGAAGCAATCCGAAAGGTCCTGCGTAAGCAGTTTACAGGGGTTGGTGGGGGGTAGCGAGCAGGGGCGGTAGCTCCATAGTAATAAAAATAATAAAATCTAGTGAATGTATAAGTCAATAATTTCAGCTCTGTTTCATTGGAAACCATTTACCTTGGCTATTCCAAAAATGTATTTATTTCGGAAACAATTTAAAATCAGTGATAATCAGTCAGTCAGTGAGCCAATCAGTAAGTTAGTGGTATTTGGCTATTATATATTAGATATAGATATGTAAGTAATGTATGAATAAAGACACTATAAAATCAAACCAAATATCACACAAAAAAATTTATTGATTGTATCCAACTCCCATTATTTAAATCTTAAAAATTTACCAATTCATTCTATTTATCTATCTACATCTTAATGTTTTCTAAACGCAATACAAATTAATAAGAGGTGGAAGTGAGTAGAAAATCTTTTTGGAGGTGCCTATGATAGTCAGCACATTACTCATCAGAGTACAACCAGAATATAATTCTTGAGGTTTTTTAACGAACACCTATTTGCTTCGCTTATCTTCTTTCTTAAAAAAAACTTTTCAGTAAAGAACTTATGATGAAAAGGAAGCACTTTAAAAGTTCACTCCAATAAAATTTAGATATGACACAGTATTATTCGAAATTTTTATGTGACCCCATCTCCCCAGACCCAAGTCCTAAAATCGCACCAACTGCTGATCATCCACAACCTTTTCTAATTTCCTAAATTCAAAAGGTACTATCAGCATGGTCATGTAGACACATAAGGTCAGAGAACCTCGAAATCTTGAGTGACGTTCTGCCTACTATTTCGCGTCATCATCGCTTTTTGGACAACAGCGCAACTCCAGTCTTAGTTCTTGCACTCTCCCTTCAAACTGGAGTTCGTCTTCACTGGCCTTATGTGTCTAGATGGCCATGCTATAAGTCCACCTACGGCTTACTAGATACTATACAGGCTAGCCGAGTTTTGAATAATGAAAACCATTTTACAAATTTTCCCGCTAGAATCGCTACAAGTCCTACCTATACCGACCAACCAATAGGATAGGCGTGTTTTCATGACGTAACTGCTGACTGTTGACGATTGTCAGCCTATCTTGGCAAACTTTGTTACCATGACAACCTATTACATCTGGGTATAACAGTAAGTACTTTTTTTAATAGATCTCCTGTTCCACTTTCTCGCCAAAGACATTTTTGAGCCATTATAAGCCCGCCTTCAATTCTGTGGATCTGCTTTGCCAGTTGTCAGCTATTGCCATCTACATTTTTAACGATTTCCGTATCTCGTCTAGCCTGTATAGTATCTAGTAAGCCGTGGTCCACCTCATTGTTGACACTCCACACATCTACTACAACTGTTTAATCCAGTGCTAAACGTCCATCCGGACCGTCCGTCGTGAATCTGGCCATCAGGAGTCAGTCCTCCTCAAGAAGTAATTCATCACCGATAAATTGCTCTCCCTATGGCAGCATTGCTTCCAGTCTTGCACGGCCATCGAAGCGAGACACAAGGCGGCGCAGACCTCCATGCCCATCAGGAGATAGAGGATGTTTGCTGCCCCGAAACGCACCAGGAGGGTCCGCTGGGTGTAGGAGGTGAGGGTGGATCCCGCCGCCCCCGCCGACTCGATGATCGCTGCGACGGTGGCGATGCCGCGGTGTCCCCGGCGGATGATGCTGTGTCTGCCCAGGTCAGCGGAGATGGACGTGTTCAGCAGGATGTAGGGACCTTCCACCACCACGCCCAGGAGGAAGTTGAGCAGGCTCATGACGGAGGATTCCGACTGGAAGTGAAGAGGAATTAGTACGCTTGCATATACCCATAGAGGAGAGGCAGTGGTGGAGTGAGCAATGGTAACCCTGGATAGTCGCTAAGGTAATTTAAAGAAAAACTGCCCGCCGTCACGAGATGGCGGTTGTACTGCAAAATGTTGTTTTCACTGCCGAACTTTTATGCCGTGCAGTGTTGCTAATGCGGGCATTCTTGACGTCGCGTTTCGTCGCCAAGCTTTAGCGCATGCCTAAAAAAGTTGTAAATTGAACTCTGCCAAAAGCCTTGCTAATGCTAATGTCAGGTATTATTTTTCGGAGTAGTCAATAGGAATGCTCACTTCAGTTCTATTTCTCTTCTACCTGTTTATTAGATGCTAGTGCTTACATCTTAAAAGTAGGTTTGCAAAAGACACGTGTATTATTTCCTTCGTAGAAATAAAAAAATCAGCACAGGGTCACTCCACGAATTGTAACTTTTATAAATAGTTCTTAAAACTTCAAAAAACGTAATAGCTATCCTTCGTAAAAATGTCATTTATTTTATCGTTCAATGGTTTAAAATCAGGCAATGGCGTGGTCAGTAAAACTTTAGTGGGGTTATGGGATTAATATAGTCCCTTTCTAGTTTCGTGGTCAAGAAGGGAAAATTTCATGAGGATATATTCCTCAAATTCCCCTCCCAGGCTCACAATCGGGATAACTTGAAAGTCTCTCATATAAAGTCACACTTTTCAACAACGGAACGAATAATTCTACATTGTTTCAGGCACTATCTATTTGGACGGCAAATATACAACTAAACTTTACTCTTATTTCCACGGCAGCGGTTCTAATTGGAGATCACACTAAGTGCAGGGACTGCTACGTAACCGCGAGACCTACGGCGCATGCACCAACTGTCGTTTTTGCCGTCCAAATAGACACTTCCTTGTTTCAAACTGTCCAAAGCCACTTCTTAAGACCCTCACCTTCTCTACCATGCCCTCTAAATGGTTTCTAAAAACGATGTCTCTCCTGAGTTTGTGGTTGCTACATTGAAACTAGCAGTCTGTTCGAAAGAATGACATCATTCCTACAGAAACCAATCAGAACACCGTGAAAGGAAAAGAAGGAGTCTTACAAAGTGGCTTTGAGGGAAATGCGCCTTCCATACTCACCTGCAGCCACAGCAAGTGCATCCCCAACACGGGCACCACCATCAGAAAGAAAAAGACGCAGATGAGCGAGCTCTTCTTGAAGATGTCCTTGAGCACGCCGCACGTCACTCCGCCCACGATCCCGCCCATGATGTACCAGAAGTTGATCATGGACAGCTGGGTGAGGGATTCACGCTGGTGCAGGAGGGGCAGCCAGAAGGTGCAGCTGTAGCTCACCATGCGCGCGAAGAACATGCAGAAGCTGTACTGCACGACCCCTGGGACACGAAAGGCGTCTGCGTAGTCCAGGGAGCTCCACGACTTCAGCCAGTGGGGGAATTCGTCGGAGAATTCGTCAGATTCTGAGAAAAGGGAAGGCGAGTCAGATTTAGGGCCGTATTCAGAAAGACAAACGCGTAGATGAAACGAGAACGGTACGGAAACGAGGAAAAAGCTCTCGACACGAGAGATTTCAAACTTCGCAGCTCTCATCCGAGATATTGTTCCGAGATTCGAACCTTATTCCGATTGCTTTTACACTTTTTGTGGTCCGTTAAATAGTTCCAAAAAATCTAGAACAGCTACTAATTTTGAAGGGTTTGGTGGATGAAGGGGCTATATGTTACATTTTTTGAAAATACAATCTAATTCAATAGATGAAACAGTTATATGCAGAAGTGCTACGTAGCAAAATATGAATATTTCAAAACATCTAGAAACAAAGATATGAAGATGAAGGGGCTATGTAATAACATTAAACACTATGTAACAATAAAACTTTGAACCTAAATTACTCTAAATTAGGGTTTTGTTACATAACCCCTTCATCTCCCAAGCCCTTCAATTACCAAAAACAGTTCTTCAGCTCAGACATTAATATATTACGAAAGTAATGGACATCTAGTGTTTGCTTAAATTTGTAATGTCAGTGTATAATTACTTGTAAGGTTTTCCGACAGATGGATCCTCTACTGGAGCCATGAGCAAACGAGAGAGAAACGGCAACCCAGAGACCTACCATTTCCAAATTGATCGTTATGGGAGATTTTTCACCGTTGCCGTATCGTTTCCATCTCGTTTCATCTTCGTGTTAAAGTTTCTGAATACGGAATTAATTCCCTCGAAAATCGAAATTGGGCCAGATTCTCAGGGTAGAAGAAACTAGATGGGGAAGTTTACGTTTATGTACCAATTACAAATAGCCAGAAAATTTTCTATTTTTAAATATTTAACCCTTTTAGTCCTAGACCACCAAATTTGGTTCGCCAGTACTGAAAGGATATAACTTTTATTTCCACAAACTTTTCTTTTCCTCTTTTCTTAGTCACCAGTAGTCCCCATTTCAACGATATTCATTATAATGTCACATTTTGAAACTTTTACATTGAACCCAATTTTGACAATCGAGTCTAAATCTTACCACAATCCCGTTTCATAGGAATAGAATGCTCGATTAGATACTAATTTGCTTGATAAAATAATTGGCTGAAATTCTGTAAAATGGAAACTGCAAATGATAGAAAATTGTCGTTTAACCTTGCCAAAGAAGAGTAGAACAGTTCTGAAAGTCTAATGTCATAAAATGTTAACTAACTTCTTCCCCAACGACACGTGGCAATGGAGATAAAGTAGGAATTCCGCGCCATTTTCTTCCAACTGACTATCTGCACGGAAGACACTCAAGACCATCTAGATTTTTAATAGTAATTTAATCCATTTATATGAGTTAATGTTAAACCCTCAAAGAATAAATACGAAACTCAAAATCGAGTCAAAGTAATACCTTTAGCATAAATAAAGAATGCTCGCTATTTTTCTAAAATATTTTGCGATTAAATATAAAAAATGTACATAAAATGTTTTTTGAAACTTTACCAAGTTGTATTATACTGGATCCGGAAAGGCGCTTAATTTCTGAAGGATGGGCCACCAGGAAAAAGAAAACAAAGAAGGCTGTGATAGCGAGCAGAAGTCCAGAAACCATGGAAGCATAATACCATTTCGTTCCATCAAGCGCAGAAGATGCTGTGTAAATTCCAATCATTCCCCCTGTTGTAAGAAAGATGTTATGTCATGTGCAGTTGAGGACACGATTGATAATGGATATATTGATCAACTACGTGACATTTGCAACAGAAGACTCCTTACCGATGTAGGCATGCGTGTTCCATAGTCCGTAGAACAGACCGCTTCTCGGTCCTGAATACCAGTAGGTGACACAAGAGAGAAGTACAGGCCAGGCAGTAGACTGGGAAATTGATATCATGATCAAAGACATGGAGATAAATTCTGTGTGGAAAATCTTCCACGAGTAGGCTAGTCCAAAGCAGATAGAGAAGAAACTGCCAAAGAGGCAACCGGCCGAGAGGTAGTACCGAGGATTGAAGTAGTCGGCAACACAGCCACTGATGTGCAGAGATACCTATGAAATCGAGACTCCTTTTTAGCATCTCTTTTGAATTATTATTTGTTTTGAACTTTTTTTCTCTACAACATAAAGTGTGATACTATGGCATCTAGGAAAAGTTTAGAGAGTTACCAGAGAAAAAAACTAATGTAACTGTAACAAAACCTTGGATAACACTGGTCAACACTCATTTTGGTGGCTGGAATATTAAAGCTGATTTTGTATATATTTGACCTCCTGATTACGAATATGGCATCCATTTTTGCTCATCAGCTCTAGTTTTTGATATATTTCACAATTAAGTTTTTAAGACTTTTGCTCTACCTTTTATACAATATGGCGATATAAAGATGTCTTAAAATATAAAAAACCAAACTCTCTAAGGCTTTTCCTATTCCATAGGGTCCCAATAGATAGTGTATACAGTTTCATTCCCCTGAGTTAGTTTTAAGGGGTACCTATAGGGCCCTAAAGTTGAAAAAAAGTGGAAAAAATTGTCTTTTTTTCAGAATTTTTTAAAAAATATTTTTGAGTTTTCACATGTGTTAAAACTGGGTAATATATGTTATTTAGAACTTATTTAGACAGGATAAAATAATTTTTACTTTTTAAGTGCACCGGAAAAGACCTATTTTCTAATTTTAAGGAGAGAAGTAGGGTCATTTCGCTCAAAAACGCTCAATACCAATAATGGTGGTTGAAACGAATAATTTTCGAATTTTTCAGAAGTAAGTTCTCAAAAAAGATGTCCTTTGATGTAAAACTAAAAATTTCATATGATAAAGATCAGTGAGTTAGTTTATTGAACGTAAATATCGCCTCTCCAGAAAGAGCAGAGCGTGCGAAGTTTGGCTCGCTTCAGACAAGTCTACTCTACTATCTCTACGGATTAAACTATGCCAAATGGGAAAGTTTCAGGGATGTCGCTCCAATTAATCTACCTGAATAACTTCTAAAACACATATTAGTCAATTTTATCCAATTAGCAAATTAAAAAATGCCTTTTTTTTTTAAATAATTTTTTTCCAATTTTTTTCAAATTGTAGGGCATGAAAGCTCGGGAGCAGCTTCTATTGTTTTACTGATCTTTATCAAATGAAATTTCAGTTTTACTTCAAAGGACATCTTTTTTGAGGACTTACGTCTGAAAAATTCGGAATTTATTCGTTTCAACCATCATTATTGGTATTAAGCGTTTTTGAGCGAAATGACCCTACTTCTCGCCTAAAAATTAGAAAATTGGTCTTTTCCGGTGTACTTAAAAAGTAAAAATTATTTTATTCTGTCTAAATAAGTTCTAAATAACATATATTACCCAGTTTTATCACATTTGAAAACTCAAAAATATTTTTTAAAAAATTCTGAAAAAAAGACAATTTTTTTCCACTTTTTTTCAACTTTAGGGCCCTATAGGTACCCCTTAGAACTAACTCAGGGGGATGAAACTGTATACACTATCTATTGGGACCCTAAGGAATAGAAAAAGCCTTAGAGAGTTTGGTTTTTTATATTTTAAGACATCTTTATATCACCATATTGTATAAAAGGTAGAGCAAAAGTCTTAAAAACTTTATAGTGAAATATATCAAAAACTAGAGCTGATGAGCAAAAATGGATGCCATATTCTTAATCAGGAGGTCAAATATATACAAAATCAGCTTTAATATTCCAGCCACCAAAAAAAAAGTTTTTTTTTGTAGACCAGTGTAATTTTTCTCCACTTAGTCTGCTCTGTGATTTAGTCAACTTTTTAATTGATTAAAAATACATTTTACATAGAAAAGTAATTGAAAAAAAATAATAATTGCTGAAGGCAACTTTCCCATACATCTTGTTAAATTCAGAGTTATTTTCATCAACTATTTAAAATATTTACCTTCCCTCCCGGTTCAATTCCGTTAACTGAAAAGTTTAATATCGCCAAGCTGTTTTGTACGTCAAAAATACTATACCGATAGTATACTGTTACTACAGTTATATCACTGTCAACCAACATTGGCAACATTTGGTGATATTTGAATATTTGGCATCTAAACTATCTTGGCGTTATTAAACAGGACAGTTAACGGAATTTTTCAGAAATTGTACTTTACAACTATAATGACATATAGAGCAATTCTTTTTTATTTTGTGCGTGCCTTTTACCAAAACTTCCATTTTACTAACCACATACGATCCTAAAAAGAGTGTGCCTAAATATATCGTGGTAGAATCATTGTCTTTCTGCAGAAGATGGGCGCACCATAGCTCGGTGCGGTTTGTGCAGCCTTTCGCTCCTTGGATCTGTATCACCGTCATGGGTCGTCGGGCAGTGTTGAAGGACACGTAAGCGAAGTAGGTCAGGACGATGGTCAGTATCATGATCGCTCTTTGCCGATTGGGCTTCTCCTGAGGAAAGTACTTCTTTAGCCACTTGATGCCCAAGGGAACGCCTCCAATTTCGTTCTCCATGTCTGTAAAGTATTAGAAGACGGTACTTACGTATTAGCCCGTCGTCCGTCCCGCTGAAACCGAAAGCCCATTGACTGATCGACTTAATCTGATGGTCACTGAAGGGTCGAAGGGCTGATACATAAGTACCGAGGAAACATATAGAGGTTAGTCAGTGAAAACTTAAGCTGGTATCATACTACGTCTGACTTCTGATATCTGTCAAAACGCATCTTGAAGAGCCGTATGACCACAGATATCGCGTTTTCAGGCTCGGAAACAGAAGCACCTGACTATTTTAGACACAATCCTCTTTTCTTTCTCCAGGCCTTGAACCTATTTTAACTCAATTTTCTAAAGTTCGGTTTTTTGCTTTGGAAGGACCGTTTAATAAGAAATTTACTATTGAAATAAATATATAGAAGTTTGAGTTTGGAACAACTGCCTTGTACCCCTTCCAGACTAATTTTCTATTCGTGAAAGACAGAGCAAGATGTACTGGCATTTAATTAATTGTTATATCTATAATATAATTATGGGTTAAGAACAGATAGTGAGAAAAAATTACTTTTTAAAAGAAATCCAACAAATCATACAAATAAGAATTTAATAATAAAAAATTTAACAAAAACCGACAAAAACACACCTTAATATGTTTGTTTATTTCCTGTAGGTTAATGCTTCATATAAATCATATTGCAATGACAGACCTTACTTGATTCATTTTTTTTAAAACCTAATGGACTCTAACCGCCTATCTGGTTCGAGACTTCACGGAACCAACACGTGACCTACAACTGAGCTTGCGATTGGTTACCACAGATACTACACTAGTAGATCTACTAGTGTAGTATCTGTGGTAACCAATCGCAAGCTCAGTAGGTCACGTGTTGGTTCCGTGTGACGTCAGACGGTTAGAGTCCATTGTTGTACTGAACTAATTTTAGTTATTTTTATATGACCTCTGCAATAGAGCATTTTCAATCACATGACTCGGCCTAACAACGGCCTTAGCAACGTTGTTTTTGCCCGCCAGTGACATCATGTGCGAATGCTTCTATTGGATGCTTCTAGTTCCCGCCCCTAACAACAGCCTTAGCAACGTTGTTTTTGTCCTCCAAGTGACGTCATGTGCGAATGCTCTATAGTACCTTTTTGAAAATTCGGCCTTATCCATGCCGGGCTACTTGGTGATTTTTAAATTCCAATTTTAATTTCATAACTGAATTCATAATATTAAAGCAAATAGTTATAATCATTGAAACTTTTAGAAACTTTGCGCATGGAGCTTGGATATTCCAAGTGGCATTAGAAACAACACAACAACTTTTAGAAAACTGAGAGAAAATGGAGTAGTTTAAAATGAGTACTCTCTTAAATCTCCATAGTCAATGAACTAGTTCCATTGATATTCAAATGAAGTAGACTTGAAACAAAGAAGCAAAATTCTACTGAGCCATCGTTAACTAGACCTAACACTGTAACAGTATAATAAAACTGAACTAAATAATTTTTCAAACGTCCATTGCTTTGGGCTAATTTCCAGTTTCAAAATATTTACAAGGTATTATGGCATGTTTATTTATAAGCCCTTGCTTAAACACCTCTAGGCAATAACATTTCAAAATGTTCGCCTATTAGATCTGGAAGTAGTGACTAAACCTGCTCAAGACATAACAAGTTTTTTAATTATTGTTTTTAATATCCCTTCCATTTAAATTTAAAAATTCGACTTCGAAATTCGATAACAAAATGAATAGCCAATTTTATAATGACAATATAAGGACCAGGAATTCAAAATGACATTTCATTTAACTCTCATAAACCTCCAAGCTTTGCTCTTTTACATGACTGACTGAGTGACAGGAGATGAGATGACAAAAACTACCTCCTAAAAACGATAAACTATCTTTAATTCAGCGAAATTGAGCGTAAAGTGGAAGAAGGGATAACTCCTCTACTTATTAATTTTAAATTTTTATAATTTTTTTCATACGATGATACAATACCTTTAGAGAAATAATGTGACGAGAGAAATAATTCTTCTGTGGGAACGAAAATAGTCTTTATCGTATAGAGCATTTTCAATCACATGACTCGGACCTAACAACGGCCTTAGCAACAGAAGTGTTACAGTTTTTTGCCCTTCAGAGGTTAACAGTTACAGAAAATGACTAGCCGTGGAATTCTTCTATTGGAGCATTTGCAATCACGTGATCCCATACCTAAAAACCGCCTTAGCAACAGATAAACAACGGCCTTAGCAACAGTTAAAAGCCCTACAGAAGGTACACAGTTAAAAGAAAATAACCGGTTGTGACGTCACCTGAAAACACTCTATAAAGTTGAAAAAAGAGTAAAACGGTGCCTCAAGGACCATCTATCCCAGCAAACCATTTTTGTCTATTTTAGGTATTTTTCCCCTCACTTATCAGTTTATTTCTTAGGAAAAGGATAAAGCACATTTAAGAAAAGGTTTTATTGATACTTTTTGAGAATTTGTGAACTTACTTTAAGGGCTTAACGAATTCCAATAGTTTTAGAAAGAGTTCATATTTAGCAAAATATATCAATATTTTTTTTTCCAAAATAGATTTCAGAATGTTTTTGGCTCCTCGCACTTCAAGGTGAAGGATTTAGTAAAATTTGTTTCAAAGTTTTATTATCTAAATATCGACCAGGCAGTTTATGCAAGTTCCAATTAAAATGTCTCCTATTAAATTATGTTTTAAGAAAAGGAAATTTATATCAATTATTCTTCTGTGTGAACATGAATTTTTTTCTTTCTAATTTTTTCTTATTATACAATTTAAAAAAAAAACAGTTAAAAATCGCATAAATGCATGAAAATATAATAAAAAAGGAAAAAAAATCCCTCCAGAAAGCCCTATGAACTACGTCTTCCAAACTCAATGGCATCTATGTACAAGTAGTTTGCGGCCCAGCATGAGGTGGTGGGAGATGCAGTGCAGAATCCTCCATACTCTCCTGACTTAGCATTAGCCCACTTCCCCGTTAAGTTTAGTTTTTTAAGAAGTTGGCTCTTTCAATAAGTCAGTTGTTTCCTATATTTTATAGTCATGCACAGAAGTGCGTACGGGAATGTAGGAGTAGAACTTAGAACTGTCAAGACCTAAATCCTGGATGAAGTTTTGGATGATTTCTGTACTAATAGCTTAAATTGGTCCTATCCAGACTGTTAATTCCATATGTAACCCTCGGGATAAACCAATTGAATTATCCGCATTTCACTTTTTGAAAGAGATAAATTATGGTAATACTTTTAAAAAGTAGGACCCCTGAAGCCTATCGTGCAATTCAAACCTTAACGGCTCTAACACACGAAACTCAATTTCAGCAGCTGTTTAACTTCACAGAGCACGGAAAATCGACGTGCAGTTATTTTGCTAACTATATGACGATGAATCGATTGAATACTCCTCGATAGTTCGAAAACACGTTAAACCGCCCTTTTTGAAACCTGTAAAGGCGTATTATTATAAAGGAACTCTTGGTATGGATGTAAACATGGCATGATGCTCAAGAAAGATAAATTTGTTTATATCGATTACATACAGAACTCGAGTAAAAGCAGTAAAAAAAACAGAAATCGATATAACGTGGGAAAAGTACCAAAAAAATTAATGCGCCAATATTTTTGAAAATAAAAAGGAAAATTGGCATTTTTGAAATAGGTTTTTTCGGAATCCTGTCATGAATTCCAGGTACTGCAGGAGTTCCACCTAAAGATATTTCTGTCTGGTTTTGGATACCATCAGACAAATCGGACCTCCATCTTTGGATGAACTCTTGATATTGCACTTTTTATAACTCATCCCACGGCTTGACAATGTATCCAATTTCGATCAAATTTATAGTGAAAGTAGTATGCATACTGCTGTACGTTATGCCAGTGGCGGATCTATGGGGGGGGCTATAGGGGCTATAGCCCCCCCCTTGGGACTTAAGTTCACACTACATAAAATTGAACTTTTTCGAAAAAAAAATTAAGTGTTTAGAAAATTTTGTTTAAATTTTCAAAATTTTAAACTTTTTTCAGTTTTTTGTAGCCTTTTTTACAATTCAAAGGGTCTACAAAGCATTAAGCACCTTCCAAGATCTTTAGCTCCCTGCATTTTTATAAACTCCATTCACTATTTAAGGATTTCTAGAGGTTTTAGCCCTTACAAATTATTAGCCCCCTGCATGTTTGAAGGTTTGATTCGTAATTTAAAGGGTCTATCCAATGAGCTTAGCCCCTAAAAGCATTAGCCTCCTTGCGTTTTTATGTTTGTTACACAAATTAATGAGCTTTAGCCCTATGAAACATTAGCCCCCTCCATGCTCTTTAATAGCCTCTACAAAGCTTTTAGCTCTCTTGCGTTTTTAAATATATTTGGTTCACTATTTAATGAGCTTTAACCCTTATGAATCCTTGAATCCTTCCATGATCTTTAGCTCCTACAAGGCTTTTAGCCCTGAGTTTTTGTAGATTCAATTCACAATTTAAAGGGGCCAATGAGCCTCGTTGCGATGTTTTATAGTATTTAGTTCGCAATTTAATGAGCTTTAGCCTAAAAGCGTTAGCCCCCTCCAAGATCTTTAGCTTTCAGCACTTTAATATAAATGCGATTCAGAACTTGTAGATTCCAATGAGCTTTCTAAGCCTTACAAAGCATAACCTCCAAAATACTTAGCCCCTTACATTTTTATAGATTTGTTTCACATCTTAAAGGTTATGAGCTTTAGCCCCTCTGCAAGATCTTTAACTCCCTGGTTTTTATAAGATTCACTTTTTAAAAGGGTCTAATGCACTAAGTCTCTTACAAAACATTTACTCTGTTAAAATAGAGACGGGGTCAGGGGGTTCAAACCACCCCCATGAAATTCTTATATCCTACAGTTTTTTTTCCTTTGAAAACGAGTACAAGAAATCATCTTTTTCGTGTGACACTGAAAGAGTCCCAAATGACCAAAAATGAGTCAAAACACAACTTTTTAGGGTCAAATTTTCAAAAATTTTCTTGGGGGAGGTTCCCCCAAACCCCCCTTATGCCCCGGGATGGATGTATTATTCACTAAACATTGAAATTAAGTGCACGAAAATTCACATTTCATCTATATTCTTGGAAAAAAAATATTTGACTCAAATCATCGTAAAAAACCCCTCCCGGTTGACACACCCTTATTATTTTGATATATTTAATGATTAACTAATTTAATTACTAATTAAGTAGCTATATTTAACAATACTAGTCATTTACAATCAACACTGCCCTCAATATTTAAGACTTTAATGAATATTGTAGAAAGCACGGCTTGTTTACTTCATTATCATCCTCAATCAGATTAAGTTAGCCCCCCCCCTTGCTCATGTTCTAGATCCGCCACTGCGTTATGCAATGAATCTTTTCACTCAATTATGTTTTATTTAGTAAGGATTGCTATTCAAATCCCAAAATTAAATTCCCTGTCCACTTCCATAATTAAAAGAGAAACTGAGGTAAGTTCAGTGAGCTGGGTTTTTTAGAATAGCGAAGCAATCCAATGCGTATAAGCAGTTTACGGGGGTTGGTGAGCGATAGCGAGCAGGGGGCGGTAGCTTCTATAGTGTTAAATCTAAAAATCAAAGTCTGCTAATTTGAAAAAGTATTAGTATTTAAAATACCAGTTGCTTCCATAGATTACCGAATGGGAAATTCTCATGGTAAAATTAATGCAATACTTTCTTGAGTTTAGCAAATGAAGAGTGAAGAAATTTCCAAGTCCAAGACTTATTTCTCAAAACAAACAATTCTATCTTGAAAATTGGGACACTAAGTTTAGGTATATTAACTTACTAATTGTTGAAATATTTTGCTTCTAGAAACAATTATTCAAACAGAAACTTGCAAAGATCAAATGTCAATGTAAATTTGTAATTTAATAAAAACTAGGCTTTAAAAAGAAGTATTATTTGATGGTTAAACTAAATACAAATAGCTTTATTTTGAAGTAAACCACGGTAATCACCATATATCGGACAATATTTTATTATCGTCTCAATCGGGAACGCTTGAATAGAGCATTTTCAATCACATGACTCGGACCTTAGCAACGTAGTTGCCTATCCTCCACGCCTATCCAACGTCGTCAAGTGTGACGTCATATACAAATGCTTCTATTGGAGCATTTGTGACCACAAGACTCCGCCCCTAACAACCTCTGTAGCAACGGGTGAACAACAGCCTTAGCAACGTTGTTGCCTGTCCTCCACGTCAAGTGTGACGTCCAGTGCGAATGCTCTATAAGGACTAAACTGTTCAGTTGGGAAAATCACAAAACTAGGGTATGTTATTCTATCCGATTTTTTTTTTTTTAATTTTGTGCACTTTTGTGGATAGTCTTTCTTTTGTTCTCATTGATGAAAGTTGAAAATTTCTCAGAACTTAATTGGATTAAACCTTTTTATTCAAACCAATGGTTTTAATATTACCTGGGCTATTTTCCATCTTATTCACTCATGTTTGTTCTTTTCTGTAACAGTCAATGACGTTTTAATGAAAGGAAAAAAAACTAAGGTAAGAATAACACATTTTTATTACAAAACTTTCAAGTTACATATAAAATATATAACCTTCAACTTTGTTAAACTAAAATGAAAACAGTAGTAAAAATTGATTGATTGATTTAACAACAATGATCTATTTACACAATCACGAAGAAAACATGTACTTTTCTTTTTCCAAATCCTTTTACCGCTTTCGTTTCAAGTAGTTTCAAACATAGTTGCAGAACAATATTTATACAAATATGTCAAAACAACGAAAATTACAATAAGGCGCTTTCATACATACTAATATTTTTAGTCATTAATTCAGGATGAGTATTTAGAATTACACGCAACTCAAAATACACTAAATGAATTCATATTTTTTTGAAGAACTTTAATCATATTCAATATACAGAACTTGGACTCATTGTTTTTTTTTTTTAAATAATTATCCACCTTAGGTGAAGATCAACATAAAATGTGTACCTTTAAGACTAAAAAGCAATGCAAACAAAAAAAAATAACTATTATAATAGCCATCCCTAACTATTGTCTTTATTTAGTAATGCATTATCAACACATAACTGCAAAATAATTATATCCATTACCAGTCTTCTCAAATTTACTGATTTATACCACAAATGAAAATTTACACAAAACTGAACTAAGAGAGGACTTTCGTTATTCACATACAAACGGGGTCTGGACCAGCGTGACAAAGGTTTACAAAAGGCATTCTTTTTTTTAGTCATCTGAAACAATTACTGAGACATTTCTCACAGTCAGTCATGAATCCTGAGGAGTAAGTCAATTCTCTGAAGCATACTGTCGACATCTTTCATTATATTTCACGTTCTGTTTCACAAGCTGCAAGAGAAACGAGTTTGTTAATTGATTTTTAGAAATTTATGTTCAGAAATAACTTGAATACGTTTGAAATAGATATTTCCTCATTTAAAAATTGCTGTTTTTTTATATATGGAGCAATTTCGAACATTTGTTAATCGCATAGTTTTTACCCAAGACCGTTTCAAGTGACAATTGACAAAAAACAGATGACATTTGACAGGTCGTTAAAATATTACGTAAGCATTTGAGCAGTTTTGCTGTCTACTTATTTTTTGTTGACAATGGGGAATAAATTATGCTTATGTATAGCATTAAAAACAAAGTGTTTTTATATCTTGCAAAATAGTAATAGTATAATTTCAAATGTTCAATTTAAAAAAGGAAGCATCCTTTTTTTGTTTCAATCCTTTTTTGTTTTTTTTTTTGTTTAGTGTTTAGTTAAATTTAAATATTAAAAATTAGATAATCACTAAAAGCTTTGTTCAAAAGACTATAGGGGTTATGCAGTTGCCTACGTAATTATAAGAGGGGGTTCACACACAGTTAATCACAAAAACATGCTTACGTAATACTTGAACGACCCCTTGTTCATTACAAAACAAATTAACAGTGATTGTAGAAGCCAAATAATAACGAAGTCTGAAGAGTCACAGGATCGCCGATAACCAGGGTTTACAGAGATCTTCATCCAGAAATATCCATCAAACGATGCTAAAACACTTCTTCAATCTTCTTCACACACTTTCTTCTTCTTAAATCACCCAGGTAAGACAAACACATTGATCGGTGTTGTAACAATATCGATTAGTATCGAACATTTTATGGGATTTTTAATTACAAAAAACAAAGTTTAATAACATTCTAATAAAGAATATTTGAATCAAATTGTATTTTTTTTTTTTTTTGCCTTTTTATATGATTAATGTCGGAGAAACGATATTGGCCGGCAAAAACCAATAAGGGGCAATGTATTCTATAACGGCCAATATTTCAAAGGGGGTCGTTTTAACAAAATCCAATGTTGAAAAAAAATGACATTGATGTTTCGTGACCGCTGTTTTTGTGCTATCTCGGTACTATAGAGAATAAAAATTCAACTGCATAATATATTTGACTAAATATATTAGCCAACTTTGAGAGTACACAAGACCAATCGCAAAAGCTCCATTCATACGAGATCGTAGAACAGGGATTCCCAAAGCGGTCTTTAAAAATGTTAATGAATATCGAGGGTTAATAAAGGTTTGGGGTTCTAAGAGTTATAAAGCATTAATTTTTTAAACTTTTTTTTGTATAAAAACATATCTGCATAATATGTTTGACTATTAGTCTACTACTTAAAGACCATAGTTTATTTTTCCTGAATCGTATCGACGTTTTTAAGAGAACAAATTAAGAGATACGTTTCCTTTGAAAAGGGCCAACTCTACTTTTAAAACACACCGATTTGATTGACAAGAAGACAATTTTTAATCCTGTAGCAAGCTCTTTAATGGAAATAAATATCTTGTGATGGGTTCGACTGCAAAAGTGTAAAGGGGAGGGAGCTACGAATAGTTCGAATAAAAACCGATACAGAGAAGACGAGAATATAAATTTGTGTAAAATAGTTATAAATATGGTGTAATAAAACGATATGAGTTTAAAATTAAGTTAAAGCTTATGTTAATTAATCCATAGTTCTTTTTTTTTTCCTTTGGTGCCCATTTACCCAACACATATTAAGTTCAGTAAAACAAGTACTGTTCTTCCTAAAGAAAGCAATAAAATATGCATTCAACGATACTGAAGAGAATGGAAAAAATATTGTAACCAGATCAGTTATCCATAGGCTTATTAGCGTAGAAATTTCACATGTTCCATACGCATAATTTTTTTAGTCCCTTCCTTCGCTTACTTTTTCCGAAACAGTAGACTTGGTTCTTGGTTGTGCGATTCTTTACATTTATGTCTCAGCCTATTCTATAATAAGGAATATAAATAAGGAAAATAAATAAATAAGGAAATATAATAAGGAATATAAATAATAAGGAAGTTCTATAATAAGGGAATCTATAATAATGTTCATTACGCATGATCTTCGGTAAAGGTCCGCATAACTAAGATTTTGGATAGTTCAGACAGTCACATGAAATCTTATAATCGAATTTCACTTTTTGGTGTGAAGTTCAATTGGTTGGTTTCCTTTTTATATCAGTACAAGAGCCAGCCACACGGACAAAACTTCTTAAGGGACAAAATTGCTTGGTTCAAGGATGTTGGCGAAGATGCCATTGGTCAAGGCTTAAAGCCTAAGAATGAAAGTCATTAAGCCGGAGTCAGAAACTCCAAATAGCAGCTTAGATATTTCCCAATAATCATGCGTTGGAAAATACAATCTTTTAGGCCGTTCGTCTTGGTAAAAGAAAGCATCGTAAGTTAACGTGAATAAAGACCAAGAGCAAGAGATGAAATTACTTATTCTAATGATTTAGATACATGTACTCAAAAAAATAATTAGGAATGTACCGTAAAGATATCCATTACGACAGAAGCGTATAGTCATGAAGGGGGGAATCGGGGACATATCCCTCACGAAAGTCAAATTTTCCTTTTTGACCATAGAAACTGATTTAATTTATCACACCCCTTCAAGTTACGTCATTGCATTACGAGAACAAAATCCCAAGACAAATCAGATAATTCATACAAAAAATACAGAATTCTACTTGGATTTCTGAACAAAAAAACTTCGGAATTAAGAAAAAGCTTTTTAAAACATATTAAAAAGTTATTAAAAGGTTAAAACTAGTAAACCGATTATGCAAATGACAGTGGAAAATATCAAAACTAGACGAAAAGCTTTCTTTTTGCAATAAATTTCGTAATGAGATATCATAAGAAAGACCAAACAAATGCATCAAAAAATATGAAATTTTCGATTTCTTCAGTTTCTGCACATCACTTTTGCTGCAGTACTTAATATCTAATAATGTATTAGATAATTTAATTACTTGATCCACTTCTTTTGTATTTTTCAACTTTCAAAGCTATGCCCTCAAATCACTACCAGGGGTCATTCACGACTTTTTGTAAAAATTGTTAAAATCTACAAATAATTTTGTGAATTTGAAGTTAGTTTTTTTTTCAGCCAGGGGGTGAAAAAAGGGTCCCATATTTGTAGTATTGCGAAAAAAAGTGTCCTTATAAAGGCTAAAATACTTTGTGGAGGGTCCGTTTTTAAGGTAAAATATTTTGCGAAGGGTCCCGGTTTCACAATGAAATATTTTGTTACGGGTCCAAAAACGGACCCAAATTTCTTCTAAAAAGACCCCCCGAGTACAAAAACCGAGAACAGATATACTTTTCCAACTATTTACTACAAAATTAGTTGATGGTAAACTAGATTAGCTTTTTTTACTGTTAATTTTAGGCAACGTGGATAACGAAACGTGAAACTATAGTAAAGTATTGAGGTATTTATTAAATTCTACAGAATGTAATTTCTTTTAGACATAAAAAAACTTTCTCTTTTTTATGAAATCTCTAAAATATCCCCCAAAACACATAACCTTTTTAATTGCCGGGTGTATTAACGTAGCTGTAACGATAGCATGGGGAAGGGGATCGTGTATCACCCCGATATATGGGAACTTTCTCAATCCCAGTGCTGCCATCTCTCGAAGAACAGATGGTAAACTTCTCAGCGGCATTGCCTTTAAATTAGTATAAAATCGAAAAATAGAGGAAAATAAATTATCAAAGCAGTTACTCCATTAAAATATAAACTGAATATTTTCGTTGAAAAACTTGACAATTATAAAGCAAAATTATATATAGTACTGCATCAGAAGTATATTTTCAAAGCACACAAAGTTAGGTAGTAAAAATAAATCTAAATATTTACGTTTCAGGTAAATAATTTTTAAAACTTGGGGATCTCCTTAAATTTTAAAACAGCATAGCCAAGACTGAAAATAATATCTTTAATCCCAAATCTACTACAAAAATTATGCAATATGAAAACTTTTTTTTTCTTAAACCCATCTTTTATAAAACAGTTTTTTTTTGAATTAGCAATTTTCTGTTTACTAACAAGGAAAAATATCTAGGTATTTTTATAACCATAAACAAAGAGATTATTCCTACATTAAAGTAAACATAAAAACAAATCATGTTGGGTCCTTTTGAAATTGATATGTTCCAGCTGAAAAGTAGAATAAAACTACTTACTCCATTTTGGAACAATTTTTAATGCAACACAAAGCTTGTAAGTGAATTATTGTGAAAAGCAAAATAATTCCGGCCAATACCAATACCTAAGCAACGAATAGCTTATTTATGAACTATTATGTTCCTTGAGAACTTTGCTAGCATTATTTCATTTTTAGTTTCCAAATTTTTTATAACAGCCTTGAATTAGAAATAACAGTAAAAAGGCAGCTTTGAACTGTAAGAACGGTCAAGTCCATTAAATGCTAAAATGGCTAATAATGTTCATTAAAAAACTGTAATAACTTAAAAAACAAACAAAAGATATATAGAAACAGTAATGAAATATTGCATATTAAAAAAGTTTATATACCACATTTAAACTTGAGACAAATAAACCTAAATCTTTCAAATTTTACTTAAGGAACACTTAGGAAATAAAATTCATTAGATATTTTAATGGTCATATCAAGAAAAATAGGAGTCCAGGAATTTCAAGGCACGTTCACCAATAAAAATGTTTTTTTTTAAATAGTTTATACACCAGATTTAGACTTGAGACAAATAAACCTAAATCTTTCAAATTTTACTTAAGAAAAAAACTTATGAAAATGATATTCATTTAATGGTCATATCAAGAAAAATAGGAGTCAGGAATTTCAAGGCACATTCACCAATAAAAATGTTTTCTTAAATTGTTTTAAATTAACTAAATTTTCATTTTAAATAAACAATGAAAAAAGCTTTGTAAAAAAACTTAAAATTCAAAACCAGTTTATAGAGAAATATAAAACTTTATACAGCAAACTCATTGACAAACCCCTTTTGAAAAGTGGTGGTAGTACTGCCTATCACACAGAACTTAATTCAAAAAGAATTATTCAATTTAATCTTCTGAAAAGACTACATATGATTAACGTTTTAAAATGATTAGATAAAAAGATTAATTTTAGTATAATATTAGTATTAGAAAAATAAATTTCAGTATAATCAAGTCCCAACCAAATTTCAGAGAATTACCTTAAAACTTATTTTTTATATAAAACAAATGCCAAATAGTTTTGCTTCACCTGTGTACATTTATTTTAAAATTCAGCTAGGGTAATAATTTATGAAAATGTAACACTTGCTTACAGTAGTCTGAACAGGATTATTTATGCAATAAACTACTATTCAGGGGGTGAACGTTTAAACTTTCTTAACTAATTCAATTTTAAATTATTTTTTTCTCTCCTGTATACCATGGCAAATTAGACTCATAAAGCCAGAGAAGCTCAAATTTGTGACATGTGATAGTTGTCTTGATGTTATTTTTCATCGCTCATTGACAACCCCACTTCTGAATAAAACTACTATTAAAATTCATTCTAATGAAACTTTCGAAGCCTTTGAAATATAAAAGGTGATTTTCAATTAGATTGATATCAAGTAACCAATTGCAATTATATATACATTTCTTTAAAAATTACCGATAACATTTAAAATGCCTTGAAAGTTGTACCATAGAGCTAAAAGGTCCTATTACTTAATTTTGCTAGAAGAAAAAAAAATTAAGTTTTAGGTTTTAATTTGAATTTTTAGTAATTATTTAATTAACTTCAATTTCATTTAAACAATTTCAAACTTTTACAGCTTTGAAATTTTGCATTGAAATCTGAAGTTTTAGTTTTTCTTCTGTCCTGCAGAAACTATACAGGAAATTTTGGTTCTAAGATAAAGAATTTAGTTTAATGAGGGAATTGCATAGGTGAGGGATTTGCTTAATTTTACACTTTTTTGATACATTATAGTTTAAAACTCTCAAATATCAGATTTTAAAGTTCAAAAATATGTTTTAAATAACTTAAAATTCGATTTTATTTTTGCCAAAACACTAGTAAAGTCATGTGATCAAAAAAACAGGATTTGACGTCACAGCGCCGTCGAAACTAGTGAATTGTTGAAAATAAAAGAAATCAGACTTATCATAAAACCAAAACACGCATAAAACTTGTCTGTTTCTCTAGTGAACGGCCAGAAAAAGAAAAAATTAAAACTTCAAATCCTAATAATTCCAAAACCAATTAATATATTTTGAAAAACAGAACGACAATCTTTTTATAAAAAATATTTGTATGTGTCTTTAAAATATCATAGTTTTTTAGTTAAAACTTTATGAAGAATAGCAGAATGAAGCAAGTTAAGTATTCAATAACATAGCTGGTCCAAGTGGGTCCAAGCGCTGTGACGTCACACAGCAGCCATAACGAAATTACTGTTTTTCCCGCCAATACTGGAAACGACATTTTAAAAATTAATATCTTGGGGAATAGTTTTCCGATTTCAATAATTTTTACGTCATTTTTCATGGATTTTCATCCTCTATCATAATAAAATTTAAAAAAAAAACGTGCAATTCCCTCATTCAGAGTGAAATTGAGTTGTTGTCAAAGTCTGATCAAAAGTGACTTTAGGACTAATACCACACATCAAGCTTCTCTTGTCTTACAAGTCTACCCAGTAGCAGAAAACATGCATCATGGCAGGGAGAATTTCAGATTTATCTTGAAGCTTGCAGATTAATTTACCGACTTAGAAAACAATATGTAATTAAAAAAAAAATACAGAAAAATGCTGATATATTTTTTAATGGTTGAACTGTGTTTAAATTACTTTTTTATTTTACTCTCAGGCATAACATTACCCTTTACCGCAATAACTGCCATTTTAATTTACACTGTGTAAATATTTATTGTCTGCAAGTCAGCATACATTATCTGTATTATTTAAAATGCAAATTTTGCTTTAAAAGAAAGCAAGCTTGGCTCTCTGCATTAACAAAAGTCACACCTATATTTTAGCTTCTGAAACTGGCGCTACTGACTGATATAATAATTTGTTACTGGGCCTTCATGTATTATTTTGCCCCATTAACTCTAAGAAAAACCGTCAAAAGATTATCTTAATGGTCAATGCGGAAATATTTATTTTAGGGAGTAAATTAGAATACTATAAATAATGGAAAAAATAGAAGAAACTATTAATAAATACACAAACTATTTGTTACTTGAAGGCATGTTAGCAGGGCTTAATACTAGTATTTCACTAATATCTTGATGAAATTCTGAATGTGTATTTCCCATCCTATGGTTATCTTTTGAAATATTAAGAAACTAAAGTGCTATTAAAAACCCCTCAACAACCAACAATAATTTGACTATTTCAAAATCAAAAAGTAGAAAACTTTCAAGTATAGCAATATTTTTACCACTTAACATAGATGCATTAAGAAAGTTTTCCATAAAATGTGTTAAAATGAAGTGATAAATGTCATACTTTTGAATTCTTTCCAGTATTCAAAATCCAATTATAATTAGTAGCAAAAAAGACTGAAAACATTACTATAGAACTTGAAGTGAACAAAATTCATAAGATTCTTTTGAATAACTAATAGTTTTTATAAAAACTTATGAAATGAAAGTTTATGAAACTTTGAAAAGCATAAACTAAACAAAAGAAATTCCAACTACTAAATTATACCTTGCCTTCTTTTACACAGAATACCAAATAAATTATAAATAAACTATAGAAAAAAAATATGAAAAAATGATGACCAAAAAATTCTCAGTAATTGGAACTAAACATACCATTACCCCCAATATAGTAATTCTTGAAATTAATGCAGCTGAACATACTAGCCTAGTTACACTACGTAAAATGTTTCTTTCCTAGTAAAATTGTAATTATGATGTTTGTATACTAAAAGAAAATAACCAAATATAGGACTAACAATAACAGGTATTGAAATGTGACTTAAAGATGTATTTAAATTGAAGGTTCTTAGTAATCAATGTACTATAAGAATAATTCACAACACAAAATATAGTTCAGTTAACAAATACAACTTTTGTTTTAAGTTTGCAAAGTTACAATCACATTGTATTGTTTTAAACATTTATAAAAAAAATTACAAAACTAAAATAAGATAGAAGTGAGTAACTATTGAAAGTATGGTGAGGATATACATACAAACATACATGGATAGGCTTAATATATTTAACTTAATCACTGTTTAAAGCACTAACAGCAAACATATTTGATCAATACATACTAAAATACACATCAGAAAAAATTTATTTAGGAACAAATAATGAAAGGTTGCATTACATAAGGAAAGGAAGCAATGCATATTACTTAAGATTACATAAAAAAACATTCCTCATGATTATTTATTGATTAAAATATGACATAATCAAGATAATATACTTGAGAAATGCAAATTACAAATACAAACTCAAAAATAAGAGATAAAAAGAGCTCAATAACTGGAAAACACAATTGAAAACTAATAGCAGTAACATTGATTAACTAAACAAAAATGACGACTAATAGATGTTTTACCTTTAATAAAAAATGCCAACTGAAAAGGAAAAATTACCAATATGTATGCATTTATACCTAAAATAGTTTTAAGCAAGCCCCAACTCCTAGCTTAAATTAAGTCTAGACAAATCAATTTTCCTGAAAGTAAAAGTGAACATACTAGACATGATAGACCTTAAAGCAGGTATGGGCAACCTTTTCGAATCCGCGGGCCGGACTCAAACATTATAATGTCGTGCAGGGCCAAAGAGTAGATAATAGGTAATATTTTTTAAGTAAAAAAATGAGGCCTTTTATTATATATATTTATGAAGTTTAATTCTAAAGTTAAAAATTAATCTGGACTAATACAATACCTAGATTACATAAAATAATTATAATGAAGTTACATTAATCTGGACCAGGCGCGGATCCAGCACGGCTCCAATGGGCGGGGGGCACTTCTTCAGACAATCATCTTTATCTTTTGAAAAAAATGTCAAAATTTTGGAAATTTGACCTGTATAAGTAGGTTTTTAACTCATTTTGAGTACTTTTTGGGACTTTTTTTCGTACTTATGAATGATTTTTGGGTCCAAGGGGGGGCACTTTCCAGAGTACCACCCCCTGTATCCGCCTCTGATCTGGACTAGAATAATATTACATACAATAATTATAAAGTTAGTTAGATTAATCCACAATAGATTAATATTTTGATTAGAAACAAAAATTATAATGTTAAAGTTACAAAAATCTGGACTAGAATAATATGTGATTTTTGAGTACAATTTTTAAAATGTTCCGCGGGCCGGACCAAATGACGTGGCGGGCCGGATCCGGCCCGCGGGCCGGAGGTTGCCCACCGTTGCCTTAAAGAGATGAAGGGAAAATGAACAGGAAAAACAATGTTCCAAAACTATTTACATTATGTACAATAAATTTATTTACATAAATGACTAAGATCCCAAGCTTTATATGTAAAATATCAGATAATTTTACATACTCTTAATCTTATATTACAATCAGAACATGCTTAGCAAACTGTGAAAATAATTAATGAAAATTCAACTAAAGGGTCATTTACACTGTATCACTTTCAATGTTCATTATGAGTGATCCTCACCGAGTAATCACACAAATTGCATAGGAAATCAGAGGAGTGAAGAGTGAAACAACAATTTACACTTGTCATTTTGGATGTTTCCACCAAAATGAAGATCGAAAGTGAAAAGTATCTTTTGTATTAAATTTAATCAAATGAAAAACTTGAGTGTGTTAGCATTTAAGAAGTTTTATAAGATGTTATATAAATTATCTGGAAAAATTTTCTAAGTTCATTGGGATGAAGTTTATAATTTATAAACCACATTTTACAGTAGAAATTTCTAGATTTTGAATGGGGTTTTGAAAAGATATTTTAATAACAAAAAATACTGCTATATAAAAATTCTCAATTTTCATGGGAGGCATAAAAAGTCAATTTTTCATAAAACATCATTTTATGCACCAAA
Organism: Tetragnatha montana; assembly: GCA_963680715.1. Classification (NCBI taxonomy): domain Eukaryota; kingdom Metazoa; phylum Arthropoda; class Arachnida; order Araneae; family Tetragnathidae; genus Tetragnatha; species Tetragnatha montana. The sequence goes on from OY796677.1 coordinate 28,496,318, forward strand.
AAAACTAGAAAATAGAAACTTTGAACAGATTTTACATTATCACAATGACAAAATTTGAGTTAAGCATTCTTTTCAAAAACCTTGCTTAAAAATGTAGAATTTTTTGAATGAAATAACAACTTTTACATTTCACTTAGAAATGGTTAGTATAAAAGATGCCAATTGCAATAGAATAGCTGGAATTTTCTACTACAGCACACAAAATCAAAAAGACTAACCAATAACACTTTAAAAAAGGAATGACTCCAGCAACTGCTTTAAATATAAAGTTCTAAAAGTGCTTACGAGTACACAATTAAGAAAATCCCTTTAAATATAGAGATACATAAGAATTAGATGAAATTTATATAACTTTCAAATACAAAATGTCAATTCCTTAGCCTCGCATTGGCTTAAATGAATGCTACTTTACAAATTTCAAACACTCTCAGAAACATTAAAGCAAGAGAAATAGCTTTTAGACACTAGAAATAAGCAATAAAAACATTTAGTACCTTCCTGTTATTCTCACAGGCGCTATGCCTGTGGGAGCACTTTGCTGCTGCGAACCATTATCCATCGGAGGCCGGGGTCCTCTCTTGTGGTCCATGGGAAAACGTCTCGGAGGCGGAGCCCTCCCCTGTCGCTCAAAGCTCTGTCCAAACTGAGGAGGCCGGGGAAAGGCGGGGTCAAGAGGGAAGGGGCCGTCAAACTCCATATCCCTCCGCCCCCTGAAATGGGGGCTGTCGCCATCAAAGTGCCCTCGAGCCCCAAACTCAGATGCCCTGCGATCCAAGGATGGCCGTCCTCTCTGGTCGGGGAGCAGAGGATACATGTCGGGCCTAGACCCAAACAGACCGTCCATTTTAGAGGGAGGAGCTCCAGGAGGCGGGACCGGTCGCATACCCGGAGGCCTGGGGCCCATGCCAGGGGGAGGCGGGCCGAGTAAAGGGGGAGGGTGCCTGGGAGGGGGCGGGTACTGAGAGCTGAAAGGCGGAGGAGGGGGCGCACCAGGGGGCAGGGCAGGGAACTGATGGGGTGGCTGCAGCGAAGAGGGAGGGGGCGGAGGATGCTGGAACTGCATGGGGAACATTTGAGGGGGAGGCTGTTGCAGGTTGGGGAAGGGCTGACTCTCCCCCGGAAAGAAGGGCGGGGCCGGTTGGGCGGCACTCGGGGGCACGGCTGGGGGGAAAGTCGCGGCTGCAGGAGGAACGACGGGCTTTGTCTCAGGAACAGTCGGAGTAAAAGGTGCTTGGTTTGCAATGCCAGACCGAAAAGCAGGTTCGGACTTGGCAGGGCGGGCCTTGCTCATCCCTTCTCCGGGCAGATTCACCGGGGTCTTCGGTGAGGGAGGCATGGGCTCCTGATCGTGGGTGCTGATGTTTGCTTTGGGCGAGACACCTGTAATGGTGGGGATTGCTTTCCCTTCAGCAATGCGAGGCACTTTGCTGTCGTTTGCAAATTCTTTTTTTGGCTCTGACATCACAGAAGATTTCCTCTTCAAGTCTCCTGGTTCCAACCTTGGAATAGGCAAACCAACAACATCTTTAGTCTTGACTTGGGCAGGGGATGTTGAGATTTCTACTGGAGAAGGCTACAGGAAAATTTCATTATTCAGATATATGTGATGATTAAAGATGGAACATTTTTAAACAAAGCTAAAAGTCCTATTAATTAGTAAGATTCTCATTCAAAACTCAACTCTATATCAACATCACTTTAAGTGCATCAGAACACATCTAAATTTCGCCATTCTGAGTTTTGCATCAATCTATTCAAAATCAGATGACAGATCTTTCTTTTGATAAACAGACTTGGATTCCAGACTTGATTGATATATCAATTTGATTTACACATCTGCCAAATAGAGATGCTTTTCTTCACATCAACGCTGAGGGCATTTATTTCAGTTTGTCATGTTTTAAATCAAAGATAAGGTGCACAAGCAAAATAAATTACTAATGTCTATACATAGACTCAAATTTAGATTTAAGCTATCCCTAATAACTAAGACTATTATATACAAGTTTGTTCTGTGAATTTAATTAAGCTGAAACTTTAAAAAATAAATAAGGAAATGATAGATACCAAAGATAAAACAAGACTTTGAACTCCAAGACAGAGTTTAAGGTACACACCCTTCCAAGAATAACTTATGAACTGAGAAAATTGAGCACAATACAAAGGTTAACCTAGGTTTATTGATAATAATGTAGTAAGATAAAACTTCTACAGATAATTTTAAATTTATTCACCACAACTTTTTTACGACTGACATTAAAAAATTGCAAAATTCAGTCCACTTAAACCACATTAGCGCAGTCTAAATATATCTTAAATGAGTTATTGATCTAAAAACTGAAGTTTCTTTAATAAACCAAAGGTATAAAATTTTATAATAAACAAATAAAATGAAAGCTCTTAAAATCTAAAATCTTTAAAAACAAAACCCTAATTTAGCTACATGCAAAGATATGTATGAAAACACTCACAGGTTGAGAAGTCTTTCTGGTTGACTTGGTAGGGGGAGTGGCTGGAGGTGAATCCTGAGGAGGATTCGACATAGGAGTGGAATACAGATCCAAAACCTGGTGGCAAATATCTAAAATGGAAGAAAATTTGTAAGTGCCACTATTCAAAAATTGTAAGACTGAACTTGAAATTATCTTTTTAATAATTTTTCTCCAGTTTAGTGGATTTTTTTTGAATTGCAGAAAAACCCATAAAATATCACATGAACAGGTCTTTAAATGTTATAAGTCAGGGGTCTGTTTAGAAGAAATTTGGGTCCGTTTTAGGACCCTTCACAAAACATTTTACCTTAAAAAAGGACCCTTCACAAAGTATTTTTGCCTTTTAACATACCCTTTTTTCATAATACTTCAAATATTAGACCCTATTTTCACAAAAACAGGCTCCTTGCTGAAAAAACTAATTTAACGCTAACTAACTTCAAATTCACAAAATTATGAGTAGATTTTCACAATTTTTAAGAAAAACGGACCCTTCACAAAAAGTCTGGAATGACCCCTGTAAGTTAAAGCTATATCTGTGTAAAACGGGATTATTTCTTGGCAAAAGGAGTTATGCAAGTACCAAAATTTAATACATTGCATCCGATTTTACTCTTCCTATTAAAAACCAAGATGGAATTCCGTTCACAAAACTTTTAAAAAGATGGAATTCCGTACTCAGGACTGAAGAGTGGCACCCATGGTAAGTACTGAAAAATAAAATTAAAGCAGCAAAAAGGGTACAGGATATGATTTTACCTAAAAAATTTGAATCTAAGTTTAATGTCAGATTTATTTCTAAAACTAAATACCAAAAACATAACTTATTCTTTGAACATTTATTTTAAAAGTGATAAAATATTCTAAATGTCACTTCTATTAAACTTAATAGACCATACTTTAGAGAAAACAAAGCTTATGTAGACAACTAGGGAAAAAGCGATTACATATGTTACATTACATGTCTAATACGTTCACAGGAAGAGCTCAAAGACTACTACCTTCTAAGAGCTCAACAGACATGCCATCCACAAACATGTCCCACCAATGGGAATGCTTGCCGCTCCGCCCAATCCAGTCAACAACCTCAAACTTGCTCAGCTTTCCAGCCAGGTACATTAGAGCAATAGCAATCACTTCAGGTTCAAATTGAAGGGACAGAGTTGTACACAAACTAAAAGACAATTTGAGTAAATAGGGATCCTTGAGGACACTGAAAGGTGAGAAAGGTGGGAGAGATCTTTTATACCTATCATTTATGAAAGTCCAGGCCATTTGTACCATGTTCTGTAGCTTCTGTTTATCTCCTAAGAAATCAAATCTATTTATTAAGAAAATATAACTTACTTCATATATCTGTGTGATAGTTTTTAAAAATTAACTACTTATTTTAAATATTTATCCAATGTATTGAAAATGGATCCTGAAAAAATAGATAACATTCAAATCTTAATTACCATGTTCAAGTTAAAAATTTACAGATAATTCAATCCCAACAAATATGAGAAAGAAATGTTAAGATAAATTTTCCCTGCATTTGATATAATAATAAAGGCATTTCAAAGCTAAATTGAGACTGATATATAATTAAAGGAGAGTTGTAAAATGATTAATATAGACATATAAAAAAAACCGTAGACACTAATAGAGTTTTATAAGAATGATGACTTGTTCAGTTATCTATTTAATATACATCACAAGCACAATTGGACAATTAAAACAAGCTAATTAACAGAAAAACAAAATGAACTCATAGCTACATCTTAATGATTTGGCAACGAATTTATAAAACATGTTAAGTTTATAACATAGATAAAAACAAATTAAAGATGGAGCCTTTATTACAGCTTACCATTCTAATTAGTTTTGAATTTAATTTCAATACCTTTTAAACTTTTTGCATATTTTAATAGGTGTCCATAAGGGTGGTCAACTTGTAAATCAAATTTTATAGTTTGAAGTAGTATCCGCTCCAGAGTCATCACTTCTTCCTGAAGAGGCAGAAAAAAATAAATTGATGGCATTTGTTTCAATACCAAATCATATAAAGTTTTGTAAGTGAAAAGTAATTTTTTTTCTAAAAGCTTGGAAACCACTGTAAAATATCCCCAGTAAGAGTATATTACTATAAAATTTATTAAAAAAAAAACATGACACATAAGGGAGACAGTTGTACCTAAGGACACAAAATTTTAAAATTCGAAAATAAACAGAAATTTGAATTGGTGGTGGTTTTGTATGTAAATAGATGCTATGAAGTTACAACCATGAAATCAGCTCTTTGAATAAAAAACTTAACTGAAAAAATAAATTTACTGTTAGATTATCAGTTATTTTTAGTGCATTACCTCATTAATCTTTTTCTGGCCCTCAAAAGACAACATGATTAAATGGGATATACATTGTTAATCATCGAGATTTGGACTATTTAATTTTTATCTTATGTCATTGGATCTTAATCCTCAATCCAAGTCAGTTGAATAATTATAAAAAATATGATTTAAAACAAGTTTTTATTGGTATTTTTTATTAAATAACTTTCTAGAAAAAAAATCAAAAAACAGTTGGAAGTAAATACTGAGTTTGATTCTAATTCCATCTGTTCATCGAAGAAAGAATTGCAAAAAAATACATATGTTTTAAACAATGTTTTTTTTTCTTGTTTTTAAACATAGATAGCAACCCTGAAACTAATCCTTTCAGACTTGTACAAAACAACTTTTCACATACCTTAGGGTCATCTCCAAATTGAGTGAACTGAGAGTCAGCAAGAAATGTCTTAGCAATTCTTATGATATCCTTACATTTCTTAGGGGTTTCTTCTACTTTACCAGCAAGAAACAGACAACAACATGCAGTTACCTAAAATAGTAAAATAAAATTGAGATAATCATATGATAAAAAATTTTTTAATCAAGGTGGCCAAAGAAAATTTATTTGAAAATCCCCTGATAATCTACTAAGGTTTTTCCCAATTAGCATTTTATAAAACTAGTATATTTAAATTATAATCTTACAGAAAGCTGGAGAATTACAGTACAAATCGGGAAGGCGGGAGTGGGAGAAAGAAGGAAACTACTAAGTCTCCTGTCTAAAGCGTGAAACTTTATAGGATTCTTCTTACCAAGTTCACTATTTTATTTTGTAGAAGCATGGAAATAAAATCTTTCAGACTTAAAAATTAGAAAAATGATGAATTTAAAAAAAAATAAACTTCGCTGATTTTCAAAATTTTCTGGATTATTCAGATTTTCAAAAATACCCTGATTTTTCCATGATAATTCCAAGTTTTTTTAATTTTCCCAGATGATTCTAGGTTTTTAGTTTTCCAGGTCTGTGGCCACCTTGTTAATAGAAATTGATGATAAAATAATATAGTGTAGTTGCAAAAATTTTCAAAATTCAACTAAAAAAATAGCATTTAAAAATTACTTCTTTTGGGATCAGGGGTTTTATGGGGAAAGTCTAATTCAGAGCATACTTTATTTGAAAAATTATAAAAACTATAAGAATAATCTACAAAAATTTATGTTAATTAAAAAATTAAAAATACTTACATATCGAGGAAAGGTTTTGAAGGAATGGAACATATAAAACCTGTGAAAATACACAACACCAGTGGCCATGGTGTCATAACGTCTATGTAAAATTAAGGAATGAAAACAAACATACACAACACAAAAGGGTAATCAATGATTTTAAAGAAACAAATTTACACTACAACACATACTTTTTTCATAATTGTGTGTTTTCAAAAGTGAGTCCACCTAAAATTTTCATAAAAATTGAGCAAAAATATTTTTGTTGGTGTGAGAAAATTTATTTTTAACTAAGTAATTGTTAAAAATAAAAATAATCAAGCAATATGCTACTGCATAATTGAATTGTCAGTTTGTAAAAGGCAATAAATAAATCCAAAGATTTAAGTAATTAAGTAATAGAATTTTCATTGTATACACTATACAGTTGACTTGATACTTAATGTTATCATGGTTAATAGTGTTATCAATTGGATGTGTTATCGAAATTAACTGGTCCCAATCATTATATTACCTTAATGCAAAACATATCGTTTTATGTGACCAATACATTATCATCAAATTTCGTTAAAATTTAGGGTGGACCTAAAATTACTCTGTTCAACAAACTTCTTCAAACATTAACTTCATTTTTTTTTAAAACGAAAATAGCCATTTCTTAGTTTTGTATGTAATGCTATGGGACGCTATTGGTATGAAAAGTTATGCACATACAGTATCATATAAAAGACGAAAAAGGTAAGAGATAGAGTAATGATGTTTAAATATTGTTTAACGCAAAAAGTGAAACTTCCATAAAAAGAGGAGTAATATGTCCTCAAAAACCTGCCTTGAGAGTGTTCTACTGCCTAACAGTGCTGAAATATTAATATCTGTTGCTGACACAGGCCTGGGTAAAGAAAGATGTCAAATGTGTCAAGGCCTCCAGAACTAAAACTTCAATCAAAATGTTTCAAACAGAAACAGACACAGACATTTAGGGAACCCTAGGAGTATTATTCTACTATTACTTTTGAACTTACTATAACTCGCTACATACCTGGCAATGTTTTTGAAATGTTAGTAGACAATTCTTAGATAACTTTCAAGCCAAACATTAAATAGATCTAGTGAAAGAACTTTAGCCAATTATTTAAAAGTACACTTCATACATCCAAAAATTAATGTTTTTCATGTGAATTCCAGGGATTTCAGTAAAATGTTTCATCAGGATATTTCAACAATAGAACACCGTTAAAAAGAGCATTGGTCAGTCTCAACAATAGCATATTTTTGCTTGATGATACCTAGAGGTTTTCCAAACGTTTTTACACAAGACACGGGCAAAAAATGTAAAGGTACAATTTGTTAAATCCTATTCCTAAAATTGAACTCCTATGGTATTATATGGGGAGTGTAAATATTAGTGAAATTATACAAAATGTTGTGCCAAATCATAATTTTAATGGTGATTTTTGTGTTTAGCAACGTAATATCTATAAGAAATGGCTATTCTCCTCTCTGTAAAATGAAGTGTATGCACTGTACAATGAAAGGATACAATCCCATTTTGGTGCCCACATTGATAATAAAACGAGCACCTTCCCTTCGGTATCTGCTTTCTCTGTCCACATCCAAGCCATCTAATATAGATGGTGAACGTTTTAATTCACGTTTCTCGTAATACCAGCTAGGCATTAGGACTGTCATAGCAACTGAAATTAAATATACCTAATTAATACAGACAAAGCAACTAAAACTTTACATAAAAAGTGCAGTAATTAACAAATTCAGACAGCTTAAAACTGAAACCAATAATATACATAGGCTCAGAACTGCATTACTTCACCAGATTCAAAGTATATATTAGACTATTTTTTCTCAAATTGGAAAAAATTACTATTAAAGACATAAGTATAAATTCAAAACAACCTTTAAAAATATCAAAATTGAGTTCCGAGTAAACAGATTAAAGGGTAAAAAAGGAAAGAATATTTAAACACCACACACATTCAAAACTTTTACTGTAATCGTATGCATAATTCTTCAATGCAATAAATTTTATTTTTTTTTCTTTTCCAACAAAATAATTTCTATTTGTAATTTAACTATGTAAGGTAAATGCCCCAGTAGTGGGCCGCTTAAGGACATTTTCTTCATAATTAATTTTTTAGAGAAAGAAATTTAGAGAAATTTCACATATTTCTATTTTTATATGATAGTCCAAACCCTTATCTAACATAACTATCACTTAAAATATCAATATAGTTGTAATTTATTTTTTTTTAAATTTATTAGTAAGTTCATGTTTATGCTCCAGTAGTGGGCATAGCAAAATTTTGATGTACCAGTAGTGGGCATACCAATAGTGGGCCACCCATATTTTTTAAATGAGCTAAAGAAAAAGGATTTAAATCATGGTTTTATAATAATAATAGCACATTGTCATTATACATTACAACAAATATAAAATAAATAGGATAATATAGGTATTTTTTTTATTTTTATGAAATTTTTCTACATTTTTACGTTACCAATGAATTTTTAACTAGTTAAATTGCATAGTCTCTACATTTTTTCTCTAAACAGGCATTTTTTTTTATCAAACTAGGGGACCTGCCCCCTGCTCGCTATCGCTCACCAACCCCCGGAACTACTTCGCAGTTCTTTTAAGATCGCTTCGCGATCTCAGCGAGCAAAGCTCGCTTGTTCCATCTTACCAATCACCCCGCTGGTCGGCTTAATTAATGCTCCTTGACAACCGAAACTACTTATCACTCTTGCTGATAAATAATTTAATCCAAATCATCCCGAAAAAAACTATTGCTGAAATATTACTTTCCTAACTTAAATTGAAAATAAAAGAAATCACACATAGTGAGCTATTGCTCACCAACCCTCTGAACTGCTTCGCAGTTCTTCTCAGATCGCTTCGCGATCTTAGCGAGCAGAGCTCGCTTGTTCATCTCAACAATCCAGCAGAAGCCTTTTCTCCGAATAATTTAATTGAAATGTTAAAAAAAATATTCAGCAAGTCTACTAATAACCATCAACCACTTTGTAGAAAAAAGCATTGTTGAAAATAAAAGAAATCAGACTCATCAATAAAACACGCATAAAACTCGTCTGTTTCTCTAGTGAACGGCGAGAAAGAGAAGAAAAAATTTAAACTTTGAATCTTAATAATTCTAAAACTAATTAGAATTTTTGAAAAAACAAAAAGCCAATATTTTTATAAAAATTATTTCTATGTGTCTTTAAAATATCATAGTTCTACTGTGATTAGTTTTGCTTTTATAACGAAAAAACAGAAAAATCTTCAAAATTTTCGAAACTTTAAAACTTAATTACTCCAAAACTAATTCGAAATTCGAAAAAAGGGCGACGTGGTGCAAAACTGCACATCTAAGAGTATGTGTCTGCAAAAAATCATATTTCTGCTGCTAACAGATTTTGCTGGGGGCGAACTCGCAGCAGAAAAAAATAATTTTCGACTTTGACATTAAATAACTCTAGAACTAATTATCTCATCTATTAGCTTTTAGAACGAAAACGATCCTCATACACTTGAATAGAAATGTTTAAAATTTCACAAATTTTCGTGTAATAGTTTTTGCGTAGTGAGAGTTCAAAGTGTTCAAAAATAAAATTTTCAAAAGCAGCGGCAGCGGCGGCGGTCACTGTTACTTTTTTTTAATATAGAGAGAAATAGAAATTAATTGTCTGTCTTTCATTTTCAATTTAGGTTAAGGAATTACTGAAATTACAACTCTAAAATTAACATTTTTTCAACTATTGCGAAGTTTTTTTAGTTTTGATAGATTTCAATCTCTGAACTTGCATATTATCATCTCTCATCTCCCGGATGATACACAAATAAGTATATTTCTGTTTACTTCTTTTACCCCCCATCTACAAAACAAGAACAAATAGTCCTTTTAATTTAGATTGTCCCATACTGACAAACCGTCCTCTTCACTATCAAAACACTCAGAGTTGCTTCTTATAGTTTACAGAGTAGTTTTTTTTTATTTTGCTTGCTTCTGTAACAATTCAGAGCAGGGGCAGATCCAGTATTTTCTTCTGGGGGCACCACTACATGGCAGGGGGCGTAGTCAGAGGGGGGATTTGGGGATATATCCCCCCCCAAAAAAAAAACTCTGAAAGTTTTCTTTTTTGACCATGGAAAACCACTAAAACTACCCCATATCCCCTTCTGAAATATCATTATCCCCCTCCGAAATTTTTTCTGGATACACCACTGTTACATGGGACAGGCCGTAACCAGACTTTTGTATTGGGGGTTGACTTAACATACACTTTAACGAGTAAATTTATTAGTCAAATTTTAGATAACTTAAAAGTAGTATATTGAATTAAATTGCACATAATAATGTGAGCTACAAGTAAAAATGGAGGTTCTGGGGGGTCACCCCAGAAAAATTTTGAAAATTTGCCACAAAACAATAACGTTCCAGTTCATTTTGAGACCTTTTGGGTTACATAGAAAGAACAATTCCTTGTAGACCACATAATTCTATGTCTATTTTTCTAGTCTAAATTTCTATGTGGAACAGGGGCCCTCCCCCAGAAGTTTTTTGAAATTTTCTTCTTTAAACTAGTGTTTTTATATAATTTTGAATCTTTGCTTCTTGTTAGTGGCAGAATTTTCAAGGGAAAAACTCTTTTAACAGGCGTTCAAGTTTTGAAGGGGGTCCAAGGGTTCTCCCCCAGAAAATTTTGACCCTAAAAAAATTATGTTTACTCCTTTTGACTTTTGAGACCCTTTGGGTTGCACCCGAAGAGGATTTCTTCTTATAAAGTTGCAGAATTATCAAAGGAAAATCTATAAAAATTTATGTCAAAATAACGGCCGTGAACTGGGAAACCATGATACCCTCAAAAAACTATTACTTATTCTTCTTCACTATGAATTATTTTAATTTCATTTCAAAAAATGATAGTCACTAACAAAAGATACAAAAAAAGGCTGATAACAGATGTCAAAGTTTTGGAGGGGTTTGGAGTTCTTTCTTCCCCAGGAAAATTTTTGAAATTTGACCCCGTTGAGCCATTTTATGCAATGTATTTTTTAGTCCTCTGGGAGGGGGCATGTGCCCCAGTGCCCCCCTAAATCCACTACTGGTTCAGAGTAACAGTTCTGTTCATTTGGAATTTTATTTTAAGAAATTTAATAACATGTTTTATAATTGCACCAGTAGTGGGCCATTACTGCACCAGAAGTGAGCCGGGGGCACACTACTGGTTCTGATAATATTTAGGCAAATATAAAGATATAAAAAGACTTCAGATGGTACAATCAACTTATTAAACTTAAAAAAACAGCTAGTTTGAAAAAAAGCATTTGCTCCAGTAGTGGGCCCCCTATGCCCACTTCTATTGAAAATAGTATTCATTGAAAAAAAGTATAAAAAATAATGACTCGGCTCAATACTCATACATTTACTAGATTTTATTTATTAGTAGTTTTTAAAGAGGTTAGTTATCAAATGAATAATTACTTTTTAATGGGATTTATCATTTCTTATGATACATGAGTTTTATTTAATATGTTGCTGTATTTATGGAACTGAAATTCACACAATTTTTGCCAAATCTGACAGACGACCCCGCAAGTACCTTATATATTGGCTTTTTTAAAATTGACAAAATCCCAAAATAAAATCTTTAAATTTTGTTATGATGAATTACTGTAAGAGATCTGTCATGTCACGGGTTTTGTATTTTTATCACCCGTTATTTTGGAGTAGTAGTAATATTTTTAGTGCTTGCATATATTGTAATGTTTTTTTCCTTTAATTTGAAAACAATAATATTCTAATACCCCTTTAACTTATACACATGAAACTGGGCTCATTTTGTTTGTAATTTATTCTATTTATTCGTATATTTATTATTATTTAGAAATTTTTGAAACAAAAAACTTTGCCTTTTTACCTTCTAAAATATACATTTTTACCAAATATCAAGTCGGAAATTGGATTTGATCACATTGGGAAAGAATGAAATTCACCATACATTTGGTAAGGTCCCTTAACAACCCCCTAATCTGTAGTGTAAAAGAAGGATTAACTGATTAACTCATAAAAAGTTTGTAAGATTTCTTGAAAGGGTTCATAAGATTCAAAGGTATGCAAAAAGTTCAACACACACAGGGTCCCCACTCAATTTCTGAAATAAACTAGCAATAACAACGGTGAAAAAACTAGCAATTCATGGCATTTTCCAGATATTTCTTGCTTTTTTTAACATATATTTTCAATAAATAATCTATTTTTTCCACTTCTAGAACCAAAATTGACAATGCAAACATTAAAAATTGTTCATTTTCCAGGTATTCTGTATATGATTTTCCAGGTTTTTGGCCAAAATGAGCAATTTTCCCCAACTATTTCTTCACTTTTTAGGTGAAATTAAAATTCTCTGACTTTTCCAGGTATTCCTTGACCCATGGGAACCCTGCACACATTAGATGCAAAACGTTTTTAAACTAATTCTCTTTTTTAAAGAATCTTAGATCTTCCAGAAACGAGGTGGAAGCTTTTTAAATTAACCATTTTTACTTAAAATTCCTTAGAATTATTTTTTATAGTATCTCTTTTTACGATTTAAAATCTTCTTACGAAAAATTATGTTTAAAACTAAATTAATTAGTTCTTTTTTAGAATATATTGATTCTTAAAATATTAATACAAAGTGTATAAAAATTAATTTTTCAAAAAATAGTGTTGCTATTGAAAGAAGTAATTTAAATTCCTAATTATTAGTTTTTCGATGGATTTTTTCTAACTTTAAGGCTTTTGTGGCTTGCTTCAGAATTCCCTCAATTCAAGTGATTTTTTTTTATTTTTGTTCATTTGAAAAATCTCATATAGCTAATGCTAAGTGGATGGTTAAGGCAATTAAGATACTATTTCTATAAAAACTGTTTAATTTTTCTAATCAAACCTACTTTTAGGCTTGGATTTTAAGGGTGGCCCTTAGCTGTAGGGGTCATCCATAAATGTCATGCTTGGAGGGGAGGGAGGTGGTTCATTAATCAGTGACACTTTCTGACGAGAGGGAGAGGGGGGTTTAAGAATTGCAACATCACACATTGAAAATCAACAGTAAAAACTAAATAACTTTTTCTGGAAAATGTTGTTTAAATGACATTATTATAAGTTTCATACTAACAAAATAAGAGTTCACTATGAAATTATAAGGTGAGGTGAACTTGAATAAATACATTTCTCCCAAATTCTGACCAACTTTATTTTAAACTTATTATTGGTAGTAGAGCATGACATGTGACAAAAAGGGGAGAGGGGGTATAGTGAAGTGACATTTTGTGACATAGGGGAGCAAGGGTTCAAAAATGCTTTTAAAAAAGTGTGGCATTTACAGTGATAGCAGCGAGATCAAAGAAAAATATAGGATTCTCCAATAAAAAATATAGGATATGCAAAAAATATACTTTTTAATTAATTTACGGGTTTTAAATTTAAATAAACCTACACTTAAATATAGACATGGATAAAACTGCTAAGAAGTACTTATAATATGTAGAAATTATAATAAAGATACAATTTAAACATTTTAAGGGACATAGAGACTACATCAGTATCAACTTCAGATTGACTATTTTTTTTTAAAGAAAACTAGGGGGCCCTGCCCTCTGCTCGCTATCGCTCACCAACCATCAGACTGCTTCACATTTCTTTTATGATCGATTCGCAATATCAGCGAGCAAAGCTCACTTGTTTCATCTTACCAGTCCAGCACACCCTGCTGGTCGGCTTAATTAATGCTCCTTTACAACCGAAACTACTTATATCACTCTTGCTTATAAATAATTTAATCCAGCAGAGCTCGCTTGTTCATCTCAACAATCCAGCACAACCCTTTTCTCCGCTTAATTAAGCCTCTTGTAACACGGAAAATACCTCTCTTGCTTGTCAATAATTTTATTGAAATGTTAAAAAAATATTCAGAAGTCTACTAACAATCATCAACTATCTTGTAGAAAAATCATATCATTAAGAAACATTTCAATTTATTAATGTGCACGCGTGCTCACAACAATCTAGTGAGCCGTCAAAAATAAAACTTAAAAAATCTCCAATCAGCATTAAACGTGTCTGATGAAGACCTAGTAAAACTATGAAAAAAATGAAACTTTGATGCTTAATAATTCCAAAACAGATTAAAATTTTTCAAAGAATTAAACACCAATCTTTTTCTAAAAAATAAGAGCATAATTGGTTAAAAAATCATACTCCTATTGTGATTAGTTTTTCTTTTAGACCGAAAAAACGGAAAAAGTGTCAAAATTTTCTAAAATTTAAAAATTAATTACTCTAAAGCAAATTCAAAATTCGAAAAAAGGGCAACGTAGTGCACATCTTCATACATCAGAGTATGTGATTGCAAAAAATCATAGTTCTGCTGCTAATAGTTTTTGCTGAACTCGATTATGCGGCGAAAAAACAAAAACTTCAACTTTGACCTTAAAAATACCCCAGAACTAATAGACGACATTAGTCATAACGTCACTTGCTTGTTTGGAAACGTAGATTCCATCCGTGATTGGTTCCGTACGGATTTACCTCCAATCACGGAACCAATCACGGATAGAATTAACGTTTCCAAACAAGCAAGTGACGTCACACTAATGTCGTCTATAGTCACATCAATTAGTTTTCCATTCGAGAATGTTCTCCAAACATTTCTCTACAAACATTTAAAATTTCTGTCAAGTACTTTTTGCGTTGTGAGAGGTCAAAGAGTTCAAAAATAAAAATTTCTGAAACAGCGGTGGCGGCGACAGCGGCGGCTACTTTTTTTTAATATAGAGAGATTAACTCAAAACAAAATGACATTAAAGTTATGAATATGATTCCGAGAAAGGTCATACTTATAAACAGTTTTTGAACACTTAAGTTTTTTCCTGCATTGCAATTAAAAGGAGAGAAGCAAACTTTTCAACCATGCATATATGTATGTAAACAGAATGGAACTTGCGCATGGGCAGAGCAAACCGCTTCCAAAAAAATGTGCAACATGTGGCCAAATTAGAAAAGAACTTTTAGGGGGGAAAAAGAGAACTGGTATTTTGGATATAATCTGTGAATACAAATTGACATGCAGGGAAAAAAATATAGGACAAACAACACTTTTAGAAGTTATAGGACAAATATAGGAAATTTTTTGGGATTTTTTCAAAAATATAGGAATTATAGGACAGCTGCTATCATTGCATTTATGGATGGCCCCATATGGGATTAAAAGTCAGGGGTATGTTTGTGATAAATTTGTGTCCGTTTTTGCCTTTTCGGACCCTTCACAAAACATTTTACCTTAAAAACGGACCCTTCACAAAGTTTTTGCCTTTAAACAGACCCTTTTTTTATAATACTTCAAATATTGGACCCTATTTTCACAAAAACAGGCTCGTGGCTGAAAAAACTAATTTAACGCTAACTTTAAATTCACAAAATTATGATTAGATTTTCACAATTTTTAAGAAAAACGGACCCTTCACAAAAAGTCTGGAATGACCCCTGAAAGTAGTTACAAACATGCCACCCACACCCCTTAATATTGTTTCTAAAAAAAAACTGATTGTGCAAAATTTCAGTCAAATTAGAAAATTATGGTGGATTTACACCATCAGGACAAAAGCGACGAACAGCGAATCAAAAGAACCAATAGTTGGGTTTTTTCCCAAAGTTTCCAGTTTTTTCTGGCCATTCTCATCTCTAGTTTAAATATGAATTTTATCTAATTTGTGTCAAATGTCTTTGAATCGTATGAACCATTTCATGAGATCCTCCTATAAACCTTTCTTGAGTTTATCAGTCTTACTATAGATTATGGTGGGGCTGTTAAGGGACCTGCCAAATGTACAGTGATGAATTCAATTTTCCCAATGTGATCAAATCCAATTTCCAACTTGTTATTCATAAAAATGAATATTTTAGAAGGTAAAGAGTATTAAAATTTTTTGTTAACAAAAATTTTCTAAAAAGTTTATAATTTTTGATTTTTCTTCAAAATTTTGAAATTTTTTGGAAAGGAAAAGGAAGTTGTTTTGAATGCAAATTACTTAGAAGAGAATAAAATTACAATCAAAATTAGTCCAATTTCATGTTTTAAGTTTTTAAGGGGTTGTAAAGTATCAGTTTTCAAAATGCAGGAGAAACAACTTTACAATATTTGCACAACACTAAAAAATTACCTCTCCAAAATGAGAGGTAATAAAAAAACAAAACCTGTGACATTATATCTCTAATAATAGTTGTTCAAAATACAAAATTGTAAGGTTTTATCTTGGGGTTTATATCTGTAGCTCAAAAAATAGCCAAAAACTCAAATCTTTAAAGGTGTTTGCCAGTTACTTTAATATTATCAGATTTGGGTGAAATTTTGCTATTATTTGTTTGTTCATTGGAACAAAACTAGGGGGAGCAACAGATTTTTACTTTTTTTTTTTTTTTTTTTTTTTTAAATCCCATACTGTTAAGGGCCACCCTAGGGAACATGGCCCTCATAGATCTGTGACTTTTTCTCTTTGATATGATTTCCCCCCAGCAATGCATGCCTCACTAACATTTTGAGAAATTAACATTTTAAGGTACAGATTCTCTACCTTTTGAGACCCAAGGACAACTAGATACTTTACCAAATCAATGGCAGACCACCATATTATACTAAATTATGAAAACGTATATGGTCATTCCATTTTAATGTCAACCTACATTACGTTAGTCCACGGCTTACTAGATACTATACAGGCTAGCCGAGTTTTGAACAATGAAAACCATTTGACAACTTTTCACGCTTGGATCGCCACAAGTCCTACCATCACCAACCGCCTTCAACACTGTGGATATGCTTTGCCAGTTTGTCCAGTATTGCCATCTGGATTTTTAATGATTTCCGTACTCGGCTAGCGTGTATAGTATCTAGTAAGCTGTGGTTAGTCACACACCTTTTAAACTTAAAGTGTTAATTTAACATAAAAAATTATACTTAGTACTACACTTAAAAAGCCATTTAATACAAAATATTATCTTAATTTTTGGTGTTTTCATCCAAAAATGTAATGAAATCTGGTCTAAATGTTATGTTGTCACTTTGTAGGTTCCCAAACTTTCTAGGACCACCACCCCCTTTTCAGGAAGAAAGTTTTACAGCCCCCTTGCAAATTTTTTTTACCCCCCACAATTTGCTTATATTTCATAGAATTTCATACCAACGTTTTGTAATAAAACTTCAAATTATAAACACAAATTATTAACAAACAAAATGAAAATTTTCTAAAGCTAGGAAAGCTCCAGGCCTGGAGCCTTTGTATGGCCAAGCGAGCTTCAAAAGCAGACGGTGCATATTTGGAAGCAGCGTTTGGTTTTCAGAGTGCAAAGAAGTGTCAAGCAGCAAAATTACACCATATTTTTTTTGTCAAACTAAACAAATTTGGGTTTTTACCAAAATCTGTTTCTGAGACTATTTCCACGTTATGCTTTTGGAAAGAAATTTATGTCCAAAGCTCAAGTGTGTGGCACAATGCCTTTAAGGACTAATTAGAAGACTACCTATTACCTAATCTCATCATCGAAAGAAGGTTCAAATGAGCAGATTAAAACTGAAGTTTATACTCATTGCTCTTTTGACACCATACTACTTGTATAAAATGAAAACTTTTCTGCCAACTTAAATTTTTTCCAAAAAAATTTCTGCAAGAATTAACATTTTTAAATCTTAACATTCTTTCTTAAATACTCAAATTAGTACCATCATAATCATTTTTATCTGTGCTACCTGACTATATTTTATACCTTTTCCCCAAACTATTTTATTTAAAATTTATGTTTGGAATCAATTTCAAATCTAATATTTTGATTTTAGCTTTAAAAAATATTTATAAATTTCCATCAACATTTTCAGCAGGATGTGAAAGCTGAATTGAAATAAGCTTGAGAATCACAGGTCCAATCGTAGGTAAGTTGTTTTTTCTGCATAGTGAACAGAACACGAGAAGAAGCAAACTTATCGGGTGAGCGCGAGTCAAGACGCGCTAGCAAATCCGAAAAAGACTTACAAAAAAGCCTAATTTCACTCAATAAAAGGGCCAAAATTGAGAAAATCCTAATACCCCGTTCACACATGAAAAGTTAATCTAGATTAAGTGCTAATCTAGCTTAAGTCGAGCATGTGTGAACGAACTGGATTAGATTTAATCAAGATTAGCGAAAAGAAACTGGATTAACTTTAATCTAGTTTCCCGAACTAGCTTAAGTAGGTTTGACAGTGTCGCTCTCTAGCGGCCGCTATGGAACTTCATCCACGCATGTGTCAACGAACATCATCCGACCGCCGTAAAACCACTTTCCAGGCCGAGGAAAGTTAAGAGGATACGAACAAAATGGTTGTTAAAAAGGAAGAAGAATTGGTCCATCCGAAAAAATTAATTTCTTTGAACGAACTGTCTTAGTTTTAAACTAGCTCAGAGATAGTTAAGAGTTTTTAAGTTATAGTGGCGACATCTACTTAGAGAAATAAAAACAAAAAACACTGCAAACATTTTTTTTATTTGATATTACATCAGCACAGCCGCTTGTAAATCTATATCTATAAAAGCCAAATACCACTGACTGACTCACTCACTCACTGGTAAGTAAGGAACACTCAACACGGAATCTCCGAAACTACCGGACCCAGAGCTTTGAAATTTGACAGAGACGTTCCTCTCAGCTATGCGACGCGCACTAAGAAACAATTTTAAAATCCAACGACTCCTTCCCTGTTTTTCGGCGCTTTTTCTACTCCGTTTTTCCCATTGAAATAGCATTATGCATTGTTGAAATGCGTAAATTGCAGTAGGTTTATTTCTCTCTTGAGGTTTCGTCTGGCCTCATGTGATAAAATATAACTTCAAAAATTTCATAATTTATAACAAATTAAGACGAAAAACACAGTGTAAATTTCTTTTTCAAAATTATAACAATTTTCAGGAAACATAAATTCAAATAATTAATTTTGAAACAACATTTTCCTTTATTTGTAATTTTAATTTTTTTCTAAAATAAATATATTTATGGAAAGGCTAAAATAAAAGGTTTCCATGGAAACATAGCTGAAATTATTTCATTGTTTCATGGGGCATGGTTTACTAGACCATTCACTAAATTTTTATTGTTAAGTACTAGCAAACCGTTTTTACTAAGAAGTTGGTTATCATGATAAAAGGAAAATGAGATTTATCAAGCATTTTATTATTTTGATAAAAATGTTTTTATTTTTGGAGATGTAGGATCATGCAAATAAAAATGGATTCTCTATCATTTTGGAATATAAATTAAATTAGGTATAGTTAAATATTTTGCTTTGGCGGCGGGAGTTGTTGACTGAATTACACATAGGGATTATTTTTTGATTAAATTAATATCATTTTTGGAAAACGATAGAAACTTCATATACAGTTCGTAACATCCTGTAGGAAATTATTCCCAAGGGGTTCAAGTGAAAAACCGAAGCGTAATTTTTGAAAAGGACATCGGAAATACTTCATAGAAATTTTGTTTAAGATTTTAAACTATAAATTTCAAAAGACTGATGATTTCAATTGGATTGTTCTTTTACAGCCAAAGTAAAATGCGGGACGGGATACGTTAGGGTATATTTTCACAATAAGAAACCGGGATGAAAAAGACGACGGGATGATAAGTGATTGCTAACCAGGAAAAGAAAAACCATATAGCTCAATAAACCTGATGATTTAAATTGGATTGTTCTTTAACAGCCAAATTTGAAAGCGGGGTGGGATGAGTTAGGGTATATTTTCAAAGTAAGGAACCGGGAAGAAAAACACGACGGGGGTGATGGGATGATAAGTGACTGCTAATCCAGAAAAAGGAAAGACATATAACTTGATAAACCTGATGATTTCAATTTGATTGTTCTTTACAGCGAAGGTAACAGCCAAATTTAAATGATGGACGGGATGAGTTAGGGTATATTTTTACAGTTAAGAACTGGGATGAAAAAGACGACGGGGACGACAGGATGATAAGTTCCAGAAAAAGAAATCCAGAAAAAGAAAAGACATAACTTGAAAAACTTTTTAAAATATTTATGAATTAACTCAACCCGTGCAAGGCCGGGTAAGTCAGCTAGTTAAATATATTTTCGAAAGGGATAAAGAAATTGGACAACCCAAGAAGAAAAATAGCTATTCTGCAAGTATAAGTGCAAAGTAAAAAAAGTTTGAGTGGTAGACTTAGGCTTAGAGACGAACTCTTGGACGGCAGCCATTTTCTTACTAGTAGCGCCACCTGGACGAACTGTCTGATTTAATCTAGTTTAGTGAATAGAAACTGGATTAACAAGTGTGAACGGGTAAAAATAAGCTAGTTTAAGTTAAACTAGATTAAGTTCTCTCTTAAGTTAATCTAGATTAACTTTTCATGTGTGAACGTAATATAAGGACAGGGATTAACAGAGAAAAATTTATCGATCAAAAATAAATTCTGTGGAAAAATTTCTAAAAAAAAATTATTTTTTTTTGCAGTTTTTCTGCAGAGGACAAAATGTTCTGTGAACGCCATTCGCGTGTTTGTGTATATTATACAAGTATGTTTGACACCAAGGGAAGATTTTTTTGTAATGTAATTTTTTACCTAATCCTGAATTATACTGGAATCTTTTGTGTGATATCCAGGGCAGGGTGTATCCCTTTCGCTATGTACAAGGAAATAGTCCAAAAACAGCAGAGGTGCCAAGTTTCAAAAAAAGCTTTCAGTAACCAGAGCTGATGTAATCAGTAACTTTTCAGTAACCTTGTTGGTGTCTCACTGTCCTCAGGATTTAACTGAATTACAATTCTTGATTGCGATTTGGGTGATGTGATCCCAAACTTGAGTATTTCCCTAACCACATTTCCCTTCACTAAAATTTGATTGACTAAATTATTTGGATAATGAATTAGGTAAATTTAAATAATAAGTACCTAAATTGGTTTTAATTATATCTGACTTTTCCCTGACCAATAACTAAATTTCCCTGACTAATAACACGCTTTAGTATACGCTCCAAAAATACCTTCAAATGTTTTGTTAAAAACATAAAACATAGCATAAGTAAAATATCACAACAGAAATTATCAAATATTCATACATTTTTAAATTGTAAATGACTTGCAGCACAATTAGTTAAAACAGAAAGGAAATTCGCTTAAAGAATTAAATGTTACTGCAGTCAACAGCAGGAAAATTTGAATTCAATTTTATCCTTTAAATAAATTGTTCAATACTACAATAAGCGATAGAAAATGAAAAAAAGAATTCAATAAAATTTAAAGATCCAGATAATTTATTGTTTACAATTAAAGCAATTCAGTGGTCTGTCTAGGGAAATTTTAATACCATTTGGTGGTACCTTCACAAATTCACCATTTGATAAATAGGTTACTTTCACAAATTCAGTTTTAGGGAAAAAGGTACCTTCACAAAATACATTTTTGAGAAGAAAGTTCCCTAATGAGCTATATTCTCTTAATTGTTAATTTTTTAGCCATTCTAGACTAAATTTTCTTTTGTTTTTGATGTTTAAAAAATTATGTACACATATTTTTATGTTAATTTTGTACTAAAATTTTCACTAATTTGCAGAATTTTTTCACAAATTGTTACTAAATTTTCACAAAATAGGTACCTCTTCAAAAAACCTAGACAGACCCCTGCAATTTACTACTGCTGGAAACCAAGTTGTGCCGAGAATACTCTCGAACACCCCTCCGCGAACTCCGCCTCCTATTCAATTCAAACCGGTTCCCCCTTCACTGGCATGAGTCCTGACAATTCAATCTCTTCTGTCATGACAGCATCGATTGCAACGGAATTCTACTTTCCATTCAAATCTTGGAAATTTTGCTCCTTTGATAATTTTAGTAACTAATAAAAATTTCCAGATCGATGAGCAAATTCCCTGACTTTTCCAGGGTGCTAGACACCCTGATGTTTCAAGATTAGTATGAATAAATAGAAATTTAGGTAATTCATTAAATTTATCTTACTCATTATCCTTAAAAAATTAAAATGAATTAAATATATTGGAAAATTTAGAGAGAGACATTTTATTAAAATATTTTGATAATTGTAATCTAAACGATTTACGTATTACCAATTAAATAATTTAACTGGCAAGGTAATTTAAGTTGAATTCCTGAAAACAAGTTTAATAAAAATAAAAATTATGCTTAGAAATACCTTATGAATTTAACTCTAAATATTGGAGAACCCCTATCTTCCAAAATAGGTTGTGGCAAGTGCAAGTCACGGGTAGATACCTACACTTGCCACAAGATAATTTAAGAATTATAATAACAAGAGATCCACTGCAAAAAAGTTGTGATTATTTCTGCAGCCGCGGCGCAGAAGGCAAAACCAGAGGTAGAGAAGATTTAACCCAAACGCAGGCATTTAGCAGCTTGGTACTGAAAAAGAAGGGACTTAGGGACCAAAACTGATTTGATTTTTAGTATTAAAAAGTGGTTTTTAAGCTATCTGCAAGGGTTTCTCAGGGGGCATCTCCATTTTTACATTTGAGAAAAAAGGTACTTTAGGGACCAAAAGCTAAAAAAATGGACTTTAAGGGGCCTAAAAAAGTTTTAGGTACTTGGGGACCAACTCTAAATGCCCTGCAAACGCAATTTGGATACAGTCCCTTTATTCCCCGATTTTCATCACGGCTTTATAAGAAACTGCAGATGGAAAAGTCCAGGGGCCGATTACAAAATGCGTATCGTAAGATCGCGCAGACAACGCGGTGCCGATGCTCGCCAAGAGCCGGTGATTTCACAAACAGCCAGAGAGGCAAGGGCAACCGTGTACGGCCAACATATTTGCAACTTTAGGAAAGGGGAGATAAATCTTCATTCTGATAAAATCATTATGAAAGTGAAAAAAATCACGAATCCGCGAAAAGAATAGTAAAAAATCCGTAATTTTATATTGATGTCTGTAACACCCCGTAATTTTATATCGATTCCGTAAATATTACGGACAAATCGTAATACTTGGCACCTCTGGAACAGGCTACATGGGAATTTAACCAGGAAAAAGTAGTTCTGAAAATTTTATACTTTGAAGTAACCCTTTTAGGCAAGTAAGATTTTTCAATCAGCCTGTGCAAAGCAGTTGCATTATTAAATGGCAGTTAACTGAAAATCAAACTTTTGGCCTTTTTTATCATAAATTATGAAATAGCAACGAAACGGTTAAATTTTCAAATAATCATCACACAGTCACTCCAGAAAGTATTCTTACACCCAACACATTTGCACTAGTATAACTATTATAAGGCTAAATTCCACTTGCAAAAATAAAAATATCCTAACATAGTATGTTATTCTTCATTATAATCTACTAAAAAAAGAGCAAAAAATATCAGAACATTTAGAAAAAAATTCTCTAAAAAAATGAAGCGATTTTAAAGCCCAAATAAATATTCATATATAGGCATGTGCATGGACTACAGCATGGTCTAAACATGTATGGTGGGATCATTGCATTTCTGAAAAGCACAATTTGTTCCCTATCCTGATTTAAAAGCATGTGCATGTAAATTTTTTTCTTGAGGTTCACAATATACCAATAACTTTCAAATCGCTTCATTTTTTAAAAATGCACTACCTGACACAATGCTCAAAATAATAAAACAAAGGCAAAAGAAAGCAAACTGATAACTTAAACAACAAAAACATACTAAAAAGATAGATGATTTTTAAACAATCAAGAATCAATTGATTCTCTTCAGGTGTTCTTAATTGTTCACTACTTGAAAACATTAAACCAAAGGTATATACTTACTAAACTGTCCCAACAGAGAATCTTCAAGCTACTTTTGCATTCTTTTATACATCACGCTAGTTCAATTAGGAAACATAATAAACTTTCAAAACCATACTCGGCGCTGGGAATCTTCCAGGTGATTTCAAGATTGTCAATTGAAAATGTTCACTTTGGGAGAAAGGCCGACACACGGAACTAACTAATGAACACACAACACTTCAAATCACACAATTATGCACATTGACTTGAAACTTTTGGAGAGAGAAATAGTATAAACATTCTCCCTATGATTTCAAGGGAAATCAATGACACAAAATTAAATAAAATATGCTTAATTTCCTCACAAACGAGACGAAACGAACACTAAACTAATCAAATCAATCAATTAAAGTATTTTACTTCAGTTCAGTTAAGAGGAGTACGAACTGTAAATTTAAATACACAGACAAAGTGAAAAGACTTGGTGTGGTAGGCGGATCTAATTTTGGCGCTGCGATCGCGCACGTCAAGAGAGGCGGAGTAAGTAATATCCCAACCCCAACCGTTTGGTCCAGAGGAGTTTATTGTTGAAATTTTGGAACTTTTCATTTTTGGGGGGCTCAAGCCCCCTAGCTACTGAACGGTGAGGGTTAACCCCAACTGAACGGTGAGGGTTAACCCCAACTGAACGGTGAGGGTTAACCCCAGTGCTGAAATTGGAGGGGGACGCGGGGGGACGCCGTCCCCCGAAATGATTGGACCGTCCCCCGAAATATTTTTACCGTCCTCTTTCCCTAAAATATTGGTTTCCGCGAAAAAATTTTATAAATTTAAGGTAAGATTTAAATACAAAAGCAAAAAGAAGAAAAAAAAAATATTTTTTTTTCTGGCCTAAATTCCCATCCCAATAAGTGCTCGGAATCGTCTATCAGCGTGCCAGCAGTCTCCCATTATCCCGATTCGCAAATATATTTGTATTCGGATTTTTAGGGTCAAATTTCCAAAACCTTTCTGGGGAGGACCCCCAGACCCCCTTTAAGTATTTTAATCTCTATTACTCACGATTTGCTGCACAAAAAATGAGTTAAAACCCGGTTTTTAGAGTATAATTTCCAAAAATTTTCTGGGGGAGAACCCCCAGACCCCCCATTTTGTACTTGGAATTTGATTATTCACAACTTTTTTAACATTAGGTTGAGCAAGAGGATTCAATTCGATTAACAAATTTTTAGCCCCCCAACCCAAATCCTGGATCCGCTACTGCATGGTAACACCAAGATGAATAATTTTTTTTTTTTTTAACTTTCCATCGATATTTGTAAAGATGTAAATTTTACATAGTTTTAAGGTTATAAAAAATATAATAACTGCATTTGTGCTTTTATTCTAGCATTTATAAAATGTCACATTAGCCCTCACTTTCCCCTAACTATGCAATTTTAAGTAATCTATGACTTGATTATAAATTCGAGTAGGTACCAAAAATTAGTCATATTTTACCCTCCATCAATCATCTACTCTGTAAAAAGGTGAGTCCCCCCAAATATTTTTCTCCAATTTCAGCACTGGTTAACCCATATGTTTAACCGCTAGTAGTCATAACATTAATGTAATTTTTAAATGGACTTTTACACAGTGTCTCTCTTAAAGCACCTAGGTTGCTTATTAAGTTTCTCTTCAGATAAATGTGCAGTAGTTTCGGAAGATGATCTGACCGTTTGGACTTTGGACACGAATTTATGAGCGACTTTCGGAAGTTGGTGATCGGAAGTGATTTTTTGTAAGTTGTTTACCCTTTCGAGGAGATTGGGAAAACTACTTCTCATTTGTAATGTGTCTTACGTAAGGGCGAGCGCGCACGGGCGACTTTTGTCACGGTGACAAAGACAAAAACAACGTTGCTAAGGCTGTTGTTAGGGGCGGGACATAGAAGTATCCAATAGCAGCATTCACACATGACATCACTGGAGGATAAAAACAACGTTGCTAAGGCCGTTGTTGTTGTTGTTAGGTAAAGTCATGTGATTGAAAATGCTCTATTGTTTTCTAATGATATTTTTGATACTAGTAATCCTGGTCGCCGTGACTTTAGTCACTCGTGCGCGCCCAGCCTAATACACCCTCTGGGAAGCGCAAAATTCACCCTAATATTAATATATTATAGAGCATTCGCACATGACGTCACTTGGAGGAATAAATCAACGTTGCTAAGGCTGTTGTTAAGGGCGGGACATAGAAGATCCAATAGCAGCATTCGCACATGATGTCACTGGAGGAATAAAACAACGTTGCTAAGGCCGTTGTTAGGCAGAGTCATGTGATTGAAAATACTCTATTGTTCACGCTATTCATATTGTATTGTTGGGAAAACTCTGATTCCCCTCTCAATTTAGTGCTGCTTACTGAACTCCAGCGAATCAACACTTTAGTTTTGAAAGTTTCAAAGTGAATATTTTACATCTTAACTGCTTTAATATCTGTATTGATGTAACATTTGACTCAAAAAAAGAGAACCCACTATAATAAGTGCAGAATGGGGTGTACTTGTGCATTGTAGTATGCTTCTCATCTTTCCGTGGCAAAAAATCGCCATTAATTGAATTTTCTCTATGACCCTAGTTGGTTCTGTGGGAAGTATACTTCCCACACCTAAACATAAAATTCAGAAAAATAAAACTTATTTCCTAAATCAACATTGTTAAATTGATAATAAAAACACAAAAAACTGTGAAGTTAATATTAAAAGCACTTTATTAAAAATTTAATTTACAGTGTAACATCACAACATCAATACCTAAAACAATTATCTCAAAAGTTCTATTTTTATGAACAATTCCGTACTCTTTTTCATCAAAAACTTGAGATACAAAATATCCTTTTTCACTGTTCAATCCAAGTTCTTCTAAATTGACTTCAACAGTTTTCCTACTATGGTGTCTATTTAAAAGTACAAGAGCAAAAGAGGTCTCATATTTGAAACAAGGATTGATAGGTCTTCTCCACACTTCTAACAGATCTTTCTGAAAATGGTAAAAGAAGGGGTGAATGAATATGGTAGCTTTTATTAGCACAAAGAAAAGCTGAGAAGGAATATTTTCGAAACTATCGATAATAATTGTTATGCAGCGATATTTTTACACTATCCGCACATCAAAGCGTTTTGAATGCGGAAAAAACATGCGGGGTAGAGTTTTGATAAACTCCTTTCCAAACTAAAGCATTAATAAACACGTTTAATGAATAAAATTTGGATTTTTCTTATTGAGGTATTGCCTAAGTGTAGGACTGCTCATAGTTAAAATTTAATGCGAGAATCGTAAACCTACTCGTTTTCAACACTATTTCCTTTAAACGAGCGGGATGTATTTATTCCCACATCCACATGCGCCAATGTCAAAAGCTACTACCAGAGGGCGAATTTGCTGGGAGGAGGATTTGTTACATTTTTAGAGTTATCTTCGTGGGAAAAAAGACAAAAATGCAATCATGAAAAGGAGTAAATATCACTCATTAAATAGTGTCTCTAATGGTCTAATTTCTCGTAACACAAGTTTGCAGCAACAATGAATTAAAATCGTTGGATTCCAGGAACAACATGACAAAGCGAAAAGTTGCGATGTCTCTCTATTACATCGGGAACTTCACCAAATTTTTCGAAATGGTTGTATAGTTGTGATGACCAGCACTATTTAGCTGATGTCACAACCTTAGAAGAAAAGAAAGAGCGTCATCCTTTCACCTACTAAGTCTGATACGAAAAACCAACAATCGTGTATGGTTGTGATACTAAAAACTTATTATTTCTATTGAATTAGTGCATTGATTATAAATGACATGCCTAACTGCCAAAAGAGAATCCTTATTAGCAGCGATTCATTGGATTAAAAAATAATTAAAAGGCAAAATTTTGTTGATTTGCACCTTTTCTGAGTTTCAAAAAATTTCGTTAAATTAATTAAAAATTGTAATTCAAAACAACACTGAAATTTCTTTCTTACTATAAAAGTATTTGTGCTAAACTAAACCAAATTATAGCTATTTAATTCATTTCACCAATAAATCTAATTCTGACCTGAAATTTATACAAAAAATAAGACCCCATTACCTCGCCTCCAATAAAATGCTAACATTTCAAACCAAGCAGAAATAGTTCAATAACAAAAATTAGATACCTGAAAAATTCTTCTTCCAGGCATGCCCAGGGTATCTTGGTTTATAGCTATAGCTTTAGAATTCAATAGTATGCTTTTATACACTGGTCCAATATCTCTCAAATCATTGGACATCAACAATGGTGCAGGAATTACACACCAAATAGCCATTTGAGCTCGTGACTGACCAGGATTCAGCCCAGTATTTCCAATCATAAGCTGCAAATGAACGTATTATATAAGATGAAATTTTTCCAAGCAATTAAATTAATTATAATTCAGTCCTTCTAAATTAATTGCAGTATAAAAACTTCCTTAACAACTAGCTGATACGCCCTTGCACGGATGGGGAGCTCATAACTTTATTCTTAAAGGTTTTAGCAAATTCATCTTTGCTTTCACCTATCTCTTAGCTTTGAAACATCACTTTTTGCTGTATTAAATATCACGATTATTAAAATTGTTTTAATACATACTCAAGTTATATTCGACCCAGATTCACCGCAAAAAACCCTAGAGATGTTCAAAAACGTAATAATTGCTTCATTATTCTAGATATTTTTACACTTTTTTAAAATTAAATTACCATATCAGGATCACTCCAGCGTCCAGGTCCAGTATGAGCTAAGATAACTTCTTGATTGTCACCAAAGAATTCTATTATTTGTTCAATGCTATCCCATGAATCTTGGATATCATGAAAATTTCTCCACATATTGCAATGCTTTGATATTTTTTTATAATTAGGCTGCAAAAAATTGAAAACATAAGCACCTTTAAAAAAATTACGTTAGATTTTATAATAATTTCAAGTAAAAGAAAATGTAATTTTTTACTACTAGCATTAAATCGTCAAATAACATTTTTCAAGTAGTTACTTCATTCTCATAAGATTTTCTTTCTGACATTCAAAAGCAACTTCTATATTGATTACTTACTTCCATGTGTTTCAAAAGTTGATAGTAAGGCCAGCTACAGGAGTATAGCATTGGTCTATTTGTTTTGTTTAATAATATACCCATTTCGATGTAACCTATTTTAAACAAGAAAATTTTAAATATTATATATTCAATAAGAAACTGGCAAAAATTAATACGCTTTTATTAAAATTAAGAACATAGAAAGTTTTAAAACAAGAAGTTTGTCAATGTCTACATTACACATATTTTCATTTGACTTTTGAGGATATTTCAGTACGAGTTACTAAACACAAGATTAATTCTAAAAAAATCCCATATTTTTTGGGTACTTTTGTTGTAAAGTTCAACATTTTGTGATGTTTGGTAATGTCTAATAACAGATGTTTTTATTAAAGTAAAAATATTATATAACTTGAGCATACTTTACATAACTTATTTTATTAGAAATAAAATTTCAAAATGATTTGATAAAGAAATTAGCTAGTCAATAAATTAAGATTTATAGCTTGTTAAACAAATTAGCTTCAACAATATTTCTCTACATTGTATTCCAATATATTTTTTAAGTAGACTATTTTGAAATGCCTTCAAGTTACACATTACCATCATCCAATCGTTGAGTAGGGGTAAAACAAGCATCAAGCTTAAGCATATCTACATCCCAACTTGCATATGCATCAGCGTCTTCTTGCAAATGCCCTATGAGTCCTGGATATCCCATGCAAGTTCGAAATCCAAAATTTTGATAAATACCTAATTTTAAACCTCTGGCATGCATCTACGAACGAAACGTATTATTATACAAAGAAATAACAAATAACTTAAGCATAAAAACACTCTATTGCAAAAGCAGGTACGATACGGGAAAGGAGAGGGAAGACGCACAAAAATTAATTTGGGCTATAAAATCAAGAATTTAAGAGCTAGATCCTCAAAAATTCATTGAAGAAAGTTTATTGACTCACAAATCAATCTTCATAAAAGGAAAATTTTGGATTAAACGAAAATATGTTAAAATTCACAAAGAAATTCAAAAACTGGATTACTCGACGAGGCGGGTAAAAGTACGCGCCTTGAAAACTTGGCATAAATCGCAAAAAATGCACCTATAACATGATTCAATCCTCATGAAAAATCATAGCTTTACTTTTCCATGATTTTCCATCAGCTAGTTTTCAGCTTCAGAGGGGTTGTAAGCTTTCAAAGGTTAAAGTTTAAAATTTATTCATTGATTGTAGCACATAATTATAATGATAATGTAGTAAAGAGTAAGATGAATTATAATTCTCGCTACAAAAATTCAATGATCTTGTCTTGTCTGTGCGTACTTCAATGAATTAATCATATAAGATTGTCCTTGAATCAACCCTAAAATACACTGCACTTAAACTTCAATGATGCCAAATTTTTCAGAAGGAATTCATTTTGAAAGCAATCATTAGTTCTTTATTTAAAAAAAATAAGATTCCTTCGCAGAAAAAATTAGATGCTAACTCAAAGAAACCATATTTTACCCTGTAAATAAAATACTGAATGTATGAATGTCTTTTTTTTTAGGATATCTTAAGATATAAATATGTGTTCATGTGAACCAGCTGCATACATTTACTAGACTGAGCAGTCTTCCGTTTCCCTATAATTCTTGGTCTGCACTAATCTTTTGGAGAATATTCTCGTAGAGGTGTGAAGTATTGTTCAACAGCTAAAAAAAGCATGTTATATTTTTTTGAATTTTCTACAATTTTATCGCGTATAAGATGTTTTATCCAAAAAAAGCAATAACTTACAATGAATAACCTAAATAAAGATTTTTTAGTATGAATCAGAAAAAACCTTTCTAAGTAAGAGCTTGTCAAGGATCAGTCATAGCAGCTTTTAATGCTCTTAATTGGCAATTCAGTACATTAGTTTCATAAAGAGCTAAAGCATTATTATACATTATACAAGTAACAATAATATATTATGTGTATCATTCTTTTATTTACTAACAAATATATAGGCTTTAGAATTAAAATCCTCGTTAAGATCCATGCCAAAAAAATACACGCCCAATAAGTACTCTATTTATGTTCTTTAAGTATTTATAACACTCATATTTTTCTTTCACATTTTTGGAGAAATTGTCTACTAAAATATTTTATTCTGAGCTTTATTCTATAGCATTATTCTATATGCTTTCGCATTTTGCGAAAGAAGCCATTATAGTGGATTCCACTTGAGTACCCAGGGGGGGGGGTTATTTGCTTATTTTTGTTGAGAAGGGGGTCGAGAATAAGAGTGATGCTAACATAAGACATTAAAGAAACTGCATTTTCGATAATCTCTTGTAATTAAAAAAATAATTTCCTTTGAAAAGATCAATTTAAAACTTAATTAATTAATTAATCGCAAATTAAGAAATTCAGCATATATTCTGTGTTTCAAGCCAAGTTAGTTTTTCATTAAAATTAAGTTTTAGATTTTTAAAATAAGTTCTTTTTTGAAAATTTAGCACAAAAGCAGTAGAGAAGGGGCAGTTCCATGAGTAATTATAAGAGGGGTTAATGATTTACTTATCTTTTGTTGACAAAAGAAGAAGGGAATAAAAATCACCACTAAACAGTTCTATAAAGCAGTATTCTTCCATTGCTGTGAAAAAAAACACATTTCTTTCTTTTCTTCCACTACTAGTTCTAATTCAATGGTATAAAAAGAGGATACTAACTCTTAATAATAAAAGTGAAGTAAAATTTGAAGAATGTCAAATTTTAATTTTGAAATTGTGACATTAGAGAAGAGGGTCCACTGAATTGTAACATCTTGCAACAAAGGGAAGGGGTACAAAACCC
Source organism: Tetragnatha montana (assembly GCA_963680715.1). Taxonomy (NCBI): domain Eukaryota; kingdom Metazoa; phylum Arthropoda; class Arachnida; order Araneae; family Tetragnathidae; genus Tetragnatha; species Tetragnatha montana. The sequence goes on from OY796677.1 coordinate 28,528,058, forward strand.
TTAAAATTGTGGCATACCTTTTAAATTATAAATAGTACACTATCCACAATTAACAAGAAAATAAACATAAGACAGTCTTACATAATCAGCCAAGTACTTGATTCCATGGGGAAACCTCCTTGGATCAGCAAAAAGGTTCCCTTTGGGGGTTCTTGATGGGGCCATCCAACAATCATCAAGATTAACATATTCATAGCCAGCATCTCTGTACCCATCTCGTACCAAAATATCACCCATCGTCATGAAAAGATTTTCACTAAATGGCAGGAGAAGATTCCAACACTTTAAAAATACTTGTTAAATTAGAAGCATTTTTGAATTAAGTACAAAACACTATGAATAATTTAATGTTTTCCCTTTCACCAGTTATTCACATAATTTACTTATAGTGGAGAAAAGTCATCACATTTGAACCTCTTTACAAGGATCCTCCCAATAAAGTAACCTCTACATTACAACAGCCGGTAATAAAAGTATGGATTGTTTTATCATACAACAGATAATGTAATTAGTTAAAACAACCATATACTGTTGCTCTATCAAGGTTCTATTGTGTTTTCATTTGCTATGAAGGAATAATAGACACTAACAATGATAAATGTACTTTAAGATTAAACAGGCACAAGCACTGAGTGTTCTTTTAAATTGCTGTAAAATATCAAATATAAAAAACAATCCAAATATTTCAAATCGTAGTAAAGTTTGTCTGTGCTCGATTGGCGGTAGTGGTAAACCCAAACAGGGAACGCCATTCTTCCCTGGGGTTGGAAAGGTAGGGAGAGAGCGGGCCAAACTGGTTACTTCTTGCCTAGAACTACTCCACCTCCCTTCCCTCTCCTGTGCCAATGGGGTGCTTAAATAGCCAAGACAGCTACCCTGATTTCCCACACCCCTACTCAAACTTGGATTTCCCCGCTTCCCCCGCCAAGCGAGCATCAACAAACTTTATTTCTCTTTTATTTCTATATATTGTTATCTGTAATTTGTAAAACTTTGCTAATAAAGGCAAGTAGTACTCGATAAATTTAATCACATTTGTTGACAATTGTTATTTTCCGATATATACTGATGCCTTGTCAAATTGTTTTTACAATTTTTGTGATGCACTAACGAAGGGATCCATTGATCCCTGAAACAATTGTTTGCAAAAATGTGATTAAATTTATTGTGGATTACAACATTGATTTTATCTTTTTACCCAAATTTCCAATAAAGTCTGATTAGTGAGATTTATGGACAGCTAATCCTAAAGTACCCAATACTAGAATAGAAGTAGGAGGGAAGAATTAAATTTTCTACAGTAAATTTTTTAATCCTGTTATAAGTAAACAAGTATATTTGATATGATTCATTTTCAATCGTTATTCAAATGGAAACATTATAATAGCTTAGGTATGGAACCCTCATTTTATGAATTTCAAAGAGAACTAAATAGGATGTGTCATGTTTATAGTTGACCAAGAACCCTTCAGCCATTTTGTTTGTTTGTTTACATTTCCAGAGAAGAAGCAAGAGACAAATTTTGGCTACTCTTCAATACCGCTATAGTATGTAAAAGCTCTTAAATATTCCCAACAATATTTTAAGTTAAATTTATATTTTGAAATCATTAGTGGAAATCATTATCGTTTTTGAACAAAGTTAAATATTAAATACAGAATTGTGTTATCTATAATATCAAAAGGGTTAGCAGGAAATAAAAAAAATCCACAGTATTTTCCTGCAAACTATAAACACTAACGGAATAAAAAACCTGAATCACCTAAACGTCCATAACGATATTCCTTACCTGATGCAGTTTTCAGGATCAGTGTCACAATTTAGGTTGCACTTAAAACGCTCCCATGATAACCAACCCATAGGAGGAGAAATAGCAAGTCCATTATTTAATGAAAATATAACCTTGCTTTTGTTCAACAGAATTAAACATAAACATATTAAGATGAATTTTTCTCCCATGTCGATTGAAAAACAATATTAAACTTGACTTGAGCAGGTGCAACTCATAAAGATGATCTGATAAAATTATTGTTTTCTGAAAGTAATCTTAACACACTATATTCAACTTTAAAATTGAAAAAAGCAATTAAAACGAAAATAAATGCACATTATAACTTTCACATTACATAAACAAACACATGTGCTTATTTGTTTGTTTTGCTTTTAATTCGTTGCCCATCAGACTACAGCAGATAAGAAATGATGTTTGGTTTATCTCTTTGACCGATCACCTGCTCCCGACCCATCTGCATTCAAAACACGAACATTGACGGCAGTTTAAAAAATTATCAAGAGCGTGGGTGCAGATAATTTTAACAAAAATAATCATAAATATTTGTTTGAAAAGAAATAAGTTCTTAATATTTGGAAAGGAATGTATAAAAACACAAAGAAACATCTTGGTGAAAATAGACAGACTGGTCAGTAGGAGGAGCTGACTAATTTGGAGTACAGAGCTCAAGCGGCAGTCAGCGGCAGTTCTCGTTCCAACTTAACCCGTTTATTTATTTCATGAAATGAAGCACAAAAGCTTCAGAACGATATATTTACAAAATTTCATTTGAAAAACAATTAAAAAAACAGTGTTAAAAAAATATTAGAGTTTTTCGGAGAACTATTTTCAATAAACGCTTACCTTGTTTTAACCGTTTTAACATTAATATTTTGCTCCTTTGATCAGATTTGTATCCCTACGTGACGGTAAACAAAAAACGGCACGATTTTCATAATGTCAAACAGGCCCGTTCCTGGGTATGAAGGCGCCTCCGTGCCAATAAATTACGGCGCCCCTTACACCTCACCCCCATTAATAATTAATTCTAAGTTAATTAATTTTTACTTTTAATTAAGAGGCACAACGGCCTTAGCAACGGCCTTAGCAACGTTGTTTTTGTCCTCCAAGTGACGTCATGTGCGAATGCTCTATTTGAAAAAAAAAACCTACCTACTAAACAGATTTAAAAAAGTGAAAAACGTTGCTCTCAATATTGTACAATATATTATCATAAATATAGTTCAGAATTTAAAGTAAAACTAGTAGTGATTTATTCCATTTATTCATTAAACTCCATTTATTATTATCCAATTAATTTTAGGAAATTGTTTAAAGTCAATTAACATTTAACAAGTTTTACAATGGACTCTAACCGTCTGACGTCACACGGAACCAACACGTGACTTGACCTACTGAGCTTCCTACTACTACACTAGTAGTGATACTACACTAGTAGATCTACTAGTGTAGTATCTGTGGTAACCCCAAATCAAGTCAAAGTGGTCAAGCTCAGTAGGTCACGTGTTGGTTCCGTGTGAAGTCTCGAACCAGATAGGCGGTTAGAGTTCATTAATATTTATTCAAATGACTAGTGTTAGGCAACGAGTAGTTAACTACCGCTACCGATCAACTGATTAAACTACCGAAAATCATTGGCAACATTAAAATTTATATGATATTTCACATTTCAATCCGTTTCTTTTTTTTAAAAAATAACCTTCACAATTTCTCACAGAAATTTTTAAAAATTGTTGGTAAGCTACATATTTACTTCTGAAAATAATTTTATAAAATTAATTAGTTTCTCATTGGAGAGTAACAGTAAAAAATTAAACTGTGACATTTTCTCTACATTTTCATTACAATACAATACATTTTCATATTCAGTACTCTTGCATGGTATTTTAGATCTCTTTCTGCAGATTTAGGATGTGTTAACCACCAAGTTTATACTACGATACTTAAACTATTTTGATTAAACATAACTTTTTATTTTATACCAAAGGAAAAAAGTACTATTCTTCCTATTATCAACTTTAAAGAAATATTCTAATATTTAAATTTGTTGTTTTAAAGAAAATTATGTATGACTGGTACTCTGTATTCATAAGGAAAAATCATTGTTTGCATTTATTTCTAAAAATTACTGTGTAGGTTTTGCGTTGGAACGTAAATTTTAAATATTAAGAATTTTTAATTTAAAACTTATATTGTTTTTAGGTTTGAAGCATGGGAGAATCTGGACCACTTGGTTTAATCGAACAGCATTTTCTGCAAATCAAAGACACCTTGTGGATCATTTCAACTTTTACAGCATTTTTTTCAAAATCAAATAACTTCTTTTGGCCAGAGAAAATAATACGCGGTGCTGCATCCTACAAAAGTCTCGCTAATCCTCCCCTATTGGCACTTGCACGATGTACATTGGCTTTTACAATTTCATTTCTGCTCAATATCATTTTTCCAAAGCAGACAACCCTGCTTGCTCGAAATAACAAAAAAATGGAGGGAAGGCACATTTTAATCGAGGTAGAAACCCTTTTTAGTTCAATTCTATTCCGTTTTAAAAATAACTAATATCGATTTTACGCAATTATCCCGTTTTTAGTTTTATAAAAATGGTTAATAATAAATGAAGTAAATAAGGTGGTATGATTCTGTTACCTTTCCCGCTAAAAATTTCCAAGCAGTTTTAAACGCCAAAGAATTCAAACCAACTGATTAAATATACAATTACTATATTGATGACAACATTAAGGTATTTGGCAATGATTAAATACTATTTGGCGTTTAAAGCAGTTGGATAATTGTAAAGGAATAAAAAGATATTTAACATTTCAATATTATATACCCGAAAAAAATTTTTTGTTCACACAACTGTAATAAAAAAATATTTTTCCCCAGGGCATTTCAACAGCTATAGTATTTTGGATTCCTCTAAACCTTTTGCGCAATATCTTCATTGTGATCACATCTGGATTCCTTTTGACTGTGACTGGACTTCTTTTGTCTTTTGCTTATACTTATTTCTCTAAAACACCCCAGACAGAAAGCACAATAAATGTATAGTAAGTTCCAACTTTTAATTTTACTATTCTCAGTATAGGTTTACTTGTTGGAAAGACTCGAAAGTAACAGGACTTTTTAGAGGTGTAGTTCTAACTTTATAGGTGGGTTTATAGGTCCAGTTGAAAGTTGACTAATATGTTAAGAGCCTAATGCCAAAAAGTAAAGAACTTGACAGCTTGACAGTCTTTCATAATACTAATGTGGTTTTGTTTTTATTTCGAAAAATATTTTGATCAAAACTTGAAAAAGTTGAACTTTGCTTTGCTTCAACATGGGGAAGTAATCAATGTAAGATTAAAAATTCTCTAGAGCTAAGGAAGAAAATTGTGATAAAAAATTAAGGTAATACGCACATTTATTTTAGAACAGGAGTAGTTAAACAAAAGTTTTATGAAACTATTATTAAAAAACATAGTTCAAAACCTTTTCACTTGATTGTATTCTTTAACTATTTAAAATTTTATATGAGTAGTATCCATTTTTAAACAATATTAAATTATTTCCTTCCATCAGCTCTCCTCGCAAGCGCACTCGTTCAGGACATGTGTTTAGTCTTGTACCACTGATTGATGATATGCCTAGAGACGTTAAGAAACGAACAAGATCATCACCTAAAATTCAAGAATTCTTGCAAAAATCCAAGGGACTCTAGTCAATCATAGACTTATAATTACTGTTGCGGCTTTGGATTTACAACTTGAAATAATTCGGATCAAGTTATTGTGATTAAAAATAAAAGAAATAGCAGTCCATGTTTCTTTAAAAAAACATATATGTAATTGTCCCATTTTATCGCCATTGTCACCACTAAACACATTTGCATTTTTGGAAGCCAGAACAATCTTAAATAAAATTTATCTAAAAAAGGTTAAATACAGGCAATCTTAAAGGACCCCCCCCCCAAATAGGCTTATTCCACGGCAAATAAATGGAATATGTCTTTAGGCAATGGATTTTTTTTTTCAAAATTTTACCTCAATAGCTACACCAGGAAAAGGTTTTGATAACTGGTCAGTTCCCACCAATTTGCTTATTGATATAGCTTTGAGTTATTAATAATCCTGTTTCTCAACTATTTTTTAAGCAAATAAGGTCATTCTGGTGCCAAAATTAAAAATAATATTCTGTACTTTCTATAAGAGCATAACATTTCTATAAAATTCACACAGCTGTTTTTTAATTTGCTGCGTTTACACATTTTTAAAAAATCTTGAAGTTGAAAATTATAGTTCGATGAAATCATACATAGAAAAAATAATTCTGTATAGCAGTACTGTTGATTATTCCAAGAAATACAGGATTATAGTTATATATTAGCGTGGCATCTTCTTCTTTTTTACTTGGGAAATGATGATTACTTTTCCTAGCTGAAAATTTCAAAATATGCATTTAGTTAGGTGAGATACATTTTAAATACTTACAGATAATTCAATAAATATGTACAGTTGGGGAAATAAAAAACGACTCAGTTGAGATTTCTGACGAACCACTGGGGTTAGGAAGACAAATAAGGTGTCATTTTTCATGTCATGAAGTATTCTTTAAATGAGAAAAATTTCGAGTCTTTAGGGGGTCGTCTTCATATTAAACGAACCACTAACTTTGTTTTTTCCTATGGGGACCCCAAATTATTATGCATTTTTCTGAAAGAGCATCCTCATAAACCCCCAAATACCAAGTTTCATCCATGTAAGTATCCAAATAGAAGCATAATAAATTTTTGAAATGTCAACCATTCAATGTGAAATTTGTCAAAATGTTTTCGGCGTAAAAACATGAAACTTTGAATTTAGATCAAATTTGTGTCCCCAAACAATATAATTATGCTTTTATAGCGATATTTAATGGTTAATAGATAGATAATTAACATCTAATTTTGACCCAAAAATAAAATTTTTAAATCATTTAATATTTTTATGGTAATCGATTCTGGTAGTAATTTTATGAGGAAAACCAAAATTTCAGTCGATTTCATTCTATAGTTTTGGAAAAAACCGAATTAAACTAAATTCCCACTCTTTAAGGGACCGTATACCTCTGCCAAATGTATACCGGAGAATGCTTTTTCTGGAAACAGTCGCCTTATTTTAATCACCATAACTTAATTTAAAACTTAATTTATAACTTAAATTTGATATAAAATTTCAATGAATTAATTATAAATTTTTCTATAAACATTAAAGTGGTGAGTAAAGTCTTACTATCCCACCGTTTTTAAGAAATAGTGTTTACAGAAAATTAATCCTTCTCACTCTGGAGACGACCCCCAAAACGTAAAAGCTTAATTTACCGCACGATGTGAATGAAACTTGGTATTTGGGGGTTTATGGGGATGCTCTTTTAGAAAAACGCATAATAATTGGGGGTCCCCATAGGAAAAAACAAAGTTAGTGGTTCGTTTAATATGAAGACGACCCCCTAAGAACTCGAAATTTTTCTCATTTAAAGAATACTTTATGACATGAAAAATGACACATTATTTGTCTTCCTAACCCCAGTGGTTCGTCAGAAATCTCAACTGAGTCGTTTTTTATTTCCCCAACTGTACCACCGCTATAAAGTACGTTATAAACATTTCTTTACAAAATTAAACTGATTCACAAAGCGTCAAAGCAATTCAGACAGCTGAGTTTCTGATAATTGGAATACTCTATTCCAGAGGTTCTCAAACTGTGGGTCGCGACCCACTGGTGGGTGGCCAGTCAGTTTTTGGTGGGTCGCGAAAAGTTTTTGAATTTAAGAATTTCCTTAGGAAATGATGTTGTAATTACAATTTATCCCAGATTAACAAAAAAATTCGTTAAAACCCTGTTGTTAAGAGTAAAATTTCAAAAATTTCTCTGGGGGAGGACCCCCAGACCCCCCTTTTGATTGTGAACCTCATTGTTGCTCCCACAATCAAACAATTTGATACGCTTAGGTTCAAATATTTCTTCTTAAATTTCTAAAAAGTTTTAATATAATCTCTAATAATTACAGTAACAAAATTGTTGATGACGAAACCCCACTCGAACGGAGCTAAATTCTATGGGGGAAATTAAAGCGTAAAAGATATGAGGTGGGGCGCGTTAGTTGTTTATAAAAAGTGGGTCGTGATATTGGAAAGTTTGAGAACCCCTGCTCTATTCTATTGCAGTGGTGCCCAACCTACGGCCCACGGGCCACGTGCCACCCACGAAGCTGATTCATGAGGCCTGTTTTTGGGTTTGTTTCCTTCTTTTGAAGCTGCTGAAGCACTAGAAAAATGTTAAATAGAAATAGCAATTCATTTTAAAATTTGGTGTCTGTTCTGACAAGCTTTATCTTATATGAAATGCGGCCCGCGGGGAAGAAAAGATTGGACACCACTGCTATATTGCATTAGTAAAATTAAAATATTTACCTTCATTTACAAAAAAGTTTGCGAAGTACTGTGATGTTCTTATAGCATCTACATTGTGAGGACTGTTGAGATAACCTTTGGTTAGGGACCATTCAAACATTACTTTCTCCGGATGAAATATAACGCCATAAAATGGATATTTGAAGGCTATAAAGAATTCAACAGTTAAAACATATATAGCTCTCACTTGCATGCATCGCTGTATATTAAAAAAAATCGCAATGTCTAACAAGGGGACGGCAAGACCTCGAAAACGGACTTCGGGTTGAAACTTGGCAGGTTTGTAGTACACCCCAAGGGTATCCTCTACCCTGAAAGTATTACGACGCACTAGCCAGTAGAACCTGGTAGAACCCGAGAAAACGCCCCCTAAAGTTTCGCCCAATTAACTCATAAGCATTTTTATTTAAATTGCATTATTGTAACAAGAGCCGAATTGCCCAGTTGGTAGCGTATACTCTCCTCGAAACTGACCGACCTGGGTTCGGTCCTACCTTCGGAATTTTTTTTTCTTTTTTGCTATTCAAAAATTATTTTTAAAGTTTAAATAAAATATAATCCACAAATATAGTATATTACCTTATATTTTTTATTAACCATTACAGTATTTTTTTTACTCCGGTTTGAATTAATGTTTTACTTAAAAATGATGAATTAACGAATTAAATAACATATTAATTCATTATTTAACGTATTAAATATTGAGTTTTGTTTTAAAATTAATGAATTAAATATCAAACAAATAACACGTTTTATGGTACAATTTTGGATAGTTAATTTTACAAATGTAACTTATTTACAATTATAAAAAAATGTTTCTTATTTTACACACAAGATCCAGAATGATAATTATCATAAAAACATTCAAAACAAAAAGTAGTTTGGCATCTTGCACAATTAATAAAACACGATTTTTTACATGAACAAGGATTTTTTAAAATCTCTGTAGAAAAACACACTTCATTGATATTCATAAAGACTTCTCTTTCATTAGACAGCTTGGAAGCATACCACGCATATTTGATCATTTTTTGGAAAATTTCGGATAATTCGGATTTGGAATTTCGGTGGTAATGCTCTAGTACTGGTTAAAAGTGAAACTCAGTTAAATACTTGGGAAAATCTAAAAAGTTTCTTAACAACGGAATTCGGCGTGTCGTGTAATTCTGCTGAGCTGCACGACATGTTGAGAAACCGAAAATTACGAGATCATGAAACTTTGGATGAATATTTTTTGTGTATGAAGCAGCTGTGTAAAAAAGGTAAAATAGAAGACGAGGCTTTGATTAAGTATGTTATTGACGGTATTTCGGATCCTGTAGACCGAAAAGTCATTCTATATGGTTGTAATGATCTCCCAGAGTTTAAGAAAAAACTTAAGATTTACGAAAAGATTAGAGTATCCCAAAAAGAGAGTGAGAAACCAAAACATAATAATTTGAATTACAAGATGTATTCTAAAGTGCCTAAGTCAAACGAAAGATGTTTTAACTGTGGTATCCCTGGTCACAAGTCAGTAGATTGTAAAAACAAAAACAAAGGGAAAAGATGTTTTAAGTGTAATCAATTCGGAAACCATATTGCCAAAGACTGTGACGTAGTAGTTAAGAAGTCCCCTAAAATTGAACATTCCTCAAACCTTTCTGATGTGGAAAATAAACCTATCACAGATAAAAAAATAGTTGAAACCGTGCTGATACAGAATAAAGAAATGAAGCTCCTATTAGACACTGGTTCAGATTTAACTATGATTAGTTACGACGCCTACCTGAAAATTGGTTCCCCAAAATTAAATTTTAACAGCGTGTCTGTGTCGGGAATTTCTTGTGAAGGTGTAACTCCCCTTGGTTTCTTTCACACTAAATTACAATTCAAAGACTTTTTTGTGGAAACTGAAGTTTATGTATTTAGAAAATTATGCTATGAAGGAGTAATTGGGATGGACGTAATTAGTAAATTAAACATCTCAATCAGTAACAAAGGAATAGAGATTTTAGGCTTAAGAAAAAGTTTTCAAGTTGGCTATGCCGTAGTTGAAACCGAAACCACATCCGCTCAAGACTCTCAGGAATGCAAAATAAATGAAGCGCGTGAAGAAAAACAAAACAAAACTCGCGATGAAAAAACAGAAATCACACCTGCCATTGAGACTAGCTGTCTCCGGCCGCCCGAAGAAGGAGAAAATAATTTTTTGTTTTGTTTGGCGAATGCAACCCAAAACGAAATCGATCTCACACACATAAAAGAAAGAAAACACCAAGACGAACTTTTATCGCTTCTTCAGAAATATATGCCTAACAAAAATAAAACAGTTGATGTAAAAATGAGCACCCGCCTTTCAAGTGATATACCGATTAGTTCCAATCCTAGGCGTTTGCCTCTAGTAGAGAAAAAAATTGTCGACGAACAAGTAACCCAATGGTTAGAGCAAGGAATTATTCGTAAAAGTGTTTCCGAATACAGTTCCCCAGTTGTGCTAGTAAAGAAAAAAGACGGCTCTGCAAGGTTATGTATTGACTATCGTCGCCTAAACAGAATAACTTTTCGAGAACATTTCCCCCTTCCATTAATTGACGACATTCTGGATAGTTTGCAAGATGCTAAAGTTTTTACCACATTGGATTTAAAGAATGGTTTCTTCCATGTGGACGTCGAGGAAAGTAGTAAAAAGTACACAGCTTTTGTAACTCACTCAGGACAGTATGAATTCAATAAAATGAGCTTTGGATTGGCTAATAGCCCCAGCGTCTTTCAACGTTACGTTCATCACATTTTTAGTGACCTTTTAAAAGAAAACATCGTAAAGATTTACATGGATGATTTGATCATTCCGTCAGAAGATGTAGATCAGGGATTAGAAAACCTAAAACGTGTTTTGCAAGTCGCTTCCGACCACGGGTTAGAACTTAATATTAAGAAGTGTCAGTTCCTCCAAACAAAGATAGAATTTTTGGGACACGTCATTGAAAACGGGAAACTATCCCCATCCCCATCAAAAGTAAAAGCTGTTTTGAACTACCCTGAACTAAAAAGCACTAAAGATGTACAGCGGTTTCTTGGTCTAACAGGCTATTTTAGGAAGTTTATTCCAGCCTATTCTGCTATTGCGAAGCCCCTCAGCGACCTACTTCGTAAAGATGCCCCTTTCCAATTCTCTCCTTACCAGAAGGCTGCGTTCGAGAAACTTAAACAGGTGCTATCTAGTAACCCTGTTCTTGGCCTATTCTGCCAGAAAGCCCCAACAGAAATACACACAGACGCTAGCATAGATGGTGTGGGTGCTTGTTTAATGCAGAAATCCATGATAGACAACCAACTACATCCGGTTTACTACATGAGTAGGAAAACGTCCGAAACAGAACGCAAACTAACAAGTTACGAACTAGAAGTTATGGCTGTAGTTGAAGCCCTGAAAAAATTCAGACCATATGTGTTGGGTATCCCCATTAAAATCATCACAGAGTGTAATGCTTTCAAACAAACGATGACTAAAAGAGACCTTTCAGCGAAAATCGCTCGGTGGGCCCTTATGTTAGAAGATTACGATTATACCATCGAACATCGTCAAGGTACGAAAATGCGGCATGTAGATGCATTAAGTAGGAACCCAGTTTGCATGCTAATGCAAGATAGTCTATTACTACAGATAGGTAACTCCCAAAACACAGATCACATAGCACATATCATCACATTAACATCACATTAACACATATCACATAGATTTTCTAGGACCCTTAGAGAGTACCAACAAAAACTACAAACACATACTAGCCGTCATAGACGCATTCACTAAGTTTGTATGGATCTACCCTACGAAGACAACGACGTCCGCCGAAGTCATAGCTAAGTTAGAAGTCCAAAATTCTGTCTTCGGTAGTCCCTCCCAGATAATATCAGATAGAGGTACATCTTTCACCTCAACTGAATTTGCTGACTATTGCTCGAAAGAAGGCATCAAACATCACCTGATTACAACAGGGTTGCCTAGAGCCAACGGTCAGGTCGAACGGATCAATCAAACAATAATAGCCGTTCTCGCAAAGTTGTCTCTCGAGAATCCTGCCCAATGGTACAAATATACTAACGAGCTACAGCAAACTATTAATTCAACGTATCAAAGAAGTATAGATGCTACCCCATTCGAACTACTCGTCGGAACTAAAATGAAAACAAAGACGTTAAACTTAAAAGACGCCCTTGAAGCCGAATTTCGAGAAATATTCAACCAAGATCGGGAAAAATTACGCAAAGATGCTAAAAGACAAATAATAAAAGTACAAGATCAAAATCGAAAAACCTATAATCTAAGAAGAAAACAACCAAAAACCTACAAGTTAAACGACATTGTCGCTATCAAAAGAACACAGCAAGGACCTCACCTAAAGCTTAAACCAAAATATCTCGGACCTTACAAAATAACGAAAATTAAACCCAATGGCACGTATGACGTTCAGAAAGTCGGGTTTACTGAAGGACCTCTTAATACAACAACTTGTTCTGAATATATTAAACCTTGGAATTGTCCTCTTTAGAGCCGGAGCTGCTGCTTTTTCGTTCTCTTTTCAGAACTGCAGTCCTCCTGTCTGATGCCCATCCTCGTATCTGATGTCTGTCTACCTTTTCCTGTCGTGTCCTGTGAACTCTTCCTGTATCTACCCGTGATCCTGAGGGCAGAATCCATGTCAGGAACGGCCGAAGTTGTGGTGCCTCACCAACTCCTAGAGGGCGCCACCAGGACATACCTAGAGGGCGCCACCATGACACTCTGCTTATCCACTCCAGCTGCCGTGGGCTTTCCCCAGAGGAGATTGGAGAAGGAGACGGGACTAGCCAGACGAGCGAGACGTGCTTGTCTTACGACGTGTAACTCAACCAATGTGTAATTACCCACTCTTGTAAATAGTCTACTCTAATATATATCTTTATCACCCAACTTCGTGTCTTATTTTGAGCCTCCCACATCAATTTTAAAACATTTTTTTAAATATTTTTTTGAGGGAAAAATCAGATTATCTGATAATTATACAATTTTTATAACTGGATAATATGTAATCATATTTATAAATATATTATTATTATATTTATAAGGAAGGTATGGGATGAAAAGGGTAAACACCAGAAAAATCTACATGTTCATATCTTTAAATAATTTTATTGAAAAAATCTTCATTCCTTGTTTCCCCAAAAAATAATTATTAAATCCAAATTTTTATGATCCTATTGTAAATACTATACTTACCAAAAAAATGTTTATTTTAACTATCAAATCAGACACATAACAAACCCTTCTAGCATAACGAAATTGCGTACTTTCTTTTGGATAGTTAGGGATAAATTAAGGTAAAACTTCATCTATAAAAATAATTTCTTTTGTTTTGAAAAAATCTTTTCATTCCTTGTTTCCCAAAAAAATAATGATTAAATCCAATTTTTTATGAACCTATTGTAAATATTATATGTATACCAAAAAAAAATATACAAGAAAAAATACTTTAAAATTAATAATTAAATATTATTATAAGTGTATTTCATATCTGTGCTCTTAATTGAGTGGAAAATAAAAATAAAATTAATGGTATGCAGCGAGACTCGATCCCACGACCTTTGGGTTGGGAATCGCAGCTTTTACCGCTACACCACAATCCGCTTGCAAGATGCGAATCTTATTAAATATACAAGTACATATTAACATTTTTAATCGCAATTTTCTCCAAAATTTCTGAGAGTTGCTTCTTAATATTTTCACAAAGTGATGTCCTAGTCATGCACTACTTGCACACCAAATATGAACCAAATCGGTGATGACACGTTGGGATCCTCTCCTTGTCAGTTAAGTTAAAATAGGTAGCTGTTCAGTTTTTGAATTTTAGATTTAGATAAAACTCGAACACTTTACTTATTTTTAATTGTCCATGATATTTTCACAGCGCTTTAAGTGAATTTCGTAAGGTTTATACATAGGTAAATTAATGTATTTACCTGGGGAGTTAAGCACCATTGATGGTAAGTGAATTGTAACATCTTTATTTTTCATATCATGATCCAATTGTTTTTCAAGACTCCTAAAAAGTCTACTGTTTTTATAACCTATATAAAGAGTCGAAATTTATGTTTAGGCAATGAACTCTCACACAATGAATTCACCAAAAAATTATTAATAAAGGGATCAAACTTCAAATAAATAAAATCTATTTAAGTAAGGGAAAGTTGTTACTGGAATACATTCAACTTTTCCATTTATTATTAATTTTCACATAAGGCTCTTTATGTAAGACGCTTGTTTACTTCATATCTGAATTAAATGTATTCCTTCTTACAAAATGTTAAAAATACAGATGTACAATGAGCCTTTTAAAAGTTTTCTTAAGTCTAGAATAATAACTATCTAGAATAAGCTATCTTCTAAGAAAAACGTAGCTAAATAAACCATCTTATAAATTCTCTATGAAACAAACATTTCCCTGAATTTATAGCAGAAATAATCAGTAATTGTATATTATAGTGCCTTTCTACTTCATGAAGAACTTACTTAACGCCATTTCAGCTCTATTGAGATATTGATGAAATATTTTAAATGCTTAAAACTTTCTTTCATTATAAAGAAGAAACGCCCTTAACTAATCTTACCTTCAACGAATTCTATATTTAGAGGCAAATCCATAGCGACACAGGACTTCATCCATGATTTTTCGGCAACGACAAAGTTAAGTAATTCCATCCCGAGGCAAGTTCCCCAGAGAGGAAAAAAGTCTCCTTCATCGTTCATCTGGAACAATTTTAAATTTGACAATTTGCAATGTCAATTTCTCAACCAATGTGTAAATTACCATATTTTTAGTATCTACATTTATTTACTGTAATTTTTGGAGTAGGATCAGCAGATGCTTGCTCTGGGTTTCCCTTTTCAGTGTGTCATCCCAAGGATTAAAACAAATCCATACGGGTTTATCTCTTAAAAGACAAACAATAAAAAAAAAATTGGGGGGGGGGGAAATTTTTACTGAGGTAGATTTTTCCTCTGGTTTACAATTATATATATGAATATATTATGGGCAAAGTGATTAATCGGGCATTATTAATAATGCCCGAAGTGGAGGCGGGCAAAGTGATAAATTTCATTCATAAATTCCACTGAATTTATCACATTGCCCGGGCATTATTAATAATGTCCGGATTTATCACATTGCCCGTAACATATATATACAGGGTGTCCCACGAAAAGTGGCCCAACCCCTTTAACTTTTGAACCCCTACAGATATAGTCATGAAAGTTGGGTCTAGGTATAGTAAAGTGACCATGCCCTATCCGATGAGACAACTTTCAACGCCCTCTAGCGGAAACTTTAGGAGTTATAATTTTTATTTTGAAAACTATGTGAGGTACGTGAAAAAAGTCAGTGACTAAGTTGTAGAGCAGCATCGATTCATTATAAATCGACACCTCTACCACAAGAATGACTACAATAAAACTCATTAAACGCCCTTTCATTTAATTATGACTTGTAACACTCAGCCTCACGAAAAGCTTAAACCGCTTGCTTGTTTATTTGTTGTCTCGAACACTTAACCTCACGAAACTCCTCATGAAAATGAACTGATTACCAGGGGCGCCGGGTTTTCAAAATCAGTGGGGTTGCTCAAATAACTTATAAAATTTTCATGTTTGAACCAGCATTTTTAATACATATTTAGTATATACCCTGATGAAGTTCACAAGAATTAAAGCCCGTTCAGTTAAAATTTTTATCTGGATTGGATCTTATGAAAATTTATTGATAAATTCAATCATGAGTGGTATTTCCTTTTTCTATATAATAAGGGGGGAAACACATTTTAATCGGTACTTTTTATGGATTTTTCCAATTAAAGTAATTTTTGTAACTATTATCAGCCACCAGTAGTTTTAAAATTTTTAACCACATCAAAACTTGGATTAAACTTTCTGAAAATATTGTTTTCCTTAGTCCAAAAGGAATAAAAAAAAAACTGAGTTTTTTAATAGATACTGGTGTGCTAAACAGGAAATATTTACTGTACATTTTAACATTTTCAGCATATTAAAGACTTCATTTTATTGATAAAATTTACTTCCCGCTTCACTATTTCCTCGTTCATATTTGTTTAAAAATCTTTAAATACATAAATTTATGAAATTTTTATTTTCAAAATTCGTAAATATCTATACCACGAAGTGCTAAAGTCGTGTTAGTAGTACGATTTTATAGACAGTTTTTAATACTTATCCCACCCAACTCTTTTAAGTTGTGGTTATTTTTCGCATATGCCAAATAATTATATTTGACTTTGGTTAGTTAAACATCAAATCTCTTGAAAAAGTAGACAAAAAGAGCTAAAGAAGCCCCTAAATCAATTTATTTCAAATCTAATTAACATTACCTCGCAAAAAAATCATCAGTTATAAGAATGAATATTTCTACTTTGCAAATCGATATAAAAAGCTGGATAAAATGCCTATGTTAATAATAGTTTTTAATGCCTATCTTTTGTACTCATCTCTCTCAACTCTTTTAAGATGTTGATGTTTTTCAAATTGCCAAAACTTATATTTAACAGGTTAGTTAATAAGTCATGAATTGCTTTTTTTTTCAACTAAGCATCATAAAAACTTCAAATGCGATCTTTCTTGCAATTATGTAATTTCTCTAGCCTGGTTTCGGCTTCATAAAAATTATACACAGTGAACATTAAATAGAAAAACTGAAGGGACTGCAAAAAATATTAGAATCAAATCCGAATATATACAAAAAACATTTGATGTTTCACACATTTTGTAAACAAAATAATTTTTGCATTAAAATAGCTAAGTAGCTTTTTTAAAAGTATGTGTATAATTGAATCGTCAGTTACAAGAAGGGAATAAGTCCAAAAACGAAGTTTTGAGAAAATTGAAAAAAAAAAAACTGTATAAGTAATGGAATTTTTATTCTATATATGTTATATGGACTTGTTCCCTTCTTGAATCTTATGAAGTTTCAAGTGAAGAAAAATCCTAAAAATCACTTAAGCGCTCCCTCCACAAGTTCATATTTAATTTAAGATTAATTGTGCTATTAAAATTGTAATTTCATAAGATTTTAAAAATTGTTTTTTTTTTTTTTTTTAATTTTTGATGTTATTGAATTGGGAACCAATAATAGATTAGAAAAAGTGAGGACAGGTTCAAAAGGTTTCATAGAATTCAAAAGCATACTTATGGATAAAAATAATTTCAAACAAAGGGCGTTATTTTATTAACTTTAAGACCAAAATAGGATAGTTTTTAAAATCCCCTGTCACAAAGATATTTAACATCAAAAGTAATTATTATCTAATTAAGAAAAAGGATAATCAATGCTCCCCTCACTTTTTTCGAGTAATTATAAAAGCGTTCTTACCTATGGAAAATCAAAAATCCAGCGAGCGATGTAGGCGGAAAACGTTAAGAGACAGATACGATCACAACCAAAGTCTAATGCTTGTATTCTACACAATTGAGTTAACCGCGTAGTAATTGAAACCCTGTGAGTCTGAGTTTCAGACAGAGTGAAAAATCGATATTCTACTTCCTATATTCAACTGAGTTTCACTTACTCTGGTGGTAACTTGTGCGACCACATGCGATTGGCTACTCAGCCAAGTGACGTAACAAACAAGATCAGATCTGTTCCAAGCGCGGCAGCGGACATTTTAAAAATTGTTCAAAATCAAAATAAAGAATGGCTAGCAACAACGTACAGAAAAGAAAGCAAATCTTATGAGCGACATTTTTTGATTGAATGTGTCGACAGATGGAAGAATGTTGAATCATTCAAATCGCCTGGCTGGAAACTAGAAAGGATCTTCAACTTTGAAAATTCGTAGGACCCGAACGGAGCGAAATAAAATTACGAAACAAGTCTCTAAAAATAGCTTGGTTACCATATAATAGCAAATTAAAAGGAATAATTTGTACAAATTCGTTAACTATTCAAATAAAGAGATTTAAATAGTCTAAAGACTAAATAGCGAAACTGTGCTGCCATCTATCAAATAAAATACGAACATGATTGTCAACCTATTTTTTGGAAAAACTAATTGGCATTTCTTTAATAATTATCGCAACGACTCCATTTTTGGATATAAAATGAATCATTGAACCCTCTTTAAGGGGGAATAGTCGAAAACTCGAAAAAGATTCTTAAAGAGAACTGAGTAATAGGACTGAGTTCGACTTACCACCCAAATTTGTAGGGTTACATTTTACTACATGAAACATGGTCTTATGGAGGAGTAGAATACGAAAAAGTCCAAAAAACAGGGTAACTCACATGGTAATGAGTTACGACTTTTGTGTAGAATACAAGCGTAAGTGCAACTGCAAATAACCTCTTGTAGTTCTAGTACAAACAGTGGCGGATCCAGAGGGGGGGCCCTGGGGGCCATGGCCCCCCCCGAGAAACCCTAAAAAATAGCTTAAAAAACACTTTCTTAATGCTAAAATTCAAAAATTTTCTGGGGGAGAACCCCCAATCCCCCCTTTAATATTTTGACATGTGACATCTGTTTTAGAGTGTTTTTTCCTTGAAAATTCTTCCGCTTAAAAGAAGCTGTTCTCTTTTGGGAAGTTTTAAAATAGATGAATACTATAGTTTAAAAGGGCGCATTTGCAAAAATTTTCTGGGAGAGGACCCCCAGCCCTTTTCAAAATTTGGCATCTATTTATAATTTCATCCTTGAAAATTCTGTGGTTTACATGCTTTCAAAATGAGCTGAAACTTTATTTTTGGAGGCAAAGTTTCAAAATTTTTCTCGGGTGTTACCCCCCAGACCCCCTATCAATTTCTCATGGTTACTTATTTACTGTTTTCTCCTTGAACTTATTTCTCTCCTCTCCTTTTAGGAGTACAAGAAAGTTGCCCTCTTTAGGTGTTATCCAATGTACAAAATGTACAAAAATTGAGTAAAAAAACTTACTATTTGTTGCCAAATTTCAAAAATTTTCTGGGGGAGGACCCCCAGACCCCCCTTTTGCTTTCGAGCTAGTATTACCTGATGAAATCTTTTTAACTATAACAAAGTTTCGCATTTTATTTATGTTATACTCGGAAAATATGGGAGCCAAACACCTCGCGAAACTTAAATATTGTTATGCCCCTACAAAAAGGTTTCATCCCCCCCACTTTCTAAAACAATGGCACGGGCCCTGGATATCCTCTAAGTTACTATAAACCCCTAAAAAGCTGCTTAAAAGAAAAGCAAGCACTCTTCAAAAAAAATTCTGAGGCTCTGAAAATTTCGAATGTAATACCCTCCGACTCTGACATGGCCCCCCCCGAAAATCTGGTCTGGATCCGCCCTTGAGTACAAATGTCACCCCCTATATGTCTCTTTTTTATGGTCACATGTCCCATAATTTTAAGGATAATCCGAAGAGAAGGCATAGCGTCACCCGGCCCTCTCTCCGCGTGATTTTCGTCACTATAACACTATAACCTCCTAAACCTGTCAAAAACTGAGGGTTCTCGAAAAAGCCGGGAGGTCCCTTTCTGTGGCGGGAACTTTTTGTGTTTTCTGCATACTCGTGTCTTGAGTGATGTAAACAATAACGCTGTTCGAGACGAGGGAGGAAGCTTCGAACTTGCGATAGGTCGAGTCACCAATTTCTGCCTTTTCAAGTTTTTGTTTTTACTCGTGGGAGTGGGGTGTAGGAGACTTCGGGGATCGACCTTGCCCACCGCCGGCGCTCCTGTTTTGGGATTTAGCTCATTTCTAAAATTTTTAGAAATAGGTTTTTCATGGGGTTGCTGCGCACCCCCACAAAAAACATTGGGGTTGCTCGAGCACCCCAGCACCCCCGGAGTCGGCGCCCCTGCTGATTACATTTACCTTACCGTAGATGCTCTATGTCCTTCCAGTCTGCGACGCACGTTTGGACTCTAGATTGAATATCGAGCCTCTTCAATGGCCTCATTTCAATTCAATAGCCTCTTAATTATTGTATCCAAAAAGATAGTGCGTTTCAAGCACCAAGTTAGTACATGCAAAAGCGTTTCGTGTGGTTAAGTGTTCGAGACCACGAATAAACAAGCAAGCGGTTAAGCGTTTCGTGAGGTTGAGTGTTCCAAATCACAATTAAATAAAAGGGCGTTTAATGAGTTTTATTGTAGTCATTTCTGTGGTAGAGGTGTCGATTTATAATGAATCGATGCTGCTCTACAACTTAGTCACTGACTTTTTTCACGTATCTCACATAGTTTTTAAAATAAAAATTATAACTCCTAAAGTTTCCGCTAGAGGGCGTTGAAAGTTGTCTCATCGGATAGGGCATGGTCACTTTACTATACCTAGACCCAACTTTCATGACTATATCTGTAGGGGTTCAAAAGTTAAAGGGGTTGGGCCACTTTTCGTGGGACACCCTGTATATTCGGATTTATTAAATTTTTGAGTGGGAGAAACCTGTAAAATATCTTCTGTTCCTCCAACATATCTATTTTTATTTCTTGTAATTTTACTTCATAAAATCCATACAAACCTTTTTTCCATATTCTATCAACACATTGTTTTTTAACTATACCTTTGCTGCTATCTCAAAAATTATTCTTCCAGTTCGGCCATACCCATCACTCTCTAAAATGTCTGGTCCCACCGGGAAAGAGTATTCTGAAATTATAGAAAAAGTAATGAATTTATTAGACAGCAACGTTACTTGACCTTGAAAAAAGTATAGTTCCCAGCGCGGTGTCTGAATTTTGAGAAATGTCTGAACTTTAATTTAGAAATATTACTTAATTATTAAACCCATGTATATACACTATACAGGGTGTTTTAAAAGTCCGTTTCACGGCTTTCATTTGGAACCAACGTCTCCTAGGCTAGGGCCGTGGAAGTAAGGTCTCTCCCTAAGTGACCCTGGAGAATCCATTGAGAAGACTTACAGCGACCCTAGCTGCGAAATAAAAAAGTTAAAAAAATTAATTAAGAAAATTAATTAAGAAGGTGATAGAGCAAATAACATCTCAGTGAGAGTATTGTTGCCACGCGTTATAAGTAACTCACCAAAAAAAGATTCATGAAAATATTGTGAATATTCGCGGAGTAGTAGCATCAGTAGGAGTTTGTAGCATGTGAAAAGAGCCCTTTTCCAGGCCTCAAAAATGGAAAAGTTCGCAAATTTGCAAGTTTTTCAGAGTTATTATGTAGTTTTGTATCTTTTTAGTGAAATGAAGAAAAATTTTAATAAAAAAAAACTTGCAAATTTTTTAACTTTTTCTTTTTTGATACCTGAAAAAGAGCTATTTTCACATGCTAATATTTCCACGAATATTCAAGATAAATTTTCATGAATTTTTTTTTTCAGTGAGTTACTTATAACAGTGGCAACAATACTCTCACTGAGATGTTTGCTCTATCTCCTTTAGTTTCTTAATTAATTTTTTTAACTTTTTTTATTTCGCCGCTAGGAGCGCAGTAAGTCCTTTTAATGGATTCTCGAGGGTCTCTTACCTAGGGGTAGACCTTACTTCCAGGAACCTAGGAGACGTTGGTTCCAAATAAAAGCCGTGAAACGGACTTTTGAAACACCCTGTATAGCGTCTTTTTATCACGATTTGCGTACTGAAACTGTTCCTAGCAACCCAACAGTCATTCTGTTTACTTAGTTTTTCCTTCTGAGAAGTGACGTCATAGGGTCAAGCATGGGCGTAGCCAGGGGGAGGCAGGGAGGGGCAGCTGCCCCCCCCCAAGTTCTCAGTTTGTTAAATTTTTTTTTTGAAGAACTTTATAGACGATATTAGTGTGATGACGTCACTTGCTTGTTTGGAAACGTTGATTCCATCCGTGATTGGTTCCGTACGGAATTACTTCAATCAAGGATGGAATCAACGCTTCCAAACAAGCAAGTGACGTCACACTAATATCGTCTATTAAAGCAATAGTGTATTTAAAGCAATAGTAGTACATAATTTTCCTTGAAAATTGTGTGGCTTACAACAAGAAGTGGTTCTATTCGGTCCAAAGAGTCTCAAAATGAGCTAAAACACTACTTTGAGGGGCGAATTTTTAAAACTTTTCTGGGGGAGGACCCCCAGACCCTTCATTTTTAAGCTCACATTCATTACCCATATTTTTACTTTAGGTGTGCAAAAGTTCAAATCCTTTGTATAAGTACCCCAAAATCTAGCGTGTAAAAGTACTCGCCATGGGGTATGGGGGTACCTGGGAAATAATCTTGAGTCAACCCCTATATACCTATATAGTCCCTAGTATCCGCAACATCAAGAGCAAAGGGAAGTATCCTTGCCCCCCCCCTAACATGAAACCTGGCTACGCCCATGGGGTCAAGAAACATTGCCGTCTAGTATAAAAATACAGTTAATATGAATTCTATACACTTCTGTGGGAAACACTGAGTTATTTTTGTGTGTTTCATTCAAAACTGCTACCATGAAAGTACAACAAACAATGATGATTGATAAGAACTTATGTTTTATTTTATATTGTGTTCACTCTTTTCGATTTTTTTTTATATGAACAGACACAGTGTGCCTCATTAGAGTCGATCTGTTGTTTAAACAAAACAAATCTTAAATATTGGTTGCCAAATAGTGTCAACATTGCGACCACTATGGACATTCACCAAAGCTAACTCTTTCAAAAGGTGTGACAGCTGGTTTTTATAATAGCTTCTACTGGTATAGGAAAGTTTGTTCGTCAAACATACAGTTTTTTACTGTGCGAACGCATACTTAAATTGCCAGGAGGAATAAAAGAGAATAAAGGAGGAATAAAGATTTCTTAAAGTAGACCTCATTTAGATATTTAACAGACAAAAAGAACATTTTACAATTTTATTCTTTGCAAAAGAAATTATTGAAGTTTTTGTACTTGACAGGTTTCTGCAATAAACTTTGTTCAAGCCTATTTTTATAGCTCAACTCTCCTTTTCTTAGGATTTGCTAATAAAACTGCGAATATTGGTTATGACTGACATATTTATTTATCAAATACAAACCGAAAAAAAATATTATATAATTATTTTCTCTTTTAGTTAGTATAGATGTACAACTATTTGTTTTTATGAAAGATTTCAACTCTACACTTAGAAATTGAGCTGCCAATTCAAAATGTTGGTAATGTCTGTCTATCACAAGATGAGCTTCTCTCGTTTACATATCTTCCATCCATTCATTTCGTATTGCTTCTATAGCAACAGCCACAACCCGGCAACTAGTCCAGAGTTCATCTTGTGATAGACAGACAGTATAGAAATCTTCCTAATCAATTAGATAGTGCTTAGATGTAATTTTGTGAACAATAAAGCTATTTGTTTTAAAAGCCTCACAGAAATCAGTCAAGTGGCGTCGCTTGACTGGTTTCTGCACTTAACAGAAATTTAACATGTTGCAAAATTACTTTAAAATCATGTTATTTTTATTGTTCCAACTCTAAAATATCCGTTTACCCCTACAGAATCCCCTGACACCAATAACTCATTTTTGAAAAAGTGGTGTTTAACATGTTTCTGAAATAAACGATTCAATTTACTCCTATGTATGTGAAATATAGGGGAGATTGAGGCTTTATTACTCTCCGAAGACCTCTTGCCTCCGATTAAACTGATAAAAAAGATGAATTGCTGGACAAAAATTTGAATAAAAGTGCTGCAAATATTTAATTTGAAAATGCACTTTATTAATTTCATATTTTAATCTAAAAAATAAAAGGTTTAATAGGGAAATGGCCATGGTTACCAGAAAGACTAGATTTCGTGTGAAACGGGCCGGGCCTGGAACGGCATTTCAGTATCTAGTAAAAATTATAGTAAGTAAAATAATAAATATTAAAAAATTCCTTTCCATTATTTTCCGTTTATGAGGAAAAATACTGTATAACGATATAACTACCCCCTATCGGCAGATATAGCCCCTTGAATTTGCGAAATCGATGTCCATTCATCGTATTTTTAAATTTAATTCGGAATTAAAGTTAAATTTTCCTTCTTAGCTTATTCTTTGTGCTATAAACTAAGACTCCATTCATATTCACTTACTCCATTGATACTGCCTTAATGACTCAGTTTTATAATAATTTTGATTTTTATTTGTCTTAATTTTTCTATTTCTCACTTTTGTACTGTGATATAATCAGAAATATAACTTAAATGTCAATTTTCGTGGGGTTTTTTTTAAGAATTTTCTTCAGCTGAAATTTTATAAGGTGAGTCCATCAACTTTTTTCAACTGTAGAATATTTTTGATATTTTGTTTTGATGATTGCTCTGTATTCTAAATGGGGCCCTGAACTTCCAGTAACAATTTGGTGGTTGTACAACGAAAATTCCATTACTTATATACAGATTTTTTCTTTTTTTTTCTCGATTTTCTCAAAACTTGGATTTTGGACTTATTCCCTTTTTCAAACTGACAATTCAATTGAATTAACAATTTTACTTAATTTTTTTTTGACGTTTTTCCTTATAATACCCATAAATTAAGCAATTTGAAGCAAACACAAACACAATCGGACGTTTGGTTCAGTCGCTATGCTTAAAAGCGTAATCCAAGATAGCGGCGTTTTTTTCAAAATGGCGGATTTCCCCCAGGATAGACTTTTTGAGAATTTTAGGATATTAATCAGAACACTATCCTATTCATTTCCACCAATTTTCAGCTTAATATATTGAATGTCCTGGTCAATGCCTAATTTGCCTCCACTTTCTTGAGAGGCAACAGGGCAAGCGAAATTGAATTTAAAAGTTTCCCACATTAAAGAAACCGTGATCGTGGGAGTGAGAAACCGCAGACTATTGGTCCTGGGAAGATGACTTATGTCACTAAATTTGATTGAGAATATTAATGATATGCGGGATAGTCAACGACGTTCGCCGTTTCTTTCGGCTTGATTATGGTTTTAATCCTGTCAACTTTTTTAATTGAATTAATGTATAAATAGCGAATTGATTTTCTTTCGAAGAGTAAGTCTATGAATGAACTCCTAATGAATATTAACCTTTAAAATAATTACACAGGAACCATTTTACGTCACTGTCTACGGGAAGATTAAACACTTAATAAAACTCAACAAGAAACCAGAAACGGCTCTACATACCGAACAAATAAATCAACTAACTATTCACCAAACTTAAGGATTATGAAATAGGACATTTATATACCCATACATGTCTCTAAAAAATTAAAAATAATGAGATCCAGAAAACCTGTAAAAAAATGGAGAGGAGTCGATGAAATGTACTAGATATTAAAGGCTGTTAAAAAGATATTCATTCCAATTATTATTGCAGCAACGTAAGTCGGAGGAAATACAATCACTGCAAGAGAAGTTGTTTTTACTGCCCATGGAGTATATTAAAGGAAAAACTGTTTTACAGGAACCTAAAGCTTGGCGGTGAAAATAAGCAATAGTACAAGATTTATGACAACATTTACCTTTTTTGTTCAGATTCGCGGAGATTTAATACCTGGGTTAGTTGAGTTTTTATGCCACAAAAGCCGCGTTCACAAGAGACAACCTGTTCAACCGGAGAAAGAGCTAAAAAAGTAGGGGAAAAAGGATCTCCGAAAACTAACCGTGAGGAAATAGAATAGTCCGTTCAGAAGTGCAATCTTCTAACTCGTCCTACCGGTAGAAAGAATCACGTGACAAGCGAGCGAGCTCATAGAAATACATTACGGGAAGCTAGCGAGAGCGCCCTCTACAGGCGGTTAGTGCAATTAAAACATTTCCTAGTGCTATGGCCCAGGGGAGAATTTTCAACGGATGGTCCGGTGAGGTTTTCCCTGCGTAGGGAGAGCGGTGGAAGAAGAACCGGTTTTCTCTGCCTTTCCCCGGTTAGAGTTAGAATGGTGTTTGTGAACGCGGCTAAAAGGTCATTATCGAACATGCCGTGTACTCTGTGATGCCATGTACTCTATTTCGATCCAAATAAATTCCGTGATTCCGTTTGTTAAGCTACCGGACCGAAAACTATAGAGGTTATTTTTGCTAGCCTCATATTACACATCTTATTAAAGATACGCATGTATTTGGAGGATACACAGTAATTTAGAAAAATTTTTTTGAACGTCGTGTTAATGTAACAAAAATTCAACGCAATCGTACTTTTTGATGTCTCATTTAGTTAGAGAAGGAAAATACACCCAGGGCAAAGGCCGGAATTGAACCGACGACGGCGACGGCTGATACTGTGCGCCAGTGTTGGGCATTCACACGATTGAAATTTCAATCGTCAATCGTACAATTAAATTCAACCGCGATTGAATAAATTGTGGAATCAATTGCGGAATCATTTCGCGATTGAATCAATTGTGCGAATCAATTGCGGAATCATTTCACGATTGATTTCAATTGCGACTAAAGTTAAATTGTCACCGACAATTGAATTTTCAATCGCAATTGAAAATTCAATCGCGATTAACTTTAATTGTGAATGGCGATTAATTTTTCAATTGCAATTAATTTCATCAGACAATTAAATTAATTGCAGAAGGTACTTATATAGAGGGTCTTAGAAAATTCTCCACAACTTTACCGAAGTGTTCGCAACTTGCCGGAAGTGGTCCGAAACTTACCGGAAGTGGTTCGTAAATCACCGGAAGTGTTCCAAAAGTCACCAGAAGTGATCCATAAATTACCGGAAGTGTTCCAAAAGTCACCGGAAGTGGTCCATAACTTACCGGATGTGGTTCGTAAGTCACCGGAATTGCTCCATAAGTCACCGGAAGTGGTCTGTAAGTCACGAAAAGTGGTCCGTCCCTTACCGGAGGTGGTTCGTAAGTCTCCGGAAGTGGTCCGCAACATACCGGAAGTGGTTCGTAAGTCACCGGAAGTGCTCCATAATTTCCAAACCACTTCCGGTAAGTTGCGGACCATTTTCGGTGACTTACGAACCACTTCCGGTAAAATGTAGACCATTTCCGGTGACTTACGAACCACTTCCGGTAAGTTACGGACCACTTCCGGTAAGTTGCGGACCATTTTCGGTGACTTACGAACCACTTCCGGTAAAATGTAGACCATTTCCGGTGACTTACGAACCACTTCCGGTTACTTACGGACCACTTCCGGTAAGTTGCGGACCACTCCCGGTGACTTATGGACCACTTCCGGTAAGTTACGAACCACTTCTGGTAAATTTTGAACCACTTCCGGTTACTTACGGACCACTTCCGGTAAGTTGTGGACCACTCCCGGTGACTTACGGACCACTTCCGGTAAGTTGCGGACCAGTTCGGTGAAGTTGCAAAGTGATCCATTAAAAGCTGCGGACTACTCCAGTGAAATTGCGAAGCGATCCAAAAATGCCGTATTAACTGCCTTGGAGGCATTCAATCAATAAATCAATCAATCAATCAATCTTTTATTTAACAACAGAAGAAAATATGAGATATACAAAAGAATATGTGATACGCCAAGGGGAAAAAATGTTTTCCCGTCCAGGCGTAATAAAGAAATTGTACATCAATTTAGTAATGAAAATAACAGAAAAGAAAACAAAAAGAAGAAGAAAAAAAACCTTCAAAAAATCACATGTAAAAAAATAGGCTGGCAAAAAGCTGGGTAACTTAAAGATAAAAATATGCTTCAAAGGAAGGAGAAATACAGATCCAGGTCGTCGATGTTAATTAAAAATTTAAAAAGATTTCTTTTGAAAACAGGGTAACTGTTTGTTTGAGTTAAATAGACGACATTAGTCAAAACGTCACTTGCTTGTTTGGAAACGTAGATTCCATCCGTGATTGGTTCCGTACGGATTGGTACGGATTTACCTCCAATCACGGAACCAATCACGGATAGAATCAACGTTTCCAAACAAGCAAGTGACGTCACACTAATGTCGTCTATTGGTAGGTAAACAATTGTACAGTTTAGGTGCTAGATAAAAGAAATGCCTACAAAATATGTCCTTAGAAAATGCTGGAATTTCAAATAAATCAGATGATCTAGTGTTATATTGCCTAGTTCTAAAATTACAAAGAGATTTATTGCGGAAAATATAAAGTAAAATACGATAAAATGCATTATGTCTTAATGGTAACAAATTAAGAAACCTAAAATTGTGGGGATTAGATTGATGATTAAGAAGCTTAAATAATTTATTTTGTATTGATATTAAAGGTTGTACTCGAATTACTCGAATTGTACTCGAATCATTCAGAATTACGATTGATTTAATTGTTAATTGTAGATTCTCTCACAACTGCAATTGAATTAATTGTCAAAGTGAATTGCCCGCAATTGACGATTAAATCAATTGTTAATCGTCTGCTCGCAATTGACGGTTGATTTAATTGTTAATCGTAGGTTAATTGCAATTGATTTGACTTCAATTGTTAATTGTACAATTGAATTTTGCCCAACTCTGCAGTGCGCAGACTGCTAGCGTGGTTGGCAGAGTGTAAACCGACCAGGCCGCTCAGCCCCCTTTAACTGTGGTTAGGGCCGTGTGATTATCACGATACCAGTCGGTATGATAATTGAACATTCCAGTAGCGGAACATCCATCAAATAAAAACATGTAAATGCTGCATAGAGCAAGAAATCACAAATAATTGAAGAATAAAATACAATATTATGCAAATTATTGTGTAATAAATATTTTAGAGCTTACTGGAATGTTGAACTTGCATGGCGACTGGCATTGTGTATATCGGCCCTTACGTTTTACACAAAAGTTACAATGACTTCAGCTGTTTGAAGTGAAGGAGCTGTTATGACGTTCGCCCGGAATGATCATCTGATCACTTGACTCAATTGATATAAAAGGATGTGGTAGGAGTTCTGAGCTATAGAGCAGCCCAGGATGATGGAGGTGGCATCCAGATCCAGATCAGTGATGCCATGATGCCATGATGCCATGATGCCATGATGCCATGATGCCATGATGCCATGATGCCATGATGCCGTGATGACTAGAATCCCTGCAGTCTGGCGGGTTTTTATTACTTGCACTGAAGGTGAGACATTTTTTATCTTCTTGGAGGTTTTTGGATATTTTTATCGGCTCAAATTTTAAAAATCTGATTTTTGATCAGTTTTAATAACTTGCCAAATTAGTGTCCATAAGTACAACAACCTGATCTTCCTATGGACAGACCCAGTTGTACCGGTGAACACCCTTGAATAGTGTAGTTTTAGTTGGAAAAAAAGTTTAAAAGGAAGATGTTTTATTGATGTATTACCTTTTAATGAACAATTCCTCGCATGTAATAAGATAGGACTGTATTCCGACCTGCCCCTAGGTATGGGGCTTTCGGGGAAAAGGGCGGTGCGATAGCACCCCTCGCCAGAGGAACGGCAGTTCGGCCTGTCACGGCTCAGTCGAGCGAACAGCAGCACAAGGCCACCGCCCGCGGGACCCCCCCCCCGCGGGGTGCTTTATTCATGATTAAATATATTTACATGTCTTGGTTAGATAATACGAT
This sequence comes from Tetragnatha montana, assembly GCA_963680715.1. Taxonomy (NCBI): domain Eukaryota; kingdom Metazoa; phylum Arthropoda; class Arachnida; order Araneae; family Tetragnathidae; genus Tetragnatha; species Tetragnatha montana. The sequence continues at coordinate 28,557,705 of OY796677.1, forward strand.
ATATACAATTTACAATTTCATCATAGCTGTTCTTGACAGTTCCCAGTCTCTGGTTAGGGGTTCCTCGCATGTAATAAATCGGAAATCGATTTTTCAAAGTACTTTTATGGCTTAAATGATCATTTATTGGAACTTGATTTCCTACTGAAAGTACATAAATCGCATTTAATTTTCAAATCGAAATTTAAGGTTAATAGGTTCATTGATTACGCTGATTGATTTGATCGTTTCACTAATCCAAATTAATATTATGCATATCTCGTAAAAAAATTAGATTCTACTTTTGCAAATCCTCTTCGGTAGATATTTTAAGTTTGTCGTCATCATACTGGGGTGTGATATTATTTATTTTAAATTATGTTTTACATTAAATGCTAAATAGAATCAAAAACATAAGGTGGTTTGGAATTCAAAATTCCATAAAAAGTAAAAAGATTGAGATCTGGTGACTTCTAATATCAACACTAAACAGTCAAAATCTCGGGGATTCACCACATATACCTATCCTTTTTAATCATATCGTTAAAGGGGAAGAAAAATATTAATGTAGTGATGCACTAAACTAAAAGTAACTTTGAGCATCTGAAACGTTAGCAACTCAAATCTGTTGACATACAATATCGACCACCAATCAATTTTCAGTTTATTTTCGAATTTTAAAATAAGGTGTCCGAAGGTACAACAAACTGTCCGTAGGTACAACAGTCTCCCCTATATATTTGTGGGTAACGCTAAGTCCCATAGTAGAAAAGGTTCCACCAAAAGAGTTTTTCCAAGTTTGACTTCAAATAAGGATTTCAACTCAATTTTTAGTACATTTGTATGGAAATTTACCAATTCTTTTATTCCCCCTGTTTTATCGAAAATTTCTCAGTGTTTATAAAAAAAGGGAACGTTCTCACTAATGCGTTTGGTTGCGGTACGACAATCCGGTGAGGACCCAGAGTATCTAAAGCAATGCAGTATCTGCAAGCCCACTTTTGGATTTGGTTCTTGGCTTAATGAAAGGACTTCATTTTTTGGCAGCCCGGGGTTCGTAATTTGGTTAATTCGGGTTGTCGTACTGCAACCGAACGAAAAATTGGAAACGGATCAAAGCGTTCGTCTTACTAACTATACCGATCTCTTTTCCTTTCAGTATGGTCGCCCAGTAGCAAGCTGGCCATCCTGCAGCCTTCGAGCCAGCTCCAGTGGAGCAAGCCCTTCCGGTTCCGTCCCAGCCCCCTGTGGGCACTCCTCTCACAGTGGACAAGTGAGCCCTGTCTGGCAGCCCTTCGGAACGCCCTACGACGGACCGCAGTTCCGGCTGGTCAAGCTGGAAGTGACACGCCCATGAGAGGACTGGACACCACTATACCTCAGGTCAGTCAATACAGCAGGTTGATTTAAGTACCGTTCATCGGCACCTTCACAAAAATTCTTCTGAAAAATCGACATCTTCACAATTACGTAGCCGAAAATCGGCGGTTCCACAATAATTTCTTCTATAAAAAATCTATGATTACTAAAATTTATTCGCTTAAAAATATATTGTAAAGCTGCATTAAGTATTTAAATTGCTATAAAACTGAAGAAAAAAGTAATTTAATGTTGCTTTCATTAATTTTATAGTTATCATTAAAAATAGCTCCAAAAACTTCAAAAATTTAAAATGCCATGTAAATTTTTCACAAAAATGGGGGTTAAGTTTAAAATTCTGGATCGGTCTCTGTCAGTATTTTCTTTTTATTGCATAGCACGGGTCGGCAACTGGCCGACAGCGTGATGCTAATCCTGAACCGCCAAAACATTTTGAAAATCGTTAATGTGTATATTCTTGCAGAATAAATAATTAATTTGACCCGCTTTTTAATGGTCAAATTTAAAAAAAAATCCTAGTAGAAACCCCCAGACCTCCCTTTATTTATATAAGGCTCTTAATAATAACATACACGTATACTTAAGAAAAAGTTCACTCAATGATTTTGAGTCTTAAAATTTAGAGGTAGTGCTGAAATATTAGTATGTAGTATCTTTCTATAGTCACTAAGTCAAGGTTTCGCAAATTTATTTTGGAGGGAGGAATGCCGAATTCCTTGCCAGTCACCCTCAACATTTTCTTGTTAACGGTGGATAGCCTTATCAAAATCGTAAATGTGTTATCAAAATTAAAATTAACATTAAATTTGGGTTCTTGGGGAAGCGTTAGTAGCGGATCCTTTACGAATCGGCAATCGATTTAACCCAATTTATTTTCGATTATATCCAGCACTACACGTTGCAAGTGGATTCTGATCGTATGAGATCGGGAACACTAATTATCGTTACACCTAGCACATGAGTAACGCAGAGTTTTCCCAATTTTTATGTGTTTTTTGCGAAACAATCGAATCTCATAATTGGTTGACGATTCCACTTCAACGCTTATCAGTTGGGAACGTTTTATAAAGTATATATTATAAAGTATTTCCACGAAAGTAAATATCAAATTAAACAGAGTAATTTGTAGTGTTTTAAGTTAAAGTTAATGTTTTTTTTTTACTAAAACGCTTATTTTCAATTTATGTAACCATAACTTTTTGATACTACATGAAAGAAACTACCTTAAGAAATAATCGATATCCTTTTGTAGTATATATACCACTCAAATCTCTTGACTATACAAAAAGTGGCGCAAAACATAATGGGTCTGTAAATGTGCTCCAGGAATAGTTTAATGCTCTTTTGTGGAGATATTGTGTTTTCTGAAAAGACTCTGTACATAAATAACCGATCTTAAATATTTCACCTAATCTGATCTATAGAACTTAATTACCTGATTTGATTTTGGATATTTTGTAATTTTTTGGATTTATAGTTACTGTTTTCATTAATCTTTCTTTTAAACTCTCAAGTTGCGTAGAATTTTTTTTTCTATGAAGTAGTTAACCTTTAATTATATTTGATCTGATCTACATATACTAGTCTTATCTATTTCATATCTGATCTGATTTTAGAAATTTCTGCATTTATTTGCGCCTTAAATTTTTGTACCTTGTCCATTAATCTTTCTTTTTTTTTAATTTTAAAGTTGCTTATTATTTATTTATTATGTAATAAGTAAGTATGTAAGCTGAAAATTGGTGGAAATGTTGAGGATAGTATATCCTGATCGATATCCCAAAATATCCCCCTCTAGGGGAAAATCCACCACTTTGAAAAACCTACGTCATCTTGGACCCGCAGTTTAGCGTAGAGATAGTCCAATTTTTCTCTTTACACAAATATGAAATTTCCCCAAAACGCATTTAGTCCAAGAAAAATAAGGTTTGCTTCGGAACTAATTGTAAAAGAAAGTTTGATGGTTGATTCTTATAGGAAATTTTCCGTAGAAAACGATGGTGAAAAGTCTACCGAGCTACGACGTGTCCTTTAGCCAATATGGCGGATTTTCCAAAATGGCGGCCGCTTATTTTTCACATTTTTATTTTTTATGTTTTTACATGTAAATACATATTTTTTTGCATAATATAAATTATTCTCTATTAAATTACCTATAAAATGGTATATTAACCAAGATTGTGCGATATTTAGAACCTAATAAAATAATTTTCAAAATGGCGCCCGCATATTTCAAACTTAGTGGAAAATGGATATTTTTGAATTCCTACCCACCTTTAAGAGTATTTACCCTTAAGTATCGGTAAATTATGATTATTCTGCTCATATTTTACTTAATAACATGTAAAACTTCTAATTTTTAAGAAAATACACAAATTTAAAGCAAACATATATTTTTAATCTTGACTATTTATTCTGATTATTACAACATTTTCCAACATTCCCTTTGATTTTATGCATACAAAACATTATTTTCTTTGAACAAATAATATTATAATGTATTTCTAAATAATATAATGAATTTTAGGTTAATGAAAATTAAATTTATTCAGTTATTAAAATAAGTTCTTAATAAAAAGTAACCTCCACTAAGTTTTTTTAAACGTTATAATGTCTAATTATATTTTTAAGAACTATTTTAATCATCTTCCATATCTACATGCCCAGTATTGCAGCAGCTAACACCTCTACAGTCGCTACAAGCACTTGTACATATTGTACAACCTTGTTTTCTGCATGTACATTGTACGGTAGCACATTGGCTAATTTTAAATCCACATTTGACAAATTTCAATAGATGGTCTGGAGCAGGTGCGTTTTTCATCTCTATAGGTCTCAAACCTCCTTCCCGTAATTCCCAACCCCAGTCACATGGGTCCATGGAAATTCCTATCCACTGCTGCTTGATGATAAACTCTTAAACAGTGAAAGTTATTAGAATCTATTGTAGGAGGCAATATTTCTGGTGTTACTTGGACTGATTTTGTAGCTTTTGTTTGAAAGTTTGCAGTCTTACGTCATTTAAAGAGTCTCCCACTCTACCCCCTAGAGAGATGTCATTGCTCTATTATCCAGCAGTCCGGGTATTTTGAAAACATCACATTGATTTTTGAAATCCTCGTTTTTTGAAATTAACTTTAGACAATCACTTTTTCTTAAGCCGAATGGTTTAGAGGTAGTGTCGCATCCAAGCCTAGCGTGACCAAAAAGGATATTGGAACACTCATCCTCATCAAGTTTCTCTTGAATTTCCTTTATGTTGTATATGACTGAATTCTTTGAAGTTTTTTTTTTTGGTTCAGGTATTAAAAATAAGTCACAGGACTTAGAGTTCATATGATGGATTAGTAACACTAGAAGATCAGTATCCTCACCAATAACAGATGTCGGTTGATTCAGTGCAGATGTGATGCCTTCAATTACGATCATGACATCTGCATCGTCTTCTGCTTGTTTCGTAATACATCCAGATTCAGCTAACTTTTTTGATAGATGATCTATGAAGGCTTGTTTATTATCACTGTTTAAAAGAAAAATGTCCTTCTTTATGGTGATTTCCATTGTAGTAACAAATCCAGACCGCTGGCCAATAGAGCAATGACATCTCTCTAGGGGGTAGAGTGGGAGACTCTTTAAATGACGTAAGACTGCAAACTTTCAAACAAAAGCTACAAAATCAGTCCAAGTAACACCAGAAATATTGCCTCCTACAATAGATTCTAATAACTTTCACTGTTTAAGAGTTTATCATCAAGCAGCAGTGGATAGGAATTTCCATGGACCCATGTGACTGGGGTTGGGAATTACGGGAAAGAGGTTTGAGACCTATAGAGATGAAAAACGCACCTGCTCCAGACCATCTATTGAAATTTGTCAAATGTGGATTTAAAATTAGCCAATGTGCTACCGTACAATGTACATGCAGAAAACAAGGTATATATCCTATAAGAATCAACCATCAAACTTTCTTTTACAATTAGTTCCGAAGGAAGCCCTTTTTTGAGCTAACTTTCTTGGACTAATTATTGTGACCGGAAAAACTGTCACAAATTTATAGGGGGAAACTGTCTGCCGGGCCTAAGGGCCGGTGCGCATTCCCGTGTAACAAGGTGCGTCCTCCCGGGTCAAAATATTTCGTATTTACAAGCGGATCTCTCTTTAGCATACGTATACGTTTAAAAGAAAGATCAATGTTGAATTTAAAACTTTCGCTTGGTTCTAAGAATTCAATGTTAAGGAGATTTGATTATAAATTAAAAATTGCTTAATTGTCCGGGAGGGGCGAGAGACGATAATTCTTAGTTCAGTTCAATAAAACGTGGCCTTTGGTATGTTATACGAAAAGAAAATCTCTTGAAGTTTGTCAAATCCAAAAAGTTCATAGGTTCGCATGAAAAACACAAAAAATGAAGTTTCATTAGTGTGTCTTGCCTTAATTTTTGTTTGTAAAAAGGTTACTTGGCGTCTTAGTCTTGCGATCATTCCTCTGAATCCTAAAACGTCGTCAAAGCTCGGCGTTCGCTGAACCAAACTGAATACATTTTTGTTCATAACAGGGGTAAATGTATAAACTTCATGATCTCTTAGTTCTATACAATACATTCTGTATTTTTATCCAAATACGCATTGGCGTTAATGCAAATTTTCACTTATTGCATGAAAACACTAGGATTTCTGGTTTTAGTATCTCATCATGTACGAATACTTCCAAATACGCTCATTAAAGGTAGACACATACCATAAGGCGTAATGTATAGAAGTTTTATACATAGAATGTTTAAAATGTTAATGCAATATTTTTAAGTCCTACTTTCTTGTCTAAGAATTCCATTGCATTATTTTAATATTAAAAGTGAAATAAATGTTTACAAGGCTATCCTTAAAGTTAATGCATGTTGAATTGAGTTAGGTGGTTAATGTTTAAGCTATTGGGGATTTTGTTTCACTCGGAGACAAATTCTAGTTTTTTGTCATCTCTTTAGGCAATGTTCATCATCACACCAAAATGTAACAGCGCATCGGCTTCCATATGGAAGACTCGGATTTGCGGGAGGATGAAAACATCGACGAGGTGAGAGGGATTCCTCAAGTGGAAGCCCAAATGTGCGAAGAAAGATAAGTCATCTAAAGACCGAGGAGGAGGAGGACGAATAACTTCAAAAGGCGAGACAAGAAACTTTTGAGGAATTAAAAGCAGTTTTGCTAAACTCCTCAATGATGAAGTGGTTTAAAATAGTAAGTGATCACGCTCAAGACCATTCAGAGACTCAGTTACGTGTGATCTATTGCTTTATGGCGTATCTGAAGGTACATGATACGTAAATTTTCAAAACTGTCCCCGTTAGTCTTTATTTCGAACTTCATTTAATGTATATATTTTGACACGTATATTATCTGTACCATTTTGATTATATTGTGTGTATGCAAGTGTGCTAAGCATTTGAGATTAAATGAACGAGAAGTACTGCTACGCGTATTTTTGAAACAAGGATATTATTCTGCCGTCCTATGAGAAAGTGCTCATAAACTAGTTTTCTTGGAAATTCACTATCTTTCCCGATTGGCGAGAATGTATCTCGCTACTTCCAAGTCTTGAATAGTTGTCAAAATCATGAACAAAACCCCCTTAAGCTATCAGAATTTAAAGAAAACTAAAATTATTTTGTAATATTAAAATTCACATAAATTTAAACTAAATTTAATAGTTTTAAATACATTGCCGTATAGTTTTAAATGTAGATACTACTATTACTACATCCGGACTATGTAAGTCTTTAGAATTGCAGCTGAAATGTTGTGTTTTTTTCCTTACTGCATTGAATCTGGACTCTAACGCACCCCAACGCTATAGCTGATTACAGAGGGTTTTTTTTAGGGTAACCAATATTTGATCTTAGATGGAGGGTCTACCACACAGAATGGAAAATCAGCCAAATACTTTTTTGGCGAGATTTTTCTCAAAGTAAATAAATCCGTCTGAAATTGCCTTTATGTGCACTTTCGCTTAGGACGGCAGTATTGGTATGTGCACTGTGCAGCGTTCGAAATTGGGGTGTTTTGCTGGTCCGAGACAACTAAAAAACGGCTCGGACCAGTGGAATCAGAAAATCACTGGTCTGCCGGACCAGTGTGTGTGTGGTGAAAAAATATCCCACCCTCCAGTTCTAGCAGAGGATAGGGGAGCCCCCGGCGAAAAAGTAAAATATTATTTAATGTGTACTAATTTTTAACATTACTATTTGGTACTCTCACATTCAGTGCAATAATTACTTAATAATAATATTTAAACCGGTCCTTTTTAATTTGTCGGACCAGTGATTTTGTTGCGGACCAGTAAGATTGGAAAAGCACTGGTCCGCAGGACCAGTGGGTTTTTTCCCCAATTTCTAACGCTGGGTATGTGAAGGTGACCAGTGGTTCAGCTTTTTCCTCCACTGTCTTGCTGGCTAAATGATTCGCTTTATCGCTAGTCTTGCTAAAGTCCCTCTTTTCTGACTGAGAACCACCAAACGAGAATAATATTTAAATACACTTTACATATTTTAAACCCTTTAAGGTTAGAGAATAATTTTTTAATGGTTATTCGTTGGTAGGCAGAATTAGTAGTTTCAATATTTAAAAACTGTTGCATAAATTTTATAAATATTTTATTGCCGGAGAAAATACTATTTACCAAATTTTAAATCTTAATACACATGGGCGTCCTGTTAATACAACTAAGTTTTAATCGCATCTTTTTTTTTCCGGCCAGCTAAATTTACCCTGTGTATGGGTTCAATGTTGAAAAATATTATCACCCCTCCTACTCCAGAAACAAAAGTTTAGCCATGGTCTGCATTGTTTCATATAAACTGGCTGCACATTAGGGTGGATCGAAAAAAATTCTTTTGAAATCTCTCGGGGCTGGGGTGGCTAAAGTTGTGTATTGGTATCAATAAGACGTGTGCAAAATTTGGAGGAAATCAAAAAAAACTTGTAGAGGTTGCGCATTGAGCTTGAAATCAAGAAATATTATAAAAATACACCTTTGCCTTTTAAGTTGTAGACAAACATTTTTTATACCGATTGATTCTTGCTAAAATATATCTTAGAAGATTTTTCTGAAGGTAAAAATAGCTCTTGTTTTTTTTTTCCACTATAGCTACTGTTGTATTAGTTTGAAACTGACAAAAAGTTTTGGTTAATGACGACACTAGTAATAGCAGTGAGAAAATGGCTCAAAATAGGTCCAAACACGGTAAAACTTTAAACACGAGATATTTCATCAGTTTTCAACTCTTCGAAATGAACTTACTGAGAGGAAAAATGTCAATCCCTAATATGATGAATGGAAGGTTGGTTTTTTTCAAAGATAGCGGCCAATACTATTAAAATTCAGAAAATTGTTAAAATTTTGATTTAAAAGCAAAAATAGCAGTAATTTTTAGTAATGAAATTTATTTCTAGGTAGTATCAGTTTCTCCTGTGAATATTTATGCATATTTAGCAGACTTTTGAGAACCAAAAAATAGGAAATTGCTTGTTTTACAAAAGGGCGGATGAAAAACTATGAAGGGTTTTAATCGAAAAAATGGCACATTTTTTTAGTTGTAATATTTGAGTTTAGAATGCTGATACACATTCAATATATTCTATACTTCATTGTTTCATTTTAGGGAGTAAAAACCTATTTTAAGCTTAAAATACTATAAAAATGAGAATTTCTTATTAGATATGTGTTCTAATCGACTTCTATCTTAAAAAATCCCACTTCGGATAATCAGATTAATAGACTCCTGGATATGTCCATTGTCCATATTTATTCTTCAATAAATTTAAATCGATTCTCAAACCATTTTCTGGAGTTTTTAAACCGAAAATTGGTTTTTTGATCTAACAGGCTACGCGCACTTTTGTGCACCCCGTGCACTTTTACGGTTCTTTGTTTACAATCGTATTTATATGATATATACAAAATTTTAAAATATTAGCAACTTCAATGTCTTACAAGGAGTTTAACATTGAAAAATTGCCACAATATTTTGGAGACAAGTTATATCCCTTCATTTTTTATCACCCGCCAATTTGGAAAACAATCAATTTCCTATTTTATGGTTCTTAAGTTAACTAAAATTCATAAATATCCACAGGAGAAACTGATACTACCTAGAAATCAATTTCATTACTAAAAATTACTGCTATTTTTGCTTTTAAATCAAAATTTGAACAATTTTCTGAATTTAAATAGTATTGGGCGTCATCTTGAAAAAAAAACCAACCTTCCATTCATCATATAGGGATAGACTTTTTTTCCTGCCAGTAAGTTCATTTCGTAGTGTTGAAAACTGATGAAAAGTCTTGTGTTTTACCGTGTTTGGCCCTATTTTGAGCTATTTTCTCACTTCACTACTATTACGAGTTGCGTCATTAACTATACGAGCTATTTTTACCTTCTGAACATCTTTTAAGATATATTTAAGCAAGAATTAATCGGTATAAAAAATATTTGTTATCTACAACTTGATTTTAGGCATAGGTGTATTTTTCTAATATTTCTAGATTTCAAGCTCAATGCGCAACCTCTAGAAGTTGTTCGATTTCCTCCAAATTTTGCACTTAGTCTTTTAGATACCAATACACAACTTTTGCCACCCGATTTCGAGATTTCCACCACACAGAGATTTCGAAAAAAAAAAAATTCGATCCACACTACTGCACATACATATTAGCTGCACGTAACCCAACCAGGCAAGCTAGGAAGGCAGCAAGGTTAAATTACCAATCCTTAAAAATTTGATCCTTAATAAATTTGGATTTCGTACTGTTTTTTCCCCCTTGTTAACAAAATTACTTTTTCAAACCTTAAAGATCCTATTGCAAATTGAAACTCTCTCAATAGATGTGGCATGTATAGGATTTTTTGTTTTTGTAGTTTATCTTAAAGTGGTCAATCAAAAAGTGCTCTTAAATTAAGAGTTGGGAAACATGAAAGTTGTGTAAAAAACAAGAATTTGAGAAGTTTTCGATTGCTAAACTTATTTGGGGGGGTTGACCAGAACTTTTATTTTTCTTCTGCTATTATCATTAAGAATTGTAAATCTAATTTTGATCTTGATTTTTTAAGGCTTATTTTATTAACAAATATTCTGATTGTTTGGTCACAATGACTTGAATAGTGTTCCTTATCTATCACCGGTTTGAAAATTATAATATTTTTTGGTAATTTAACATTACTCCCTTCCTAGCTTGAATTTTTCGAGTTTTGTAACTGTAATTTTGTCAGTTTATTTAATTCTTTGTTCTTTTTTGCCCAGAGGTAGCTTCTTAAGGTGTTAAATAACCTTTTGCTTTGTCATTTTTTATATACATTTTTTTCCCAAAAGCAATTGTCTGCATGGTAGCACCATTTTAATAGTTTATGGGCAGAAGTTTATTTCACCTCTGGAATCGATTCAATTGATTCCAATAAAACACAAGTCACCACAGCCAGAAGGCTAACGACTGCTTTTCAGATTATTAATTCTACAGAAAACTCTTTTTCGTGTCCTATTTAATATGAATATTGTTTTTTGAACCAGCGTTTTTCATTGGTATTGTAGAAGCCTAAACGAGGGCATTTGATATTTTTAACGGGGATGGTGGTTTGTTTTATTTTAGTCACAAGAGTCAAATTTCCCCTCCGTGACTTGTCCCTAGCCCTAAGTTACTCTAAATATGGTTAGATTAATACACTGGTGTTCAAAATTAAGAGAATTTAAACATTTGTTTGATTTTCTCCAGATCTACTGGATAGGTTTGGATGAAATTTGGTATGAACATAGGTTGATATAAAACCCAAAAAATAATCATTCATAATTCATCATACGCACGCATGCGCGTGAGTAACAATCGTCAGAGTTGAAGGGTATGAAATAGCGGTTCCAGAATCAAGCAAAAAAAATATTAAACTGTCTATTCTATACGTCCGCAATACATTAATTTGTAAACAGCGAGACGTTTCCAGATCAGTCAAGATTTTTTTTCTGTACCTTCTGGCGTCCTTGGTACCCTTCTTGACCCTTTCCCCCACACTTTAAGCTTCCACTTAGGCTTCTGGCTGGGTGACTTAAGTTTTCCCAGCAATTTTGATATTGGAGTGATATGTTAATTCTGCCAGACTAGTCCTGTTTAAGTGATCGGAATGATGTGAAACTGTATCGTTTAAGTATCTTCTAGCTCAAATAAAATTAACATATTTTAATTAATAGCGTGCCTGAGTTCTTTCAACCAAAATCTAAACATTATTTTTGTATTACTATATTTGCAATTTCCCTGGATTGTTATCGTGTCGTTTGGATTTTAATTTCAGACGTTTCACCCTCTTCTTCGGATGGCATCCTGATGAGGAATCTCTGAAAATGGAATAAATAGTAGGGTATAGGTGGGGGCAAAACCACGCACCGCGATTTTTGATTAATAAGTGATTCAAAAGTTGATATCCAGGTGGCTGGTTTGTCTTATTGTGACTCATTGTTCCACAAAAGTTCTTACCTCTAAGTCGCTCAAGAGTTTAAAAAATGCCGTAAGTTTGTTTCTCATCACTTAGATGTAATTTTCTGATCTTTTACTTTAAGATTATACAGGGTGTCCCACGAAAAGTGGCCCAACCCCTTTAACTTTTGAACCCCTACAGATATAGTCATGAAAGTGGGGTTTAGGTATAGTAAAGTGACCATGCCCTATCCGATGAGAACTTTCAACGCCCTCTAGCGGAAACTTTAGGAGTTATAATTTTTATTTTAAAAACTATGTGAGCTATGTGAAAAAAGTCAATGACTAAGTTGTAGAGCAGCATAGATTCATTATAAATCGACACCTCTATCACAAAAATGCCTACAATAAACTCATTAAACGCTCGTTTATTTAATTGTGATTTAGAACACTCAACCTCACGAAGTGCACAAAACGCTTGCTTGTCTATTTGAGGTCTCTAACACTTAACCTCTTGAAACTCCTCATGAAAATGAACTGTTTATATTTACCACTCATGCTCTATGCTCATCTGCGACAATGCACATTTGGACTCTAGATTAAATATCGAGCCGCACATTTTACACCTCACACACAATTACTCATAATTAAACAATAACACCCAAAATTCAATAGCCTCTTAATTAATATATCCAACAAGATAGTGCGTTTCAAGCACCAAGTATTAGTACATGCAAAAGCATTTCGTGAGGTTAAGTGTTCGAGACCTCAACTAAACAAGCAAGCGTCGTGAGGTCGAGTGTTCCAAATCACAATTAAATAAACGGGCGTTTAATGAGTTTTATTGTAGACATTTTTGTGATAGAGGTGTCGATTTATAATGAATCGATGCGGCTCTACAACTTAGTCATTGACTTTTTTCACATGCCTCACATAGTTTTTAAAATAAAAATTATAACTACTAAAGTTTCCACTAGAGGGCGATAAAAGTTATCTCATCGGATAGGGCATGGTCACTTTACTATACCTAGACCCCACTTTCATGACTATATCTGTAGGGGTTCAAAAGTTAAAGGGGTTGGGCCACTTTTCGTGGGACACCCTGTATGAAATAGAGCTTGAGGACAAGATCCAAAAAATAACCGATGATATAATAGCACTTTACCTTCAGTTTCGTTTTGAAATAATAGACGACATTAGTGTGACGTCACTTGCTTGTTTGGAAACGTTGATTCTATCCGTGATTGGAAGTAAATCCGTACGGAACCAATCACGGATGGAATCAACGTTTCCAAACAAGCAAGTGACGTAATGACTAATGTCGTCTATTGTCTCACCATGTATCCAAAAATAAATAGGCTTGTTTTTACGAATAAAGTGGAACGCGGGGTAAATCCCCGCAAATTAAAAAATTCGGAGAATGCGCTCAGGAGAGGCCTGCACAGTTTGACATTTGGAACAGACCGCAAAGGTCTTCCTGCCCTCGAAGAATTAGAGGCTCTTTGTATGACCTCTTTTAACTCTTGAAATCAATCACTGTACTGGAGGCCTCTGGTACTCTACTGGCACTTCCTCAGATCATTTTCTCCCACAGTGGGGCACACATGTCTTTAGATGCCGATTAATGGAAGCTTCCCTCAGAGGCTGCGTGCTGCGAAAGCCTGTGCCAGAAACCGGTAAGGTTGTTTTAACTTCTCTTTAAATTCCTAATGGGCTCTCGTCGGTGTTCGGTATTTCTCATCGCACACTCAGCTCGGCTGCCCAGACCGACCTCATCCTTCCCAAGATGCTCCTCGATATAGTCTAGAGAGATTGGTCTCATTCTCCACTCCCACCACTCACTCATTGTCAGTCTGCCAATCTTCAAGCTTAGTTTCCATCAGTCTGATTAGCTTGACATTTTAAAGTGAGGAGTTAGGAGTCAGGGGTCAGGGATGAGTATACAGGGGTCAGATCCTAGGTCTGTATTAAGAGTCAGGAGTCTTAGTCTGGATTCAAGGGTCACGAGTCTCGGTCTGGATTCAAGGGTCACGAGTCTCGGTCTGGATTCAAGGATCACGAGTCTCTGTCTGGATTCAAGGATCACGAGTCTCTGTCTGGATTCAAGGATCACGAGTCTCTGTCTGGATTCAAGGTTCACGAGTCTCTGTCTGGATTCAAGGATCACGAGTCTCTGTCTGGATTCAAGGTTCACGAGTCTCTGTCTGGATTCAAGGTTCACGAGTCTCTGTCTGGATTCAAGGTTCACGAGTCTCTGTCTGGATTCAAGGTTCACGAGTCTCTGTCTGGATTCAAGGTTCACGAGTCTCTGTCTGGATTCAAGGTTCACGAGTCTCTGTCTGGATTCAAGGTTCACGAGTCTCTGTCTGGATTCAAGGTTCACGAGTCTCTGTCTGGATTCAAGGTTCACGAGTCTCTGTCTGGATTCAAGGTTCACGAGTCTCTGTCTGGATTCAAGGTTCACGAGTCTCTGTCTGGATTCAAGGTTCACGAGTCTCTGTCTGGATTCAAGGTTCACGAGTCTCTGTCTGGATTCAAGGTTCACGAGTCTCTGTCTGGATTCAAGGTTCACGAGTCTCTGTCTGGATTCAAGGTTCACGAGTCTCTGTCTGGATTCAAGGGACGAGTGTCAAGGGTCGAGGGTCAGGGGTCGAGAGTCAGGGGTCGAGAGTCAGGGGTCGAGAGTCAGGGGTCGAGAGTCAGGGGTCGAGAGTCAGGGGTCGAGAGTCAAGGGTCGAGAGTCAAGGGTCGAGAGTCAAGGTTCGAGAGTCAAGGGTCGAGAGTCAAGGGTCGAGAGTCAAGGGTCGAGAGTCAAGGGTCGAGAGTCAAGGGTCGAGAGTCAAGGGTCGAGAGTCAAGGGTCGAGAGTCAAGGGTCGAGAGTCAAGGGTCGAGAGTCAAGGGTCGAGAGTCAAGGGTCGAGAGTCAAGGGTCGAGAGTCAAGGGTCGAGAGTCAAGGGTCGAGAGTCAAGGGTCGAGAGTCAAGGGTCGAGAGTCAAGGGTCGAGAGTCAAGGGTCGAGAGTCAAGGGTCGAGAGTCAAGGGTCGAGAGTCAAGGGTCGAGAGTCAAGGGTCGAGAGTCAAGGGTCGAGAGTCAAGGGTCGAGAGTCAAGGGTCGAGAGTCAAGGGTCGAGAGTCAAGGGTCGAGAGTCAAGGGTCGAGAGTCAAGGGTCGAGAGTCAAGGGTCGAGAGTCAAGGGTCGAGAGTCAAGGGTCGAGAGTCAAGGGTCGAGAGTCAAGGGTCGAGAGTCAATAAAAAACAATTTGAAAATAAAACAAAATAAAGAATAAAAAGAGAACCACTGGAAATTTAGGAAAAGTGATGACAGGAGTGGGGTTCCTCTAATGAAAACATGTATATCTGATTAAAACGGAACTGGAAGAAGCATTGAGGCAAACATCAAGCTTTGTTTCCAACAGAGCTTGATTAGCTTGCATATGCTTCTTCCCTGCTTCTATTTCAATCAAATATACTTGTTCTCTTTAGAGAAATCCCACTCCTGACACCACTGTTCCAAAATTTCCATCAGTCCTCTTTTTATTTTTTATTTTGTTTATTTTTTAAATTATTTTTTATGACTCTTGACTCTTGACTCTTGACTCTTGACTCTTGACTCTTGACTCTTGACTCTTGACTCTTGACTCTTGACTCTTGACTCTTGACTCTTGACTCTTGACTCTTGACTCTTGACTCTTGACTCTTGACTCTTGACTCTTGACTCTTGACTCTTGACTCTTGACTCTTGACTCTTGACTCTTGACTCTTGACTCTTGACTCTTGACTCTTGACTCTTGACTCTTGACTCTTGACTCTTGACTCTTGACTCTTGACTCTTGACTCTTGACTCTTGACTCTTGACTCTTGACTCTTGACTCTTGACTCTTGACTCTTGACTCTTGACTCTTGACTCTTGACTCTTGACTCTTGACTCTTGACTCTTGACTCTTGACTCTTGACTCTTGACTCTTGACTCTTGACTCTTGACTCTTGACTCTTGACTCTTGACTCTTGACTCTTGACTCTTGACTCTTGACTCTTGACTCTTGACTCTTGACTCTTGACTCTTGACTCTTGACTCTTGACTCTTGACTCTTGACTCTTGACTCTTGACTCTTGACTCTTGACTCTTGACTCTGCGGCTGGTCGTCTGGGGTTCAGTTAGAGATTCGGTGCTGGGGATTCTCGAGCGCTCCTCCGTGCTTAGTGGGCTTTTCGCGCGAAAAGCCCACTAAGCACGGAGCCTCCTCGCTCTCGAACCCTGGTCGTCTGGGGTTCAGTTAGAGATTCGGTGCTGGGGATTCTCGAGCGCTCCTCCGTGCTTAGTGGGCTTTTCGCGCGAAAAGCCCACTAAGCACGGAGCCTCCTCGCTCTCGAACCCTGGTCGTCTGGGGTTCAGTTAGAGATTCGGTGCTGGGGATTCTCGAGCGCTCCTCCGTGCTTAGTGGGCTTTTCGCGCGAAAAGCCCACTAAGCACGGAGCCTCCTCGCTCTCGAACCCTGGTCGTCTGGGGTTCAGTTAGAGATTCGGTGCTGGGGATTCTCGAGCGCTCCTCCGTGCTTAGTGGGCTTTTCGCGCGAAAAGCCCACTAAGCACGGAGCCTCCTCGCTCTCGAACCCTGGTCGTCTGGGGTTCAGTTAGAGATTCGGTGCTGGGGATTCTCGAGCGCTCCTCCGTGCTTAGTGGGCTTTTCGCGCGAAAAGCCCACTAAGCACGGAGCCTCCTCGCTCTCGAACCCTGGTCGTCTGGGGTTCAGTTAGAGATTCGGTGCTGGGGATTCTCGAGCGCTCCTCCGTGCTTAGTGGGCTTTTCGCGCGAAAAGCCCACTAAGCACGGAGCCTCCTCGCTCTCGAACCCTGGTCGTCTGGGGTTCAGTTAGAGATTCGGTGCTGGGGATTCTCGAGCGCTCCTCCGTGCTTAGTGGGCTTTTCGCGCGAAAAGCCCACTAAGCACGGAGCCTCCTCGCTCTCGAACCCTGGTCGTCTGGGGTTCAGTTAGAGATTCGGTGCTGGGGATTCTCGAGCGCTCCTCCGTGCTTAGTGGGCTTTTCGCGCGAAAAGCCCACTAAGCACGGAGCCTCCTCGCTCTCGAACCCTGGTCGTCTGGGGTTCAGTTAGAGATTCGGTGCTGGGGATTCTCGAGCGCTCCTCCGTGCTTAGTGGGCTTTTCGCGCGAAAAGCCCACTAAGCACGGAGCCTCCTCGCTCTCGAACCCTGGTCGTCTGGGGTTCAGTTAGAGATTCGGTGCTGGGGATTCTCGAGCGCTCCTCCGTGCTTAGTGGGCTTTTCGCGCGAAAAGCCCACTAAGCACGGAGCCTCCTCGCTCTCGAACCCTGGTCGTCTGGGGTTCAGTTAGAGATTCGGTGCTGGGGATTCTCGAGCGCTCCTCCGTGCTTAGTGGGCTTTTCGCGCGAAAAGCCCACTAAGCACGGAGCCTCCTCGCTCTCGAACCCTGGTCGTCTGGGGTTCAGTTAGAGATTCGGTGCTGGGGATTCTCGAGCGCTCCTCCGTGCTTAGTGGGCTTTTCGCGCGAAAAGCCCACTAAGCACGGAGCCTCCTCGCTCTCGAACCCTGGTCGTCTGGGGTTCAGTTAGAGATTCGGTGCTGGGGATTCTCGAGCGCTCCTCCGTGCTTAGTGGGCTTTTCGCGCGAAAAGCCCACTAAGCACGGAGCCTCCTCGCTCTCGAACCCTGGTCGTCTGGGGTTCAGTTAGAGATTCGGTGCTGGGGATTCTCGAGCGCTCCTCCGTGCTTAGTGGGCTTTTCGCGCGAAAAGCCCACTAAGCACGGAGCCTCCTCGCTCTCGAACCCTGGTCGTCTGGGGTTCAGTTAGAGATTCGGTGCTGGGGATTCTCGAGCGCTCCTCCGTGCTTAGTGGGCTTTTCGCGCGAAAAGCCCACTAAGCACGGAGCCTCCTCGCTCTCGAACCCTGGTCGTCTGGGGTTCAGTTAGAGATTCGGTGCTGGGGATTCTCGAGCGCTCCTCCGTGCTTAGTGGGCTTTTCGCGCGAAAAGCCCACTAAGCACGGAGCCTCCTCGCTCTCGAACCCTGGTCGTCTGGGGTTCAGTTAGAGATTCGGTGCTGGGGATTCTCGAGCGCTCCTCCGTGCTTAGTGGGCTTTTCGCGCGAAAAGCCCACTAAGCACGGAGCCTCCTCGCTCTCGAACCCTGGTCGTCTGGGGTTCAGTTAGAGATTCGGTGCTGGGGATTCTCGAGCGCTCCTCCGTGCTTAGTGGGCTTTTCGCGCGAAAAGCCCACTAAGCACGGAGCCTCCTCGCTCTCGAACCCTGGTCGTCTGGGGTTCAGTTAGAGATTCGGTGCTGGGGATTCTCGAGCGCTCCTCCGTGCTTAGTGGGCTTTTCGCGCGAAAAGCCCACTAAGCACGGAGCCTCCTCGCTCTCGAACCCTGGTCGTCTGGGGTTCAGTTAGAGATTCGGTGCTGGGGATTCTCGAGCGCTCCTCCGTGCTTAGTGGGCTTTTCGCGCGAAAAGCCCACTAAGCACGGAGCCTCCTCGCTCTCGAACCCTGGTCGTCTGGGGTTCAGTTAGAGATTCGGTGCTGGGGATTCTCGAGCGCTCCTCCGTGCTTAGTGGGCTTTTCGCGCGAAAAGCCCACTAAGCACGGAGCCTCCTCGCTCTCGAACCCTGGTCGTCTGGGGTTCAGTTAGAGATTCGGTGCTGGGGATTCTCGAGCGCTCCTCCGTGCTTAGTGGGCTTTTCGCGCGAAAAGCCCACTAAGCACGGAGCCTCCTCGCTCTCGAACCCTGGTCGTCTGGGGTTCAGTTAGAGATTCGGTGCTGGGGATTCTCGAGCGCTCCTCCGTGCTTAGTGGGCTTTTCGCGCGAAAAGCCCACTAAGCACGGAGCCTCCTCGCTCTCGAACCCTGGTCGTCTGGGGTTCAGTTAGAGATTCGGTGCTGGGGATTCTCGAGCGCTCCTCCGTGCTTAGTGGGCTTTTCGCGCGAAAAGCCCACTAAGCACGGAGCCTCCTCGCTCTCGAACCCTGGTCGTCTGGGGTTCAGTTAGAGATTCGGTGCTGGGGATTCTCGAGCGCTCCTCCGTGCTTAGTGGGCTTTTCGCGCGAAAAGCCCACTAAGCACGGAGCCTCCTCGCTCTCGAACCCTGGTCGTCTGGGGTTCAGTTAGAGATTCGGTGCTGGGGATTCTCGAGCGCTCCTCCGTGCTTAGTGGGCTTTTCGCGCGAAAAGCCCACTAAGCACGGAGCCTCCTCGCTCTCGAACCCTGGTCGTCTGGGGTTCAGTTAGAGATTCGGTGCTGGGGATTCTCGAGCGCTCCTCCGTGCTTAGTGGGCTTTTCGCGCGAAAAGCCCACTAAGCACGGAGCCTCCTCGCTCTCGAACCCTGGTCGTCTGGGGTTCAGTTAGAGATTCGGTGCTGGGGATTCTCGAGCGCTCCTCCGTGCTTAGTGGGCTTTTCGCGCGAAAAGCCCACTAAGCACGGAGCCTCCTCGCTCTCGAACCCTGGTCGTCTGGGGTTCAGTTAGAGATTCGGTGCTGGGGATTCTCGAGCGCTCCTCCGTGCTTAGTGGGCTTTTCGCGCGAAAAGCCCACTAAGCACGGAGCCTCCTCGCTCTCGAACCCTGGTCGTCTGGGGTTCAGTTAGAGATTCGGTGCTGGGGATTCTCGAGCGCTCCTCCGTGCTTAGTGGGCTTTTCGCGCGAAAAGCCCACTAAGCACGGAGCCTCCTCGCTCTCGAACCCTGGTCGTCTGGGGTTCAGTTAGAGATTCGGTGCTGGGGATTCTCGAGCGCTCCTCCGTGCTTAGTGGGCTTTTCGCGCGAAAAGCCCACTAAGCACGGAGCCTCCTCGCTCTCGAACCCTGGTCGTCTGGGGTTCAGTTAGAGATTCGGTGCTGGGGATTCTCGAGCGCTCCTCCGTGCTTAGTGGGCTTTTCGCGCGAA
Source organism: Tetragnatha montana (assembly GCA_963680715.1). Taxonomy (NCBI): domain Eukaryota; kingdom Metazoa; phylum Arthropoda; class Arachnida; order Araneae; family Tetragnathidae; genus Tetragnatha; species Tetragnatha montana. Next base: position 28,577,420 of record OY796677.1, read on the forward strand.
AAGCCCACTAAGCACGGAGCCTCCTCGCTCTCGAACCCTGGTCGTCTGGGGTTCAGTTAGAGATTCGGTGCTGGGGATTCTCGAGCGCTCCTCCGTGCTTAGTGGGCTTTTCGCGCGAAAAGCCCACTAAGCACGGAGCCTCCTCGCTCTCGAACCCTGGTCGTCTGGGGTTCAGTTAGAGATTCGGTGCTGGGGATTCTCGAGCGCTCCTCCGTGCTTAGTGGGCTTTTCGCGCGAAAAGCCCACTAAGCACGGAGCCTCCTCGCTCTCGAACCCTGGTCGTCTGGGGTTCAGTTAGAGATTCGGTGCTGGGGATTCTCGAGCGCTCCTCCGTGCTTAGTGGGCTTTTCGCGCCCACTAAGCACGGAGCCTCCTCGCTCTCGAACCCTGGTCGTCTGGGGTTCAGTTAGAGATTCGGTGCTGGGGATTCTCGAGCGCTCCTCCGTGCTTAGTGGGCTTTTCGCGCCCACTAAGCACGGAGCCTCCTCGCTCTCGAACCCTGGTCGTCTGGGGTTCAGTTAGAGATTCGGTGCTGGGGATTCTCGAGCGCTCCTCCGTGCTTAGTGGGCTTTTCGCGCGAAAAGCCCACTAAGCACGGAGCCTCCTCGCTCTCGAACCCTGGTCGTCTGGGGTTCAGTTAGAGATTCGGTGCTGGGGATTCTCGAGCGCTCCTCCGTGCTTAGTGGGCTTTTCGCGCGAAAAGCGGGGTTCTGGGGTTCAGTCTGGGGCGCGAAAAGCCACCCCGAACCCCCTAGGGACCCAACCCATTAACACCCTGAGGGAGTTTTTGAATTCCTCATGAGTGAATTGCTTTTTTTCTTAAATTACATGAAATGTTTATCGGGACTTGCCAAAATTTCGAAAAATTTTATTTTTTTCTACTTGATCAAATTTAATTTTCAACTTGAAATTTGGCAGAAATGTTTATTGTGGGAGTTGAAAACCTTAAAATTTACTTAATAATTTTTTTTTCATGATTTTTTTTTTATTTAATTTTTCCCCCATTTTTTTTAATTTTGAAAAAAAAATTAAGAAAGGCAGTTATGCTGCACATCAAATCAAAAATAATAAAATTGCAAACAGAAATGCACTAATTTCAGGTTTTTAAGGTGTATAATTCTGAAGTTATTAGCTGTTTTAAAATGCAGGAAAAACAACAAGAATTATTTTTACTTTAAAAAATTTTTAGAAAGAGGGGTGGTAAAAGAATGGAATCTGGAACAATATAACTATAACTATATTAGATTTTGCTGTGTGGGTTCCCATAAAAAATGAAGAAGAAGGGAAGGGAAGGAAGTTTAACCATTGTTTTTTTTGTTTCGTAAAAAAATCAATATTTTTTTAAAACTTTAAAAGGCTTTTGCGGCATGTGTTATTGTAATCCGAATGAGCTTAAATTTGGCATACATTATTATTTTCTATAGGTGACACAAAACTAGGTGGCGTCACCAACGGAATCCCCCCCCCCCAAAAAAATCCCACAAATAAGGACCACCTTACTATATATAATGCCATACAATATAACTACACTTAGGTACAAAAAATTCTCACCTTATACCGAACCTATCCGGGATTTACTGTGCATATCCTAACAATTTTATCTACGGCATAATTTCGTATAAAATGCATTTTTTTAGTCGAATTGTTTTCTATGAACTCTCATATCCTCCAAAAGCATGTCTTATACCTTATGCTCTGTTAATTTTTAGAATTTGATCTAAGTGGGTTTCAATATATCAACTCTCTGCTTATGCTTACTATAAAATGATGTATCTTACATATTTGGAATGTTTCTATATTTTTCCACATAAAAAGCTCTTGAAACATAATAAATTTGTTTAGCCATTAGCCTTTCCGAATAAGGAAATAATAAATCTTAAGTTCAAAATGATAAAACAGGTGAGGGAATTATAAAAAGAATAACAAAAAGGGATTATATGCAACCAAAAAAGGATATATATTATTTAATAAAGAATGTATGTTTTTCAAAAAGCGGCGTGAATAATTTCCATGGTTTTAGAAGTGGGGAGGATGAAATTTTGAAGTGGGGGGATGGATTTTAGTGAAAATAGAAGTGAGGGACGCATGAGTATTTCTTGGAAAAGTCCCAAAAACTGATTCATTATGGTTTTATAAGAACACAAAAAAAAGAGCAAAATAAGCTTTTTTTTTCATGTTTTTTTGTTGATATTTGTGTAATTCACCCTTTTACATTAAGCAAAGAAATCATTTTTCATAAACAACTTGAGAAAATAAAAGAATTTTATCACCCAGTTATCATGATAACTATTTAGAGAAAAATCAATCTCATAACATTTCACAATCATTGCACCGATATTTAACCTTTGGTACATATTGTGTTTTCATCTTGACGTTTCTTTATTTAGAATTAGATAAAAATTCTTGATTAACACAAACCCCAATGATTGACCAGTCTAATTTACGATCACGATTAAAAAATACATTTACATTGCATCGGGCTTATGAAATGTGGTGTAATGTTAAATTAGCTCTCCTGCAAGAAGGTGCAAGAAAGTGAAAGTGAAGACTCATTTCCCGCTCGAGGCAATAGCGGAACACGCATGCGCGTTTGGATTGTTTTTGTTATTAGTTGACGAAGCAGAGCAGAGATTGCAGATCGCCGATTTCGAATTTGTATCTCAGTTAAAAAGTGATTCTTCTTCGAGTATGTGCTGTTGGTGACTACTAAGATCATGTTTGGGAATTTCTGTGATGGAGCGTTCTGGGTAACTGTTAGCAAATTTTAAAATTTACACCTCGTGGACCATGCGGCTAAACCAATGCTGTATTTTGTATTCTTTCTTCTGTTCTGTTTTACTTAAAACATAACTCACAAAATGACACTCTTCACTCTAATAAAGTGTTGGAGTTGAAGTTATTTTATAATTTTTAGCTTGAAAGGTTTCTCTTTCCATTGTTTTTAAAATGTAAGAAGTTCGGCAATTGGATATTTAAACCCTAATCTTAAAAACTACTAATGTAGTAAAGTAGATGTGGGTGTTTATTAGTTTTTAACTTCCCAATTTAATTTGGTGTTCCATTTTAACCAAATCAAAATTTAGTTCTAGTGAGCCAGATCTCTCAGGATTATATTTACTTTTTTTTGCAGCCACATCACTATTATGTTTTTAAGATACATTAATATATCAGCGTTTCCCAACCCCTTTTACTAATATCGAATTATAATATTTTTAGATTTTAATAAGAACAGGAAATAACTATCATTAATATTTTGTTTTAAAACAAATGCAATCTTTATAACATAAAATATATACCTACTTGATAAAAAAATTAAATTATTATTAATTACTTACTACCTACAAAATGCAATTCAACCTAAAAAATTAAACACGTTCTCAAAAGAAAATGTCAAAAACTGAATGACTTGTAAAATTGTTGGATAGTGGTAAAAATTTTTCGCTTATGCTTTTTCAATTTTGAGGGCAATACCTAGTTTTTCTGCTTGGGGATACTCTCCCATAAAATATTTGGGGATTTTAATTTAAAAACATTGTTTCAATTCTACCCTTAATCTAAGAATGTTCCTTTTAAACCTCTAAAAAGACAATTTTCCCCAAAGCCCATAGGTAAGTAGGGAGACGGGGGTCCTACCCCAGAAAATATTTGAGTTATATAAGCATGACAAAAATGATTATGGTATTTTGTGGGGTTAGACATCCTTTTTCCTGGGTGGGATAATAAGATCTAACTTGACTCTTGATTCTTTAGCCATAAAACTACAACCAAACCTCTATTCCTTGAACTGCCTTCGGGTGTTCATATTGCTTGCAGAACCCTTGAGAATGCTTCATGGAACCCCAGGGTTCCGCAGAACACTGGTTGGGAAATGCTGCATTATATTATGCCTTCCTTTTAAAGAAATGTTTAAGAGTTATTAAATTTTGGTACTTACGTAAATTATCCCGTCGACCATGACGCTTAATCCGAAAACGTTATTAAATCCCATTGACTTTACTATTACTGTGCCGCTGAATTAGGCGGCTGCTGAATGATCGACGGGATAATACGTAAGTACCTAAATTTTATATTAATATTTTGTTTAAGGATAAAATCTTATTGGGCAGGGCCGTGTTGTGGAAAAATCGCGCCCGGGGCGGATGGCTTTTTTGGCGCCCCCCTGGCTTTTTTGTGCCCCCTCCCAAATATAATTTCTTTACATTATTCTTAGATAGATTCGCAAAAAAATGTTTGGGCAAAAATTTGGCGCCCCCTGAACACGTTCATCGTGGTTCAGTTGGAAAGTATTGAAGAATCTACGAAGTCCAATGCTAAAATAATTTTAAATTGCGAAATACTAAAATAATAAATTGCAAAAAAAAAAAATTCGAGCACAAATTCAGCGCCTCTCTTGAATACCTGAATACTGCGCCCGGGGCGGACGCCCCCTTCGCCCCTCCATTAACACGGCCCTGTTATTGGGTATTCTTATTTATTATATAGACATATTGAGAACCCATTTATTGTTCTACCTTTTATAAAAGAATATTTATTTTTAGGACATAAACCAAACCTGGAATGCTCATGTCCCTGAGTTTTCGCCTTGCTTAGAAGACATCATTATTTCATCATCACCTTCAATATTATTTTGCTGTGTACTACTTTTAAATATATGTTTCATACCACTTAAAAAACCTCGGATTTTGTTACCATGGACATGGTTAAATGTTACAAAACTTGTAAGTAATAATTAAACTTCTTTGGAAATATATATACAGTGAAACCCAGATTTAACGTCTTCAAGGGACCAAAGAAAAATAACGTTAAATGCGGGAAAACGTTAAATCGGGGTAGGACAATAACGTAACACTGAACAGAAGCATAAGCAAGTACGTTACAATCAAAGGGAGGAATCTGGGAGTTATTGTAGCCAATTCCTGTTAATTTATTATGTAGAACTCTTATAGTTCCAGTATTAATCACTTTGCTATAGGAGAACCAAGAGCGATTTGAATAAGAACAAACAAAAAGCACAAGAACAAGAAGTTTCAAAAATTTACCAAAGCTTTATAATTCTGCTAGTATAACGCAAACCTTTCACACAGCTGTTGAGAAACAAGAATATAAAAATAATCTTTTTTTCTTTCATAAGTTAATATTTTGGAAAATTTTCATAGTTCCATACTTCTGAAGAAAAAAATCGTTAAATGCGGGAAACTTTTCGGAGTGATAACGTTAAATGCGGGTTTTTATAGCACTGCATGCATAGGAAATCATTTGGGACCAATGAATGATATGTTAAATGCGGGAAACGTTAAATCGGGGTTTCACTGTAGTACTAAATATTATCTTAATTTTATAAAGCTTATGTCTAATTTAATGCATTTTTGTCTAATACAACAATTATTTCAAGTAGACCAGTTGACCCAATTGAACTTTAAATAGAAGAGTATAAATTAAATTTTTTTAAAGAAATTTTCATTTTTAATAACTAGAATAACTCTTAGGAGATAAATGCATGTGTGTCATGATACTTAAGTAATTTATTGGCACAGCTGGAATAAGAGTCCTCCATTTGGCGACTCGCATTGCGGTCACCAACTATACACTATGTATATCTAATCGTGATATAACGCCAACTTGGCGATCGCAACACGAGTCGCCAAACGGAGGACTCTTATCCAGCTGTGCGAATTTATTATAGTGGGTAGGATCAGTGCTGAGCTTGGAGTGGATGCAAATGCAAAAGGACATAATCCCCCAAAATATTTAGGCCTTTCAAGTACTTTTTTTCTGGACTTTTTATATAGTTTTTATATTATTAAAAAGAGGGAAAAATGGAAAGGTTGCACAGCATCAGGCACGATTTGATAAACTTTATTGTAATACAGTTCACAAATTTTTATTCATCAGAAAAAATGTAGGCAGCCTGTTCGTAACTTTTTTATTTTATGCTTTTTTTCAGATGTTTTTTGTTTATAAATAGTACCTACCTATTGTCATCTAGATTTTTATTCATTAGTTTACTTTTCTCCCTAGAGTCTTTACATTGTTACATTTCATTCTTTTTTCAGTGTTTATCTGTTTCACTTGTCCTTATAACTTCTATTTGGTGTGGAGTAACACTCTATGAAGCATTCTCAGAAAAAAGTGTGCCTGTATCATCTATTATTTCTTCATGTTCTAGAGCTGCATTATTTGTGAGTATTCCTGCTGATGATTTCATTTTCTATAATCAATGCATTTCTGGGTTTCATCTTTTAGCGTTTTTCAAAAGTACAATTTTTTGTCCTAAGGAGTATTTTAGTGCTTGGTTAGTCACATACTTATGTATGTAATATCTTGACAGTATAATACGCAAGAACCCCAAAATCCCTTATTTCATGCAGAATCTTACATTTTGTCCTACAAATTTATTTTAAAAGAATGCTATTTCATTGATATCTTGTTTCAATAACTCCATATATGAGAACAAACTGGGTTTAATTCTAAATAATTAGTATCATTTTCTTGTGAAAATTATGTATCTTAGAAATAAGTGGATCAAGAACAAATCTTAAAAAATTTGACTGAAACATATATCAAGGAAAATTGGGTCTTGTGTATTATCCATCAACCAACAGTTTCAGTAGCACATTTGATGGGCTTTGCTATACATTTTCGTTTTAATGGTATGGTCAACGGGATAATACGGCAAAATATTGAAAAGGGTTGCATTGTAAAACTATTCCTCAATAAAAAAAAAAAAACTAATATATCTTATTTTAAAATCTTCACATGATTGCTAAAGTGTTCTAAAAGCTTATTTACTCATTAATTTTTTTTTTTCAGATTTTTGTTACCATATTATTATTTGTACATAGACACCATGGTGTGATCACATCAGATGTCCTCTCTTCACTATGGTGGTGTTAACAGTATTAGGAGCTATATTGTACAGATCTGTATTCCTAAACTTCTCATCTTGGGTAATTAAAATATAACTTTGATACTATTTTATACTGTTACACCTCTTTTTTTATTACATTTCTACACCTTTCATTTTCAGGATTCTCAACAACATCACAAATAGTATTAATTCTGAACTTAATATATTATCCCATAATATTAGTGCAGCTTCTACTTTCAGTTTTTTCTGACAAGAAAGACTTTGCTACTATCGGGGTAAGTTTTTTTTATTGACAGTTTTTTTTTAAGAAATATTCTTTGTGTTAAAGTTTTCTATACATGCATCGCATTCCAAATTCCAAATCGAATGTAGAAGAATATGCTTGAATGCAGTAATTAAAAATGTGCTAATGTAAAACATGACCTCTTCCATTTTTTACACTTTTTTTTCAAAAATTTAAGTTGTTTTTCTTTTATATTACATAGTAAATCACTTGACTTCCTTCTCCCATTTAGATATTCTTCATAATTTGAAGTTTGTATTCAGTAAACTGTTTCTTAAGTATCAAATACTATATTCTTATGGAATTTGAAAATTTTTAAAAATGAAATAGTAATGACATTATTGAAAGTACAGTAACGGACCCTTTATCCGGAAACCCAGAATCCGGAAGGACCCGAATCCGGCTCACATTCAGAATTTTTAGTGAGCAAATGCTGCTACGACGCGCAATGTTTGCGTCGCGCCTTTTGTGACATCGTCTCTGTGAATGAGTTGGCTCCGTTGTTCCCTGCCTTGCCACCTATGACTGTTTTTGGCCGTGGGTATGAAAGACCCCCCCAAGGCGTGCAGTTTTCGGGCCCTTCCGAACTTTTACGAAGGCCGGAGAAACGCCCCTTCGCGGAGTCCGCCGAGTTCAGAGTTGTCCGCTATTCCGCCAAGGGGCGTTTCTCGGCCTTCGTAAAAGTTTGGAAGGGCCCTTCTCTTCTGTTCTAATTAGTTCTAATCTTCTCTTTGCCTCCTGCTGCTTCGCTATCGGTTCCACCACGACCCACGTGCTTCGCCGGAATTTTTTTGCTGGATCCTCTACTATTGAAACGGACGATCAGAACAACGCAGACGATGTTAACGCAATTTTAATTCCCGTTCATATGATCGGAAATTTAGATTTATGAGAACGAAAAATGATAGTAGGGAGGGGGAAGCGGGTATTTTGGTTTTACTAAAACAACTGCGTCTTTACTGGCGTTTTTTCCGGACCGGACCCGAAATCCGGAAAATTCTGAAATCCGTGACGATGTCGACCCCGAGCTTGCTGGATAAAGGGTCCGTTACTGTATTAGTTGAGAATTTAAGTTTGCTTAAGTGTAAAGCTTAAAAAGTATCATTAAACCTTCTCAAGTAAAAATATTTAAAATTAGACAATATTGATAAGAAATTATTAAAACACAGTTAATAAGTTATAATGCACTCACAATACCAATCAATCAATATATAAGCTATCAATCAAGCTTTGATGAGAGATCAGATTGGTTTTAATACTAGTTATGGAGATAGCAATGCTTGTTTTTACTGGTTTATGATATTTTTTTGTGATTTTAATTTATAAGATTTTTTTAGCCTTCTTTTAAGCATTTGTTTACTCAAAATTTTTTTTTTTACAGCATAGGAAGGTGATTGATGAAATTCCCCTTTTAGTACTTCTCTCTTATACATGGTTTACAAGGCAAGTTATTTTGCTTCTTATCTCAGGAAAATAGTGATGATTTTCATAAAGTCCTTAAAATTCCTCTGTATTCTATAAACTTAACATAATTATATATTTAAATATGCTTTTTATTTGTAGAATTTTTAAAAAATAATACCTGATTCTGTATAACCCTAATAATGCTAACTCCAGCTTTCTAAAATCGCCAGTTATATGAATTTAAGCAAAAAACATTTGACTGAAATAAATTATTTTACATTTTAACCCCAAAAAAAAAAGTGCTGTACTGTGCCATCACTTCCCTTGATATGATTTCATGAATACAACATTGTTCAAAAAGTTCTGTGCTTTTAAAAACCAATATCTATGATAATATATATTAATCTTTTGAGAAGTTTAAGTACAAAATAAATAATAATTATTTTTTATTGCACCCACCTTTTTAATCGCTTTTTGGCTCTTTCAGTAGAGCAAATAATTTTATTAAAATCCTTGGAAAACTTCTTTGACACTTATTATAAAAACAAATTATTCCAGCTGGTCTACATGATAGGTAATTCATTGCATTCAAACAGACACAAAATCTTTTGGCTTAAATCTATCACTGTGAAACCCTTTTGTAAAGATATTGTAAGGATCTAGACAGGCCCGTTCCTGGGTATGAAGGCGCCTCCGTTCCGTGCCAATAAATTACGGCGCCCTTTACACCTCACCCCCATTAATAATTAATTCTAAGTTAATTAATTTTTACTTTTAATTAATTTTTAATTAATTAATCACTTATTTTAAATTATTTGTTAATTTTAACTAATTCATAATTACTTTAAACAAATTTGATATTAACTTAACTTAATGATACAGTAGAACTTTGATAAAGCAACTCCTTATGGTGCCAACAAAATGCGGACGTTTTAAAGAATAAAATTAACAATATATTGTAATAAAAAGGTGCTTTTATTACCGGTTGTTGTAACGCAAGGGTTGCTATAACAGAGGGTCGTTGTAAAGGGGTTCTACTTATTAATAAATAAATAATATTGGCATTACTTATTTAATTAAAATTAGTTTTTAGTTAAAATAAATCAAGCTTTTTTCAATATATTGTGGGGAATTTTTACAGTTTTCAGTTTAAAGAATAATGATAAACTCATTTTTTGGTGGTGGTGGGGGGGGGGTTGGGGGTTTTCCCCCAAGAAAAATTTCTGAAATTTGACCCCTAAAAGTAGTGTTTTAACTCATTTTGAGACCCTTTAGCTAACAACCGAAGAGAATTGCTCCTTATAAATTTGCAGAATTTTCAATGAAAAACAGTATAAAAATTGATGTCAAAATTTCGGGAGGGGTTTGAACCCCCCTTGGCCCCTGGCCAAGGAACCCCCCCCCCTTTGAACCCCTTTGAACCCCCCCCCCCCCTTGGCCCTGGGCCATAAACTCAAAAATATTCACTTAGGATTACTCAATTTTCGCCTAGTTCTCGATAGAGGCTGTATGGTTTGGCTATTTATCTAACCAGTAACTGATGGTTACCAGTAATTGACACTTTAAGAACAATATAAAAATTAATTAGCTATTGCTACTTAATAAAACTATCCTGAAAAAACTTTTTGTTTTGAAAAATTAAATGAAGTTTCAATATTTATCTAGAGAACAATTTGTTTGAAAAAGTAATTATTTTCTATTTTTAAAATATTTTTAAGTTGGCATGGTAGCAGCACCAGGTGCACCTAATAAATTTACGTAAGAGATATCCATTCGGTTTTTTACAATAGTCTTCTTCAAAACATTTTTCACAAGTCAAGGGCCTATTATATAGAAATTTTTAAGGGACATCTATTAAAATATGATTTGAGGCAAACGCTTGATAGCTATTTAATAACTGGTGAATCAAATCTTCATCCAAGGAGGGCGCCTATTAATAGATTCATACAATTCGGTTTTTCTAAGACGCCTTACAGCTTTCAAGTCCGGAGTGTTTAAATTTTAACTCACTCAGAAATGGGCGCCCTGAATAGATTCATTTGATGGGGGCGCCCATACAATATGGTATAGCTTTTAAAGTTGGGAATGTTAAAATTTTCACTCGCAGGTCTGGCGGTCTTTGATAAATCCATTTAATTAAGACAACTCATACAATTTGGTTTAGCTAAGTAAGACGCCTTACATATTTCAAAGTCGGTGTGTTCAATTTTTCTCTCAGGGTGGGCGCATTGAATATATATTTATTTGATGGGGCGCCCCATACAATTTGAAAGCTAAAAGGAGTCTTCCTTATAGCTTTCAAAGTCGGGCATATTAAAATTTTTGTTAAGAGTTGGCACCCTTTAATAGATTCACTAGATAAGGGCGCCCCATACAAAAAGTTCAAAATGCACTTTTCTTAAAAGGCGCCTATATTAGTTCTCTTAAGGGGGACGGGTGTGTATAACCCAGTTAGGGCGCTCTTTACTCGTTTGTAGGCGCCTTTTGAAGCTTTTTTTGTAAAGGAAAGGAGATCTAGCTTACTGCTTAGGTTTGTTTCTTTTGAGTCAGGACGTAACAGAATATTTTTCCCTTAAAGTTAGGGGTCAAAAAAATTTTCTAAGGCGCCTCTTCATCGGTCGGCGCCTCCGTGCAGGCACGGCCAGCACGCCCGGCCGGAACGGCCCTGGATCTAGAATACATTGTTATAAACAGGTTATCATTATAATTTAAAGTTTTGTAAAGAATAATGAAAAATTAACACTTATTAAGAACATTGGTTTAAGTTAGGTGATAAAATGTCAATTAACATGCCTAGGTTTTCCAAAAATTGGCTTAAGGATACCAAAAGATTCAATGATGGCGAACATCTGCAATTATAAAGTTTCACCAAAAGTTTTTGAAAACGTTATGTTTAACATTCAATCTTTAAAAATTAGCTTATTATTAGATCAATGTTGGAAAAAGTCACTTATACATTCTGTACTGTATACGTATGTATTGTAAAAAATGGGTTCTTGCATAATATCCCATCAACTGTTCTGATTAAACCGAAAACGTAAAGCCTATTGACTGTTCTATAGCTGTGCTATTGAATTTGATGGTTGCTAAACAGTCAACATAGTAATACTTAAGTACCAAAAACTGTAACCACCTTTTAGGTTTTAGTTTATTAAAATTAATGCACCTTAAAGTGTTCTGGAAAATTAACATATTTTAAGTGATTAATTGCCTTTTCCCTATTATTATTCACTTGAAATCTGAATTGGATCTGGTCCCTATTAATTTGTGTAATTGGAGTTCTATTATACTTGTACTTTCATAACAATAAATTTGCCTTATCTTTTGCAGTGTGATCCAAAGAAGCAGAAAAAAAATTCTCAGTGTTGAAGACCTTAATTTCACTCATGTCTCACAAACAGCAGAATATATTTATCATGAGTTTTCAAAACACTGGAAATATTATTTGTAAGTTGTTTTTTTAAAACCATGGTATTAAATTATCTCAAATTACATTTTGTTTACATATAGTTATATATTATTGTTACATATAGTTTGTAATTCTTCAAAGGAAGTTAGCTCCAGTGTTTTACTGTGTTTTAATCAAAAGGCATGGCAAAAATCTAGTTTAGGAAGTTAGAGCATAAAGTTGCCTGTCTTATGCAGGTAAAATAAATTAATTCATTTTATAAATGTGTCTTTTAACTGTAAAAAAGTGCATTTTCAAGAATTCTAACATACTTTGCTTTCACTAGAAGTTTGCTTAACCAGGTTATTTCTGGTTACATTGGGATAGGTTTAAATTATCTCCTCTGTACCAATATTTCAACAAATACAATTGAAAGGGAAACATTTCTGGTACATTTCAATTGGCAATGTGACGATATTTTAACATCAGCATTGCTGAATCAGATTAGTTTTCAATCTGTTAACAATAGTCAGAGAAGTGATTGACAGTGAAAGTTTTTGTACCATCAATCCCCCTCAACACTGACCTGCTCCGTTTGTTGAAGTTCAACTACTACTTCCCAGGCTAGCAATGATTTAACTCTGCAATTCTCTCATTGATCTTGGTTCTGCTTTTGCTCTGGCACAAGTAACTCTGCATTCCAGACAAAAGGAAGTAGAAGGGGGATGCTTGCGTCTATTAATTAGTGTAGCGTTGTGCATTCTTATATGTGAACTTTGCATAATGTTACTGTATATTTGTAATGGATATTTACTTTATTTAGGCTTCCAAAGCAGTTGAAGAATCCTAGTCTAGCTTGGACTCTTATAAAGTCTTTCAAGCGAAACATTATAATTTCGCTTGCTTTAGAATTGGTTTGTGTATGTTTTCAACTCCTTCCTCCTCTTTTATTAGAGTAAGTATTCTCTTGTTGCAACATTTTTGATTTACCATATTAACTCTTCTATGTAGACAATTTCTTAAGAGTTCATGATTTAAGAATTTTATAATTACTTAAACTGTTTTTCCAAAATTTCTTCTTAATATTGCTTCTTTTTGCAGTCGTATCATTGATTTCACAAAGCACGACACCTATGCTTGGAGGGGGTACTTTTTTGCAGCCCTCATTTTTTGTACTGATGTAGTGGGGAAAATTGGAACCAACATGGCCCTTCATTATTTGTCTGCCACTATTGTTGAACTTCAGGCATCTTTAATGACAGCTGTATTCAGGAAGGTACAAATTGATTTTTTGTTTGTTTTAAAGTTGTTCATATATTAAAAATAATTGTGAAAAAATCCAATATGACAAAATTACATGAAATATTTTTATTTATTTTATGAAGTATTGCCTTGACATGTTAAATTGTCATCAACTTGAGAATAGTATGTTTAATAAGGAAACTGCTTGTAATTATGTTCAGAAAAATGCATTTAATCTTACTGATGTACTATAAATTTTTAATCTTTTAACTAGTATATGTATCTGTTATGGCTAAAATCTGCTACTTAAAATTAATGTGAGTATCAAAACTATATGGTTGCAGCAACAACAAACGTTGTAACTGGTATTGGAATTGTAAATATAATTATTCACAGCTAACTGTTTTTATCTAACACTAGGTTTATTTGATTGTTACATTATTTAAATATATTGGACTTGAAATAAATTAATTTTTTTCCAGAATCTAGTGATATCTACTGCAGCGAGAAAAGACTATGACAGTGGAGCCTTAATGAACCTGCTTTCGGTTGATGTCAAAAGAGTACAGTGGTTTATTTTCCAGGCTGTAGAGCTCATCTCAGCCCCCTTGAGGATTATTCTCATCATTTTCATCATGTGGCAGTACTTGGGTATTGCCACTCTTGCAGGAGTTGCTGTCATAATAATGTTATTTCCCCTCAGCTATTTTGTGTCTCGGTGTGGTGAAAGGTTTTCAGACAAGCAAATGAATGTAAAGGATGTGCGTATCAAATACATGAATGAAATCCTTGGCGGAATAAAGATCCTGAAACTGTATGCATGGGAAATGCCTTTTGCTAGCAAAGTCTTTAAGTCTAGGAAAGAGGAAGTCAAGTGGCTGAAATACATGTTGTACACATATGTTGTGACCACATTTGTCTACTTCTGTGTGCCTTTTATGGTATCTGCAGCTTCCTTTGGTACCTATTTGCTGTTAGACTCCACTCGATATTTAGACCCCACTCGAGCGTTTGTTTCTTTGACACTGATGGAACAGCTGAGATATGCCCTGTTTCAACTTCCCGACGCCATATCCGATTTCATGCAGTTCAATATATCTTTGGGACGTTTGAGGAAGTTTTTCAATGCTGAGAACACCGATTTCGGTATGGTTGGAAATGAGCCGAATGAAGGGGACGTGCTGACAATCAGGAATGCATCCTTCTCGTGGGCTTCAAACTCGGATTGGGGCCTTCATAACGTCAGCTTGCGTGTGCCAAAAGGGAAATTGATTGCAGTGATTGGCCCGGTTGGGGCTGGGAAGTCCTCCTTGTTGTCAGCTATACTGGGTGAAATGAACAAAAGGGAAGGATCTGTTGATATTAATGTAAGTGAATTGAAAACTTGATTTGAATTTTCTTTTGCATTATTGGGGATAAAATTTTTTACCTAGAAGTTTTATGTAAACCGTGTTTTTTAAGTATTTTTTTTTTGTTCAAGTATATTTAATTTATTGATCAATAAGAGGGATTAAAATCTCTATTTATGAGCTTTTAAGATAATCTGACTTTAACTGATTTATTGTGACAAGTTACTTAATGGGAAATTCATTAGTATTTTGACTTAATCTAGTTAACTTAAAATATCTTTGCTGGTACTTTTCTTGTTTCAAGGGCTACCATTGCTTTTTAAAGCTGCATAGAATATATCAAAAATCAACATATTGAAGGCAGAAATTATATGCATACATATTTGTTTTAAAATCACAGTCTCTCTTTGGTCTCTGACCTAAGCTTTGTTTTGACATTTCTGTATTTTATGTTACTTAAATATTAAGTTAGGGTTTAACTATGCAATCGAAGTATCAATTTAACTGTGCCAGGTTACAGCTAATCCTTCTTATCACCACAAGCCATAATTTAATTGCTTCCAGGAATCTAATGCTAAATCCTGTAAAAGTTCACAAACTATTGGCCATTCTTATAAGATCTTTGGGTTAGTGTATCTGAAAGTGTTTTCAACTCAATACTTTGTAGGAAGCTAGAATATGTTGGTGTTGAATAAGATTATTTTTAATGCTGCTTTTGTAATTCATACTGTTTGATTTGATATTTTCAAACCTAAATGAGTATGCAACATTTTTCAATGTCATAATAATCAATTTTCAACTCATTTATTGTCATTTTATTTAGGGTTCTCTAGCATATGTACCACAACAGCCATGGGTGCAAAACAGGACATTGAAGAATAACATTTTACTTGTGAAGCCTATGGACGAAGACAAGTACAATAAAGTTCTGGACTTGTGTTGTTTGAGACCAGATTTAGAAATATTACCAGGAGGAGATGGCACTGAAATTGGAGAAAAAGTAAGAAATTTTTAATTGCATAACTTGTTCATTATTATACCTGGAGATTCCAAATTCCTAGTAGTACTACCTTTAGGGGTGGTAGACTAGAAGGCAGCTAATAGAGGAAGTCTATCCATTAAAGCTTTGGAAAGGGGTAAAAATGTTCATAAGAGTTGCTCCTTCAAATTATGCCAAAAAAAAGCGTATATAAAAGAAATCTATTACAGAAAAGAGATCTATTAGTGCAGGGCTGCATCATTAACAACATATTTAATTAAGAATCCGGTCCCGCCATTCGTTCTAAGTGTTGTAGCTTCATCATTCTGAAAGAAGTTTTTCGCCACTGTAGCTTCGATCCAGTCATGTTTACATACCTTGTTGAAACACACTTGACCGTTCTGTCTCATTGGTACATTGAGTTTGTAAGTTTTGTGGGAAAAATACCTTCAGAACAAGAAAAATATTTTAAATCTGTAAACGTTCCAAATTTTAGAGTATTCCGGAATTTGAGATTCAAGATAAACGGTTTGTTACTCTTTTCCGGGATTTTGAGTTGAAGTCAGTAGAACCCCTGAATATTTGGCAGCATAAATCAATATTGGATGTTTCTTCTTTTTTGGCCAATATAAAAGAAGGTATCACACCTTTAAACAAAAGCCAATATTTTCTTAATAATGTATGTTGAAAATTAAATATTTACCCATGTTAGTGTTATTTTAATTATTTTTTATGTTTCTTCTTTAGGGTGTTAATTTAAGTGGAGGTCAAAAACTTCGAGTAAATTTAGCTCAAGCTGTTTATCAAGATAGAGATACCTACTTACTGGATGATCCTCTTAGTGCCGTTGATGTTCATGTGAGAAAAGCTTTGTTCAAAGATGTTATTGGCAACACTGGTGTCTTAAAAAGGAAGGTAAGTAAAGTAACCATCTCTGTAATCCAAGCGAATGGCATTAATTCAGCAGAACTTTAATGGTTAGATTGATAAGGATACTAGAAGATTCAAAATGAGAATACCTACATTTATTTTAAAATTCAGGGTGTGTTTTGCTAGTTACAATGTGTAAGAAATTAATGGAAGAAGTGTTGAATTTTGACTTTTTACAAATTAAACTGTTTTCCCTTTGTACTCTTTTAAAAAAATGTTTTTTAGGAGATCATGGTGTTCACCTCCCGTTATGAAAAAAATATTTATATCTCTTAATATATTTGCTCTTTTATCCAAGGGTTATTATTTGAAAAACAAATGCTAGTTTAATTTCTTATCTTACTCATCTGTGAAACTATGTTGCAGACTCGAATACTGGTAACTCATGATGTTACTGTGTTACGTGATGTTGACCTAATAGTAAGCATGAAAGATGGACGTATTGATGAAATTGGTTCTTATGAGGAGTTACAAAAACAAGGAGGATCGTTTTCTAGTTTTGTTGAGGAGCATATTGAAATGAAGAAGCCTGTCGATGAACTTAAGCCCCCTCCTGTTAGAAGGT
This sequence comes from Tetragnatha montana, assembly GCA_963680715.1. Lineage (NCBI taxonomy): Eukaryota > Metazoa > Arthropoda > Arachnida > Araneae > Tetragnathidae > Tetragnatha > Tetragnatha montana. The sequence continues at coordinate 28,594,428 of OY796677.1, forward strand.
AATTAATGTTCTTATATTTATTTCCTTTCATTAATCATACTAAGTATACTTTATTTATCAATAATATAAAAGCCTTGAATCCCTTAAGTCTGAGTTTTATCCAACACATAAAATAATGAAACAAGGCCTATTTTAAAGCAGTAGTTCTCAACCATTTAAGTGACATATTTTATCTTCACTACTAAAAGTTAGTGATGTTTTATCTCATAGCTTCCAACTCTCCTGGTTTGGAGGAGTAAAATTGTATCCTAACTTAAAAACCCCACCCGCATTTTTTGACTAATTAAAATTTTTTCTTATATCAAACTTGTTTATCAATAGAATATTTAGTAGTACTAGTATTAGAATTATGTTTTTTTTTCTAATGGCAGGTAATTTGAACAGTTACGTATTAAAGTTATGTACTTTTTATATTGTATGTATAGGTGTACAACTTGTAAAAATCCCAGTTTCACTTATAAAAAAAGTTTGGTGACTGAAGCTATTTATTTTAAAATATCCTGCATTTTCATTTTTAATTACCAAGCAAAAGAAACTCACACTTGTATTCTCTGCTCTGTGAGCTGTCTTTAAAAATATTTCTACCAGTGATTTCAGAAATGTATGACTACAGTTTAGGCAAATGTATTTAAGTCCAATTTTAATTTATCTTTTTCCTGATTGACTCCTTTCCTTTTAATAAAATATTCTCCTACTTTATGTAACAACACCCAATTTATTTAAAACTTTTGTTTTAAATTAAAAAAAATCAAGGGGGATTTTGAGGGAGTACCTAGGTTGTTAGACCTTCAAACTCCAGTATAACTAGCCTCACTGGGTGAGGCCATGAGCTGAACTGTTACAGAACGTGTGACTTGGAAGTCACAGTCAGCTGAGGAGTGGCTAGCTTGATGCTAACCCCCTCTTGATTTCCCCAAGTAACCTTGGTGCTCATTTTATCGACCCCGGAGGGATGAAGGGCTGAGTCTGCCTTGCCCTTGGACCGGGATTTGAACCCCGGGCCTGTGGTATGGGAGCGCAAAGCGCTTCCTCTACGCCACCGCATTTTTTTTTTAAATGAAACAATAATATTAAAGCAAAACTATGTTAGTTGTTTTTTATGAAACCAAATATGTTAAAAACCCAAATTCAGTATTACTGCATATTCAACTTCAAAACAAGTATTTGGAAAATTCAGAAGTGTAATGTAGCCTGTGGGAAATCTTTATTTTCATTTAAATATATTATACTGTTGAAATCAGCTTAGCACACCTATGTTCTTTTAAAAATTGCTATGAAGTTTATAATATTCTAAAACTATCATGCATATAAAAAGTTTTTAACACCTATCTTAATTCATTCAGCAATAGATTTATGTGAAAATGTTTTATTAAAAGCAATTAATTGATGTTTTATATTCTTGAAATTCTATCCAGATCAATATCAAGAGATTCTGTTGGATCTTCCAAATCACTTCTGTCTAGAAGTTCAAGTAGTTGTAGTGATGGTCATCAACTGTTAATAAATGAAGTTCCAGAAGAAAAAGCTGAAATTGGAGGAAAAGGATATCAACTTATTGAGGATGAAAGAATGGAAATAGGAGGGGTAAGAAGGGGCTTACATTTATTCCACTAACATGTTCATCAAAATTTAGTTACTAAATCATTTTTTACCAAAGCAAAATTAATATTCTGTATATAATATGTACATTTGTTTTATCTTTTTAATTTCTAAGGATATATGAACTAAAAGCTAGTTTACAGCCTTTTTCTCTTAAATTTTTAGTCAGTGGTTTTTAGAAGCTTTATATGAGTTAAAGAAACAGATATGTATAAAAACATTAAATATTTGAGTAAGTTTTTAAAAAATATTTTCTGGATTATAGTTTCTCATTTTTTTTTAGGTTCACAGAATGATTTACTGGAGTTATATTAAACACATGGGACTTTGTTTATTCTTTATAGCTGTTGTATTCTACATTGTTTATACTGCTCTTCAGGTACGTTTCTTTTTCCTTTCTTAATTATATGTTCTCGTACATTTTTCCCGTCAAGATTTCACGTAGATAAAAAAAGTCTGTATTGAAACTGGAAATCGGTTTTAATAAAAAATAAAACTCAGAAATGAAAATAAATTTTAAAAAACTTAAAAGGAAAAATAGTCTCATTTTTCTCAATTGATAAATAATGATATTTATTATTTAAGATAGTAATTAAAGAAGAAATCTTTGTTAAATCTTTTAGAATTTGAAAAGTCATGTCACAACAATCAAAGTCTCTGAAGCAAAAATCCTAATCCTACATGAGCTTACTTGAAATTCACAGGAGCATGGAAAAACAATGAGCTAATTCCAATGTAAAGCAGTTGGAGTTAGCTTGTTGTTGCTGCAAGCATCTCAATTGATATGTTTGAGCCAGGAGCACAGAAAATGTTTCAGGGCCCAATGTTTTCTCAGAAGACAATTTCTTTTGTCCTAACTTTCCTCTAAAATGATATTTTATTACTAAATATAGTTTTTTAAGATTCAATAATTTTCACATAATCCACAAATTTAAATTTGAATGAACTTTATACCCTCTTTTAGTATTTCTTACAAGCATATAACCATTAGTTCAAAAATGCCTCTTCTCCCAACTTTTTACACAATTTTTAGTGAAAATTGGCTAGTTTAAGAAGGCTTGAGTAGAACTGCCCTATCATGTTCAATATATTCCTATAATGTTCAATAGACTGTTCCCCCAATTTTTTTTTTTTTTAAATTTAACATGCATACCCCCTAATTTTGTGCCCAATGGTAATTAAATATGGTGTTCAAAATTTGAAGCAAAAAAAATATGCAAGTTTAAAATAAAAAAAAAATCCCCAAAGAATTTTGGAACAGCCCAATGTGATTCAATGAAAAGTGTGTTTAATTTTTAAAATTTTGAATAATTTCTGTATGAAAACCTTTATCTATAACATTTAATAACTCACTTACTGTTCAATTTTACAGGCAGGGGGAAATGTTTGGGTTACAGAATGGAGTTCAGATCCTGTGTATAATGGCACTGAAAGTACATCTAACACTTACTGGAGGCTATCTATTTATGGCGTATTTGGAATAACTCAGGGTAAGAGATAACCAGAGTAATGAAATGCCTATTTTTACCTCTACCCAGGCTGTTGAAACATTTTAAGCATTGCTGTTTTCAGCAGTAAAATTGCTAACAAAATTTTCAAAATGTTTTAGTACATTAAATACAAATAGTTTTTAGTGTAGTATTTGCACATTTTTCTACCTGTTTTAAGCATAATACAATCAAGTTTTTATGCTAGCGTAATTTTAATTACCCCTGGTTTTCAGTCTCTTTGTGTGATGATAGCAGTTATAGCATGGCTTACTAGATACTATACAAGCTAGCGAGATATGGAAATTATTAAAAATGCAGATGGCAATAGCTAACAACTGGCAAAGCAAATCCACTGAGTTGAAGGCGGGGCTTAATGGCTCAAAAATATCTAATGGCAAGAAAGTGGAACAGGAGATCTACTAAAAAAAAAAATACTTACTGTTACCCAGTTAACACTTTTGTTTTGGACATTAGTTTTAAAAATGAAGATTATTGGTATGTTACTATACATTTTCTCTAAACAAATTTTAAGTTATCAAAAACTTTTTTTACATTTTTAGCCATTGCTGTAGTTATTTCTAAGGCATTGATGGTGATTGGAGCTACCAAAGCATCTACCCTTTACCATAAGGACATGTTGGAAAGTGTACTGAAATCTCCTTTGTCATTTTTTGAAAGTACACCAATGGGAAGAATTATTAACAGGTACTTTCAGTAATTGTTAATATTCATTAATAACCCAAAACTTACTCAAAAGAAAGATTGTGTTATTAAAATTTATCTATGTTTATATTAAGCAGCTTTTATTTTTGTTTCATTGCTTTGAACATGAATTTTACATTATCCCACATTTCATATTTTATGTGTATTTGTATCAAATATACATTCTAGTTTTTTATGTCTACACCATTGGTTTTCAACCTTTTTTGTGCCTGTACCCACAAGGGTGGAAGTAATGTCTGAATGTACCCTTCTCGCTTTCGTCCATAAAATTATTTATTTAATAAGCACCTGTACATATCGCTTCAAATTTGTTTTGGGACATCAATTATTTGATGTGTGGATGATGCTGTCAGAAACAAACTATTCAAACATACAGAAACATAATAGTATGTAAACGTACTAATTCCACGCTTACATAATAGGTTAATTATAGGCTTTAATGGAATCAAAGAAATATTTGAGGCTTGTAGCATTAAAAATCATTTGGTGTAGAATATTACAGCATTTTGGTGCTGAATCTTACAGAACTGTGTAATTAAATAGGGAGTTTTGGGGGACACCCCTAGACATATGGGACTCATGGGTGACATCTGAGGAAGACCATCCTCTTGATTCACCATAGAATTTCTGTCAAATAATTTCTCTTGTACCTCAGAAAGTTTTGCTCTCTCAACATGCATGGTTTTTACAAAATATGTCCGAAATTTGATTGTTTCATGCACCATCCATTTAAATTTTTTAAAAATAGGAGAATTTAATTTTTTTAAAAATTAGTATAAATTAATAATGTTTCGATATTGTATATACACTAAAAATTTTTGTGCCTGCATATCTTTGGCATAACTCCAGTTGAAAACCTAGGATCTAAATTCAATGCCTTTCAGGTTTACTACTGATTTGGATGTAATGGATGTTCAAGTATTTTTTCGAATGGAAGCCTGGATTGACTGTTGTTTTTTTAGTCTTTGTGCCTTTATCATAATAGGAGTAAACACACCACTATTTTTAGCAGCTGTTGCTCCACTTACTATTTTGTACTATATAATTCAGGTAAAGTGCTTCGTTGTTTAATAAATATTTGCCATTATTTCACAGAGAAAATATTTGTAATATTTTTTTATTGAGAGGTATTTTTTTTTCTTTAAATTTTATTTTCAATCAACTTATCTCTCAGACTTTATCATGAACTAGTATTGACTGGTAGGAGGTGAGATCCTGATGATTTTGCCTCATTAAGTTTTTACTGGAAATTTTAGACTTGCAACAGGACATGATTACCTGAATAAACATATGCACCATATTGGTGTAGTAGATACTCCAGACTGCATCCAGACTCATTGGGTGAACCAATGCACTTTTTACATTTGTAAATCTGTGAAGCACTTTCTTTTATGTATTTTAATGAATGACAACTTCATAAAGGCTAAATTTTACTGGGCTGCCCAAGAAATCATGGCTGCTAACCAATACCTGATGAAGGATTTAAAAAAAAAAGGAATTTATTTTTTATCTATAGTGTTTATTATTTTTTAATATATGTTATTAATTCTCAAAATTAAAAAAAGTTAATCAAGTTAAACTGAAAATAATGGTTAGTTCTTGTACGAAAAACTTTAACAGTTGGTAAAAAGTACTTTGAGTAGGAAAAATTACAAGTAAAACCTAATAGATAAATTTGAAGGAAAAAGTACAGATAATTTATAAAATTTTAAATCTATTAAAAAATAAATTACATTGCATTTAATTTAGATACTTATGAGCAGAAAAGTAATGAGGTCATAAAAATGTACAAGAACATAATCGGGTTAAGTTTTGAAATTTTGTTAAATCATAAAAGAATGGTTTTTTAATATCTCTTTCTGTGCAAAATTTTAAGCAATCTTGAGCCAAACCCTTTATAAACATGACCATAAAAAAATTGACAATTTTTACACATGGTGTTTCACAAGTTAAAGAAATATTAAGTTTTGAGCTTTTTTCTTCTATATCGACATTTAATTTACTTTTTTACTCCTTTTCAGGCATTACATTTAAACACATTCCGACAAATCAAAAGACTAGAATCAACTACGAGGTCTCCTATTTACAGTCTATTTCTGGAATCAATACAAGGTGTATCTTCAATATCTGCATATAAAGTACAAAAGGAATTCATAGAAAACTTTGAGGAAAAACTTGATTCAAGTTTTGTGTGCACTTTAAATACCTTTTACTGTAACAGGTATGATATATTCTTTAACAAACTTTATCTTTTAAATTATCTGACTTGTTTTGGTGATGAAGTTTAATAATTCTGAATATTTTTGTTTAGGTGGCTCAGTTTTAACTTAGATACAATTGGAAGTTTCATTATTTTGATTGCCACTATATTGGCCATTAATGGGAGAGATACTTTATCACCTGCAATTGTAGGATTGATTATAACATATGCTTTGACAGTAAGTACTAAATTATAATATATAATACTCTTTTGCTATGTGATAATAGTACTATTACATGTTTCATAGGCCTGTGATTGTGAACCTTTTTAGTAATAATAGGTATGTTCTTTCATCATTATTTGTTCAGATTTAGCCAGTACTTTAGTCATTAAGTCAAAGTTAAGGGGAAAAGGTACCAATAATTTAGAAGTACTAAATCATTTATGAACCAAATGTTTGATAGTGGAATTTTTTGCACTCATTTTTCAAATTCAAAATAATCTAAAAATTTAATGTATCTAATTTGTTTTATTACTTTTGCAAGTGAAGATGAAGACAAGCATAAAAGTTCACTTGAATTTTTCCATTTTTTTTTTGCAAGAAACTTTTTTATCTCTTAAGCAGTGTTATTCCTAGGATTTTTTTTGGAGGAGTAAAAATACTCCTTGGCTTTTTTAGGAGTGAAATTCAATTATGAGGAGTGAAATACGGAAATAGCATAAACTACATATACAGAGACAAAATTTCTATTAAAACACTTACTTTTTAATGGACAAAATGAAATTGAAAAGAAAATGAGGATGCTATTTTGGGTTTCAATCAATCAAACTCCCTGATCATCAGAACAATAAATGAAAAAATGTGGCTGTATGAAAAAAACAATTAAAAAGTATGATAATTAGGATGCCGTGGCTGAAGGTTAAGCTAAACCTTTGTGAAAAATTCAGAGTGAAAATACCTGTCTAGTTTTTTAAAGAGTAATTCCGATTTTCAAGGAGTGAAATACTCTCTCAGAGGAGTTAAAAATATCTCTGCTCTTAAGCGTAATTTTAAAAGAGTTAATTAATTATTAGTTATTTAAAAGAGTTAGGAATAATATTAAATGCATTCTATCATATGTCTGTTAACTTGTGTATTTTTTTAGATCACAGATTCTATGAAATGGCTAGTACGTATGAATTCTGAACTAGAAGATAAGTCAATATCTATTGAACGAATTGATGAATTTTGCCATTTAAAACCGGAGGTAAGCACATCTGTACCAATTAAGTAACTGTAAAACTAAAGCTAATTTAGATTGAGTGATTTGTAAAGGCTTATCTTATTTCTAAAATTTTTGGGGTGAAAATTGGATAATCTTATTTATGACATTTTTTTATACAAGATCATTCAGCATTTTTAATATGGCACTGAATTATTGTTTCCTTCTTTTTGATAGACATTATTATTGGTATTATTCTATAACCTATTCCTTTAAACTTTCAAAAATATTTTGAACTCAAAATATTCAAATAGTATACCCACATTTTTGTTGTTGCTATCAATAGTGCCGTTCACATGAGCCACTCTACCTGGGTAAAAGGTTAGAAAAACCGGTTCTACGCAGTTTTATCACACCGCTTCCCCTACGCAAGGGAAAAAGTGCGGAAGTAACCGTGCGAAACTTCACCCTAGGCTAGGGTAGGGGAATAAAGTACTCCGACCAGAGTTTGTTTACAAAAACAATATGGCCTCCTCTTACTACACTGCACTTCACGTTAATTATCGAAACCATATTATTACTTAAGAAATAAAATATTCTTGATCCCCAATATTCTCAAGGTGTGTTTTGTCTCGTTCAATGTTTATGTTATGATATTTTTAGTTTTAAAAGCTTTTACTGTTGCGTTCCGAAATGTTCTGATGAAATCTAATGCTTGCAATAAGTTAATAATGTTTCAGTGATCTTTTTTATGATTGTTCTTCAATTTTATTTTTTACATCATGGTCATCCTTTGAAGGCAGCTAATATATTCATTAGTATAATTTTGTATTACTTCGATGGATTAATTTATTTAATGATCAAAGTATAAACATGACTGGCCGATTCAATATTCCAAGTTTCCAATGTTGGCTTAGTTTTTTATATTTTAATCAAGGTTAGAATATTATTTAACTCCATTATAGTGTTAATTGAAATAAACTTTTATTCGTAGTATTTTTATTAAAAATGTGTTTAGAGAAAATTATTCTTATAAAATCTGCGAATATTCTGATTACATTTCTGATGCTTAATTTCTTTCATTTGTGTTGTCCATTTGTTTGTTTCTTTTCATTTATTAGTTTTTTGAAGCATTTGAGTTCTCTTATTTTTCAGTTATTTTTAGATGCTGAGTTTTTTTTATTACGTTCTTAATTGTGTGGAAAGTGGATAAAATTAGTTATATTTATTTTTAATTAGAAAGCCTTTAAAAATTGTTTAAATCTTAGTCTTGTTAAAATTTGAATGTCTCGGGTCCCAGAAAATGGATAGAGCATCGTAAAATAGATGGTCTCACGAAGAGATATAACCCTTCTAAACGTGTTAGAAGCCTTCATACTGGCAAAATTTTCTGAATACTATTTTATATTTACATTTGATATAGTGCTGAACAGTGCCAGTGTTTACTACTTTGTAAATGCAGATGGTGCTTCTTTTTCTTGATTGCTACCTTAATCTGTAAAATAGGCTTTTATTTACCCTAGAAATGCAATAATTATGTTACTCATACTGTTAGGAAGATAGGTTAACATTCTTAGACCTAAACTCCATTGAGATTTAAAGGTAGCTTTAGTTTTCTGAGGGATTTCATATTCAAATTTCTAAAAATGCATTTTTATCAAATTTTTTTGTGATAATCACTGGTTTCTATTAACTAAATTTTTTGAATTGCTCATGACAGACTGTTGAATCTTTTAATATATGAATTTATACATTTATATAAGAATTATATTTTATATATATTCTTAAAATATTAGTTTGTATTATGAGTCCTATTAAGAATTATGATTAATATATAATTATTTTTAAATATGTCAAAAAGTGTTCCAATCAAGAATTTTTAAGCCTTTTTTTTCTCAATGCGCTGTTATAAAAAAGCATTCAAATAAATAAAGCAATAGTTTGAGTACTACCTACTAAAACTAAATTGACAGTTTTGTAAGAGTTAAAAAAAACTTTTAAAACTGAGATTTTTTTAACTTTTAAAATATGGTTTGTCAAACTGCCCCACAATTTGGAATAAAAAATGTTTATAAACATTCTTTTAAATAAAAACTACTTTTTATGCTCTGTTTAATTGCACATTATATATGTATTCAAAATAGGGTACTTTGTTGCCTTCATGCTTCATCTCATTTCTCCTAATTCATTAATAGAAATTCTTAAGCAAAAAATTTACTTAAAGCATGTTCCTAATTCAAAGAAAAAATATTCCTCCCAGGGTTTATTTCCCATAGGAAAGAGCCTCATAAGTCAGAAACATCAACTCGAATAGAGAAAAATGCAAATTTGAGTTGAAAATTTCAGCTTATAGGCTGTTTTATAAATAAATATCTGTAAAATAATTGTTTGATAAATAAGAAAACACTAAAATTTTTGTTGAAAATTATCCCAAAGTCAGAAAAATATCATTCCTCTGCTTCAAATTGTAAGATGATATTTAAAAAACCCTCATTTTTGGGTGAAATGAATAAGAACCCACCCAGTGAGTTAGAAACTAAATTTCTTTTGAAAATACCCTATTCTTTAACAAAGTGACAGATTTTATTATGATCTATTAATACATTTTTGGTTACAAAACTATCCCTAATAAAATTCCTAAATATATTTTTTGGCAGAAAATAAAAAACCTGCCAGAAAACGGATAATAATTAACCATTTAAAAGAAGCTTTTGAACAGGTAATGAAAGACTTAAAGCACAGCTGAATACAGTGAAAATTTGCTAGCCCAAAACCAACTAATTATATAGGTAGGTCAAAACCAACAAATAATTGACTTGATGAATAGGTCATTTGAAAAATTTTGAAAAAGTTTATGTTTTTCTGAAATAAGGATTTTCTATTACAGGATTACCATCTTTTCATTTCCTAGCACTATGGAAACAAATTCCTTGAATTTCTTCAAACATCAGAAATTTAAAATATACTTCTGAGGTTACAGAATTAAATCTTATTCACTTCTAGCCTTCTCTAAGGATTCTCCTCTATTCTAGTCTGTTCATGGCTACAGTTCGCCGGTTCCTAAATTTTAGGACAAGGAAGTCCTTGTCATAAAAATCAGACCATCTGAGTTTGGGTCTTCCTCTAGCTTTATTTCCAAATGGCTTAGACATAATAATTATTTTTGTGGTACATTGGTTTGGCAACCGGAACTTTTAGAATGAAAACCCTTCAGATTTTTATAGAAAAAAAAAGGAACTGGATTTTTAAAATTTGAATAAATTACCTATTAATATAAGTACATATTATGAATGAAATAAAATTATCTTTAAATATCATTATTTCTATAATAAAATAATTGGTACTTTAAATACCGGTCGTTGTATCGGGAGGGTCGTTATAAAGGGGTTCTACTGTATTAGTAGTAAAAAAGAAAAAATGAGAGGGTGTCACTTAAAAATTTACTCTTTGAATTTTTCCTTCATTTTTAAAGGAACCCCATAATTTAATACTCATACTTTATTTTTATTAACCATATAGTTAATTAATTTAAATGCAAAAATTGTCGGGAATTTCTATCTTCTTTCTCATGTAAATCATTAAAAACAAACAAACTCCATGATTTGATTATAAACAATAAAAAACGACGCATCAACAAGAATCCCGTTGTCCACGTGTTACCCTCATTTCCCATAATACCTTTCGAATCTCTAAAAGATTGCTCATCACGTGACTCCTTGTCCGGGTAAAACGAGTGTGCATGTGAACGGGGCTAATCAACAGTCACCCGGGTAGTCTTCAAAAAATCCTTTCTCCCTACTTCACTACTCTTTTAACTGGGTAAATGGGTTTGGCCATGTGAACGGCACTAATGTGTCAGTAATTTAGCTGGTTAGTTTGCTATTTTCAGCTATATTTCCAATATTTGGTTAGATAATGGAATTACTGCTCAATAATTTACTACATACCCTTAAGAAACAATTGTTTCAATAGGCATCCTGGGACCTCAGACATGTTGATTTACCTGATAATTGGCCAGCTGATGGTAATATTGTGTTCAGCGATTACAGTACCAGATACAGAGAAGATTTGGACCTTGTTTTAAAAGAGATAAATCTTGCCATAAATGCAAAAGAAAAGGTAAATCAGGTTTCAAACCAAATTAGAGTTTAGAAATTTTCGGTTGAAATTAATGTTATATTATTTGTTCTTCCCGAACTTATAGTGTACTTTAATGGTGACCAGAGTGCATTAAATTCATTCATATTTTTGTCATCTTCATCAAAATGAATGTTTCAAAATACTTTTTTAGGTTGGAATTGTAGGACGCACTGGTGCTGGAAAATCGTCCATTACTTTAGCCTTGTTTAGAATTATTGAACCAGTATCTGGAACAGTTTTTATTGATAATGTAGACATTACAAAAATTGGCCTCCATGATGTGAGATCTAATTTAACAATTATACCTCAGGTAAGATTTTGAGCTGAGTTTGTTTTGCCTTAAAAAGTGAGGAAAAGAGTTTAAATTAATGATCTTTTAAACTGATTTTAAAACATTTATTCTTTTATCAAATCAAGTTTGGATGATATCTGAAAACTTGCGATATTTCCTCTAGTTTAAGAGCTTAATTGTTTTTATATTTTGTGTTTCTTTGTATGTAAATTAAGTTAATTCTTTTTTTTTTTTTTGTATGTACCACCTTGTAAACGGGCACACGCCCATTGCAATAAATTGATGTCTATGTCTATACTCAATACAATGTTATGGTAGCATAATTTTATGTAGCTTCCTGAATTTAAATGTTTTATTGTCCTTAACAGGATCCTGTCTTATTTACTGGTACACTTAGGATGAATTTAGATCCTAATGATCAATACAGTGATTTAGAAATTTGGAGTAGTCTTGAAAAGTCCCATTTGAAGGCGTATGTCAACAGTTTGAGCCAAGGTTTAAGTTATGAACTAGAAGAAGGTGGATCTAATCTCAGGTACTAACTGTTTGAATCAATTGTTCAGTATTTATTTTGTATATAATTTTGTTTACACATAGGCACCCTCTCCATTTACTCTGATAAAATGTCATAAAACTTGAATTTACTAATAACAAACTTTAAAAAAATAAACCTTCTACTAGAAATAAAAATGTGCAAGTGAATGAAAACAATGTTGAGGTTAGCTGTGTTGTTTGGAATTGTGTCTACACCTATTAAAAGACCCAATGTACTTCAGATGTATGTACCCAGAGTATTTTGAAACACTATGAAATTTCTTATAAGCATATTTATAAAAAAAAACCTATATTTTAATTATTAGTTTTAGTGATTTAACAGTTTTTAATCAATTCATAGTCTTATAATATTCAAAATGAATCAGAGACCCCAAAAATTTTTTATTAAAAGATCCAAAGTGGTATTTATGTAACAAATAAAATTCCCACAGCATAAAGCTTTTTAAAGGATTTAGCTATTACCCTTATATTACACAGTTCTTTATATTTCAAAATGTTCCAATATTCTTTTTATTTTTGGACTATTATCCATAAAATAAGATATTAAAATAACTGCTTATTCTTACATTCAAGAGTTAAAACCATACTTTATCTTTCAGTGCTGGACTCAGGCAATTAGTTTGCCTTGCCAGAGCTTTATTGAAGAACACCAAAATCCTCGTATTAGACGAAGCTACTGCATCTGTTGACGTAGATACTGACAGTCTGATTCAGAAAACTATTCGAACTGCTTTTGGTGATCACACTGTGATAACTATAGCTCACAGAATTAACACAGTCCTTGACTATGACAAGTAAGTTATTTCAAACTTTTAAAGAGCTATATTTCTCCATAAAATTTTCCTTTTTTATTCATAAAATTCTAATTGCAGATTTATAAATTTGTCTTTACAATAATTAAAAATCAGTGCTTTATTTTATCATAGACAGACTAGAGTTTTAAAAATTTTATTTTTTAAGTTTTGTATCCTCCGGTATAACAAGCCCCATTCTACTTGACAGTTTAGTAATATCTCAATTGAAAAAATTTCATTCTTTTTACAGAATTGTTGTCATGGAGAGTGGAAGTGTGCTGGAAGTAGGAAAACCAAAAGATTTACTTAATAATCCAAAATCAAAGTTTTATGTTATGAGTAAAGAAGCCGGGCTGATTTAAAATTATATAAACTGTGATATAAATTATTTAAAAATATACTTAAATAAATGCTATTTTTGTTCTCTATATTTGGATGAAATTCTATTGTCTTGAAATTCTTTCAATATACTTTTTGCACTCCTAACTGTTGCTTTCTTGCATCCTAAAACTTTTACAAAATTTAACTAATCTTAACTGTTACTATCTTCAGTTTATAAAATAATGAAAGCTTCCACGACCTGAACTATTTATTCTGTTTAACGGGATTGATGATCTTTTCGTTTGGGCTTTAACACCAAACGTCTGACGCAGTATTTGTTTTATTATAATTGGTTAATGATGTTTTTGCCACTGAGGATGCCCGCCAAAGAAGAGAAAAAACATTTGGTGTTAAATCCCTAACGATAAGATCAACAATCCATAAATATCTTCAGTTTTTATTCAAATCAATGTGAGTCAAAGCAAGTTTGATAAAAACAAATTAAATTATAGCAGTTTTATTCACCATAGTAAGAGCTTGGAACATCTAAAATCACTATTGTGATTAAGACCCCAAAAGCACAAATAATTCAGTAATTCACTTACAGTATACATCACAACTTTTTAATAGTAAACACACAAAACTGAAAGATAGTATAAAAATATATGATAAACAAGACTTCAAACTTTTGTGCATTAACTATTTTCATTCTTTGGTTATAGGATTTTCACTAGCTTCATAATAAATAAAAATAACTCTTTAAGCATTAAACCCCTTAAGTAATATTTTTCATACACAATAAACCTTTAGCACCATAAGTTCATCCATAAATTAATTTTTCATGATATTGTCAAATTATATTTTCCTTTTACCTACTATAATTTTAAAAGGTTGAAATAAAATTTTCATTTTGTATTTGATGAAAGATGAATTTAAAATGAATGGGTGGGGTTTTTTTTTTGGTAGTTTCATTTCATAAATCTACTTCTCTTTTCTAATAAACTATCATCTTTAAGTTAAATCTATCAAAATTATTTTATTAATCCATCACTTGTATATAGAATAATAAGATTTTAAAATAATTTTCTTTGTTTAATATTTCTTCATGCATTGACATAATTTAACACATGCTACAAATGGGTTAAAACTAGTTGGTTTTTATTCAGTTCAGCAAATACCAAAGAAGTTTCTTAAACAATTATTCATATATTTTCATGCTGCAAGTTAAGCCTCAAGAAAACTGACTAAAGATAGTGAAGTATTTTTGACATTTAGATTTGAATTTACAATGTTATGGAAAAACTACTATATAAATGTGATATGATTCATGAATGAACTTCCAAGATACTAAAACATTTATTTACTTTGAATATCTTTGTTAAAATAAGAATTTTAACTTAATAAATCTGCTTTATCCCTTTTAATCTAAACTGTTAACAAGCAAAATAATTTAATTCCCTTTTATATTTCATAAAAACCAATTTAAAGGTAATAACTTCAGTTAGTGTCATCTCCATGATTGTACTTCCTGGCACTTAATGGATTAAATTATCCATGTCTAATTAATTTGTCTAGAAAATAATTTTGTAACTATAAGACAAATTAAGATCACATAATTATTTTTCTCTCCCAGCTAAATTTATACAATATATTTTCCCTTGTAACTGATTGCACCAAAAAATAAGCATGGTACTAATAACGACAAAATGAAAATGGTACCAACCTCACCAGGAATATATAAATAAGATAAAATAAATAAAAATTTTAACAAGTGTAAAACATTAAAAATAAATAAGAAAAAGGAAAAAAAAATAGTTGCACAGTTTTTAAATGGTACATATCTACAATGTTTTACAAAAAATTCGTCTGCTAGCTAAAATGCAATAATTCTCATTCTTGTCTTCTGAATTGTATAACTGCTTCAGTTGATATTTTAAAAAATTAAATCTTATTAACAGCGAGTAAAAAATTTTTTACTAAGAATTTAGTTTTTAACATGATTAAAATAGGTATAATAGCTTAAAATCATATAAATGATAGTTAAATTCCCTGAATTAGGCATATTTTCTAACATAAAATATAATGAAAGGCTTTTGCATTCTAGGTATCCTTACAGAAATCTATAAAATATAGGGTTTTTTTTTAAAGAAAATGTATTCTTAATGTTACAGTATTGCACTGTTTACACACAAAAAAAACTAGCAAAATTTAGCATTTTGCAGGATTTGTAAATTATTATAAACAAACCAAGGTAAATTAATATATCTACAGTAAAGAATAACAAAAATTAACTAGTTTCCCTTCAATTATGAATAAATTATAAATACATAGGAACTTAATTTCCAAAGCAACATATACAATATAAATAGAAACCATTGTATACACATTAATAACATAATCTCTAATATAACTTTTTTTTGTACCTATATCTAAAATTTAGCTAAAAAATTTTAAAACCTCTAAAAATCAATAAACCTACAATGTAAGCTCATGGAGTGAAAATTATAAATGAATTCCAAGTTAAAATCAGGGAGACTTTCACAACAGAACTAGTCACCGAGTTCTTGAACAGTTTAAAAAATTATCCTATTCACAAAATTACTTAAAATAAAAAAGTTTCTTTCTCACAAAGTACAGATATTGCTGAAAGGAACTCTGAATGTATATTTCAAATAAATCCACAATGCTTCAATTTTAAGTGTGTATAAACCTTGTATATGAGGTTTCCATGGAGTAAAAACTCCCAAGACAATAATTTTTCTACAAGTGACATCTATTACATTAAAAATCCATAGAAAAAATACACTTTACCCTTTCACAAATGTTTATCTAAGTATTGAGACATTAAAAAAGGATTTAACAAACAAACGTCATATTCATCTTTTTAAAATTAGGTTGATAAATCTCAATTGTAGTTGTATTAAAATATCATAGGAATAACTTTACTTTTCTCAATATCTTACTATATTTATTTTTTAAACCTTATTACTATACAAAGTCTAATTAGATTAATAAATGCTGGCTACATTGAGTTATAAATTAAGATGATTACCCAACTTTTTATAGGTTTCTGCCAACCTTCAAAAGCATCATCAAAAATAACTTGTAAGAGAATTTTTTAAAAATTCTATTTTTCATTATTTATCAAAAAGTAAAAATAAAGCACGGGACAAATATGAAAAGAAACCTGGAATATTATAACTAATTCAAATACTTGGGATGACATGGAATCTTTTTCTAGAATTAGACTTTTGAAAAAATTACTTAAATTTTTAATGAAGAAATATATAATGTCATTTTCATAGTGAAAAATGTTTTGTCTGTTATATAATTATATATTTGGGCTTACCTAAAACCTTTTAACTATTGATATAATTTATTTTAGGAAGATATTGAAATATATCTATACCTTCAAACAGCTAATTTAATTACTACTGACTGCAAGTATGAATTATGACTAAAAAGAAATTCTATTAGGTAAAGATCACAGATTGAAATCTAAAAAATCTGTTCCCACAGTAAATACAACGTTAAATATACATACAATAAATCTAACCTTCCAAGGGTTGTATTGAAGGTGATAAGTTTTCCATTGCCTCTAGAATCTTTTCTTGCAACATCTTATATTTAAGTTTCACTTGATTAAGATATTCTTCCTCTTCTAAATCTAGTATTTTAAGGAAGTTGTTCAGTTCAGGAATGGCAAATTGTTCCCACTGAAAAGTAAATCAATAAATAAAAATGATGCAACACATTTTTCTTAAATTTAGTTTGTTCAAAGAAAACTAACTTAAGTACCTAATATATAATTGTTACACAATTTTCTATTTTTAAATGAAAAGTTAACAAAAAAAGGGCTTATTTAGAACAGAAGACCCATACAGGGGTAAGAGCAACTATTTCACTAAATATAGGACATTCTATACAAAAAATATAGGACAAATATAGGACCCTCCGGAAAAGGGTTAACTATATTTATTTACATTTTTCCAGATTATAACTTTAAAAACTGATACCTCTCAGTGAATTTAGACTTGATAAACAATAAAGATATGATTTTTTTTAGATAAAACTAAAAACATTCATTAAATGTTCTGAAATGCAGATTGAAACATAACACAGGGTGATTCAAAACTCATGGGCAAAAATGATATAGAGGGATAAAGACAGATCAGATCGAAATCAAAAAATCAAATTCTGCCCAGGCCTAGTGGCCCAACAGGCGGTTTCTATCTCCGTTTCATTAGCCTTTGGGCCTGGGGTGCTAATTATTTAGTTTGTGTCCAGGCTGAGTGGCTAGCCTGACGCTGGACCCCCAGTTGGGCTGAGTTGACCCATGACCAGCTACCCAAGCAGAAGGCATCGAACCTGGGTCGGTAATGCTGGTAGCCATGCACGCTGACCACTACACCACTGCGGCCATGATCAGATCGAAACTACTCGAATATAATTCAGCATTATCCTTGAAAATGGACCCTGAAGCAATTCTAAGGTGCTAGAGTACTGATGAAAATTGCCAGAACCAATGTAAAATGAGTTATTGTGGGGGCAAACAATTGGAGGCAGAAATAAAATTATGATGTTTTAACTTAAGATCAAAAACTTCACACAGTTTTTATAAATAAGAGATTGTCTTCAAGAAGAGACAATAACTTTCTTGCTTTTTTGTTGTTAAACTTTGAAGATGACCTCTTTACAAGAACTTTACACAGTTTTTATAAATAAGTTAAAACATGATAATTGTCACTGGAATTTTATTTTTCTACTACTATCAACCATTTGCCCACTTTTCCATTTCACCCATTTTTCATTACTTTTGTACACAATTTATTTTAATGCCTCAGGATTGCTTCAACTTTGGGTCTGAGATGAGAAATATAGGATATATAGGGCATTTGCAAAAATATAGGAAATAAATATAGGATATTATATAATATAGGTTCTTTAAGGTTTTTGGAAAAATATAGGATATATAGGACAACTCTGACCCCTGCCCATACTTACAACTATATCTTCAGTTTCATTCTCTTGTAAAACAAAATGCTTATCTTCATCACAGTCTAGTAATGCTAACATCAAAGGTATTTCTTGATCCTGAATTCGTCGAAGTTTAGCTGTCATAGGGGGGAAAACAATTAATCCTGCATGAAAATATTACATTTTTTAGTGTCTTAAAACCAAATTTCTAAACCATGTTAAAAACCTAAATCAGTGGAATGCATTATGTAAAAACCAGTAATATTAGGGGTAATTAATTAGGATTAAACCAGCAATAAATAGCCAAAATCTCTTATAAAACTTTCAACAATTGTTTTTCCCATATACCAAAAGAAATAAATTAGTAGCAATATTACAAATCCTTTATAAGAAGCTGATAATTTATAATTTTAATTATAGGTGATCTCTTTTAAAAACATCATAAAATAAAACTTAAAATGCATTTTTAAATTTTCTTTAAAAGCAAAGTTAGCTTTTAATTCCCAAATTGTAAAAAATGAGGTAAAATATAAGTGTATTTAACTATGTTTTACAGTACTATGTGCTTGAAATAAAACATAAAAGTGAAGCAATACTCAACCCAATAAATAAAAGTTAAGCCCACAACTTCAGTCATTTATTTTCTTTAAAATAACAGTTATATGTTGCAAAGAAAATTGAACTGATTTCCCAAAAAATTAAAATAAAGTGTCACAATGCAAGCAATTTACCTTGATTAGAACTCTTCGAATAAGTTCTTTCATATAAGGCAAACTTGTGAGAATTGTCAGCAACTTTAAACTTCTTCAGCAAAGCATTTATCACCTCTCGAGCAGTAAACTCACTTTAAAACATAGAAAAAATATTATTGAAACCACCTTGTATAAAGTTTGTACATAAGCTAAGTTGAAGTTGACAATTTCAATTCTGATGTAAAAGAGGTTAATGATAAAAATGATGCTTGAGAGTTAAAGTACTGAATTAGCTGAAGTATGTGATTTTGCACAATAAAATGAAATCAAAATTTCTGAGGATCCCAATTCAGATGATAAAAGTAGTTAAGAAAAAAGTATGTTTTTCCTTCAAAAAAGAAAAGAAAAAAAAAACAATAAAGATGTGCATGAGATAAACTGCTTGAAGATTTAATAAATTAGATGCAACAAAGAGATCAGTAGAAATCTTTGAAAGTTTTTCTTTTTAGCATAGGCTTGGGCATATATGATCTCATTCTAAATGTACGATTCATGTGCACATTTTTGTTTGTGCATCTTCTATGCACGTCTTTTTACCTATCATTCCGAATAAAAAATTTTATTTGTATCAACTGTCATATTTCACACGATGTTTAAAATTGTTGTGTTAAACATAAATATGTCTGAGAAAAATATTAAATGATAAACAAATGGTTAATTAAACATTTTAAAATTAATTTTATCAAAATTTTTTTCTAAAATTGACCCAAAATCCAGAATGATGCTGGTCTTGAGCTCTCCAAATAAAACATCAGTTACTGTACTTTGAATAACCTGAACTATCTACTTGTGCTTATCATAAGTATTACGTGTCTGTAACTGACATGTAGTTGGTCCTAGCGAATGCATGTTTTACTGATCCTTTTGCTCTGAGCATGTGTGAATGTTCCACTTTTCTCAGTCATTCTCTCCCTCTTTCAGTTTGCTGTTCTGACCTACATTGAACCCAGACTGGGTCGAAAATCGAGTCAGCCTCTCCTTAATATAACTCGCAGATAATAAATGTCTTTCCACTAACACAATTTTCTCATCCTTTCTCCAATTAATTTAAAACTCCTTACTATCTCAAACACAAATTAAAATTAACATATTTTATTTTAAATCTGTATTCTTAACTAACTTATGATAAATTTCATACTCATTTAATATGTTTAATTGAAAACGGACAAATTTGTGACACTCTTACCTAGTAATGTGCAATGCTTTGACTGTATCTCTTGGTAAATAAAATGATGTGAGAGTTTTTCTACCACCATCATCTTCTTCCTTTAAAATGTCATAAATTGAGGGTGGTCTAGTTCCAGCAATCACATTGATTGGTCTAGAAAGATTCATATGCACTCGAATGAAACCATGGAGGGTTTCTCCATCAGCTTGCTAGAAAGATTAATATTTTTATAATTACAAAGGATTTCTATACTTGGTACTAAATGATATTATTACCCAATATTGTCAACCTAAATTCCTAAAACTTGAGAAAAAGAGTCATATTTCATTACTTACCAGCATCATTTCTGAGCTTTCATGTAAAGAGTTATAACGCTGAACTCTATATCTAAGTTCTTCAGCATCTAAATGCTCAAAAAATAAAGGAGACAATCTTTCCTACAAAAAGAAATTTTAATAAATCATTTCCAGACAAATACTTTAAAAAAATTTGCATTTTTATTTACAAATGACTTTTGATCTTGAAATCTGGGAAGACACAAATAATTCTACAAATGATAACAGTACAGTTAAATTAATTCAAAGATGGAACACCAAAAACAATGTTTTCCATTTTTAAGGATTATTTAAGTAATGCAAAGGAGCTGCAGGCCATAAATTAATACATTAATTTGTCCTGAGGACATTTAATCCTAAACCACTAGGGTGTCAAACTCTTAGCTCTCAATTAAAATTTTCTTCATGGTCTGTGGCCCAAATAACTGTATATTCCTTCATTCCCATTTTAAAATAAAATTTGGAGAGAAATTTTCTAAGTGAGGCAGCCTGTGTATATTACACTGTGTATACTACATTTATTGACAGATTTCCTTAAAAACAACTTCTAGATACACACCTTTTCAGCAGAGTCATGTTTTAAAGTGCTACCCATTAGCTCACTAAGATCAGTGGTCTGCATTTCACTTGAACCTTTGCAATCAAGAGTAACAACATGTAAACAACGTTGATGGCAGGTGTAATGACAATCTGTGAAATAAAAGAAATTAATCAAACAGTAAAGATAATCAATAATAATATGATGAGAGTTGAAATATATTTTTAAAATCTTGAAGGGGGTAAACAACCATAGAAACTTTAGGTTACAATTTCATTAGCAGAAATCATTGTAATATTTTTTAAATCATAAAAAGCATTGCAACATCCTTAATAATCTAACATCCTCCATAAATAAATTTTAATTCAAAAATAGTATATAAAATGAAGCAATTTTTCATAAAAATATGTATAAAGACAACCTAAAAGAAAATATTCTTTACTAATAGTCCAAGAAAGTTAGCTCAAAAAAGGGCTTCCTTCGGAACTAATTGTAAAAGAAAGTTTGATGGTTGATTCTTATAGGAAATTTTCCGTAGAAAACGATGGTGAAAAGTCTACCGAGCTACGACGTGTCCTTTAGCCAATATGGCGGATTTTCCAAAATGGCGGCCACTTATTTGTCATATTTTTATTTTTTATGTTTTTACATGTAAATACATATTTTTTTTGCATAACATAAATTATTCTCTATTAAATTACCTATAAAATGGTATATTAACCAAGATTGTGCGATATTTAGAACCTAATAAAATCATTTTCAAAATGGCGCCCGCATATTTCAAACTTAGTGGAAAATGGATATTTTTGAATTCCTACCCACCTTTAAGAGTATTTACCCTTAAGTATCGGTAAATTATGATTATTCTGCTCATATTTTACTTAATAACATGTAAAACTTCTAATTTTTAAGAAAATACACAAATTTAAAGCAAACATATATTTTTAATCTTGACTATTTATTCTGATTATTACAACATTTTCCAACATTCCCTTTGATTTTATGCATACAAAACATTATTTTCTTTGAACAAATAATAATATTATAAAATATTTATAAATAACATAATGAATTTTAGGTTAATGAAAATTAAATTTATTTAATTATTAAAACTTAAATTTAATTATTTTAATTTTAATATCGCTAAGTTCTTAATAAAAAGTAACATTCATTATGTTTTTTTAAACGTTATAATGTCTAATTATATTTTTAAGAACTATTTTAATCATCTTCCATATCTACATGTCCAGTATTGCAGCAGCTAACACCTCTACAGTCGCTACAAGCACTTGTACATATTGTACCTTGTTTTCTGCATATACATTGTACGGTAGCACATTGGCTAATTTTAAATCCACATTTGACAAATTTCAAAAGATGGTCTGGAGCAGGTGCGTTTTTCATCTCTATAGGTCTCAAACCTCCTTCCCGTAATTCCCAACCCCAGTCACATGGGTCCATGGAAATTCCTATCCACTGCTGCTTGATGATAAACTCTTAAACAGTGAAAGTTATTAGAATCTATTGTAGGAGGCAATATTTCTGGTGTTACTTGGACTGATTTTGTAGCTTTTGTTTGAAAGTTTGCAGTCTTACGTCATTTAAAGAGTCTCCCACTCTGCCCCCTAGAGAGATGTCATTGCTCTATTGGCCAGCAGTCTGGATTTGTTACTACAATGGAAATCACCATAAAGAAGGACATTTTTCTTTTAAACAGTGATAATAAACAAGCCTTCATTGATCATCTATCAAAAAAGTTAGCTGAATCTGGATGCATTACGAAACAAGCAGAAGACGATGCAGATGTCATGATCGTAATTGAAGGCATCACATATGCACTGAATCAACCGACATCTGTTATTGGTGAGGATATTGATCTTCTGGTGTTACTAATCCATCATATGAACTCTAAGTCCTGTGAATTGTTTTTAATACCTGAACCAAAAAAAACTTCAAAGAATTCAGTCATATACAACATAAAGGAAATTCAAGAGAAACTTGATGAGGATGAGTGTTCCAATATCCTTTTTGGTCATGCTAGGCTTGGATGCGACACTACCTCCCAACCATTTGGCTTAAGAAAAAGTGATTGCCTAAAGTTAATTTTAAAAAAAACGAGGATTTCAAAAATCAATGTGATGTTTTCAAAATACCCGGACTGCTGGCCAATAGAGCAATGACATCTCTCGAGGGGGTAGAGTGTGAGACTCTTTAAATGACGTAAGACTGCAAACTTTCAAACAAAAGCTACAAAATTAGTCCAAGTAACACCAGAAATATTGCCTCCTACAATAGATTCTAATAACTTTCACTGTTTAAGAGTTTATCATCAAGCAGCAGTGGACAGGAATTTCCATGGACCCATGTGACTGGGGTTGGGAATTACGGGAAGGAGGTTTGAGACCTATAGAGATGAAAAACGGACCTGCTCCAGACCATCTTTTGAAATTTGTCAAATGTGGATTTAAAATTAGCCAATGTGCTACCGTACAATGTATATGCAGAAAACAAGGTACAATATGTACAAGTGCTTGTAGCGACTGTAGAGGTGTTAGCTGCTGCAATACTGGACTAGGGGCCATCCATAAATGATGTCACACTTTTTTTCAATATTTTTGACCCCCTCCCTCCCCTATGTCACAAAGTGTCACACTTCACCATACCCCCTCCCCCCCCCCTTTGTCACATGTCACGGACTGTTACCAATAATAAGTTTAGAATAATGTTGGTAAGAATTTGGGACCCAATGTTTATATTTAAGTTTAGGTGCACCATACCTAATAAGTTCAAAGTGAACTCTTATTTCGTTGGTATGAATCTTATAATAATGTCATTTAAGCTATTTTCCAGAAAAGAATTTGTGATTTAGTTTTATTTTTGATTTTCAATCTGTGATGTCACAATTCTTGATCCCCCCCTCCCCCCTTGTCACAAAGTGTCACAAATTGATGAACCCTCTCCCTCCCCTCTAAGCGTGACGTCATTTATGGACGGCCCCACATGTAGATATGGAAGATGATTAAAATAGTTCTTAAAAATATAATTAGACATTATAACGTTTAAAAAAACTTAGTGAAGGTTACTTTTTATTAAGAACTTAGCGATATTAAAATTAAAATAATTAAATTTAAGTTTTAATAATTAAATAAATTTAATTTTCATTAACCTAAAATTCATTATATTATTTATAAATATATTATAATATTATTATTTGTTCAAAGAAAATAATGTTTTGTATGCATAAAATCAAAGGGAATGTTGGAAAATGTTGTAATAATCAGAATAAATAGTCAAGATTAAAAATATATGTTTGCTTTAAATTTGTGTATTTTCTTAAAAATTAGAAGTTTTACATGTTATTAAGTAAAATATGAGCAGAATAATCATAATTTACCGATACTTAAGGGTAAATACTCTTAAAGGTGGGTAGGAATTCAAAAATATCCATTTTCCACTAAGTTTGAAATATGCGGGCGCCATTTTGAAAATGATTTTATTAGGTTCTAAATATCGCACAATCTTGGTTAATATACCATTTTATAGGTAATTTAATAGAGAATAATTTATGTTATGCAAAAAAAATATGTATTTACATGTAAAAACATAAAAAATAAAAATATGAAAAATAAGCGGCCGCCATTTTGGAAAATCCGCCATATTGGCTAAAGGACACGTCGTAGCTCGGTAGACTTTTCACCATCGTTTTCTACGGAAAATTTCCTATAAGAATCAACCATCAAACTTTCTTTTACAATTAGTTCCGAAGCAAACCTTATTTTTCTTGGACTATAAGAGATTAACACTGAAAACATTTCCTTTTTTATCCAATAACAACATACAAATTTCACTCACTAAGGCATCTTAGACAATCTGTTGAGTTGTACAAGCCCCAGATAAAGTCCCCACAGCAGTCACACCAGGTGGGGTTCTTCAAATTGGACACTTGGAAGTGATGCCCAATACCTTTCTCTGCAGGTTCAAGCTCAACAACACCAAAGCTGGCGAGCTCTATAAGCTCTCTTGGTCTCATTGTACCAGCAACATCACCATCAGAATATCGATCCTAAAATGATAAATTGGCAACATTGGTTTACTTTTGTATGGTACAGGAGTGATTCAAAAAAATTAATTCAGTTATGACTTGGTGTTATACTTAGTTACTTAGAATAAGGTGGTAAAAATATTTCCTTTCCCTTTCATACACGCTACAGCACACAGCAGTTTTCACAAAGCCTTAGAGAGTGATGCACCAATTTTATTTTTCAAACTTAAGTTGGAGTTAGAAAGTCTGAAGCCATTGTATTGTAGGTATAGAACCAACTTCATCAAAAGTGTTAAAACACAGTAGAACTTGGGTGATTCAAAGCTGAAAGGACCATTTAAAAAGATTGAACTTTTCACTACTTTGATTTAAACAAGTTTCATCTTAAAACTTTAATTTCAGGTCCAGCGAATGATTTAAGATATTTCTTTCCTTCTACCATCATGAATGACTTAGATCTTTTCTATTCAGCATTTGTTAAATTCATTTCTGAATGCTGGATTTTGAGTTTACTTATATGCAAAGTGAATATTCATATTCACTACTCAACAGCAAAGTTTCCTGAACCCAGTATGTCACTACATGAAAGGAGAAAACGGGTAAACACAAAGCCTGTTGGGTTGCTAGGAGGAGTTTCAGTATGCAAATCATGATAAAAACACTATATATACATGGATTTAACAAAATAATCATATTCTTAAATTGACATTCTTCATTTCACTCAAAATTCGGACACTGCGATAGGAACTACTATGTTTGTTAGTGACATCATAGGGACAACTAATGTTGCTGTCTAGTATGCAATATCTTAACAATACTTTTTTTTAAATACTTTAAAAAATGTATTTCTTCTTTCTTTCATGGAAAAACGGGACCAAAACCATACTGAAACAAAACCCGACCCTATTTGCATTAATTTAAGTCATTACTTTGCATTTGTCAGTTTGGTGATTATTTTTTTTAAAGATGAAAGTTGAACTTTGAATTATCCAAGGTTCTATAATATTGTTTTGATAGGGCATTCAAGCCACTATAAGAGTAAACTTTGAATCAACATTTGGGCTTTAAATTAAATTTAGTTATCCAAGTTGCACTGTACTTTATACTTTTTAAACATTTCTGAACATTTGTTTAATTTTTTTATAAATAATGTAGGTTAAAATACACACTCTAAACGAATGATAATACTTAACTCACAATAAATAAAAATTCCCTACACTTATTAATTCAATCAAAAAATTTAGAGGATGATTTACTTTTCTTAATAATAGTCTTTTAGTTACTTTCCCAACGTACTGGCCAAGTGGTTAGAGCATCTGACTGTGAAGCCGTACATCTGGAGTTCGAATCCCCGTTCGGCATGGATGTTAGCAGGGGCGTCATTTCAGTTTTTGGTTGGGGGGCAAAGAATTTTTTTAAGTGGAGCTGGGCCACGCCGTAATCAGACTTGTTTTTTAGGAGGTAAGACTCAACGTCATTTTTAAGGTACCCCCTAACGAGTACATTAAAAATTAAGTTTGAGACTAAGTAAAAGAATTATTTGATTGATATAAAAAATTTTACAACTTGAGATTGAAGTAAAAGTAGGGGGGCTGGGGGTCACCCCCAGAAAAATTTTGAAAATTTCCCTCTCAAAATAGTGTTTCAGCTCATTTCAGGGCCCTTTCGGTTACATCCGAAGAGAACAGCTCCTTGTAAACCTCAGGATTTTCAAGGGAAAAAGTTATAAATTGAAGTCAAAGATTCAAGGGGGGCTGGGTAGCTTCTTGTAAGCTACAGACTTTTCAAGGGAAAACACTGTATTACAAACACCAAAATTTTAGAGTGGAGTTTCGAGGTCCTCTCCCAGAAAAATTTTTGAAATTAGACCCTGACCCTCAAAAGTAGCGTTTTAACTCCTTTTTGGACTTTTTGGGTTATTACACCCGATGCTCCTTGTGGAACTTACAGAATTTTCATGGGATTTGCAGCTATTTTTCACATAAAAGTGGAAACATTGGGGGGCAGCCCCCTCCCTGACCCCCCTACATGACGCCCATGGATGTTAGTTTCTCCTTATGTGTGATGAATGAATGTAGCCCCCCTGTAAAAAGGGGCTGTACCAGTGTGAATGTGTGTGTGGCGTGGGCGGACCTGGAAAAAGTGCCCGAACCTGGTTCAGGGGAAGCCCCTGTCAGCTCCATAGGAGCAATACATTAGGTTAGGGTAAATTTTATTAGGTTCGGGGGAAGATTAAAACTTTTTCCAGGTCCGGGCGTGGGCAACAGTGCTTCACCTCTGTGGCTTCGGTCCACAGGTGCCCACTGGGCAAAGCAAAGTAAGTACTGCTTCAGCATTATATGGGTTAATGGACTTAAGTTACAGCTGCAACGGTTCAAAATTACCTGCCATTAAAAAAAAGTTACTTTTAAAAGTAGCAAAAATTTTCAAATAGCATAGGATCATACCCTTGACTTATTCCGCTTCCTGAAAGGACGAGGCAGTGCAAAGTTATGAAGTAACCCAGACGGAGTGAAATTCAGTTTGACTCGCACATCGTCATCACTGCCGGAGGATGGCCTCATCCGACGACCTCTGATGGGGGTGACTGGAGGAGTGTAAGCTCTGCGGATGCTCTTGTAGTCGGAAAACATGATTTGTCTTGGGCAAAAAAGGCGCTTTAGGAGTGAATTTGATTCATGGTAGTCGAGGGCCTTTGTAATTATTTAGTTTTGCACAGCAAAAGCCTAAAAGAAACATAATGAAAAAATTTATCACACCATAAATTAAAACAATTTTTTATTCTGATAAAAAAAAATTAAAATACAGCATCCTGTTTAATTCACAATTACTTTCGGTTCCAGCTTAGAAATGCAAATTCAATGAAATAAAAAGAAAATGTTTGGAAATGTGGTTCAATTTCATTAGAGTCCCCGCTAAATATCGCCTGGTTCTTTTAGACAACAAAAAGTACAAATATTCATAAATAATTTCAAACTCCTGAATTAAAATGTTTAATTAGATCAATAACTATTCAGTTTATTAATAAAAGTCTGAAAAATGTGTCGATATTTGGATATATTTAGCGCGCGATTTGGATATTGGCGATATTTACTTAGCGGGGACTCTAACAGAATTGTACCGGAAATGTTTCTAATATTTGGCATTTAAAACAACTTCACAATATTTAATGAGACAGTGAAGGGAATTGAACCCTAACTACATATAAACCCAACCTAGAAAACCATTTAAACAAATAAAACTTAAAATAGTTAATAGAGTTGGTACAATTCCATTAGAGTCCCCGCTTAATATCGCCAATATCCAAATCGCTAAATATATCCAAATATCAACAAATTTTTCTTACTTTTTTTAATAAACTGAATAGTTATTGATCTAATTAAACATTTTAATTCAGGAGTTTGAAATTATTTATGAATATTTCTACTTTTTGTTGTCTAAAAGAACCGGGCGATATTTAGCGGGGACTCTTAACGGAATTGAACCATAGAGTTTAAGCCATGAAATTTCATTAAAAAATCCTTGAAAAGTTTCCTGATAACTCGGAATTCAAAGAGTAGTGAATCTAAAAAAAAAACGACCTGGGCAAAATTTTTGGTGAAATTTGGTGTTGCCAATGCCATTTACTTGTGAGTAAGTAATTAATAGTGTTCGGCACTAGTTAACTAGAACTAGTTGCAACTAGTAAACTACCGATCAACTAGTAGTTAACTAGTAGTTTAACTACTTTTGGTTTAAACTAGTTCAACTATTAGTTGAACTACTTTTTTTAATAACTACTAGTTGAAACTACTTTCAAATTTTCAACTACTTAAAAAAATAATTAGTTTAAAATTTTTATCAAAATATACAAAATATTTTCAAATGTGGCAACTTTAACCCTTTCGCGACGGGCACCTCAACCACTAAGCCGCTCTCACAGGAAGGCAGACGAGTAGAAAGAACTTTCCCCAGGGGACGGGCACTTTGTGCTCTAAATCGCTCTTCAGAAAAAAAATCGTAGAAATTAAAATTGTGGTCCAAAATATCTAATTTTTGCCATATGATCAGCAAAACCCCTTTGAAGTAAATGCTAAAAAAGTTAGAACGTTATACCTATATTTTCCTTGAAAATTTTATAAAACATATAACATTTAAATAATAAACATTTTCTCAGATCTAAGATGAATAAAACTGGGAAAAATATCATAAAATGAAGAGATTATATCTTAATAAACTTACTCATGAAGATATATTAAGTATATTTGAATCAAAACCTACTTTATTTCCTTTTTATTTGAAACGCGCAAAGCGCACATCCAATATAACCCATCGGAAGTCGTTGAAACATTGCTAATTCTGAGATAAATATCAAATAATTTATCTATTTCGATATTCGAATGTTTAGACACTCAAAAATATGGATTATTTCTAACTAAGCCATAAATAATTACATCAGAACACAAGCGAAATCTAAAAGAAATAAAAAAAAAAATATGTCATCATAAATACATCAAATCTCCCATTTATCCTTCAAATGAAAATAAAAAAGTATATTGAAGCCAATAAAACATGTGTGTAAGTTAGTATTAGCTAAGAAAGTGAAAGAGAACACTGTAAATTCACATTACTTATGTTCTCAATGCATAATACATAAATCTCGCGAATCCTCCGAAACAACTTATCAAAAAAATAAAATACTTTATGGGAATGGAGGTCAAGATGTTCGCCTTCAAATAATTTTGTTGTAACTGATAAAGAACGATATCTAATGAGAATAAAAATTACTAATATAAAGTTTTAAACGTGTATCATATATGAGACGCCCGTCCCCTGGTCCTTTCAAAGCAGGCGTCTCACCCGTGAGACGGTAGGCCGGTGGAAGCACTACGCTGGCGTCTCACCCGTGAGACAGTAGTCCCGAAAGGGTTAAACATATTTAATTAAGATGTCAGAGTATTTAAACACCATAACCAGAAATAAAGGTAATTTTTACGCGAAGTATAAACGTTTTTTGTGATATAGATAAGAAAGATGTATTAGAATTAGGGCAAAAAATAGGCAATGGAATTTAATAGACTAGTTAACTAGTAGTTGCAACTAGTCTCAGGAAAAAATAGTTAACTACTAGTTACAACTACAATTTCTCAGACTAGTTAGTAGTTAACTATTTTTTGACCACTTGTTGCCGAACACTAGTAATTAACTATATAGAAAACTGAGTTATCAGTCTATTTTATTGCCTATTTTGGCATTAGGCCCGGTTACTTTGGATTACCCCAAAGAGTAAAATCATTTGCCCTTAAAAAGTGTGTAATTTATGAACATTATGATTCTAACAAGCAAAGTTAAACTAGAAATTCTTTAAACAGATTAAACAAGAAATTTGATGTTTTAAAAAATTCATCATACAGGACAGAAGGTGTTAAACACTCAATAATCTGCATTTTTTCCAAAGTGGGCTAAAATACATTAACACTAATTAGAGACAATTACCTACAAAAGATTTTCGAAATCCCAATATGACATTTATATTCAACAAAACATTCAATCATATAATCTGAAACTATTCACTTACATTTCAATTTAAATAAGTACAAATAACAATAAAATTAAAGACGCTTCTTAATTAATGAATAATGAAAATTTGAGATAGGTACATTATCATACATTAAAATGATTCTCAAAGATTTGATGAAAATCACACAATTTTCAAATCTGTTACAATTGTATATTATAGAATTCATGAAATATTTCAACAGTACTATAATAACTTACTGGAGCAAGTTTTGTTAGAAATCGCATGATTTCAATGCATGAATGCATTTGGTTTGAGTAATTTTACTTAACAAGTAGCGCAGAACGCAGAACGAACAAGATCAAGGAACAATATTTATTTTTGTTTTTACTTTCTGTTTCAGTTTAGAAGGAGTTGAGCTGAATATTACTGTATTATCAAAAATTATACCACAAATAAATCTTAATGAGATTGTTAAATAATTAATCATTATACTATGTTCAATTTTATTCTAGGAATTAAATTTTAAATGAAAATACTTTAGTTTTAAAAATTTTACATTGGATTTATGTGCTATAAATTTGTTTGTGATGAACGCAAAGAGAACTAAACTGAAGAGATTCTTTTGAAGTTGAAGTATTTAAAAGTGTAAACAATCAACTGTGTGTTCGCGAATTCATGACGACATAATGAATAATATTCGCAAAGTACTTCTTTTCTCCAAGCTTTCTAAAAGCTGCAATGTCTCTCTTTACAAATTCAGTCATTCTCAAGGCTTTATAACTCGCAAATCTTTGAATATCCCTAACATTTCCCCTCATCGGTGTGGAAGTGCCAGACTTATCCATGCGGCTGCGTGTTTACAATCCACTAACGTTCAAAATGCAGTCGAAGGTAAAGATGAAACCGTCGAAAATCAACAAAGTAAAGAATTAGATGCTAAGGTTGGGAAATTTGCAGAACTTGCATCTGATGTCGAGAAAAAGAAGAAAATCCTTATGATTCTAATGGAACACGAAGTTGCAAAGCTAGAAGGCAAAAAAGTGCCATCTAAGCTAACCTTTGAGGATATGAAAGAACTATTAACTATGTATTCGTTTTCTTCGCGGTTTAAGTATATGGGATTTCTCTTTGAAAAGGAATTTCGTAAAACTTCTGAACTTCTTAAAAAGGAGAAAAAACTGAGAGAAAGAGAAAATTGGCTGATTGAAAAAGAGCACTTGAAACCTCCCGATCACATTCAATATGGCATTGGTCATAATACCATGATCATCAGGGTCCGAAGATCTAGCATCATGCGGTATGCCAATCAACGCTTGGCTAATTCGGTGCTGTATGGGCAGAAGTTGTTCGTTGATATGGATTATGACTGTTTCATGCGAAAACAAGATTGTACTAATCTTGGGGAGCAATTGCTAGAACTTTACAGTGTTAACAGGAAAAACTGTTTTCCTTATGACTTGACTCTTTGCAATGTTGATCAAAGTTCAACCACCATGCAGGCCTTTGGAAAGTACATGCCTAACTTGTATGCTCCTGATAATTTTCTCTCAATGACTGATATGAGTTATTTGGATCTGTTTCCAAAGGAGAAATTAGTTTATGTAACACCTCATGCTAAAGACCCAATGAAGACTTATGATCCAAATGCTGTGTACATTATTGGTAAGTTAGAAAGATCATAACAGTAAAGCCCCAATTTAATGCCTTTCAAGCGAATATTGAAAAGTGAAGTTAAAATGTTAAATCACACACAGGTTTTTATAGGATCTTATGCAGGGCTGTTACGTTTAAAACAAAGCAAAAAAAATCATTGTTTAAAACATCTATATTTAACAAGTTGCTTGTTTTATTTATCGACAAACTTTTCATGTGTGGGTCACCCAGAGTTTAAAAAGTTGGTGTCAAGTATAAGACCTGGGTACAAACCACCAAATCGTCATGACATAAGTGGTACTACATTGCTTGATAAAGAGCATTCTGTAAAGAAACTTGCAAAAATCATTTGAAAAGACGGACTGTGCTGTATTTCCTATAGCTTTGTTAATCTAATTTCAGTTTCAAATCAAATTTAATTTTTAAAAACATGTTTTTTATGTCTATGGTTTTTTTAGGGTTGGATATCCTGATCTTATGGGTAGAGAGTTATTTTGAGACCAATGAATGTTGCATTCAGGAAATATTAAGTCGCTGTTTCACTGTAAATTTCACAAACGCTAATACTTTTAATCTTTTTTTCTACAGGGAAGGATGTAAGTTAGATTTGATCTAGGTAGGCGGTGGTAAAATAATACCAAGGCTCGGTACGACCTTGTAACCGAACTAATGCTCTAGATTAGAAATTTGGTTTGGTAGCCAGTGGCTCCTGGGACCCTAAATTTTGGTCGCCAACTCTATACTTTTGGGAGCCAAAATAAAATAGCCCACATTCACGTGTTATAAAATTGTAAATGAATACCTCTATACACAGAAGAATACATATTTCAAGTAATCATCATCTGCATGAAAAAAGTAAGAATGTATTTTTAAAATCTAAATTCATATCAGCTATCTAAAACCGATTATAATCTAACAGGATTTTTTAAAAACACTGTATATTATTTACTTAAGTTGTTTCAAAGCAACCTTTTCATAAACATTTACAACTTAGAGAAAACTCATAAGTTAAAAATACTGACTAAAATCAAGAAAAAAAACACAATTCTGAGAGATATCACCACCAGTTGCGAAAAAAACGGAACTTTCGTGAAAAATCGCTACTTTTCGACTTCCGGAACACGAGACTTGTTGGATAAAGTTGATAAGTTGAAGACCATAATGAAGTTGTTCTTTCTACATCGCAATAAGAACGCGAGAAGAGAAGCAGACTTCAACTTGACGTCCGCGGCGCGGCGTCCACGCGGGAGGAACGGTACCCTCCGTGAGCAAAACGAAACTAACCGAGAAGTCGCGATTTTACGACTTTTTTCCGGGATAACTAGTGATCTATCTCAGAAATAATGTGGGAAGTAAGAAAGTAGTGATTATCTGAAAAAATTAAAATTAGCTCGCCTACCGAAAATTGATGAAAAAGCCGAAGAGCAGAGTTGAAGCGGAAAATCGCGATTCCGCGAAATAAACTCAGGGGCTAGGGGGCTCTCCTCCAAAAATATTTTGAATTTAAGCATGCTAAAAAGTGTTCTGAAGCAATTTTCGGGGGCTTTTCAGGGCGCATCGCGGGCCGTACAAAATAACTCGGCGGGCGTGGCTTTCGTTTTGACTTGGAGTGGCGACTGCATCTAGAAATTTTGATCGCCAAAGTTTTTTATTGGTCACCAACTGGCAACTGGCCCCCGTTAATCTCGACCTTTAAACCGAACCTGGGTACTCTATTACTACCCAAACTAAAGAATTCTAAACTGCAAATCCTAGAGTTCCAAATTTACTACTGTTCAAATGCAGGGTAGTTAGATCCGTATAGTGAGTTAGCCTCAACGTTTAAAAAAAAAAAAGCATTGAAAGTGTTTCATATCATGACATCTGATTTGACTGGCAATTACTTACCTGTTAATTTAATCCTATTCTAGGTTAAGACTTTAAAATTTTTCAAAACTCTGAATAGAAACCTTGAATTATTTATTCTCCTCCTTGGCCTCATAAGAATAGCACATTCATATTCAAAATTCTGCTAACACTAGTTGTCCATTACTTTCGTAATATAATTAATGCCTGAGGATTTTTTTTGGTAATTAGTAATTTTTAATAATTATTAATTAATTTTGTAATTTTTTTTAACTATTTAATGGACCACAACAAGTGTAAAAGCAATCCGCATAGATTCAAATCTCGGAACAATATGGCGGACGAGAGCTCCAGAGTTTGAAATCTCTCTTGTTTGTAGTTTCGTGAGCTTATTCACAGTTTCCATTGTGCTCACTCAAAGTGGGCTTGACTGTGTAGAAGGCTGTAGATCAGGTATGGGCAACCTTTTCGAATCCGTGGGCCGGACTCAAAGATTATATTGTCGTGGAGGGCCAAAGAGATAATAGGATAATAGGTATCAAGATAATAGGTAATATTCTTTAAGTAAAAAAATGAGGCCTTTTATTATATATATTTATGAAGTTTAATTCTAAAGTTAAAAATTAATCTGGACTTGTACAATACCTAGATTACATAAAATAATTATAATGAAGTTACATTAATCTGGACCAGGCGCGGATCCAGCACGGCTCCAATGGGGGGGGGGCACTTCTTCAGACCGTCATCTTTATCTTTTGAAAAAAATGTCAAAATTTTGGAAATTTGACCTGTAAAAGTAGGTTTTTAACTCATTTTGAGTACTTTTTGGGACTTTTTTTCGTACTTATGAATGATTTTTGGGTCCAAGGGGGCACTTTCCAGAGTGCCACCCCCTGTATCCGCCACTGATCTGGACAGAATAATATTACATACAATAATTATAAAGTTAGTTACATTAATCTACAATAGATTAATATTTTGATTAGAAACAAAAATTATGTTAAAGTTACAAAAATCTGGACTAGAATAATATGTGATTTTGAGTACAATTTTTAAAATGTTCCGCGGGCCGGATCAAATGAAGTGGCAGGCCGGATCCGGCTCGCGGGCCGTAGGTTGCCCACCCTTGCTGTAGATAATGGAAATTTAAAGGTGAAACCTAGAAAAGTCAGGTAATATAAAAAATTAGTGGAAACTGGTAGGTAACCCTGTATTTGGTGAGGAGCAATGTCGGGTACAACATTCTGTTTTAATTAAATTCTTTTTAAAAAATTATTTCCAATTACCAAGTAGACCGTACCACCACATTCTTAGCTGATACTATAATAGAACCTCTTCATAATGACCGCTGCGTTAATTGATGTAATATACTGATTGATGTATAAGGGCAGGGGGCTGTTGTAAACAGGTTCTACTGTATTAAATTACTGCATCATTAGCTTAATGAAATTTTATTTTTTAGGTGGTTTAGTAGACAAGTGTGTTCGTGAACCAGTTGTCCTGGCAAAGGCTAAACGAGAGGGAATTCGAGCTGTTCATCTTCCTTTTGATGAATACCTTATGTAAGTGTGCTGTTACTTTATCCTTAAAATGTATTTTGCTTCCCAAAGTAAGGAAATGATAATGTGTGTGAGGTATTTTAATATAGTTTAGGTTTATACTTGGTTCTCCGACTTTCGAAGATTTTACCCTAGAAATTTTGTTGGCTATCGGGCCACAAAATTGTCGTCTTCTGTTGGAAGACCTGCATTTCAGGATTGTTTTCCGGGGGTGGCAAAGGAAGCGGGACCAAGAGAGAGCAGATGGGCAGAAATTAACTGACTTTCAGAGACAACACACCGCTCTTAGAGATCTGCTCCCCGTTTTTATTTAACAAACCTATCTCTTTTTAATCTATGCAAAGTTGTGTGTAGTTATTATATATTGGCTGTAATTGTTGTTTAGTGTTATTAAATGTTTGTTTTGAGTTTTGACTCTACATGACGTTAAAGTAGCCTCTTTACATTTCCAGAAAAATTTGTAATTTCTAAACAATTTAATAAAAACCTGAGAAGCTATGCAAAATTTAAGTCAGTGATAGGTCTATTCAAATACCTGTGCTTTTTTATAGGTGGGGACGAGGTAACAAGAGTTTACCATTGAACCAGCTTTTGGAAATCATGCTTGAGATGAAAAACACCTTAGATTGGAACAAAGCTTTCCGTTTTGTGCCTCAAAGGAAACTTGTTAGAAGTTTAGATCTCTTTTCTGAGTTCTGATAAAAGTCTGTGCTTTAGGGTTTCATTGTAAATGACTTTATCTCATTCACTTGACATGCTGAACTAAAAACAGAGCTATCTAAGTTAGTGTCTGATTTTATTTTATTGTTTACTTGATTAAATTTAATAAAATTAAACCATAATTTGTGTCAATAAGATCCATTTTATTATGCCCTAAATATATTTTTAAGACTCCAGGAAGAGTATTAATTTAAAATGGTCTGAGTTTGAAAGTTAAAAAAGCTGTGTACTATACTCTGTGTTAAATAGTATTGGCGGATGGACGTCGTGGCTTAAATTTCTTCGCCTTGGTAACAATGAAGAAAATATAAACAATTGCCTTTTATTTTCCTACAGTACTAGTAAAGGCAGAGTGCGAAATTTTCGCTTGCCAACTTGAAATTGGCAAGTAAATTTATAACCCTAGTATTCATTTGCTTTTTTTAAACAACTTTCTCTTGAATCAGGGGTTCATCTAGAAGAAAAATTGGTCCATTTTAGGACCCTTCACAAAATTTCAATCTTCAAAAAAGGACCCTTCACAAAATTCCAATTCCCAAAAATGGACTTCTCAAAACTCCAAAGATCAAAAATGGTTGCCAGTTTTGGACCCATTCTATAAGTTATTATGAATGCTGTGGTTGTGCTGTTTGTTTCACAAAATTCCATTTGATTTTTCACAAAATTCCATTTACTTTTCACAAAATTCCTAAAACAGGACCCTGGCAGAAAAACCTGGATGAACCCCTGCTTGAATAAAAATTAATCCATTTTCACCAAATACTACTTAAAGGTTTTTAAGCTTTCTTATTTTATTATGATCTTAAAGATATGCTATATAATTCTATTTTTAATTTTTAAGGTCTGCTATAATTCTGTTTAAAATCTGCTATAATATAATTAATCTGATTTAAGTTTTATAAATTAAATTAAAAGGTTCAACTACCACAGAAAACATAGAAGGTTAAAAGAACTACATTTATCAGGTAAAATAAGAGTTTCTCAGTATTATAAAGAGTAAGAGAAGGTATTGTACCACAGACCTATTTTTACTTTTTACCCTATATTTTTTCATTTATTGAAAATAAACTGATGAAACAACTTTCCATCAATACTTTAGCCCTCCATACACAACACACCATATATTTTTTTCAGAATTTTAATTGAAGTATTTTAGTACAAAATTTATGAAAAAAACTGAAAATTAGTTTAAGGTACAACAACGGTATTGTAATCTTGGTTTTAAGAGTAGTGTACCTTGGACCTATGTCATAAAACTTGGCGATGGTCCGCTGGTCAGAGACCACTGAAAAACGGCTCGGATCACTACGGTCAGAAAATCACTGGTCCGGCAGACCAGTAATTCCGGCGGAATTAAAAAAATTGAAACCTGTCCTTTTTAAATTGGGAGGACCAGTCATTTTGGTTGAGGACGAGTAAGATTGGCAAAAGTGGTCCACAGGACCAGTGAGTTATTTTTCCAATTTCTAACGCTGATTAAACCACCCAGATGCTACTATGAGCTCATAGATAATTGGAGCACTTTTCAGCATAAAAGTTTTAAAGCACTTTTTTATTCACAAAATTATAGATTTCACTTAAAATTAGTGTTAGTCATGAAATTAAATCCTACCCAAATCAAAATACCAATGTAATAAAGGTTAAAATAGTTTGTTTTTTTAGTAACTCAAGGTAGTTCTTGAATAGGTCCAAGTCCAAGGTACAATGCTCTCCGTAGGTCCAATGAACATTACTTGATCATTTACTGAAATATCTCTGATCACCATGTTCAATTTACCTCCAGTCCCATTTTTAGCACCTACTTTTATAGCTGAAACAATACACTATAACATATAAAATTCCCTTTAAAACAGAATCTGTATTTTTTTAAACTAAAGCTTAGAAAATTTACTTTTGATGGGTGGAATCAGTTTTTAGCCTATACTATTACCTCAAACTGTTGACTTTCTCTCTATATTAAAAAAAAGTAACAGTCGCCGCCGCCGCTGTTTCAGAAAATCTTCACTTTGACAATTTTGAATTGTCATTATGCAAAAACTATGGAACGGAAATTATTGAAATTTTGACCATTTGTAGACAAATGTATGAGGGTCCTTTTCGTTCCAATAGCTAATTAATGAGATAATTAGTTCTGGAATTATTTAATGTCAAAGTCGAAAATTATTTTTTTCTGCTGCGAGTTCGCCTCCAGCAAAATCTATTCGCAGCAGAAATATGATTTTTTGCAGCCGCATTCTCTTAGATGTGAAGTTTTGCACCTCGTCGCCCTTATTTCGAATTAGTTTTGGAGTAATTAAGTTTTAAAGTTTCGAAATTTTTGACGGGTTTTCGGTTTTTTCGTTATAAAAGAAAAACTACACTGTTAAACCAGGGTTCTTAAAATAGAGACGAAATTACTTGATTATGAGCACTTCATGTACTCACTATAGCTCCAAGTAAAAACTACTCATATTTGAAAAACTCGTGTACTTATATTTGAAACACATCACCTTCTTAAAAATGAAACGGCATGTTCTCATTTTCGAGAGCTCAGCGAGACCGCGCGTGCTCATTTTCGAGACCTGTTCTGCTCAAAATTGAGTCTGCGCATGCTCATTTTTGAGACTTTCTGCTCAAAATCGGAGTCCGCGCGTACTCATTTTTGAGACTGCTTCTGCTCAAAATCTACTAATAATGTACTCATTTATAAAACCTTCTTTTTCTCAAAATCTACTCCACATGTACTCATTGTTGAGATATTATCTATATATTTTCAGATTTGTCACTTATCCCTGTACTCAAAACCTATCAAACAAAAGCTTGTTTTGAAAAAAAAAATTATCATTTGTTTCAAACCTGAAATATGCTAAAAATAGATCACAAATAAAAATACACACAAGAGGTAACTTTAATTTCAATCATTCTTTAAATTGTGAAGTACACTAACCCAAAACTAGAAGTTTAGTCTACTGCAAAATATTCATCTAAGGTTGATTTTGTTGTATTCACTATATTTCAATCTCTTACTCAACACTCAATCTTTTAATGTATTCTATCATTTATTATGTATAGTGAATTTTCAAATGAGGAAGCTTTACCTAAAATTCAGAAACTTATGAAAAACTTTCACATTACTAAAGAAACATTTTATTCAACACTTACAACTATTTACATTATTTTAGCAAGTGATTGAAAGAACAAGAAAATACTTCCCTATTTATAGAAACTTCCATCACAGCTTATACAATAAAAAACACTTAAATTTACAGATGATATTTTCACTCAGATTCTTGGCTAATAAAATATCTTCACATTGTTGTTACAAAAAACTATAAAAATAAGCCAATATTTTTAGTGCTCACAACTAAAAATTCCAATTTAGAATTCAACAATTCCAAAATTCCAACGCTTATACATGTGTATTTCAAATATATAAGCTTAACTACATCTAAAGAAATGAAAGTTCATTATAGATCCAAATGAATGTATAGTGTCAGTGTGGGGAAATGTTAACACCTTTAGGATCAAATTTGAACACATTAAAATTTTCTTTCAAGTTAATAAACAATAGTAGTACAGGTGCAGTTTATACAATTATCCTGTGTTAACACCAAAGTTTGTATAAAATATCATTGAGGAACTAAAATGGTTATCAACCTAAAGGTTTCATACAGAAAAACTATAGCCAAATGATGGCCACACAGATTTTGCACAAAATGTTTGCTCAGCGCTTATGAATAGGGGCTGATTCCTTAAAATTCATCCAATTCTTGTCATATATGGCCAAATTTTGTTTACCTCTAGTCACAAACTCGACATATTTAGTATGAGCTGTGCTACTAGGTTTTCCGTATAATCAAAAACTGAAAATATGTATTTAAAAATAGGAAGATATTATGTAGTTTTATTAAATAAAATCTGAAAAAAAAATTAATTCATTCAGCATTAAGTTCACTAAATTTCAACTAGAATTTTTTAGATGTTACTTCATAGTACAAATTGGGGGTAAACTGTGATTATTAATAAAAAAACTTGAGAGAAATACTTAAACAAAGACTCAAATGTAAATCCTTATCATTCACCACTATTAAAATGTTTCATACTTTAAATTATGTCATACAAAAACTCCACAAATGAAAAATTATTTAAAACAAACTTAGATCCGGATCCCATGTCCAAAGTATGCAGAGAAACTGATACCAATGAAAGCATGCTAATAAAATGCAAGAAGTATAACAAGACATGTTAATAGAGATGTAAAATTCTCGGTAATAATCTTTTGGAGAATATTCTCGGGAATATTCTCGAGAATATTCTCCAAGAGGAGAATTTTCGAGAATATTTTCCTAGAAGCTACTAAATACTAAAATATTTTTTTTTTTTTTTTGAGAAAAAAATTATAAGGGATATATCAACTTCAAATTAGAAGAATATTAAAGGTTTTACAATGAGAAGTTATCATAAATAAAAGAAAGCCAAATTAAATTGAAAAATATTTTAAAATCACTACTTAATTGATATGACAACATGTTTGATAAAGTAATTATTACAGATATATTACAGATAATTCTAATGTGATATTCCTTCTTTTAAGAATATTCTCGTCTCCTAATTTTACAAAGTTCTATCAAAATTAACTAAATGTCAGGTTCAAAAGGTCCTTCAGTTTGACAACTATTGGTATTATTACATTTGCTTTTAACAACTATATAAAAATAATTTAGACTCCTCTTTTAATTGTATGAGTATTTTCTCCCAGTAAAACTTGCTTCTAATATTTTAAAAAATATTTTATATTCTATTAAATAAAATTAACTTATTTAAAAAAAAAATTGCGAAATAATGAAATTACAGTTCAGAGAATATTCTCTGAACTGTAGGGTGACTTTTAAATGGTAAGTTTCATTGAATTTGTTATTATTTTCAGGTTTCTAACACTAATACTACATGACCATTTCATATTTTAAAAAATTTTTACATTTATTTCCATTTATCAATCAAAAAATAGAATATTCTCGATTATTCTCAAAATTCTCCCTCCTGGAGAATATTCTCAGAATATTCTCGTTCTCCGAGAATATTCTCCGGAGAATATTCTCGACTCACATCTCTACATGTTAATAAACCAATTAAAGATAACAAACCTAAATTGTTCAGAAATTTTAAAGTAAACAAGTTAAAAAAAAGAATAAAACTACAAGCTATATCCAGCTCTACAAAATCAATTCAAGAATTTTTCTAAAAAAACAAAAATCCTCAAAAAGACAAAGCGACTGAATCTCAGTCAGCAAAGATCTCTATTTATAATTTATATCTATATATATTTAAATATAAATTGTGCCTAAACTTTCACTGGTACAACAAGGTTTGTGTTTTAAAGTAACATACATATTTGGATCATCAAATCTGTATGTCTTCCTCATATGAAAAGTATCATAACTGTACAAATTTTTAATATCTTTAAAATCAACTGTATTTTTAATTATTATATAACTGAAAATGTTCATCAAATTCACTTGATTCAACCATGTTATAATATGATGTATGCATTTTCATCATAAAAACATTTTTACAATTTTACCAAAGAAAAATGATTCATTTTCACAATGTACATTGTACAAGCACAATTTCATTTTTTGTAATACAGTACCATTATAGCACAGACTGTCACATATCAATAGTTCCACATCATCTGTTATTCCTTCTAGAGCAATGAATGAAAATTATTTTTATGTTGTTCATAATTATACAATTTGTTAAATGTTTGTTTGCAATATTTATCAAAACATGTGAAATGTTTGTGATTAAGATGCCATGCTTTGATATGCCTGCATAATTCCTTTGCTGAATTAAAAAATTTATCACAAAATATACAAAACATCTCTAATGGTGATTTTACACCACCATGACAAAAGCGACAGTTTTCGAGGATTCCTATTGGTTCTTTTGAATCGCTGTTCACCGCTATTGCAGATTTTGATTTTTTTTAAATTTAACCAATTATACAGGATTCATACTAAATTTTACAATAAAAATAATGAATTAAAGGAATTTTTAAGGAGCATTCTAAAAATTTAAACAATAAAGGTTAAAAATAAATTAAACAAAAAGTCAAGTCACAGATTTGATAAGAGTCCTTCAGCCGTCACGTTTACCCACAGCTAAAATGATGACAACACAAAAGCATGATTCTGTCAGCTGTGAGATGGGCCTTCTCGTAGTGGCATGACCACCTGCAGCATTGAATACTCAGGCGCAAACTCAACCAGATCCCTGCTCCTTGAAAAGACCTTTAAAAATACAAAATATCTTATTAATAACTAATTAAACAATGTAGATAATTTTATAATTAATTCTAACTAATTATATGCTAAAAAAACACCTGGATCAGCTGGGATAAGAGTTCTCCAGGAAGGACTAGCGCAAGGAGCTCCAGCATATAATTTGCACAAGAAGGTCATCTCGTCCAAGACGGGCTTTCAGCTGTGAGATGGGCCTTCTCGTAGTGGCATGACCACCTGCAGCATTTAATCCTCAACCAGATCCATGCTCCTCGAAAGGACCTTTAAAAACACAAAATATCTCATTAATAACTAATTAAACACAATGTAAATCAGTGTTTCCCAACCTTTTTCGGCCCATGCCCCACCAAAGCCTTTCCAAATTTTCCAAGCCCCCCATGTCCTTTATTTTTTTTTCGAAAATCCTTCTTGAAAAGTAAATAAAACCTGGTGGTTCGTGCCCCTCCTGGGGGGCAATTTGGTTAAAAAATTTAAATTGCCCCCCCCCCCCTAGAAAATCATATTGCCCCTCAGTGGGACGTGCGCCCCAAGTTTGGAAACACTGATGTAGATAATTTTATAATTAATTCTAACTTTAATTATATGCTAAAAAAAGAACACCTGGATCAGCTGAGATAAGAGTCCTCCATTTGGCAATCAAACTTTATCCCAGCTGTGCCAAACTCCTATTTAAAAAATTTTATCGCTAGAAATAAAGTTGAAAAGTATAAAACAGAAAATTGTTATTGTTGGCTGTAGCTAGGCCACCGTCGGATCTGTTTACTTTAGAACAATTACAAGTTCATTTTAAGCAAAATAATCAAAAGCGGAAGCCAGGATTCGAACCCGGGACCTTTGGAATACTAGCCACGTATCCTACCACTGAGCTATTGGTACTGATACCAGGATTGTTCAATAATTTAATTTCAATGTTTACAATACGTAATAGGCCGTCAATATATAAATAAACAAAGCAATCCGACGGTTGTCTAGACACATCCGTTATTGTTAAGTGTAAAAAAAATAAACAAATAAAAAAAGTTTGGAAATGTCCACGCTTTTCCACCAATATCAAATAATTGGTAATTTGCATGATTCACGTTAGACACCAAAACTTTACGTTTGATACCGTTCCAAAACTTGTTATTTAGGTAATTATTACACAATTGAATTAATAAAAAGGGATAAATTATTCATATTTCATCTTTGTTCTTCAATATTTAAGTGTTGAAAATTATAAAAAAACCCACTGAGCTGAATTTAAGGTTTTTACCAATGCAAATGAAACTGCACTTCCCCTTTTATTTATGTATTTCAGTACTAGGATTTTACCAGCAAATATTTTACTATTGAGTCAACCAAATATCAAAAATTTTAGGGTTAACCAATTTTGGAACGAAGTTTAGCCACCTAAGGATTTTACGCAATAGAAGAAATTCCATTTACAGTGACAAAAGCAAACAGAATTGTATTTTAATGCTAAGCCTTAGATTGGTGGGAGATAAATGGCGAACACGTGAGATTTTCCACAATTAACCAAAACAGTGGTTATTACGACGATTCCGTAATGCAGAAACGGCTTGATTACCCAAAAACTAAATTGAAATACATCTATTAGAGAACTAAATAAATATACAAACTTGTGCATAACAGGGTTGTCATGAGATCATGCATGAGATGAATGGGTGTATATAAACATGCTATTAAGATAAAATTTACTGTACTTTTAAAGAACACTATTATTGAACGGCTAAAAAATAAGAATTGAAAATGAACATTACTTACTTTTCGTCGATTCTTCGCTAGCTTCAATTCCCAACGGAGTCCTCCGATGTCTGTATGCGAATAATGGCGCCGAAGCCGAGGAACCAAAACATTGTATAATCTTCCGCGATAGAATAATTTTGATTTCCATTGATTTCATAACGGTATATAGTTCGTTCGTTTCGATGGAAGTACTAATTAATTTTTTTTTGCATCGTAAAAAACTTACACTGATTATGATAATAAAGTTGTTGTACA
The DNA here is from genome assembly GCA_963680715.1 of Tetragnatha montana. Taxonomy (NCBI): domain Eukaryota; kingdom Metazoa; phylum Arthropoda; class Arachnida; order Araneae; family Tetragnathidae; genus Tetragnatha; species Tetragnatha montana. Next base: position 28,639,115 of record OY796677.1, read on the forward strand.
AATGTTTAATGAATTGCACTCAAAATTATTAAATATTCGCCCTTTCTGTTAAATGTGTGATTTTAAGCATGTTTACGTACTCAAAACTGAGAACATCGCTTACTCATTTTTAAGTTAAAGCTACTTGAAAAATATAAGTAGGTATAAGTGCTCATTTTTAAGCACATGAATTTTAACAGTGTAATCACAGTAGAACTATGATATTTTAAACACACATACAATTATTTTTTATAAAAATATTGGCGTTTTGTTTTTTAAAAAAATCTAATTAGTTTTAGAGTTATTAAGATTCAAAGTTTTAATTTTTTCTTCTCTTTCTGTTGCCGTTCACTAGAGAAACAGGCGAGTTTTATGATGAGTCTAATTTCTTTTATCTTCAACAATGTTTTTTCTACAAAATGGTTGATGATTATTAGTAGACTTACTGGATATTTCTTAACATTTCGATTAAATTATTGATAAGCTAAAAAAGGAATGTATTTCAGCAACATTTTTGTTGTTAATTTAGGGGAATGATACGAATTAAATTATTTATAAGCAAGAGAGAGGTATTTTCGGTATTACAAGAGGCTTAATTAAGTCGAGAAGAGTGTTAGGCTGTATTGTTGAGATGAACAAGCGAGCTCTGCTCGCTAAGATCGCGAAGCGATCCGAAAAGAACTGCGAAGCAGTTACGGGGGTTGGTGAGCGATAGCGAGCAGGGGGCAGGCCCCCTAGTTTTGAAAAAAAAAATAGCCAGACTATGAACTCTGGTTGTAAAGATGCTAATGTAGTGTGGCCATTGCCATACTACAAAAACATAGCTGCCAACTCTTCCGTTTTTTTAGAGAATCTTCCGTCATCCGTTTTTCAATCAATTCTTCCGCTTTTTTGCTCAGTTAAAAGATTTTTTCTCATTAGTTATTTATCTGACTTGATTAAAACTTAAAAGCAGTTGTTCTGCTGTTGGAAATAATGAATAGCTAGATCTCTTAGTAAAAAAATATTAATTGCATGAGAAAGCGGTTACCAATGCAGAATGTTAATTGACAGATTTCATAAATGATCATTATTTGCCTCTCAGCTGTGCTGATCATTCAAGAAATGTTTCCAGATTCCAAAATTGCCAAGAGTTAGGGATGTGCAAGGACTAAAAAATAGATATTTTGTTAAAAATGTATGTTTTTCTTATATTTTTTTACTGAAAGATGTCCATTTATGCTACCTATTGACTTAGGTAGAGCATGGTAGGTACCCTTGTTGACTTATTGAAAAAAATGCTGTGGGTATCTTGAGTTTTAAAATCTTCCTTTTTTTATATAATCCCAATGTTGGCAGGTATGTAAAAAGTAAAAACAGTGTAGGACCGAGGTACAATACTTTTCTCTACTCCCTTTTCCAAACTACTGACGATTCAAATCAAGTCATATAGTATACAACATTCAAGTCCCACAAAACACTCATCAACACAACCAACTACTCCTCCAAGTCTTGGTCATCGTCGCAGTTGACCGTCCTCGCGGGCCGCTCCAGCCACAGCGGCACGGCGTTGGAGGGAGGGCCCGCGTTGCCCGCCGCGTCCACGGCCCGCACGGCGAAGTAGTGCGGCCCGCGGGCCAACAGAGGGGAGGTGAGTCGCGCCTGGTGGACCAGCGGAGTTCCTGCCGTCGCCGCCTCGGTGGTCGCCGCGACGTCCGAGTACGCAGACGATTCCCGGTCGTCGAAGTGGTGTCGCAGGAGGAAGCGGTCGCGGAACAGCTTCACTTCGTAGCGAGAGGCTGGAAGGGAAGGTGTAGGTGATAGGCAAAAGGAGGCATATGAATTAAATCACTAATGTTGCGTATACTCCGACCGCCACAGAAAAACTTTTACGTTGTTCAATATCGTGGGGATTGTTACAGAAACGGTTTGTTCCCCTCAGTTTTAGGGGTGATGGTAATTCATAATCGCTGAAAAACAGTTTTGTGCCAAATCTGTGCGACTGTCATTTTTTAAGATTTAACTTCTTTTCAAAGTTTTGTAATGTTTTTCTGCCAAAAGTTATTCTCGTGGCTGTCGGACTATAGTTTCGTTGAATGATATGTAAGTTTTCAAAATTTTGAAACTTAACTTTTTAGAGATTATTTTATTTTTTTTTCTGTAGTTAATCTTATTGCATATTTAAAAAACATTTTAAAATTCGAGATTCCCTTTCTTGTGTACCTTGTAAAAAATATACTAGATAAAAATCCATGAATCAGCTATAATAGGAAACGGTAAAATATGTTATTGCGGTTGGTTGCAGAGGTTTTGAGCTTAATGTTTACCCTTCCATAAAATGAAAATATACAGGGCAATATTTTCCATTACTTTTGGCAACTTTATCCACGCTCTGGCCCTTTAGAATTGCTTCGGAGACCCCCTTTCCAGAGGGATTCTGAATTGTCTTTAGGTTGTCTACAGCACCCCTTACATTATTATACAATTTTAGGAATTATAATTGTTGGCTCTGTGCGGTTTACCATGGAGCATTTACTCCAGTGACTCCCGACTAAAAGTGACCGAACCAACAGATTCAAGATTTTGGTAGCAGTACTAACTATACATTTCATCTTGATAAATACCCCCCTTTTCCTACTCCTAGCTTTATCAGGGAAGATAATTCCAAAATCCTTTGGTGTCCACTTACCAACTCCTGAGTTATAATTGTCACCGACAGCCGTCCATCGCAGCACGACGATCTTATCATTGTCGTAGGTCTTGGAAATGTGCAGGTCGGTCACTTGAGACGGTGGATAGTGGTCACCGTTCGGCAACGACTTCACGTGAAACGTGGCTGGACCAGCATGCCTCTGGAACAGACCCGTCCGAGATTGGTCCCGGTACGGGAAGGTCGATCCGCAACAGGGAGATGATGGGCCTGAGACGAAAAAAACGATACCTGCATATTTTATTTGAATGACGTAATTATCAGATACTACATGCCCTTGCTTTTGTATGTTTCTCTCTTTTGAGGTGATACTATTTTCATTTACCCAGGAATATGAAGAAATAACCAATCTAACAGTGTTTCAATGCGATTCTGTAAGGCTGGTTCCTACAGAAAATGCTGCAATTATCCAGAAATGTTATAGTGTTACCTTTCAGAACTTTTGTCTCGCCATTTCCAACGACCTCGACATAAACATTATAGAATCCTCTTGAGGTGAAGTTAGTATAAGTGTAACTGTAAATTCCATCGCCTTCTGTCACATCCATATCTGCAAATATACATAGACGAAGAATCAACTTGATGGTGGTGGACCATCGTGAATTACTGTGTTGTTATAAATCCTTTATTACGTGTGAAAGATGACATACTTCCTTGTCCGTCGTCTACTAGAGTGACCACACTTGACCCGTCTGATTCAGGATGGTGAATGTGAGCAACGACACTTGCATTGACGACAGGGTAATGCCCCTGTTTAACTTCTGCAAAAATCTGGATAGGTGACGGGACAGCCTGAAACAGTTATTTAGTTTGTTTTACATCAGAATAAATTAATATCATTATAGATATCGCATGAAAAAATTAGAATCGACTATACTATAAATCTCACGAGAGTGCATTACATTTTTCAGTTTTACTCTCGATATTTCAAAGTGGAAGGGATGTCGAAAACATCTCAAAACGTAGAGTTTCAGGCATAGAAAGATAAAAACCATATCATGAAATTTTCGAGGAGAAAAATTATTTCTTGAAGCACCATAGTCATTGGGAGATTATTCATCATGAAAGTACTTACTTTCGAATCCAGAATCTCAATCCACACTTTAGCTGTAACAGACTCTTCAGAGGTTGAACTAGTCACTGAGAGTAAAATAGGTTCAACTCTATCAAACTTTCTTCGGGTTCTTAGTGTGTACTCACCAGACTGAAACATAGCAAATAAAAATTGAAGTAAACTAAAAAGGAAAAGTCAAACCCCAATTATAATAATTTATGAGATTACAACAAAAAAAATACTACAGGCAACCTTGTACTTCATCCAATGCAAAAAATCAACCTAAGTCGTCCCCAATTCCGGTCTTAACTTGTTTATTTTCTCACTATTCAAATTCTATTGTCCTGTACCAGCTACGTACAAAGAGAGAAACTTTTGTACTTACGTAGTGAATGGAATACAGCTAAAAATCTAGAAGAGCAGTTTCCAGGTAACTTAATTTTAAAGAGAAAAAACTTTTAATTTTGAAAAGAGATTATTTAGAGAGTATGCCCATGGGCAGATTTAGGAAAAAGACATTGGGTGTCATGCTAATCTTACTTTAGGGGTTGGTATTTGAAAGACCCACGATGGAACCAACTCCTGTTTCTTTGCAAATTTGACGCCTTCTGGAACAGAGAGAGTCGTGGAAGAGTACTCTAATGGTGTGTTGAATGTTGGGCCGCTGAGAGTTACTTTAAGATCGGTGGACAAGCCAGAGTCTATTCTGAATGTCATCTTGATATCCTCGTCATCTTGAATGGGTAAGTATTCCTGGTGGATCTGAGGAAAACAATTGGTTTTTTTTTTTTTTTAAATAAAAGAAACAGACACTTCGGTAATTTTTCCCTTCAAGAGTAATGCCTCAATTATGTTTTGTTTATTAAAACGGGCCTTGGGGTATAAAGCTTTATTTAACGCCCTCGTACTACATTACATCCTAACAGTGTTGAGCGGTGTATCTCCCCCCCATTCCTGTTCGAAATATGCCTCTTGTCTAGATCCCATCTATCTACCTTATTGAAACACCCTGTGATGCACTGCACATTTCTTCGCTAACACTTATAGCCTAGCCTGCTACAAGCCAAGGCTGTCTTCCCAATTCTTCTTCATCCAATCTTACGCGATGGCCCACCATCTGTAGGATAAGGTGAAAGGTAGGATCTGTACTGTAAAACCCAAATTCTGTTTTTAGGTAGTTGAATGTTATTTTTATACCTCAAGAAGCCCATTGGCTTGGTGGTTGTGCATCTTGCTGCCACCCCACGGACCCGAGTTCTGTTCCAAGGTTGGGCAAGGCAGACCCAGCCTTTCATCACTCCGGGGTCGATAAATATAAGGTCCAATTTAACTTGTGGAAACAAGGTCCTTTGCCTCAGCACTGACTGTGACTTTCAGTCACACATTCTGTAACACCTATAATGCTCATGGCCTCACCCAGTGAGGCTAGCTATGCTTGGATTTGAAGGTTTAATGACCTAGGGAAAAGGTTCGTTACTCTAACAGGTTTTAGGGATTTTGAGTTGAAGTCAGTAGCGCCCCTGCTCTCTTCAATATCTCCCTTGTATTTTAATATCCTACGGAAATAAAAGTAATGCTGAAGAAGCAAAACTTTCGTAAAATTTCTTACCATAACCTTCTTACTGGTCCCCTCCACAACGTCCCCAAAGGCCCTGTACAAGTCCCCGAACGGATCCGACCTCAGAGAAACAAAGTGCACCCCGATCTCCAGACAGAGGTCGGAGACGGACGCCGTCGGATACGACGCGTAGGGATGGTCGTCCATGAACGAGAAGACGTGCAGTCGGCTCTCGGACCGCTCGATGACGCGGCGAAGATCGTCCCGTCTGGAAGCGGCGATGGCAGACTGCGCAGTGACGAGGATGATTTCAGCGGGGCTGTCGGGAAGTATCTAGAAGAAATGCAGAAATATATATTGGGAAGAGTTGGAATGCGAGTGGGGTTTTTTTTTTACCTACCAGTTTTATTCTGAACAATTTGTGGTTTTAACTCATTTTGAGTACTTTTTTTGGGTCCAAGGGCACTGTCCAGAGTGCCCCCCTTGGATCTTCGCCTGAATGAATCAGGAGTGATCAAGAGGTAAATCTAATGATCAATGATGTCAGTATTATCATTCATCTGATTCGTCGAAGTCAATATCGCGTTGATAATGTAAATGAACCTTTATATTTGGTGACGAGCTTTCAAACACTCTTTTCTTCCAATGGTTAACTCTATCGACATTATAGATATAAAATGAAATTAAAACTCAACTAGAGCTAGGGAAAACTGTCTTCGATAGGATTTTTAATTTTGGACCTCTTTGGTGATTATATTTTTATTTTATTAATTATTTATTATAATTTTTAAAATCATTGAGACAGAGTTCATATTCTATCTCTTTGCCGTTTAAATATTCAATCTCGAAGATATATTTAAAAAAATTTCAGTGTTTCCATCCGAACGGAACTTACAATTTGTTCAGAATTAAGGAAGAAGTCCTTCGTTAATCCATTAACATACTTTGAAAATTTGATCCAAAACGCAATCCAAGCACACGTCCTCCACCTCTGCGGTCTCATCCGGCAGCGGCGCACCCTCCAAGTAGGCGATCTTGGCCGCTTCGTCTGCGAGTGTGACGGCGGAGGTGACCACGGAGACCCCCGTGTCTCCCCCGAAGACCACCAGAGACAGCCGACTTCTGTCCGGCAGTAGCGTCGTCACAAAGTGGGCGAACGCGTTCTGCACCATGGCGTACCGCTCCTGGAAAATGCATTGTTTGATGGGTTATGAGTGATAGTTTTTGGGGTTTTAAAAAGAATAACTTCAATCGAAAATCTGGTGGCATATATCCTATTTATTCTAGGATTTTGGGTTGCGTTTTGAAAGAAATTGCTTAGGGATTCAATTATAGTAAAAGGTTATTTTCCTTCAGGTTTACTGTTATTCTAAATTTGTAATGAAAAGATAAATGTACTACCGACTACAGGTACAGTTTTTTTCCTCGGTGTCAGAATCGTCGTGATTGCGTCTGTAAAAGCTGCTTTTCCTTCTGATTAGAATAGTTGCATTGAAAGCGAAAACACTCTCTGTAAATGTTGTTTTTCCTCTATGGCTGGGTTATTGCAGTGAAATCAGACACCTTACCTGTAAATCCCTCTTTTCCTTTAGATTTAAATTGCTGCAGCGAAAACGCACGCTATCTGTAAATGTTGTTTTTCCTCTAGGGCTAATTTAATGCACTGAAACTACCTGAATGCCTTAAGATAAATAATCAATAAAAGGTACTTTTCATGTATACTACAACTTTAAATTGTTATTTGAATTAAATGTTATTTAAATTGTTATGAAGAAAGAGAACACACAAACCTCGTGGCCCATCCTTGCGGAGATTTCAATAGCAACCATCACTTTAGGAGTAGAGATTTCTCTCACAAACCGAAAATTTAATCCACGATCAGTATGAAGCCGAGCAGCATTTCTATAGAATAAAGTTTAAAAATTTAATTATCTTTGAATTTTTCCTTTCAGTGTCTTAATAAATTTAAAATTAGTTGAAGTGTGACTGAAATTGATTAGAAGCGTTCGATAATAATTTTAACGTTATGAAAATATTGATAAAACATTTTTTTTAATTCTGAGGTATAATGTGTTTTTAAATTTTCAACAGAGTTTAATTTTTAAATACCCACCTAAAAGTGCGTATTGTAAAGAAAGTAAAAAAAATTAGTGTTAATAATAAAAGTCAAAGTACAAAACAATGAGTTGGATGAATAAAAAGAAATGATAGTGGAAAAGGTCTACTCTTAAAAACAATTTTTCTAAATATGCCTCTTGAAAACACTATGCTTGAACCACCCCTTTGAATTTGGTATTTCTTGCTCTGATCACTTTTAAAAATTTCTTGGACTCGAAAAGTTTGCCACTAACTTAAATACAATGGATGTTTACCTTCCAAAAGCAAAATCAGGACTTTTTCGCACTATGAACCAGGTCCCTTGTTCGCCACAAAGCAAGTTGTGCTTCGAAGGAGCTTCTGGGTTATGATTGCGCCCCAGGGTGAGGAAGCCTTCACAGAACAAACCCTCCTGGAAAGGAAATGGGGTGTTCGTAAAAACATTTCATTAAAAAATTCAAACGATAACATTTGTTTTTGAAGACACTCTAAATAAAAGTGCTATTAATTATACATTTAACACAAAAAAAAACACATATATACTTAAAATATAAGTTTTTCTATTACTATTCAACCTCCAAATACTTACATAGATAAAACTGTAGCAATATGCTGTTAATGAAATTTCTTATGTCTTTATATAACTTGTAATAATAAATGTATCCAAAAATAAGAAGATAGTATTATAAAAGAAATAATAGATATACCAATAAATCGGACTACATATGCGAATGAGTAGCCTAGAAGCCAAGGGGTACAAGTACAGTTTTTTTAGTATTGGAATTAAGTGCACTAAGTAGTATAATAACTAACTAAGTAGTATAACAACAACTACTTATAGTGCACTTAACTCCAAAACTAGAAAAAACTGCACTTGTATACCTTTGGCTTCTAGGCTCCTCATATCACTATTTGCTATGATCTAAAACTTCAAAATTAAATAAAGGTTAAATTAGATGCAGATAAAAATTTTCCTCGTAAAAGATGGAAGATTTCTTTATGAAATGAATAGAGATAAATAAAAAAGAGCATATCTAAAGTTAAAACAAATTAGAGAAAATCAATTTGCGTGACATTAATGATGGTAAACTCATTAAAGAAATAAAATAATACATACTCTTGGAATAAATGTGGGTCCATGTAGACTGTTTGAAGAGTTTCCTTCAACAACTCTGAAAGAGAAAAGGGAATTTATCAAATTATTATTCCTTTAAATAAAAGTTAATTAAAAAATATATAATTATAACTTTTTAATTTAATTTTAACATTAATAAAATCATAGTCAATATAAAAGAAAATTCGATTTCGCACATTTCTGAAATCATGCAGTAGTTATAAAAAAGATGACCAAGTAAATAATCGTGTTTATTTATGATTATACACAACTATTTTCTACATGGGAGTAAAATATGTAAAATCATCCCATTAAATCTAATGGAAGGTTAAGGTTTACCGGAAAAAGTCCAAATTACAATCCGTTGTTCTGTCCACAGGATCTCCCGGAATTTGGTAGGACACCGGATACTTTTTGTCCCCATCAAATCCTTTTTCCTTGAAAATTCCATACCGGAATTGCGACCACAAGTTAACAAAAACTTCACCTGAAACAAAATTCAACACAACGATCAACAATCATACTTGTGACAATTACAACATCTAAACCAACTGAAAAAAATATAAAAATTTTATTAAAATCAAGGAACCACTTTACCTTTCTTCTCCGTTCCACCTAGCAGAAAAGACGTTGGCAAAGAGATCCCCTTGGCCTTGTAGCCACATCCCTGATGGTGCAGGACATAGGGCTGGTCATCGCTCAGTGTGATGGTCACATCTGCGCCCTCTCTACTGAAGACTGGTGGGGCGTCCTCGAAAGATGTCAAGTTCTCTCCCTGGGGGCGCCATGTGTTCGTTCCGCCCCATTCAGAGGGTATGAGGAACACCACGGACCGGATGAAGGCCCTTCCTTTGGTGCCTTGGGAAAGAAGCTCGGAGGACTGCTCTAGGATGACCTGTGATGTTACATGGGTTAGCATTGACCTGATTCAATATTGGGTTTTATAGCACAGGGATATAAGATTGGAAAAAAGCAATAAGTCTAAAAACTGCGTAAACGACATTTGTTCATCGGTATATTTATTTCACTATGCGTAGCTTTAGGCTTAAATTAAAAATAAATTGGAAATACTAATAAATAGTGGTTAAAGTTACTTTCAACAATAAAATCTTATACTTTAAATTAAAACTTAACATTCCACCAAGTGGTAATGATCTAAAAGAAATAAAAACTACCCATTAGAAAGCATAATAATTTAAGAAGAGGGACAAAAAGACTAATTGTATGATCCCAATACTAGACAAGTTGTATTTGCAAATTTTATTGAAATCACTAAAAACAATTTAGAATGTCTTATTAAGTTTGAATTGTGTTTAGAACCTTTGAATATGATGTTAGAAATCGGAAACTGATTATTCCAGGTTGCAAACAAAATAAAAATATTTAGCTGTTATATTAAATTACATCAAATAGGAAAATTTACCTACCATAAAAATGTTTCGTAAGTCAAGAACATCAACTTGGAATTTAGAAAAATGCAATTCTCTGTCAAAATTTTCAGTTAAAAGAAATGAAAAAAAACATGAAAAGTAAGAAAGTTTTCAAAAAAGTAGGATAATCCTCCAAGTCTGAAAAATCTCATCCCTGAGTATATGATAGAGGTAAAAATAAATAGGATCATCACAAGAATAAAAAGAACAGCAGGCCATCAATGTTCGTCTCCTAAAAGTTATGGAAAAGACCATCTTTTCGTTTAAAAATTTGTTTTGACATGAAAAGTTACTTCAATTGGTGTAAATCAGTGTTTCCCAACGAGGGGCGCACGCCCCACCGGAGGGCAATATGAATTTATAGGGGGGCAATATTAAAATTTTTAACCTAATTTCCCCCTGGGTAGGGCATGGACCACCAGGTTTTATTTACTTTTCAAGAAGGATTTTCGAAACAAATAAAGGACAGGGGGGGGCATGGAAAATTAAGAAAGGCATTAGTGGGGCATGGACCGAAAAAGGTTGGGAAACACTGTGTAAATGGAAAAATAACTACTTTGTTTATCCATCAATGCTTCTATGCGATACGAGTTTTTATATTTATTTTCTAAGGCTTGGGAATAAGGCCCAGAATAATAATTTTTAGGTTATAAAATTCCTAATATAGTTAAAAACATCATAGCCACCAGAGATTGATATTTTTAACCTTTGTCGTAACAACCTCAAAGATTTAGTTGCCAAGTTTTCAGACTTGACTGATAGAAAGTATTGAGAATTGTGAAAGAGAATTTATGTCAAAGTATACATTTAATATCATATACCTGCTAATGTTAGTATTCAAAGTTTTTTTAGTTTATTTCAAATGCAAAAAATAATAAATTTATGCTATAATTGAAACTCTATTACCTTTAAACTATTAGAATTCGTAAATATTTTTCATTTTAAGAATAAATAGGATCGTTTTCTTGACTGTTTTTTCTCGTAGTGTTTTATTAACTTTCTCTCAATAGCTTATGGCCAGCCAGAATGGGTTCGATGTGCATGACTTAATTCAAATTATTTGGGAGTTACTTACCCTCTTTATATAAAATAATTCCATTGAATCCTATAAAAACAACATACCTTTAATGATGATATCAATTTAGGTCTCTCACCACGAGAAACATTTGCAGGTAGAGACACGAGTAAATTTTCGTATCCATTTTTTGATATTTTCAGTCTTGAAGCTTCAGTAGAAACATAACTAAATATACAGAGAAAACTAAAAATGAAAATGGGCACTGATCCCATTATTTATAAGCAGGATTGGCGTTTACGAATGAACTTTCTCTTCCCTTTAATACAAAGAAAGATAATGCCTTCTTTTTGAAGGACGGGTGACGTCACATGTTTCGGTTGATATTTTTTTTACCTGGATGCATTATGGTTTAATATTTATTTATCTACCTTGTCCAATGATAACTGGGAGATAAGGGCAAAATTTTCTCCTGTTGAAATTGTGTTGAGACGAGCCTATGTCTCATTGTTCATTCCTTTTATGTGTCACCTTTTTATGAAAATTTTTAGTAAAAGGGTTTCCATGAAGATCTCAGTATACTCGGTTGGTAGATTGGTGTTTCATGGGGGCCAGGCACAAATACAAGCATATATACAAAGTTGAACTCGTGTATCTTCTATGGAGAGAAAATAAGAAATTACAGCGTATAATAAGAGAACATGAGAAGGGAACACTTAAGTAAGTCGATCCAAAAATCTGAGGCGTTTGCAGTACCAACGAGCTATCTCTCCCTTCGTTTTACAAAGGAGTTAGCCTCTTGTAGTAAAAGCTCTAAATCACTATTTGCTTGATTCATTCTAATTTATTATTTCCTAGCTCTTTAACTACCTAACGCTTGAAGGGTAGGGATTGGTTCTAAATTGGAGATAAATGGTAATCAATATTATACTAAACTTTTTTGATTCAATGCGCTTATTATTCAAGTTTCAAAAGAGGAAAAGGTAAGTTCTTTCAAAAAGGAGAATGAAACAAAGAGCTTCAAGAAAAAATTTCATGTCCATTCAATAAATTGGTAATGTTTTAGGTAAGGGTTCTTGCCTGGGATCAGGTTTAGGGGGACAGTTCCTAAATGTTACCCAGTCAATTTTTCTACCGACACCTTTAGATAAACTCTAATTGAAAAGACAATTTAGCAAACTTATAACTTTATTCAAGATATGTACAGACAATCTCTCACAGGAAAGGAAGGACTAGGACTCTGGAAAAGGCGGGAGCCCGAACCACTCGGGACGGAAGTCCTCCATGGAGGGAAGAACGACGGTGGCGCCCTCGCACATCTCGGGCTGCATGCGGGGGTCGGGCACCATCACCACCTGCATCCCCGCCGCCACGGCAGCCTGCACCCCGTTGGGGGCGTCCTCGAACACCAGCACCTGCAGACGAGAAGTGTTACATTGGGTGTGTTCGTAACCAATCAAACACGTCTTTTCTCACAACAACTAATAGAGAAAGGATAAACAACAAGGCTTATTTTCTTTAAAAGGCGAAATTGTTTTTACAGGATTAGAGGGGCGATAGTACCCTCCCGGTCGAGAAATAATTTCCTAGGATTGTGCAACATTAAAATTCAGAATTAGTGCATTGGTTCTTGGAGGATTCCCCCCCCGGCTCATCAATGTATTCTGCCAAGCGTCCGGGCCCTCTCACTGTCAAATTCAGGGTCTAGACTCCTACAGACTTGTCTATCTAGATTTAGATCCGGCGATCTAAAGAGCTTAACTTTCATGGGCAATAAAAAATGTTTTGTTTTCTGCCCTTGTTCCTCCCTGCTATATACTCCTGCTCACCTTCTTGTTTGTATTGGTGCCCCTCCGGACCAACTGTCGGAGTAGCAGGAAAGGGTCTTCAATTTAGTATTTCACCTAGTGTAGGCCTTCCTACACCAGGCGAGATTAGTCCTACCTACCTACGTTAGTTGATTGAGTATACAAGCAAGTCCTATCTCACAACAACCGCCAGAAATGAAAATGATAAGCGACAAAGTTTAGGCATTTTAAATAGTTATAAAGGGTGTATTGTATGGTAATGAGAAGGGCGTATAGTACCCAACTAGACGAGTAATAATACCATCGTACATAGATAATTCTTAATGGTCGTGGCTTGGTAAACGCAACTTGATCATAGCAACAAGGCTTGAATAACTTGATTAACAAACATCCCAGAGATTTCACCAGCAAAGTTAGAAAACTTGATCATTTGTGCCGGATCGCTTACCTTGTCAGGGGACGGTTTATCCGGGAACCGGTTGGCGCAGATCAGGAAGATATCCGGCGCCGGCTTTCCGTGCTTCACCTCTGGGTCCGTGGACCCGCAGACCACGTGATGGAAGAGTCCGATCAAATCTCGGTGGTGAGTGGTCTTGATGTCGAACGTCTGTTTCTTGGAGCTGGTGGCAATGGCGATGGGGACTTTGGAAGCATGGAGGTGGCGGATTAGTCGAGCAACTCCTGAGAAAAGAATGGATTTGAAGAGATTAGTGTATATTTAAAATTTCTTTGCAGCCAGATTCAGGATTTTAATTGAAGAGAGAAGTAAAAATTATGTATCGCTGCGGTATCTGTTACAGAGCAAAAAAAGTTGTTTGGTAATACAACCACTACCATAAATTTCTTATTGGACTTGTTTTGTCAGAAAAAGTATATCTTAACAGACAGGTGTAGAATTTATTTAAAAAACGGCGATTCCAATTTAGTTCTGGTAGCACACACACACCTCTGAATGGAATGAAGTTACAAGTCATTTCAGGATAGCAATGACATCTACCGGCAAAATTATTTCCTCTTACGACAAGAAACAAGAGAAAAAAAAATGCCATAACAATAAAAAATTGTGGGGTGCAGAGGAAAACTTATAATTAATGCCTTAATCTAATCCCAAAAAGTTAAGTTTCAAAGGTATTTAAATTTGACCACTCTTTCTAACATCCTCTATAAATATTTATGCTTTACATTTATTTATGCTCATTTTTCTTCCACACCCACTAACTACTAACCCCACCACTTACACTCTTTCAACTTTCAAACTAGAACTCTTTCAAAATATGGTTAATTTCGGTAGTTGCAGCAACTGATAATCACAAAATTTGCTCATGTACTTCTAAAAAGCCATCAAAGAGAGAGACTATAGAGAGCAAATTTTGTGAATCTCAGTTGCTGCAACAACCGACTACCCTTCATTTCCATCGAAGACGCGAGATTGACGTCAACCATTCTTGATCGCCAATCTGATTCGTCGATGCCTGCGTCAAGTTCCTATAATGGGAAACAACCCTTAGATCCTTACAACGAGCGGGTCATGGGGGCTAAATGTTTCGGAAACTGTCCACCGCATGAAGAAAATCTTTGAACAGGGTTGTCGCGAGTGGATGAGTCCAAAAGAGGACACGATGTCTGGGGTTTTTCTCGTGACGGTAACGCAGCTCACCTGGCAGTACTTTGGTGTGCAGGAAGAGCTCCTCGCAGAGTTCGGCGAAGGCGTCGTGGTACTGCTGCACCGTGAGGGGGATGTCGAGCTCCGAGATGAAGGTCTTGGCCGCCCCGTCCGCCACCTTGCCCATGCACTTCACCTTCACTTCCCACGTGAACTCCTTGCCGAAGCGAGACGCGATCACCTGGTGGATCTCCGTGTAGATGCGTTCCGTATCTGGAAAACAGATTGAGAAGCTTAGTGTTATGCACTACAACACAGCTTATTATAGAGCGTTTTCAGGTGACGTCACGACCAGTTATTGTAGGTCCAATGCGTCTGTTGTTAGGGCGGTTGCTATGTGCGACGGTATCTGTTGCTATGGCGGTTGTTGGGTGTGGGGTCACGTGATTGCAAATGCTCCAATGGAAGAATTTCACGACCAGTTATTTTCTGTAACTGTTAATATTGTGCAAGACAACGCGTCTGTTGCTAAGAGCGTTGCTAGGTCCGAGTCATGTGATCGAAAATGCTCTATACGCTATAACTATATTATACAGTAGACTCCCATAAAACGCGATTATTGAGTTTCGTGTTATGGAATCACATTATACGAGGAAGGGCCATGCGTTAAAAAATGAAGAGTTTATAATTATTTTTTTTTACACTGGCCAAGTTTAAAATACGGGTCAAGGCAATGTTAAAGCGAAAATTTATTTTAATTTTTAAGCTAATTTTTGCATTTAAGTCAACGTTAATTTACTTTGTATTTACGTTAATTGATTTCTTTTGGTGGATCCTTCAACTTATACTAGAATTTCAAATTATTTTATGAAGGAGTAAAAGTAGATTTAATGGCAAAATTGCTCTTCAAAGTAGTTTTTATGCCTTTTTGGGTTAAAATAAACACAAAAATATTTTTTATTAATTTTCGTATTAAAACTAATATTTATGCTATATTCTAATTCAATCCTCAAAATATTCCTATCGTTGTAAGAGAACTCTCGTTAAATGCAGGTGCAGGGGTCAACAAAAAATGTTAACACAACGACATTTTTTTTTTTAAGAATTGGTTAACCAAGTCCAAATATTTAAGATAACGAAAAAAACTATACACTTTTTACAAAAAACCCCCCAAGAATTTAAGAAACATTAATATTTTATCGAAAATCATGTTTTTATCCATCCTGTTCATTCAGATTGCTTAAAACAAGAACTTTTCGTACCATAACAATTAATATAATTTATTCAGGCCGAATCTTCATACAGAACAAAAACTGTAAACATCTTATTTTATCTTTGAAAAAACACACAAAACGAAATTATGCGCTCTTTTGCGCAACCGAAAACGTACAAAATCATGAATTAGCAGCGCCATCTTCTAGCAAAAAGTTGTAACACTGGTTTATTTTCTCCAGTAGCATCGCTCACTTGACCTTTGGAATATACAGGGGCTGGGGCAAGTTTACAAAAACACTTTGTTCTAAGGAACAAATGGCTTGAAAGAAAATTTGGTTCTTCAAGTAAACTACGAAATTGTAAAAAGACTGAACGCGACCTAAACATTCTAAAAGGGGAGTGTAATTTCAATTACCCCCAATCACTGCATCCATAAAATCCTTTAACCGTGAGAAAAGAAAATTTCAATCAAACACAATAACTGGAATAATAAATAACTAAAAAACCATGCATTCTCTAAAAGATAAATGTGTCTTACCGAATATTAACCCGTCCATATCAAAAACGGCATGGGTAACCGGCCTGTAGGTCGCCATTGTTTTGATTCTGCTGCATGTTCCGTTCAAAACAGCTATGCGGCAAAACAGTGAATGTGTTTAACAATTGTGCTGCCATCTGTTGGTGCTTAATAACTTTTCGTTTTCAATAAACAGTTGCTACATTTTTTTAATTTCAAAAAATAAGAAATTTTTTTTTTAAACTATTTTTATAAAACTTCCTCTTTCTACAAAAAAAGAAGATATTTTATCATTGTCACACAGCACATAAAAAGATTTTTGTTTTCCAATTCCATGGAAAATTTTTAATATAAATTAATTCACACCGAAAAACAATAAAAAATACACTAATTAATACTTTTATTACTTAAAACAAATTCCTAACAGGAAGGGATGCCAGAATTTCATAAAAATATTCAGGGGGGTATGTTCTTTACAGCTGACGATGTCAAAAAGGAAAAAACGGACGGGAAAGAAGGTTTTTTAAACTTTCAGTTCGTAATGGGTATAGAAATTATGGGACAATTTATTTACAGCTTGTAAAAAATGTGTTTTCGGACCTTTGGGACTGTCGACTATTAATTTGATTAGCTGCTGTTAATTTTTTATCTGAAATTTTACATTTAATTTTATTGATTACTAAATTAAGAAAAGTTATTAAATATTAACGATAACTATTAATCAAATTTTTAATTTATATTTAAAATTATATATATTTTTACAGAGGTGAACAAATTATTTTCCCAGTGCGCCCGGAATATTTCCCACGACCACGGATGGGTCATGTTGACTCAGCTCGCATCATTTGCGGGTTATTGGGGAAAATCTGACCATTGGTCGATTATAGTATTTTTCACTTCCCTGATTTTTTTTTTTTAATTCTTATAAATTAGAAAATAGAATTAAAGTGATCATGAGAAAAAGTGCCTCAGAGAGAAGATTTTTTTTTCAAAGAAATAATTTCTTTTTGTCAATAAACGTGATCATTTTTGTATTTTATTTGTCGATATGTGTTTCAACATTGGTTGATTTAATTATTATAGTAGAGAAGGAATAATTCTTCCCAACTTTATATCGAAATAATAGTCAATTAGGTTCCCATATCCTACAGGGACCCAGACATTGAACTATATATTTTATCAAGTTTCTCATTCTCATTGAATCAGATCACGTCTTTAGAATTAAAACAATCAAACTATTTATTTCTAAATAACTTTTTGTGTAACAAATTCATGCGTTTAAAAATCCGATATCATGCGCTCACCACCTTAACTTATTATATGCTATTGCAATTCTTTAATTTGATTTATCTATTTAATTTTTCTGAGTCAGAAAGCAGCTAGATCACATCACCAATTTTTAAGATAAAAAAATTCGAATATTAATTTTTATTCTTGCATAAATTTTATTCTAATGAAGTTATAATATTTCACTTTCTAAAATGTAAAGTTAAGAACAATATCATAAATAGGTCTCTTTTAATTTTATTTTATCATGTTTAAAAATAAAAATTGTAACAAACTTCCTTTTCAAAAATCCTTTTATAATTTTTCGTCCTGTGTTTGGAAAACAAAAACTTTTCCTATCTTTTTGAAAGAGTTTGCTGTAATTATGTTCTCCCAGCTACACTACTCGCAGGTAGAACTTGATCACTATCAATTTAAATCAAACTATTGAAGTGTTACTTTAACAAGAAATCAAAAAAATTAATAAAGTATATTATGGTCTTTAATACTTCTATAAACGGCATTTTCCTATTCAAAAGACTAGATGTAAAAAATAATTTCAAAATATTTTAACATTTTTTCTCTCCTAAATGTTTATTACTCTGACTTTACTTTTTTATATTCTGTATATGTATTTTTTTAATATTTTATTTCTTATCTCTTTCAGTGCGTGTACACAAAGTGTCATACACCTACCATCTCTTCTATATTTCAGTAAAAGCAAGACCCAAATCCAAATCTTCCATTTCAAATTCTCATCAATGTGAAAATACTATTTATTCTCTTAAAAACACAGTACGTATATAAATGAACTGGCAGTGCTCCACTAAAACCTGGAACTTCCGAAACATCAATAAAATAGCACGGGGATACACCAATATTCGTATAGCACCCTAAATATCATTCATTAAAAATCTTCCGTAGTAACTTTCATACAGTGAGTGGTATATAGCTAAGACTAAGACTCCAGAAATGGTGGTAGCCCGAACATTTCGGGTTTAAAGTCTTCTAGAGAAGTCAGGACTAGAGTAGCGTTACCCCTGAGAGAGGGGTCAAGACGGGGATCTGGGACAAGGATCACTTGCATCCCTGCGGCTGCAGCTGACTGGACGCCGCTAGGTGAGTCTTCGAACACAAGAATCTAAAATAGAACAAATGTGTTAATATCATAAGGAATCAAATTTCAAATTTAAATTGATTGTACTCAACTCAACCAACTATTACAAAATTTGTAATATTTGTCTCATTTAATGAGAAAAAGGATCTAAAAGTTTTGAAGTTCTCACGGACACTTAGGAAACTTTTCCAAGCATTTTAAAACACTTTGTTATGGCCTTGGTTTGTTCAGGTCGTTAAAAACTGTTACAATTTGAAAACGGCAAAGAGTTTGTGATGAAAGCTAATGCAGTTGTTAAAAAATAGTAAAATAGAGCATAACCAGTGCCGTGACCAGAAAAAAAACTCGGAGGGGGATAATTGGAATTTTGGGGGATGATATGGGGTGAATTAATTTCTATGGTCATAATGGGAAATTTTTTGACTCGAAAACAAAAGCTGATTATGGAAAACGGGGGTCATATTCATAAGAATCAGCTGGATTCGGGCCATTGGCATTTTGACCTTATTTTATTCCATCCAGTGCAGCACATCCATCACTCCTTGAAAAAGAAAGTGAGAAAGTTTCAGAGCGAAGGAGCAACTCACTTTCTCTGCCGACGGATCTTCTTCGAACCTCCGAGCGCAGATCTGTAGATCATCGGATGCGGCTTCCCCGACGTCACTTCCGGCTCGTCCGGGCCGTTCACGATGTGGTGGAAGAGCCTGAAGAGGTCTCTGTGGCTGTTGATTTTGAGGTCGTAGGTGGCCCGCCTGGAACTGGTGGCTATTGCCATGGGAACGTCATGCTGATACAAGTGACGAATCAGTCTGTCTGCTCCTGAAATTTGGCAAAATATTGATCAGTTGTCGTGTTGCAGGAATCTATCTTAAATGAAGTCCTAGGATCATCGGCAACTGGACTGGATCAATGCGAAGTACTTAGGATGATTATGGTGCAAATCCAAAATTAGAAGTTGGGTTACAGGGATTTGGGTTTCTTTTTATATCCTTTACTTATAGTGTGGTAGTTGCCTAAGTCATAAGTTCAGAAATTATCCAATAAGAGCAGCCCAAAAAAGTCTTTCCCATAGGAACAATACAGGCGCTATTACAGAAACTGTCAATTTCTCAAAATGGAGTTGACTATCATACTGAACAGCTCGTACGAGTGAATTGGAAAATTGGACATGTTTTTTCTCTTACGACTACCGAATTTTCCCAAACAAGATTTATTTGAGCATAAATTTTCTGATTCAACATGCTCGACCGGTCCATGTAAAAACTTTGTGATTTGTGAAGCTCTGTTTGGCAAAAAATTGTAGAGTTTATTTAAAATTTCAAAACATATAGTACTAAGTATATATGTTATGGGCAAAGTGATTAATCGGGCATTATTAATAATGCCCGAAGTGGAGGCGGGCAAAGTGATAAATTTCATTCATAAATTCCACTGAATTTATCACATTGCCCGTAACATATACATCAAACTGTGAAAACTTTTTTTTTAACCCGCGAAGACAAAAAACTAGATTCACTACTGATTTCCGAGACATTTTGAATTCAATTCAGCAACTAATTCTTGCGACTGACTTTCATTTTTACAATCGAATGCTTTTTTGCCCTTCTTTCTAGGAGGTCTCTTTCAAATTTCAACAGACAGGTTTCATGTGTAGAAAACTGCAAGGTTTGCTATTTAAAACACAACCAATTAGACTTGACAAAAGAAAAGCACCGACACATGCAATTAAATCAGACTTTACGGTTCAGAGAAATACTTTCAGTTAAAAGATTTTTTTTTACATCCTTTTAACACGTGTGTGTCAAGACTGTCATTACACAACACGTGTAGTGTTTTTTGTGAATAAAACCGGTTTTTATTTATGGGTTATTCAACCAGAAACAAATGCAGTACATACATTTTCAAGACTTTCTTCCCTTCAACAAAATAGTTTTCCCATCACAACACCTAATACCCTTTTCAAGTTTTGCTGTTGGGAGTAATCAACTAGTTAAAACTGTCAAATTTAACAATTTTAGCATTATAAAGCATTCTCATTTGTGTATAATTCAGTCTAACATTTTCCTGGTTTGAGTTTATAACCATTTGTTACACAGGAAGTTGGTTGTATATAGATAAATTTGATACAATGAGGACATTCGAATTATTTTGACGGGCAGGAAAAAGTTGAAACAAGTCGAACAAACAAGATAAGAAACCTACTGGATTCTTTTAATAAAAAAGGCCGTACCCTTTTTCTATCTTTTTTTCGAAAGTTATGTTAGAGGTAGAAAGTTAATTGTAGTTGGTGCTTTGTTACATACTGAAACTTCTAATTAAATAGTCAGTTTGAAAAAGGGAATATGTCTAAAAACCAATTTTTGAGAAAACCGGGGGAGGGAAGGGAACTGTATTTTCAATGTAGGGAATGGAATGTAGGAATATGTAGGGAATGGAATTTTCATTTTATAACCACTCTACATTTTTACTGAAATTAAAAACCCTATTTATGATAAAGAACAATCATCGAAAAATATAAGCATACCTATGCAAAAATATTGTAACGTTGAAAAAAGTTGATTAACTTATTCCTTTTTTCAAATTTCAGCTGAAAAAAATCTTAAAAAATAAATTATATTTTTGCTTAGTTCACAGCACAACAGGGCCGGCCCTAGACATTTTGGCGCTCCGGGCAAAACCTTAATTTTGCGCCCCCCCCCCCCCTCTCCGTTTTTTTGACCTTCCTACCCTCTTGAGAACAAAGTCACATATTCCCCCTTGTGGGGTCTAATAGATCCCATGCGTAAAACGTGCCAATGGCTCTATTTTTTAGGGTAAAAATATCTTAAAATGCAAGGAACTATCATTAATACCTCATAAAAGATTTTTTCAGAACAATTTGTCTAATTTTTGCTCTATTTATATCGTTTTTTGTCCTTTTAAGGCGTTATTTGGTTTCTTTTCATACACGTTTCTTTTCAACTCTAGAATAATTAAATTAGAGAAATTAACTATAATTCAGTTGGTTTATTTGAAATGTTTTATTATTACACTTCTTGAAATGTATTATCTGATATACCCGAACTTGCACGGGAAGCATTTATTAGTTAATTTTTAAAGATTTATGGAGTTGCGTATAATTTTCTTGCATTAGCAGCTACCTATCATCCTACATTAATTTATTTAGTATTTTAAAACATATTAAATGTGGATTTACCTTTTTATAATTCAGAAAATGAAACAAAAATGATCGGTTCAGAAATATTAGTGAAGTAAGTTTCTCGCTTGTGAAACTTAGTTTTCAAAGCAAATTTAGCTTTTTCTTTTAAAAATTCTTCGAAATCGCATTCTGAATTTTTGTAAATACTCTTGAATCATAGGAAACATTCTAATTTTTCCAAGAAAACTGAATATTTTTTTACAAAGCACTATATTTATACATTTTTTTAAATAATTTAGTCCACAGGAAATCGCAGTGCCAGCTGTCTGAGGATTTTTTTTTTTTGCTTCCACTATCAATTCCTCAAAAGAATTATATAAACAGCTTACATTTCTCAGAATATGAAACAAAATGTCAATATATAAGGAGCGATTCAAAGCGTTTTAAGCAAATCTTCTTTTTAATAAAAAAAATGAAAATACTGGCATAAAACCTTCTGAGAATTCCATAAACATCTTAAAATAAAGTAAAAACTCTAATTTACATATAATAAAAGAAACATATAAAATATTGTGTTTTATTTCTTATTTATTTAATCTTTCTTATTTATCATTATCAATCATCAGATAACAAGACAAGCAATTTAGCACTTAAGGCAAAATAACAAAAATTAAAATGTAGTAATGCTAACTGAACTAATATCCCATATTATAAATATATTCTTCTAACTAACCGAAGTAATTAAAATGCCTTTTTTCTAACTTTTCTTTTGGCAAACTCATGAACCAGTGATTTCAAGTCAAATAATTGATAATTACAAAGTTGAAACAATATTAATGAGATTTTTTTCGCTTGATGTATGTACGATAAAGAGAAAACATAAAATAGAGAACTAAAGCAGGCATGGATTAAGAAACTTTTCAAAGGGGGCGGTCCGATTCTTTTAGGGTAATTTTAATTTTATGATTATTCTGCATATTGAAAGTTATATTGAAAGTTAATTTAAGGATTAAATTGTTAAAACATTAAATAACTACTCAAACCCTTTTAAGCATTCGTATCTCCTGTTGACTTTATAAGAGCATTATGTTTTAAAATTCTTCCACATACATAATAATAATTTATTTACAACAAAAAACTTTCCTGTAATGCAATTATTTTCAGTAATTCTTTGTTTGATATTAAAAATCTCAAGTTCAAACCATAAATTTCTATTTGCTTTCTTGCAAACAACAAGAAATTACTCCAATATTTTTATATTGGACATAATATTTGAACTACAAAAAGTGAACACTTTCTCCAAAAACAAGCATTTTTAAAGCCAAGGATATTGATACGCGATCGCGAACCGTCCGTCAAGTTGTTTTTTTGCCCGCGTCCACGCCGTCAAAATGCCAACTTTACAGGCAAACGTCCGAAAGCATGTATGAAAATTCGGGATTTTTCATAGAAATTCCGGACCGTTATAAGATTTCCGGACTTAAACATAATCAGTTGACACCCTGAAATCTTTTTAAAGCCTTTTAGAAATTAAAATTCTAGGATATTCCAGGCTTTTAGTACAAAAGTTCGCGCTTTTGTAAGGACATTCCAGGCTTTGAAAATCATGTACATGAAATTCTGACTTTCGAGGATTTCCAAGGCCCCGTGCGCACCCTGCCGAGGGTTCGCTGGGTTTCGTTATTTTCTTTGCTTAACATTTTGCTGCTTAAAATTATTTCCTAGCCAAAAATTTCAAGGATTTTCAATGATCTTAGGGTAAAATACGTTTTTTCAAGGATTTTCAAGGTCTTGAATTCAAAAATTTGAAAATTCCAAGGACTTTCAAGGCAGCGTACGAACCCTGGGAGAAAAGGATAGAGTGAAGGAGGAAAACTTTTTTTCTCCGTGGAAAAAAGATACTTTGAGGAAAATAGTTGAAAAAGCGGAACTTAATAGAAAAAGTCACAAAAAACGGAATTCCGCGAAAAATTAACATTGGGTTCGCTAAATTTCATCTACAATATTAGATTCATAAGTTATACTTGATTTTAAAAATTTGTGATTATTGATGACAAATCTAAAATTGGATGAATTGAATAAGTAGCAAAGCGCTTAAATATGTAAAAACATGTGAATAAACCGAAGTATGTAACATAAAGCTAGTATAAATCGATCAAAAATCCCTTGAAACGTGTAATATTCGAAACAGAACTCTTCAAAATAATAATTATAAAATAAATGTAATAACATGAAACTTCCACACCTAGTCATAATTTTAAGTACATGAAACAAACATTCTTTTAAAAGAGTTGAGTATAAACTTACATTTTTCTCCTTGCGTATAGAAAAATATATAGGCAAACGCTTGAAGTTCTCCAACAGCAATGACAATTTTCATTTGAGACCCAAAGCACTGAAATCGTCTCATTAGGCAGTGACCACTGGTGTTTGAGAAGCACCAATCATGCGAATATTTTCACTAGAAGCCTAGAAGAGGGGGCGATATCCCCAACCGAGAACTTCCTGCATTCCTTGCCACCTATCCCCTACCCCTCTCTCTCTCAGTGCAGATAAACAAACGACAGAACGACTGTCCGGTTATCTTGTTTGAATGACCTCTTCAAGGTGACAGCCAAGGTTAAAGAGGGCCTGTTTGCATTTATCGCTCAAAATTATGAACTTGCTCCGATCTTTTTTTGAAAATTTATTTTCATTTTCCATGATTTTGGCGCCCCTAGATCATTGCGCTCCGGGCGGCCGCCCGGAGCGCCCTGCCCTGGGGCCGGCCCTGAGCACAATTGTGCTTCCCACTTTTAAAAGTGGGAAACAGAAAGACTAAAAAATTGTATGAAATTGAATCATTCAGGCAGTTTAATGAATATCAATGGAGTACCAATGGAATCCAACATTCACGGGATAAAAAAAATTAAAAACATTTAAATTAAAAACAGATTTTGTTTTGGCTTGGTTTACAGAGCAAAAAAGTTATTTTCCCCCTCTTTCCACTCATGTGTAGAGAGAAGCTCAGGAATTTTCTTAAGCACGAATAATAAATTTGCTATGTTTTAGATTTATTCCCTTTTTTAATTTGACGATTCAATTACGGTCAGTTAAAACCTTAATTAAATGCTAATCCCTGAAATAAATTTGAATTCTATTATTGTTATAACTGCAAATCCTTGAATTTCGCAGTTAGAGAGTTACATAAAAATTTATATATGGATTTAAAAAAAAACCCAGTGTACCCGTTTTTCTTCATTAACCCTTTCCGTTCTAAGATTACCATTGAATCCTATGGAAAATTTGGAGCGGCTAGGACTGAAAAGGTTAAAAATGTTCTGATAATGCTCTGCCCACCCACCAAGAGCCTGAAGTGAACAACCAAAAATCTCAATCATCAAGTTCCCTACAAACGACTAAGTTTGTTGTTAAACATCGCATGTTGACTATCGAATCTGCTACAAAGTTGGTCGACATTAGTCATGACGTCACTTGCTTGTTTGGAAACGTTAATTCCATCCGTGATTGGTTCCGTACGGAATTACTTCCAATCACGGATGGAATCAACGTTTCCAAACAAGCAAGTGACGTCACACTAATATCGTCTATATAAAAACAACCTGGTTTCAGCTTGGCCTTGAGGAAAGCCTCTTCGGCCATCGGGTAGAACTCCAGCTGCGCGGTCACGAATTCGTCCACCGTCAGCGGCAGCTGCAGTTCCTTGATGATGATGGCGGCCGCTTCCTTGGGCGGCCGAGCCATGGTCTTGGCCCGCAGCTTCCAGGTCATCATCTTGCCGTACCGCTCCACGATCGACTGCAGGATGTGCGTGAACACATGCTCCGTTTCTGCGGGAACAGACAGATCGGTTAAGCTGCGTTTACACCATACGGTTAAATCAATGGTTTGGAATAACGTAACTTTTGTCTCTTTGATTCGTCCACATTGGTCCCAAATCGTCCCCTTTTATGGCGTATTTACTGCCACTTGACCAGTGGTTAACCAGCAGCTAAAGAAAGGAAATGACTTTTTCGCTGACTAATTGATGGAATCCTTCTTTAACCGATGGTTAACCGCTGGGTCAGGTAACAGTGAATAAGACCATTAAGCAGAGTTTTTACAGAGTAATGCCAGCAATTCTGCATTCATGCTCGATGATGCGTCGCATGGCAACATAAAGGCATCACCCGTATCCGGACGAAAGTAAGCAGCTCCGCCCCTGCAGTTGGTCTTATCAACGGATCCATCAGTATAAATTTTTGTAAAACCTCGGTATTTGTCATGTATTAATTCTATTGATGTAAATCTTAAAAGCAACGGAAGATCTTGTTTGGTCAGGGATCCAGGGATCTCCAAGAACGCCTGCACAGGAGTACGTTGCCAGGGTGGGTCATTAAACACTGATGGTATTATTTCCGGCCCCATTGAGTCCAAAACTCCCGTGGGAGTGTTTCTTTGGTTAAAAAAGGACTGACGGATATCTGTAACTCCATAAAGTTCGACAACCCCAAAGGCCTGTAGTTGAAAGTGCTTTATACCTATTCTGGTTTGGATGTATAAGTCAAGCGGCTCCACAGCCAGTTCAATCTCCATTGCCTGCACACTTGTGGTCCTTGGACAACCCAGGCAGATTCTAAGCGCAGCATTCTGAAGAGTCTGTAACTTTTTTAAGTGAGTCTCAGCCACACCTCCCCAAACTTCACACGAATACAAAAGCCTAGATCTCAGAAAGGACGTGTAAAATTGGCGCAGGATGAAAGTACCTGCACCCCATGCTCTGCTTAGATTTAAACCTTTAGGGAATTATTATTAGCCTTTAGGGAATTTAAACGATTTGTGCTCCTCTCAACAGTGAAGCCAATATGTTCACTCCAAAGTAGTTTGGGATCCAACTTGATTCCCAAGACCATCGGGTTTGCGTTATAAGGGAGGACCCAACTGCACAGTTTCACCAATGGTTTATAGTGTTTATGATTATACCTCCTGGAGAAAAAGCTAACTTCAGTCTTGGCCCTGGAAATGATCAATCCCCACCTTTCAGACCATTGATGGATTCTTTCCAGAGAAGAAAGGCATAAGAAGATGGATAAAAACACCTACTGTGAAAAAATTAGCTGCTAAATTTCATTAGGAAAGGAGTAAATTAACTTTGAAAATTGGGTTCTGAGATGCCAAACACATTCAGTTAACACCACTTGGCGACTTAGCGAATTTTCCATCAGATGGAATCAGGACGGCCGATACAGTGCACACACTGGTGGAACTGTCTAACATTTTGCGTTCTCTCTGCGTTTCTCGCCTAGTAGGGTTACATTTGGCGTTAAAATTGATAATTTTAAATAATTTTTTACAGCTTTTCTACTGTAATTTAGCAGCTAATTTTTTTAACGAAGGTGTTTTGAGTCATATACTAACCCCTGTAAAATTTTCGCCCAATTCTGTGAGTTCACCCCCAGAGAACGTTTCCTTGTTAGGCGAAAGTCCTTAACGGTAGCCAAGTTGGCGTTATTTTAGAGCCGATGTGTTGTTTAAACAAAACAAATCGCAAATAGTACTCATTGGAAGTAAAACAATGCCAAATTGGAAATCACCAGGAACTTTTGCCAAAGCCAACTCTTTCAAAAGATGAGACATCTGGTTTTCATAAGAGCTTCTACTGTGTTGGTAAATCAGCTTTCTAGATCGATTAGGGACATCTTGCCCATCTCATGGTTTCTACTGTGCCTCTCAGGGCCCCTTGTGATACCTTAATCAGCACAGAGGGCAATCCGACAGAAACAACGGACGAATTACAGAAGAGACATTGTGTTTGTGTTATTAACCGAATTGGTCTTGACGTACCGCAATATTTCCGAATAAGAAGTGTAAACTGTCCTTATTACAAATGGGATATAACAACGCTGGCTCCACTAAAATAAGTTATCAATGCAACTATGAACAAAGTGTACTTGTCGGTATCTTACCTGTCGGATAATATCGGATACCTGTCGGTATCTTACAACTTTAGTGATGACTGTGATGATCATACAAGTTTAATTACCTACAGAGAATTTTACATCGATAAAGTCACGAAGGACTTTTGCGAATAAAACAGTCTCTGATGTAATGTGTGATTCCTCCATAGACATCCTCGGTGAGGATCACTCATGATGAACATTGAAAGTGAAACAGTAAATGAACTTTAATAGTTGATCATTTGAAAAAAAAATGAAACTGGTTCCAAATTTATGGGGGGGGAGGAAATAACAAATCTTGTTCAAAAGGATTTATTCTTATACTTAAGAACTGTAGCATGCGACTTTTGCAATTATGTATTGTAAATGTGGTAGAGCTTGAGAAAGAAAATTATTGCAAATCATTCATTTTAAAAAGAAAAAAGGAAATCGGTCAAAATATCTTACGATCAAATAAACTTAATCTTCTCTCTGTGACTTTCACTACTTATAAAAGTAGTTGTGAATACTGAGTGGCACTTGAGACTGTGATATTATCGTATAAATTAAACGATATTTTGTCAGTCAAGGTTAGTTGGTGTTTTATGGCGCATGGTCTACACAGGACATCATGCACCAGAGGAGACGAATTAAAACAATTTTAGAAGGCGGAAAGCCTTTGTCAGATGTACTCTCTCTCTTTTGAAATACTTTGATAGTCATCATTTGTATGTATCGTAAACTAATCTGAGGGTATCTACTATCTACTACTAAAAATTACTATCTACTAAAATCCTCAAAGAATGATTTTAGTAGATAGTAATTTTAGGTCAAATTGAGACTATAGATAAAAGTCTTCCATACATGAAATCTTGTTTTTAAGTAATTTTATTTTATTAAACAAACGGCCATATTCACCACTAATCCGACCGGCGGTTAACTGGCAGACTAACTTCTGATTGGCAGTTTCAGAAGGAAAACTAGTTTTCCGCCAATCAGAGGTTTGACTCCCGGTTAACTGCAGGTCAGGTAGCGGTGAATATGGCCGTTAGTTTGAAGTATAAAGAGAAAGTTCACATGTGTATGAAAGGTTAAAATTCAAACTCTCGATAGATGCGTGTTAAAGTTTAGGAAACCCGAAAATAGACTGAAAGGTAAGTGTGAGATATCTCCAATTAGATCCCAAGCCTTAACATCAGTCGTTCCTCCACCCAGCTCAAGTTTTAGCCCGCTTTCTTCACCCGAAGAAATCGTCTCCACATCATGGCTGTTCAAATAAGAATAGACTTCTCACCTAGCAGTGTTCCATCCAGGTCGAATATCACATGCGTTACAGGCTGCGGAACCGCCATCACTGAATGAAAGCTACGTCACCATCCGACTGCCGTTGCCAAAGAAAACGGCAGCTGTTTATCCTCATGGAAGGATACGTCACTGCTTCCACAACGATAAAAAGAAACGATGATGATTTTTAATGACGGTTCTGTTTCCGATTCCCAAACAACAGAAACTCGGATACGGGTTAATTTAATGTTGCACAACATCCAGGAGAATCGGATTGCACTGAGGTTTTTCATTGCCAATAACGAACGCCCGCAAAGATTGAGAAATCGTGAAATCGGTTTTCTTGGGTTGGGGAGTATTTGTAATAAAAATTTCAACTTTATTATCTTGAATTTTGAATTTCCGTGCATAAAAATGCAAATTGTTGGCGAATTTTCATATAACCATGATTTTTTTTCTATCGGGACAATTCGTTTTCGTATTCTTATTCTCTTTTAATTTTTTTATTTTATTGTGTTAGGAAATGTCGGAAAATGATTAGTTACTAAAAATGAAAATTCTTAGAAAAGACATAAAGAGCCCACCATTCCTATAAAATTATAAAAACAGCAAATGCGCTTGTCAATCAGGCAAGGGAAAAGAGAGATGGGAAACCCCAGATATTTTGCTTTTCAGGCCATAGAAGATTAAAACTATATCCAAACATCATCCCCCTCACCAGAATTGTTTTAAAAATACAAAGGCATATTTAAAATTTCATATAATTTTGGGAGGTATTTTCAAAACTATTTTAATGTTCCTAGAAGGAATGTTTAATCTAATTGCTCAGTAAAATTAAAGAACTACAGGTTCCAATTTTTCTATTTATTCTCAATTAAATTTACAACAATATGTTTCAAACTGATAAATATATTTACTAAGTATCTAATAGTACGTATAAGGGCGAGCGCGCACGGGCGACTTTTGTCACGGTGACAAAAAAGACAAAAACAACGTTGCTAAGGCTGTTGTTAGGGGCGGGAAATAGAAGCATTCGCACATGACATCACTGGAGGATAAAAACAACGTTGCTAAGGCCGTTGTTAGGTAAAGTCATGTGATTGAAAATGCTCTATTGTTTTCTAGCGATATTTTTGATACTAGTGATACTGGTCGCCGTGACTTTAGTCACTCGTGCGCGCTCAGCCTAAAATTTCAATAAAAAGGTTAAGACTTATGGTCTGACAAATTTTATATTCTATCAAAAATTCGCCAAAGAATTCGTTGCAACTGGAACGAGCACATGCACAAAGGAACATGCACAAAGATGATAGAAATTGAAATCCATACAAATTTACCTCAAAATTAAATTATAATTAAAAGATGTTTGAACTTAATTTCTACATTAAGAAAAAATGTACAC
Organism: Tetragnatha montana; assembly: GCA_963680715.1. Taxonomy (NCBI): domain Eukaryota; kingdom Metazoa; phylum Arthropoda; class Arachnida; order Araneae; family Tetragnathidae; genus Tetragnatha; species Tetragnatha montana. The sequence continues at coordinate 28,669,317 of OY796677.1, forward strand.
CAACTACACAAATTACATCTCTCTCAAGTTTATAAAAAACTTGCATGTTATAACAATTTTTATTCATTTCCAATAAACGAGTTATTTTAATACAATTATATTACTCCTTAAACAACTAAAAAGAGGCGGGGGGAAAGATGTCTATCCTTCTTTATGTAACTAAAATCTTCTTTGTTGGGTGAGGAGTTACATTTCAGCGATTCTTTAAAAGCTTTCTTACGTTATGATGAATTTTTTTTTTTTTTTTTTGAAGGTACGGTCATGATAAAATTCAACAAATACTCATTGATCTCCATGATAACCACTGTAAAAATCCTATATCCAGAGTGAAAAATCGATATTTGAAAACGTCATGGTCAAAACTTGAGAGTTAAATTGAACTTAATGACATATTTTGAGAAATAAAAACCGTGCGTTTGATGAAATGCAACCTTTCTCTCTATTCCTTTTAGAGATATTCTCTTCCATTACTAAGAAAATTAAAGGATTTTCGGTGAATGGATGGATGCTACAAGCTGATGATATTCTTGATGTAATCGGACAAAGGATGAAAAGACAAGGGAAAGTTACCACTGATAATCTAAAAAAAAAATCTTGAGGAAAGTATCCCGGAAATGTCTACAATAGCTGTTGAAAAGGACATTGTAAAAACAGCGGTCAGTGATATATTAATGGTATTTTTCCAATCGTAATGTAATTACGTAACGGAAAACCACAACATGACAAAGATAGATTGTTGTTTGTTAATACGGACTGAATACACATATGGGGAAAGCGGGGCTATTTGACACACCCCAATTCAATCCCATATTTTGAGTATAGAAAAAAATTACTTATTCGGACATTTTTTTTTTTCTAAAAATAACTCAATGTTACTCTAACTATACTAATGTTATTCAACTACTACTACTGTTACTAAACTACTAATGTTACTCAATGTTAGTAAAAACATATAAGTAAGGAAAATTAAAATATAATGATTTGTAAAAAATCAATTTTTTGAACGGATTTTACTGACCGATTTTTACATTGACCGGTATTTTCGCGACAACTATTTCTGTAAAGTTAACACTGAAAGAAATGCAAAGCTTTTTGAAGAGACTGATATTTGATTCTGTTGGAGTTTCGTTAGGTAATCTATTTAAAAAACGACGGTGAGATATCAGAAGTCCTTTTTATATATATTTCTGTATAGGGTTAGATAGAAGTGTTGCTTAGCGTAGACATGACCCCAGTATGGAAATTTCTTTAAAAATACGAGGCAATTTAACATAGACATCTGATTGACATTTAAAAGTGATATATTCGGAATAAATCGTAAAAATTTACTTTTTAAGTTATTAATGGTTTAATGTGTGTGTTATAATCTCCACCCCAAACTAAAATTCCGTATTCAACATATCAACATGTATAAAAAAATTCAACTGTGTTTATCATTGATCCAAAAATAATATAAAAGGGAAGTAATTAACTATTTTCCTCCTCAAATCTAGTTGTCATCAGGAAGAAAACAGACCTAATAAACAGGTCCTTTACTGGTGACCAACTGTTATCTTTCTTCAATGGGAAGAATGCCGGAAACATCTCTTACGCTTCTCAGGTGGTATCTAGACTTCCGAGGAACAAAGGGGAACATCAATCATATTTCTAATCAATCATCACCCGCCATAAAAAATATCCGTGGAGACCAGTATGTAGACATTCGTCAATAAGGGATAAGAAAGGCGTTATAAAAGGTTAACAAGTTATACCAGAACTCTCAGTATTTTACTTCCGGCCGTACACAATTTTGTACAATTAGGTTGCATCCATATAAAAATGTAGAACTTGAAAATATTCTTGTAAATGGATATTCATTTTTATATACGTTACTTAAAAGAATAACCGTTCTACAAAATGTATTTTTCAGAATCAAAGAATATAGATGAATTAAGCATAAAAGAGCAGTTTCAGTCTCTTATCTGAAAACTAAAAAATAATGTCCTCTTTTTTTCTAAAGTTTAATCAACTAAAATGCGTATATATTTTTTAGTTTGAATAATTTTTAAGAAGAATAAAACATGAGAGAACTCCTCTTTAACAACTATGAAATAAAAAAAAATAAAATTAGTCAGAAAAAAATTTTGACAGAAAAGTTAAACTTGGAAAAGAAGTTAATACTTAAATGATAGTCACAGAGATTTATCATAAAGCATTTTTTCAGTGTTTATGAATTACCATCTAACCAAAATTGAGATTAATAACATGTTTCCATATGAATAGTCACAATATTGTACAAAAGTTTTTATCATGGCGGTCGGACTATATTCCTATTAGTTTCAGTTACACTAGGGTAGCCTTTTTCTATATTTAATTTTTTTAAGCTTTAAATGTTTATACCAAAAGGTACCTTTATATGTAACTCAAAGTTTTCCCTCTTTTTCATCTTAAGAAAAAAAATCCCGTATTGGTATTATACATTTGTTTTTCAAATTTCATCACATAAACTGCCATACCCTTAATTGAAAAGGTCAACAATTCAAATTACTAGGAAAATCCTTTATTCTCGATGCATACAGTAGATATACTAATATAGTACTTAAAAATTTTTTTCGCTATCAGTTATCAAGGAAGTTTATGGAATCAATCAATATGATTAATCATGTCTGTTGATGACGAAGTAAAGTTTTCATAAGGGCAGTAATATAGGATAGTATTTTAAGTAAAATCACAAAAGAAAGAGGACCGATAGCACCAAATTGCGAGGTTTGTTTAAGGAGAGCTCTAAATTTTCAGTTCCGGCGCCAAGACGTGGTCTTTCACAAAAGAGGAAATAATTTTCCTTTTCAAAAATAAGTACGCAATTTATCGCGTCATCTGGCATAAGCATTATTATTGTTATCATTAGATTCATCATACCAGATGGCCGGATAGATTATACTAGACGTTTCCACATCTTCCAACAAAGGAGTTTTCTTAAGCACATAGGTCCAAAACTTGGCCAATACATTGGGGAATCCCCAGTTTCATTTTCAGCAAAATGGTAAAAATATGCAGAAGTGAAGCTTTTTTCGATGAGTTCCCATAATCTTAAACTAGACGCATTTTAAATATGTTTTTGTGCAAGTATCAAACAATAGATATCATCTGCTTATTTTATCTTGAAACTTTACGTACTTTCCAACTCGTATTAAAGTTAGAGGACATTAAATTTATCCAATAGCTGATCATAAGGAATATACGCGGAAATTTGAATTTTACATAATAGAAGGGGGATTTGTTGAATCTGGGTTTTTTCTATGAGTTATAACTTATAAACTAATGAACATATTTACAGAAAAGAAATTTAAGAATTATAACAACAGTTTATATGGCAACTTGATTTTCTTTGCGACTACTTTTCTTTATATATAATGTAAAGATGGGCGTTGCAAATGGTAAAAGAAATACGGTTGTTTTTTTTACAAAAACAGTGGTACCCTCATAAGAAAAGGACATTAATTAGGGATCGTCGTTCCTTAGGTTTATTAAAAAGATCAAACGGCGTTAAAAGTAATCTAGTTTTGACTCGCTGACATATTTATTAGAATTATAAACGAAGGAATTAAATGATTAATTCAACCTTTAATAATTGTTACTCTGAATTGATTGAAAATATTGTGAAATTAGTCTACTTTTAAAACCTTTTTCGGTGCAAACTAACCTTCTTTTGTATAGAAAACAAAACTATTCGGCGTTTACCTACTTTAGAAAAAAATCTCTGATAGTTCAACAGAATCTTGTTGTGTCGTATACAGGTATTCAATTCTAGAAATTCGAAATTTTACGTTTCCAGATTATGTTTAAGAGGTATTTTATAAATTTTTCATATCTGGCCGTATAAACGTTCTATGTTAATTAGTTTTGCAATACAAAAAATAGTTGCATAAAATAAAGGAACTATGAAAGTTGCCCATGAAATTCCGTGCTGGGAAACAAGTCTGAAGGTCACTACTTTTACTGTGAAGATTCTGTTGGATAGTTAAATGATAAAGTTCAATTTCATATAAAAGAGACAGAAAGATTTATTCATGAAATGTAATAACGGAAGAACTATTTTTAAAAATTTATTCCAGAAAAACATTTTAATAGAATTACATAAAATATAAAAATAGATAGAGGTACTATAAAGAGCTAAACAAAAACTCGAAATTTCAAATTTGCGCGAGTAATAAATATTTGCATACAATCACCCATTCTAGATTTTAAAAGTTTTATGCAATATACTTAAGACAATCGATTTCAAACTAAAAATATTTTTAAATAAAAATGAAAATGGTTACAAAATTAATTGGTCTACAAATTTTCCCTTTTGAAACTGCTGCATTCTCCCAAAAACGTGACAGTAGTTAATAGTTTGAAATTTTAAATGAACTAGGGAGCTATACCGCCCCCTTTTGACCATTTTGGCCCTTAGAGAGTTATGATGGTATATTTTGACCCGCATCACCATAAAATTGTGTTGTGCAAGCTTATCGCTACACTATAAATCATAACTTCCTTTATTATCCCTCTTTTTAGCAGAAATAAATATCAAGGCTACAAAATCAATTTTAAATGATAATACAGTGTAAGCTCTTATAAGTGATTTTAATCCGGGTCACAATTATGGTCTCTAGCAAACTTGAGCACTCGTTGAAAAATATCACTCGTTTGAAAATTGGTACTACTTGAATGTACTTTAGGGGGGAATAAATAGTGTTATGTATATCAAGATTGAGAACCACCGAAATTATTACTTTTACGAAAATTATTTCTCCTTATTCCAAGATGGTCTTATTTTCTTATCTATAAATGAGGGTCTAAGGCAGGTATGGGCAACCTTTTTGAATTTGCGGGCCAAACTCAAAGATTTTAATGACGTGGAGGGCCAGGGGTTCAGTTTTTAGTTGGGGACAAACCGCAATCAGACTTTAGTTTTGGGGTATTGACTCGACGTCACTTCTAAGGTACTAGTACATTTTACGTTAAGTTTTAGATCACTTAAAAGTAGTATTTGAACTATGTTGCACATAAAATGTCAAAATTTTACAATGTTAACTAGCTACAGGTAAAAATGGGGGTCCGTGGGTCACCCCCAGTAAAATTTGTCTATAAAAGTAGTGATTTAGCTCATTTTGAGACCCTTTGGGTTACATCTGAATAGAACGGCTCCTTATAAACCACATAATTTTCAAGGGAAAAAATTATAAATAGACTCAGAATTTTGAGGGGGCTGTGGGTCCAACCCCAGGAAAATTTTTAAAATGTTCCCCTTTAACTAGTGGGGGCTTTAACCACTTTGGGGAACACTCAAAGGGAACCGTTTCTTCTAAGCGGCAGAATTTTCAAAGAAAAAACACTTTATAACAGACTTCCAAATGGTGGAGGGGGGGTTTGGGGTTCTCCCCAAGAAAAATTTTGAAATTTGATCCTCAAAAGTAGTGTTTTAAGTCCTTTGGAGACTTTTTGAAGTCTTTTTTTACTTTTCTCCATGACAATCTTTAAAATGTTCCGCGGGCCGGACCAAATGACGTGGCGGGCCGGATCCGGCCCGCGGGCCGGAGGTTGCCCACCGTTGGTCTAAGGTCTAAAATAATATTTTTTTTTACCTCAGGTACTTGTATGTTTTTCTTAGACTTCCGGGTCGGTTTCTGTCATACGTTTTTCTCCACTTAAGAACTTACAATAATTCCTTCTCTATTTGAATCTATAAGAAAAAAAAACACCAGGAAATGAATTAAACTTTTCTGTCAGCATAAACATTTCATTCATTGAGCAACTGTGAGAATAACGACGACGGAGAAAAAATAAAGTGCCTAAATTATTCCAACGAAATTTCATTAACTCCTCCCAAATCCGAGAGAAAGGAATTAGAGTCGAAAAGTCCCTTTATTCTATTCAGAATCCGTCAAAAAAAACAAAAAACGAAAACACGAACGAAGACGTCAGTGGAGACAATCCTTTTGAAAGAGAAATAAACAAAACGAAGAAGAAACGATAAAGAAGTCAATTTTTCCAAGACGTCACATAGAGAAACAATGCACGCAGGTCCCTGCCTTTTCCTCCTTTCTTCCATCCTCATCCGATGGAACTGGACAGTTGACGGGGTTAAATGCCATCGGAGAAAAAAAATCGTAGGGGAACGTGTAACAGAGAAATTAAGAATGCTTTTTTCTCCCTTATTCTTATCCCTGATCGCTTTTATTATGGACTGTTTTTATCTTTTACCTATTATTCAATTTAAATTTAGATAATTTACCAAAGAATATTTAACAGGGTTTTATTCGTATACCATTTCAAAATTTATTGATAATCACTATTTTCAGCCCCTTATTTTTTTATTCATTTGCATCTTCTTTCCTTATTTGAATATATCTTAACATTCTAAGTTTATTTATACTTAGAAAACTAAGAAAATGAAGCTAACGTAATGCAATATGCATGAAAAATTATGAACCAAATATATAAGAATGCTGGGAGGCTAATATTTTATAGGTGCAAAAGCTCATTAGACCCTTTAAATTTCGAATTGAATCTACAAAAACGCAGAGGGCTAAATTCTTTGTGGGGGATAAAACTCTTGACTCCTTAAATAGTGAATCGAGTTTATAAAAATGTAGGAGGCTTAAAGCTCATTGGACCCTTTGAATTGTGAAAAAATCTACAGAAAACTAAAAAAAATGAAATTTAAAAAAGTTAAAAACTATTTTATAAATGTTTTTTTTCCCGAAAAATTTCAATTTTACTCAATGTAAACTTTAGTCCCATGGGGGCTATAGCCCCCCAACCCCCCATAGATCCACCACAGTGTGTATATAATCAGCTTTAGTTTTTCTAAAAGTTTCATTATACAAAAATGAAAGAAATTGGAGTTACAACTATAATAATGTTTTTTAGTCACACTTTTCAAAATTTTGCCAAAATATCTCTCTGTACTCTCTATGCTTTTTTACTACATTCAAAATTTATTTTTTAGCTAAGAAAACATGGTTTGCGTCTGTTGGGAAGTATGCTTGTCAATCCATTTGAGTAAAAGGGCTTAAAGTTTAAAGAGTTGGTTTGAGATAATTTTATTTTTCTTTATTGAGTTGAGAAACCCTAAAAACACGAGGCACGCGGGAAAGAGTTCTGAACGATCTCAAATTTTGCACACAGTCTTAGGATAGCAAGTGAAAAAAAAATAGGGAGTGCTCTGCTGAAAATAGTAGTGTGAATTTAATAAAAACGCCAAAATAAGGGCTTAAAATTTTTTTGTAAAAAACTCAAACTATTTGAGTTGAGAAGACATATAAAGGGTGCAATTTCTTTGCTGAATAAGAAAGAGCCTTTTAAAATATGCTCCACAAATATTCAAAATTTTTCTTCTTACCCCATATAAAATTATTTACAATCATCTATGATATAAAAAAATTATCTAAGGCTACAAGAATGCATTTTAATTCATTTACCATGGGTAGAGGACCGTTATTCATTAATTTATATTGAACCTTTATAAACCCTATAAAAATCGCATATGACCAATGCCCTTTATTATACATTTCAAAAGTATCATTGTAACTTACATAATAAAGTACAGTTGGGGAAATAAAAAACGACTCAGTTGAGTTTTCTGACGAACCACTTGGGTTAGGAAGACAAACAAGGTGTCATTTTTCATGTCATGAAGTATTCTTTAAACGAAAAAAAATTTCGAGTCCTTAGGGGGTCGTCTTCATATTAAACGAAACACTAACTTTTGTTTTTCCTATGGGGACCCCCAATTATTATGCGTTTTTCTGAAAGAGCATCTCCATAAACCCCCAAATACCAAGTTTCATCCATGTAAGTATCCAAATAGAAGCATAATAAATTTTTGAAATGTCAACCATTCAATGTGAAATTTGTCAAAATGTTTTCGGTGTAAAAGTATTAAACTTTGAATTTAGATCAAATTTGTGTCCCCAAACAAAATAATTATGCTTTTATAGCGATATATAATGGTTAATAGATAGATAATTAACATCTAATTTTGACCCAAAAATTAAATTTTAAAATCTCTTAATATTTTTATGGTAATCGATTCTGGTAGTAATTTTAAGTGGAAAACCAAAATTTCAGTCGATTTTATTTAATAGTTTTGGAAAAAACCGAATTAAACTAAATTCCCACTCTTTAAGGGACCATATACCGCTGCCAAATGTATACCGGCGAATGCTTTTTCTGGAAACAGTCGCCTTATTTTAATCACCATAACTTAAATTAAAACTTTAATTTTATATAAAATTTCAATAAATTACTTGTAAACTTTTCAATAAACATTAAAGTGGTGAGTAAAAGTCTTATTATCCCACCGTTTTTAAGAAATAGTGTTTATAGAAAATTAACCCTTTTCACTCTGGAGACGACCCCCAAAACGTAAAAGCTTTGTTTACCGCACGATTTGAATGAAACTTGGTATTTGGGGGTTTATGGGGATGCTCTTTCAGAAAAACGCATAATAATTGGGGGTCCTCATAGGAAAAACAAAAGTTAGTGTTTCGTTTAATATGAAGACGACCCCCTAAGGACTCGAAATTTATTTCATTTAAAGAATACTTCATGACATGAAAAATGACACCTTATTCGTCTTCCTAACCCAAGTGGTTCGTCAGATATCTCAACTGAGTCGTTTTTTATTTCCCCAACTGTACATATTACATATTGGAAAATTTGAACTTGAAAACTTTGAATTGAACTTTATTTTATCCTTATTTTTCCTTATCAATCCTTATTTATGTGACTTTTTACTAACGAAAGTATTAAACCTTTCATTTATTAAAACCGTTATTTTAATTTAATTAATTTTTATATTTAGATACCTCAGCATTACTTTTTTCTAGTTATAAATAGATTAAACCCCACAACTATATAAAACTTCCCATATCAGTTCATAATCCTTTAAAAACTTCAAAAAGAGGGGTTAAAACACGATAAGAGGATAATAATAACATAAAACACTACCCATTTCCTCACGGAATGAACGCCGCCAGTGGGAAATTCACCGGCTTTAGGGAAAAGGGATTGGTAAACGAAGTCCAAGGATAAACCAGTTTGAGGCTATATTCACAAACGCGATCCGAGCGCGAGGAGCATTCTCTCAGGTGTTTGAAGAGCGAGAGAACATGTCTCTGCTGCCGGTGTGGCACAAGGGGTTGACTCCGGAACTCAGGAAGGTGGCCGAGAGAGCCCTGGGGGAGACCTCGGATGTCAAGGCGAAGGCCCTCGTCAGTTTCAGGCGGCTTATCAATGGTGAGATTTATCGAATTTTGATTGGTTTTGAAGTGGATACCGATGACTTATGGGTGGGCCAATGTTTTTTGAAGTTACCATCGTTACCATCATGCCAAAAACGCCAACTTGCTTCTTTTTTTTTATCGTTTTCACTTTTCTTTCGTGCACTTTTGCAGTGTAATGCTGGGCCCTCCATGCCAGAGCCAACAATCGTCAATATAGTTGTTGTTGTTGAAAACTAAGCGGCCAGTTTCGAGTATCTGAAGGAACTTCTATTCTCGACAAACTTTAAATGAGTTTTTTATTCGAAAGTAGGAAAAAAGAAAGGACTTGGCGTTTTCGTTGAGGTGGTAACGATAGAAACTCTAGAAAAGTGTCGTAACAATTAACAAATGCAAGGTAAAGTTTTTAATTTATAAAAGCCCACCCAACGTTTTCAAGATATCCCATTATTTATAAGTTATAAGGTAAGGGAAGTTTTTCATGCCTATAGGGAGAGCATGCTTAGGGAGAGTATTAAATACACTATATTAATTAGGGAGAGTAAAGTGAGAAATATTAAATTATTATTTCTTTTTGTATTGTACTACTTGTAAATCTAAATAACATGTTCATTTCTCTTTTGTCCTGATTATTAAAACAATATTATGCCCTATCTTACACTCATTTGAATCATTTCTCAATTTATATCCTTTGTATTTATTTTTTATCAAAATCTGTACATAAATTCGATTTTTTGGGATTCTCACTTATTTGGAACGAGAGCTTCCCAATCCGTCTTTAATATTAGAAAGTTTTCCATAATTCGATAGTTATGGTTGATGTTTCACTTTTGCATAATTATTTTAAAAGAGAAAGTCTTACTTATTCTGATTGATATCTATGAATATTATTGTCCGTTTTCTTAAGAAACGTTTAAATGGATTTTAAACATTAAAAGTATCTTAAACTGATATAGCTACTTTGGTAGATAAGAGTGCAACTCTAAAACTTTTAATTTGAAGACAATCACATTTAAGGATTAAATTCTATAGGTAGTATATAAGGTTTTGATAATAAAACAGCTACATAAATGTTATATATTTTTCGGGTATGTGAATTAAATTTGTCTAGTTCTATTCGACTTAAATATTTATTCGCTTTTTGCTTTAATTGGATCGAAATCTAGATATTACTCCTTTTTTTTACTGTAGTAAAAAAAAATAACAATAATTCCATTTTAATAATATTTCTTTCATATAAAAATAGTTTTTTGGAATCCGGCTATATTAACTCAACTCATAAAAGAAGAAAAAACAAAAATAAAAGACATAAAAGAGAAAATATCTACTAAAATTTCTTCTTCAAAGAAAAAAAATCGTCGAAATTGATACTTTTTTATAATTAGTAGTACCATTAAGAACTGAGATTATTATGAATGCATTATAACTATTGAAGCGTTTCAAGAAATCCATTTATGACACATCACGGAAGTAATATAAAAGCTTATTATTTTCGCCAAATATAATATTTCTCTTTTATCAAACAATGCATAGTTTATTTAAGGAACAAAAAAAAAAAAAAACAAGAGGGATACTTGAAGGAATACATAGGTCGTTAGACCTTCAAACTCTAGTGTAACTAGCCTCACTGATTAAGAAAACAAAACAACTTAATTTGATAAATGCTTACTTTTAAATGAAATTTTTGTCATTCTTTCTTATTTAACTGATAAATCATATATAGTTACACAATCATTTCTCTTTATTTTATCAGGTGTGAAATCTCTGAAAAAAAAACAATAGATAAATCTTATTAAGGTAACAGAATCCATTTTTGGGATAAGAGAATATTAATTGTCATTATACGTTTTGCTATACTTTGAAGAAACTTTTGCTCCATAACCCATAGGTAAAAAATAAAATTTTTGCAATGTTTCACAGTTTAAGTAAATTACTCAATCAGTGATCATCAAGCAATCAACTATCTTACAATTTTGATCACACGAATGAATAATTTGATAACTATAAAAATATGTTAATTGAAAGAACTAAGCAAAGAAGTTTTCAATTCCAATAAAGAAATAAATCCTTTGAAAGGACCTTTTTCTGGATGCGTTTGAGACAGTTTATTAAAATTTAAAACAGAAAAAAAATGAGTGTTTAAAGAAAATCAAAATTAGTGCTATTATACTGTCGTTATCATTTATTTTTCATTATTTATTTATCATTTTTTTAATATTTGCAATTGTAATATTTTGTTCTTTGTTTGATAATATACATTTCTTGAAATTTATAACATTTTGACTAAAATAATCATTGGAAAACTTTTTTCTTTTGCTATGAAATGATAAAGTGTACCAAACATTTTTCCGATACTTTAATATCTCCATGAATTTTAAACAAAACCTACTCTAAGAGGCCATTGCAGAGGATTCGGGATATGTGAAGAGTTTAACACAAATCTGAATTATTGTTATAAGTGGGAGCATTCGAATTAATAGATGTTGTGCTATCCTTTCATTAAAGGGAAATGTTGCAAGGTTGCAAGTTATTAAAAACTCTAGAAGTAATTTTTCATCATTTACAATCAGAAAAAAGTAAAATTTATTAAATAGTATTTTATAGTAATAAATTTCATAATTTTTTTAAAAAACTTTGATAATTTCAAAAAATAGATGTTAGCCTTTTTTGCGGCATTGATTCGAATGAAAATTTTACTCTGTACTTACTACCCCATAAAGAAAAATTTAGGGGAGAAATTTAAGAAATTCCGAAAGAAAAATAAAGGTTAGGAATACGAAAAATGTAAGGGAATTTTCATACGTATGTAGAAACACATTTTGGTAAACTTGTGCAAACCTAGGCGATTTCTCTGGTGTTGTAATTGTTATTGCACTTATCGGATTGTTAACAACGAAAGCAATTTAATAACTGCCGTATTGATGCGTGATGAAATTGCGTCTCCTTCATTATTATTTTGACAAATTTTGAAGGATACGACGTAAGTCTAGATCGTATTAAATTTAACAGATATAAAAATTAAAAGTAAAGTCAATAATTAAAAAAAAGAAGGTTTTTATACTTTCGAGAGGATGTGTGATGAAATCCTTCCTTGAATACGCCTCTGGATATCAATAATGCTTTATTCAGGAATCACGTCTCTTTCCCGTGGTCAAGTCACAATTTCTAAACTCTTTACCACAAAATCCAACAACTAACATTTTAATTGGACTTTCAATTCATTAACAATAATTTTCATGAAATGCACTAGGGAGGAACTTTAGCAAAACCTCTCAATTTAACTGCGCAATTAAAAAAAAAAAGAAGAGTGAATAGTTTAGGAGTCGTATGAAAAAAGCTAGAGGGTCAGATTTTGCTTCCACTGGGTAATTTTATGCCTTTTAAAGCAAGAATGAAATAATGATAAAACAATGAACCAAACCAAGCAAGGGAAATATATTCGTCAATACTTAGAAGCAAGTAATAATTGATTTATTCCATAAAACATACAACTGTACTTTAAGTAAAAACGGATAAAGGAAAGGAACAAAAATTGTTTGTGTTTCGAAGTTACGTTCTTTGCATCAAGCATCTGCATAATCCCAAGTCGTACGACCCTGAATAAATACAACCTCATTGCGAGGTAGTAGGAAATATTTAAATTCATTGAAAAATAAAGAGGTAATTACAGCAATTCGTTTTTTGTTACTCTTCATTTAAAAAAAAAATCCTTTTTGTCCTTGCGTCAAGTTCTTTTGTCCTCTTGAGACCAACTGACCTCATCTTTCTTTCGATAGAGAAAGAGTTATGCAAACAACCATGGCTTTACTTTAGTAGGAATTCTTTAGTGGGGCTAATATTAATCTTTACGGAAGTGCGTTGTTAAAATTTATTGCAAGGCGAATAAGTCAAGGATACAGTTAGAAACTATGCTTAATCAATTGTTGACTTTTTTATTAAAATGTGGGTGTTTATTTATAGAATTAATTTAAGTATAGCAATTAATTCAAGTTTAATTTCCTTCAAATATTTAACACTTTTTATTGATGTGTTTTTTAATTGTTCCTTTTAAATAATACAGTAATTTTATACAAAGGCATTATGTAAAGTGGCAAACAATATCTGTTGCTGTATAAAAACTTCTCAATTTGAGGTACAGAAAATATCGCGAATTTTTCATGTATTCAATTATAAATTCTTTTTATACAGATGTTATAATAGCCAATGACATTTTTTGCAATAAATACTATTAAGGAAAAGAACCTATTTTAGGGTCTCTCCATCAAAGCTTAAAAACCGTATAGAATTTTTAAAATAATTAAAATCAATTGTTAGCAACATCATGAATCACAGAAAAAAGTTTCATAAAAATATTTTCAATATTTTAAAAGATATTAGCAAGTGAAAAATAGCACTTTTCAGGCCTCAAAACAGAAAAGGTTCGCGAATCTGCAAGTTTTTTAGTGTTACCATGTAGTTTTGAATATTTTTATTCAAATAAAGGCAATTTTTAATTAAAAATCAAAGAAACTTGCAAATTTGCTAACTTTTTCTTTTTTGAGCCCGGAAAAAGTGCTATTTTTACATGCTATTCGGATATTTAAAATATTTTCATAATTTTTTTTTCTCTGCGTTTGGACTTTTGATAATACCCTTTATATTAATTATAACACAATATGTTTTTAATGAATAAATCTGTGGCATATTTAGGAACTTATTTTGGAGGGCCTCATATCACTCTCATCTCTAAAAACCAAACGGAAGTGTTGAAGAGACACTCGCTAACTAATCTTCTTCTTTGTTTTGTTGCTATTCTGCCGGTTTTTTCGCTTGACTTGTTCCACAGGATGGGGAAAACGGAAATAATAGGTGGTCTTTTATAAAAAGAGAAGTAATTCTCTTATGCTAAAAAATCCTCTAAAATCTCCATTCCATTGGGTCAGACCTGTAAACCCCCTAGGAATGAGTCAAACCATGAGAAATTATGTAACTACAGGTAAAACTCCAATGTTTTTCCAGAGCAACAAGACATCTACTCTCGTCTGGACGAGGTATTCCTCCTGAGGTTCCTCCGTACAAAGAAATACAACCTCCAGAAGTCGCTGAAGCTTTTCATCAACTACTACCACTTCAGAACGAAGCAGCTGGGGGTGTTCACGGGCAAGAAGCCGAGTGACTTGAAGAAGGTGATCGACATGAACTGCATCTTGTACGCCCCCTACAGAGTCCCCAGTGGGTCCCACGTGGCTGTGTTCAAAGTTGGTGAGTGCGAAAAAAATTCATTTTTCACGTTGTTGTCATTGAAATTGTTTAAGGCCTTGACCATTTCATAGCTTAAGAGGTTCCAACTCCCGAGCTTGAATATTTTCCTGGGAATAACTTTTAGTAAATGCGTTAAAGGGATAGTTCTAAAATTCTCTTGTGAGACCAACCAGTATGAAAGTCTACAATTTTTTTTTTAACCTAGAAATTTAATATCTTTAAAGTTACAAAATTTAAATTATTAGTTTAAATTATTCTTGTGATTTTAATCCATATATAGTTGTGAAAATTTTATAACACAAATATTTTGACACCAAAGTTATGAAATTACATTTGAATTTATGTCTAAAATCCATTGTATTACCTCTGTGCCAACAATGTAAAGTAAACTGTAATCTTTTAAAGTTTCATTTCCCAATAAGTTATAGTTCCTGCATTCCATCACTTCACATGAACAATGTAATCAAATAGTATTGAATAATGTCCTTCTGCGAGGGTTTATTTAGTGATAAAAATTTTTATAGCAAAATATAATGTACCTAAATGACTTAGAATGCTTTTTCAGGTTAAAAAATTCTTTTTATGATGTGGAAATATTAAAATTAAAAAAGTTAGAGAAATATGTAACATTTTTGGTTCAGAATTAACTCATAAAATGTACCCTTCGAAACATTTTTCTAAAGTTGCAAATTATTATTATAAATTAAAGTTAATAATTCAACAATCCCTAAGAACTGTCACTAAAAGGTCACTCTTGCCGACTACCTTTCATTAACATACATCTACGGTCATCGAACTTGTGACTTAATACATGTAAGCCGGCCGTTTGTGACTAATTATGCTGAATAACCGCAAACGATCGTTATGGGAACTCGTGATATTCCCTTTCTATAAATGAAACAGGACTGATTGTTTGTAACTTATACATATACTGATAAATTGCTGAGAAATAATTTTCCATTTTATCTATCAATTTGGAATTATTGAGAAGTATACGAATATACATCTCTTAGCACACACACAAAAAAAAACTTATATCTGGGCTATGAATTTGAATATATTTCAGTATTGATAAAACTTTCCACATTTTCGTATTGTCCTGAACTGAACTTTAATTTGTATCTTTATTGCTTTTTTACTCCCTCCCTTCCTTCCCTGTGCTCTGTAAAATCAATTCCCAATAAAGAATGAACTCGCTTCTGTGAAGAAAGCCGAAGGACTTTTTGACCAAAGGACAAAGAATACTTTGAGGTTATTCTGACCTGTTTATAGCTATTCGCTTTGTGAACTTTTCCTCATATTAATGACTAAATGATATTCTCGAGACAGAAATCAGACAAGCAAGCTAGTTTCATACATAAATTCACCACAAAGATGATCCTTCTGATGAAATAATTTCATAATTGAAATTTTAGTATTTTTATTTGAAGGGGTTAAGGTATAATTTGTTTATTTGGAGGATGTATATTTTGATTACATAATTATCATTTCCCTCTCTCTACTATTTCTAATTAGAGTGTATTGTGTATTGTATGTATTTTGTACTATAAGTGAAATTATCGAATTTATCTATGAAAATACAAAAATGACCTCCTGAGACAGAACACGACAGAATAAACTTTGATTTATCTACGTAATGGAATCAATGGTTTCTTTAATTAGCCTTTTACAAAATCGATTCTTAAAAAGAATGACGTGAAAACACAAAAAAAATTTTCGAAGGAAGTTTTCCAATTTTGACCTCCGCCATGTTTTTATCTCGTAGATCTTTCTAAAGGAAACTACGAGTTTGTTAAATGAAGTTTTCATAGCATGTCCATCATTAGTTAACAGGAAAAATTGTCGTTCGGGTCGGACATACGTGAATATGAATAAACATAAACTGTTTCCTTGCTGTCTTTTGTGAAAAAAATGATCTTACAAAGTTTATAAGCGTATCTACGCAAAGCAATAAATTATTGCGATGAAAGGAATTTTATTGATCTTATCTTTTATTTTAAGCTTTTTGTCCCAATATCAATGAAGACATCAGAGACCCGTTTATCTAATAGTCTCTTGAGCGATAAATAGTGTTTCATTCGACTGAGGAAATTTCTTAAAAATTCTGTCATGAAAAGACATGAGTCATTCGGTGTTTTTTCTCTACACGGAGGGCTAAAGTTCTCAATTTGGAGGGTTTTTTTAAACTAAATTCCAGATTAACTGATTTGCAAGTTTTTTAAGGGGATTCAAAAAACATTCTCGTTCTTATAATTCATTGTTTTAAAAGAATAACCATAACATACGTAATTGATGATCAGTATAGTATTTTTTGTCAAACTGCTAACTTTTGGAACATTGCTCTTACTGCAAATCCTTAAAAATTATCCCCGTGGATGCAATGATATCGGAAACTAATTTGTGAAAAAAGAAGAGTGCAGTGTTTCTATATTCATGATTTGATTGATGAAATTTTTAAAGAAAGTTTTAAGCACTTAATTTTTGTAAAAGTAATTTCCCGTATAGCTGAGCTTTTGAAAATATCGTAAGATATGGTAGGCACTACATTAAAGGCACTTATAAGTACCAAGCAGAAATAAAAATTTAAACTAAAATGGGCAACGAAATTTTTAAAAATGTTATGGAACAGAGGAAGAGGAGTCTAGAAGCATAGTAATTAATCTCTCACATTTGAAGGCTAAGCTACCTACATCATTTTAGTGGAAAATTCGGGCAAATAAAGGTATTTCATGACAAAAAAATTATTATTTAGGGCTTATAATAAGATATATTGAGATTTTCAAAAACTAAATAAGGGGATTCAAGTATTAAAAAAATGTCCCATCTACATCATAAATGAAGTTGATTATGAGGAAAATTGAAGGAGAGAAATTCACAGTACAGAGAGAAAATTTGCCCAGCTTTGAGAGAGTATCTCTAAATCTCCGTACTGCTTCATTTTTCAATATTTTACTGCATTATCGATAAAGGTTTTTCAAACTTCTCCCTAACTACAGTAAGAAACCCTATAGTTTTGTATTTCATTTTATTACGTTTAATGAAATTGTTTTAATTAAGAGCTAAGGAGGCATGCATCGAAATTTACAACTCCTTATTTACTCCTTATTTTGATCTCATCGATACGTGCTTAATGCATTTTTCCCCCTCCAGGTAAATTTGACGTGAGCCAAGGCACCGCTCAGGACCTTTTCTCGGCGGGCATCATGGCGGGAGAGTTGATTCTGGACTGCGAGGCCACTCAGGTGTGCGGAGGGATGCTGGTTATAGACATGGCCGGCATGACGGTGCACCACTACAGACAGTTCGTGTCCACGCAGTTTGCGTCCCTCTGCATAAGCCTACTTCAGGTAACGACTACTAGGTATACTGTTAACTCTGTCTGACAAGAGCTAAAAACAGGCAAAATGGATCAATAGATCTCTCTCTCCAGTTTTAAGTTTGGTCTAAAGAGGTTTTGACGGTTGAATGCTTCAGGAATACTCACAGGTGAAATATCAAGTCATTCTGACCAGTTGATCTCTTTTTACAGACATTTAAAATTGAAAGTTCAAATACATAATCACCCTGTATGTATATTAGCTACGTATACAATTAAACTGAAATCACTGTATATAATTCTTTAGTAACCCTACCATTATTCTAGCCTTTCAACATCAAAAAAGTTTTTTTTATTTGCAAATCTAATAAATGTAACTTTGGCATTAAGTAAGGTTTTTAAAATGTAATGTAATGATTGGATGTTTAACTCTATAGCAGTGCAAATTTCATATGTATTTTAAATTTATTTAGATTCCGAGGCATAAGTTATTTAAGTTATAATTTCCTTGCTTGAATTTTTGCTTGATAACTTGTTTTAATTATACATTAATTTGTTTTTCAGGATACGCTGCCTGAACGAGTAAAAAGTATCCACATAGTAAACGAGTCTTTTGCAATTCACACCGTAGTTAAGTTACTGAAACCACTCCTAAAGAAGAAACTACGAGAACGAGTAAGTGTACCAGTTCGAGTTTAGAAGTTTATTTAACAAAGTAATCAAATTTATAAAAGTTAATTTTTTTTTTTGAGAAATGTCATATAACTTAAGACGCTTGAACTGCATATACGTATTTGGATTTAAAACATGATCTGTTAACCAATTTGATAACTTTTCATTACTGAAAAAAGCGTAACTAAAAATTTTTTTGCCTATTTAAAAAAATGTTTTGGTAGTTAATTTATAATTTTAATCCTTTTTCAATTTTAAAAAATTGCAGTTTTTATTGAAATTTAATCACCCCAGATATTCAAGATAAATAAGGGTTTATCGTATGAGAATGGTAGTACTATTATGAATAAATGTCTGAGGTCAGGGTCAGATATAATTGATGTCTCCGTTTTAAAATGGTTATAGTGATGGCGAATTTGTCATCTTCATTATTGTCATAATTGTCGAGTAGGATTGAATTAAAATTACTTCATTAATAACTTGTGTTTTTTTTAATTCTTACACTAAATTCCCTTAAAAAAATCAATTTTCAATCAGTTTTACTCTCAGTATTTTGACGGTTCACTTTTACTTCTAGCTTCACTTCTACGGACACGATTTGAAACGACTTCACGAAGACGTTCCTAAAAGTCACCTCCCGGAGTGTCTCGGCGGTACCCTGGGACCGAATGATTATAAGAACTTTGCATCATATTTTTTCAGCCAAGAATCTTTCATAGAGAGGATCAACAAATACGGGGTGCTCTCCACAGACTAAACGAAATCCTTTCCAATCCCGGTTTTCAGAAATGAGGATAGACGAAATCGATACTTGTAATTAATCATGCTTTGGAATTGAAAATATTTCATTCCTATACCAACATTGTGCCTAGATAATACCCACCGATTTGGTACTTTTAGTATCAAAACCTAAACCCGTTGGTTTATATCATCGGTATCCAGCATATTTGCGGAAATTCAGTTTGATCAATTTGTCGAATTGCAATGAGACAAAACGATGCCTCTCCATGTGATTCTCCCACTGGTCCTGCTGGATTGTCCGGATAAGTTGGAAACTGCTGTTTTTAGGTGGCACAACGTTGTGTTGGCAGAAGCTAACCTTTTTGAAAATGAACTGAAATTCCGAGTGCAAATGTTTTTCTTCATATCAGAGACGTTGATTCTTGCCAAGATTATTTATGAATGCAAGTCATTCACCATAGATCACTTATGGCCTTATTCACTGCTACCTGACCAGCGGTTAATATCGGTTAAAGAAGGATGCCACCAATCATGGTGAGCAAAAAGCTTATTTTCTTTCTTTAGCTGCTGATTAACCACTGGTCAAGTGGCAGTGAATAAAGCCGTTACAGCGGCATCATAAAGACTGACGCAGGGTTTCACAAACTTTTCATATAACATCCACCCCCTGCACGTATTTTTTTTGTGCCATAGACGCCCAACACTCTTATCAATTACCCATTCTAAAAGAAATTATCCTGTAGGATAGGCCTGCACAACATGCGGCCCTACAAGTCTTGAATGATTTGAAACTTTAAATGATTCAGGAAATTTCAATTAAAAAAATCAATTAATCGTAAAGATTTTCAAAAGAATTCGTCGGTGTAAAACGTTAAACTGTTTGTTTGTAGTTAAACTGTTAAACTGTTTGTTGTAGCAATAGTAGGGCTGAATCTAGTAGAATAGTAGCTGAATAGTAGGCTTATCTGCAAGGGGATAAAATAAAAGAGGGTGATAGTATAAGAGATCTAGGGGTGATAGTAAATGAAGACTTTAAAATGAAACATCAGTGTTCAGCTGCAAGTAAAAAAGCTAATAGGATGTTGGGATACATTAAAAAAACTGTTTCTTCAAGGTCCGGAAACATTATTTTGCCATTATATAGAGGCTTGGTAAGGCCTCATCTCGAATATGCTGTTCAGTTCTGGTCTCCATACTTAAAAAAAGATATAGATTTAGTTGAAAGGGTTCAGCATAGGGCAACTAAATTGGTCAAGGGTATATCTAGTTTTAGTTACGAGGAAAGACTTAAGAAGTTAAATATGTTCACTTTAGAGAAAAGAAGGGCTAGAGGGGATTTGATTCAACTTTTTAAAATGTTAAAACAAGGGGACACAGAGGGACTAGATTTCTGTACGGGTAATAGAACGAGGGGTCACAGTTTAAAATTGAATAAGGCAAGTTTTAAACGGGATTTTAGGAAGCATTATTTTTTTAATAGAGTAGTGGATAAATGGAATGCATTACCTGAATCGATAGTTAACTCAAGTGGGGTGGACGAGTTTAAAAGAAAAGTAGACGAATACTGGAAATCGGGGGGAGGTTGAATTGAATAGACTGGATCAACCTTGCTGGGCTTTTAGCCTGTAGTTGATCGACTATATTTGTATTTGTATTTGTATTTGTTTTACTTATAAAAATGAAGAGACAACTTTCAGAAGTTAAATAAAAACCTATATAATCGTCAAAAATATAGAAATATCTTTAAATATTGATGTCAAAGCTTGAAATATGTTTCGAAAACACTTTATCCCTTTTAATCAATAACATAAACTTTAAATTCTCTCAATGTCGTAAACAATCAATAGGAAATTAAAATTTATTTTTGGTCCGCAAATATCGTCTCAGAGTGATTTTTTTGGGGTTAAGACGGTAAATTTTGGCCCGCAACGTAAGTTGTAGGCCTTAAAGTTGTGCAGCTAGGCCTGCTGTAGGGTTACAAATTTTCAACTTATCAATTGAATCCCTAAATTTGGGAGTTAAATAGTCCTCTTTCAAGACAAAATACCTATCTTTTAAAATTAGTTGGTCACCATTACTTTAGGGCTTGAGAGTGTTTGTGCCTAGAAATCCAATAGAACTCAAAACCTTCATCAACCTTTTGAGCTTCATTGACCCCTTTAAAGGACTCCATCGTCCCCTGGGGGGTCGATATCAACCACTTTGGGAATCCTTGGTCTAACATTATGTAGAAATGTCATTGTAAATGTAATTGTTGCCACATTGTATGTCAAATGTATGGTTTAAGTATTTCAAGTTTTTCTTTTTTGCGCATTGTCTTTTGGGTTAACCTAAAGTTGCTTTTCAGTTTAATTCAATTCTAACATCTGATTTTGGGTGTTGGTAAACTGGTTGTGGGTTGTCTTCGGTGAGGGTTTATGTTATGGGATATTTGACACAAATTATTGAATATATATTTTACGTAACCTGATGGGTTTTTACATTTATAAAAGTCATAAATTTTCGGGAAAGGTCTTTCATCCCATTCCTATGAATTTGCTTTAAATTCAGTTCCAAAATCTAAAAAGAGGCATTATTAAGCGAAATAATTCTTAATGCCCATTTTGGGCAACATTGTGTGTGATTTAAAATATTAATGGTAGTTTGGGGAATAATTGACACGTTGGACTGGATAATTTCTATACTTCTATTTAATTTGCAATTTATTCTAAGCGTAGAGATTCCTAACGTTAAATATCTTAGTTGTGGTGCTGGTTACCTCTATTTAAGAAAGCAAACAGAACTTTATTCAGAGATTGCTTAAGAACCTTCATAATGGTGTTTTTAGGCATTTCTTATCTGATTTTTCTTTTTATTAAACTGTGTTTTACAATTGTAGAAAAATTCACTTGCTATTTTAGGGGTGTCCCTAATTTCTTTTCATGGTAAAATTGTAATCTTTATACTATACAATGTCATAGCATTGTTTATTAGTTTTGAAACTAAAATGTAGTTTTCAAACAAATTAAACTATGGAAATTAAACAAATTAAACAAACAAATTAAAACATGGAAATGACTTAAAAATGTGTTCATCAATTTTAAATAAAATCAATTTTTCGATTATCTGAGCAGGTCTTAGAAAACTGTTATTTTGTCTAGAATTTTACAATATGTACTCGTATTTTGTTTGATAATAAACATTTTTAAGTGTTTTAGTTATAATTTTTATTAAAACAATCCAATTTATAACACTTTTTTCTCATGTAAATGCTTACAAAAACTTTTTTCGAACTTTAAAGTCATATCAAATTGTTTACGCTTATAGTAGGGGAGCCCATGATGCTAAATGTGGATTTACTCGAGCGCGTCAGATAATCATAGGGGAGATACCTTGCATGCTTTTGAGTAACTCCACCAAATATAAGCTCTCCATGTTGGTGGGTTTGTTTAGAACCACAGAGTATAGAGCTTAACAGAGTGTCCAAAAGGCAGTTTTCCTCTTTTAGTTCCGTTGCCACTTCAGGCTGAAACTCCACCAGCCAATCACCTCTGCCAATCAGGAGAAGGCGAAACCTTGAAATTGATTCCTCATTGGATATGTAACTTATATAGGGCGTTGCATTTTAATTACGACAGAGCTGCTTTCTTTTCCCCAGATTGTAGACTTTTTCCCTAAAGTAGTGAAATTATCCCTGGCTAGAATTAAAATATCCCTTTCTTTTTAAACTTTGATTGTTTTTTTTTGTTTTAATTGTTAATCTGGCATCTCCGATAATTTCACATCAGAGTGGATGAAATGGCAAAATTTCTACAGGAAAGAATACAAATAATCGGCAAGTTTCGTAATTTATTTAAGTATCTTTTCAACTCTTAATGTTAAGTTTTTAAATGAATGAACTCAGAAAACTTTTTAATGAACTTTCTTAAAAACTACAATAATATGATCATCTTTGGATTTTACATTCTCGTTTCCATGGAGACTGTTTTAACAACAATGCTATTCCATGAATCTTTTCATTTAAAAATTAAACTCTCAAATAAAATATTTTAAAGTAGTTATTTATTATTTTTTTAGATCATTAATATTATTTTTAAATAGACTTAAACATCTAGTTTTTCTTTTAAAACTTGTTATTTTGCATTATGTTTATTTTTGAAACAATGGGGTAAGCAGATTTTGTTTATCATTTATCGTTATCGTGGTATCATTTTTAAAAATCTCCAAAATTATGTTATTTTTTGTAGTTAAAAGCTCTTGATTTGTCATCACTTCATTAATTTCATTGTTGAATTTATGTTAAACATGAATTTAATTTTGTGCCATGTTATAAATTAACTAATGTAAACAATCAGTTAATCCTAATTTATATAAAGATAGTATGAGTGCAAAGTATTGTAATACAGTGTAACTTGGATAATTCAAAACTCTAGATACCTACAAAAAGTACTAATGATCCAAAAACTCTAATAAAAATACTAAACTGATTTAAAATAGAGTTCAAGGGATCAATAAAAATGCATGAATTAGAGATATTTGAGTTCCTTAAGTTGCACTGTAAATAACACAAATAATTGTGAAATGCAAAATTCGTAGTTTAAGTAAGTTTTGTAGAAAAACAAATTATATGATGTGTAAAAGTTCAAATTAATGTGTGAAAATAATTTCTTTAATAAAAATGATTACTTGCTCTAAATGTTTTTGTACTTTTTGTTTTCTTAAAATTTAGTATTTTCAAGCCTATTCAATTTTTAAATGTAGGCATAAAGTTTTAATATATGCATCAATAAATTAGCCATTTGGATGATAAAAAAAATCTCAGTCAGTGAACTAAAATGACATTAGAAACTTGTAATCTCTTTGGAAATGTTTTAGAAAACCGCTGTAGTGCTTTGAAAAACTGCGGTTCAAAAACTCAAAAGTCCAAGTATGAATCATAGCCAGAAGAGAGATCGACAAAACTATTTTAAATTTAGGGAAATTTAAGAAAGCTTTTTTTTCCTTTTCCCCCTCTTCCGATTTGAGTGAAAGGCGAGCGGGAGAGGGTGGGCGGCGACGATGGAGCTAAGGAGGCGGAGCTTATTCAGCCAGTTGAGGGGGTGACACTTTCTATGGGAAAAACCATGCTTTAAAAGTTACCATTAGCGTCTATGGAGATGAGACCTCTGTTAAGCTCTATACTCTGTGTTTAGAACAGCCCGTCAAAATTTGAAAGAAAACTAGTTACATTGACATACTCGAGCGCGTCAGATTGGCTACCAAGACAGTTTACAACTAGTTGAGCCTAGTATCCTGGCTACTAGTCTATAAACATTTTGTTTCGTACATTTTTCTCAAAAAGAGCGATAGCGTCTTACCGGTCTTGGCTTTACTTTGCAACTTTGTAACCCTCCCGCTCCCTTATCTACCGCTCAAATCGGCAGATTTTAGAAAATGTACACTTTTTAGCTGGTGACTAACCTACCTTATCTTTATCTGACGCGCTCGAGTATGTCCATGTAACTAATTTTTTTTTACAAATCTGACGAGCTGTTCTAAACTTACCCACCAACATAGAGAGCTTATATTTGGTGGAGTTACTCAAAAGCATGCAAGGTATCCCCCCTATGATTATCTGACGCGCTCGAGTTACTACCCAAAAACACTCTGGGCTCCCCTACTATTATTGAAATACTCTTCAATGGACCAGCGAGGTTTTATTCATTCTAAATTTTAAGAGAACACAAGCTTCATAAACGACCACCAAAAGCCAAATTATAACAACAAAATTGCTTATTTGGTGAAATTGGAATTTTAATTACAGTAGGGTGATGGATTTAAATTTGTTTGAGTAAAATAATTATGTGTAAGTATGTTAATACAATGACAAGACTTTAATATACATTAAATATAACGGTGAAGGGAGCGCTTTTAAGTAAACTGTAAGGTTAGCTACCTTGACAACAGAGAAAAAGTTGTTGCTCTCAATACGATACAAAATAAATCATACACCCTTATATGAAGTTATGGACCAAACCAGTAAAATTAATTCAATTAAGTCCTTTAATTATTTTTATAAATATGAGATTACTGATGAAGATTTAAACTGAAAAGTCCTGAACTAATTTGAAATTAAGGTTTGTCAAACAAACTTTCAGTGAAGGGCTGTAGTCAGAATTTTCCTTCGCGTAAGGTGGGTCCAATCTCAGTTTTTTTTATTTAGTAGTAAAAGAAAAACTTTAAGGCCAAATATCTCGAAACAAGCTCTAACCTTCATCCACTCACCCCAATTACTAAATTTGTATTTCTTATTGTTTGTGAAACATTGTGTTTTTAATTTATGTTAACAAACTTTTTCAAATAATGTTTAATTTATCTTTTGAGAAATAATAAGTCAGTAGTACACAACTTCTACTGGCCCTTTTCATTATATGCAAAATATCAGTCTACCAGAAAAGCATGGATTAGTCATGGTTGGTTTAAAAAGAAACTTTTATTGGTATTACAACCAGAGGCGTTGGAGGTGTGGGTCACCAACAGCCTTGCACCTTGATATTTGATTATGGCATGCGAAGCTTTAACAAATAAATTTTTAAATATTTGAAGAGACCAAAGCCAAGGTTGTTAAAGTTACTTTTAAAAAGTATTTGAGTACAAATACAAGTATTTCAGAAAAAGTAACTAAATATTAAATACAAATACCCCAAAAAAGTAATTAAATAGAGTACAAATAGAGTACATGAAAAGTATTTAAGACGACCTTCAGTTACTTTACCAGTAAAATTTTAATTTATAAAATTTAAATTAATAAAATTAATTTTTAAAATTTAAATTAATAAAATTAATTTTTAAAATTTAAATTAATAAAATTAATTTTTAAAATTTAAATTAATAAAATTAATTTTTAAAATTTAAATTAATAAAATTAATTTTTAAAATTTAAATTAATTTTTAAGATTTAAATTAAAAAATTATTTTAATTATTAAAATTTATTTTAAAATCAATTTCTAATTTTAATAAGAAAATAAAATTTGAATTAAAATTTATTTAAAATTATGATGCCTCGCCCCATGGGGGGCACCATTAGTTTAAAAGAGCTGAAAAGCCTCTCCCCAGAAGCACAAAAGTATTATATAAAATCAAATATGTAATTACAATCAAACAATAATTAAGGTTTTTGAGCTTTCAAAGTTAGCATACCCGCTTTGGGGTACTCTCCCCTATGGATTTAAATTCCTAAAGACACGACCAACAATCCCAAAAATGAATAAATAAATAATATAGTATTTTTCAGGTCATTAGTATATTTAGTCATAGTATAATCTTCCCGGGAAATCCCCGGAATTTCAGTCATTCCCGGGAATGGATTAATTTTTGAAAACTTCATAGAAATTATATTTAAACTTCAAAATAAAAGTCCAGGAGTTTAAATATATAAATTACAACACAATTTATTTACTACTATAAAAATGAATATTTAAGTTTTAACTGTTTTTTTTATTATTATGGAAGGATTTTATTTTAATTACCAAAATACAATCAATATGAAAAAAGTTAAAGGATGGTAATATTTTTTCGGGGGGGGGGCTTAGTTTTTCTTCATAAATACAGTTTTGGAGGTTCCTTAAAACTGTTTGCTTTCATGAAATTTAACTTATGGAATGAAAAAATAAAATACCCTTAGATTTGTATATAGTGTAATTCGGAATTTTTTTTTTATTTAGTTAATTTTTTTTTAATCAGAGTATCTTGTTAAAAAACTCTATACAAAAGGTTATACGAAAATTCCGGTTAGTAAAAACAAAATTATTACACGGGAACATAGAAAGAAAGTTGTAAACTTTCAAAATAATATTTTCATAGAATCTTGTAAGCATACTACATTAACATTAGTTTGAGAGTAGGACGTTTTATAAAAGGCCTTTTGAGCAAAAACTGGAGAATTTTCAAGTCCCATGTCATATACAAATATCAAAAAATAAAAATCAATTGTAATTATCTAGATAAAAATATAAAGAAAACATAAATCCTTAATCCCTTCACTCTACTTTAAAAAAAAAATATAAACACAACCTAGCTCTTTTTGGGACATTATACTTCTAAGCAGTTGATCTTCTTAAATAAATATACTTCTTCTATCCAGGAGGCAGGAAACTTGCAGCTTTTCGAGACCACAAACAAAAAGGGACTGAAGAAGGCTAAGATTTGATTGCCTTTGCCCTTGAAAATGTGCCCTCCCTCCCTTTGGTTCGTGGAAGGTGGGGTGGGAAAACAAGAAACTACGAACAATTAGTGGCCATAAAAGTATAAAACGGTGCCATATCGGCTATTCCATCTCCTGCACTGCAATTCGACCTGCAAGGCGGCCGGCCACCCAGAGAACACACAAGCGCCCGCTCCTTGTCAACACAGGGGGGCTATAAATTGTCGGGGGAGGATTGTCAGCGCTGTCGCCCGGGTGTCTGGTCGGGCAGTCGGCCACTGCCGAGAACGCTTTTTCCCCTCGGGCTATGCGGAAGCAGGAAGAAGTGTTTTGTTCCCCTCCAATGTTGGATTCCGTTTTTTAAATTCTGGGTTTAGAAAGTAACTAAAGTACAGCATAGGTATTTAAGTAACAAAGAGTTAGTTACTTTAAAATTTTTGTAGTTAAATACCAGTTTGATACTCAAAAAGTAACTAATGTAACTAAATACTTTTAAAGTATTTAAAAAGTATTTCCGTTACTAAGTATTTAAATACTTAACAACCTTGACCAAAGCTATGAACAATGAAGCAACGTCACTCACATGCTAACATCGGTCGCAAATTTCTGAGCGATCGCAGCGCCAAATTTCTTTGCAGCGGACGATATGGCATGTTAAACTGGATGACGCTGGGTCCGCGCATGCGTGTTTATATCTTCCTTAGCGTTGCTTACCATTGCTTACAATCCGTTTTATTTAGTCTTGTAGGAGAAATAAAATAAACTGGGTTTCCATTTTCCATTCTTAAATAAGGTTGTTGTTAATTATAAAATTAACTATTAAAACATAGAGTGGGGAAGCTGGTGTTATTATTTGTGTAAGAAAAAAAAGCATGTTTTGATTTGAAACCATTTTATTTTAATTTAATCACATGAAAAGAGCACATTAAATAATTAAAAACCAATATAATCCATCCTGACTACAATTTACAAACAGAGATTTTTTTTTAATTTATGAAAACTTAAATTTTATCTAAAATTTTACCATACATACCTTACTAAAATTGCAAAAAAAATGTTAAAGTTTTTAACTGTTTAAGAAACTTGTAGTAACTTTTTTTATTGATTTTGACAGAATATAAAAATTGTTATTTTTGTATAATGATATTTAACACTAAAAAAGTTTTAAAATAAGGATTATACACTTTTTAGTATCCAAAAGTTCCTAATAGAACATTTCAGGGGTGACGGAAATGTTTCAGGGCCAAAACTTCCCAAGAACACAATTTGTGTTCTCCAAAATTTCCCGCAAAATGAGATTTTATTAGAAAATATACCTATTTGATTCAAATATTGAAGTTCTTTATGATTCAATAATTTTCACAAAATTCATAAATTTGAATTTTAATGAACTTTATCTCTTTAAATCTTTTACATACCATTAGTGCCTCTTCTCTTGAATTATTTGTTGCAAACTATTTTTTCTCAAATTTAGCTACTTGAAAAACTTTCCTTTTTATGTTCTTATTTGATGTTCGTTAAGAACATCAATGTGATTAAACAAGAACACAATTTTTAGTGAAAATTATCCATTCTATCATGGATATGTCGTTTTCCTGTATATCAATCAAAAATAAAAGAAAAACCCTGGTCACTAGACAAAATATTTGTTGTCAACTAATGACAGTAAGATGCTTTGAGTTTTTTTTTTATCCAACTTGGACAAAAAATTTCCTACAGCTGCTTGAATTTCCCTTAAACCTCGTTTGGGCGTTCAGACATATTCTGCACCCCTAGGACATTTGAATGAAACTAAATTATAATGATTTATTAATTAATTAATAATGAAACTAAATTATGTAACAAAAAAAAAGAAATTTACCAGAACCTTGAATAAAAATTTAAATCTCAAAAATTAATTAGGGTATCCAATTTATGAACACTTGAATACAATAAAGAACTTTTTGTTATAATCCAAAAACATACAAGACCAAGTAAGTAAAAGTTTAAGTACAAATCTGATTGGATTTAGCTGAAATTAAGTAATTAAAATGCATAGTAGTACAAACATTACTGTAATTTCCTCAAAAAAATTTTATGATGGTAAAAATCTACAAGATTGACAATCAATGTTGCATATGCATGTTAGTCTTCAATATCAAAATATTCTATCTCTAACTTCTAAACTAAAATATTAAATTCTATAATCAAAACCTAAATCCTTATTAAGAAATTGATAAAAATGTAATTTATAAAAGAAAACTGGTAACTTATTTACAATATGTGGGAGAGAGTGGGGCAGATTTTACACAAATTTACATTTTTAATTTTCCAGTTTAAACTTACCAAAAGTGTAGCTTATAAAAATTTATAAGTATATTCTATGAACTAAATCTGGTAAATCTTAAAAAAAACTTTTCTAATTAAAAGAAGATTTTAAAAATAAAAAAGTAAGCACTACAACAATTTGTTTAAACACTTATATACTGTTTCCAACTCTTTTCTCAATGATAACATATAGTTTATAGTTAGTACCTTTTGACTTGAATATAATATGGATTGTCACTATTTGATGGTCACTTTCATACGAGGAATATTTTTTTTCATAAATTACTAAGTACAGTAACTGTTCTTCAAAACAATTTAGATGATTAATTCATTAATTTCCATTACTATCTATCAGAATGGTTGTTTTCTTTAAAAGATAACCTTCAGCTCAAATAGGAAAACATGTTCCACACTTTCTTCAATACATGCATGCCATCAATGAAGTTGCATCATTAAATTCACAAAGAACAGCATTTTATATGAAATAAAAAAACAATTATTAGCATATGATCACAAGATCGAAATAATAACAAGAAAAAATTATTTAACAGTAAATTGATTATTATTTAATGACATATTAAAATGTTTATATTCGCATTCAATGAATTTTTTATCTTGGTGTAAATTTCTAAATTTTATTAATCCCCTAAAATAAAAATATTCCTGCGGAAGAAAATTTGTTTAATAAAAAACGAGAGAATAATAATTCTTAAAGTATGGATTTCCTATGCAAGATAATAAGCGTAATACAAAAGAACATTGCTACATAAGAACAAGCAAAATACTTAAAAAAAAAATAAAATTATTTTATCCCTGTTCCAATCAAGAATTACAAGTAGTACTTGAGTATTAGAGTAATTTATAATCTGGGCAGAAATAATATTTTTTATGAATTAAAAACACATTCAATCTCCTATTTTCTTTAAACTAAATTAAACATCAAAAAACGTCATTTCAAAGCAAAGTAAACAATAACTAATAAATAGGATAGGTAATTTGAATTTGTTAAGCAAGATAGCTTTCTTTGTATCTAAAAAAGTTGAATACCTACCTTCTTAATTCCAATCTTGATTTCTTGAATTGGCCAGAATTCTGGATCTTAAAATAAGATCAATCCAAAACAAAATTCGCCACCGTCGCGTCAATTTGAGCAACATGGAGAAAAAACATGGCGGCCAATTTCGGGAGCTCTGAGATTTCTCTAATATGCCATAACAACCGCTAGAGTGCGCTGCCTGTAAGAAGCGACCGGTCGTCCCATTGGATTGTCTTCGCTTAATATATAGCGCTTTGGAAGAGACTCACTTCACAAGGCCTCTTAAAACCCTTTGTGTTTATCAAAAAATGCATTTTAAATTATAGAGTGGGAGGCATTAGTGACATAATAAGAAATTATTAGTTGACAGTTAGTATAGGCATTTTTATAAGGCTTGAGTGAATTTATATGATGAGTATGAAAAAAAAGGACTTTCAAAGAGTTTCAATGGCAAAGCGCAACACACATTATGACCAAACTCATTTCTCCAGCCATCGCATTACCCAGTGAACACCTGTGGACCGAAGCCAAGCCACGGAGGTTAAGTTAAGTACTGTTGCTGCACATTCGCATACACAACCCCAAAAGGTCACCCAAGGCGTTGCAAAGTAACTTTGCCTACGCTTTTAAGAGTACCGAAACCTCTGGTTGGGAAAGTTCCATACGGAGGCTGTCTATTTATCTTCTGTGTCCTCGGACTTGCAGGAGAACTCCATCCGATATTTTCTCTGTCTCTTCTACAACCTTCTAAGAAGCGCAGGGAACATTTTATCTGGGGGCTTCTGTTCTGTTCTTCTCCATACTTTGTAAGGCCCAAAGGAGAGCTTCATCCTTGGCTTCACTTTCTACTTTGCATTTTCTCTAAGGACCGCAAGGTTTAATCCAAGGACTTCTCTCCTCTCCAAGGATCCCAGGGAGGAGGGAATATATCCCGATATCCCTGAAGAGTAACTGGTGATAATATTTTTAACATCTAGCAAAATATTTTTTATTGAACTTGTTACGATTTGAAATGGAGTATGGAGGTGAAAAGGCAAACTTAATAAAGGATTTACACCTAACAAAAGTTTTATTGATAACGAAGCAGATTATGAGCACTGGGAGAAAGCAAGAGAGGGGAAAGGCGCGCGTGCCTCTGAACCGAAACCTAAACTATGACTGCGATTGGCCCAGAAAGCACGGCAGACTCGGAGCGTGGGTGATCTGGAAATATTTCAAGGTGACCCAAAGGGTGCTCGGCTCACTCCTAAATATCTCTGAGAGGCCTGCTACTAACTGGAAATATTGAGACAAGCATTTTTAAGTAGAATAATGACCTTTAATTTTTGTAAGTTCGGAATAATTGTAGAAAATAGTTTGCAAAAAGCTATGCTATGGACGAAAACAACTTGCCAATATACCTTTTCAGAGAACTTCTTCTTTATTCAAAGTAGCAGCATATAATACACCATAAGTCACAAAAACGCCAGAAGTAGTCAACAAGAGGTTTTTACTAACACGAAACATACCCCAACCGGTGAAGTGAAGATCGCTTTTGGAGCATTCTTTCAGCAGCATGACTGTCAGCCTGTCCAGCCTATCTTTTCTACGAAGGGTGGCGACCACGACATCGTCTATCCTCTTCTCTGTGTAGGGTGCGATGTCGGAGATCTGGGATCCGCTGATTGTGAGGATGAAGGCTTCCATGATCGTCCATGCGAATACAATCAAAATTTGATTGGACACACCTTCCGATGTGCCCATCCCAATTATGACCAACCCTATCACGATTAGGATGTTTCCGAAGGTCAGCCCGTAAGACAGAAAAGCAGTGAGGGAAAAGCTCCCCTCTATTTCTTCGTGAATCTTCTTCAAGGAGTTGAAAGCTTCCACGGCATCTGCCATCAGTTGTACAGTGTCCAGGTCCTGAGTTAGTAAAGTCCGATGCGTGTGTTGTACGGTCATTTTGTAAGCATTGACGAATCCTAGGTATATGGCACAAAGGAGGGTAATAAGCATTGAGGGTAAAGCAAAGAAGTGACAGTAGTAGAAGAAGTTCACTATCGTATTAACAGGAATCAATAGAACCATAGATGATGGCAGCTTTCCACTCATTGGAATTAAAGTCTTCAAACTGTTTTTTGTAGTCTCCAGATCCGTTATGATAGTAATGTTTGAATGTAAATCAAACAGGAATGGAAACAAAAAATTAGCTATGCAACAAACATAGACTCATAGGCGTAACTAGGCCTGGGCAGCCGGGGCAGTGCCCCGGGGCCCCAAAGGGTGAGGGGGCCCCCAAGAATCAACAGAACAAATTTCGTCAAAAATCCCTTCTAGTCGACTATTCTCTTTGGAGACGGACGGCTCCCAGGACTCTGCCCCCCCCCCCCCCAAGTGTACCATACCATATCTCACACGATGTAACCTGAGTGGCCTAGCTGAAAACACCGACTCGTGCGAAAACGACACTGGGGGGTGATAATGACCAAAACAAACATTCGGTGGAGAAACTTTTCCTTTGATATTTTTCCGGGAAAAAATAGGGGGTCCAACGGTGGCCCTAGTGGTGCACATGCGAAACAATCATTTTTGAACTTGTTGCGAAGGGGTTACGTAGTTGCTGTAAGCTAGTGAAAAAAAATGAAGCGCTCTTACACAAAAGTTGTGCAGAGAAAAGAAAAGAAAAAAAAATGAAAGGAAGTGGATCCCAGTCTATATCATCATGGTTACATCCTTTAACTTCAGAAAGTGAAGGTAAGGCCTAAGATCATATATATTATAAGGGGAAAAAAGGGTAATAAGAAACTTACTTTAATCACAGTAAAATCGGCTCTATAATAATTATTTCAGTTAAAATTTAGGTTCAAACAGTTTTTACCTCCTAAACATTTTTAAAATTGTATTTATAACTAAGCAAAAGAATTATAAAATTCCTTTACTTCAAAAAAAATCTGCACTCTGTTTTTAAGTTAAATTTTTTAATGAACTTCGTAAATTTACTTAAAATAGAAGTTTTTGTTTTTTACTACCTTAATGTAGTTTGTTTTTTCGGTTTTGCATTTACTATTCTAGAGTATTTAAACTACTTTTTAGCTAAAGCTGTAACTCATAAAATGTGTAAAAGAAACCCCCTTGGTATAAATTTTTATTTGTTTTCAGTATATAGTGGACTGTTTTTGATAGCTTGAGGGGGAGGGTTGCAACCTTTTGCAATAACTCCTTCCCTTTTTTATTTAAGAAAAATCTTATTTAATCGAAAAGTAATGGCGATGTACACATGATATTGAAATCATATTTCAAATATATATATCAGCTTCATAAAGTTATAAAAAAATCTTGGGAGTTTTTTTTTATGTTTCTTATTACCATTACCTCTTCTACTTCCCCTACTGATTAAATTTTTCAATTTGTAAGAAAAAAATGTTTCATGGTTACAGGGTGTCCACTTAATTCTAAGCTAAAAATTCCCTGAGTTTTCCAGGACAAATTTTTTGAATTTCCAGGTCTAGTCAAACTAAAACTTTAAATCATTTTTTATACAGTTACCCCTTATCCGGCAATCTAAAAACTGGAATTTTTCAAAATTCAGGGTTCGTACAAATTTTCACAAATCAACTCATCAAATTTTTTACACAACTTAAAACGTTAACAGAATAATTAAATAATTACTTAAATAATAATTAAATTGCAAAAAATGATATTGATAAAAATTTTTAGTAAAGAAAAAGAGTAATAAGTTAGTATTTTTGAAAGTTTCTTAGGATCTAAAACCATATCACAGATATCTAAAACAGGTTATCTAAAAAATTTAAAAAAAAACCCT
This sequence comes from Tetragnatha montana, assembly GCA_963680715.1. NCBI lineage: Eukaryota > Metazoa > Arthropoda > Arachnida > Araneae > Tetragnathidae > Tetragnatha > Tetragnatha montana. The sequence goes on from OY796677.1 coordinate 28,703,848, forward strand.
TTTGAGGAAAAAAATTAAAGGACTTTCAGAATAAATGCATATAAGTTCCTAGTTTCAAAAAAAGGGATTTGAATAAAAATTGAATTAAGTTATATATAGTAATCGTATATTAACAAAATATTTTTATGTAAATTTTAAATAAATGAACCTATATAGACAGAATTAATTTTAAAAAATAAAAAAAACCCTACCATATACTTTCAATAAAATTGAAAATAATGATAAATAGTTATTCTATAAAGCATTGTCTCAAAATGTATAAATTGCAGGATAAGAAAAAGTAAAACATTCTGACAGGATTAAAAAACTTTAGCCAAAGACTAAGTTTAATTTCAATCCCCCAAAAATTACCCATATGGACCATTTTGTAACACTGTCTACCTGATAAAAATTTAAATAATGCTTGAATAATATTATTCACCTTAAAACTTTCATACACCCTATTATCTACACACCTTGTAATTCTTTGTTTGATATTAAAATTCTTTTAAGTTCAAACTATAAATTTCTATTTTCCTTTTGGTAAACAACAAGAAATTCCTCTAATAAATCTTTTGATTTGCCAGCAAAATATTGGTCGCATTTGAACTACAATAAAAGAACCCTTTCTCCAAAAACAAGCATGACGCGAAGTAAGAAAAACGCGATCGCGAACCGACCTCCAAGTTGTTTTTTCTACCTGCGTCCACGCCGTCAAAATGCCAACTTTACAGGCAAACATCGGGAAGCATTTCTCTTTTTCCCGGAATTTCTATTTTGAAAACGAAAACGGTGCAACCGGGAATTCAAACCTTAATAATGCCCTGATTTATAACATTGCCCGTAACACACACATATTTGGCTATATTGTGCAATAATATATATTTCTACAAAATTATTTCTTTTGCAATGGAAATGGTCTCAATTAGTGTCTTTATGCACATTATTAGTGTTATGGGCTGGTCACTTAGTTATATTTTGATAGAAGCATGTTGCATTAAAATTTGTTATTTCTAATAGTAATTAAAGTAGTAATGTTAATTAAATTTTTAAACTAATTGTAATTGATATTTAATAAACTAATTAAATAATAAACAACGAAATTAGTTTAATGAAAGAAATAAAATGTATGGAATTTGGGGGGCCCCTTTTTTCTACCTGCCCCGGGGCCCCTGAAGGCCTAGTTACGCCACTGCATAGACTATACCCATGGCGGGAAGATGAGTTTCTAATACTCGTAGAAGATGTCCCATTCGCTTTCTTTTAAAATGAAATACGGTTCTGATGACTAATAGAGTTATGTTGTTAAAAACAAAAACTGCTCTTAAAGGTTTTGAATGGAATAAGCCCATGAACATGCTAACGTAGACGGTAAATACGGCAAACATTGTATGAAGGATGCTGTAGGCCACTTCACAAAAACCCTTCAGGTTGAACTTAGAGCATCTTTCCAAATTATCTTTAGGGAAATATATTCCAAAAACCGCAAACGATGTCAATAAGAATGAATAAGAACCAGATGGGTCTTTTGAAATTGCTTTATACTTGAACATGGTGTCGTTTTGAGGTATTATAACACAAGACACAAGAGATCACTCAATCACTAAACGTTAATACCAGTTTTTTTGGTATTCGATTATTTTTATGATGCTCTCATATTCCTTAAGTTTTTGAGAAAAATATCAAAGCAATTTCTTTTAGGTATGGACTATAATTTTAACACACACCTACTGCTGAGGTCAAAAACGTCAATCTTTTAAAAGTGTTTGGCAATTTTCAGAGTATGAAAGATCCCAGCAACCGAATGAGAATCCAATAACTTTTAATATGTCAATTTAGAATACTATGAGATACTACCAATATCGATAAAATGCACTACAATATAATATGGTATGGTCATTGTTCGAAAACTTGTGTACCTATACTTGGAAACAACACGTTATACGCAACGCTTTTCAAAAGTTTAAGAAATGTGGGGATTAACAAAGAAATATTTTCAATTGACTGCCCGTCCTTCGAAAAATATCTTCAAGCATAAAGAAAATAAAAAAACATTTTTGTCAATATTTGTGAATTAAAAATACTTCTTTAGTATCTCTTATGTAAAAATGCCATCAAAATAATTAATTCATGAAAGTATTTTGGATCTTATGATTCAATTAAATTGATTTGTCTTTAACAATCATTTTTAAATCCCCATACGGAGAAAATTAATATAAAAGCATTTCACTCTCCCTTAAATGACATCTTTTATTCCATTCTTCTATATAACGTATAAAAGCTTTTAAACTAATATTATCCCTTAATCTCTGTGTCAAACACATTATATTTTGACCTTGCTTCAATAAGTCTTTTTGCTATGTGACAACACTCATTCCATCTTATTGTTTCTTTCTGCAGACATAGTCTTAAGGGGATTACACTTTCATTTTCATTTCTTAGAGTGGAAAACATTGTTTTTTTAAGCTAATACCATAAATGGACTAGCTAGAAATGGTATCCCGTATATTACATGTATCCCGTATAAAACATTGTATATCCTTATATAATGTTTTTTTATTTTCTCAAAACTTGGTTTTTAAACTATTCCCTTTTTCAAACAGACGATTAAATTATTATTAGTTTTTAAGGTTTATAGCGCATTGAAATCATATGATTGAAACAGAAAGAAAACGGACGTTTCCTCAAATAATGGAAATAATCCGGGAAAAAAGCTACCAGGCAATTTGTCAAAGCGATTCAATAAATCATCTATTTTTTATTCAAGCCCAAATCTTTTCTCTTTGTTACACTTTGCAGAACTCACAACAACTTAAATAACAGTACACAAACTGCAATATCTAATTCAGAAAGTAGGCATCCGCAAAGCATTGCACCTGAACAGTATGTGATAGGATGGAAAGGGACTTAGGAATAATTTTGGGGTCTTTCTCCCTGTGCTAAAATCTATCTTTGGGCCTGATAATGACTGAATTTTTTAGAGGATATTTGGGCCCCTCCCGAAATAAATTTTATATACGCCCCTAAGCGGAGTCGATAATTGAATTCCGTTTTAATATTGTACACATATATTTTAGCAGCATCCGCAAAGAAAAAATGTATCCCACATTTTTCTTTCAATTAATATTAATAAAAATTAAGCGAAACTATCAAATTTAGCAACTTGTGTGTTACTATTTCTAAAACTAAACATATTTATCGTAACGAATTTTTAAGCATAAAATTTTCTCTAAACTGTTCATAAACTGTTTTCCATTGTTTTGTAACTTTTATACAGGCGACATCTATCAGCAATGTGGGTTACTCTGGTTATTCGTACAACAATTCATTTGTCATCCGGTTTTCGGTGCAAAAAATGTGGAATAGATCAATCGAAAATATTAACATGCGTTTTTAAAAAATTTGCATTCTTCCCTCAATTTGAAAAAGAAATGCATTTTAAGGTACAAAAGCTTCGTTTTAACTGATCCCCCACTGTTGTAGTTTCAACAAAAAGGGGGACTCATTTCTTTTTACACTTTTTACCAGAAAACCCTATATAAAGAAAACGGCTTCCCCCCCCCTGCGTTCACCTCCGATCTCAGCACTGATATCCCTTAATCAGAAACTGTGTTTCTTAAATCATCATTCTAATTAAACTACTTAAAATAATAAAGAATGCATACTATTTTACACAAAAGTAAAATTCGATGAAATTAGAAGAGATTTTTTTGGCGATCAATTCATATTTCGTAAAAGAGGATTTAAATTATATATAAACATAGTGATGACGCAAAATCATTGAAAAACTTAACTTAAAACAAGGACATTCTTTTCAACATAATGCAAGTGTCGTTGATAAAAGACGAGTGGTGAGGTTGAGGTCCCGATTCAGGCGTTCCCGATAGAGGCGGTTTGTCAAATTTTTCAAAGTTATTAAGTAGTTTTGTATCTTTTTAGTTGAATGAAGAAAAATTTTAATCAAAAAATAAAAAAAACTTGCAAATTTTTGAAGTTTTTCTTTTTTGATGCCTGATAAAGTGATATTTTCACATGTTAATATCTTCGCGAATATTCACGATATTTTCATGAATTTTTTTTCAGTGAGTTATTTATAACAGTGGCGACAATACTCTCACTGAGGAGTTTGCTTTATCTCCTTTAGATCTCAATTATTTTTTTAACTTTTTTAGCCGCTAGGAGCGCTGTAAGTCTTCAGGGTCACTTACCTTGGGGTGACCTAGTATCCCTCGAGGGATACTAGGTCAAAAATTCTTAAACTACTATTACATAGAAAAAGTGGTACATAACACTTCCAACTGTAGGTCGTAGAAATTATTTACAATAAGGTATAAACTTACCATATAAAAACTTCCATGTTATTTGAAAGAAAGAAAATTATCATTCAAAATATGAAACTTTACTTAAAAATACAACCTTTTTTTACCTTTAAAAGCAAAGTTTTCAGTTTTATTATGCTTAGCAACCGTTTTGAATATTCTTTTTTCATTTAAAAGAAACGAATAATCTTAGGTATAATTATATTATCGTTTGCTTAACGAGTTCATTTCAAACCACGGACCAATTTACACGATATGCTGCTGAAAAAAAATTATCAGGTAGGAAAAATTAAACAGCAATTTACTTTTGAAAACAATAAATTAAACTGCATAAAATGAAACTTTTTCCAAAACTTTCCTTTTTAGTTTCTTTTTTACATTTTTTAGGATTAAAAACATTCCAAATATAATTTAACTAGGTAATTCAATAAATCTATAACATCTTTGTAAACTAAATTTTTAAATGTATAGATGAAGTTTAAGAAGATTTACTCTTAATTAAACTTGATGTTAGAGTAAAGACATAAACTATTTACTTTAAGATCAAGTTTAATATCAAAGTAGTATTTACTAAACAAAAAAATCTAGAAAATAAAACTTTTTATGTTTTTATCTTTTTATGTAGGGCCTTTTTATGTCAAATTAAACGGATGGTGCACGAAAAAAAATGGATTTTGGATTCCTTTTTTGTGAAAACTGAAAAAAATGTTATGACTACAGAGCTTTCGGATGACAAGACAAATGATGAAATAAACGTTATTTTAAATTGGGGAGGACAGAAATTCTTTATCGGAGCAAGAGAACTTTCTGTTCTAGTTGTCAAAAACGAGTAAGAATAAAGATTACTTTTCAGAGTCAAATTTTAAAAATTTACGAATTAAATGATGTCACAAGTTTCAAATACTTTTTTATAACATTCCACCGAGAGCTATATTTAACTTATTGTTATGTGTGTGAAATTAGTGTCTAAAAATATTTTGTAATACCTATAGTTACGGGCTTGACGGCATCCGTTATCGTTATATGAAACCTTTAATGGCACAAACACACGCTTCTACTGGAAAAAATATAAGCTCAGGTCATTATTAAAATAAGTAGCTTATTGAGCAAACTTACACATAACTCGGACAAAGTTACACCTTTTGGGGATTCAGCCATACATAAAGTTAAGAACCGATAGTTTAGAGTTCAAGTTTTCTTAGTCCAAACGTATTTGCTTCCTTGTATAAATCTTCGTGGCTGTAAAAGTATTCTGCAAACTCTTTGCCATCAAACGGTCCCATACTTCCGCCTAATTCTTCAGGCAAATATTCTTTTGGCACATGCTGATGAAGACTGTCGAGATCGTCACCATGGAAATGAATCTAAAAACATAACAAAGTTAGCTAAAAAATTTTAAAAAAGCAAAATCCTACTATATAATAAAGTATAAAGTTGTTGTTGATTGATTTAGTGTGCCTCAAAAAAAAATTGTAATTACAGTCAGTGCTGATTATATGGTTTTTGACCAGAAAAAAAGTGAAAAAACAAAGGTGAGACGCACCCCCAAATATTTGTTACAATTAGAGAAAAATAGGGTAAGAGTTCGTACAAAAAGGATTTTGGGCTATCGAATTGCAAATTTAAAATCCAGAACCTCAAAAATTTAGAAAAGGTAAGTTTTAGCTTTAAAAAAATGTTAAAAATTACCTAGAATATAAAAACGTTTAATTCGTACTCTTACCGGACTTGGTGGGTAAGAATACGCAGGACGTGAGGCCAACGCACCTTGAAAACTTGGCAGAAATCGCAAACTAATATATAATTCACTTTAGATTTGAACTTGAAAAATCCATTAAAAATAACCCCTTCTTACTTTATCTAGATTTTACTTGGGCTAGTTTTCAATTTCAGATGAGTATTAAGCTTTCAAAACGGAAAATAACAGTTTTAATTTTTAACTACAATGACAAAACAGTTTGTGATATTTCAGTTGCTGTTTTTTACCTTTTGCATCATTATACATTCAAACCTCTAACAATTTTCTAACCTTTAATTTCAACTAATTCACTGTTGGACAGGAAACTTCCCTTTTAATCAGTGTCATGGCACTTACCCTATCTCTCATTTTCTTTTTGAGCAGGGGCATGATAACTTTGGAAAGAGCATGAATCAAAAAGGGTTCGTGCACAATGTGGATAGCCTTGATACGCTCAGGCCAAACATCCTAAAAATTAAAAATGTCCATTACTTATAATTACACGATTTCTTACGTGAAATTAAATGAAGATTAAGTCTTTATGAGATTTTATTAAAAGTAGTTGCACAGATTTTTTGGTGGTGGTGGCCCATCCGGTTAAGTGAAACTAGACCAGATTAATGAGGCCATGTATCTTAACAAAATCCAAGAGCAGCAGGGTACTTCTACATTTAGTAACCAAATCTTCTATATGCCAATTGCGAAGGATCTCTTGGTCTAAGGCAGTGGTTCCTAACCTTTATAATACTGCTACCCCTGTAACCTGTTAGGAAATCAAATTTTACCCCAATTTTAAAATGTTATAAAAACACTCAATGCAAGCGAATTTTAATGTTTATTAATTACAAAGTTGTCATTGCCCAGCAGTTAGTCAGAAAACTGGATACATTGTGGCTACATAAAAACACAACAATGTTACGATATTTTAACTATGAATTAATAATAATAATCAGTGTGAGGGTTGAAATTGTTTTGCGTTTACAAGTTTTTTTATGTTAGGTTTAGTGTCACTTAAAGCACATCTCATGTCATGTTCCACATTGAGACGGTTTCTGGCCTTTGTTTTCAATGAAACTAAAGTTGAAAAACCACTCTCGCATCTGTAAGTGGTGGCAAAAGGTACTATCATTTTTAAAGCTCTGTTAGCTATAACAGGATAATAACATAATAATAGCTAACATAATAGTTAATAACATAATAATTAATAACAGCTCTCAGTTCGGACGGGTTTATACATGTCGAGTATTTGTTTCGAGCGCGGCGGATTCCGCATGCGTGATGCGCCGTGACTCAGGACAAATCGCCTTCGGTTAACACATTGTTCTCTGTTACCCCTGAAGAATAGCGTGTTTACCCCCCGGGGGGTAATTACCCCCAGGTTCGGAACCCCTGGTCTAAGGTAAAACCTAGATATTTGGGATGTTTTACGTATGAGAGCAGCAAAAGGCAAGAGACAGAGGGCTTTGGAGGAAGATTGTTAGAGAGGCCATAGTCCAGCACGGGCTGTAATGCCAGGGAGTTAGTTAGTTAGTTAGTTAAGTAGGAGAGTTCTTGACCCTTCATTAAACAGTTTTTTTTTATAGTTATGAAGGTGTCTAAGTCTATTGGTGGTGAAAAAACTGGTCACGGACTATCGTGAGGTTGAAAGAAAAGTCGCAAAGTCACTAACTCTGCTGTTAAAGGACTGAGATAGGTTAGTTTCAATAGACGGTACGTCGTTGCTTGAGTGCCAAAGGACAATATCGTGTGCAAATAGACTAATACTGCTTTTCTCAGAAATTATGAACTCCGGCCACAAACATGGAGAAGAGCGTAGGACTAATTTCTGTGGAACTCCGTGGGTGGTAATTTTTTCTTATTTATCACATAAAAAAATACCAAAGTTACGAAAGTTTTATAATCACGTGGGATCTTGTAAGCGATCAAATGTTGGTGACTGAAATGTATAAACAATTATACCTACGTACACATATACATAAATGTTTAAGAAAATAAATTTATAAAAAAGGAAAATAAAGAAAGACAATGTGTAAAGGAAGATAATGAAGATATGCGGCAAGCAGGGGTGCCAATAAATTCAATTCAATTGAAAATAGAAAATCCTTTAACTTCTTCTTAAACAAATATTTAGGAAATTTTACACTTGTAGAAATAACATTGAAGGTTTTAGGAGCTAATTAGCAAAACTTTTTACAGAAGATAGTTTTTCCTTTGTGGATTGATATTCTTTCGCTTTATAAATGCGTTTGGATTTGAATATAAAAAAAATGAAGTTTATAGAAAAAAAAATGTGACGAACTGGGAGAATATTTAATGATATAAAATGGCTTATATCAATTGAGTGAAGATAATTTAGTAACATCTTTATAAACCTTTTTTATTTTAAAATCTTAATCGGTAAATTAATTAGTTGCACACTTTTCTATGGATGAATACTGCAAATCTATAAAAAACATTTAAAATAAATAGGTACACATTTTTATTTTATACTTCTTCAATCACTTTTAAATTTTAGACTCATTCAACATTCATATTAGGCCTGTCTGCGTAATATACACTGCTGACCAACCAAAATGGTACACTAATAGCCATATTCATAGCCGTCAGCGTCGATGTTAACCAGCGGTTAAAGAAAGAAAAAGTAGCTTTCCGTTGACTCTGATTGGTGGAATTCTTCTTTGACCGAGGATTTAACACTGACGCTGATGGCTATGAATATGGCTGTTAGAAGGAAAAGAGATACCAAAGACAAATTTATTTCCATGCAATGCAAATTAACAATTTTTTTTCAAAAAATCGTGAAACAAAATTTGTTTCGAAAATAGTCAAAAACATTACACCAAATCAAAGCTTGCGAAATTCTCTTCAAATCAAGGGGTGAAAGTAATATTTCGTTCCTAAAACTAAGTACATACCGATTTTTACAGAAAAAAAATGAAAAGTAACAGTCAAAAACATTATAGTACCAAATTAAAGCTTTTAAAATTATCTTTAAAACGAGGGGTGAAAGTTATCCCTAAAACTAAGTATATAACGATTTTTTCAAAAAAAAACACCCTGAAAAAAAATTTTTTTTTTCGAAAATCCCTCTATATATAATGAAGGTGTCCCTGGGTTCCTGCCTGGGTTCCTGGGTTCCTGCCTGGGTTTGTCCGGAACAGATTTGGCTCAATTTCTCCAAAACTACCCGCCCGAATCGAACCAAACTTGGTACACATAGGTATGGGGACGGGGGAAAGACAATGACATCATTTCCAAATTTCTAAAACCACCCCTTCACCCCCTTTTAGGCCTTTTTGTAAAAATCGCCTTACTTCTCCACTAAAGAAGATCTGTTTAACTCGCATTGTTGCAAATAATACAACAAAAACAATTTTAAACATAAAACAAAGTATTTAAAGATAAAACTTGGCTAAAATTGTTTTAAATGTTTTAAAAAGGTTATTAATAATTTAAAAAATTAAAAACGGCCCTTATAAAAAACTTTATAACAGTATTTTCTTATTAAAATCTTCATTTTCCATGAAACTTTAAGTTGAAATAGAAAGTTTTAAGAATTAGACTGGTTAAAGTAAAGATTACATCATGCAGTTTTTTTAGAAAGTTGATGATAGAAACACTAGATCAATTTGTTATTTAACCTTATAATTTGTTTCTTTGGTGTAGTTTAACGGGATTTTTTTTTTTCAATTTAAACAGGGGGTATTTACAAATTTTGGGATTTCAAAAGTCTGTAATAATTTTAATGGATTTTTTTTCACTTAGAATGGATAATTGGGTAACTGTCGTAATTAAATGTGCAACACCGGAACTGGATGGTTAGGTTAGATTTACACAGTTGGAACCGGGAGAGAAAAGGCACAGGGAGCACGGTGATGAAAATGCACCGGGAACACCGAGATGAAAAGGCACCGGGGACACCAAGATGAAAAAGGCACCGGGATATGAAAAAATACTGGGAACACCGGGATATGAAAAACTACCAGGATGATTGGTAATTATGGTTACAGAAAATTAGGCATGTAACTTGAGAAAATTTTAATAAATTGATACACTCCACCCGTGCAAGGCCGGGCATATCAGCTAGTATTACATAAAAATAAAAAAAAAATAAAAAAAAAAACATTACTCTAAATTAACATCCTTGGTATATATTTTGATAAATTGATTGTCTAGACTCTATATTATGGAAAAATCCATCTTTGGAGAAAGAAACTGATATTTCTTTGAACACCATCGATTTCACAATAATAAACCATCTTATACATTTTATCTTTATTTTTAAAGTTTTAACTATTTAAAAGCTAGAGATATTTAATTTAGTATACTTTACTTAAATCAGAGCGCAAAAGCTCACAACAGTGATTATTTGTTTAATTTTCATGTTTTACCTTCGACACAGCAAATGTAAGCAAATTTTAAAAATGACCCTTATTTACTTAACACTTTTAAATCACTTAGTTTATGTCTTAATTTATATCTTAATTTATACCTTATGTACTTAATTTTAGAAATAAAATATTTTCACCCTTCATTTTAAAGAGAATTTTACAAGCTTTAGTTTGGTGTAATGTTTTTGAATATTTTTTTTTTAAAAATTACTTTTTTAAAAAGTTATTACATATTTAGTTTTAGGGATAAAATATTACTTTTACCTCTCGTTTTAAAGAGAATTTTACAAGCTTTAATTTGATATCAATACTTTTGACTATTTTCGAAAAAAAAATTCATGCTTTTTTTTGTGAAAATCGTTATGTACTTAGTTTTAGGAATAAAATATTACTACTTTCACCCCTCGTTTTAAAGAGAACTTTACAAGCTTTAATTTGGTGTAATACTTTTGACTAAACAAATTTTTTTTCATGAATTTGTTTTTGTAAAAATCGTTATGTACTACTTAGTTTTCAAATATTGGTGAGACCCCTCGTTTTAAAGATAAATTTTACATGCTTTAATTTAGTGTAATATTTTTGACTATTTTCAAAAACTTGAAATGAACTTGCAATAAATTATTATAATTGATAGATACTTTAGCAACACATGAAAATAGTACAGAATTTGTTAAGGCTAACTCAACGCCTTTTTGTTTTTTGAGGTGTAGGCCAAAGTTACCCCAATTCAAATAAACTTTGGCTCAAAATATCAAACAAAAATATCTAAATACATTTAAAACTTTAATCCACACTAAGAAAAGTTTGATGTTGCAATTGAACATGTTAAGAATAAAATATGAACTACTGATATTGTCAAATTTGTTTTGGTTAACAACTGTTATTTTCTTTTAATCTGAAAAACAAATACTCCATTTTGGCCAAAGTTATCCCATTTTACGGTAGTTATAGTTTGTTTGAATGTTATTTTTTTAACCTTTTATTTTAACCTACCATACTTTTGTACTCGTTCAAAGAAACCCCTATGAAATCCAAAGGGCCATAACGTCAAAACAATAAATTACTCACTTGGATTGTCTGGAGAATAAGAGACATAAACGAAGGAGTAAAAATCTGCACATAATGCTTTGCCGTGAGATTCTTACAATCGAGCACTCTTGTACAGCCGACGATTTGTGCAGCTTCATGCTCCAGAAATAATTCACCCACCGCCAATAAAGTACTGACCATGTCTTGCTGTGTTCCGTGGTTCAGGTCAAAATTACCTGAAAATAAAAAAAACATACTTTCATTTAAATTACTAAAGAGTTTTTTAAAGATAAAATAAATCCCATTTTTGAACAGGAGATTATTTTTAATTTTGGATGGCCCCTTTTTCAAAGTTTAAAAGAGTGCTAATTTTGATCGTTAATACCTCCTTGAATATGTATTTTTTTTTATCTGTGTGTTTTTTTATGATTTTGTCAAAAAAAAAATGTACTATCATTTGTTTTCGTTCTATCTACTTTTGTTTTTAATTATTATTATTATTTTTTAATTTTCTTATTTTGCCACTAGGGGCGCTTTAATGGATTTTCGGCTAAGATTCCGTAATCGGGAACCATCGCCAACTTGGCGATATTTTTTAGTAACTCTTTTTAATAATTTTTTTAATAATATATTTTTAATAATAAATATATATTTAATGATAATATTTTTTAATAATTTTTAATAATTTTTTAATAACGCCAAGTTTGGCGACTTTCCTTGGCGATGGTTCCCGATTACGGAACATTAACCGGATTTTCCATGGTAACTTACCGAAGAGTGGACTTTACTTTCATGACCCAAGGAGACGTTATTTCCAAATAAAATCCGTGATACGAACTTTTGAAACACCCTGTATATGATGATAATAATATACTAGCTGTCAAAATTGGGAGGGGAAGTTTGAACTACAACCCTCCTTGAATACGGCCCTGCTGTAGTTTGAAAGAATTTAATCAAAGATGATTTTATTTTCCTTTTTTACCTAAGACAAATTAATAAGACATTATTAATAAAGACATTATAATGAGAAGAACCTTTCATCAAAACTTGACCAATGGAGACGAAAACTAGGTATACGACTTCCCTTGAGAACAGCATTCCTTACCTCTGCAATTCAATACCAGTTCATCATCCTAAATTTTGCTTAAGTTTTGTTTTCCAAATGCCACAAAAAACACTTACCCGTTAGAGTGACTGATAACAATGATCCTCCGGGTAGAAGGTATGGGTGGACAAGAGTAAAGTTCATATCCATGAATTTCTTGACTTCTGAAGGTAACTTTCTAGTAAACAATTTATTTTGCTTTTCCAGAAATTTGTAGTAAGTGACGAGGGCTTGAGAAGCCTTTTTGACATCGTATTTTTTGGCACGGAGAAACCGGAGGAGGAAGATGTCATCCGTCCGAGGGTTAAGATCATTTTCTATAATAAATGATAAAAACAACACGTCACTTTAAGTTTTGAGTGTCATGAGAAATCACTAAACATTGACGCCAAAGAATAAAAAAATTACTAACTATTACTATTGCCTTCAGTGGAACTTTACGGTTAAATAATAATTATAATAATAACAATTTTATTAACAAAACAAAAAAAGAAAGAAATACAAAAACAATACAGATACAAATATTATTCACTAAGGGGCCCTAGCCCTTCCAAGTGATTAAAAGAAAATTTATTTGAATTGGTAGTTCAATATTGGTATATTGGAAGTTTATTGTAAAAGAATGGACCCTGATATAGAAAACTTTTACGCAAAATCTCTTTGTAAGGCTTTGGGATATTTATTAGAGGTGGTGTCTGAGATTATAATGCATAATTGTACTTCCAAATGAGCAAGATAAAAAGTGATAATCTGAAGTAATAAAGTTTCTTTATAGATATAATAACTGATCGCATTTACATGCTTAAATAGTCTTTTTTTGCAGATTTATTAACTGTATAAGGTTTGACATATAATCACCTCCCCAAAAAATTATTCCACACTGTAAAATAGATTAAATCCTGGAAAAGTATAAAATTTTCAAAAACAATCCGTCTACACGACTTTTTAAAAAATAAAAAATAAACAGATAATATCGGAATTTATTTTTTAAAAATTGGATATGTGAAGTATATTTTAAGTTCTGGTCGATATTTAATCCCAAATATTTAAAGTTTTGTACTCTTTCAAGTTTAAGACATTTGCAGATAGAATTTAAGCAGTCGTGATATTTTATGTTAACAGCTAAACTGTTATTATAAATTAAGCTGAAGTTAATATATTTTGTCTTATTACTATTTATTGAACGACAATTATTGTCAAACCATTCTTTTAAATTTTTTTAAATCTGTGTAAGTGAGTGTGTTTTTGAGTGTTGTGTGATTTTTTAAGGCTTTTTAAGTAGTATCCGAAGGTGGTTATACAGATTTTACCTTCAATAAAGCGCCTTAAATCATCTAAAGCTTTTTTCTTCACTTCTGGTGTCTCTCCAAGAACTTCAAAAGCGTGCCTTTCTAGCTCTGGAGTCACTCCTTTCAACCATCGAGGTTGAGTTGTCATTCTATAAATTCGGATTCACTAACCAAGCACTAACCATTAACTAACCTGCAACCAAAAAAAATGGTTGAAAACCATTAATTGTTAGCTGACTCTCATAATTTTGGGTGCTGTTTTTAAGAAAAATATTGAAGAAATCCCAGTTTTTCACAAATTGATAGCTTTTATTTCCACAATCACCTATACATTTTTACAAGGAAGAGATTGACATCTTTGTGACAAAAGCTGTAATTTTTTTAAAACTTTTTTTTAGAGATGACATGTAAGATAACTGAAAGTCGTGAAGATATCTTTAGAAAATCAGAGGAAAGGAAATTTAAATCGCATTACTTTAAAATATGCACAAATGTAAGAGGGTCCGATTAAATATTACGTAAGCGCATTAGGGGGAGGGGGTTTGCTCTTTGCTTATTTTCCTGACAAGGGGGATATGAGTTATGCTTTCGTAACAGGGCCGAATAACCAAAAGGTTTAGGGGTTCACCCCCCCCCCCAATTTCGACATCACTTTTTATACTGTTATTTTTCTTGAAAATTCTGTGTCTCACAAGGAGCGGTCCTCTTCGGGTGTAACGCACAGGGTCTCAAAATGAGTAAACCCTACTTTTAAGGGTAAAATTTCCAAACTTTTTCTGAGGGAGGGACCCCAAACCCCCTCAAATTTTTGAAATCTATTAAGTACTGTTTTTCCTTGGAACTTGAGTGATTTGCAAGGAGTGGTCCTTTTTTGATGTAACCTAAAGTGTCTCAAAATGAATTAAAATGCTCAAAAATGACCAAAAACATGCTTACATAATATTTGAACGGCCCCTAAATTTAGTTCGATATATAATAGCCCATTGCAAAAATAATTTTTTTTCGGAATTTCTCAGGTGCCCCTCTCTCATGTTGTTACAAATTCTGAAACATTATTACCTGCAAATTTCCATGTCTCTAGGCCAATTTTTGACCCCCGCGCCCCTCAAAAGTATTTTTTCCATGTTAAAGTATATAGGGAAATAATTAAAAATACCTCCAATTTTTGATGTTTTTAACTTAATAAGCCTGAAAGCTGTCAAAATTGATTTAAAACCTACATACCCCCTTTGGGATATCATTGTCCCAAGATCCTATAGGAAAAACATTCAATGACACCTACTGGGGGGATGTTCCCCGACTGTTAAAAGCGCACTCTCCACGAGAAAAGAGACGGCTTGTTGACGGCTCGCTCGACGTCAAAACAAATTACCTAAAATTTAATATACATTCATTTTTTACTAATAGGAACAGGATAGAAGGGGGCACCTTAGAAAAAACGTTCAATAAAACACTCAACTGGCCTTTATCCAGCTCCCGCCGCAAGCGCCAGCCAGCCGTCTCTTTTCTCGTGGCTTTTAACCCTCGAGGAACATCCCCCCAAGGGGTGCCATTGAATGTTTTTCCTAGGATCTTGGGACAATGATATCCTAAAGGTGATTTATAGGTTTTTTATCAATTTTGACTGCGTTCAGGCTTATTAAATTAAAAACATCAAAAAAGGGAGATATTTTCAATATTTTCCCTTATACTTTAACATGGGGAAACTACTTTTGAGGGGCGCGGGGGTCAAAAATTGGCCTAGAGACCTGAAAATTGGCAGGTAATAATGTTTCAGTATTTGTAACAACATGAGAGGGGGGCACCTGAGAAATTCCAAAAAAAAAAAAAAAAAATCCCACACTTTTGCAAAGGGCTAATATACAATGCGTAAAAAAAAGTTAAACACTTTTTGTCATAATATCTGAATTTTACTTACAGATAAAGAGAACTTACCTAAAAATCAGAGGTATTCCCAACCTTCTCTCAATATCGACTACCTTCTAAGCTTTTTTTACAACGTCAATTTTTTTATCTTATGCCAAATATAAATGCTATCAATGCTGAAGCTTCATCTTTTATAGAGTTGATACGATAAATGTTTATGATGGTAATACTCATTGGTAATTCTATATCTGGTAATTCTATTGGTAATTCTATTTATACTTTTAAAACAAAATGTCGAGCTTCTAATAATTTCACCTTTTTATGAGAAAAATGAACGTTGAACGTTTTTCTACCATCATCTTGATAAAGTTTGATGATAAGCTCTATTTATTATATGACGTTCGAGAGTTTTGTCCTTCAAATGTAAGAAAGAATTCCCCAAACTCTACTGCAAATATTCACATCCTCTTCTATTTCAAAACATCCCATATAATGTAAAACCTTTTTAAAACTTGAATTTTAGAAAACAAAAATTTTCCGAGAACTCTTATTGAAATCTAAATTTTTATGAAAGTGTTGTGTAGTGTTGTGTAGAAGTTTTGAAAGAGTAAGATTTTTTAAAAAAAAATCTTAACTCTATAAAATGATGGCATTTCCTTGCATATATCTGTTTCTATTATTTATCTCTACTAAACTATTATTCGAAGACGTAAAAAATGTGAAATAATTTGAAGAAATTTGAGAGAGAGAGGGAAATTTTTGTCTCAATTTATCATCGGAGTTCAGCTGATTTATCATTTATTTTTCAAAATTTATTCAGACATGGTAAAGAGGGGTGGTTGACAAACATTGATAGAGTTTTTATTTTGGAAATATAGAAGATATCTGGAAGTTTGTTCAGTTATATCACCAAGTTAACATAGGAAAAATCATTTTATCACGCATTACAAAATGAAAAAAAAAAATAATAATAATAATAATAATTTTTAAGTTTTCAATTTTTTTTATTTATTTATTCATTTATTTGAGAACAAAAATAACACAAGAACAATACACATAGTCGCCTGAGACCTCTTGGTCCATTTAGGTGACCAACTAATAGTTAAGAGAACACAAAAACACAAGAGTGGCAAACAGGGTGTCATTAAATAGGATACATATTTTCTGTCATACAGGTATGCACAAAAAATCACAAAAACCATGAATAACAGAATAATTTTCAATATTTTCTATTGAAAACAAAAAATCCTTTAGTTTTGTTTTTTTAGATAAATATTTGGATGGACTATTTTGGATTTCTAATGGTAGCATATTATAAAGTTTGGGGGCTATATAACAGAAATTATTACAAAGTACAGATTTTTTGGGCTTAGGAATTTTATAAATTACATTAGGTCTTCGAGGATTTATATTATTACGTTTTGTACATTCTTGTGGATTTGAATAAATATGCAGGCATATTTTATAAAAAAAAAGTTGACGAAGAGGAAGAATATTCAATAATTTGAAGTGGTTTATAGTAATCGAGTAGATGTTATTAAGCAAAAACCTTAAGAACCTTTCCTGTAGTTTACGAATTCTTTTTAAATTTACAAAATAATCCCCTCCCCATATATTTAAACCGTAAATTAATTGTGAATGTACCCACGAATAATACAGATTAATTAGAAGTTTACCATTTATTTTTTGTTTTAGGAGGTAAAAATTAAACATAACAAATCTTAATTTTCCAGAAATGTTTTGAGTATGCGATTTCCATTTTAAGTTCGAATCAATGTGGAGTCCAAGCGATATTTAATAGTTAATACTTTATCAATAGATTTACATATAAAATTTTCATAGCTGGTACAGTTGTATTCGTGGTATTTAAGAGAGAGTTGATAAGAATGGTTTTGGGTTAAATTCAATGTCATATATTTTGTTTTGTTGAAGTTTAAGTTTAAGTTGTTTTGTACCAATCACGAATTTTTACAAGGTCATCATAAAGTTCAGATCGTCGATTGAATAAACCGAATAAAGTCATGCAGTATCATCAGCGAAACTAATCAATTTGCCAAATAGTTTGAAGTTACATAGGCCGTTAATGAAGATAAGAAACAATAAAGGTCCTAAGGTTGAACCCTGAAAAACGCCGCAGTTTATTGGGAGGCAACTACTGAGAGTATTATTAACTTTACCGATCTGCACAATTATAAAAGTGTCCTCTGATACCAACATTATACAGGTTTTTTTAACAAGATGCAGTGTTTTGCTGAATCAAAGGCTTTGGATATGTCTAAATAGACAGCAGCAGTTTTTCTTATTATTGTTCACAGTATTATAAATAAAACCAGTGAACTCATTTAAAGCTTTCTCAGTATTTGAATTCGGCAAAAAGCCATATATACTGGTTATTTGAGAAAAAATTTATATGATTTAAGTATGAAAATAAGCGATTCTTAATTATTTGCTCAAATATCTTAGAAAGTGACGGTAAAACAGAGATGGGTCTATAATTAGAGTAATCATTTTTGTTGCCTTTCTTAAAAATAGGAGTAACAATTGAGAGTTTTAGTGATTTTGGAAAGACACCTTCTTTTACGAGATTGTTTAATAGCTTTGCCAAGATACATAAATGTGAATGTGACAAACTTTTCAAAAATTTTGCGTCGATTCCATCAAAACCAGGACACTTCTTGGAGTATAGACCACGGATACATCTTAGGATTTCTGCATCATCGGTTTCGGACCACATGAAAGAATTTACATTAGTTACCAAATATTTTTAAAGTCATCATTTGAGTGAGTGATATCATTATATATTGAAGAAAAATATGAATTTAGATCATTAGCTAATTGACTATCACTTGTGTGATCAGGTAATGTATTATTCATTTTACTCTTGCCTAAATGTCGTTAACCAGCTTCCATTGTTTACGACTAGAATCACATTCATTAAATTTTGTTTACCAAAAAAATATTTTTAGCTAGTCTGATTTTATTTTTTAAAACTTTCACTGTGGTTTTATAGGCTGTTTTATATAAGTAATCACTAGGGTAACGCCAAGTTTTTTTATACAGTGCTTGCTTAGATTTTATTATATTGAATATTTCCATGTTGAACCAATCATTCTTGTAAAACCTTGGTTTATTTTTAGGATAGAAACTGAAGATATTTTTTATCGCACCCAATTTAACAAGGAAGTCAGAAAAGCAGGACGATACATCAGTTCCGTTAACTTTAAAATCGTAGTTATTTAGATATTCTTCAGTTTTTTTGTGATTTATGAATTTAGGTTTGATTTTATCAGTTTTTCCAAAGTTTACCCTTTTTTACGTCGATAAGTTTGGAAACCACTGTTCTATAAGTTTAAGGACATTTTTATAGAAATCCTGAACTTAGCAGTAAAATTGCTTCTTAAGCAATTTTAAATAGTAATTTGACATTTAAGTATTAAAGGGATTGTTCAAATATTACGAAAGCATTCAAGGGGAAAGGTGGTTTCCATTTGTATACTTTTGGTGAATAAGGGGAGGGGGATGTGATTTTTATTCGGTTTGGCTAGAGAATATTAAACTTGAAAGTAATTAATGTTGTTCTAAGGTCAAGTGTTTTGAACACTCCAATAAAACACTGTATACTTTATATACTTTGTATAAAATAAATGTAAAAAAAGGTCTTTTGTGTTTCAAATAAAATTCGCAAGCATTTTCTTTATTTAGCTCCTAAGTTATACAATAGTTTGCCATTTGAGTTGCAGTCTTAAAACAATTATTATCATTTCAAGAAAATTTTATTTACATTTTTAATTGAAATTGACGATATCGATTTATTTTTCCACATTTAGAAGCGAATTTACTTAATATTTTCCAGTTTGTCCAGAATGTTTAATTATGTATACTTTTATAAATTTATCTCTTGTGTTCATTTCTTAGTTCTAAATCCTTATTTGTTTTTTATCATTTGTGTTTTGATTTTTGTAAACTATATTTTTTTCCTATGTCATGCAAGTAGTCACCAATACTGGCTCTGTTGCCTCTTGGTGACCAATTTTTATTTTGCAAATTGTATTTAAAAAAAAAAAAAAGATAAATAAATAAGTAAAAAAAATAGTGTGCTCCAACCCGGTTCAATATTGTAATTGTTCTTACGAAAATAAGAAACCTTAAAACTTTTCTACTAGTAAAAACTGCTTTTTTAATGATAAGTACAGTTCTATTTTTCCTGTTGTTAAATTTTGAAAAACTCATGACATTGAAAATAGTTAGAAGACTGTATAATTGATTGAAAAATATGACCTAGCAGTTTTGAATCATGTTCTTTAATGCCTTTCCAAAGAAAAGTGGTAGGGGAAGAAGGGCAAGAGAGCGCAGTTGGGAAAAAGTACGCAGCAGTTTTTTGGGATTCCCAGTTTTTTCCCTGTTGGGAACACTATAATGGGAGCAAGTATGATCACATGGACACATGTATCATAAGGTATCCTAAAAGACTGTCATTATTATTTTCATACATTCTGTATTTTATGTATCAGGTAAAATATGGTTTCTTTGAGTTGGCATTTAATTTTTCTGCGAAGGAATCTTAATTTTTTTGTACATAAATAACTAATAATTTCTTTTAAAGTGAATATCAATGTGAGGTATATAATTCCTTCTGAATAACTTGGCATCATTAGATTTGAACTGCAGTGAATTTTAGGGTTGATTCAAGGACCAAAAAGAGAATTAATACATTGGCGTCAAAGAGTACGCACACAGTCAAGATAATTGAAATTTTTGTTTCGAGAATCATATAAATCATCTTACTCTATACCACACACTATACCACACTCTATACCACTATATCATTACTCTATACCACATGTGCTACAATTGATGAATAAATGTTTAAATTACCCTTTTAAAGCTTACAATCCCTCAGAAGCTGGAAACTAGCTCTTGTAAAATCCTCGAGATGTAAAAGTTAGTGTGATTTGTCATGGATATTTTAAGAAGATTGAATCCTGTTTGGATCATACTTAAAGAGAGGTGACATGAGGGAGCAATCATCTTATTACGAAAGAAGTGGTGAATTTTTTTTTTTCAATTAATGCCAAGTTTTCAGGGCCACGTCGGTTAAAAGTACGCATTCAATTTTTTATTTTTAACATAGTTTTGTTAAAACCAAGACTTGTATTTTTTAGGGTTGATTAGTGAGTCATTAAGCTTGCGTTCAGTAAATTTTTGAGGCCCTAGCTTTTAAATTCTCGATTTTACAGTCCAAAATAATTTTTGTGCGCGCCCTTACCCTCCTTTCCCCTATTAACATTTATTTATAGATACAGCAAGTTTTCCGATGGTTGGGCAAAAGTTATCCCAAATTACGGTACCTCACTTAGAACATGTTAAAATTTGCCAGAAATGGCATTTAAAAACTTAAGAATCTTACCTTCATAAAAGTCGTTTTCACGCCTGAAAACCAAAGGAGGAGGGTTTTTTTATGACCCTGGCTTGAGGAGAAGGAAAACTCGAAACTGTTAATAATTCGGTTTGATTACTTACCCTTGCCTACAATTGTAAATAATTGTATGGGTTTATTTCCTTAAAAAAAATTGCATTTCTTAATATAGATTAAGGAAAATTGAGCTCCGTAAAAGCTTTCTAAGAAAAATTTGC
Organism: Tetragnatha montana; assembly: GCA_963680715.1. Taxonomy (NCBI): domain Eukaryota; kingdom Metazoa; phylum Arthropoda; class Arachnida; order Araneae; family Tetragnathidae; genus Tetragnatha; species Tetragnatha montana. The sequence goes on from OY796677.1 coordinate 28,725,198, forward strand.
TTAGAAAAGTAAACTCTTAAGAAGTAGACACTTCTTATATGATGCTTACCCATGCTTACCTATATACTCTTTCTTCAGCTGTACTCTCTCTAGCCTCTCTCTGAACTAGAGGCTATATGCATGGGCGTAGCCAGGTTTCATGTTAGGGGGGGGGGCAAGGATACTTACGTGTGCTCTTGATGCTGCGAATACTAGTGACTATGGGGTTGACTCAACATTATTTCCCAGGCCCCCCCATACCCCATTGCGAGTACTTTTACACGCTAAATTTTAGGGTACTTATACAAAGGATTTGAACTTCTGCACACCTAACCTAAAAATATGGGTAATGAATGTGAGCTTAAAATTGGGGGGTCTGGGGTCCTCCCCCATAAATTTGAGACCCTATGGGCCGAACAGAACCGCTTCTTGTAAGCCACACAGTTTAAGGAAAATTATGTATATGTATTATTGCTTTAATAAAAATTTTCAAAAAAATTCAACAAACTGAGAATTTAGGGGGGGGCAGCTGCCCCTCCCTGCATTCCCCTGGCTATATGGGCACAATACAAATTCATCACAGCCTGTAACTTTTCCTCGTTTAGAACACGGTCAAATTTTGCAAAAATAAAAAGTACATGTGTTCAAATAAAACTGAGAATGGGTGGTTTGTTGATATACAAAGTTTTTATATCTTCAAGAAACGAGACAGTTCGTTGTGACGATGGACAAACGAAACACGATGTTGTGAGGGTAAACGGAAGGAAGAAAACCTGAACTACGTTACGTAGTTCAGGGTTTATAATAGCCCGAAGCACAAACAAGGTCAATTATTGAGTTTCTTCGAACCAAACACGTTTCTACGCTCATTCGATACCGAGGAAGAAATCAATGTGATTTAATTGAATTTCTTTTATAAATTGGGTTAGAAGATACTGCGAGTTATTTCTAAATGGGAACTAGATTAGGAAAGTGATTGAATTATTTATAAAACCATGGACGTTAGTCTGCAGCAAAATATTCGGGGACGAACATCAAGGAGATATTTTGGTCTTTTCTATCTCAATAAGACCCTTATTTTAAGGATTTAAATTATGTATTTTTCTTTTAAATAAACCTCATTTCATTGAATATTTTTATTTCTTCTTGATATAACAGAATTGAAGGATTGAAAAGATATTAAACAAATTGATTAAAGATATAAGTATATAAAAAAGAAATAATACATATGTTTAAATTAAGAGAAACTATATCAGCTTTCTCCCTTTTTTGCAGAGGGGGGAAGTCAATAAACTAAAAAAATAAAAGAAAAAGTGTTCTGCTCTTTACAATGTAAACTAAATAATTCGAACTCCTTCAAAAGTCTTCTGATCATAATCATTACGGTTCCCTAAAATATTTCCCCACCTAAAAACCAACAGCACCAAATAAAACAAAAACCCCATCCAGCAATTTCTATAAAAACCAACCTCATTCTCTCACTCCCTCAACTCCCCCCTCCCGCAATTATAGAAACCATCGAAACAGAAAGCCCCCACTTCAGAATCGGAATTGGCAACGCGCTGAAAAGCACAATTTCCTCTCTTCAAAATTCCCTCGCTTTTAGCCGAAAAAGAAGGGAACTCCCGTGACTCATTGGGAGAGCGGTCGGAAATCCCTCGCTTCCGGTCTCCCCGCCTGGTTTTGATTATCATCTCTGGAGGGGGAGGGCTGCTAATAAGGGCCAGAGGCATGCCTGTCCTCATTAAGAGCAGATTAAAGTGTCGCTGAAGTGCGGGAGGAACACCACTTTCCGCTCCATTGGTTTTGAATTTTTCCCTTGGGGGAAGTTCCTCTTTTTAGGGATTTTATGACGTTGATGGGGACAGCAAAGAGCAGGAATATCGGGGTAAATCATCCTCCCTGACTAATATTATCAATTAGTTGTCATCTTATTTTCATAGGAAATTTCGATATAGATAGGTCGATGTTTGATGAAAAAGACGAGAGAGAAGGAATATGTAACAGAAAGATAGAAAGAAATAAGAAAGAAAGAGAGAGAAATATGATTGGGATGGGGATGAAGAAGTTTGGAGATAAGCTGAGGATAGGAGAGAGATGGAGAGTATGAGAGATATAGGGAGAATGAAAGATATGAAGAAGATAGAAGTATGGGAAAGATAAGAGAGTTGAAGAAGATTAGAAAGATGAAGAAGGGTAGAGTAATAGAGAGGATTAGAAGGATAAAGAAGATGAGAGGGATACTAGGGATAAGAGATGAGAACATATGTAAATGTTGAGGTGGAATATTAAAAAGATGAAAGTGATGAACAGATGAGAGAGAAATTAAGAAGTGTAGTGGGGTGAAGAAGATGAGCTGGATGAAAAAATAAGAGAGATAGAGAGGATAAAGAAGATGAGAGATATAGTGATAATTGTGATAAAGAAGATGAGTGTGATGATGAGGATAAGATGGATGAAGAAGATGAGAGCGATGATGGGAATGATAAAGATAATGATGAGAAAAATGAAGGATGAAAGATATTAACAAGATAAGAGGTATGGAAAAGATAAGAGAGATGAAGAAGATTAGAAAGATGAAGAAAGGAGTGTGATAGAGACGATTAGAAGGATAAAGAAGATGAGAGGGTTAATGTAGAATAGAGATGAGAATATAGTATGAAAAGGTTGAAAGTGATAAAGAAATTGGGAGGGAGATCGAGAAGATGGAGATAAATGAAAAAGATATGAAAGATGGATGTGATAAAAAATATGAGAATTAAGGAAAATTATAAAGAAGAACAGGGAGTTATGGAGGAGAAGAAAGAAGAAGATGAGTGGGACAAAGGTGGGTGAAAGAGTAAAGAGAGAAAGATGAGGGAACTGAAGCCGATGAGAGAGATGAAGAATAAGGTGAAAAAGATAAGATGAATAATATGAGAGAGGTGATGCAGATAAGACAAATGAAGAGAATAAGAGAAATGAATAAGGTGAGAGGAATAGAGAGAATTAAGGATAATTGAGAGAAGAGGATGAGAGGGATACTGTGGGTGTGTGGGTTAGGGGTTAGGGATAAAAAGGAGATGTAAAGAGGATGAGAGTGATAAAAATGATGAGGGAGATGAAAAGAATGAGAGAAGAAGAGAAAGATAAAGAAATTGAGACAGACAAGGAGGATGCGATACATGAAGAAGAGAGATAGGAAGAGGATAGGATGAGAACGATAAATAAGATGAAAGAGACAGGGAAATAAAGAGATATAAGGAGAATGATTGATATGATGAAGATGAGAGATAAAGAGGAGAAGTAAAGAGGATGAGCAGGGCCGTGTTAACGAATTTTTTTTTTTGCAATTTGTTATTATTTTAGTATTTTGCAATTTAAAATTATTTAGTATTGAGTATTGGACTTCGTAGATTCTTCAATACTTTCGAACGGAACCACGATGAACGTGTTCAGGAGGCTCCAAATTTGTGCCCGGACCTTTTCTTGCAATCAAAATTATTTTAGTATTAGACTTCGTATAGAGGATTCTTCGATAGTTTCGAACGGAACCACGATGAACGTGTTCAGGGGGCGCCAAATTTGTGTCCAAACATTTTTTTTTGCAATCAAAATTATTTTAGTATTAGACTTCGTATATAGGGGATTCTTCGATACTTTCGAACGAAACCACGTTGAACGTGTTCAGGGGGCGCTAAAAAAGCCAGGGGGCACAACAGCCATCAGCCCCGGGCGCGATTTTTCCACAACACGGCCCTGAGGATGAGAGTAGCAAATAAGAAATAGGAGATAACAAAAGGATGAGATAGTTGAAAAAAGATGAAAAATATGTGACAAATGAAGTTAATACGAATATCCTATTATTTAAATTGAAAAAAAAAATATCAATTAAAAAATTAATTTCAAAAATGCTTTTTAGTGTCCGATTTTAGTACGTCCTATTTAGGTCATTTCTAAGGGAAACTCGTTTTTTTTTCCTTTGCAGTTATTTTGTGGTTTCGAGCAAAGTTTTAATTTTTTGATATCATTCCTAAGTGAAAACTGTTGAAAAACTAAATGTTGCAATTTTATACTGCTTTGACCTTTTTTCAGTTGGACTACCTTTATGATAACTGTGAATTTTTATTTCGATAATGTTTTTAAAAAAGTTAAAATGTTAAAAAAGAATGTTTTCGGGCTAAAGAGTCTTATTATAGACCAATTTTATTTTTAAAGAACCACATTCTGAATTCAAGATAAAAAATATATTACTTGTATTAAAATTTCGAACACAAACAATATGTGTTTTCTTTTAATTTTGTCCGAAAAAATGCTCTATCTTTCTTTACACTTCTCACCGTCTCACCCAAAAAGTTACTGAAAAAATGTATTTGCCTCACATTCATATAACTTACTCAGTAAGATTCTTTACGACCAATCAAAGCGTACCCAGATCGACCGTCAAACCAATCAGAACTCTCTTTGACATCTTATTGAGTAGGATTTGAAAATACGCTTTACTCGACGGGAAAGAGAAATATAGGGGAAAGCGGGAAGAAAATATCCTACTCCTAGGGAATTATCCCTACGCGATGTTTTGTTTCGGGATATTTTTAACTTCACCCATTTTTCCCTTTTTCATTCATCACGGCAAGGAGATGTGGTCATGATGGCCCGCCTGAAACTTAGTTGTATTTTGAATAGATGTGTTTTGTTTACACAGCAAAACCTCGAGAGTTTGAAACACACCCTTGCCAAATTCGAATGATAATTTTCCTTAAAATGAGGAATGATCTTCGGACAGGATATTTGTTGTGAAAGGTAGTGGATAAGATTTTTATGCTTGAAAACAAAAGGTGCATGTTCTTGTGCTGTGTAACATGCATTGAACGCCTTAATTTTACATCTACTGTTGTATTGGACTGTATCTTTTCTTGTATTTTGTGTTATTTTCCCTTACTTTCTATTGGGAAAGCGTATGTTATGTAACTTAATGCTTGATAGCTTGATAGATACTAACAGTATTAATTACAATTGTTTCAATCATGCACTTGTAAAATTTTAAATACTTCTCCCTCTTGTATCAAGTGGGAATTATCTGGAGGGGGGCACTACCCCTCAACTATTTCTGAATATTCAATAATTTCTTGTGGTAAGAGAATTGCAGAACCACCCATCAAGGCTCCTTTCATTATTTTATTCATGAGACAGCTTTTATATCCCATCTTTTGACTTCTTAAGTTGCTGTGTTCTAAATTTTACAGAAGTTCCTGTTTCAAGATACTTGTAAGAATTTTCCCAGCAAATCTGATAAATTGATTCAATTTTCTTGAATATTCATGATTTGTATTTAGTTCCAGGGTGTCACTTATTATGAAACATGTGGTTGGGAGAAGATTCTAACTTTGGTGATGACTGCACCAAAGAGCAGGGTTGTGAAAAGTTCAGGTTTAGATCAAATTCACCACCTTTTGAAGGAGGAGAATCTCTATGTGAATTTTATATCGACCCGTAAGCAAACTTCTCTCACCATCTTGTATATTATTCATTTAAAGTAAATTGTATAACTTGTGCAATGATACCTTGTCCTTTTACCTATCTTATTATGTTATGTGCTTTAACTAATACCTTTAGCAATTAATTTCATTTTATTCTCCTGTCTTCAAAAAACTACTTATGGTTTTATTTTTATTTCGTATTTTTAGAGCTGAAAAATGTGAAAACTTCAAGGTTGGACCAAAAACAGTTTCAGAAAGTAGAGATGGATTTCAAAACACCAACTCTTCTGCACAGGTATCATATTTAATACAGTCACTGAATTCATATTTGTAAAATTCAAATTATTTGTCATCATTGCTGATGTTTCATTTTCAGAATGATGTCTTCCAATGCCTTGGCGAAGAAAAGCTTCCATGTCGAAATTTTATATCTCTGCTCAATCAAGATCTTCTTCCTGCTAGCACATTTACCCAAACATTTTTGCAAAGCATTTTATCCAGTGTGGATAGCTCAGACCCAGGTTAGTGTTCAATTAAGGTCATAATTTATTATCGAGCAGCATCATAATGTTTATAGAAGTACATAAGAATAATAGTAAATTTATTACTTAGTACTATCTGATTTTTTAATAGTTTTATGGTTAGGTACCTAGGGAAAACATTTAAAAAAAAAATTTCAACCACTTGGCTATGCTTTTTAATTTAGTATATCTAATTTAAATTGATTATTCATAAAAGCTAGAATTTAAATTAGATTGAATGAAGCTAACATAAATTATAAACAATTTCCTTACAAGCTGAAGATATATTTTTGTCTTGATAATTTCAGTGGTTGCCAATGCTTGGATGGAAACATTACTGGATGTTATTGATTTGCTTCCCAAAGAAATCGTTAAAGGAGAAGTAAGTAAAATAAAATTTCAATTGTAATAAAATTAGATATAAGAGTTATTTATTATTAGCACTATTTGTCTGACATGGCATTACCTGGTTAGTATCAGTTTTATTAAGAACCTTGAACTTTTTCAGCTTCAGTTAAAGTTCTGTTATTAAGATAAAGGATTGCAAGTTGTGTCTGCTTGCTAGAAAGCATATATTCTGCATTAAAAACTTAATAAAAACTAACAAAATGCTAATAATAATGCAAACTGAAATGTTAAAATTTATGTAATAAATAGTAATTACCTAAAACTGAAATTTCAAATTATGTGTAATTTTCTTCTTGAATGCAATGTTTTCTATTTATCATCATTTCTTCAAAAAGCTGGGATTTTTTTCCAGATCCTAACATTGGCTGTTAACAAAGGTCAAATGTCCCAACCTGTTTCATCTAGGCTGTTATGCTGCAAAATGTTGGGGAAGATATGCTTAAAGTTCGATCCATATGTGTAAGATTTTCTATTCATTTTTAACTTATTTTATAAGTTGTTTAAATAAGTGTTTTTATTAAAGTAACAATCAATGTTTGCCATTTTTCTGGGGATGTTAACCAAAAAGAATCTAGAGTAATTTTACATTGAAAAAGGTATCTCTTACAAACCTTATGTATTATTTATAGATTAAGCTTACTTTCTACATAAATAAGATTTCCAAAAATTTGTGGCTTTTAAAGAATTTAGGTTTTTACATATTATCTTGTCAACTGTCAGTTTCAGTGGAATAATTAATGGACTTTGGGTATACATTTTCATTTTTAGCAGCATGGTCAACAGGAACGCAGAAGTACCAAAATTTATAGTTTATTTGTTTGAGATTATGTTTGAATAATAAAAAAATTTGAAGACTTCAACAATAGGTGGCTATTTTTTGTTAATACAGTAAAACCTCAATAGAGCAACCCTTTCTCGGATTGTAAAACTATATGGTTTTTTTAATGAAAGGACGTTAAAACAAATAAAAATAATAGATTCTTGTGTATTATATTTAATCAACCGTGCTGCTAAATTTTGTTATTTAACAGTTTGGTTACAAATAATCTTTTAATATCTTGAATTCATTATTTTATTGGATGTAATTTCATGCAGTGATTTATTTAAAACCAAAAGGTTTTGATGAAAAATTATTGTTGTAAGAATCTAGGTTTGCTATATTAAATAGAACTGTTATAACCTGATGCTTTTGATGAAATCTGAAGTCGAATGCTTTACTATTATTCTTTTTCCATAGAATAAAAAAAGAAGTATTACCTGTTGTTTTATCTTTGTGTCAAGATGTTGATTTTGAAGTAAGGGGGTATATGTGTAAACAGTTAGACGTAGTTGCTAAGGGAATAGGGTAAGTTGACCTTAATAAAAAAAATTTTCATTTACATCCTGCTGATAATTATTTTATTGATAAGATAAAAAATATATTTAAATGAATAATGCAAGTGATACTTATATAAATATTGCATATTTTTAGAATTATTGACTTCCCCCTAATAATTCTCCTATTTTGAATCATATCAATATTTATATAATGTGTTTTAATATATTTGATTGTTTCATTTTATAAAACTAACAAAATAATGACATTATATTACTGTGTAAATATGTGTTGCAGGCTTGAAGCTACTAAAAGTGCAATATTACCAGAGCTTGTAGAATTAGCAAATGATGAAGAGAGCTTTGTACGTCTTGCTGGTATAGAAACTATTGTACAGATGCTTCCTTTATTAGATGATGGTATAGTTACTCTCTAGTTTTTGTTTGAATATTAACTAGTGATATTGTCTCTTAATCTCAGTGTTTCTCATACTGTGGGCTACAAGATACATATTGTCAAATGGCCCACAAGGTGTTTTTCTTAAATATTAATACTTGGATTAAATTAAAGCTAAGTAGTTTTGACTAATAATTATAATCTTATTAATTTTGTAACTTTTAAATGGTACTTTATTTTCTTAATAATTTCTAAAATATCTTTCTGTTATGTTACTAAATACTAATTAACTATTAAAAATTATGATAATGCTTTTTTTTGTGCAGTCAAACTGCTCCAAATCTTAATTATTTCTTGAATTTTATACAAAGCTTCTTAAAAGGATCCATGTGATGTACAAACTATTATATGTTCATATTCATTTAGCTTTTTAGTGGGAAAAATTTTTATATCAGTTGTCATCTTATTGAAGCTGCATATATTTTCTAAACTCTTCTACTGCTCTTTTTTTATTTGTAGAAATATGCTGTTTAGATCTTGTTTTAAATTTTATACTTTTGACTAAGCTTTAATTTTGTATTTCTGGCAGTTTTTTCTTAAAAGGCTTTAACACATACTCTTTTATTCTGCTTTGCATGACTAGTTGCTAAGCTTTTATTATTTATTGTTTTTGCTTCTGCTTGGACTTCATGTGGTGAGTACTCTATCACTTTCAAGTATTTTCACAAGCTCAAAATAAATTTTCAGGGAAAATTTAAATTTTTCTCTTTGGTGATTTTTTCTTTTCTTTACTTTTTTACAGATACTTGTACCCAAGCAATAATTCCTCTAGTTAAGAAATTATGTGAAAATTCTTTGACTTCCAAAGACTCTACCTTGCCTGTTGTTTCTAAACAGTTTGGTCGTCTATGCTGTGGATTAGCTGGTAATGTTAATTCAGTTAACCACACTCTAATTATTTAAGCAATTAATGTGGGAACTGAAAATTAAAGCTAACTCTTTCCTTTTCTTTTTGTTTATATTTTAGTTCTATTTCCTTTGGCAAAGCTGTTTACAGTTGGTCGTTTGTTATTTGTTCTTGATGTATTTTTATAAATTATTATTCCGTTATTTTTGTGTTTCTGTGTCCAGGATTGATTTGCTCAAAAGTGGAACTACCTCAATTTTATATTTTGGTTGTTAAAGTGTGAATTTTTTTGGGAGTGATTCCCACATTTACATTAGTTGAAAATTTAAGGATGTATTAATATTAATCGCCAAATTAAAAATGTGAAGGAAACTATTATATCTTAACAAAAAAATTCATTACTAAAGTAATACAATTTTTTTATTTTAATTTTTGAAAATTTCTTTACTTAAAATAAAGTATAGTTTAATGTTTCTTTCCAGATAACTTTACATCAGAGCAAAAGCAGTGGTTCTTAAACTACTTCAGAGAATTAGCTAAGTTAGGTTTGACATGCCATCAAAGCAATCGTTCCTCTGTATGTAGTCTTGTAAGGTCTTTAAGTTCTTAACTTCATTTGCTCTTATTCTTAGTATTTATGGTATTAATCTTTATAAACTAATTTTGCCTTTAAATTTGTCAATAGATGCCTGATTTACTTCCTGATGTTGACCACAAAGATAGATTCCGCGAGTGCCGTTGTGCTTGTGCCTTTAACTTCCCTGTAAGTTTTTTTAAAGACAATTTTCTTTGTTAACTTGGTGTATCAGTATATTACTTTAGTTATTTTGTTTTGTTTTATAGGCTATGGTTGTCTTCAGTGGACCAGAAAACTTTGAGAATGAACTCTACCTTACTTTTAAAGACCTCTGTACTGACTCTTGTCAGAGAGTGCGGCAAAGAATGGCTTGTGGTTTTCATGAGGTAACTGTTTCAATAAAATATCCCTACTTGTTTCAATAAGGATGTGTTTATTTAGTGAGACCAAATTTCTTCATTGTGTTTAATTAAGCAATCTAAATAGGCATTATTCTACCAGTATTTTTTGTCTTCAAAACACCAAAATGAGTACTATTTTGTTTGTATGGTGGTTGACTTATTTTAAATTGGCTATAAGGTGGTTAAATACTATTTCTTATTCTGTGAAAATGCTTGACTTTCATTTTTGTTTAATCCACTGTAATCAAAAGAGTTGCTTATTATCTTTGTTAGTTTTATTCATGTTTAGTTTTAGTACTTTTTTTAACCATTGTCTCAAAGAATATTATCTTTTAGCTCTTAAATTTTACACCTTGTAATAGTAGAAAATCCAAAATTTTTGTTTAATCTAAGTTCCAAAAAATAGTATCACCGTAACTTTTAAGATTTTATAAAGAAGAAATATTTTTCAAATTGTAATAAATTTTATATATAGTCTCATGGAAATAAGGAAAAAGTTGTGTGGGTAAAAAGATTATTATGTATTTAATTCTTTGAAATTGGTTTGAACTTACAACAAAGGCTGCTTTTGGAGATTCTTTGTTACTTTTAAATATTTCCCTTGTCCTTTCAATTTTGATATATCTGGAGTACACTGTATTTTTAAAATTCTCGTTTACTTGGGAATTGGTTTTTGGTATAATCACCTATTGAATGATACTTTTTTCAGATTGCAAGACTTTTGAGCTCTAAAGCACCCACAATAAAAAAGGAGCTTGTCATTTTACTGCAAGATGATTCACTTGAGGTAACAGTCATATAGTTCGATGCTAGTGCCTTCCTTTATTTAAAAGCTATACTTTGAAATGCATTAAGTTGATTTTAAAACTTAACAATATTTTATATATACCCCAATAACACTTTTGTGTGAGAACTTTCTATGTTTTCTTGTTTTTCTCAATTTTTTATCTACTAAAAAAGTTTGCACTGTCAATTTAAAATAAAAAATGTGAAAGTTGGATTGTACAGTTTGATGGATGTTAACTTTTTTCTCTACATTAGGTCCTTAAAGGATTGATTCCATCTCTTCCTGAATGCTTGAAAGCTGTTTGTTTGTATGATTTAGAGGTATGAGTTTTGTGATTTTAGTAAAATTGCTAAGCATTCAATTATTAGTTTTACTTAAACATTTCGGATTCTATGGCTTTTTTTTACTTGCAAACTAATCTTTTAAGCAGAAATTAGATGTTTACATGTGAACATGCAAAGGGGATCCCTTCCAAGAGTTTCAGTTCATTTTAATTTTTCATGAATTAACAAAAAATATTAATTACTCATTTTAAATGCTTCACTTGCTTAAAATTGGAAGTTTTCTTTAAATGTAATATTTAGAGCACCACACTGGACCCCCTCTTAGGTTTTGAAGAGAATTGTCTGTATTTTATGTGTTCTTGTGAATCCAATTCTTATGGGTATTTTCCTTGCAAGTTAAAGAAATACTTGTCAATAAGGAAAAATTAGATTAAAAATTGAAAAATGACATTAAGTTTTATTCTAATATCAAATTTCTACATATACCATCTTCCAGTTATTGATTGGTCTGTGGGTTATTTTGATTTCCTATCCTTGAAATCATAATGAAACTTTAAGCTCAATATGCCAACAGTGATTGTTCTCTAATTTTTATTTTGATATTACAGGAAGATAACAGTGATCTGGTCATAGCTCTTATAACCTGTGAGGAAGCAACATCTGTCACCAGTAGTTGGAGACTTCATGCAGACTTTTTAATTTGCTTGTCTTGTTTAACTTCATGCATTTCCTCTGAAACTATTTTCACTACTTTTGTGCCTTTGCTATTTATAAAGCTACATACTGCTGTAAGTACCACTTTTGTGTTTCAAAATGCACAAATTCACTCTTGTCAAATTCTTATTATATTTTTAAAAAATTTGAGTGCATGATTAGGTATGTTATTAAAAACAATTAAAAATCAAATTTGATTTTATTTAGCGTCCAATACCATGTAGAACTTCTGCAGCATACAGTTTACTTCTATTTCTCCGTCATACTCCTAGCCTTGAGAGGAGAAAAGGTATCATTAATGAGCTAATACGAGGTGAGTGAATATAAAATCCTTAAGTAGAGTAAAAACCATTGTTCACCAGAAGCTTCTTTTTCATTATTTCAGTCCTGACTGCCCCAATTTTTGATGAGATTTTATGAAAATCTTTTTTGGTTCTTTTGTCTTCGATCGTCTTGTACTTTTAGTGTAACCCTTTCAAGCCTAGACCACCTGAGATTGCCATTGAATCCAATGTAGAATTTGGAGCGGTCAGGACTGAAGGGATTGATAATGTTTATAAGTTTTAACAATTAATAAATTTTTGTAATAATTAAATAAGTTGATAGTGTTCTCTTCAATTTTTGTCAACAAGAAAATAAGTGTGAGCCATTAAAGTTAGTTTAAGCTCTTACTAGTAAAAAAAAAAAAATTCAATATACAAAACTTTTGGAAGATTAAAAAAATCATTAAGATGTATATTGCTTTTAAAATTATTCATTTATTATAGAACTTTGCTATGGTAGAAGTTGTCATAAAAGAATGCTATTCATTCGAGTTTGTGAACTAGTGATGGAATTGTTTTCAAAAGTATTTTTCAAACAGCACTTTTTAAAGCCATTGCTAAGTTTATCTGGTAAGTGGATTTATTTGTATTTTTCAAACTGTTTGTTATATCCTCAAAAATACTCATAATGCTTTAAAAATTAAATTATTTTAATTCCTCTAACTTACTTTTTCAGGTGATAAAGTGCCTAATATTCGCCTAAGACTGTGTGCAATTTTACCGAGATTGAAAAGTTTAATCAAACTTCCTAAAGACAGTCCTCTACTTCAACAACTAGAATCTTGTGTCAAATCATTGATGTCTAATGAAAAAGATAAAGATGTTGTTTATGCTGTAAGCCAGGTAAGGCTTGTTAACTTTTGATGCATTTTGTCATTAAAAAATGCTTTTTAAACCCTTTGTTTTAGGGTATTAGACAGTAAAAATAATAAAATGGCAAACACCTTTTGCTTAAACTGTTCATACTTTATATGCTAACTTTATATTTTAACAGGCAATAGAAGAGCTTGATAAGATTGAAGTAGCTACTGAACCAGTAAGTAGTTTTGAAATTCTAGAAATAAAATATGGGATAACAAGATTGCAATTTTTGTATATCATGTCCAAAAATTTCAGATATCCAGGAGATCTTCTTGTATAGAAATAGCTTTGGATATGGAGGATCGTTTTAAAGAAAATGAAGAGAGGCAACAACTGGAAATGGTGAAATATTTTTTTAGCATTTTAATAAAGTACTAAAATTGGTTTGTTTGGCATAACCAATTTATTCCAACTTTTTATGACCTTTATGCAGAAAAACTAAAGGCAAAAAAATTGATAGTTTTATGATAGTGTTCAATATATCTGATAAGCCTTGTTAATATAATTATATTGCTTTTTTTTTCAATTATGTACAGTGATATTTATACTTTACTTCCTCTGACCTAGTTGACTTTTAATGCAATGTATCTTTAAAAAATGCTTTTTAAACCTTTAAATTTAGGGTATTAGACACTAAAAATAATAAAATGGCTTTTTTTTTAAATTGTTCATATTTTGTATGCTAGCTAAAGAGGACTAACAGGCAATAAAAGAGCTATCAGAAATCTATGAATTATAAGGAGTAATACAGTAAAACTGTTTTAAGTTAGGAAATATATACATCTTGTAATGTATATTAACTTATTGTGACTGTCAGAAATAATTTCAAGATGTACTAAGAATATAACTTTTATTCATTCCACCAAGTCTCAGTGCTTTTTTAAGTGACCATCTAAAATCTGAAAGGGAAAGGATGTCTACAAATCTTATCTGGAGATTCAAATAAATAAAGTTCACTGTATGTAAGGATTCCTTTATCCCTCGGTCTATATTACATTAGGGTGGTCCTAATTTTTCACTCTGAATTTCTTTGGTAGCACCCCCCAACTTTTTTCCTTTAGGTATGAAATGAAAGTATACCAAATATCTTCCCAATATTTTAATATTAAAACGTGCCGCATCGCGATTGAAGTTAGACTACGATAAAGGCGCAGAACTACGTAACACTCTTAGAGGAAAGCGGGCTCCCCTCGCTTTCTCTCCCGCATGACAGTAGACCTTACGGACGGTGCTCGGGCGTTTTAAAAAATGAGAACTTTAAAGGCGGGATCTTCATGGATTTTATAATAAACTTGAATGCATCCTACACTATGGTTATTTAGGGTAATAAAACGTAAACATAAAGTGCAAATCATTATTATAAGTGAACAACAATGGAGAATTTAAGGTAAAGTGGAGGATCTTCCAATGAGGGTTGTGAGAAGACATTGCAGCAGCTATTTATGGTTTACTAGTTGATTATGACATATTGGACACAATCAAAGCCTTGTGCTGTGACACCAGTGCATCCAGTACGGGAATTAAGAACGGTGCAAAAATCTTGGGATCTTATCGATAAACCAAAGTACTCATCAAAGTACAAAACACCAACCGAGAGATAACTACCGAGAGCTCCGAAAGTTGACTATAGCATTTTTAGGTTATCAAGAAGTAAAAATTATTAAATTTAGACAACCTAGTGCTTTCCATCATGCAAGATGGATGTCTAAAGCAATTTATTGCTTGAAGATGTTTATTTTTAGAAATTAGTTTAATTTAATTTGGATAATCAAAAACTACAAGGATTAAAAGATATGAGTATTTATTGTTAAGTTATACATTAGGGCTTGGTTTGATGTGCAAATTGGCTCACAATACCCCCTTTTAAGATTTGAAATTCTTGAGGGACCTGTTTTTCTACAGAGAAATAAAAAAAAATATATCTATAGCAATAACAAAGAAAATGATTAGTCATGGATAGTATCTTACCGAGGAGACAGTTGACTTAGCCTATATTGATGAGACTTTCCCCACACAGCAAAGAGCTTCGATGGCCAAAGAGTTTAAAGAGAAAGAATCCACCAATGTATCAAAGCGTTGCAAATTAGTTTTGAAGAACTGGGTATAACTCTCAAAGAAAAATCTAGCCGATTTTATGTCAAAAAAATGAACCTCAAAATTTTTCAAAGACTTAAGTTATTTATTTATTATAGGGATCCTTTAACGGTGGAACCCGTGTGAAAGATTATCAGGAAGGTTTAATGTTGTTAATAACTTGTTTGTTGTAAATGATGCTGCAGAAAGCGGAATCAAGATAATTGAAGAATAAAAGTATTTTAACGCATAATGAGGAGCAAAAACAATACCTTTTAAAAACCGTCAAAGACTATAACGGTCAATATTCTTCATGTTCGAAGCATTCTCGGTCAAAAAAGTATTGAAGTATATTTAATAATATTTTTTAATAAATTTTGTAATTTTTCAAAGTTTTGAGAATTTTGATGTTTTTTTCAGATTTTCACCCTTTTTGCGGCACGTGTTAATATGTATGGATTCGGATAAAATTTTTACCAGTTATTTACTACCCCATAAGGAAAAAAATTAGGGGGTGCGACTTAAGAAATTCCGAAAAAAAAATTTAACCATTACACTTAGGACCACCCTAATATTACATACTATACATAATACATACCATGTTTCATCAACATCTGCTAGAACAGACTATATAGTTCAAGCAGGATAACTTGTTATCTAATCCATTATACAATATTTAAGGCATAACTAGTATTACTATTTACCTCTTTGCATTAATATTTTGAAGAAACTTAATTTTACCTAAAGTAGTTGTTTTTACAATATTGAATTTCTTTACTCAGGAATTCAACTCGAAATTGCTTCAAGAAAATAACGCGCAACATCCAGCATCACCTGCAGTTAAAGGAGGGAAAATACCTGTCAGAAAAAGTAAACTGTTATTTGTTTTGGAGCTGTTGCTATACTTGGTTGCAAAGTTTCTTGAACCCAGTACGTCAGAAATGCGGAAGGAGAAATCGGTAAACAGGAAGCCTTTTGGGTTGATAGGAGGAGTTTTGGTACGCAAATTGTGATTGAAAAGCACTATATATACATGGGTTTAACAAAATAATCATATTTTTAAATTGATGTTATTTATTTCACTCAAAATTCAGACACCGGGATGGGAACTACTTTGTTTATTAGTAGGGTCAAGTTAAGTTGCAATCTAGTATAGTTTCTTATTCATATATATATATAGTACTAGCTGACTTACCCGGCCTTGCACGGGTTGAGTTAATTCATAAATATTTTTAAAAGTTTTTCAAGTTATGTCTTTTCTTTTTCTGGAACTTATCCCGTCGTCCCCGTCGTCTTTTCCATCCCAGTTCTTAACTGTAAAAATATACCCTAACTCATCCCGTCCCGCATTTAATTTTGGCTGTTACCTTCGCTGTAAAGAACAATCAAAGTGAAATCATCAGGTTTATCAAGTTATATGTCTTTTCTTTTTCTGGATTAGCAGTCACTTATCATCCCGTCACCCCCGTCGTGTTATTCTTCCCGGTTCCTTACTTTGAAAATATACCCTAACTCATCCCGCCCCGCTTTTAACTTTGGCTGTTAAAGAACAATCCAATTTAAATCATCAGGTTTATTGAGTTATATGGTTTTTCTTTTCCTGGTTAGCAATCACTTATCATCCCGTCGTCTTTTTCATCCCGGTTTCTTACTGTGAAAATATACCCTAACCTAACGTATCCCGTCCCGCATTTTACTGTGGCTGTAAAAGAACAATTCAATTGAAATCAACAGTCTTTTGAAATTTATAGTTTAAAATCTTAAACAAAATTTCTATGAAGAATTTCCGATGTCCTTTTCAAAAATTACGCTTCGGTTTTTATAAATCACTTGATAAAAACTTAGGAAGTAAAAATCACAACCCTCTTTGAGCCCCTTGGGAATAATTTCCTACAGGATGTTACAAACCGTATATGAAGTTTCTATCTTTTTCCAAAAATGATATTAATTTAATCAAAAAATAATCCCTATGTGTAATTCAGTCAACAACTCCCGCCGCCAAAGCAAAATATTTAACTGTACCTAATTTAATTTCTATTCAAAAATGATAAATCTCATTTTCCTTTTATCATGATAGCCAACTTTTTAGTAAAAACGGTTTTCTAGTACTTAACAATAAAAATTTAGTGAATGTATAAGTCTAGTAAACCATGCCCCATGAAACAATGAAATAATTTCAGCTCTGTTTCCATGGAAACCATTTATTTTAGCCTTTCCATAAATATATTTATTTTAGAAAAAAAAATACAAATAAAGGAAAATGTTGTTTCATAATTAATTATTTGAATTTATATGTTTCCTGAAAATTGTTATAATTTTGAAATAGAAATTTACACTGGGTTTTTCGTCTTAATTTGTTATAAATTATGAAATTTTTGAAATTATATATTAACAAATGAGGCCAGACGAAATATAAAGGGAGAAATAAACCTACTGCAATTTATGCAGTCGTGGCTAGTTCACAGGGCTGGCAGTATGGTGACGTCAGAAGAGGTGTGGCCAAAAGAAAGCCACTTCGACATTCAGTCAACAGTCACTTCAGCATCCTACTAGACATCTACGCGCATGCTCGCGGTCTTAAAATTAAAAAGTATTAACGCCACCGGCACCGCAGCTATTTTGAAAGTGTTTTGATTTTAAATAAGGTGTTTTATTTTACAGATAAAGTGTTATTTAGATTTATTTATTTTACAGATAAAATTTTAAATAAAGTAAAATTTATTAAAAACTTACTTTTTCCTAAATTTGAATTCATTTCAAAGTTTAAAATTGCAAAACTTGTCCTATTCAATTTGCTACTTGGAAAATATTATCTGAACATATTTGAAATGCATCAAAAGCTTTATGAGAGTGAATTTTAATGTAAAAGATTTTGAAAAATTTAAATTTTTTCCATCTGACCAAAAAATATATTTTTATTTAGTCAAGTTATTATTTTAATACTGTAAAAAGTTTACGATAAGACCTAACCTGCTTATGATCATTCAGGTTCTCAAAAGTAGATAGCGGTACATTCATAACAGTATCTCAAATCCCAGCTTCAAGCATATTTGATTTTTGTTTCCACATACAAAAATTCCCATTGAGTTACACCTTCAGAAATAGTAGCAATAGTCTCCTCAAATATGTGAAAAATAGTCTCCACAATTATTAACACCCTAATTATAATTTGATACTGTTATAATCTCAACACTTTATGTGCTCATTACAATGAGCACATAAAGTGTTGAGATTAAAATAAGAAACATAACTCTTTAAAAAAGGTTTCAAAATAAATAGCATCTGTTATAAATTAATGAAACATTCAATGACTATATTTTGAACTATAAATTAGTTGTAGAAATTCTAATAGCTATTTTTATTACATTGTGGTACTTTCCTAAACTAAACAAGTGGGAAAAAATGTAAGCCTTTTAATTAGCAATACCCTTTAGTAGCTGCATATTTTAGAATAGAATAATGCAAATGAAAGTTTAATTACTCTTACAGTATAAATATTTTTATTAATACTCAGACTTGCATGGTATTAAGTTTTCATTAAAAATAAAATATATTCCATACTCAACGATGAAACTATTCCACAGTTCCTCAACTTGTGTTACATTTTCTTAAAATGATATATGTTTGATGATAATATTTTGATGATTGTATAAGATACTTTTCAGTCATCATATAACCATGTAATTCACATCATAAACTTTTTAATGTTGAAAAATTAAGTCTTGAATGAAAACAAGATTATTTATTTTTCAAACTTTATTTTTCTGAAATCTCAGCACTGTAAGAATATAATAGAAGTATTTAGATTGTAATAATGCTATATTTTCTGTCTAAAATTGTTCAAATGAATTTTTAGAAGATTTAAGTTTATTTATAATCTTCAGTTAACAGTAGTGCTCGTGCTGTCATCTATAAACTGAACTGTGAAATAGTACAACCCGATTCTATTTAACTTTTGAATAAACTTATTTCAATCAGAATTCCAGTTCTTTACTTTACTGCATAAACTTCTATAAGAATCTTGTAAAAATTAATTTGAACAATTTTAGACATAAAATATATCATTATTACGATCTAAATACTTGTATTCATAATTTGTTAATGAACAGTCAGATTCAAGAACTCCAAAAGGTTCAACTCCACGCGCATGCGCGTAGCGCGCTGGTGCCTTTTGCCCGGCATCGCTCGTCGTCACCCGTTCTTAGCCACACCTCTTCTGACGTCACCATACTGCCAGCCATGTGAACTAGCCACGACCAATTTATGCATTTCAACAATGCACAATGCTATTTCAATGGGAAAAACGGCATCGAAAAAGCACCGAAAAACAGGGAAGGAGTCGTTCGATTTTAAAATCCTTTCTTAGTGCGCGTCGCATAGCTGAGAGGAACGTCTCTTTCAAATTTCAAGCCTCTGGGTTCAGTAGTTTCGGAGATTCCGTGTTGAGTGTTTGTCACTTACCAGTCAGTCAGTGGTATTTCGCTTTTATAGATATAGATTATTAAGCATATGATGGCCTCTTTTAAAGTTGAACTAAACTTTCCTTACTTACTTTAATGTCCAAAACAATAAAGTTAGTACCACCAGTTTACTTATTTTTACTGAATATAATCTAGGACAGTAAAATAACAACTCACCATTTTGATGAGCAAATATTTAAGGCTAGATAGTAATTTTTTTTTTCATTAAAAATTATTTTTGTGTTTCAAATCAAATCGTATATACTCAGATTCCTCAATCCAGTGGCAAGTAAAAATTTTGGTCTGGCTAGTACCTTTATAACTGAAAAAATTTATTCTTGATCTAGGCATGACTAGCAAATTTTTATTTTGATGTTTTTACTAATGACATTAATTCTTCAACAGGTGGAACACTTCCCAAACAATCAAAGAACAAAATTCTGATTCCTGACTCCACAGAAAAAGTTTCTTCTAGTCAAGCAAGATCATTAAGAAGTAAGCACTAAAGACATTGTCCACTATAAGCTTAGATATTTAGTTATTTTGCAGTCATTTCTTTTAATTGTGTATAAATGTTTTGAATCACTTTGGTATTGCTACCTTCTTGAGAAAGTGATAGAAAAATGATTTATGTATCACTAAAAGAAGACATAAAGCTAATTTGAATCTAACAGGAATTTATTATTTCATTATACCCTTTTTAGAGTTGCATGAATAATTATTTTTTACCTTAATAAGAAATTTGAACTCTGCTTGTACTGTAATATCTTCAATAGGTTACTAAGCAGTAACTTACTGCTTAGTAACCTATTGAAGATATTCTTTTTGTTAAATGTGAATAAAATATTTAAGTAATAAATATTTATAACAACTCATTAAGATCAAAAGTTATTCTCAAGATTATTGTACAGGGTGGCTACAGAATCTAAGGAAAAAATTTCCCTGACTTTTCCCTGATTTCCCTGACTATAATTTTAAAATTTCCCTGATATACCTACATCAAAATTTTTCCAACGATAATTATTAATACACAGTAAACGAGAAGTTATTTAAACCCAAATATACTTGAACGTAGTAAACATATTAAAATAATAATTATTATAATGATATATATATTTTTCTTATGTAGAAATCCGATATTGTTTGCAACCATTTTTTAAAGTAGTATGTGTATTTCATTTCGTACAACTTTATCTACTAAATAGTTTAATAAAAGCAAATTATCATATAGTTCCTAGCTACAAAAAAGGGTTTAAATAAAAATGTAATTAAGCTATTGTATATTAACAAAATATTTTCATGTAATTTTGAAATAAATGAACTTTAGACAGCAGTGGCATATACCGGAATTTATTTCGGGAGGGGCCCAAAAATACTCCTCAGCCCTTCCCAAACATACTTAATAGGTCCAATGTAGCTTAGTGATTATTTAGGCCCTAAAAAACTTAATATAAGAAAAGTTGAGAGGAGCATAAGTACAAGTACCAAAAGGGGTCTGGGGGTCCTCCCCCAGAAAATTTTTGGAAATTTGACTTAAAAAACAGGTTTTTAACTACTTTTGGTACTACTCTTAGCCCAAATTTTAGATATACATTATTATATAGGATTTGAATTTTGATGAGCTTAATATTAAAAAAGTTACGAGTAACAGAGTTTCAAGTACAAAAGGAGATCTGGGGGGTCCTTCCCCAGAAAAAGTTTGGAAAACTATTCTAAAAACAGGGTAGATTTGGATGAATGTATTATAATAAAGTCGTTAATAATAAGTTCCAAGTACAAAAGGGGGGTTTGGGGGTCCTCCCCCAGAAAATTTTTGTAATTTGACCCTAAAAGCAGGTTTTAACTTGTTTTGGTACATCTAGTTCGAATTTCGGGGGGGGGGGTAGGCAGGTCCCCCTCGGCCCCCCCATATATACGCCACTGTTAGACAGATTTAATTTCACAAAATAAAAAAAATATCTTATACTTTCAATAAAACTGTAAATAATTTTCAATAGTTATTCTAATGCTCAAAATGTAAAAATTGAAGAAAATGAAAAACTAAGGAATAAAAAAAAAAACTCAACTAATTTCAACCCCCAAAAATTACCCATATGGAAGATTTTGTAAGATTTCCTTTCTGATACTTTAAAATATTCATATTTCAATACACCTTGTAATTCTTTGATATTAAAACTCAAAAGTTCAAACTACAAAGTTCTATTTGCATTCTTGCAAACAACAGGAAATTCCTCTAGAAAACCTCTTAATTTGCCAGCTAAATGTTCATCATATTTGAACAACCAATCTCGAAAAACAAGCATTTAAAGCCAAGGATATTTACGCGAAGTTTGAAAAACGCGATCGCGAACCGACTGTCAAGTTGTTTTTTCTGCCCGCGTTCACGCCGTAAAAATGCCAACTTTACAGGCAAACGTCCGGAAGCACGTTTGAAAATCTGGAATTTTTCATTGAAATTCCAGATTTTTAAAGGATTTCCAGACTTTCCCAGCCGCGAAAATGAGTGAAGGATGCGATCGCGGATCGCGCGTATTTGCGGCGTGAATTACTAAAATCTTCCCTGATTTTTTAACTTTTTTTCTGAATTTCCCTGATTTTTCCAGATGAATGAAATTCCCTGACTTTTCCCTGATCTGTCGCCACCCTGTTGTAGATCTTGCATGAAAATGGTTACATTATCTTTGGTTTGTTTAAAGTGTTAAGAAATAATCTCATGCTTTTGATTTTTTATTAGACCTGAAGAAGGAACGCAGAATATCTAGCCCTGCTTTGATGGCAGAATTTCAAAAGAATTCTACACAATTATCAAACAATCCCAAAGCTGAAACCCCAGCATTAAATAAAAATGGCCCGAAGACTACTCCAATGAAAGGAAACATTCCTAAATCAAGGTAAGAGCATGCTTATCAGTATTATTACTATAAAACACTACTGATTATATTTTTCTTGAAAAAAAAAAAAAAAAAAGAATTCCTATGAAAATAGTGGATTTCTATCTCATAATTTTAATTTTTTCTATAGATTTTCTGAAATATTGTAAATTTTAAAAATTATCAATTTATTATTACCAATTTCCTAATTAAAAAGTTTTAATAAATGTGTCCCTAGAATTATTTTATTATGCATGACTGGAGTGCTGAAAAAATAATTTCTTTTCAGTGCTGCAACTAGAGAAATTTGAAAATAATTGATCTGACTGATAAATTAAAATTGATATTGTAAGAAGACATAAGCTTAAATTATTTCAACTATAATTTATTAATAAATAGATGACAATATACACACAATCTACAGTTCTCAGCTGGTTGTACTCTCTATGGGGTGTCAAATCATCTGTCCTTAATAAGAAAAAGTAATTAGTCAAGTATCTTAATCATGTCATGATGAAATGAAATTATTTATGCACTTGAGCAAAAACTTACTATTGAAAGACTTGCTTCTCACTCTTTCTTTCCTTATTTTCAGCAGGCCGCAAAGTCCCAACATACGGACGTGGCCAAGGCAAAAACGAGCATCGCTCATTCCTAAACAAGCAGATAGATGTCCATCACCTATGCCTCAGCAAAAGCGTTTACCTGAAAAAAGCGCAAAAGAAACATTATCCATCGAGATCTCAAAAAAAGTCATGGATAAAAAGTCAGCGGGTGAAAATGTTGCAGCAGTTAAAGAAAACTTGGGAAAGTCTAAGTCTAAAGATCATTTAGCAAGTGGTGTAAAAGAACCAAAAAGGAGAATAAAAGGAAATGTTCTTCCTTCCCCAGGTAATTAAATATCTTTCAGAATTTTTGACTACTCTGATACAGTATAACTTCTCCGAGTGATTGCATCTTTAAAGAATACTTCTGGTAACACAGCCAACTTTTGAAGGCCCCAGTTTTTCCTTATCCACCTTAATGTTCAAAAGTGAACCAGTTATCTCTGTTCACAGAAACTTTCAGCTGTTTTATTATTTGCCTAAGTAAACAATTAATACCACATTCCATGCATCTTCTGTTATTCAGAGTAACTAATGGCTGAAAGTTATGGGTAAAAGTTTAAGACCATGATTTCCCATCCAATTTTTATCATCCATATTAACGGAGAATAAATTTTTCCATCTTGAATTTTGAAACATTAAGATTAAAATTAATTTTTGAACCTTAATTTTTGTTAAATTTCCAATTATTTAAGTATTTCATCCTTAAAAGTTGGAGTTTTAAAGCGATTTTAAGTTTCTCAACTCTCTTAACTATTATTCTGGGGGTGGTCACTCCCAAGAAGTTAAACTGTACTACCAGTGCATATTAACACTCAACATAGCGAGGATTTCTAGGAAAATTTCTAATGGCTGGCAAAAAGCAAATTATATTTGATACACAACCAAAAACACCTAAAATGAAATATGTGAATGAACAACATGGTAACAATATATTTGTTAAACAGTTAAATTCTTATAAAATAAATAAGAAGGGTAGAAAGGAGTGAAATAAAAGAATTTGAAATTTTTATGCAAGTATGAAGTCAATAATATTGAGTAAAATAAAAACTTATCAGGACAAGCAATCAAATTTATACTATCGAATTTAAAGACGAGCTTAATAATTCCTGAACTTGTGCTATTAGATCCGAGAACTGTAACAATGAAATGGCAGCAGCCTCTGTATTAATTGTCTAGTAGTGTAGCTGGATGCATCAGTAATTCAGTATTGTTGCATTTCACTGCAATATAATTATAACATTAATAGAAACAGAAGGCATTGAACTTGACAAGCTCTAAGTACAATTATGGGGGAAAGATAATTCTTAATAAAAAATTAAAATCACATGCAGACTGAAGTCAAATCACATTACCTTTAAGAAGGGAATCAATTCCCCTTTCATCAACATAGTTGCATTTATAATTTTTTGAAATGCACAATTTCAATTGTAACTGCTATTCTCTATGTATCAAGGCATTGTTGAGTGGTTTATAAAGTAGCTTAGAAATTTAAATGCTTCTTATGAATTGCACATTATAGACTTACTTTTTTTCATGAAACTAAGAGTATGCCAGGAGCATTCCTCTTCACTTAATGTTGTCAAAATTAACTGTAAATGTTATGTTCAGTTGGTTATAGAAAAAATTTTCTACTTGAAATTTTAATTGATTTACTTAACCATAATTTGCACTAGCTTGAGACATTGTTTTATTTTCAGAAGTTCTTAGAAGATCTGCAGTATTTACTAATTCAAGTGCAGAAAGTAAAATTCCATCCTTTTCAAAGTAAGAAATTAATTTTGAAGTAAACTTGGGAATTTAACTACATTAGAGAAATCCAAATAATCAAAACTGACATTTCATTACAGGAAAACCAGTTTAAAAGAATGATCTTTCATATAAACTCGCATGTGCCAAAGAGTTTTCATTGCTTCATCAAATCAGTTTTTTTAAGCTTATCCACATCTATTGTGTTTATTGTATATTTTTCAGGCAGACATTATGATCATCTTGTTTTATAACCAAGTTTTATAGTTCTTATTTGAAGTATGTGTAAAAGAATTTTAAGTATTATTCAACTCGTTAAGAAATCTATAAATAAATCCATGTGCAGGCACATGGATTGAAAAAAAAAATGAATTTGTGCAGGGCCACATAATTCACTGCAGAACTTGTGCATTTTTTGTAATGGAAGAGTGTGTTAGCCATTATTTTCATACTTATTGTACTTAATTTGTGAGAATAAAATCTACCAATTTGTATTCATATGAAGTATTACTTAATTTTGATTTCTTACATCATTTTACTATCCTGATTATCCAACCTTTTAAAGGATTCTAATCAATGCTTAGTCCTAAAGGGATGGATACTCAAGGTGCTGATTCTATTAGGGGACATCCAGAAATTATGTGGTGTTTTTTCCAAAATCTGAACCCCCCCCATGTGAGATTTACCAACTTTTTTTAAAAAATTTCCTCTCATACTTAACATAGAAAATCATATAATTTCTAACTTAAAAAGTTGACTGGTTTTTTTCACCCCTCCCCCCTTATTTTTAACCTCACGTAATTTATGGATGTCCCCTTATACCTGTAGAAAATTCAGAAATATTTTCTACTTCGATTATTATGGATGCTTACCCACAAAATTGGATATTTTAGACATTTCCACAGAGCACAAAAATCTTGTGTAATGTTTTTAACACTTGCGCATACTTGCCAACTTTTTTGAAAATCTACATCAGTAAAACTTCTTGCATAACATTATAAAACAGTAATATTAAGACTGCTCAAGGAGCACTGAAAAATCATTTTCTCAAAAATAGCAAAGAAACTTATACTTGGAAATTCAAAATGCACAGGGGATTTTGGAAGTCTAATATACTTATATTTTTACAAGCTTATAATCAGCTTACTTTAATTGCACAGTACTTATCTGGTAACTGACTTATCCTTCACAAAATTTATGTTACAAACCAATTGGGTGTTATGAGATTATAGCTTTTTTAAAAACATTTCTAAAATTTCCATTAGCCTGTTAAAAAGCTCGAGTTGCTACAATTAGAATGCGAGAAGCTTTCCCGTTAAAAAGCCTCAATTAATCAATGCAAATTAAGGGTGCTGATGGGAGAATCACAGATCTGATCTCAGTAAAGTTGTTCGCATTGCGATCGGAATACGAGAAGCTAACTTACCAGTTGAACGTGCATCAAGAGACTCGTGGGCAAATCTGAAAATTACTTACAGAAAGTCCAAAATTCACTCAATAAAAAAAAACGAGAGAAAATCTTAATAGGAATCTGGTTTTAAAGTAAAAAGATATTGAAGGATAGTTTACATCGCAGATAGTTAAGTGCGAAGAAACAAGTTCATTACTTATCCTTTAATTCACTGAATGAATTTATTTTAGAAATTGTTTAACGAATACAAAATCCGTTAGTATGTTTTTTGATTTCAATATCACAAATTTGTTTGTAAATGAAAGGTTAAGTGCTCAAGACTTCACACCACTCGCCTCAAAGGACACTCGTGGACAAACACTGCACACAAGGCGAAAGAGGGATCAGTCAAAACCACAACACCCTTCCATTTCTTGGAACACATTATTGGAGGTTTCAATTTTGGGGAAAAAATTAGTTACTGCTCATTTTTTTTTGGACTTAACACAAGTTAAATCTGATTATTTTTCTAAACCCTTGTATCTCGCAAATGCGTCTGATCTTAAGAAACTGAAAATGCGAAATATCCATTGTTAAAATTATTCCAGGGGAATGCCTAAATTGTTTAGTGGTAAGGATAGGAACAGAATTGTTAAAAGTATTTCTTGCTTCTCAGTTAGTAATTATGTTACCTTTAACATTTAATTAAAGAGGACTAGGGACATATTTAAAACATTGA
This sequence comes from Tetragnatha montana, assembly GCA_963680715.1. NCBI lineage: Eukaryota > Metazoa > Arthropoda > Arachnida > Araneae > Tetragnathidae > Tetragnatha > Tetragnatha montana. Next base: position 28,752,016 of record OY796677.1, read on the forward strand.
GGTTGATTTTTTTTTTTCAATTTTCCAGCAATATCATTTACTTCTTCAATGGGAACAAAATGTAGGACTGGTATTCTAAATATTAGTAAGTTCATTAGTCTAGCAAGAACTTATTTCTACTGTATATATCTTTAAATTGATTGAACCTAGATACCTAGACTCCAGTGAGTTAGTTTAAAGCCTGTGTAACTTAGCAAAATTTAAGTAGCTTTAAAATTAAGATGCTAATTTTTCCCAGTTAAAATGCAAATACACAAGTCATTTAGAATTATCTTACTTTTTCTGAAATATTTTATATGAATCAGGCAGGAGATTAACTAGCAGATGTTAAGTTTTTATTATGACAATACAAATCAGTTTGAACAGAATGACGAATGTTATAATACAATGAAAACAATTGTTAATGTTAAACAAATCCGTACTATGGTGCATTCATGAGTGATGGAAAGTTTCTGGAAAAACGACTGCAAATTTCGAAGTAATTGAAGATTTTTCTGAGGAATGTAGTAGCTAAAACAGTTTTACCAGCTGCCCTCATTTCTGTAGGAAAAAGAGTGTTGTAACTTTATATGAAACAAATACAAAGGAAAAGATACTTTCAAGCTGTCCCATATTAATACTCAGAAACCTTACATGTGAACTAATTTCTTTGTAAGTAAGAAACACAAAAATAATATTGGACAGCACACTTAATGTTGGAGAGCATTTTTTCTTAACTAGATTTATCTTCATTTTATTCGCCCTTAAATTTTGCTGTTTGTAAACTAAATATTGTTTCGTTATCAGTACAGTTAGCCATCAAATTAGTGGAGATTTCATATCATGCCCATTCCTATCGAAATAATTTATTATTAGGCTCCAGAAAGTGATAATTGCAGATCCAGTTGGTACTAATTTTAGCAAAACAACCTTGTTGAAAATATGTTCTGCATTTCGCCAGAACCTAGGGCTAGTGAAGAATAATGGTGCCCTCATTTGTTAAGAAAGCTAATGATCTTGAGAGTTGGAAGTTAAATGTCTCTAGCTTAACTTCAGAAAATCACACTAACACAAATATATGCTTTTTAAAGGTGGACACAAATTGGAGCCGAGCGCCGAAAGCGAACAGCCGCGAACACGCTCTGCGCACGCGCAGCTCCTACTAGCTGCGCAGAGCGTGTTCGCGGCTGTTCGCTTCGGCGCTCGGCTCCAATTTGTGTCCACCTTAACACCCATGCATAAGGACATGAAAGTTTAGAAGAGCTTAAAGGATTTCATAATTTATCTGAATGAATATGAATTTTTAAACTTATATATTTTATTTTTTAATTACTGAATCTGAGAACAGCTTCGATAATGTTTTTGATTCAGCGGCACAGTTTATGGGATAATGCAAGAACTGAAATACTTTATGACTAGATTTTCAATTTCCATTAAATATTTTGTTAAGGAATTTCTTATAGTAAGAGAATTTGAGGAGATTCTTTTTCAATTAGGAAGGGTACCTATCAAACTATGTGGCTCTCACACAGGGTGGTAATCAATGTACTCAACATTGTTACCCTTTTTTAACACTTTAAAGTACACAACCAAAACCATAGGTTCAATTCCGTTATCTGTCCTATTAAAAATCACTTAAATACTTTATTTACATGCCAAATATTTCACATTGGCATTGATATAATTGTATTAATCGATTGGTTTGCTACATTTGGAAATATTCTAATCAACTTGGTGATATTAATCCGCAAGGATGCACTTGGGGCATGCCAAACCTCAGCATTCAAAAAATCAACAGAAATTAATTTTTAACTAACTAAAAGAGGTAGCTGCCGAAGAGATTTCCATCAATAACCCCCAGAAGTTAAAATAAGGTAGCTACATTATTTTCATGTTAAGACATCGTATTCTTAAGCATTGAGGATAATCTTATCATTCTTTTCCTACACAATTGAAATTATAGACACACATTACAAGTTAAAACTTGGTACCATTTGTGGTCATAGAATTTTTTTCAGAAAATGATTTTAGTATGAAATAGCTTAATATTCTTTGTAACAAAAATCTATCATTTTAAAAATAAGTTTTTACACACTAAATATTTACATGAGTTACTTAACCATTCCCTGATAAAAGTTTTGCATATTATACTGAATCTTAAGAGCAGGAAAATGTGTGTAGGGTCTGGTGTCCCCGTCTAACAGAAAACGAATAGTGTGCGTTCTCCCATGTTAAGTGAGACGGAATTGAACCCAACCATACACAGTGGGCTAAAAATAAAAGGGTATGCTTCAAATTAGTAAAAAATACATCTGCTTACCTTTGGCCCATGGGTGATCTGCTGCGATATCCACCGCCGCCACCTCCATAACTGCCTCCACCATACCTGGAGCCTCCATTTCCACCTCTTCCTCCTCGGAAACCTCCACCGCCGCCGCCACCTCGCCTGAATCCAGAATCATAGCCACCGCCACCTCCTCGGCCTCCCCGGGAGAATCCACCGCCTCCGTCCCTTCCGCCTCGGGAGAATCCGCCTCCTCGACCACCACCCCGACGACCCCTGCTTCGGGAAACATCGACTCGTACTTCAGAACCGTTGATGACGGCTCCATTCATTTCTTTAATAGCCTCGTTTGCTTCATCGTCGTTTTCAAAGTCAATGAAGGCAAAGCCAGGGGGGTTGCGGGCAACCCAGACTTTGGTCAAGTTACCAAACCTACTGAATTCCCTTTCTAAATCTTCCTTTTGGGTATCTTCAGCCAGACCACCAACAAAAATTGACATGGGTGCCATTTTTTATTACCTAAAAATTAAACATATCACTGCTTAGAATACTTGTGTAGATAACTGTCACCACTTAATCATCAAAGGAATAATAATTATAATATTTATTATACTTGATTAAAGCATATAACCCGCTTATCTTAATATATTATCAGGCCTCATAGTGAGCTCATTAAAATTTTTAGGGAGGAATTTTAGGAATTTTTAAAAACAATTTTAGGAATATTTTAGGAACTTGTTTTTGGGTTTTTGCAATTACGATACTGCTTGATTAAAATAAGTTGCTTATAAAAACAGAAAAACTACTGCATAGAACATAAAATTGGAAAACCCTTTGTTTTTTATTTGTTTTTGAACTGATTTTTAAAAACGATCGTATGCTTTTTTCTTTTATGACATGATTTTACTTGATTAAACCCACTGTTTGATACATCAAATGTTTCATTAGAGCTTCTGACTGTGAAGCCATACATTTGGGGTTCGAATCCCCGTTTGGCATGGATGTTAGTTTCTGTCCTTGTGGGATGAATGAATGTGGCCCCCTGTAAAAAGGGGTTGTGTGAGCGAATTTGTGTATGGCGCTGGTAACAGTACCTCGGCTCCGGTCCATAGGTGCCCAATCCCAAAGCAGCAGTCTTGGCCAGATAACAGTTAATTCACAGACGTAGATTCAGACAAATTTTTATCAGCGTTACTATCCTAATCCTAAAAAAGGATTTTTGTCACACTCCTCTTCCGGTAGCCATTCAGAAAAGCCAACAGTGTAAGACCATTTCGCAACAGAAGTAGTTTATTGAACTAAAAAAAGCAGATGCCACGGCTATTTTGGTTCTGCTGACATAAAAATAACGGACAAATTAGAACTTTTTTGGAAACAAAGAGAGTTCAATCAAAAATTTTAAGATGATAATAAAATTTTAGTTATATTTTAGGAAAGCCTCAAACTAAAAGGAATTTAAGGAACTCTGCGAGGCCTGTATTATGGATTTAGTTGTCCAGATAAAGCATTTTGGAATTATTTGCCTGCCTCAAAGCACTAATAAGGTTGATTACTAATCAACGAACGGGATAGATTATATTTCAGGACGATTGTAGCAGAAAAAACTTATTTCCTAAATTGAACACGTGTAACCGGTATCAAACGCTACAGTATGTAAACGGTTGTAATTCGTACACTTTTTGGTAACAGCATCAGTAATTTGTAACAGTTGTATGTTAGAACAGCATCAACTAATTTTAAACTGCATTAACAGTTTAAAAATACATATTTTTTTCAGTTAGATCACGACAAAACAAAGACGACAATGGAAAAACTTGGCCCACCAAAGATCGAATCAATATTCAACCTAAACAGGAGAATGGCACAATAACAATAGATCCAAAACATTAAGGTATCTAGATTAACATGTAAATATGAAAAATTAACATTTGAAGCTTTGGTAACGCTCAATGACACTCAACACTGAAAAATGGCTACCCACCGATCGCAATCTTATATTCACCGCACAAATTAAATTAACAGAAATCTATGACTATATTCACGAGAAATAGAATTTAATTTAATAATTTCAATTAACTAACTAATTTGAATAGAGAAGAAATAGTACTTACTTAGTTATTTAGAAATTTTCTTTCAAGAGCGGCACCGGATTTCTAGCTTGATCAATGCAGCAGCGGGAAGGAAAATGAAATGGCAAATGGCACCAAAAGTGGAGTGGAAAGGCGGCGAAGCGAATTTCGATTTTTTGAGATTTGAGAAGTGGCTGGACAAAATAATGTTCACTATTTTTCCTTTGATTCAACAATTGTATGTTTTCAATGATTTTTATACATTTCTGAGAAAATAAATGCCAAAAAATATTTTAACAGCAGATAAAAATGTTAAATAAATTTATATCATTTTGAGGCTGAGGCAGCAGAGGAAAATCGAAAAGAGGGAGTGGAAGTTGCGATGCGATTGGTCACAAGAAAGTTATTTACAAAATAAAGTTTTCTTCACTGTAGTTTTCTTTCAATGAATGAAGCATGTCAATGAGGTACTGACTTTTAAATACTTATTAATGAAAGATTTATTATTATGTTTAGGTAAATCCTTCATTAATTGTGTCAAAAGTTGACGGGTGATGTAAATGTGAAGTATTTTTATTTTCCCTGTTTTATAGAAATTTTACCAAAAGGGAATTTCGATCGATGGAGGAATTTCAGTTTATTGACAGAATGATGAATAGGATTTGAGTGTGATCTTTTTCTGACATGTTTTATTTACTTCGTCGGGACAGATTCCATAATCGAGGTTTTCGCCAAATTTGGCGAGATCAGATCTCGCCAAGCTATTACTAACACTACATCTAAATCCCTGGTTATCGCCCAAATTTGGCAACATTTGGCGAAAACCTCGATTACGGAATATTACCCTACTTCGTCTAATAGCGAAAGTTTTTTACATATAGTTTAGAAAAACGCGAGTCGCGATTTAACTCAAATCTTACTAATAGTGCTTACTATTAGTAAGCACTATTCTATAAATTTTCCTGCTTAATAATCAGAATTTCATAATCGAAATTAAAATACTTTGATGAAGAACGTTTCTATTTCATTTGAAAACATAAGCTATAATTCCTACTAAAATAAGATGGTGTGTAGAAAATATAGCAGTAGTAGATAACTACCTAGCATGGCATTTGATTTTTACCTAAATTCTTTAATGTATAATGGTTCTGTCGTATTCTTAGGAAACTACTTGGGTACTTTCAGGGAAAGTGGCCAAACGCGACAACTTTTTCATGGTTCTGGTGAGTTAGAGAAAACCTGCAAAAGTCAGGAAATTTTAAATTGATCAAAAATTCAGGAAAAATTGCTCATTTTTGCCTAAAACTTGAAAAATCATTCAGAAAACCTGGAAAATTATCTACTATTAATGTACTAACTTTTGGCTCTGCAAAAAATATAATTTTAATTGAAAATGCAAGTAATATTTTAAAAAGCAGTGTATTGAAAGTTTTTAAACTGGAAAATTTTCAAATTAACCTGGAAAAGTGAGGGAATTTTATTTCCAAAACTGAGTGGTAGCCCTGCTTTTCACGAAATTAAAATTTCAGATAGCAGAGTTCACAATCATATCAATTTGAAAGCTACAGTGGATTCTGCTTATTAGAGACACTAGTTAGTGAAAAATCTACGCTATCATTAAAATCAAACCACCAGGAATTAAAACCAAACTATTCAAACAGTGCATATTTTAACTACTTTATGTGTACAAAAAGCCACTTAAATTGTATAAAAGGAGACTCATCTGAACAAAGAGTTTTAAGAATTAACCATAAAGTCAATGTATCAAAAAAAGGAAAAGGGATTTCTTTATTGAATTTTTATTGATCTTTTGCTTATTTAGTTGAATTTATATTGGCTAGAAGGAAATAAAGGTAATGAAAATATCTTTCCAAAAAATTTCTGATGAGAAAACAATCTTACAGGATTTTCTAGAAGTATATTTTTTAAATAATTGATAAGCTAATTCTGCTGCTTTTTTATTTTTTACCATTTATTTGCATAAAGGAGTGGAGCAAATCTTGTAAATCAAACTTCTTTTTTTTTTTAATGGCAGGTAATTTTGAACCGTTACAGCTGTAACTTAAGTCCATTAACCCATGTCATGCCGAAGCAGTACTTACTTTGCGTTACCCAGTGGGCACCTGTGGATCAAAGCCACGGAGGTGAAGCACTGTTGCCCACGCCACACACACATAGGCACAGCCCCTTTTTACAGGGGGGGGGGGCACATTCATTCCTCACACACATAAGGACAGAAACTAACATCCAAGCCAAACGGGGATTCGAACCCCAGACGTATGGCTTCGCAAACAGATGCTCTAACCCAGACATGGGCAAACTTTTTAAGGGGAGGGCCTGATAAAATAAAAAAAATATCTAGGCGGGCCGGGAACAAAAAAATTAACGAAACGAATTTGGTACGGTAATTTTTAAAATTGATTTTCACATCACACACAACTTATATTATATTCTACAATGGTAAAAAACTTGGAAAAAAGTTACAAAATTGATTGTTCTTTGAAGGCGCATGTGTCAGATGAAACTGTGATACTGAACTTCTAAAATGTTTTCATAGTCTGATATAGAAACTGGGATGAGCTGATTCGCAGTAGTGAAGCTAAATATAGTGGTCGTATAAAAATAATTTTGTCCTATGTGCAATTGTAGGGATCGTCCAAAACCATGCCGCAGGCCGGATTGACTCGTCCGAAGGGCCGTACTTCGCCCATGACTGCTCTAACCACTAGGCCAGTACGGCGGCGTAAATCAAACTTTATTTACGCTGACGTACTGGCCTAGTAAATCAAATTTTATTGGCAGCATTTTACAAATTACTTGAACATAAAAATATTATAAGCAACACTGTTAAGATATTTTAAATGTTATTAATATTGTAATGTCTTTGTTTTTGGCGATTTATCTGAACACCTAACCTTTGTGCCCTGCTAATCCTAAAGTATCAAAAAAAATTCTAATAACTTTTAAATTATAACCAGTCGAAGGGGTTTTTATTGCATGTATGTACTTTAAAAAAATCTATTTTATTTAGTGTTTGTTTATAATATTTGATTAAATTTCTCTTAAAACAAATATGTACTACATTATAAATAAAAATATAAGTAAAAATTTCCAAAAGTTTATTTATGCAACTAATTTACTTAAATGAGAAATCCACTTAATCGGCAAAAAAGTCCCTGGTCGTATTGTTTCTGTATTAAGCAGAATCCAATGTATAACAACATTTACAGGTAGGGGGCAATTCATATTTTAAATTTTTAGAGCCCATTTTTCTGAAAAATATAAATAATATTTGGGATTTTTTTATCAGTGTGAAACCTAGGATTTGGTTGCATTCATCAAAGGTTTTGAGAAGGGTAATTTGACCACACAAAAATTTTTAAAAAGGGGATAATTTTTTAGATCCTGCAAGTCTTTTAAATGGACATTTTTAATTTGACTTGGTGGAATTTTGTGAACAGGCACCAGTGGTCTGTCCAGATCAATTTTACTACCGTTTTTAGGCACCTTCACAAATTCACCATTTCGCCTCTCCGGTGCAACAATGACGCAAATGCAACTTGGTAAATATTTACCGTTCAGTAGCTTGGCAACAAGTTAGATTGGTAGCCAAATCAAAGTCGAGCCAAGAAACAACGGTGTTATTTTTTGCGATCGCCGCTAAAAAAAAGTCGCCAAAAATCATGGTTTAGCTGGCATATCGATTATCAACTTCCTTCACCGAAGTTAAGCACCTTCGGGTGCTGTCAGTATTTGGGAGGGTGACCAAGTCATCTATGGACCAAGTAATCAAATCAATCATCGGTGCGTTTTCTTTCGTTTCTTGCTCATATTTGGTTTTATTTTTAGAAGATCTACCTGTTATCAGAAATATTCTACCCTAAATAATGAATGAGTATGTTACTAAATTATTAAATATGATGAGAATTTATATATTATTAAATTACGATTTTTTTTATCGTCGTATCGTCGATTTCAGAGGTATAATATTTACTAGGCAAATTCTCAATAAAACTTTTTCCAATCGTTTATCGGTGCATTCTTTTGAAAATTATGCTAATATGCTAATGCCAAATATTTTTTATAAGGATGCACTGGAACTATAATCAGTCTTTGAAATTAAACTCTGACGATCCGATCAGAGAACAATTTTAATTTATTAAATAAATTAATACTAAATTACGTGCGTTTTACTTTACATGTCCATTGTTTTGGATAGAACCGATACTGGTAGTACTGAGACTGAAGGGTTCCACGGGTTATGCAATCCCCCAAAATATATGGATTTTAACCAAAAAATTGGAAATAATAACAATTGTTGTAAGTTCCTCCAAATACATAGTGGTCATAAAATAACGACCCTACTTTAAAATTAATAAAATTTGTAGATCTCTTAAATGAAGTATTTCTAGATGCTAACTTAATTTCGCGTCCAAAAGGAATAAATAAAATAAAAGAAATAAATAATTCTTGCCCCGACGTTTACTCAGAAAACAGAATGAAAACAATAAAGCCAAGACCCAAAAAATTCCATCTGCTCGCGAGGCGTTTGAAATCTAGAATACACAGCTGCATAACCAGCGCAAAAACAAAAGATTTAAAAAAATTAAAGTGGTTAGATACAAATACTACAGAGTTTTTTTAATATTTTTTTCATCCGACACCACTGTGAGGTGCGATGGTTTATGGTCACCCTCCCAAATACTGACTGCGCCTGAAGGTGCTTAACTTTAGTGAAGAATATTAGAAGACGTGCGATACTGGTTAGGCCATGATTTAAGCGTTTAGGCATTTCAAGCCGTGTTTGGCGATTTATCTTTGGGACAATTGAAATGATCCCCAAAGATTGACTCGACTTTTTCTACTTCGCGCGATATCGTGGCCAATCTAGAAGCCTTGCTGCCAAGCTCCCGTGTAGTAGAAATTTCAATTTTTACATTTGCGTCATTGTTGCACCGGAGCGGCGATTTGTTAAATAGGTACTTTCACAAATAAGTTTAAGGAAAACGGATACTTCCACAAATTCAGTTTTAGAAAAAATGGTACCTTCACAAAATACATTTTTGAAAGAAGCTCTCTAGCTATATTCTTTCAATAGTTAAATTTTTAGTCATTCTAAACTAATTTTTTTTTTATTGTTTAAAAAAATTAACTTGTTTTTATGTTGATTGTGGACTTAATTTTTCACAAATTTACTGAAAAATTTTTACAAAATTTCTAAATTTTCACTAATTAGCCCTAAGTTTTCACAAAATAGGCACCTCTTAAAAAAAACCTAGACAGACCCCTGGGCACCCAAACAGTCTCTATTTTTAGCTAAAAAAATCTGGGCTGATCTAAAAAATCTTAAGTTTCAGTACTTACATATTAAGTCATAGACCATATCCACAAAACTAAAACCATCACCAAAAATCAGGAAAAAAATCTGTATAGCAATGAAGGGTTTTTTTTGTGATAGTTTCTGTGTAAATTAATCGGTCAACAGCTTTATAAGTCAGTTAACCAAATTTTCTTCAAGTCTAGTCTAGTTTATCATTTTGAAGCTCAGGCAGTTAGACCTAATGAATTTTCTATTGCTGTATAGATGGTATGTAGTCATTTTGCTCTCAAAAATGCAAGCCAGGATGATCGTAAAAACTGGGCAAAAAAAAATTGTATAAAGTTTTTTCAATTCAAAAAAAAAACTTCCTCAAATCAAAATTTCTTATCAAAAGTCTTGTTTAGAAAGCTTTTTTCTTCTTGTTGTGAAAAAATATATTGAGTGTAAATGGTGATATTTTTTGTTGCCTGTATCAATAATAGTTTTTTAATTCTTGTTTATTTTACAGATAGCTTTGAACTATGGAAAACCAGTACTACTTTTCCATTTCTTTGGGAGTTTTATTATTTACTTTTTTGTTTTTGTACAAACCACCACCCAACGATAAAAAGGAATTAAAGGACATAATTCAACAGTTTGAGCTGCAAGAATTCAATAGCATCATCCAAAATTCAGGTAATTATAAAAGCAATAATTGCATGCAATATCATACAATGACAGTAGGACCCACCTATAAGGAACACAATGCTAAGTCCTACATTCATATCAAAACCAGTACTAAATTTGCCCCTTCATCTAAAATAATTGTACATGTATTAAAACAGTAGTCCAATCTTTAGCTACTCCAGGGCCAATGAAACATTATAATAGGGAGGTGAGAGCCAGAGAAAGTTACAAGTCAAGTTTATTTCAGTAGTTGAATATTTATTTCTACTGTGATGAAATACATCTCCATTTCCTTACACTGCAGATGCAGATTCAATGCAGAAATATTGTCTGAGTCATTAAAACAAATATTTTTTTAAGGTAATATACAAGGTGCATAGGAAATATTTTTTACATCCCATTTCGAAAAAAGCTATTTTGGTCAAAAGGTATAATTTATTTTATTTTTTTAATTTTTCCATTAATGCCTTAATATTATTTCTTGTGCAGTAGGGAAGTCCTCCGGCCTTATCCCTTCGTTACACTGTCCAACAAACTCAACAGTTTGTCAATCCGAACTTTTTCTAATGAGAATAGGAACTTTTTTAACACTAAACATGTGTGTGTGGTGTAAAATCTGTGATCAAAAGAAAGAGAATAAAAACTAAATGGCTTTAGGAACCCCACAGATTTCAAATTGGAAAGGATGGAAAGTGTGTTTGGAGATGTAAAAAAAAATGGATGATTTAAAGGTGTCTGGGGTTTTTTTTTGCGTCAGGATTTTGGGTGGTTGACTGTATTACATTTTTATTTTTTCACTGATTAATGGACTAAAACTTTTCTTTATTTCTAGGTTTAAACTCAGTAGTGGCTCTTGTGAATGCGATTGAAAAGAATGAAGTACCTGCCCATAAGTTTTCTGATTCAAAACAGCTTGAGCGGTTAAGAGACAAAGTACAAAGGATCAAACAGCATCTCATTCTACATCAGTTTTTAAAAGACCAAAACTTTCAATTTCTTAAAGATGTGTAAGTATCTTTTGCAGTTCTCACAGTTTTGTGTTTTAATGTTTTTATCATTACTATAAGTATGCTGCCCTTTTAAACATACCATAAAGTAGTGTGAATTGGATCCCTTTTAGGAAAACCCCCATAACCTTAGTTTTGTTTGGATTTCAGAATTGGGACCAAAATTGATAAGATTCCACACATACTTCTCTTCAGAAGTTGTGTCATACTCCAAAATATATGTTTTGATCATACCCACCATAGCTTTGAAATTCAACACAAAATCTTGGCTGTTAAAACTTTGCCTATGACTGAAAAATAACTGTTTTCTCAAATTGTCTTTCCTTGGAAGCATGGGTGCCACTCTTCCGTCCCCAGGACGGAATTCCGTCTTTTTAAAATTTCAATGAACGGAATTCCGTCCCAGGTATATTACAAAACGCAAAATTAGTACTAAATTCCAATATCTACATTGCACATTTGGTTCAATTCCGTTAACATTCCTGCTAAATATTGCCATACTTTTGAGAATCCCATACATACATATATCAACATTTTTTTTTTATTGAAAATATGAATAGTTTTTGATCTAACTAAACATTTTAATCTGAGCCTAAAATTGTTTTAGCAATATATTACTACTTTTTTGGTATCCAAAGAGCATACAGCGGTATTTAGCGGGAACATTATAATGTTCCAGCTAAATAAACTGGATGAAAATGATTAATACGATAAAGTTCCGTCTTGCAAATTTTGAAAAGTGGCACCCATGCTTGGAAGGCAGCGGAATATTGCGCAATTTTATATTGTGGAAGGCACGTTTTAGGATAACATTAACCTCCTTCTGAAAAAACACAGGCAATATCTGACTCTTAGTGGTGAGTAAGCTCTCCACAGAGTCAACAACTGGGCAATATTGGCATTGTCGCTTGTTTGATCACCTGGGGAACAACTGAGATGATAGATTCATGGGCTCATGATGCGTTTGGGGGGCGCAACTTGGTGTTCCGAGGTGTTTTTCAATATCTGGGACATATGTTGTTCCAGACGTAGTTTCAAAACTTTTCCCACCTCGGACATCATATATCCCGTCTAATGTGAAAGGGTTAAAGCCTCGAATTCGGCTTTAAACCTCCCAACTATTAAACTATTTTCCCGATAATCCTGGAAATTATTTTTTAATATGTTAATAAGCTACTTTAAAGACTTTTTTTAGCTAAATTTATTCTTTAATTTATTTCATATTTTTTGAAGGAGAAACATCATTTGTGTTATATTAGTGCGATTGAAAAATTATTCATTATTTTGAATAAAATCTATTCATCTCACCTTTTTAAACTGTTTAACTTGCAGTGATCCAATTCACCCTGCATTAAGAAAACGTTTAACCATGCAAATACTTGGTGTCCTCTGTAAGACAATGTACCAATCACTTTCAATTAAGGAACTTATAAGATAACCAGTTGTCAGTCAAGAAAAGACCCATTCCCTGCAAGTGTGACTAAGAAAATTGTCTTGATAGTTTCCTGCTGAATCTATGAAAGTTATTGCGCTCTAGTTTGTTTTACTAATAATCACCAGATTAGACTGAAGCCACTTTACCATCATAGTTTTTGTACAACTTTCTCCAATGGCCAGGCTAAGACTAAAGTGCTTAGAGTAAACCCAGTGTTGGATCCAGGATTTGGTGTTTGGGGGGCTAGGAATTTTCTATATTGAATTTAATCATTTTAATTAACATAATATTAAAAAGTTGTGAATAATCAAGTTCCAATTACCAAATGTGGGGGGGGGTCATGGGGTCCTCCCCAATTTTTTTTTTTTATTTATTTATTTTTTATTTTGGAAATTTGAGTAGAAAAAACAGTGTTTCAACTCGTTTTGTACACCTAATCCGAATTTCAGATATACCCTAGTAGCACAAAACGGAAAGCGATATAAGAAACTTATACCGTACGTTACCATTTTCCAACACCAAATAAGCTAAAAATGGTCAGGTTTGTGTACACCACTTGGTACCAGAACTTGGGATCCCTTGGGATTCGCTATCTCAGATAACAACAGAAACTGTCATTCCTTGATGTTATTCTAACATTAATGGATGTTGCCTGATAGCAATTGTTATACAGCGATATTAGCTGATGTTAATCTTAAAAAGTGAATGACAAGGAATGTCAGTTCTTATATCGAGTGGTGTAAAAACCCTTGCTAAGCCTAACCATTTTTAGGTTATATGGTATCAAAAAATGGTACCGTACGATAACCATTATATATTTTCTACATTAATGTTTCCTATACTTATAATGCGGGACAAAAATAATCGAATCTGATATTGCTTATATTTTATTTTTTAGGGTAATATAAACAATATCATTTTCATTTTTGTACAGCATTATAAGTGTGGGAAAAATTGTTTAAAACACATTTAAATGAAGAAAATATATATTGTAATTAACTGTTTTAATTTCAATTTTAAAGGTAATACAAAATTAAATTATTATAAACAATATCATGATTTTTTATCAAGTTAAAATTAAATACTATTAGTTTCAGTTGAAATCTATGAATATTTATTTTATGATGTATAAAATACCCCCACAAGAAAATTTTAAGTTACAGGATTCACAATTTTTTTTGTAATAAAAACATTAAATTGAAAAAAATGTTGGTAGTTTTAATAATTGTTTAATCAATTATTTAAACTTCATAAAAAATGCAAAAGTTTATATTACCATTACTTACCTATTACAAGTTCAAATTTGAACTCTTCTCATGGCCATTAATCTCTATCTATCAAAAAATAATATAGAGCCTAACTTCAAGGAATGAACAAAGATTACAAATAAAAATAGAAAAATAAAGATTTTTATTCAAAATTTAACACATTAAATAAATTAATACATAGAGCTTTTCAAAACTTTTTCTATTCTTCTATATAACTTGTGCGCCAATGCTGTAAAAAAAAACTTTATTAGTTATGTTTATTAATGAAACCAGGATAATTAAAACATAATATTTTGGAAAAATCAGTATGTTAAAACTAATTTTTAGATGATTCATCCCATACCTGTATCTAAAAACTATGAATTACTTTTCAAAAATATATTCATTTTTAATTCACCAAATAACTATTTTTTTGAAACATAAATTAACAAGATAGGCATAGTTTCAGAAAACATATGGCAGGTATCCTTTTAAATTAAGACCCCCCAACAAATATAAATATGTAAAAACTATAACAGTAATATACGGTGTATCAATAACCTTGTATTATAAGATCTCTTGTGTGAGGTACTTAAAATATGCAAAATAAGAACTGAACCACTAAAACATTTTTGTTAAATGTGAAGGTTCAATAAAATGTTTTCCTTTTTTGTAACATCATAGTCAGCAAACATATCTATATCCAAATATCTGTTCTTTCCCCCCATAAATATTGTTTATTGTAAACTGGGTGAAATAATGACTTTTTATGATTTCCTATAAGTTTCTTGAAAACTAGAGGTATAGTTCTTCAGACACCTTTTATATACTTCACACAAGGAATGTTAAAGGAAAAAATCTTAACAATAGAGCATTTTCAATCACATGACTCGGACCTAACAACGGCCTTAGCAACAGAAGATGTTACAGTTTTTTGCCCTACAGAGGTTAACAGTTACAGAAAATGACTAGCCGTGGAATTCTTTTATTGGAGCATTTGCAATCACGTGATCCCATACCTAAAAACCGCCTTAGCAACAGATAAACAATGGCCTTAGCAACAGTTAAAAGCCCTACAGTAGATACACAGTTAAAAGAAAATAACCGGTAGTAACGTCACCTGAAAACACTCTATAAGTAAAAGTTGTAATAGTCAAAATGTAAAAAAAGAAGATAATGCAATTTTAAATTAAGTGAATCTAAAATAGAAGAAATAATTCCTAAAATAGTATCAAGTATTATATTGTTTGATGATTGAAAAAGATAAGACTCCACAATTAATATAACGTTTATTTTACAATTAAGCAATTAATTAGCTTCTTAATTGATAGTTTGTTTGAAGATGCTTTAGGAAATTTTAAAATTTAATTAAATTATACTTAAAATTTAAAACATTTAAATAATAACACACTAAATAAGAACATGTTTTGAGGGACTTTTTAAAAGAAAAAATAAGAAATGTTTTTTTTAACTTGAGCTTCCAAATTTTGAACATCTAATTTTCATGCTAAAGTTTTCCAAAACAGTAAAATTAAAAAACCACTAGACCACGGCATAATAACCTGGAACCTTCATTTTATGTACATTTTATGTACAAGTAAAATTAAAGCTTTATAGTTACTTAAATTTCAGATGCCTTTTTCCCAATAAAATTTATGAGTAATGATCAAATTAAAAGTTAAGTTTGATATAGGGTTGAAAAAAAACATGCTTTTCTAATATCTTAAGATTTTTTTTCGCTCCTATGCACACCAATTTTTAATGAATGGATAAAAATCAAATGAAAATGTAAGTAAAGAAAAGTAATAACTGTAAAACATTATTTCACCAATGGTAACTATTATTTCTATTTAACCCGTAGCAGGGGATGTGACGTCTCACAGACCGTGCAACATTCCCCCCCCCCTGCCCCCTACCACATGCTGGGTCTACCACATGCTGGGTCACATTTTCTCCTAGCTTCCCCTTTCGTGACCCCTTCTTAACAGCAAGTTTTTACAAGTTTCTTCCCCTCAGTGTAACAGTTTTTGTCCAGACTTACTCAGTAAGCATGGCTTTGAAGCTCGGTCTGCAGAGTTTAATTTATCCTTCTGATCCAGGTTATGCGGAAGCGTTAAAAATATTATATGAAGTTGGGAGTGATTTTAGAGTGGTAAAGATAACTATGAATAAGATTTCTGTGAAAAATTCTAAATTTTTTGCTTCTGAAACACTGGTGAAAAACTGATACTTCAGGCCAGGCAGTGTCAAAATTTTTTTGTATTGTTCTACAATGAGTTTTCTCCTCTTAAAACTTGCATTACATATTAAATAATAAAAATAAAACAGTTAATTCATAATAGATGCAATTTATTTTAAATTATAAAGAATTTACTGCACTATGTGGTTTCTATCGAAAAATTTAAGGCTATTGGAAAATTGTCTGGGAAAACTTTTATTTTAATATAAAGTTAAAAAATATATCTTCTATTTCTATGAAGAGAAATGTTCCAAGAACAAAGTTCTGAAATATCAGAATTAGAGATGTGAGTCGAGAATATTCTCGGAGAACGAGAATATTCTGAGAATATTCTCCAGGGGCGAGAATTTTGAGAATAATCGAGAATATTCTATTTTTTGATTAATAAATGTAAAAATGTTTGATAATATGAAATGGTCATATAGTATTAGTGTTGGAAACCTGAAAACAATAACAAATTCAATGAAATTTACCATTTAAAAGTCACCCTACAGTTCAGAGAATATTCTCTGAACTGTAATTTCATTATTTCGCAAGATTTTTTTTAAAATAAGTAAATTTATTTAATACAAAATAAAATATTTTTTAAAATATTCAAAGCAAGTTTTACTGGGAGAAAATACTCATACAATTAAAAGAGGAGTCTTAATTATTTTTATATAGTTGTTAAAAGCAAAGGTAATACCAATAGTTGTCAAACTGAAGGACCTTTAAAATCTGACATTTAGCTAAAATTATGGTAGAACTTTGTAAAATTAGGAGAATATTCTTAAAAGAAGGGGATATCACATTAGAATTATCTGTTGAGAAAAATATTTGAAATAATTTTATAATATTTATTTTACATTTACAGAGAATAATTTATCGGGAGAATATTCTCAAAGAACTCTAAATTACTATCAGATGCAGTTTAATTTACTGTCTACTTAAAAATACTATTTGTGAATGAATAGTTTGTCTTAACTTTTTGTTTGCGTTATGGGGTATTTGCATAAGGGAATGATTTGCTTAATTTTACACTTTTTTGATACGTTATAGTTTAAAACTCTCAAATATCAGATTTTTATAAGTTCAAAAATATGTTTTAAATAATTCAATTTTATTTTTGCCAAAACACTAGTAAAGTCACGTGATCAAAAAACGTGATTTGACATCACAGCAGCCTCGAAACTAGTGTTTTACTATTTTTCAATGATAACTGGATACTATTGGATGTGACGTCATAGCGCTTGTAAACAATAGTGTTTCTGTTTTTGTGCCAAAACGAAATTTCAAAAATTTATATCTCAGAAACTGGGAAACTCAGGAACTTCATTTAAACGTCATTCTTCATGGGTTTTTTATCTACTATTTTAATAAAATTTAATCTCAAATCGTGAAAATACCTCATTTTAATTCAGATTCATTAATATTTTCCTTTATGAGAATATTATTAAAGTTACAATTAAATTTATATCTTACTCATCTTGTGTTCGTGAAATAATTAAATCTTCAAATTTTCATTCACTAGATAGATATCTTATAATTTTAAGTGTGTCTCATCATTTTTTCCTCAAGAAAATATTCTCATTAAGATTCAACAAAATAAATTCCAGAAAAGCATTTCTCATATGCATAATTTATTTCAAAAAAGCTATTTAAAAGTTGGAAAATCTTAAATTAATAGAATGTAACTGGCTTACTCTGCCTTACCTATCAAACATGTCGTCTTATCAATTAAGTAGAGATTTTAAAATATTTTTCAATTTAATTTGTCTTTCTTTTATTTATGATGACTTCTCATTGTAAAACTTTTAATATTCTTCGAATTTAAAGTTAATATATACCTTATAAAAAAATTTTTTTCAAAAAAAATTATTTAATAGCTTCTAGGAGAATATTCTCGAAAATTCTCCTCTTGGAGAATATTTTCGAGAATATTCTCAAGAATATTCTCCAAAAGATTATTACCGAGAATTTTACATCTCTAATCAGAATCATACCATAATTAGAAATTTTTAAAAAAATATATAATGTTGCGCGGTCTGTGAGACCGCATGCCCCCTGTTATGTTCCATTTTTTCACCTCCACTGTTACGGGTTAAGGATCTTAAATTATTGCATTCTTTAAAAGGAGAGACAATTGTCTCCCTGAGCTAGCTTGGCAATGACTTTCCTGCCTGCCCATTTTTCGGTCGCATGTGCCATTAAAGGCAAAAAATTCGTAAAGCACTGAAGCTCTTAAAATTTGTGTAATAAATTTTTCTTTTGGACATTTTGAATAGAAGGGAGGCTAGAAGCTCATCCTAAATAGGGTAAAAATTAGAATAGATTTTTATTACTTTTTCATTTATTTTTTAAGATTTGACTGATTTCCTTTACACTGGGGGTTCATGAAATAAAAAATATATTTATTGTACCTGACTTATATCTATCTCCTTGAGCTTCTATGCGGTAAATAAGGCTTCCACCAGCCAACATGGCGCTTACTCAGCTCGACCGTCCAAGAGAGTTCCTCTGAAAGTACATAAATTTTTTATTAATTTAAATTAAGAAATAAAAATGTTTTCATTTTAAAATTTCTCAACAAACAATAGTTTATAATTTTAGCAAGAAATAAACAGATGTTTTAAATACCAGGGAGCTATTACCCCCAGCTCGCTATCGCTCACCAACCCCCATAAACTGCTTACGCAGGACCTTTTGTTAATAAAAAAATTACCAGAAGAAACAATAACAAACTTTCCAAACATACAGCATCTCCATGAAGAACACTCTTCAAAGTTTGAATACTTACTAACTCCATCAATACTGGTCAACACTCATTTTGGTGGCTGGAATATTAAAGCTGATTTTGTATATATTTGACCTCCTGATTACGAATATGGCATCCATTTTTGCTCATCAGCTCTAGTTTTTGATATATTTCACAATTAAGTTTTTAAGACTTTTGCTCTACCTTTTATACAATATGGCGATATAAAGATGTCTTAAAATATAAAAAACCAAACTCTCTAAGGCTTTTCCTATTCCATAGGGTCCCAATAGATAGTGTATACAGTTTCATTCCCCTGAGTTAGTTTTAAGGGGTACCTATAGGGCCCTAAAGTTGAAAAAAAGTGGAAAAAATTGTCTTTTTTTCAGAATTTTTTAAAAAATATTTTTGAGTTTTCACATGTGTTAAAACTGGGTAATATATGTTATTTAGAACTTATTTAGACAGGATAAAATAATTTTTACTTTTTAAGTGCACCGGAAAAGACCTATTTTCTAATTTTAAGGAGAGAAGTAGGGTCATTTCGCTCAAAAACGCTCAATACCAATAATGGTGGTTGAAACGAATAATTTTCGAATTTTTCAGAAGTAAGTTCTCAAAAAAGATGTCCTTTGATGTTTGTAAAACTAAAAATTTCATATGATAAAGATCAGTGAGTTAGTTTATTGAACGTAAATATCGCCTCTCCAGAAAGAGCAGAGCGTGTGAAGTTTGGCTCGCTTCAGACAAGTCTACTCTACTATCTCTACGGATTAAACTATGCCAAATGGGAAAGTTTCAGGGATGTCGCTCCAATTAATCTACCTGAATAACTTCTAAAACACATATTAGTCAATTTTATCCAATTAGCAAATTAAAAAATGCCTTTTTTTTTAAATAATTTTTTTCCAATTTTTTTCAAATTGTAGGGCATGAAAGCTCGGGAGCAGCTTCTATTGTTTTACTGATCTTTATCAAATGAAATTTCAGTTTTACTTCAAAGGACATCTTTTTTGAGGACTTACGTCTGAAAAATTCGGAATTTATTCGTTTCAACCATCATTATTGGTATTAAGCGTTTTTGAGCGAAATGACCCTACTTCTCGCCTAAAAATTAGAAAATTGGTCTTTTCCGGTGTACTTAAAAAGTAAAAATTATTTTATTCTGTCTAAATAAGTTCTAAATAACATATATTACCCAGTTTTATCACATTTGAAAACTCAAAAATATTTTTTAAAAAATTCTGAAAAAAAGACAATTTTTTCCACTTTTCTTCAACTTTAGGGCCCTATAGGTACCCCTTAGAACTATCTCAGGGGGATGAAACTGTATACACTATCTATTGGGACCCTAAGGAATAGAAAAAGCCTTAGAGAGTTTGGTTTTTTATATTTTAAGACATCTTTATATCACCATATTGTATAAAAGGTAGAGCAAAAGTCTTAAAAACTTTATAGTGAAATATATCAAAAACTAGAGCTGATGAGCAAAAATGGATGCCATATTCTTAATCAGGAGGTCAAATATATACAAAATCAGCTTTAATATTCCAGCCACCAAAAAAAAAGTTTTTTTTTGTAGACCAGTGTAATTAAATCAAAATGTTTTCCTTAAAAAATATCCAGCACATCTATTAAAATAACTATTATTAATCAACATTCTGGAAAAATTTAAATTCAATATTTACCGCCTAGTTAATCCTTAACTCGTTAGTATACCTAGTGTATTACAGCATCACTAACAAAGTAGTCCCATTGCAGTATCTGAATTTTGAGTGAAATGAAGAATGTCAATTTAAATATATTATTGTTTTGCTAAACCTATATCACCCTTTTTATCATGATTTAAGTACCGAAACTCCTCCTAGCAACCCAACAGGCTTTGTGTTTACCCATTTTCTCCTTCCGCATAATGATGTACTGGGTTAAAGAAAAGTTGGGATCAGCTGGAATAAGAGTCCTCCATTTGGCGATTGCCAACTATACACTATAACTAATTGTTCCGCTAACTTCCGTACCGCTATAACTATACTCTGTGTAAATAGAATCGGCGGCTGACCTTGAGTTTTTTCTCAATGTATTTCTCCTGCGTTGCCATGGTAAAGAATGACGTGAAACCGCCTATTTTATACAGACTATAGGCGACCGCAACGCGAGTCACCAAATGGAGGACTCTTATTCCAGCTGTGCCAAAAGTTGCTTACAAGTATAAACCCAGACTTGTCATGAACATATGACAACATGAATTTGTAAGTAAAGGACTAAAAAATCCATCCATAAATATTGCTCTTTCCACCTATTTTGACTACTCACACTTCACCATACCCCTCCCCCAGAGTTTATGTAAATAACGCTACTTATCCGTTAGCCGGGCGCAATTGTGAACCAAACGCTCGCCAAGCGAAGCATATGACAAAACAGTCAAAACGAAACGATGCGCCAGAGGCAGATGTTCTTTTGCAGGAGGCAACCGTTGGAACAGAGAATTCTTTAATTCATTCTACATTATTTGGGGATTTTTCACTTGCGCCCGGCTAATGGATAAGTACCTAACTAACTTTATCAAAAAAGCTAAAATGAAGAAAATTTTATCAAAATAACAAGTTGTGCATATAATTTCAAACACATATCAAATACCCTTTCTTCTCCGAGTCTATTTTGAGGCCCTCAACGAGACACTGGGTGACCGGAACTACAGGCACTGAAATGAGAGCAGGGCACAATCAGTTAAAATTAAAAATCACACTATTGAACTATAATACTCATTTAATCACTGTCAGGAACATGGAACATAAATGCAGTCTGTACACACAACCCTTACAAAGCCAGATCAAAAAATGCTAGTTAGGTCAGAAGATTTTTTTACACAAAATGAATTGACATTTTAGATTATAATTAAAAATAAGTTTCTATAAAGGAGTTCGAAGTCATTGCCTATAATTATAGCTGTTTTACATGCCTCACAATGACAACACAGCAGTCAGCAATAAAAGCAATAACTGTAACTCCCCAAAAATCTTAAAAGAACTTTTTTCAACTCTAGAATCTTGATAACTTACTCAGATTATTAAATCATTATTTGTAATTTGGATGACAACTTTTAATTCTCAGTCTTTGTAAGGGTGTGTAGGACATCTGTATTGCATTTGTGAAACGTTCCTATACAGTATCAGAACTTATAGGTACTTTTCCGTTATAGGGGTAGGGGGTCTTAAAAAATCGCTCGCAAAATAATACTGTTTGGCAACCAAACACGTTTTATTTTTTTTGCATTTGAGTCAAGTTGTTGGTCTTTTTTCACCATTATGGATTTTAAGACTTGGGAATTATTACCGAGGGATAAAAAGTTTGCAAATGAAAAAATTTAATAATTGCCACAACTCCTTTTTAACAGAAAAGTGCCTAGAACTATATGTAGAGGGGATCTAGAGCAGCGTTTCTCAACCGGGGTTCCGCGAGGCCTCCTCAAGGGTTCCGCGAGAAATTCGAAAAAGGTGTTAAAAAAATAAAAGATACAAGATCCCCCCGAAATTCGGATTAAGGGTACCAGAATGAGTAAAAACCCTGTTTTTTAGGGTCAAATTTCAAAACATTTTCTGGGGGAGGACCCCCAGACCCCCCTTTTTGTACTTTAAACTCGATTAGTTAAATTAATTTTCATATTAAGTTCAGCAAAATGATAATCCTACATAAAAATATATTAAAAAGGTCCATTAAACTTATTAAGTATGGAAAAGATGGGCTTAGAGATAATTTTAGGCTTCCTTCCCGATGCAAAAATCTAGCTTTGGGCCTGATAATTACTTAATTTCCTTAGAGGATATTTGGGTCCCCCTCCTGAAAGAAATTTTTCTTGAAAATACCTCGAGTATGTAGTTGGCCCCCTGCTGTTTGATAGTTAATGCGGCCCTCGGGCTGAAAAGTTTGGAGACCCCTGTTTTAAGATACAGTGGGGGGCAGGGGTAAGGCCTTCCAATGGTTAAAATGTCCAATGGCCGTTAAAAAGGATTATCCAAATATTCAAAGAAAAGCAATTAATATACTATTGCAGTTTTCCACATAATATATGAGTGAACCAACCTTTTCTTGTTTAAAAAGCATAAAAAGTAAAGAAAGAAATAGTCTTCTTTCTATTGAAGACGAGATGTGGGTATGCCTTTCGAAAATAAGACCCAGAATTCAAAATATATGTGCCAAAAACACTCAAATTATCACATTAATTAATATTTAATAATTGTTTTATTTTCTTAAACTTGCTAAAATTGTTTAAATACTTAAAATTGTATTTTCAAAACCTTACAGCTGTATTCTAATAAATAAATATAGTAAATAAACGATTTCTTCGTTACTTATTTTTCCGTTTTATGTAATAATTTAATTTAAAAAATAGTAAGAAAAATATTGTTACATGGACGCTAGGGTTCCGCGGAACATGGGCATTGTCGAAAGGGTTCCGTGGGAGTAAAAAGGTTGGGAAACGCTGACCTAGAGTATGTAATAATATGATACTACCTTTATGTAATAATAGATAGTCATACATGGTTTCCAATCATTTGAAAACATTGAAAATCAAGGACTTTTCAAGGGTCTTCTCAAAAACATTTTTTCTCGAAAACTCGAAACAGACATTTAAAAATTATAACCCTCGAGATAACGGTTCTGTGCATTTCTCACTCAACCAGAAACTGGTTCCACCTAATTCGTAAATTTCATAAGAAAGATATAAAAAAACATGAACATGAAACAGAAAATTTTATGATTGATAGTTCTATCTAGTTGGTTCACTTGTGGAACCGATGTAGAGGGTGTTACTATCGTATTTTTGTGATCGGAGCATTTCAAACATCGCCGGTAACTGCGGAACAGAAATTTAGACGAATCAGCGAAAGGTGGCCGGAGTGGATTCAAAATTCAAGGAACACATGGTACAATTCCGTTAAGTCCCTGCTAAATATCACCAATATCCAAATCGCTAAATATATACAAGTATCAACAAATTTTTTATTAATAAACTGAATAGTTATTGATTTAATTAAACATTTTAATTCAGGAGTTTAAAATTATTTTTGAATATTTCTACTTTTTGTTGTCTAAAAGAACCGGGCGATATTTAGCAAGGACTCTAACATAAGTGAACCGTCGCATTTTTCAAGGACTTAAAATTTTAGCAGAAAAAAATTCAAGGACTTTTAAGGACCCTGGGAACCCTGTCATATATGGGGGACTTTTCAGGAGCCTGCAAATAGAGTATTACAGGGTTGGACCTTTGGTCAAGGTGCCTGGCTTTTTGCTCCTCCTTGTAGTTCTATACTAGCGTGTTAAAGTGGAGAAGGTTTTAAGTGCTGGGACATACAGTAGTACAAGGGTCATCCAGAAAATGAGTTTTGAAAGGCCCGTAAATAAAAACATAACTGAATGATAATATTCATTTTGTAATGATACAACAGCAGAATCCAACCAAGATTTACTCTTATACAGCAACCTAAAAACTGGAATACCCACTTAAATCTCGCATATTTATGGATCATTAAAATAATTCAATTTGGCGTAATTTTAATGAAACTGATGTAGAAAGCAAATGACAAACATATTGCTGCGTGCTTTATGTAATGAATATTTTCAATCAAATCTTTTGTTTACATTTACAGGCCTTGGTTAACTTGCTATAAAATAACTTGCTATACTAGTCCAAAAAAAATTATCAAGAATTATCAAAATTAAAGATCACATGAACATTAATAACAGCACATCAAAATTTAATTAAGAAAAGATTTACTTACTTGAATTGCCTTCGCCATTTTTGTCGGTAGTTGAAGTTGTAATTGGTGTGTATGGTGTGTAGGTTAGGGGTGAAATTAAACACAAAAAAAAACCAACCCGACAATTAGTAATTTTTTAATAATAACTATTTCAAACAAACACTGTCCTTGTCATAAAAAAATTGTGTTTCTTTTTTCATCAAAGGATGTTAGTGCGTTGCGTTGAGTAATACCAATTTTTGGGCTTTTTTTGGAATTGTGTTTTTTACCCGAAATATCGACTTCTTTTGGAATTCTACCCAAATAGAATGTATTAAATTGTAAGAAATTTGGGTATGGTGTACATTTTGAGGTCCTCTTTAAGAATATGCTATTGAAAAACAAATTAAAAAAAAGCGTTAACTTGTTCTAAAACACATTAGAGTAGTGTTTCTCAACCGGGGCTCTCAGTGCCGGGGGTACGCCAAGAGCTTTGAAGGGAAGGGGTACTCCATGAATTATTTATTTTTTAACTTTCAATGAATTTTCAATCAGTAATTTTTGTGGGATCAACATATTAAAATTTCAGACGATTTCTGATAAAACTGGAGGATGAATTCCCAAGTTTCGTGTTTTTCGTTTTCCTGTAATAAATCCCGAAATATAGGAAAAACCCTTTAATGAATTGCACATTCTTAATCTGATAAAAATTATCTTTCCAACGATGTAAGACACTTTATTGTGAGTTCCATCATTTTCAAATTTCGAATTTCTCTCTTCCCAATAAAATAGAGTATTTTCCTATAAGCGTCAGTACATTCGTTTCGGTTCCCAAAATTCCTGTGTGACGTAAGAATCGCCATGGCAACCCGTAATTCTGGAAAAACCTTGCCATAACCTTATATTGTTATTAAAAAAATTCAAAAAAAATTTAATATTATTTAATAAGGAGTTATTAGCTTTATTCGGAGTTGTGTTTCGGGGTCGAATTCCGAACTTTTTTTCAAACTTCAATTATTCTCTAAATTACCATTCCATTTTCACAAAAATTGAATATGATCCACTTATAGGTGTCTAGTTTGAGATTTAATCACCGAAAAAACGATACTTTAATTTTAATTGTGCTTAAAACGCCAAATACGGTCATTTCTCTGAAAAGAACAAACGGCCGCCGAGGACTGGATTTTTATCCCAATTTTTTCAAATTCCAGATTCTGCGAGATATTTCATCACAGTTTAAGGGTGAAAGGTCACCGACCCGCTGAAAATTCGTTAAGATGTCTTTTTTCGATAATTAGTGTACATATCGAAAACGGACCTTCAAAGGGGGCCCAAACCTAAAATTACCGGCACAATGACTTGAAAATTCAATATGTTACTCTTCAGACAGCTTATTACTATAAACCAGCGTTGGAAAAACTCGCGACATTTTTAAAATAATTTAAAAATGCGAAAAACTCTCCGATGTACAGCATCCAATAATAGACATTAGAGGGAGGAGCTCAATAATTGTCACCTTAATTATATCCTTGCACCATTTTTCTAATTCCAGATTCTTTAAGAGGATTTTCACAATTTAAAGGAAAAGGGATATTTGAGCCTTTCGAAATCGATTAAACAGTATTTTTTTACTCTTATGCTCAGTTACTCCTTAAAACGCAAGCGAGGTCCACAAAAGCGCAGTAAATCTCATATAAACGGTAATCCAGATACTAAATTTCGATATGTTGTGTAAACAAAAGTATTTCACTCGAATTTAATTTTTTAAAATTAAAAATTTAGTTTAGTTAACAAGTTTATTTTGAACTTAAGAATTTTAGTTTGATTTATTGGAATAGAAATCATATTTTTTTGGTTAATAAAATGTTTTTATAGAAAAAAATATAATTTAAAAAAGTTAAAGAAATTAGTTTATTTTGGTAAATATAGTATTATATGTCTTTTCAGCAAGTACATATACATTTATACCATAAAATTCGATGTTTCTGTGGATGCTCCGCAGTTATGTGTGTATAAAAAACTCAAAACTATAGTGGATGAGAGAAAATTCTGGATCAAATTGAATCCACTGAAAGTAATGCTACAATTAAGAGGGGCATTTTTTACACCACATTTTGTTTTGTATCAGTACTAGACAGTTTAAAAAGGAATAGAATAACTCTAAAAAAGTATCCTAAAATCATAAATACAAAAGTAAAGTAAATATTCTACAGTTTAAATTTAAACCAAGGAATAAGAAATCGTCTAGTATTTTAGATCCTTCTTATTATTTTGTGAATTGACAACAGTTATAAGTAAATTGATAAGTGTATAGTCAATTCTGATCTATCCATCTTAGAATTCCATAAAAAAAGCTTGCCTCGCCATTAAATTTAAAGTAAAGTTAACTAAATCAAAGAAAAATGTAACATGAATGGGGAGCGAGAATTGAGGTAGAAGTTACGGTAGTTACGGGATCAATTTTTCTTCAGTTGGTTGAGAAAATCGGCTGGTTTCTGGTAAAAAGACTGTGTTAACTTTTTTTATGCTAGATTGTCTGCAAAATCTTAAGCAGGCAACTTATTCAGAAAAAACCCACAAGAACGAAAACCCACAAGGCTGAAAGTTATTTGCAGCCTCAAAAAAAAATTAGGGCCACTCAAAATATTTCTGAAAAGTTATTAAAACTCGATAAAATACTTCAAAGAGAGGCAGTATATTAATTAAAACTTTTAAATAAGTTAATATAACTTTTATAATGTGATTTTTCTTTTGTCACTAAGCATTTCTTTCGAATGGGAGAAAACTCTGTTCTTCCATTTTATACTCAAAAGTTTGAATAAGTTATAAAAACATTTTAAAATAGTCGTACTCAACGAAATTTAATTTGTTCTAATGAAAATTTAGGAATTTACACTTTCAGTCATCTAAGAAAAACGCATACGAAAGGAATGCACTGCTTGAGACACGCGTGACGTGACATAGCTGTGCTAAGCGGACGCCCGCCGTTATATGAGATGATTAGTCGAATAGGAATGTGTAATGTGTATGCCTCCCTCTCCCTTTCCAGGAAGTCACCCTCTACAGATGTCCAGTCAGGCTGTTGCAATCAGCAAACCGGTCCCTTGGTCCACCGAGGCGGCTCCCCTCCCTTTATCTTTTCATCGCTCCGTTTTTCACCCGGAGAAGCACTTTGATGAAAGCCTTCCTGCTTTGGAGGGTTGAAATTGAAAACACGGATTTCTGTTTAGTTTTTGGTTCAAATTAAAAAAAAAATTAATTTAAAGAATAAATATTTTTTTAATTATAGAAAATATGACAGGAAAGGCACGAGCCCTTATGCCTCCCCCGCACTGGAACCACCACAGCCGAAAAGATATTTGAAAGAAAAAAAACTAATAAAAAAGTAAACCAGGAAGTATTTTAAGAATATTTTAAAACTACATTTAAATAAATATGGAATTTTATGTTTTAAAACTAAATACAAATAAATTTAATTTGTTACCATTTAAAAACAATAGTATTCATAATAAAGGAAGAGAAACATATTTTCCAACGTCCAAATCATGAGGATTCATAAAGTTACTAAAATATATTGTCTTCCCAAAAAGGTTTTTCAATGCTAAGTAATATCAGTCATAATCGTATCTATGACATCAAAATTACTATATGATGTAATATTACTATCAATATAAGTAGATAACAATTTTTGACATAGACTTCGCAATGTAGCTCAATATCATGTGAAATCGTTTCTATGATATATATTTTACGACATCCCACGGTGTCAGTTGATTTAGCTTTTACGACATTGAATTTCCAATTATTGCAAAAAAAGGTTTAAAAACATCATGATATATTTCTTACAGCCTATTTCTTGCTAATAATGTCATTAAAAGTGCTATTTTTTGTCTCTGTCATTAAAATAAATACATTATATCGTACAATATCAGTAGAAGTCGTGATTTTGATGTTTTGGGATTCAGTGATATCAGTAATATCAACTCATATAGTGGGAATAACAGTAGATATCGTGTGCTACCTGGGTACATTTTCAAGAAGTTAATATATTTTTTGGTAGGATTTGCATTTTGTTGAACTTATTATAATAAAAGTTGTAAACATTAGAGTTCCAAGTACGATAGTCTGGGGGTCCTCCCCCAGAAAGCTTTTAGAAATTTGACCCTATAAAACAGGGTTTTAACTCGTTTTGTTACATTTTGTCGCCCCCCTTCCCTTATCCCTGAAGTTTCCTACCTCCCCTCTTTCTCACTGTTAGTTCTCCGCAAATTCAAGGGTATTTTTAGTAAAGAAAATACAAAAATGCTTGAACCGTACCTGAATGCAGATTGTGGGTAACCCCTCTAAGGAAAGGCAAAGAAAGTGTCAAGTACCAACAATTTTTTTGCATTTTAAGAATTTGATAGTTGCTTATCTCTGATAAGGGAACATACCCATACTATGTGGCCTATTTTTGACCCCCCCCTTGGTGACCACCCGTAGTATATGCCAAGACCCCCTCTAGTTTTCACGTAGTAGTTCATAAATACGGTTTTCAATCATTTTTAGCAAACAGAAAGTTAAAAAAAGTTAATTTGGCTTAATTTGTCATCATTAATACAGCGCTTGCCTCGTGACACCAAGAGTGCGTGCATACAAGTGGAAAATATATTATCAAGAGGAAAAAACTTGTGTAAAAGTTATTGTAACAGTAACTTAATTTACAAAAACAATTTTTTTTTTTTAATTTTTGACTACGTGACAAAACCCTAAGCCCCCCCCTCCCCCCTGTGACCAAGCATGGTATTTGAAGACCCCCCCTAAAACCATCCCCTTCTCAACAACCCAGAGAAAAAGAAACGGAAGAAGAAGACCAAGCAGCTCCATCAGAGTGAGCAAATGTCTTTAAAAAACCAACAAGAAGGATTGTCATATCTGTTCTCTCTTTCTATCTTTGTGTTTGAGGGATATTCTCAGGTACTTGATCATTCCATTACAGGACTTCTATTCCAAGCCATTCGCTCACCTAATTGAAGCTATGCAAGCTGCAAGCCAATATATAGCCTATGATCCATCATAGTGAAATAAGTGTGTAGTCTACCAACACGTACGTAGGAATAAACATTACAAACGATCTGCTGAGTTTAGCATCCTTTTTTTCTTAACAGAACAAATCCTTACTTCCAATTTCCATATTAGAAATTATTAAATATGTATATTGATGCTTGAAATCCTTATTAAAAGGTTGTGAAATATTTAGTTAACCATTGAAATGTTGGTTGGTAGGTTTTTATTTTAAAATAATTTATTCACTAAATTTATTTTTTAAAGACATTGAAATATTGTTTGCATACAAGTCTTTTTTATATTTTAGTCATATAAACTTAAAAAAAAAGCAAGAAAGATGCATAAATTGAATAGTAAAACAAAATTATAAAATATAGTTGTTGATAGTTAAAATAGTTACTTGAGATGAGTGGTTGTTTAATATTTTTGGCAAATTATCAGTATACTTGGCACTTGTGCCCAGCTGATCAAAACATAATATTACTTACAATTTATATTAAAAGTTGTTTCACTGGGTCGTTTGATTTAAATAGTGATTTATAATTGATACACTTTAAACATGGTTTGCAACAATTTTTCAAACAAAACATTCATATTGTCTTTAAAAAATTTCCAATTTTTAAGCAAAGAAAAAAGGTTAAGCAATTTTCTGAGGGTAAGTGGACTGGGGGCTGAGTTCTCTAGTTATTCAAAATATTGTTTCATTAAGATTGCAAATTTTCAACGAGAGAGAGAAATAAAACTATTTAGTAATACCATCACAAATTATCTGATGAAGACCATAGACCAACACCCAACCTTGCCAACACCCTGTCAGAAAAGAAAACATAAGAAGTAATTGTGGGATCTTTAAACATCTTCTGTTAGACAAGAACATAAATGTACAAAAAAATGGGGTGGAACAGAAAAATATTTTAAATTATAACTTCAATTTATAGTTCTCCAATTAAAAAATTAATTAATTTCCCTAAAGTCAAATTTTAAAAATCTTTCTGAATGAAGACCCAGATTTATTTTAACCCAGTTATTTATCCTGAGATTCAGTGTTGCACACGCAAATTAAAGATTTGAGGCCTCTGATGTTCATATAGTACCTCTAAGGCGTTATTTAGAAAATTTGATATAGTATCAGGGTTGTTACATATAAAACACTTTGTTTAAAACACTTGTTTTAAACACGTTTAAAACAAAGCAAAAAAAACATTGTTTAAAACACATGAACTTTTTTAATAATTCTTTTTTCTATGAACAGATGGCATTAGTATATAAAACTTAGTATTTACTTTCAACTGTTTTATTTGATTTTTATCTAGAAAGTTATTTAATAAAAAATACAAATAAAATTGTTTAAAAATCATATTTTTTTATAATTGACCTGTTCTTTATGTTTTATTTTAATATTT
This sequence comes from Tetragnatha montana, assembly GCA_963680715.1. Lineage (NCBI taxonomy): Eukaryota > Metazoa > Arthropoda > Arachnida > Araneae > Tetragnathidae > Tetragnatha > Tetragnatha montana. The sequence goes on from OY796677.1 coordinate 28,783,183, forward strand.
TAAACGATCAATGCTGCTAATGTCGTCAAAATACCCAATGAACTGAAAAGCACTGAAATGAATATGAATATAATAACTTATAAATGTTTAGCTCATATCTTAAACCTTTTAGCAAAATATATTTACATTTCTAATGTTAAAGCTGAAGTTGTTGACATAGTATCATATTTCCAAAACAATCATTTTACTTCAGCCAAGCTCAAAGAAACCGGTGCTAAAAAGCTCAAGATGCCATTTGATGCCAGGGATAGCTTTGTTAATCCATTTTCAATTTTAAAAACTTAATTTAATTTTTTAAAATCCTGGGGTTTGATTTAGAATTTCTGTGTCGTGGGTAAAAAAAACAAATAAAACGTTTTAAACAAAAAAAACACGTTTAAAACAAATAAAACACGTTTTTTGTATTTTTTAGAAAAAAACATGTTTTTTTCCAACCCTGTATAGTATGCACACGCACAGTCCGTTGCTCAATGCAGGCTGTCCAAGTTCTCGTCAAAAGGAGCTTTTTAAGCTCAATCGTAATGGTATTCGCAGAGCCGTAGGTTTACTAACTGGACATAGTACTCTACGGAGGCATCTCACAATCATGAACGTTCTAAACGATCCATTATGTAGGGGATGCATCAGGGACAGTGAAGAAACTGTTATCCATATTCTGTGTGAATGCGAGAATTTCTCTGCTCACAGATTTTAGCACCTAGGGAGTCATTTGCTTAAGCCTTGGGAGCTCCAGGACGTTCCTGTAAGGTCATTGCTGAATTTCGCTTCGGCCACTGGTCTCTTTTAATTAGGAGCAGGGATTTACTTCCAGGGGATAGTACAATAGACCTCAGGTCGCAGTGCTTGGTCCTCCATGGACCCCCCTAAATAAGTCATAAGTCATGCACAGTCCGTTGGAGGGGCCCTAACGACATATATTCCTCATGAATAACTAATTTTATAGCAATAATAAGTGCAATAATTGATACTTCTTCTGAGCAATATTGGTGCAAAACGTCTGGATCTAATTAGTATTACAAGAAAAATTCCTTATTGCGACCCTGTAGGGGGCATGCATAAAATTGAGTGGACTGGGGGGGAGAGGCGTCAAAAAGGTTGAAAAAAACTGAGTTAGATTCTGATTATAAAAAGTGAATAGCGATGTTCAAAAGTTTGGGAACCCCTGTCTTAGTACTTGTAATGAAAGACTTGGTGCCAGCCATTGCACTCTTTGGTTCAGGCATTAATTTTCCGTATTTATTACTAGGACATAGTATATAATCTCCAGGAATATTTCTTAATTGAGTGTTTTGTCGTAATAGTGTAAGAAGACTACAAAGTGGGATCCTTGCATATACCTATACCTAAGGCTTCTCCCATTCAGTCAGTATAAATGTGAACGTGTTCACATAACTAAATCGATGGTATAGTTGGTGGTATGATCACCTATTCAAGGTGATAGTTTCGGAACGTATGGTTCTCTGACGAGTGACGATTGCTTTGATTGTACTTTATTTTCGTTTGAAGGGGGTTAAACGAGGGCCGTTCTTCGGCCGATTTGACCTATTGCACCAAGTTAGGCTCCTCACCATAGCCAAGAACCATTGAAATATGCTTAGTTCATATTCTTTCGGTTTGGTGTATAATTTTAATTCCAATTATTGGAATTGGTGAAAACCGTATTACGTAATTGAAAAAAAAAAGAATGATATTTTGCTTCATTAAGAAGTAGTAATACTTAAACTGAAGACATTTTTGTTGTTTTTAAAACCAGTCATTTTAAAATGTATTACAACTAATTTCAATGGGTACTGATACTTTTCTAAGCTTTTCGTAGGAGTACCCACGCCACTACTCCTTCTTTTAAACCGAGTGTTTCAAAAGTCCGTTTCACGGCTTTTAACGGCTAGGAACCAACGTCTCCTAGGGTCATGGAAGTACGGTCTACCCCTAGGTAAGTGATCATGGAAAATCCATTGAGATGACATGCAGCGCCCCTAGCGGCAAAAAAGAAAGTTAAAAAATTCATTAAAAAATCAAAGGAGATAGAACAAAAGCTTCAGTGAGAAAATTGTTGGCGATATCAAAAAAAAACGCGTCGACAAAAATTACAAGAAAATATATTCAATATTCGAGGAGATATTAGCAAGTGAAAATTGTACTTTTTTCAGACCTCAAAAAAGAAAAAGTTCGCAAATTTGCAAGTTTCTTTGATTTTTTAGTTAAAGTTTGTCTTCATTGCTACAAAACACTGAAAACTAAATTTGCGACCTTTTTCTTTTATAAGGCCTAAAAAAGACTATCTATTAAGAGTTAATTTCTTTCTTTGTTGTTTCTTTGTGTATTTGTTATTTTTGTATATTTTGATGTTCTTTGTGTGTCTTTCGTTTTTCTGTATTTGTCTTTGTAAATAAATTTAAAATTTAAATTAAAAAATTTTACTTGCTAATATCTCCTCGAATATTGTAGATATTTTCATTTATTTTTTTCTGCGCGTTTTTATAATATTGCCAACAATTTTGTCATTGACGTTTTTGTTTTATCTCCTTTGGTTTTTAATTAATATTTTAAACTTTTTTATTTCGCCTTTGAAACTCCCCGCATATGGGACTTTTATATTTTAGAACAGTTGTTATTTTGTGTAGTGAAAAAAGAAATTATTTGTCTGACTTTTTTTGTAATTAACATTTCCTTACCAACGCAAAAAATAGGAAATAGAGTGGCTTTGGCTTGTAACAAGATATTTAAATTGAATAAGAGAAAAGTGGATCTGGGTCTCTTCCAAATCGGGGCTTTGCCTAACCCTAGCAATTGAAATTTGAGCTCGCTGAACTGTCTTTCCTAATTTGAATTGCAATTTGAAAAAGGCTGATTATAGCTTTTTGACGTTTTGGTAGAACTATTACTATCTCATCAATTTTCTACAATATATTTCAGTTAAAATAAGATAGTGGTTCAACACTAATTTAAAATAAGAATTAGTGTCTTTTAGCTTTTGTTCAAAATATAGTTTTTCTTTCTTAATAAGTAAAAGTATAACTAACTTAGTTAACCTCGCTGTTTATTATGAAATTTAGGTATTTTGCATTCTGATTTTAGTTTTGCAATTTTTAGCATTTATTTTAGTTAACATAGTTAATTTTTTTTTATGTGTACATTTATATCATTCTTGTTAATATTAAGTTATTATTAGCGAAGCTGATCAATCTGACTTAATAAAAGGTAAAATAAATAGTACCTATCAGGAATACTCTTGTCTGGTTTTAATGGTTTCCTAGGAATGGACCCCACTTAACATTAAATTCATTCTCTCGATGATCGATCGAAAACGTCTATCGATTTTTCAATAATTAAAGATGGCCTTATCACTCAATAAAAGCGACAAATAAGTTATTTATATTAGTAAATGTGATTCTTTTTTAAAAGTGAAAAGCTAAACATAACGGGAAAACGATTTTTATTGGATTATATATGTGTCCCATCTTTTAAGTGGATACCATATAATGCCCCCATTAGTTTCTAACAATGACCATTTATGGGCCTTAACGACCTGTTTTTCCTAGCGTTTGGGGAAGAAGTTACTTTTCCTTCGATTTATTGCATTGTTTCCTGGATTTACTGTTATTTTCAATACTTGGTTCTGTAATATAGCCAGCGGATTCGATGAATTTTTGTTTTTCTGGTTAATAATTCTCGGAAGATATTATCTCACTAATGTAGTATTATTTTGTTTATTAGGATATCATTTGACTCGGGTCTCTTAACCCCGCGGTCCCCCAAATCCAGGTTTGGAGGGTTTTAAAAATTATCTTTTTATACTAAAAAATTAAATCGGCAGCATATATTTTTTTCGGCTATGAAAATACACATTTAAGCAAACCAAAATCCATATCCGTTGCGAAATTGTTTCCACTCCCTGGACATTGATGTCGGTTGAGGAATTGAAGTCTAGCAAACAGTCGATTTTTGTGACTGACCAGAAAAGTTTTAGAAATTTCACTCTAAAAAAACAAGAATGTAAAAATTATGAATAATAGAGCTCCAAATACAAAAGGGGATCTGTGAGTCTTCCTCCAGAAAATTTTTGAAAATTAGACCCTAAAAACAGGTATTTCAACTTGTTTTTGGTACATCTAGTTCAAATTTTGGACTTACATTTTTAGGTAGGATTTTGATTTTGCTGAACTTATTATGTATAAGTTGTGAATAATAAAGTTCCACGCACAAAAGAGGGGGTCTGAGGCCCTCCCCCATATTTTTTTTTAATTTGACCCTAAAAAACAGGGTTTTAACTTGTTTGGTATACCTAGTCCGGATTTGGGAGGGGGCAGGCGGGATCCCTCGCCCAACCTATGGTCTGAAATTAGTGTCAAAAATTTCGTGCTGATTAATGTCTCTACAAATTAGGGAGGCTTAGGGGGTTTCATCGAAATATTTTTGAATTTTAGCTCGAAAAAATTATTTTAAACTGTTTCTTGGGCATTTTCGGGGGGATGGTCCCAGGGCCTATCCCCTCTGTACCCGCCACTGATAAATGATAATTACTTTATGAATAATTTGAGTAATGAATCGTGCTAATAAGAATAGATACAGAAAGCCTTTTATAGTTTTTGCAGTTGAAACTCGTCATTTTACAGTTACCTAAAACAAAAAAAAGTACAGATATTTACACTTATTTAGAGGGAATCCCTGGGTCTGGATCTCATTTAAGTTTGAAAATTTTGTATTAACTGTTGTATGTGTGATCAATTTTTCCACACACAACCCTTTTGGGGGGTCTATATACATCGGGGGTTCGAATCCCCGTTTGGCATGGATGTTAGTTTCTGTCCTTGTGTGTGAGGAATGAATGTGGCCCCCCTGTAAAAAGGGGCTGTGCCTGTGTGAATGTGTGTGGCGTGGGCGAACAGTACTTCACCTCCGTGGCTTCGGTCCACAGGTGCCCACTGGGTAACGTGAAGAAAGTACTGATATCGGCATGACATGGGTTAATGAACTTAGTTCAAATTACCTGCCATTAAAAAAAAAAATATATATATATATATATATACATCTTAATGCGATATTCGCGTCTTAATGACTTCCTAGGCTACTCTATTGTCTCTTCTGATAAAATAAAGGACTAGTCCAGTGAGTATTAAATCGAGTCACATCAAATGATTTTTTACATTACTAAAAAAAAACTCTGGGTACCCCTAAGCATCGGAATGTCCCCAGCTCGCGTTAAATTTCGATCCTTGTAAAGTATTCGGTTTAGTTTGTTGGGGGGCTTGATGCGTTCCGGAAAATATTTCGAGATTGTTTACGGGTTCGGAGAGACTCGTCGCATTAACTCGTCCGCGTTTAATGAATGTTCCCGAATCACCTCATTGATCTTTCGGGCTCCGTTTCTGTTCGCCAAGCAGGTGGATTATCCGCCAAGAATCGCCGAATGGCTCTATCGATCGCCCCAGTAATTTCCATTGCAACTGCATAGCACAGTTTGACCTCATGTAAACATTGCGGAGACAGACTGTGCGCTCTCCCATAGGCCCTTAGTGTGTTTTCCTCCTTGTAGATAGGTCTCTCACCAAATGTCTTGACCACCCTTTACTGGATGATCGTTTTTGTTTTATTTTATTTTCGCGCTTATCACTAATAATGAAGGGAGGGTGGATAACCACACGTGAATATTAATATATTTTTAAAGTGAAATGAACCATTGGTTGCTCTCATTCAAGCTTTTTTTACTTCTCAATGGATAATAGTTTTCTCTCTATAAGAAAATCATTCAAATAATTTCTACCAATTTCAGTGCCCACAGCCAGTGTTTCCCAGTGTCTGGTTTTAATTAGGTTTTCATTCCTTCCATATTTTTTTAGATTTTCAAAACTAGGTGTTGATCACATTAGCCATTTGCGTGAACTAAAGGACAGTGATTTGAGGCCCTTATTAACTCAATTGCAATGCAATGCCTTTGTTCAAGTTCAAGAATCATTGCCGCCCTCAGATGAGGATTTAATAGAGGTTTTATGGTCTGAAGTAGAAGAAAAAGGAAATCAACCATGGATTATAGGTACTTTTATTGGTTTTTCCTTTGTTTTCTTGTGTAAAAATATTGTTTTAATGCATACTTTCAATCTACATCACTAAGATTGTCTTTGATTTTTCAAAAGTTGGGTTCAATAGGAAATGAAATAAATTAAGTTTTATGTTCTTCTTAGGAACTTTTACATAATCCCCTAATAAATGCATAAAATAAAAATAAGTTGCATATTTAGAAATATAAATCCAAGTTACATGGATGATTAATTTAATTAACTCTTTCTTTCCTTTTTATCTGGAACCCTAAATTTTCACCTGTTGCTTTCTCTTGTTTAAGTAAATCTCTGATCTTTGCTATCTGTACACTAATTGTAGCTGTTTTTTGTTCATTCATATGATGCTTGTTTGTTTTATCTGATTTCAAATTATGTTATATAGTTTATCTAAATATATTTAGCACACTGCAAGAAAAACATAAAAAAATTAAAAATAAAATTGATGTGTAGTTCCTCCAAAAAACATATTTGTTACTATAAATTAATCTATTTTCTTTATTTCCAGTTGGCATATTTATCTTGTCACTGTGTGTAGCTCTTTTTACGGGAATGGTGCTAACGATGTCCCAGCCCAGGTTTGAGAGCTATGGCAAACAAAAGCTTGGACTTCTTTCATATGTGACTGGAAGGTACCTCTCACTTCTGAAATGTAAAGTGGTGTTTGATTGGACTGAGCCTCAAGTTGTGGGGGACACAATGAGCTTTTATGTTAAGGTAATATCATTGTACATCTTTAAAGTGGCGAATGTAGAAAGTTATTTTGAGACATGCTTAAATATTTATTTTAGAAATTTAGTCATTATTAGGACCAAAGCTAGATTTTTGTTCCAGAGGAGAAGATGTAAAATTATTCCCAAGCCCCCTCCCGGGCATATTTAAGAGATTTAATCCAGTTTTTTAATCGTTTTCAGGTAGGAATTTAATCTTGATGAACTGAATATTGAAAAAAAAAAACTGTGAATGATGGAGTACACAACCACAAAAGGGGGTCTGGAAACCTCTATGGGTATTTTTGGAAATTTGACCCTATAAAACAGGGTTCTGAGTTGTTTTAGTAATCCTAGCTAGAATTTCAGGGGTCCTTACATACACCTCTGCATCTTTTTGTCTAGTTATTCGTCTCACACAAGTCTATAAATGAAATGAGCATTTGGCTATTTTGGATCCCTATCAGAGTTGTTTTCCTTTTAGGATATAGAAAAATTAGCATTAATTTTTGCTATTTAGATAATTTTAAATTTGCTGCTAAATTTTAGACCTATTGAGACATTTACAACAATTTTTTTATTCTTTGTTTTAAATGTTTTCCATGTTTAATTTACTGAGGGTGTAACAGTTCTTAATTTTATTTAGTGTTTATATTTATTTAAAGTGTTTTTCATAAGATGGTATTTTTCTTAACTTGTGTCTGTCATTGAAGAGTTGTAAGGCTTTCACTGGCTGCATTTCAAACAGAAAACTATTTTTCAGTTCTTTCAAAGAAATGGCCAAGCATATCCTGTGTGCAATGAAGATAACATTCTGATTGAGATCACTCAAGGAGCTTATAAAATAGCCTGCAATGTGGAGCTGGGTGGCCCCCAAATTTCTGAGGCTAACATGGCCAAAGTTCAGTTTACTGTCCGGCGATCTGGGGAATATCGCATTTGTGTGCTTGTCAGTATGACCCACATTCAAGGAAGTCCATTCATAAAAACATTTTATCCTGGTAAGAATCGTTTAGGATTCGTTGTTTTTCTAAAAGAAAAGTTTAAAATTTTCTTCTTATTCTCTGTTGACACTTGAAAAGTATAACATAGACATAGAATTGAACAATACAAGGGTTTTTTTTCAACTTCCGTTTTGCTCCTGAAAAAATGTAGTTGGAATTTCAAACTAGTTTTGTGACTGGTTGTTAAGTACATTCCTGAAAATCAATTTGTATCATTACTGGGGAAAAAAAATTGAACATTTTTTCAACTTGCTATTGCATTTACAAGTGAGCAACTTTTTCTTCTTTTCGGTCAATCCTTAGGGATGATATATGAGGAGCCAAGGAGTACAAGTGACTACACATTGATAATGATAAAAACAAGGTTAAAGTTAAACTCTCTTTTAAAATTATAAGTAATTTTTTTATACGAATAAAATGTTGCTCACTTGTTGTTTAATAACAAGTTGTAAAGAAATTTGAATTTTTCAGGAAAGGATGCAAATTAATAGTCAGGAATCTTCCTAATTACTAGTAACAAAATTATTTTGAAATTCCAACTACATTATTATCAGGAGCTAGACGGAAGTTTATAAAACCTTGTATATACTGGTTCACAAGCTCTTGGTTTTAAATTTGAGAATTAGGAATAATTCATTATTTATGGTAAGAGTTTTATTACTTAAAATGCTTTAATTTAGAAGATCTTTTTTAATTTGACACAAAATATCCAAGAGAGCAGCACTTAGTTTAGGATAGATAAGATTAGGGATGGATAGATGGATTTGGGAGTGGTGAAGGTTTCTATGGATGAGTTATAAAATTTTTAGTTTAATGATGGGTTCTTACTTTATTGATCTTTTCAGTTAGTTTTTTGTTAGCACTCCAAATTCGATTTTACATATTATAGTTGTCAGTTTATTGTTTACTCCCTTATATTACTACTGCTTATTGCAAGAAGTGTACTCCTTTCTTGATAACTTTATCAGTGCATTCTCCTTAGATTAACTATTTAATTTTTTTACAGGTCCTCCAGATCCTTTAAAAACCTCTTTTATCCACCATTGTTCCACTGTTGTTGGCAGTAAAGATATTCCAACTCAACTTTTCATCGAACCAAGAGACAAATTTGGAAACCTGTGTACAGTTGATGCAAACATGGATCCTGCAAAGGAGTACAGTGCTGATATAGTTGAGGTAAGATTTTTACATTTAGCTCATTAGCAGATTTGTAAATGAAACTGTATAGTTGGTCCCTGCATTGAAGTATAAAAAATATTTATGTGGTATAATTTGGTGGAAGTAATATCCAATAATGTTGCTGCTTGGTACTTGTTTTAAGTTATAGATTAAATTTTAACATTTAAAAAGTAAGGTTTTTAGACACTTTGTATTTTTTAAGCATATAATGAGGTGAAGGTAGTACTTATAATATTTTTATTCTAGGTTAATACAGGCAAGCCCATTCCAAACTCTTTCCGTTGGGATTGTTATTCATTGATATCCAGATTGGTGTTGGTGTTGAAATTCCCTGATGAAGGTTGTTATCGAGCTACTGTGTCTTACAAAGGTCATAACATACAGAATGGAGATTTCCATGTCATCATATTAAGTCGTAAGTTGGAATTTAGTCTGCTTTTGTAATTTTGTTGAATTAAATTATAAACATTTGCGGAGAGACCCATAGGAAAATAGGTTTGGAGAAGCACAACTGACATGTTTTGTTTGAAAGATCCCCAGAAGGATAACCATCTCAGTTGAAGTCTGCTAAGAAACTATTTTAAATGTGTTTGGTTAAAAAGTGCATGTCATAAGATTATGATTTTAAAAAGGAACTATTTTAACATTTTTATGATAAGAATAGTTTAATTTAATGAAGAGCATTAGTTTATATGAGCTTTGAATACAATGAAATAATTATAACTTATGGGGCTGATGGTCAATAATCTTTTAATTTATCTTTATTCTTCATTTCTGTGTGTTTCAACGAAGTATCAACACAATTTTTTGATATTAACTTACTCCTATATATAGATAAAAACCACAAATGTTAGAACTTTTGTTTCTTCTTTTTTAACCAGTTAAATACTCATTAGTTTGTACATAATATCTTAGAACTCTCCATCTGCTTAAAGGTAGTTAATGTAGGTTTTATAAAGAAATTATTCTTTTCTGTTGCTTTGACAGTAATGTGCTAGTTTTTGCATAATGTGATCTCATTTATTTTAATTTAGAGAACGAGTCTTTGATGGTACAGAAAAATGTTGCTAAAAAGAATAAGTGCTATGAAGTTAAACTACTTGCTTTAAATGGAGAGCGACAAACAAAGCCTAAAAAAGTTTACTGCTACATATCACCTAAGGTAAGACTTAAATATTAACATTTATTAGCATACATTCTTTGAATTAGTAATTTTGCTGTTTCTCTTAATAAATATTTCAAGATTTATAAATTCATTATTTATATGTTTGTCTTTTGTTTTCAGCAACTAACCCTGAAAGAGTACTTGTGGAAGTTTTTTCCTAAACACTTGATCACTTTCCGCTTGTGTCCATCCACCAAAGTAAGAAATAAATTCTCAGATAAAAAAATAATATTAAGACCTATGCTTTCCTTACATTTCAATTTCATTATGTTCAGATTTAACTGTTATTGAAAACTTCGCATCTAATGATATAATTTTTTATGCACTATATAAAGTTTTTTTCTGTAATATTTTTACAGTTCAAATTTGAGAGCGGCAAAAACGCCTCACAAGGAGAACCCATTCTTGTTATTGATGATGGTTCTCGACAAGACGTTGAGCTTATTTCTCCTGATAGAAACATCATTGCTGCTACATTCACTCAATTCTTGCTGAAAAATATCGGTATTTCTTTTTTTATTACTTCTGTAAAAGTAGTTAACCAAAAATGTAAAATAGAAATGTTAGAAATAAATCTAAAGTGTTTTTAATGTTAATAGTTTTAATTATTTTGTTTCTAACTTCAAGTGAATGACTTGGTAATGCATGGGTTTTTTTTTTTTCAGATTAGTGAAACTTATGTAATCTATTTCAGTATATTTGTGCTACTAGAGTCTGAGACAGTAAATGACAATTTTTGTAAGCTAATTTAGGTAGTTTTTGTGATATGTAATCATACAGTGTAAATGTTACTTTACAGGTGGCTCTGAGACATTTAAAGATAAAGAAGACTTTTTCCATCATGAAGTTAGAAAATTCCATCAAAAACATTTCCATGACAAAGTATTTTTGAAAATAGTAAGAGAAAACATCTTGGAATCTGTGAGTATAGCTTTCATATTCTATTATCACTGCTATACTCCAAGTCAATTTCTAACTTTGTGTTCTTTTTCAGTCTTTTAAAGAGACCAAAGGTTTTGGAGTAAGCGATTGGTGCAAAAATTTTGAAATAAATTTTGTGGGAGAAGAAGGTGAGTACATAAATATTAATTTCCTCAACAAGGTTCATTTGAGTTATAATTTCCTCATTATTTATAATGGGTAATTTTTATTCATTTATTTAATTTTAATGTTATAGGCATTGACTGGGGTGGGCTGAGGAGGGAATGGTTTGAAGTAGTGTGTTCAGCTTTGTTTGATCCTGAGAATTTACTTTTCCATTCATTCAAATCTGATAAACAAGGTCTTGTAAGTAGTTTTTACATTTAATATTTCTTTTTATTGTGTGGTGATCAATCAATAAAATGAATGAGGTTTATGAGAGGTAAATGGTAAATTAGTTATAACATTTAAAGCTTGACAATTTAGGGCATGTCAAACATTGCTATGGTTTTGAAATGCTCTATACTTTTATGAGTTTAAGGTCACTTTAATTATCCAATTTTTAAATCATATTCAACAGATTATCAATTAATGATTTTTTCTGTTTAAATTATTTTTATATAAAGATAAATACTAAATTTATATATCTATTACTAATATTTTACTCAAAATTGAACTAAATAATCATGCATTGACCAATATTATCTTTGATTCTCTTTCCATTAGTCTAGTCTTGGCGCGGAATGTCCGATTTAGGGACCTTGCGCCATAAAACCCAAAACAACCAACCAACCATCCATTAGTCTAGTCACGATTAAAGGGTACTCAAGTTACAGTATCATTATTTATAGAAAAGCTTTACATGTTACAATGTATGCAAATTTGTAGTTTTGATCTGTACATTTAACTTTTTTGTCATTATGTAGGTACACCCATGTCCATCTCATAAAAGACCTGCTAATCTGAAATTAAAATATTATGAATTTGCTGGAAAAATTGTTGGCAAATGTCTGTATGAATCTTCCTTAGGGAGCTCATATAGACAGTTAGTTAAAGCTAAATTTTCAAGATCATTTCTCGCTCAACTCATTGGTTTGAGTGTTCACTATAAAGTAAGTTGACTTCCTCCATTTTCTTAAAAATCATTTTTATCTACTTTCTGAAAAATAATGTAACACTTTAAAAAAGTTAATGGAATAAATTAATGTTTTCTCAAAATCCTACACACTGTGAGGAGCTTACTCACCACTCTAACAGTCAGATTAATCAACTGGATTATAGATACCGACTGAAGGGAATATAACTCTGAAGTATACTTTAGAGTCATAGGATTCAGATTGGTATCTCCCTGTTCCTTGCATCTTGCCACAACACTAATAAAACTTTCAGTTGATCTTTGTTTTAATTAATATTTTAATTATAATATTCAAATTTTACTATATAATTATGTTTTCTCTCGATTTAATAAAGTTTATCTCACTTACTACTTTTATCCTGTATTTATTTTCCAGCACACCTTTCTTTCATAGGTGTTTTTTGTTGAAAACAATTAAGATTAATTCTTATTGGGTTTTGGTTATAAGAAGTAATAGTCTTGTTTCTTTATTTTTAGTACTTTGAACATGATGATCCAGATCTTTATGTTTCGAAAGTAAAATACATTTTGGAAAATGACATTAGTAGCATGGGCTTATATTTCATTGAAGAAGTGTATGATTTAAATGGACAGCTTATAGAGGTATTTTCTCTTTGACAAGTTTTTTTTAACTTTTTTATGATAACTTTGGTTATTTTTTTAATTTTTTATAATTTAATATTGTTTATTTAAATTTTCATGGTAAATATTACAATTTAGAGCAGTACCTAGCAGTATTTCCTAACACAATATACAATACCAGTACAATAAAAAATATAAGGTGCTTATTCATATTTTTTTATTGGAAATTGTACGAAAAATAATTTTATGCCTGTATTTTTTTATTAATATTTATGATCTTCTTTCTTTTCTGCTTTTATGAGTGATATTAAAAAAGAAAAACTGTTGCTCTTTTATTACATGATACAAGTATTAATTTTTGCAACTGTAAACTTGTAATTTTTTCATTACAGGAAGTTGAACTCATTCCAAATGGTAGTTCCATTCTTGTTACGAATGCAAACAAAATACAGTACTTAAATGCTCTAGCTCAGTATAGACTTACTACAAGTGTGAAGCCTGAAATAGAGTCTTTTCTAAAGGGGTTAACTGAACTAATACCTGATAACCTTTTGTGCATTTTTGATGAGAATGAGTTAGAAGTGAGTACCTTAATTCCTCCTTTTTATTTACTTATTTTCATTGTTTATTTCTCATTGCCATTATTTACTGTGTTATTGCTACTTTTTTTTTAAATAGATTGTCACTTACTTTACTCAATATTAGACAATACTTTTCTTGTGTTATGAAAATAGTGTTTTCTTTGAACAATATTTTTGTAGCTTTCTTTGCTCTTGCATAAACACCCACTATTGTGTCTTTTTAGAAAATTGTTGTTTTAACGGAATAAATTAGTTTAAAGGAATTTATAATGGGAAACTGTTCATACTTCTTTAAAGTGATTCCTAACAAATTAATCTTTTGACTTGGTCTTTTAATTAAAATATATGAATCTTTCCATTTTAAAACTACTACTGGCTATTTTCAAGGACAAATTTATCTTTTGGCCATTAAAATTATATGCAAAAAATATTGTATTTTCTAAGAATGTTTTTTTCAGCTACTTATGTGTGGAACTGGATCCTACTGTATAGCTGATTTCAAAAGTAACCATGCTCTGAGTGGAGCTACTTATGAGTTTCGAAAGGTAATTACTTAAGTTGATTGCATGGTGGAAATTTTTAATGTTTTAACTCATTACTTGATTTTTTAAACTTTTAAGTACACTAGAACTTTAATTAACCTTAGTTGGAACAAAAAAAGGCTAAATAATTAGAGGAGAATAGAACAAGTCAATTACAGTGCTCAAAACTTTGTAATAATTTAAAATTAAGTTTTAAAAAATTACATTTATAATAAAGAGGAAGTAAAACAGTACATTTAGACAGTGAGAATCATACCCTAGCTAGTGATCCGGCCTTCTAAACATTTGAAGTCATGATATAGAATAAATCGTATCAATGTTATTTTCGTCCTTCCACATCCTCTATGCCCCAAAATTTCAATATCTTAAAGTTTAGCTTGTAACTTTTCAAAGGTTGCTTACCTCTGCTTTAGATCATACTATCGTGATGAAATAAATATAAAATGTACTGAACATTAAAAGGGTTTTTATTGGTATAAAGTTATTATCATTGTTAATTTTTAAACTATTTTTCAATTCTATTCAGTTAAGAAAGTCATTTATATTTTTCATTACCAATACTCTTGTGAATTTTCTTTCAGGTTTTGGAATGGTTTTGGATTGCTGTATCAAATTTCACTGAAGAGGAGATGGCTAGATTACTCCAGTTCACTACTGGATGTTCCCAGTTACCTCCTGGTGGTTTTGCAGAATTAAATCCAAAGTTTCATATATCTTCTGCCCAAACCTTTGGAAACTTGCCAACAGCACATACATGGTAAAAATAAAATGGGTCATAAAACTTTAAACTTTTTTTCTTCTTTAAGGCTGAGTGCGCACAAGCGACTTTTGTCATGGTGACAAAGACAAAATTGTTGCCTTAGCTATTGAAACAAATGAATGAGTGCGCGTACTAGGCGACGTGACAGTTGGCCGATTGCCAAGAATTTCTTCATAGAGATCCATTGTTTTCTAGTGATATTTTTGATACTAGTAATCCTGGTCGCCGTGACTTTAGTCACTCGTGCGCGCCAAGCCTAATTGAAGTTGTTTATTTTAAAATTCATTCTCATGTTCTCGAGAATTTACTCTGATCCCTTTTCAAGAAAATTCAGTACAAATTTGTTTACTGAAAATAGGTTAATTAGCAAAAATTCTCTCATCCAAAAGTTAATAGCATTATCTTCTAGTTTTTATTTCAACTCTTTTTATGCAACTTAAGAATATAAAAATGTGCTACTAAGATTTGAGCGCTGTCAACTTTAAAACTCTACTCAGCCTCAGTTTTTTATGTTTAGTTAGGTTTAAAATAACATTAATCAAGTTAACATATAGATATTAGTTTCTCAGAACAAACAAGGAGATTTTTTTCTTATTATTGAAGGCCATTTATGTTAATAAGACAATTGTTTTTATTTGTAAAAAAATCCTCTTAATTTACTTTTTTTTTTTTTTTTTTTTTTTTCCCCCAATTTAAAAAAAAATTTCAACTTAAAGAGTTTTATTTTTGCCTTTATCTTATTTTGTAAGTTTTTTTCTAACTACTTAAAAGTCATTGAGAATTAAGTTGATTCGTGTACTCATTATTTCTTGGCTTTTATTTTTAGCTTCAACCAACTGTGTCTACCTGATTATGACTCTTATGAACACTTTGAAAAAGCCTTAAGACTTGCAATCAATGAAGGTTCAGAAGGGTTTGGTATGGTTTAAAAGTCATTCTAAAGAGTTTAAGGAAGTGAGTTTAGCAACTTCTAATGCTTAAAAGATCTGTCTTGTTTAGCTAGAGTTAAATTAAAACACTAACTGTGATCTGTTTAACTCATTGCTCCCACACACAAAGTATTTTTCTGGTACACCTTAAATCAGTGATTCCCAAAGTGGATGCCACGGCACCCAGGGTTGCCATTAAGGAGGGGTTAAGGGTGCTGCAAGGAATAGGATATAATTGTTTTTTAAATATTTCTTATTCTATATTATGCGTAATCTTTTGAAATGTGAAATTAAAAAAATTTGAAATAGCTATTTTTTCCTGGCCAATATGCTTTTTCCAGTAAACAGGGAATAGTTTTAACCCTTACGAGCCTACTGCGTCCCAAATTTTTCACTCCAGTTGAGACCGGGGCAGGCGCTTGAGGGAGAGGGGAGTCCATTGAATATGTCTAAATAGTGGGAGGTTTCACCTCTCACTGGTGATCTAAGTGTTCCATTGTCCACACTTGAAGATCATTGTAGAGGGGGTCTAGTTCGTCTAACCACTGTTTGCTTAATTGAACTTCTTGGTGTGCACTCAGAGCAAATTTCGTTCAGATTCTTTTGAATGAAAATTCTTAGGTCTTTGTCTGGAAAACAATGTGTTAGAACAAACATTTCGTTAAACTTGACGTCTTAGACCTAACTGCAAGAATCGAGGCCTGTAGGACTGAAGGGGTTAATATTGAAGCCTTTTACTAAAGGAATTTCAAAAAGTAGTTTAGGAAGGAGGACATTAATTAGCCTTAAAATAACCAGGTTAGAAAAAATAGATAGTATGACAGATCAATTACTGTTAAGTTCTGTGAGAAGGTTTTAGTTCTACAAAGGGTGCCGTGACATGGAAAAGTTTGGGAACCCCTGTCTTAAATATATTTTGCCATCAATCTCCTGATTTTTGTGTTCAACTTTTCAGTCTGCTTAATATGACTTAGTATTTTTGTAAAGTATTTAAGTTTTTTCCCCAACTCTTATCATGATCTTTACTAGTGTTCGGCACTAGTTAACTAGAACTAGTTGCAACTAGTAGTTAACTACTGATCAACTAGTAGTTTAACTACTTTTGGTTTAAACTAGTTTAACTACTAGTTGAACTACTTTTTTTAATAACTACTAGTTGAAACTACTTTCAAATTTTCAACTACTTTAAAAAAAAAATTTGTTTAAAATTTCAAAAATATTTAACATTTTTATCAAAATATACAAAAAATTACACTGCTATTTATAACTACAATGTCATGGTAGAGTACTCAAATACCATAATCAGAAATAAAGGCTCGTTTTGAGCGAAGCATAAAGTTTTTTGTGATATAGATAAGAAAGATGTATTAGAATTTGGGCAAAAAATAGGTTATGAAATTAAATAGGCTAGTTAACTAGTAGTTAACTACTTTGGGAAATAGTTAACTACTAGTTGCAACTAGTCCCAGGAAAAAATAGTTAACTACTAGTTGCAACTAGATTTTCCCAGACTAGTTAGTAGTTGGTAGTTAACTACTTTTTGACCACTAGTTGCCGAACACTAATCTTTACATCATAAAGCTTAATAAAGTATTCCAAACCAAGCTTATAAATTTCTTACTCCTAATAATAATGATGATGATGAAGTTGTAATGTAAAGATAGTCTTGTAAAGTAGATTGGGCATTTTTATCCATGTTCACTCTTTATATTTTTAATTAATTCTGAAATACAACATATATTTTGATAAATTGCCTTTTATATCATCATGGTTCAAGTAATTAAAAAATATATATAGTGATAAAAATACTTCAATACACTTGTGGTGTATGTGTGATGTAGATAAAATTTGTTTATATATGTTACATTGCTATGCAGACATTAAAAACAGTGCTCACATCTAGTCAGATATTTCTATCACCCACTCTTAAACTTAAGTTAGGTTTTCTTACCAATTACATAAAACAACAGTACTTAAATGAATCCGTGTAACACTTAAGTTATACAAGCCTTTTTGTGCTGTGAAACACTGTATTTAGTTGTAGAACTGTCTGAACAAGTATTTTCTTATTATGTAGTACCCATTCACACTTCATAACACATTCTCTTTTAATTAATTTCAAATATTACATTCTAAGTAAATGGTTTTAATGTTTTTCTTTTAACAAATTTAATAGGAAGCTGGTCAGTTTTTTTAGCATAAACTTTAAAATTTTTCTCATAATTTGCTATCATTCCTTGTTTTGGGAGGTTTTTATTACAGGATTCATTCTTTGTTTTGTATCAAAGAAACAATTCAGTTCCAAAGCATCAAGAAATTTTTCATTTGATTTAGAGCCACATTTTACTGCATGTATAATATATCTAAGTCACCAACAGCCATATTAAAAGAGCCATTATTTTCTTAGTAATTATGCCAAAACATATTGAGTAGTAGTATTGTACTTATTAAAGAATTGCTACATACTTAATGTGGGCTATGGTGCAGAACAATTTGAACAGTCAATTCAAATTAGAATTAAGCCCCTCCCAGATAAAAATCTTGATTTGCTACTCTATCGTATTATTTAATTTTGAAGCACCATAAAAGTTTTAAAAAACTAGTTCAAAGTTTTTACATCACTTTTCAACATTCCATATTTAAATTTAGTTTTACTTATACATTTTAGTTTGAACCTGCTTTGAGGTTCAACTAGCGTGTACAATACAGGTATAGACGAGTTCATAATGTCTTTTTTCTCTTCATTGTCTCATTTTTTTAAACTTTTTTTAAATTTTATTTTCAATTAAATGCAAGCATGTAAAGTTATGGTTTAAACCATGTATTAAATGTGGAAGAAAAATTATCGGTGAGCATTGACTGTAATTTTTTATAAATTTGTGCATTTAATATTGATGTTACTCTAACAATGGTTATTTCAAACAATTTTATCTCTTATTTTTAATGTATTGAGTTTTGTGCTTTAAGGTTTATTTAACAGAAAAACATGATTAGATGATTAATAGACTATCAGTCTGTTGATATCGAGTAGTACTGTATAAAGTATATTGTACTGATATCTATCTTTTCATAAAATGTGTAAAAATTGTTTGTATTACTAGCTGTTAAACATATATATTTTAAATCTAGATTAATATCTTATCAAATTAGACTGAAAATTTTAGATACTTGCTATTTGATCTGTACTTAAGCTTTTAAAATTATGGTTAATCCACTACTAACTTTTCACTATTTTTCTTGTGCACTTTGTTTGCTATTAATCTGTTGCAATTAATTTTTACTGTTAGTATTTTAAAATCCATTAACATTTATTAAGTAGTCAGAGTTTTATAAAAAAAATCATGTTAAGCACATATAAAAGCTTCCAAGTTACTACTCTATTAAAATTTCCTTTATTAATAAATTTTAAAAAAAATAGTTGTATTATAAATACTTCAGACATAGTCTAATCTTTCTTGATGATAAAAACTTCTTATCTTGCATTAATGGTTAGAGTTAATATAGTTGTTAAAAATAAATTCAACCTTTTGAAAGATATATTAAAAAATGTTGTGGATCTTAAGTTAAACTTCTTTATTGGTGTCATTTATTACTTAATTTAGTGTTTATTGTTAATTTTAAAATGGGTGCCACTGATTCTTCATCTAAAGCAAAACTAGTAAATGTGTTTACTATGTATTGAATCCGTATAAACAACGACTTAGTGAACAAAGAATTACGTATAGAGCATATGTTGCTTTTGTTAAATACAGTGTGACTTGGATAAATTGAACACCTTTAATTTAAAGTTGTTGTTAATTCAATGTTTTTCGTAGTTCTTTTAATTTTCTATTAGATTAATGTCAAAAGTAATGGAAAATTTTTTGTTCAACTTCTTTAATAAAAAGTTTATTATAAAACTTTTCAAGCTATTACAACTTTTTTGCCTTTCTGCCTTAAAAAATAATCTCCTGCATATCAGACAATATGTCACTCACAATGTTTGGTTTAGTTTCAGCATGTTGATTCTGGTCTTTTTGAAAAGAGTTCTATTTTTCAAATTGTTTGGGAAGCAATTTGCTGCTCCCATAACAAGCTTATATAAGCTGTTAATAATTTTTCATTTAATCTGACTTAGAAACAGCAAAATTCACATCAGAAGATTTCTGAATAGACACAGGATGCTGATAAAATACCTTTTACTGCTACATCAAGCATGAGGTTTTCTGAAAATTTTATTTAAGTTAAATATTATAAGAGTTCAGTACAAGAATTAAATGACAATTTCTGAAAAGCTTGCTGTTATTTGCTTGGTAAAACATAAGCTTTGCAAACATTTAGTGGTATTTTTTTATTTTGAAGGTATGAATAATTGAAAGGATGTTAGTGATCCTTTCAGCTTTGAATTATTCAAGTTGCACTGTAATATTTTGTTTTTTGTAAATGCTTTTTAGAAATTATTACTGTGATATTTGTATATGGTGCTTTTTGTTAACACAGTTGTGTCATACATTGTGAGAGTTGTATACTAATATTCTTTTATACATATTTTGTTTCTTGAGTAAGAAACTTCAGGTGTATGACTGGTACTTCAGTTTTTGTTTGATATGTGTAATAAAAAGGGACCTTTCTGTTACCTAAGATGTTTTCTTGAACTTAATATTCTCATTTGATTTGATTCAAATTTTAATATTCTGATAAAGTAGAAAACTCAACTATTTACTGAATAGCTAATTAATACTAAGTTCTGTATGTATGTTAGAACATATAAAAAAGAACATTTCTTTGCACAATTGAACTGATCAATAGTACAATCATCTTAAAATTGAAAAGAAATTCATTTGTAGACTTTTCATTTGTATAATAATTTATGTAAATCAAACTACTGGATGTGTCCTTTCATCAAAAGCTTGGCAAAAACCAGTTCTTTACTAAGACCATTTATGTTTAGGAGTTTAAGTCATGACTGTAATTACTATTTAAAGGTTTAAATTTAAAGGCAATAAATGTTTTATATTTTTATTAATAGGAGAATACATCATGAATATTTGAGGAAAATATACAGGACAAAACACCTTCATAAGGCATTTGGTTTTAATTTATGAATATAGTTTATCTTATCTAAAGATTTCTATAAGTTCAAGTGTTCCATCATCTTCAACAAATTACATCACGACCTGAAAATGAATAAAAGTACTCAATAAATTAATTTGCAAAAAAAAAAAAAAAAAAAAGTACCAAGGTATTATTACTTTGCCCAAAGGATTTTTTTCAAAGAATACATAATTTTGATTTATGAAGTGAAAATATCTGTTAAGATACTTGGGATAAGTGAGCTGTTAATTTTTTTTTCTTTTTCTTTTTTGAGAGATGTGATATTTTTATACTGAAGAAATGTATGAGTGGTTGATGGTCAGCTTCTTACAGTGAGTTCCAAGTCAGTCATACATTTAATTCAACTCCCCACTGTGCTACTTTTAAAATACAAAAATTTATTTTTAGTTTTTGTGAGAAAAATAAACCTTATTTTTTAATTTTTGCTCTTTGTTCTAAAAGTTCCAAACCTTCAAACTTCTAAATGTTTCTTGAGAAGTTTGAAGACTGTTAGAAATTGCAAAATATTATGTGCAGATTGAATGTATTTCAAAAATTACGATACAGACTGATATATTTTAAAATTACTGTAAATTGAGTCATGGTTAAAAAATATCTTAAAAACTATTTGAGGAAAATGCTGGGTGAAATCTGTAGGATTTTTTTTACATATGATACATTAAAATAGAGATAGATAATCGATCATAATTCCAATTAAAGTGGAAAAAACTTGTAAGCTGAGACATTTGTTTAAAATAAACAAAGAAATCCTTACTTTCATCAGGGATGGGTTCTGTCTTCACTAAGGTAACACCTGAATCTTGGTGACTATTCTCTACTTTTATGAGGGCTTTTCGAGTATCTCGAACCAAATACAATCCTGTGTTTATGTCTAAAAAATAAGTATAAGTCACTTCACTAAAATAAGCAATTGATTCAAATAAGCAAATAAACTTTCATCTTGCAACTTTGTGATGGTGAAGGATTTTAAGTTGAAAGGGTGATCATTGAATGTTTCAATTTTAGGCTTAGTGGTGGTCCTTTGCGAGTTGGGAACCACTACTCTAAACCAAAACCAGTGATTCCCAACACATAAAAGTAAGCGGACCATTTAGCCTGAAATATCGTCATTCACAAATCACCATTACACTATTAAGACCATTGGCCATAACAAAATTCAAAGCAATAATTTGTTTATCATGTTAAAATGTGTTGAAAAAATTTTGATGTACTTTACAACTGAACTTTAACTATGCCACCTCTCAATCAGTAGTGATATATTCAAGTTAAACGTAATTAAAAAAAGTGTAGTCGGCGTTGTAAAATATACTCCCCCAACATTGTTGACTCATGCTGGAATAACCTTATTAAAAGACCAAAACACAATAACTTACGTGCTGTCAGCTTTTGCATTGCTTTTTCCGATCCTTTATGCAAGGAAGGTTTGATCAGAGATTTGGTCTTGCGGATCCATCCCAGCAATCGCTCCATTTCCAAAGACACGCCTTTCTTAACATCCACTCCCACAGGACCTAGTTTTAACGAACAGTATTCGCCAATGAATAAATGTGAACCTAATTAATTCACGACAGACAGAAAAATACTGCATCAACTCACTTTTATTGCGTTTTTCCTCAGCAACTCCGTCCGTTTTCGTGGGTTGACAATCGACGACCAGGGATTGAACTGACGAAGGCCGCGGTTGCACGGGTTGTGCCAAAACGGATTTTGTCACTGGTTGTGAATTTACGACCACATAGCGACCGTCTGGCATTTGCTTTGCTAATATCAGGCGGAAGTTACCACTTCTGTTAGGCACTTGCTGGATGAATTTTGGCTGCATGATGAAAGGTTTAGGTGATGAAGAAATGGGTCTTGGGGTACCTGAAATAGATTAAAAAGTCCTTCAGACCCAATATTCATTAATTCAAACATAACTTCAGGCTGTTCAGATATCACATTTACCATTTTAAGAAAACGGGATAGCTGTATTTGTTAATATATAAAGGATAGGTGTATCCTCAATGCCAAAATGATAAAGTGGGTAGAGGGGACATAGACAAACATATTTCGAATAGGAGTCAAGAGTTCAAAGAAAATAGGGGATTCATATTATTGTCTAATGGTATTCCAATCACCAGACAGGAATTTCTTCAAGTGAAAGAATGGGTGGGAGTAGGAGAAAGATCCAGACAGGGCTTAAATTGCACCGGAGCGGAGCTCCGGTACTTCTTGGTTTTCAGTAAATATTTACATTTTAATCGGAACGCACCGGAGCGCATAAAATCGCGTTCCGAACCCTTTCGGAAAGACCAAATTTTACCCCTCGAAGTTTTCCGATTAACGAAAATTACAAGCGCCTTTCACCTCACTACCCCCAACGACTACCGGTCAACAACGACCAAACGACCTTGTTTTCCCCACCCTCAAAGGGAAGGACACCCATACCCTTCGGCGACTAAATTCCGAGACAAGAGTGCCCCCTCCCAAGGTTTCCACTGTTTAGTGAAACATTACTGCAAGTCCCTTGAAAATCCACAAGGAGCATCGGATTTAGCTAAAAACAAAGTCCCAAAATGAGTTAAAACACTACTTTTGAGGGTCAAATTTCAAAATTTCCTGGGGGAAAACCCCCAAACTCCCTCCTGACCTTTGATACAATGTTTCTCCCTTGAAAATTCTGCCACTTACAAGAAGCGGTTCCCTTTGGGAACCAAAGAGCATGAAACCTCAAAGCCAAAGAGTTTGAAGATGAGGTAAAACACTGGTTTAAACGGGAATTTTCAAAATTTTTTACTGCAGGATCTCCGCCCCTCCCCTTGAAAATTTGATGTTTATTTATAACTTTTTTTACCTAGAAAGTTCTATGCTTTACGAGGAACTGTTCTTTTTGGATGTAACCCAAACCAACCCAAATGGTCTCAAAATGAGCAGAAACATTACTTTATGAGGCAAATTTCAAAAAAAAATTCTGGGGGAGAACCCCCAGACCACCCTTTCAAATTTTTACATTTATTTGTTATACAATGTACCTTCTCTTTGGATATACCTTAAATGTTGTAAAAAGAGGCTGAATTTCAAACTTTTTCTTGGGAAACCCCCCGCCCCACTTAAAAACATCCTTGCCCCCCCCTAGCCAAAATTGAAATGACGCCCCTGTTAAGCGGAGATGTCTCAATTAAGCGGAATGTTGAAATAGTAGCGCTCCGGTACTTCTTTGGTTAGAATTTAAGCCCTGGATCCAGACTTAAGTGTGAATGATCAAGCAGTTCCCAGTGAATAGAGATGAACTTCTGCAGATATTTCCCTGAGACAACATTTTCTATGGGAGCGTGAGCATGTTTTTAAAAAGAATAAATACTCCGGTTATTTTAAAAATTTTGTTTCTATGTCTTAGCATTTAAAATCTAGGGCGATTAAGATAATTTGGTTTATACTAGATTACACTTTTTCTTAGCACTGACGCCACGACGAGTGGAAGAAAAACTGAATTCTCATTGGCTTTTCAATTCTAAATGAATGTATAACATTACGAAAATTAGGACCAAAAAAAGCAATACATGCATGAATTTAAAAAAACTAATCTTATTTCTAAAGTTAAGTGTCTAATTTTACTCAAAATTCGGACATCGCGCTGGAGACTTCATCCTTTGCTCTCAGCATATTTTTTCCGTTTGTCAAACGTTGTAGTCTAGTTAGATCGCTAATAGTGGTGTTTGCTTTGGTAATCACTTGTAGAATGTAACGGTTTGATATAATAATTCCCTTTAATTTTATTACCTAGAATAGGTGTTGATGACATACGGACTCCTATTGGTGGTCGATCAGCTCGCAATCGTTGAAGAATCGGTCTCGAAGCAGTCGCTGGTGTCGAACAACTGACCCATTTCGTGGAAAGAACACTATTCATATCAGAAGGTGACTTCGGACTTTTGGGTATCCGAACTTCATCTTCTGAAGAAGCTAAGTCAATCAGTTCAGGTGAAACTTTTTGTAGTCTCAGTGATATTTTTCGATCGTTTTTCTCGGATTCTTGTTCTGTAGTTTCTTCTCTTCTGCGGAGCATAAGAAATACGTAGTGAGTTATATTACGTCGGTCACAATCTCAGCTGATATTTTAACGTCTGTTTTATACTGTTTTTCCCTAGAAATTTCTGAGACTTACAAGGAGCGAGGGAACAAGTCCTCCAGTCGCCATGTGTAACCCCAACCCCCCACAGCAACATAATTAAGTGTTATCTATATTATTCTTAGAAATTTACTACTACTACTATTATAGATCTCTAACAATAATCTACTAATTACTATTATTTTAAGATCTAATAGTAATATAATAACATTAATTAGATCTCTATGGTTGTCATAGTTTGAGCTGTGGGTAAACATGGCGGCTGGAGGACTCTTTCTAAAACTGTACCAGAGCGATCTTCAGGTGTAAACAAAGGGTATCAGATCAGAATGACGTAAAACTCAACTTTTAAGGGTCAATGCTCAAAACATTTTCCGAGAAGGACCCCCGATCCCTCGTCCGAAATTTTAACGTCTTTTTATATCGTGTTTGTTTCCTTGAAAATTCTGCAGCCTACAATAGGAGCGATCCTCTTTGGGTGCGACCATAGGGTCTCAAAATGAGTTAAACAAAAAAAACAATACTTTTAATGTTGGTCACAAATTTTTCTGTACAATACAAAAATTATTACGGTAAGTTCACCAAGATTCCTGAAAGTATTCAAAAGGGGATACATAAGAAATTTTCTTGAGTCGACCCCCCCCCCGAAAACCGATCAACCCTGATTCCCTCCACTGTTTTTTTTTTTTTTTTTTTTAACAATAATGCAATTAAGCTATCTAAAAAAAGATTAAGTTGTTAAATGTTTTTCGAAGAATTTTCACTTTTATGATCAGACAGACCTTAAACACATCGGATTTCCAACAATAGAAAATTGATCACTGGGTCGGCTCAACTGCAACTTACTTGATTCTTTTCGGAGGCACCAAGAAAGTTGTCACTTTCTTTCCTTTCTTCTTGGTTTTCTTGCTCCTGTTTTCTTGAGAAAATGGTTTTGTTCTTGCAATCTTGTTCCGATCCCTCAGCACTTTCCTGCAGAACATCTCAGTCCTTTGTTTCTAATTAAAAAAACGTTTGGAAAAAAGCACTTGAAAAGCATTGAACTTAAAATCAAAGCGCTTAATTTGATTTGTCAAAATATATTAGTAAGTACCTTTAGCTTGTTGAAACGATGATCAGACCTCTTGAAGTTCAGTTCCTTGCGAAAGCGGTAGATCGCACTGCTGGCACAAACCTTTTTAGGAACAAGACCCAAAAGACCAAAGAACTGAGTTTTAGGATTGCTCAATACTGCAGGATAATGGGTAGGATTCGCAAAAGAGGCCTGAAAGTTGTTATCTGAATCAGAAACACTATAAAAGGGGGGGAAGAATTTCCTTATAACAAGTAACACACTTGCAGAATTAGAACAAGAGGAAGAATTGAGTGAAATTACGTGTTAAAATTCTGATTAAATTATGCAATTCGTTCAAATTATCGGATTTAATGAGATATCCCTATTCTTGCCAGATCCATCATAATAAGTTAAAATTGGAACAAATCTATCTTGCCTGTAACCAAAAGTTGATTAGTAACCTATTGAGTCATCTTATATTAAAAAAACAATAAATTGAAATTTTCAAACCTCTAGCACCGATTTGAATTCATGTATATTTCTGACTTTCTTGCACTGTCTGGAACTCGCCATATTGCTGTCTTGATCAACTTGACCAGCTTCTTCGTTTCTACAGATTGTCCGAGCTTGTATTGCGAGTTTCTTGACAACAGGTTGCGGTTGCATCCACTTTAGTTTCTGTGGTCGAATCATAGACGTCGGTCGAATGCAAGGATATAATGGGCTTGGACCAGGAACCCAAGGGAAGAATAGTGGTGGGGTGGAACTAGAAGTGGAGGACATCATATGGTGGGTGAATGGTGGAATCATGACTCCTGAAAAGACGGGATTCATTAGTAGTACCTACCTGCCACCTCAGTAAAATGGTTATCACTGGTCACTAGATAATACTAAAACAGTCATTTAGTTGGGCCTTAAAATGGATAGACATTCACTCGTGAAGGCATATTCTCAATACCTGCAAGGTTTTATTACTTTGATCCAATGCGCATGCGTGTGGACTATATTTTTGCAGGGTTGGGTGTGGTTTTTTTTTTTTCTTTTTTTTTTGTTGAAATTTTAATAAAATAACTGGGGATAGAACCCACGAACTGCAGCATGCTACGCAAGCATCCTACCACTGCTCCAGCGGAGATCCAGTGTAACTTTAAAACTTATTATAACATGTTCTTTCATTGTCCACACGCATGCGCATTGGATCAATTGCATTAAGTAAATAAAACCTAATAATAATTAGATCAATTGCATTAATTGTATCATTGGGCCTTAAGTAAATAAAACCTATACTAGATAGCAACTTAAGTTGACCCTTTGACGTCACAAACAAACAAAGTAGTTCCCATCACGGTGTCTTAATTTTGAGTTAAGTGAAGAACGTCAATTTAAAAATATGATTATTTTGTTAAACCCTTGTGCTTTTTCATCATGATTTGCTTACCAAAAATCCTCCTAGCAACCCAACAGGCTTTGTGCTTACCGATTTCTCCTTCCGTGTTTGTGACGTACTGGGTTCAAGAAACGTTGCTGGCGAGTATAGCAGGTATTATGAACATGCCTCGTAAAACAGGGCTTGCTATTTGTTTACGTCTTTACGTAATAGCGACAAGAACCAATGGTAGGGCAGGAACGTGCTTGACGTGTGAAACCCTGTCTTTGGGTCTCTTTTTTATTGCTTTAATTTTCATTCTCCGTCTCCCTCATTCTTACTCTCCTATCAGAGAAAAAAAACATCATTTGTCTAAACGTGGACAGTGATGGATCTCTTGGAAGCATTTCCACTAATCCGATGCGTGGTGAAACCAATTGGACAAATCACTGCGAAACAGTTCAAAAGGATATTTGTGTTTGTCTCCCTCTGATTCATTCATAGATCCATTTGGGTAATCAGACCAAGTAAAATTATCCACCAAATAGTAGTAATACCAAAAAAAGGTATCAACATAAAGGAAAATATTGTACCTGGGAATAGAACCCTGCCATATGTTCGGTCCGTCAAGTCCTTGCGAAGTTGCACTCGACAATCTGCATTAGGACAGTGTTTAAAGATGCACAAAGTTACAGCCTCACGGTCCATTCCAAAGTTCTTACTGGTCCAAGTGTACGTACGACGTATCTGAAATAAAAAAGGGGGTGAAAAAAATCACTAAAGTGAATTGAACTATCGAAAAACTAAGGCTCGTTTTAGAGCTTTACGACGAGCGAGGACTGCAACCTGAGGTCAGTCGGGAGCAATCAGCTCACAAACGGAAGGGTGGAGAGCTCTTTGTGTGGTTTATTTACACCCCCCAAACTCCCGTTCTGGGATCCGGTAATGCTTTGGACGAAAAGCGAAAATTTAAGAACTTCACCAAACCATGTCTAATAATAATCGATTGAATGACACCCACAAGTTAATAAGCAAGGAAGCAGAACGATGGTCACTATAATATCGTTACCACCACGCCAAAAACACGAATCTGCTATTCTTATACATAGGAGATTCGTGTTTTTGGCATGGTGGTTACGATATCAGAAGGCACAAGCGTTGATGTTGTTTAAGTAAGATAATATCTTAGCTAAAAAAATTTAGGGTACTTACGTATTATCCCGTCGACTGTTCAGCGGCGGTCTAATTCAGCGGCACATTAATAGTAAAGTCAATGGGATTTGATAAAGTTTCGGATTAAGCGTCACGGTCGACGGGATAATACGTAAGTACCAAATTTAGTTCTTCACTGAAATAAACCATTTTTTAACTTTTCTTTCTAGTTGTAATATCTCTATAGGTAGATTGACCCCTCGATCTTTTAATGGGGACAACGCCAATTATTGTGACCGCTGACACGCTCTACAGGTAAACTATGGGTATAACTCTAACTTGATCAGATTTCATTAACTTTTCCGGTTTGTCTTTAAGCTGTCTATACATAGCTGGTTTCATAGTTAGCTGTTGCTAAATGGTAAATAATATTCTAAAATAATACAAGAAATATTTTTTTTAAATTGTACCTTGTTTTTTTTAGGGTTTTTTAAATTTTTACATGCATATAGTTAAATCTATGCTTAGCTTTATGATTGATATTTAGAATTTAAGCAACGTAATTTCTCTAAAAAGGGATACAAAAATTTGAAATAAAAATTCATAGTTCACCATTAGTAATTAAGCTCAGAAAGGTTGAAAGATAAAATTGCTAGTTACTTTTTAACCCATTATTCATTCAGAGTGTAGTGATACACCTATCACGGCATCCGTTTTACTAGCCCTAGACAGAATTTTTATGGCAATAGCTGCAGGCTATGTGCAGAAAGCCGTGACAAGCATCAGCGGTATGGACACAACCTGAAGAAGTTTGGTAAGATATTTTCGTTTGACTTGTAATTTGTTTTCTAGTGAGGGTTTTATTTTTCTAAACTTGAAAGTAAAAATTAAAATGTATAAATGAAATAACTATTTACAATACTTTCAACTTAAATTATTTCTTAAATATTTGAAAAAATTCTACTTGAGAGAAGTTATTCTAATTAATTTTTCAGAATTAGTTTTCCGTACAGAACACATGTGCGGGATAAGATGTATTATGTTAACAAAGTACCATAATAAGTTTCATCTGAAGATTTTTACATAATAATTTATGGATAGTTAAAAACATACATACTTGTGCAATAACTTGTTCAACTGGTAAATGGCTTTTTGAATGCAAAGATAAAATTAGATCTTTGGATTTTTCTTTTGAAATAATTACTTTACCATTACTACTTAGCACCAATATATCATTTCTTACATCCATTCTGCGAGCCCAACTCTTAAATTTGCTCTGTAGGGCTCTACGATTAGTTTTTGCTTCCGGGCGGAAGGTTGGAATCAAATCGTGCAATTCGAATTCTGGGGGTGCTCGTAATCTGCCTCCAAGTATATAGTATCTAAAAAGAATGGCAAGATGCTCAGTAAGCATCGAGTAATTGCACGGAGAAAGGCCATATTCGGACATTTTACCCCGTAAATAGTTTGGACCTGAAGTTTTTTACAAGTCAACGCGAAATCAAAATAACAGGGACTATCAATCCTATCAATAAATGTTTTCACGAGAGATTTTTCACGAGAAACTAAGAACCAGTACAGCGTGCTCAATAAATACTCTTTCAGGGAAAAAAGAATTTGCACAAAATCCTTGATTTTAAAATAGGGGAGGAGCAAACGATACAAGAGCAGAAGATTTTATTAAAATCGTCTGAAAATATTCTATAGTGTGTTAGTTGCCATTCAGAAAGAAACTCATCCCTAATTCTTTTAACTTTAAATTAAATTTCACGTGCTCTGCTTTCATCTTCCACCACTAGGTATTTAAACAATGTAATAGTATAGAAAATTTCCATTGTGGTGTATTTTTTATACCCTAAACTCGGAAACGACTTTCAAACCCAACATGTTTTATTTTGCCATCTATAGAAAATCAGCCCCGCTCTTAGTGAATGTGCATTTAGTATTATGACATTATGAGAGTGATAAGAATAATTAAAGAGGTTATCTTCTTAATGAAAAAAAAACAAAGTAGAAGTATGCCGAAAGATTTTCCTTGGGTCTTGCCAACATTAGAGTAAATAATGCTTTAAATCCCGTACATGACGACTATTTTACCACCATTTCGACTTTTGGGAACTTTGCGGTCCTGACTGACGGTCTTTCCACCGTCCTACAGCCAGATGACGCATTTTTTTCGTTTAGCTAGATATTGGGTCAACTATAATGTATCAAATTTTTAGCTGGGTGGAAATGACAGAAAATTTTATTTTTTTACTTGTTTGGGGGGTTACCACCGCTCAACCCACCCACGGAACCGCAGCTGACGTTCACGAGGCTTTAAGATACAACTCCCTGAAGCATTCCACCACGCTTGAGAGGAAATGGGTGACAAAAATATGTCACTGGCTCCCGTACTAATATATGAGTTTTAATTAATTGAGTTGAATGTTTTAATTAAACTATCCACGGGGCATTTAGTTTAAAAAATGAGAATATAGTGTTATGATTTTTTATGCAAAGTATCATTAGATTTTTCTGCTCACAATTGGTGGCGAGATTAAGTAAGTTACAACCATAGAGGAACAATAATGGGGTCCAATGGGTGCAACCAGGACTCCGCAACAGTCTCTCTCCTTTTTAAATGTGTTTAGGATAAAATATAATGTTTATATGATATAATAATGTTTATATAATGTTTTTTTATATATAATGTTTTTTTAAATGCCTTTATATAATTTGTTGAACTCAAATTAGTAAAATGAATCCAGTTTCAGATTTACAATTTATTAAAGAGTACATTGGAAGTGTTTCAACAAGTCAACCTAAACTACATAAGAATGCTTAAGAACCATAATTTTCGAGAAAATTTGGACAGAAAAATTATAACGACATCTCCGGTTTACGCATTGAAAGCGTGAATATAATTATTTGAATCTGTTTACAGTTAAAAATATCCACTGTGGATGCATGCGCGCGCCGTGGAATGTAAGATTTTATAGGATGTGAAGTCACATTTTTCACAAATATATAAATCTTTGGGCCTTTTTTATGAGCTCCATACTAGAAATCTTTCTGAGCAAAATTTGAGAGGACTTGAAAACCCTGTATAGAAGAAGAAGGATATTAAAATGCTTCAGCTCTTCTCACAGAGAACACGAGTAGCGTATGAAAAAACCCCCGAGAAAACGATCCAACCATGGTTGGATCGTTGCAACTGAAATATCGTCAACCAAATAATCGAGGTAATAAAAAAATGAGATCTCAGGGGCACTTGTTTTCTTGTAAACAGAGGGCTAAACCTTGGTTGATTTTTTTTTTAATTTATCACCACAAAGAAAAGCCTAATGCTGTACTTGGTTGCGATGTTTCTTGACCCTATGTGACATCATAACGCGGAAGGAAAAACTGAGTAAAAGAAAGAAGGTGGGGTTGCTGAGAGGAGTTTCGGTACTCAAATCATGATAAAAAGACGCTATATTATATACATGGGTTTCACAAACTAATCATATTTCTAATCCATTCTTAATTTTGCTCATAATATTTTAAAAACAGCGATTCAAAAGAACCGATACCGTTTTCCCGATCTTTAGGAAACTCCAAGATCCCCAAATTCTCTATTCTTACAAGACATTATTACATTATCAAGTCTATTCTTACAAAGTTACAAATAATGTGTTATTTAATTTCGTGGGAAGGGGGCATAGGAAGGGGGCCTTTTTCCTTATGCGTCAGTGTCAAAACCTACCACTAGAGGGCTAGTCGGAATCCTGGAATCATGAGCTCTGCTGATCTGCTGATTGTGCCCTGGGAATCAAAATTTCATTAAAAGTAAAACAGTTTGGCAACAGTAAAACATGAACTGTAAATAAACAAAAATTCACAAACTTGTTTTTTACGGCTTTTTCTTCATGTCCTTTTTAGTTCTATCCGCTGTTTATTGTGTTGTATTGTTTGTCAAGTCATATTAAGAGTTCAAACCTATTAGTGTTGCTGTGCTGCTCCTTAAGAAATGGTCAATCTTTGAACCTTTATTATGGGACTTCTAAAAATATGTTGTTTTATGAATATCCATAAATTATTTATTTTGCATTTATAGCATTATGTTCCGTAAATAATTTTGTTCGTTTTTAAGAAAATGTTAGGAATATACTGTCTTCACGTTTTACATCATTCCCGCCGTTATATAGTTAGTACTTCTGTCATTTTTTCACTTTTTACTATCTACTTGTTAATATTTAACGGACATCAAAGTGCTAAAGAAGGTCTTCAAAAACCAGATCAAATATGTAAACATATCATGCCAGTTGTCAAGATTCATGGAATATCGGTAATTGGTTTATTTACGATTTTGTAGTTAATTTGTTATAATTCTTAAATTAGTTTCCAAATGTATGTGTTCTTAAATAAAGATTTGTAATTTTCTTTCTATTTTTTATGCCTGTTGAAGTATAAAACTACTTTAGGATTAGCCAAATCTTGCCCATTGGACTTAACTGGCAACATTTTACAAATTAAACAAAATATATATAAAAAGAAACCACTGCTAGTTGAGGTATTTTAATAGTTATTTATTTTTATATTTATCTAAACACTTGGCACTTGCACCTGCTAATCATAAAATACCTAGAAAACTTATTGGTTTTACTGTTTATCAAACACTGGTAATTATTAAATTAAATGGTTACTATTACTTTTCTTATGCTGTTTAAAATCACTAAAATGTTTCAGCATTCAAATATCTCCAGTTGTTGTTGCTACCCTAATAGTTCTTTGTATAGTGTAATGTTCTTTTAGAAATTGTTCTAATTTTGTGCATTTGAGTTAGCAAAAATCAATTAGACTTGCTTTTTAGCTTAAAGTTTACGTCATTGGTACTTTGGATAGCATCTAAGTATCAGAGAATAGTTAGCGACAAAAAATGTTGCTAAAAGGCACCAACCCAAACCCACTTCTAGGAATTTACCGCAATATTCAAATCTTAGGGGGGTCTGAAATATTTTGGCATTTTTTTTTTCAGTATGGATAAAAGTATAAACCACCTTAGATCATATCATAATCATTTAACAAATAATGTGTAATTTAATTTTGTGTTTTAGGAAAATGGAAACATCTTAGATGTTGTTAAGAACATGTTTCAGAGAATGGGCTACAGAGTTCGATTCGATGACTTACTGGAATGGGATATACTGTGGTCTTACACATATCCTTTCCATGAAATGTCCAATAAATTGGCCAATTTAAAGCCAAATCAAAAGGTATACTGAATGAGTTTGAGTATTAAAATTGCTTTTATTTTTTAGTATAAAATACTTTTAGCTTACAGGGGTTCATCCTGATTTTTCTGCCAGAGTCCTTTATTAGGAATTTTGTGAAAATGAAGGGCCTGCAGTACAACCACAGCATTCCTAACTTATGGAAGGGGTCCAAAACTGGCAAATTCCATTCCATAATGATTAAAACAGTTTTCAAACCATCTTTGGACTTTTGTGAAGAGTCCATTTTTGGGAATTGGAACTTTGTGAAGGGTCCTATTTTGAAGATTAGATTTTGGTGAAGGGCTTTTTGTTTTTTTTTTTTTTTGAAGATTAGAATTTTGGGAAGGGCCCTAAAACGGACCCATTTTTCTTCTAGGTATCTAGATGAACCCCTGGCTTAGCAAAAAAGTTCACAATCCAGGTGTTATACTTCTTCAAATATTAATTTTAATGAAAAGACCTTCAGGAAAGATTGAAAGGAAAGTAATTAAAGTACATTTTAACTATGTCCCAGCATTACTTTTGCTAGTAATATGACTCTAAAAGTTAACTTATTTTATGATCTCAGAGAATTTATTAAATGTTAGCTCAGGTTATTTGCAGTTGTAAGTTTTCAAGGTACTTGCGTATTATCTCGTCGACCGTTTAGCGGCCAGCTAATTCAGCGGCTCAGTAATAGTAAAGTCAGTGGGATTTGATAACGTTTTCGGATTAAGCGTCACGATCAACGGGATAATACGTAAGTACAGTTTTCAAATGATATCTAACTTACCTGTGAGGCCTTTTTGTTTGAGTCTCCCGATATCCCAACTATTTTAATTTTAATTGAGTTTTGGGTTCTTATGAGCTTCTAAAAGAGTAACTTCTTTGTTTTTCTTAAGGTAAATCATTTTCCTGGAAGTGGATATATTACTCAAAAGTCATCTCTTGCAACCTTAAGTATGAGGAACATTCCCAAATCCTTTGTCTTACCAAATGATAAGGAATATTTCTTACAATTTGTAAGTATTATTTTAGGAGCAATTTATGCTGTCAATGCTTGACCAAGATCACTTTAATTCTTTAAATGCGTTGTTGGTAGAGAGTTTCAATTATGTTTGGATACGAATTTAATACAGTATACTCTCAATATGACAAATTTGAAGGGACGGGTAAAACATTTCAAGATTAAGAGTTTTTGGCATAACAAGTTAAGTTAGAAGAATACCTAATATCTAGGAGAAATTTTTTTTTGAAAAGTAGAAGTTTTCAACGTAACAAAGTTTGTCTTATCAAGAGTACTGTAATTATCATTATTCAATGTTTCTATAGGCATTTATGAACATACTCTTTTTTCAATCTAAATATAGGCATCTGAAAACAAAAATATGGTTTGGCTTTTAAAAAGTTCATCTCATAGAGGTATGGTATTAATTAATGGAACTAAAGATCTGGAAGTCAAAGGTTCTTTTGTTCAAGAGTTTGTTCAAAACCCATTATTGATCAGTGGAAAGTAAGTTTCTCTTACTGTGTTCCTTTCCTTCCTTTTTGTTTCTTTCCTTTCAAAACCATCAGTCATACTTAACTTATAGTAAACATTCAATATCAACTCAATGCATACCTATAACTGGGCCCCCTAATATCCTAAATTAAATTTAGCCACCAAGAAATAAAATAATTTTTTATGTGTTTGTTCTATGGTAAAAATAAGTAAACATTTGTTTTAGAGGGAGGGATATATTTAGATAACACTGCATTTTGTATGTTAGTTAAAATAAAAATACATCATTTGGATAAACCTTTCAAGGGCTTAGCTATGCTATTGCTGAATGTTTAAAATATCTAAGCTTAAAAGTTTTTCATTCTCATTTTGCACAGATGTTAAAATATCTATGTATTTCTGTTCTAAGTTGCATATATGATTAATTATATATGCAAAAAATGTATTCTTTGTTATAGAAAATTTGATATTGGAGTTTATGTTATGCTTACAAGTATTGATCCTCTTCGGGTGTATGTGTATTCGGAAGATGTTTTACTAAGGTAAAGTATACAGCACATCCTGGAAATCAATCTATTCAATTATTTATTTTCTGTTTCAACAACCATTAAAAATAATCTTAAAATTTTAGATTTTGCAAGAAAAATTATTTTCCTTTCAATGCCGATGACCCAGATTC
The DNA here is from genome assembly GCA_963680715.1 of Tetragnatha montana. Taxonomy (NCBI): domain Eukaryota; kingdom Metazoa; phylum Arthropoda; class Arachnida; order Araneae; family Tetragnathidae; genus Tetragnatha; species Tetragnatha montana. Next base: position 28,818,917 of record OY796677.1, read on the forward strand.
TTACATTGTTGGTGATGATTATTTACCTGTATGGGAGGTAAGTTTCTGGCACAATTTTAAAAAATTGCATTTTTTGTTTTAAGATTTTAATAGTACCTGTTCATCTGGTCAGATAACGACTTATAAACATTTGATTTATGAATACATCAGATTTATCTGAAACTTTCCTTGATACAAACAAATATATTCTTAATACCTCATATACTCAATCACAATGTTTCTGTTTGTAAAAAAAGAAGTAAAAGTTTCAGAAACATCTAGTTTTTTATATGTTAATTAATTTGGAAAAATTAGAAATTACATTAGCTTACTAAATATTTTTCTCTCTTTTCCTATTTCAAATTTCCAAAAATATTTTAATTTATCCAGTAATGTGTTTAAATGCCTTTTTTAAAGTTATTTCTTGATCAAAACAAGTTTTACTGAAAATGTGCACCAAATTCTTTAGCATACATGTAAATAATTTGAGTAAAAATCAACTAGAGTTAGAGATGTATAGTTTTTCAGGTGGGCTATAAATTGATAATTTTTTAATGGAAAAATATTTATTAAGGTTTAAATTAATAATAATGCAACTTTTCAGGTTGAAGATTTGAAGTTTTACTTTTCCCAATTGAATTATACTGCTAGAGAAACATTGAATGCCTTCCTGATATCAAAAGGTGCTTTATATTAATTATATTTTTGTATTAAATAAATTCTTGAACACAATACTTTTATATTATCAAGGTGTTGTTTACTTAATCCCATATGATTTACAGGTAAACGAACTAAAGATTTGTGGGCTCAGATTCACGAAAGCATACAGACTGTGTATTTACAGAATGAAGAAAATTTAAAGAAAAGTTCTATGTCCATTGGTAGTCTAAGGTAAGTGTAAGATGTGCCACCTATGCCAAAATGTATATTTTGGCTACTTTTCCATTTGCTTCGCTAAAAAATATTTTCTATCAATCCCTACTTCTTTATAACCACAGGACCAGTCTGGTTGATTTTCATTATTTTAATTGCATATTTTATGCAATTTTTGATTGATGTTTTTTTTTTATTTTGATTGATTTTTGGTTGATGATTTGCTTATTTTATATCAGTTTTTTAACAACTCTAAGATAATTGGCTTCTGAGGGAAATTTTTCAGTTCACTTACTAGGTTTTAATGGACCTAATTTTGGGTTTTCCTCTTAAGTAAGAAGATATTTTAATTTTGGTATAGAAGTCAGGAAGTAGTTAGAAAATTACTCTTTCTCAATCCTGGAAATTAATTGTTTTAGTGTCTCTTTTTTTTTCTTCAAAAGAGAAGTTCCAAGATTAGATGGCTGGCATTTTGGCATAAAGTTAAACTGAAAAATTCAGGAACTTTTATTTTTAACCTTGATTGAAAATCTTCACAAAGTCAGTGCCATTATTTATTAGAATTATTTAGTTTTTGTCAGAAAAACTGAACATTAGACTCTACTCTAAATTTTAAAAACTGATCCTTATATTCCCTTTGTAATAATTTTTGTATACCTTCAAATAAATTTTTATTATATTGTTATATACACTTCTATATCAACTGCCAACTTTTGAAATTAATGTTTGACTCCAATCATTTTTCTCCCTAGGAATTTCTTTGAGTTAGTGAGATTTGATTACATGGTAGATGATAACCTTAAGGTTTTTCTACTAGAGGTAATAACTTTTATTAGCTACTCTTATTTTTGTGATTTTAGTGATGGCTTTATTGAATATTTTTTGCATCTATTTTTAGGTCAACATGTCTCCAAATCTTTCACCTGCACATTTCTCTCAGAATAGGTTACTTTATGAACAAATTGTGTTTAATTCATTAAGCGTAGCAGGCCTAGTGCGAAAGATACATGACTCTTTTGTTTATAGGTAATATAAACAATTTATTTTTATAATTGCATGTTAAGATTTAAAATATACTTGAATTTTAAAAACTTGAATAAATGTTAGATGCTTCCAAGTGTTTAACATTAGTAATTAAACATTAGTAATCTTTAAAATGCAAGCTGTTATTAACAATATTTAAAAAAAGAGTAATTTAAACAGTTAAAAACTTATTAGTTTATATCTTATATAGAGGGGAAGCAGAGGTTTCAGAAAAAGATATTCAAGTTTTTTCTGAACAGTGTTCATCACAAACTTGTCAGGCATCATGTAGAAGTTTTGTAAGTTGTGAAAAAAACCCATCAATACTAAACTTATTTTTCATCATAACTAGCATGTTCTAAAACTGGGTGCTTTCATTGTAAATTAAGTTTTGCATGGTGTAGGTATTTTTCCCATCCCTGGATGTATTTTCTTATTGCTGATGGTTTGGTTGTCCTAGTTTTAACCAAAAATTTTACTAAACTTTTAGTGAATACTATTTCTTGTATACTATTATTTTAAAATTGTTTCAGCATATTTTTTTTAGAATTTAAAGCTGATTTTTATTTTTAGAAATGTTCAATTTGTAATCAATGCATGAATAATGAAATGAAAGAAATAGCTAAACAATCTTACCTGGAGTTTATGAACAGAGGGAAATATAGAAGAATTTTACCAGCTCCAACTGTAAGTGCTTAAGTTACATGGTTGGTTATAAAGCTAAAATATCTTAATGTTTAGTAAAGTATTAAATTAAAAACTAGTTTTATCTATTAATTCTAATGTTAAGTACATAATATTTTTCTCTTTAATTACTATTTATATTATTTATTCACTTAAAGCATTTCTTTTGTATCTTCATTATTCAAAAGAAAAAGGCTTGCATTGGTAACTTGTGCACTTGTATTAAATATCTAAATGGGGTTAAACCTGTAACCATTTCAGTCCTGACCACCCCAAACTTTGTATAGGATTCAATGTCAATCTCAGATAGTCTATGACTGAAAGGGTTAAAGCTATTATATACTAAATTAACTGACCTAGCCTTCGTTTCTTTTCTTCATTTGACTAAAATATATATATTTTTTTCAATTAAATAGGTTGGATCTTCTGGTGAACTTAAGTATGTGAAGATTGCTCCCTCCACAGCTATGAATGCATTTATGGATTTGTGGTTTAAAGGAAAGTGCTTACAAGATATAGCTTGGTGTCAGTAAAAGTTTGTCTTTAAGGTGTTGTATCTATTGTGATATTTGTATTGTGTGATAAAAATTATCTGCAATAATTTACAAAAATATATTAACATTTGGAATTTCATGAATTGTGCCAATTAACTTCATTTACATACATATTCTACTCAATGTATGTATATTTTTGTAATTGTTGTATTTTTAATAAATTTTAACCCAGTTGTATTTTTTACAAATTTCTTATGTTCTATTTTTTATTTTATGCTCTGACAAACTAAAAAAATAGCAGCCTTTTTGCATTTTACTTATTCTTTTATTCTACTAAAGAGTTCTGCATTATGTTTGCTAATGAATCCAATGAATTGCCAAGAATCATTTTGGGAAGTTCATCTTGAGATATTCAAAAGATTTAAATATCTATATCAGTACCTGACAATTCTGTGCAGAAATTGATATTTGAAAGATATTTCCATGTTCAATTTATTCTTCTTACGTTTTGTTTATCAGTTTTTTTCATAATGCTAGAAAAAAATCTTAAAAATTTCTCTGTGGTAAGTTATTAAAAATATATTGTACACTTCTACTAATCTCAATATATAAAATTTTGAAGATTTCAACTAGCACCTAATAGACTACATATTATGAGCATGTTTTTTTTTACAATCAAACACTTAGGATTCACCTACTACTAACAACTTCACTAATCTTAGTATAAATGTTTCTTAAAAAATTGATTAAAATACCACATTTCAGTGGAAACCATGATAAAAACTTTAAATTAGAAAAAAAAATATTTTAATATAAAAAGTACTTTTTTAAATAAGTACTAATTAAAAAATTCACAACAATTGTTAAGAACATGATTCTACCAACCCCATCAAAAGAAGAAAATAAAGTACAATGACCTTAAAATGTCAAATTAAAGAACTGTATTTAAAAAAATGTTGTACCAATAATTTTTTAAATGTTTTTTTTTTGTGAAGATTAGAAAATTGAATATATTTTAATTAATCATATTTTAAATAAAAAAAAACTATGATTTTTTTTTTTGCGAATTTATTTTATAGTAAATTGGTTTGCAAATGTAAAAAACTATTTGATTTTACTGTCACAATTTTAGCCACGGTCACTGCAATACTTAAGTACCTACTTTGCTTCTTTATTACCAGATTCAAATTCACTAAGTACAGGGTGGGCAAAAATTCAGTACAGTACACTTATGAAAATTTATAAAAACCAGAAAAAAAATCTGATTAAAAAAAGGTCTTCAGTCTCAACATCCTGAGGTCATGGGTTTTTTATAAGGCAAAAAAAATTAGTTCAAAATTATGTTAATAGATGAAGCCAATAAAATTCATGGGGTTCCATTTTCGATTCTTTCTCTGGAATCGAACACGGAATTAGTGAATCAGATCACGAAAATGTGAATCACATACCACATCCATGATAGGATATAGACAAATACATTTTTTGCGGAAGTATGGGTTTGATTTCGTTCATTAGGGAGTTTATGGAAGGGGGTCATGAGGGAATTTTTTTTTTCAGGATATTTCATTTTTGTGGATTGGTTACTTATATTTTCCGGTCTATGTGCTTGATCTGAAGGATCTGCTTATAAACCTTCGTCAAGAAAGACAGACACAACCATAGGCACCCATATGTTTGAATTCAGGAGGAGGCCCAAGAAAATTTTTTGGCAAGTTAGCCATTTAAGCCTGCAACTAGACATAAGTTTTTTTTAAAGGGGGTTGGTTCATAATTATTTCAGAAGAGCCCCTCAAGAATATTTAATACAAAAAAAAAATTAAAATATTGGAGTTTCAAGCAAAAAGAGGGTGTCTGAGAGTCCTCCCCAGAAAAAAAGGTTTGAAATTTTATTCTTAAAACTAGTTTTAATTCATTTGGGTGACTTTCAAAATTGTTTTAATTTGTCTTGTCTGGTGCATAATGATGGAAGCCGCAGTATTTCAAGAAATTAGTACATAAATCAACATTAATAGAAACAATAAACCCGTTTAAGAAAAACCTATTTAATAAGAGGAAGATTTAATATAAATTTTTCCGGAGCAAGGGGGGGGGGGGGTCAGGGCCCCCTCTTGCCCTTATGTATGGGCACATAGGCACCTACGGACACAACATTTTTTACTTTAGGAAGTACACCCAGGAAAAAGGCCGGAATCGAACCAACGCGATGTGGTGTAAATACATTATTAGTTGTGCTAACGACTGAAACTATCCGTGAACTATCCCATATCCCCGAAAATACCAATATCCCCCCCCCTTCAAATTTGTTCGGTTACGTCACTGTCACTGATTTTGGAAGAAAGTGAAAAAAAATTTACACAAAAACATAAGCACATGGGTTTGTTGTTGTTGTGTTGTCATGTGATCAAAATGTAAGAAAGAGAGGTAAAATTATGCAGTTATTGGAGCTCAAAACCTACATTACACAAGGAAAACAAACAACCTGGAAGCTGGAAGTTCGAGGAGGATTGAATTTTCGTTTTCTCTTAATGGTATTAATATAAGAATATTCTGATATCGTAAGTTTAAAATTCCATAAATTAGCTTGTAAAATATTATTAGTATTTCTGAGTCAGAGCTTTTTTATTAGTACTTTTTGATTTATTTGCTTGCATATCAAAATGGTATATTTCTAATCAGTGTGAAATTTGAATTTTGAAAATAAAGAATATAAAAACTCTAAACTGAAATCTAAAAACCATTTTTCAAATTTCATTATGAATTTACTACATTATCCTGAGGATATTTTATTGTTACATTATCCTGAGGATTAAAGGATCCTCGAGGATCCTTTTTACCTGAGGATAAAGTGAAATCTTTTACCTTTAGAAAATATGTTAAGGAAACTTACCTAGTTCTACATTTTTCGTGATGTTAAGCAACAGAAAGTTTCAAGCTCCAAAAGGGTGGTTTGTCAAAAAAAGTTTGAGTACCTGCAGTATAATAAATTCAGGGGCCACCACCCCCATTATCACATATTGCTTGCCAATCCCTGGTAACCACTAAACCAGTTCCCTTCAGAATTCTTAACAAAACATGCTAGCTTTGCACACTCATCATTTGCTAAACTCATCATTTGCTAAAACATCATTTGCTTGCATATTAAGACAACTCTTACTTTTCAACTAAATTACTGGATTCTATGAACTATTAAATTGGTTACATTGGGATTGGTTACATATATTTTTCAGTCTGTGTCCTTGATCTCAAGGATCTGCTAATAAACCTTCGTCAAGTAACACAGACACAGTTCACTAATCCCACCAAATAATCTGATCTAGGCTTTAATCCCTGCCAAATCATAATATATGGTTTATCCCTATTGAAAAGGAACTGGTCTTGTTTCTATAGCTACCCCCACCTACCAGACAACTAGGTGGGAGCTCAACTTGTGGTAGACAAACAGTATATCAATCCTCATTTAAAACAGTTACTCACATATGCTATGCTAGTGGGAAATGATGAAACTAAAACTGACCAGTCGGTTAAGAAGAAAAAAAATTTCCAATTCATAAAACTATACGATAACTTTTTACTTGGGAAAATGTAGGATATTAACATTATTTTCCTTTTTGGCATCTAATAATTCATCTAAATAAATAAAATGGCAGGAAAAAAGAATATCAAAGAATCCATTGATTTATTGCTGTTTTTAATGCTTTTCGTTTAAATTGTGTGTGTGCTTTTGTGCTGTTTAAATGACTTTTTGTGCCAATTAACTAGTTAAAATAGGCTTTATTTGAATAGTTTTATTTCTTTTCCTAAGGATTTGTCTCTATTTTCCTATTGGCCTTTCTAAAAAGGGCAATTTACTGTATTTAACTCTGGCATCCAGTGTTATTCTTAGGATTTTTATGGAGGAGTAAAAATACTCCTTGATTTTTTAGGAGGTGAGTGAAATACGGAAATAGCATAAACTACATTTACAGAGACAAAATTTCTATTAAAAACGCTTACTTTTTAATGGACAAAATGAAATTGGAAAAAAAAACCCAAATGAGGATGCTATTTTGGATTTCAATCAAATGAACTCCCTAATCATCAGAACAATAAATGAAAACAAAATCACTATGGCTGTATGAAAACACAATTAAAAAGTATGATAATTAAGAGGCCATGGCCTGATGGTTTAAGCTACTAAACCTAAACCTTTGTGAAAAATTCAAAGAGTAAAAGTACTCCTGTCTAGTTTTTTTAATGAGTACTATTTCCGATTTTCAAGGAGTGAAATACTCTCTCAGAGGAGTTAAAAATATCTCTGCTGGCATCCATAATAGTTTCTGAGATTTTTAATAGCATTGATAACAAACAGAATAGTAGTAAAATCTTGTTTGCCATAGTATTTATATTGGTTACATTATTTTTTAGCTATCAAGATTGCTTGTTATGATAACAGGGAAACAGAAATCCAGCAGTTTTGTATCTGATGTTGACAGCCCAGAATCTGAGTGCATAGCTCCTCTGATGGATCACAGCAAAGCAAGGTATCCCTTTTGTATAGTATGGACCCCCATACCTCTCCTCACTTGGCTCTGTCCGATTCTCGGACACATGGGCATTGCTATGTCATCCGGTGTGATTCGTGACTTTGCTGGACCCTATTACGTCTCGGAAGATGACATGGCCTTTGGCAAACCAACCAAATACTGGCAGCTAACCCCAGATAAAGCTCATGGGGGTAGGTCTGGCTGGGATGCAGGAGTGTCAGAAGCTTCCGATACATACAAAGGCAGAATGCATAACCTCTGCTGTGATAATTGTCACTCGCATGTTGCATGCGCATTAAATAATATGCGGTATGAAGGAAGTACTTCGTGGAACATGGTTAAGCTGTGTTTCTTGTTGTTACTGCATGGGAAGTATGTAAGTCTGTCTGGCTTTTTGAAGACTTGGGCACCATTTGTACTTATAGGTGGGTCCCTTGTTACCATATTTGCTTTGCTCTCTAAATGGTGATTTTTCAAAAAGCATTCCTTATCATACATTTGTTTCAAAAAAAAAAAAAAAAAAAAGGTAATATATTGTCTTTGTTGATTAACTAGTCATGACGATGACATTTGTATTGCTCAGTGATGAATTTAATGTGAAAAAGATTTTATCCCATTTTTGTGTAAAATTCCATTATTTATCCCACTAAAAGTTGCCAAAATATTTTGCCTGGCAAATATTCAAATAAAGCCAGATTTTTTAATGTCTTTCTCTTCATTGTAAATCGGTTTGCAATTTTTGGCATCCAAAACAGCTTGTTGTTTTTTTAATGGAATAGATAACAAAAAAAGTACCCATTTTGGATATTATTTTATAATTTTTAAGAGTTGATATTTTATTTATATGAAATGATTGAGAGAATTGGTTTAATGTTTATGGTTTAAAACAAGGGACTCCAAACTTAGCCTAAGGTCCACTCTGCCTACTTAACCAAACCAAAACCTTACTAGCTGAAACATACTGTAGTTATGAATTAATCAGGAAATTCTATTCTAAAATAACATTGACTCATTTTTAAATTATTTTAATCATGGGATTTTTAATTTCACATTATTTCTTTTTCATTAACTGTATCCTTAATGGTCTAACTATATCAGGTATGGAAACCTTTAAGAAAGTTAGGGGCTAAACTTCAGATTGTTAATAAAGTTATGTGCTGTTGGTTTTAGGTAGTAAACAATGGTATCGGGGACAGATACTTGGATGGGGTCATTTTGGAGGTAGAGTCATACCTTTTGGGGGGTAAAAGCATTCCTAAAAGGTGTTTTAGGCTACTTTTTAGGGGGTCTTGGCCTCTGGGGCATGGTTCCCTGTAGCCTTCTCCCTGGAACATCTACTAAATGATATATTTTAGTTTATTTTACTTCACAATTTCAAATGTTCTGCAGGGTGGATCAAAAGCCAGAGCGAACCATATTCATCCCCAGAGGTTGCCCATATATGGACTATAATTGGGTGGTGGGACAGATATCAAGCTTATCCTGTCCATAAGAGGCACTTCTGGCCCAGATTTGAAAATATCTGCTCTCAGACCATTACATTCTTTTTAAATAGGACACATCAGTAACAATAGCAACTGATGTCATCAAAGCTATGGAACTATAAATATTCTTATTTAAGGTGGAGAATTTATTAATAGTACTCAGCTTTTTCAGTTATCACTTTATAAAGTGATTTATAAAGTGCTGTAAATTTAGAAAATGTTTTAAATTAACTTAAAATTTACTGAAGATACTCTATGATAAACCTTGCTAAAAATAGCAAATCAGTAAACTTTTTAGGTTAAAAGCCTTTTTATGATAATTATACTTCAAAATTTTGTGGCAGATATCATAAGGTACAGTAGAAGATAATTTGATACTTTTCCATTCTATAGGATCCACTTAGTATTTATTTGAGTTTTTGTGGTATTTGCTCCAAAATATACTAACTGTGTAAGTAGGTATCATGCAAAATTTTAGCTTGACATCTTCGAATATTTTAAACAAAAGTTACCTAACTTGGCACTTTTTTTTTAAATTCCCAAGGTCACTCTCTTAGAATGGAAAATACGATTAATTTCTTTTAGTCTTAGGTCACTATTCATCACAAAATCCATGTATATTTTTATTGAGAAATGGAGATCCGTTCAGAAAATTTAGAATGGTTTATTCTAAAATGAACATATTCTTTTTTTTAAAAAATCTGCTGTGTTAAATTTATTTTGACTGTCCAGCAAAGAGATTATTACAAAACCACAATAGCTACTTATATTGAAGTCCATTAGAATTAATGTTTACGTTATTGCAGTTCAGTTTTCTTGAGAAAACATTAAAAATTGCTTGCTTGCTTACTCCATCCACAGTATTTAACTATCATTAAGATCATCATCTTTATTCTGATCTCAATATCTTCTTCCTACCATTGTAAAATATGTAAGTTTCTATTTATTAGAGATCAATTATCCCCACAACCTCAGTGACTTTTTATTCAAAACAGTTTTTAAAGTTTTGTACTGGAAATTTCTTTTTATTCTGCTTAATTTCTGGGTAAGTTTGAAAGACACAATTCTTTGAGATTGACTTAGAAAATCTGAATATTTTAATCCTTTCCACTATTATTACTAACTAATTGATTGTGGTACTTATTATGTTTTGAATTGACAGTTACTGGTTTATTTGCATAAATGTTATACAACCTATTATTAGGTATATTTTAAATATTGTATAAATATAACCTGGGTATAATTGTTTCTTTTTTTGGTGTATAGTAATTAAAAAGGAATAATGCACTGTTGGATAGCAATAAATACATTTTTTGTAATAACTTATTTTTTTACATTCAAATTTAGGAGCAAATTTATGAAATGAGTTCCAGCTAAAAAATATTTTTACAGGGTTTTATTTTTTATTTACCTATTCATTTTAAAGTATTGTTTTCTTTGAAATGTCCAATTAAAACTGAATAATTGGTTACTATACTATTCTTCAATCAAAGTCTGACAGACTAATGCTATTTGGATACAATGTGTAAAGATATTTAGTATGAATTCACAAAGAAACAGATAGTTTTTAATGTTTATACTTTTCATTTACTGACTGTGTAGTTTAAAATGTATTTATAATAAATTAAGTTTAAGGTAAATACTTTGTCTTGCATGTATTCTACTCAAGTTAATATGTTTCATGTTGCTCACATTAAAACGTTAAAATTCAGTATAACGTATAACTCTTTGACACATTCTACCTTAAGTCTCTAATACTTCTTATTAGTGTTACAAAATTGTTCTTGTGCAGCATAACTTCATTATTATGTGTAGTGGAAAAGGTAAATAGGGATTTATGATTATAAGAGGTGTTTTTCTTATTTTTGCACGAAAAAGTTGCCTGGAATTAATTTTCTTCGTATGAAATTAGTTTTTTGGTTCCGTTTTGAGGAAATGATGGGGAATGTCAGAAAAAATAAGTAACTAATATAAGAAATTTTTAAAAAGAAATTGTATTTTTCTTAATTTTTCCTTTTTATTAAAAAATGATTTGATCACAAACATTTTAATTTTAAATTAAATACACTGTACTTTTGGAAAATGAAAAATATAGAATACATATTACATAATTTATTCAATGGAATAATAAAAAGAGATTTCTCCCCCAAATTCCAAATCAAAGTTAAAATTAACTGCTGGAGAAAGATATAAATCTGGATTTTGAATGGAGCTTTATAATATGTGTACCTAATCCTTCGTTATAAAGCCACCTAGTAATTATTAGTTATGCATCATACTGTTAAAACAATATGCGATATTGAGGGTATGCGCCTCAATAGGATGATGTTGATGTAAAAGCTTTGATTTTTGTTAAAATGATAATAAAACGAGTGTTACTTTTTTAACTTTTAAAAAACCTGGTAGGAATAACGAAATGGTCAATCCAATCCAAACTACCAACCATGGAGAGGAACTACTTCAAGGTATGGCATTACACCTCTAAGCTTCTTCTGACTCACCCCCTCTCTAATACAGTTAAAAAAGAGGATATGAAAATGTGGTAAAGCACCTTTCTCATGCAAATTGATTTTTGGATAATTCAATCTTTTATTTCCCATTTCCTGCCCTGGAGAAAGAACTGCAAATGTATTTCTGAATTTTTTTTTACTGTACATCAAGAGTAAAACACCAAACAACAACAATAATAATAAGCTTTTTAATACAGTCCGCCAGTTTCTTTGGATCTCAGAGTTGCAGCCTCCACTGCATCAATGAGGGCAGATCGGAAACCGGCCTTTTCTAGTTTGTGGACGGCCATGATGGACGTTCCTTGTGGCGAACATACGTCGTCTTTCAGAGATCCGGGGTGCTGGTCTGTTTCCAGAACCATTTTGGCGGAACCCTGCAATTACATCCAGAATTTATAAGTTGTCATACTACCGTTCAAAAGCACTCGTACCCGTTCGAATGTATTTTTATGACCGATCTATGTTAATTTCAAATTCGGATTTCAGTTTTGAAGTTTTTTAAAAATGTTTTGTACGAGTAAATGATCTTTGTTGCACAAAACGTAACTCGTGAGAAGCTTTGAGAAAAGTACAATTGAACTGTCCTGTAAGTTTGTAAAAGGGACTTGAAAGAGAAAATTGATGCGTTTGCAACAACAAAGAGTCAATTCCAATGCTCGTTGCGTTGTTGCTGCTAGTGCTTTTAATTTTCATTAGTATCCCAAAAATTCTTAACTATAAAATTAATTACTAAATTGCAATTTGTAGGTTCTGAATTAATTGTATCAAAAGAATTGTATCAGTTAGAAGGATAGCGTATCTTAAAAATTTCTGTAGAGATCATTGAACACACGTGGGAATAGATTTCGATAAAACAAATTTGAGTTCTTCTATCAGGTTATGATATAATCTTGCTGCAGAAATTAGAATTGTGGTTATCAGATAATAGTTGATTACTGGGATGGGGTTTTTTTTTACTTACTAAAAGTGTCTGCGCAGCTAATTTTTGAGCTAGTTCTCTTCGAATTCCCATTTTTACTCCTCCATCAGCCAATGCTTCTATTGCCATGAACATCTAAAGGAAAAATAAAATCCATTAAGACAATAATCCTAAAAGCACGGATGTCAAACATTTTGTTTCTTTGAATGAGTAAGAAATTAAATTAAAGATATATGTTAGAAGTCATCCCTATTTGGGCATAATGCATGAAAATAATGCACTGAAATTATTTAATTTTCTGTGTGAATCTTCTAGTTCTCTATGTAACATTTTTACAGAATTCGTATTTTTAGAAATTGGAGACATATCATGCCTTTACCATAAAGTAAGGTTTTGGGGATGAGGATCTTACGTGGACCCGCGACGATTTGTGCTTGCACTCAAACTTTTGGACTCAAAAAATGGACTAGTCTTCTCCGGGTCGAGATATAAAAAATTCCACACGAAAAATGTCAACGACTGGTTGAGAGTATGCCTGTATGAGAGAGAGAGAGTTACTTCTGCAATTTCCGCTCGTGAAAAGCCTCGTAAAGTTTCTGCAGTCTTATTTGAGCCGTTGGTTCCTCATCATCTCTACCGTGATTGGTTAAAGTTCTCAGGTAAAAAGAAAATCATCATCAAATGATTTCGTGCGACCAATGAGAAGAGAGATGAGCATTGGCTTTTGTTAGTGTAGTTGAATTTATTCATTGAAAGAGGACTCACGTAGGCGGGGCCGCTGCCGCTGAGTCCGGTGACGGCGTCGAGCAGGTTCTCCTCGATTTCGTCGCAACTGCCGACGCTCGCGAAGATGCGGTGGGCGGTGGCTACGTCCTCCTCCAGCGTGTTGCGGCCGCACGAGAAAACCGACGCCCCCTCTTTCACCAGCACCGGGGTGTTGGGCATCACGCGTATCACACGGGACTTGGGCGGCAGGATCTGGAAATAAAGAGAAACTGTAATGGTGGATTGATTTGCAGCAGCGCGGCAAAAGCGACAATTTTTTTGTTTTCAAAAGAAACTTATAGGAAGCTTCGAAAACAATCGGCAAAACAACCTGAGGCGCTAGGGTGTTGCCAGAAGCAAGGTTGTTGAAGGAAAACGGTTTGTGGTCAAGCACCAATTACAATTTTCCAATACCACTACATTAATTTTTTCTTTAATGATAAATGTTTTTAATTCAAATTATGAATTAATTTAACTAAGCAAAAGTGTATTTTCGAAGTAGAACTTTTAAATACCTTCATGACCACCAGATTATCTGTTACAAGAAAATAGACTACCGACTGAGCCATCAGGCATCAGGGAACGAAAACATTTGGTTTATTAAAGTGTTATTTAAATTAAAAATTCTTATACTAATGAAAGAAATAACTTTTTTAATACAGTACTGAACCCTGAATTTTTATTAAAATTTTTACTCTGCATTTTAATCAACAGACTCGACAAACGGAGCCATTAAAATATGAAACACATCAGCAAAGTTGGCAAAAACTAATTTCCCTAAATATTTTTTTTAACCTGTCCCTAATTAGAAAACATAAAATGACGCCTAATAGCATTAACTATCATCTTTATTATTCAAAGTCATAAATCTCATCTTTAAAAAAGTTTTATTGTAAAAACTAATATTATATTGTTTATCCGAATTATTGGACATTTTTGCAGAGGCAAAGAAAACATCTCAGAAAAAATGACAACCCCCCCCCTTTACACATTAATTTATTTCTACCTTTTATCTGAATAAGTAAATTAGGAATAAAATAGTAGCGCAAAAATTCCATTACTCATGTGGAATATTGTATTCTCATAGTTTTATTTTACCTCTTTTTCTTTTTTGTAGCAAGACCTATGAAGCACACATAAAAATAGTTATGGTTAATAAGTTAGCAGTAAAAAAATTCTAAATTCTATACATTTGTTACATAGTGTATTGCAGGTAAGAAGGAGAAAAGTTCGGGAAACGCTGGTGTAGTGTAACAAAGCGAACCCACCCTGTAAAACTACTTTTTCCTTTAGAATAGTTTAATGGCAGAGAAGCGCGCTCTGTTGGAAGGAAGGGAATCAGCTTTGAAAATTCTGTTGGATATCAGCTGAAATGAAAATATTTATTTGTGGTATTTTTACTTAAAAATGTCTTCGGTTTGATATTTTAAACCCTTAAATCGCATAGAAAAGGCACAGTTTTAAAGCCAAAAGGCTGTTATTTTCTTGATTATTAATAACATAGAAGGGAGGAATATTATCTTTGATTTAAGAGTTTTCGTGAAATATACTTAAATCATATGCAAAACTATCCTAATCCAAAGAAATATTTTGCAATAAATAAATTATGAAGCTTCTTTTTTTTCTCTTAAAAAGATAAAATACTAAAATTTACGTTTAAATATATTACAGATTATAATTAAAAAGTTTGAAAAGTGCCAAAGTCAGTCACATTATTGAAAACCATTAACAGTCGTATATTATTGAAAATACACGGTCATTGATTACAAATTAAATAATATTCCTTTAACAGAGAAAGAATATTTTTGATGATGGACTTACTAATTGACATTTATTAGGAAGATGGCAGCTTCTTAAAGATTAGTTTAATATGGGTTCTTTACAACTCTTAAAACAGTTTTCCTAAAGTATATTTTTGTATTGTTTCGTATATTTTCTAAGTATAGTTTTTGAATATATGCGATATTTTGAAAAAGAAATCACGGCACATTTTCCAGACATTTTAGGAAAAAAGCTAAAATTATATCCAAGACTTATTTACTTGCTCAATATGCCTCGTTGTGATTCCCATGGCCACTGAGATAACGAGGTGTTGTGGTGTAATGTACTGCGTGATCTCTTTGAGGATTTGAGGGACAACGGGAGGCTT
Organism: Tetragnatha montana; assembly: GCA_963680715.1. Classification (NCBI taxonomy): domain Eukaryota; kingdom Metazoa; phylum Arthropoda; class Arachnida; order Araneae; family Tetragnathidae; genus Tetragnatha; species Tetragnatha montana. Next base: position 28,834,320 of record OY796677.1, read on the forward strand.
CACTGCCAGAATGAGTACTCGAGATTCATCGGCTACGTGGCTGTTGCTTGAGGTTGTCCGACACCCTAGTTTCTGAAAAGTAAAGAAAAATGCACATCAATCGTTGCAGAAAAATAAAAAACAGAAACAAATATCGAGTTTTGACTGTTTATAAAATAGAATGGAATGGTAGGAAACGAATAATTTTTGCTCACCCTCATTTGCTCTAATAAACTAACATCACTTCGTGGACAACTACACAAAATTCTTTCTGCAGGTGCTAATTCTGAAAAATAAAAAATATATGTGGGATATTGCTCAATCACTAAATATTAGTGAAAAGTGTTTTTTACTGAAACAATCTGATATGATCATTGAAGTGTACTGAGCCGTATATCCCCTTATTATGGTATGAGGGTATATTGTATGAGGGCTTAAGTGGATTATACCCATTTGGATTTAACAATATTTATCCTAATTTTCAAAAACTTATTTTTCAAATAGTACACCTCCCAAATGATTGACTTATGGATCCCTTCTGAAATTAGTTTTCGTACACACCCCTACCAGAGATTATATTTTTATCCAGTTACAAACCTTTTCTGCTTTTGGATTTGTTTAAATTTTACTGGGTAGGACAGGTATCATTTCATTTTTATTAGTAGAGAGATGTACGCAATTAAAAATTACATGTATTGCAAAATATTTTTTCGAAGAATTTTCAAAATCCCAAAGAAGTTTTACATCGTACTGGAAAAATTAAGATGGAACATATCACAGTCGGTCGAAATTTTCTTTTACAATCCGACTACTACTGCAAAATCAAAACCTGAAATTTTATCCTTTTCTGCCATTTACAATACAACGCATGACAGGATAAGACATATCGTTTTAACATTTTCCGAATGTTCTCTGTTATCGTTTGATTCTCTACGGGAGATTCTTCGTCAACTTCCGGAAAACAGTATCTATTGACACGCCAGCTCCTGGATTTATCTTTGCAACAACGTGTTCTTAATCTCGCCCACTTGACAGTTAAGATGACATTTAGATAGTCACTGATAACATTCATTTGGGCATAAAGGAGGCAGAATGGTTTTTTTGTATCCAATTAAGTTATTTTTAAAATAAACAAAATTTTTAAAGAAATTATTTAAACTTGAATAACATAGTCAAGTAATGCGAGCTTATAGTGTCCTGAAAAATCCCATACCCCAACTCTTAAAACTAAGCAATTTCTTTTTACATTTTACTAGATAAATTCACTTTTGATGAAAAGATATAAAAATGTACTTTAATCACACGCAAGGAAATGCAAAATTTTTTAAACATGTATTGGAAATGCTAAGCAAGATTCTATTTCTTATTTTATTAAAATAGTTCGTCAAGTTATAAACTATTTTAAAAAGTTGAAATTAATCAAATATTTCGAGTATGTTCCACTGGTAGATTAAGAAACGTAGTCAAATAATTTTATTATCAAAAACTTAAATAAAAAAAATATTTTTACAGAAACAAAAAGTGAAAAAAGCGAAAACTAAGCCCTAATTGTGTTTTTTTACTCTGTATTTTTTTAAGTAAAACGTAAAAGCATAATTAAGATGTTAAATTTAAAAAAGAATGTTTTGAAAAACCCTCCCTAAGGAATTTAAACTAAATTTTCGTTTATCATTTGCACTGTTTTCAAATTAATTTCCAAGTTATTATTTAAAAAAGCTTTATTTTTGTTTATGATATGTTCAACACCTCTGTATTAGAAGAACATTTTTGTCAAAACTATACATTTTATTAATGGTGTTGTAATTTTTGTGGTTCAATTTGCATAATTGCACTTATATTTCCAAAGTATTTGGAGCATAGAGAACCCCTATCCTCTTTTCTATTGATGGCTACAAATAAAATGTAACCGCTTTGAGAGAATATAAGAACTTCTTATATTTACGGTTACCTTTGAATTTTCGGTTTGTTTATATTGGCATGACTATGTGTTTGACCACCTGTTTTCCAGTTTAGTGTACGCGTTTCCATAAAATTGGGAATCGAAAAAGTCTGAATTACGTTGTTTTTATGGGTGATAAAATTTATGAGTTAATGGAACCACACCTTTCGATTTCCGAGAGCTAAATAGAAAGTAAAAGGGAAAATAGTCACGATAAGGTATATTTAAGTACTTGGTTTGATAAATTCAAAATGGAGAATCTTTATTTATTTTATCTTAACTCATTTTATCCTTCTACAAAATGAAAATTTATCTATTAAAAAGCCACAGCGTCACTTAAAGAAATTTCTTAAGCAGGAAAACAATAGTTTATCAATACGTAAAGAGTTTTTTATTATCACATTTAGATTACACAATTATGAATATTTTACCTTGACCGACTGAATCGCTTTTATATCTACTACATTTATTTTTAAAATTTGAAGGTTTTCTGTTGTTGTTTTTTCCTAAATTTGGATAATGTTATCATGGTATAAACACTTCAAATTAAATTTAAAGTTTTCCAAACAATAGTATCGTATTATTTTTATAGCATTGAGAATTTTTCAAAAGTTATCCACGGGTTACAAAAAAAACTGTCACTGTTATTTTGTATTTCTCTATTTATTATGAATCCTCCCTTGTCATTTTTTGAAATTAGCTATATATTTCAAAATCTAAGAAACTGGATAGGTAAAATTCAAAAGAGTCCAAAATTATGTAACTACGACTTTTTTTATTTAAAAAATTATATTCAATCTTTAATTAGACCAATCGCCTTTTTAAAACAATATAGTACAGCTGAGGAAAAAAAAACGTTACAGTAGACTTTGCAGGAGAACGGGTGGGGTTAGAAAGATGCTTTTGGTGTCATTTTTCAGGATTTAGTGTATGCTTGAAAAAATTAATTGACTATTTTTCTCTCAGAGGTCGTCTTCTGGTGCAGCGCAATAAAAACTGCATCTTTTTTCATGGCGACCCTCAATTTTTATTCGATTCTATGAAAGATCATAGTAATTTAACCCTCATCACCGAGTTTCATTTAATTTGGAAGTTAAACAAACCCATGGCAGACCGTCAAAATCTGAAAAATTCATATTAAAAGCATGAAATTAGTCGCCAACACCCGACTGCCAAACACGGATTTCTGACAACCTACCAGTACTAGTGAACCGATTTTCATTAATATTTCAGTTTTAAATTGTCGGAACATGAGATAAGGTTATTTTTAAAATTTTTAAGCTTTAATAGGCATATAAATATTATGATTAAATTATTTTAATTTTGTTTATTTATATTAGTTTATTAGTAATTTCAAAGTCAAAAATCGCACTGAACTAATTTTCGTGTTGTTTGAAAACACGTAAATAAAAACAAAAACGCAAGAAGCGCCAAATCATCGATAAATTGCCAAGCCTAAAAAATAACTGTAACGTTTTTTTTTTCCTCAGCTGTACATCAGACAACGCTTAGAAAGTTGATTTTCGGGTAATTCATGATCGAATTAGTTTTAGGATGTTTCGTGACATAGTGCATATTGTTCATCAGACCAATCGCTTGTAAGATACTGTAGTACTGACAACGGTTAGAATATGCTTGACATTTTATTCGTGACTAGCTGATAAGCTTGGCCTTGCTCAGGAGGAGTTTATTACATTCCATATCTTTCATTTCGGATAAGCGGTATTAAAATTATCCTGGTGTCAAACATTTTAATTGCTGATCAAGTTCTGCAATTACCACATGATCCCCATTGAAAAAACTAAAAAAATATTATTAAAAAAACTATATTCTTCTAAGTTTTACTTTCATATAAGAATTATTATCTAACTAGCTAAAATTTGAAAGCTAAGTTGCCTACATTTGTACATAAATTTGTTCTTACAAAAAAATTTATGGTATTTTTCTATTTTACTGTTGTTTTTAATTTTTTAAATTTTCATTTCTGAAATCTTTTCATGTCACTCTTGTTGTACTAAGTAAACTCCATTTTCAAAGCGAAATTTTAAGGATATATTTCCAACAATATGAATTTCTAAATTTACTACCCAAAATAACAAAATAGGTTGACTTACTTGCATTCACCAGACCTTTGGACAAAGCCTGTGCGAACTTTCCAGCGCCGATAAATCCAATTTTCATTTTTCCACAACAATAATTAAAACGAAAATTTTAAGTAGTACTTTTTAAGTTCGCGTGTATTTTATTTACCAGCTCTAATAGAACCTACCAACACATTTAATCCAATGAATGCATCAAGCGACTAGTATCTTTACGATAAATTGAGTTACAAAATTTCCAGTCCCTTCTTAATTGATAACTTATCCCGTTGTGAGTTCCATAAGTATTTTACTCTTTCTTTTTAACGTCCAGTGGCCATGAATGGACCACGTGCCATTTTTAATGTCTGTGCGTCCGGCGTTTAGAGACTATCACCTGTAAAAGTCATTTTGGAGGTTAAAAAATATTTTTAAAGTCTATTTATGACAAAACTAAAAATAAATTTTTCCTTCCACCAAAAGAAAACACCTTTATTACACCAATAGACTCAAATTTGGATTAGAAGAAACAGCTATAGTTTTTTTTAAACCCACGTCACTCTTTTACAATCAAATTTGTGCAAGTTTTAATTAAAAAAAAAAGAGAAAAAATTGAACCTGTTAGTGATTTCTGTAACATTAAATATTGAGGCTTCACTTGATGGTAGGAGTTCAGTTTTTGATTGCAAGGTTTAAAACGACTAAGCAAACCCATCCCCTTCTCCTTTAAATTAAAAAAAACCCCTCCATTTTGTTTTGTTAAACCAATATTCCTTTGTAATAATTTTGATAAATATAAAGAATCGAAAACTTAAGAACATCAGATATTTCTTTAAGAATCATCTTAAATAAGGGTCTTTTTAATTTTTTTAAGCAAAAAAGGGTGAAAAGGTCTTAGAATTCAATAAGTAATAATTCAATATCAACTAAAGACAAATAAATAAATAAAATAAAGTAGGGGAGCGTGGGGCACCTTGGAACAATTTTTATTAAATTATTTTTCTAATTTTTATTCAATTATATTTATTCAAACGCGGCTAATACATTAAATATACTCCTTTTGCGCATCTAATAAAGGTTTTTCCAACAAATTATTTCCTTTAGGTAATTCATAATAACAAATTTAAAAAACCTCTTTTAATATCTCAAGGTGCCCCTCTGGTTGCCCACCTTGGGACACTTTCAATAATAGCTTAAAAGTTATGAATGTTATTTTGAAAATACAAAAATAACACTAATTACGTAATAAAAAAAGTTATGTTTAATAAAATCTTAAATTAAAACTTAATATAATAAGTATGAAGTTTAATCTTCTGATACACATATTAATTTGTGTACACTACCATCTTAATTAAATTATTAAATGTAAAAAAAACTGATGTTAATTGCCGTTAAAACCGCTTCATATCACAGCAACACTATTAAAAAATGTATTACTTATAAAATATTTAATAAATATTGATAAGGTTATTAAACGAAGGGGCAACGTTAACAATAGAATGTTGATGGTTATGACCCGAGAATTTGGGATTTCTCCCCAGAAGGCTTTGCAAAACCTTGATTTATTTACTACAAAGAAATAAACTTTTACATTTCAGCACTCCTCCTAAATCATAAAGTTCGAAACCATTAAACTAACCTTTGTCTTAGTCTGGGGGTTTACCCCAGGAAATTTGATCCTTAAAAAGAAGATTAAACTAATTTTTGCTGTCTAAGAACACATAATAATAATGTCCAAAATATTTTGGTAGTTTTGGTATAGACATAAAGTAATGATTTGTGCTTGTGGACGCAAAAAAAAGTAAAGTCGTGGACTGTTCTAAAAAGCTGGTAAACAAAATGTAATGAACGCTGAGTCACAGTTGAAGGAAAAGGAGATGTAACAGCAACATTTCAGCAGTTGTATAAACAGACTCGGCTCGAGCCGCCCAAATAATTATTTGTAAACCTAAAAACTTACTTTTCTTTTAAGATTGGCGACGTTTCACAAATTTATTTTTAATATTTGTTTTTTGTGAAAAACAGTATTTTTAATCATTCTGAGCCCCTTCGGATGAGTACATCAAAAGAGGACTACTCCTTGTAAGTCAGAGAATATTCAAGAAATATCAGTTTATAATGTATTTAAAAAATTCGAGGGGGGTCTGGGGGTCCTCCCCCAGAAAATTTTTGGAATTTTTACTCCTAAAAGTACTGTTTTGATTTTGACACATTTTGAAACCCTTTGGGTTACACCCGGAGGAAAAAACAGCATAAATATTTGTCTAAATTTTAGGGGGATTAAACCCCTAAAACCCCATTGGATATGGCCCTGCGTTCGATACTCCTCTCTAATGACTAAGGACGGCCCTTATAGTCAAGTAACTACCTGTTTAAATAACAGCACCCTAAAAAATTAACGCCCCGCCCTTTCAATTTCAACGTATTTCACTAAAGGCCCAAGAAAAAATCAGTGCTGTGCCCTTGTATTTTCTGGTCTGTGCATGAAGAGGGGCGTCTAAAAGACACCGCCCCGCCTTCGCAAATTCGAAGTATTAAACAAAGAGCAAAATCGCCATGAAAAATCACCGCAGTAAAATTAAAGTGGAACTTTTAAATTTCGCGGTAGCTTAAAAGGGCGCCCTGAAAACACCTCCTAGTTTTCTACTATCAAGGTATGTATTAAATGTATTAGTACTTTTTTTTTGCTTAGGGTTCCCCTAGTCGTGCAAAAAACACTACCTTGACTTAACACTCTCAAAGGTATTGCTGTTTTGATTAAAGGCGCCCACCTCTATTAAGTAGTAGCCTACAGTCGCAACACTCAAAGCCTTGTCAGTTTCGGAATAGGAGGGCGCCAAAATTTCCTAGTTGGAGGGCGCACCGGGATATGTCCCGGTGTCCCGGCGGCCCAGCACGGGCCTGGCGATCTCACGATTAACACTTTTTTATAAAATAGCGCGAATTCTACAGAGTTTTGTGGTGTATCAAGGAAGTTATCAATATAAAGTTGCCCATATCTGGTAAGAAAAATTTTATTTTCAGTGTTATTTTATAGAAAATAGAAATTACGTGCCCGAATAAAACTGTTACTAGCCCAAAAATACTATTATAAATTTATAAAAATGCACTATATTTTTTTGTCTAATAAATTATAAAAAAAATGTTAAAAATAGAAAAATTAAGATAAATTAAGTTGAGGAATATAATGAAACTAAGTCAAAAATTCAGTTTAATGAATGCCAATGAAGTCCATTTAATAAAAATTAAACGAATTTTATTTTCTATTAATTTAGGGTACAGATGTGAAAAATAAAAAGATTTAAATAAATAAATTTAAAAAATGAATGAAATTTAGCCAATAAGTCACTGTTAATCATCCATTAAATATATAAGTTAAATTTTATTTTCACTTAGTTTTCGTATCTAAACATAAAAGACAGACAAAATAAAACAAAGATAAGTTAAAATTTTCACCTTCAATACAATATAATGTGTAAAAATTGTTATCTAGCACTCAATATTCCAGGGACGATTTCTCCCTATTAGAATATTAGAGATACTCGTTATTTTTTCCTGATAACGTTCACGTATAGAGTGAAGCTCCTATGCTGAAGAGTGAAAATATTTTTAGAGTTTAATTTTGCTATTTTTATTTTTTATCCATTTTTCAAACTAAGGCCTTTTTTAGGGGCTCCGTTTCAGTTTTTTCTTGGGAAGAAGATATTTTGGGGGTATATTTTAAAACTTACATATTAGTCAAGGACCTTTTGATAAATTAATAAGCAATAATTATTGTGTCGTTTTTATTTATTAACTAGCTGATATGCCCGGCCTTGCACGGGTGTAGTGTATCAATTTATTTTTTTTAAAGTTTTCTCAAGTTACATGTCTAATTTTTCTGTAACCTCAATTACCAATCATCCCGATGTTCCCGGTAGTTTTTCTTATCCCGGTGTTCCCGGTAGTTTTTCTTATCCCGGTGTTCCCGGTAGTTTTTCTTATCCCGGTGTTCCCGGTAATTTTTCATAGCCCAATGTTCCCGGTAATTTTTAATGTTCCAGTATTCTTGGTAATTTTTTATATCCCGGCGTTCCCGGTGTCTTTTTTCATGTTGGTGTTCCCGGCGCCTTTTTCATCCCGGTTCCAACTGTTTATATTTACTCAAATCCATCCAGTTCCTACATTGCACATTTATAGTTTCCCCTAGTAAAATATTTAATTTTAAGGTTTTCATCTCATTAACAATAGTGAGTCAAGCAGATCTACTCTAGTAGAAAAATAAGCATTAACAATAGTGAGTCAAGCAGATCTACTGTTGTAGAAAAATAAGCATTTTTAACCATAAAAATTTTAAATTACAGGTTAATATTCGATTTTCGAACTTGGAAAACTTTGTATTTATAACCCACGTCTCTAGATACGTCTATATACCGAGTTTTATCAACGCCTGCGGCGTAGTTTGAGAGGAGATGTAATTTTGAGGTTTTAATCTCATTTATTACAATAGTGAGTCAAGCGGATCTACTTTGGTAGAGAAATGGAGCAATAAGCGTTTTTGACCATAAAATCGTTAATTTCTCGTAAATATTCGATTTTCGAACTTGGAAAAGTTGATGGTCGTCGTTCCCGCCTCGAGATACGTCTATATACCGAGTTTTGTGTACGCCTGCGGCGTATTTTGGGAGGAGATGTAACACATACATACATAGCCACAAACAGTTTTAGTTATATACTAGCTGATATGCCCGGCTTTGCACGGGTGTAGATTATCAATTTAATTTTTTTTTTTAAGTTTTCTCAAGTTACATGTATAATTTTTCTGTAACCTCAATTACCAATCATCCTGATGTTCCCGGCAGTTTTTCATATCCCGGTGTTCCCGGTAGTTCTTCTTATCCCGATGTTCCCGGTAATTTTTCATGTTCCGGTATTCACAGTAATTTTTAATATCCCGGCGTTCCCGGTGTCTCTTTTCATGTTGGTGTTCCCAGCGCCTTTTTATCCCGGTTCCAACTCTTTATATTTACCCAAACCCATCCAGTTCCTATGTTGCACTTTATAGTTTCCCCTAGTAAAATATTTAATTTTAAGGTTTTCATCTCATTAACAATAGTGAGTCAAGCAGATCTACTCTAGTAGAAAAATAAGCATTAACAATAGTGAGTCAAGCAGATCTACTCTTGTAGAAAAATAAGCATTTTAAACCATAAAAATGTTAAATTACAGGTTAATATTCGATTTTCGAACTTGGAAAACTTTGTATTTATAATCCACGTCTCTAGATACGTCTATATACCGAGTTTTGTCCACGCCTGCGGCGTAGTTTGAGAGGAGATGTAATTTTCATGTTTTAATCTCATTTGTTACAATAGTGAGTCAAGCGGATCTACTCTGGTAGAGAAATGGAGAAATAAGCGTTTTTGAC